>CM066032.1:1074650286-1076020433 GCA_033557465.1 Ichthyophis bannanicus
TATGGACCGCGAGGTAGAAAATTATACAGAAATATAGCTAAAGATATATAATTAGAAATACGAGGTAAGAAATTGTAGCAGCATAAGATTAGTTAGACAAAGTGATAAATCATTGATTAGTAACCAGAAGTCACTGATTCGCTCTGCACTGAGAAGAGTTATGGAATAAGTTTCTAGCTAACCATTGCCCATCCAGAGGAGGAGGAGGCTAGATAACACAGGCTACAGCCCTTTCAGAGGCGAGCCACGGGAGAACGCAGACCCGAAGGTATCTGTTAAAGTCTTATCTCAGTCCTTAGGAGAATGGCCTTACACACACAAAGTGTGTGTCTGTCTTGCTGACAGATCAGGTAGCAGATACAAGGTAAAAAGCCCAAAATGGCAAAAGGGCACAAACGGCAAAAAAGGCACGAAAGTTCTTCTGTGCAGACTGTATTATTCTTTGATGAGTCTCCGTCATAGGTCTGGTGATTGGATGGCACAAGACAGTCCGAGGTGTTCTCAGCAAATGAGAAGATAATGAACAGGTGTTCATCCTGCATGCCTTGCAGCCATAATGAGGAAAGATAACAGCATGTAGTTTCAGACATCCCACGGCCAGTAGCATCGTTAGTGGATGATGAAGATAGAGAAGCAGATGTTCTTACATATAGATAACTAATTGGCCTGGGAAATTAATTGGACAGAAACAATAGTCTTCTGTATGCTCAGGTATGATCACTTGGCAAGCATTTGTGTGAAGGTCAGCTCTGAGACTGTAAGCACAGCAAAAGTCCTTTGTAGCAGGAAACCATCTTGTTTGGTCAGCTTTGGTTCAGGCTTCAGCATTTGAGTAGGCTGGAGATCTGCAGGCACAGAATTGCAGGAATGCCAGCCCTACAGTGCACACCTCAAAACCTTGTCGCAGGGTTACCTTTTCAAAAGTCTATACCACAGTGTACCCTGACCATTGAAGCACATTTGGAGTGCACACTTCAATGGTCTCACCGTTCAAGGTCTGTGGTCACAGCAAGAGGTTCTACTTCACATCAATTTCTTGGAATTGAGTGCGATAGCAAATGCTATTCGTTTAGTCCGTCCCCATCTGACAGGACAGACTGTCTTGATTCAGACTGATAATCAGGTTGCTATGTTCTCTGTCAACAAACAGGGAGGAACAGGCTCTTGCCCCCTCTGCAGCGAGGCAGTCCGTCTCTGTAATTTTGCAATAGCTCATCACATTCATCTCCAAGCAGTTTATCTCCCAGGAGAGGAGAATCAGTTGGCCGATGGGCTCAGCAGAGTCCTTCATCCACATGAGTGGATGCTTGATTGCCAAACAACCCAACACTTATTTCACATATGGGGAACCCCCCATAGTTTACCTCTTCACTTCCCTGGTCAGTGCCCAATTTCCTCCTCCATTGGGGATAGAGTCTGCTGTATGCGTTCCCACCAATTCCCCTCATTCTGAAAACGCTTTTCATTCTCCAGGACCAAGCAGGAAGTCAGTCCTCACATATGGGTGTCATCGGCGCCGATGAAACCCCAGCGGAGCATTTCCCCAGCTTTCCATGAAAGCCTTTGGGAATGCAGGCACGCATGCGCGGTTCCCTTCCCGCCTAAAGGTGCCATCTTACCTCAGTCTCTTTTTTTCCGTGAAGCCCACCGGACGTGTGTCCTGTCCTCCCGGTTAAAAGTAGATTTTTTTTCGGCGATTATCGCTATTTTTTTCTTCCAGTTTGACGCCGGTTCCCCTCCCGCCGGGTTCGGTACGCCGGTATCTTGCCTGATTCTTCCTTTTCGGTTTTTGCCCTTCGTAGCTGGTGTTCGCGCCCTTTTTTCATTTTTTCCCTGGAAGGCCGGTCTTTCGACCTCGCGGGGACTCTTTTTTTCCCCCGATGGCTTCCAGTGGTTTTAAAAAGTGTGATCGGTGTAAGAAATTAATGTCTCTCACCGACACACGCGACTGCTGCCTTCGGTGCCTCGGCCCGGACCACGACCCTAAGTTGTGCGGGCCCTGTGGGAAGATGTCTTCCAAGGCACTCCGAAGTCGACAGCAACAAAAAGAAAGGCTTTTCTCGGACTCAGCCTTCGGCCGGGCCCGGACCTCGTCTGAGGCCTCGACATCTCGGGATTCCGATCCCGAACGCCGTCGAAGCTCCTCGGACAGGGGGTCCCCCGACCGGGAACGCAAGAGGAAGAAGCGGCTCGCGAGGGCGTCGTCGTCGGAGGTCCCTGGCTCCTCGAGGGCCAGGTCTAAGACCCCCGAACGTTGCCCCGGGCCCGTGGAACATGAGAAGCCTGCAAAAGTTCCTCGCGTGGAACCGGAGTCTGCTGGACACGTAAGCCCCGTAGTCCTCGAGGACTCTCCTCCCAGGGAGCCGACGTCGGGCCCGGTGCCGCCGGGGCCCGAGTCGGTGGCTGCTGCGTCTCGCGAGATGAGTCTCAGGATGACAGCCTTGGAGAACAGACTGTCTGCCTTCATGGAGCAGCAGCGGGCACTGATGGCCAGCCTGTCTGGCGCATCTGCCCCGACCACCGGGACATCGACTTCGAAGTCGACCCCGGAGACCGAGCTGATACTTGAGTCCATCGTGGCTCGGAGTCGACCTCGGTCGCGTTCTTCCTCGACCTCCCGTTCGGGACCGAGGGCGTCGACGCCGGTGCCTCCGGCATTGGGGCGGGGGCTCCAGGGCCCCATGGGGTCGGACCCTGACTCCTCCTCGGACGAGTCAGCTTGGGAGACGGAGGACGAGGAGTCTCCTGATACCTTCAAGACTCGGTGCGTCCCGTCGGACTCACCGCAGTCTGAGCCCCGGAGGATACTCAGTTCTCGGAGTTCGTCTGGGATATGGCCACCGCCTTGGCTATTCTGGCGGATCCCGAGGCGGAGCCTCGAGCTGAAGAGCTCGAGGCTCTACAGTATGACTCTCCTCCGAAGGAGAGTCACAAGGAGCAGGAGACGTCGGATGTGACTCCCAATGCCAGGCTCCATATGAGGCCTGCACAGTGGTGCCTTCAGACTCAGTGGTCACAGGCAGCCTCCGAGACAAAGTAAGGGTGTCCAGACAATTTCTGACCTCCCTCAACTGGTGGCTACATCCACCCAACTTGCTGAAGGGAGTGCCCTTTCAGATCCCTGGGCACACGGTGGTCCTGACCACAGACGCCTCCCTGCAGGGCTGGGGAGCTCATTGTCTAGACAAGTGCACCCAGGGCCTATGGTCTCCTTGGGAGGCGGCACAGCAGATCAATCTCCTGGAACTCAGGGCTATTCGCCTAGCTCTCAAAGCTTTCTCTCCTGCCCTGGCTCATCATTGTGTCCTGGTTCAGACAGACAACCAGGTGGCCATGTTTTATGTGAACAAACAGGGCGGGACTGGGTCCAGGCTCCTTTGTCGGGAAGCCCAAGACCTCTGTTCCTTTGCCCTAAAGCACAATATGCTCCTCCGGGCTGTCTATCTTCCAGGCCAGGACAATTACCTAGCCGACAGATTGAGCAGGATTCTGCAGTCCAATGAGTGGCAGCTCTATCCTATGGTAGTTCAGAATATTTTCCTGAAATGGGGACTTCCAACCATAGATCTGTTTGCCAGTCCACTGAACAAACAGCTGCCCAGATTCTGTTCCAGACAACCACTTCCTCTGCGACTAGCAGCAGATGCCTTTCTGATTCCCTGGTCTCCGGGCCTCCTGTATGCGTTTCCTCCCACACCTTTGGTGGCCAGAACTCTCTTCAAGATTCTTCAGGACAAGGCCTTGGTCCTGCTGGTGGCTCCCAGGTGGCCGAGACAGCCTTGGTTTCCACTTCTGCTTTAGCTGGCAGTGGATCCTCCACTGCCTCTGGGGTTGCAACCCGACCTTCTCTCACAGGAGCAGGGTTCCCTTCTGCACCCCAATCTCAAAGCTCTCAATTTGATGGCCTGGAGGCTGCAAGGGTAGTGTTGGCTCCCTGGGGCCAACCTCAGGAAGTTGAGGAGGTTGTCCTAGCCTCTAGGAAACACTTCACTAGGAAAACCTATGCTCTCAAATGGAAAAGGTTTTCTGTGTGGTGTCAGCTACGTAGAGGATCCTTTCTCCTGTACTGTACCAGTAGTGCTTCAGTATTTACTCCACTTGTCCAATCAGGGATTCAAGTCCAATTCTGTTCGGGTCCACCTCTCAGCTCTAGCAGCTCACCACTCACTGGTGGAAGGACATTCTCTGTCAGGTCACCCCTTGGTGTCCCGCTTTCTCAGGGGCATGCTTTTGCTCAAGCCTCCAATCCGTCCTCCTGCCCCTGAGTGGGAGTTGAATGTGGTCTTACAGCAACTGACTCGCCCACCTTTTGAGCCGATGGCTACTTGTCCACTATGCTTCCTATCCTGGAAGACACTCTTCCTGATAGCCCTTACCTCGGCTAGGCAAGTGAGTGAGCTTCAGGCCCTGGTCTGTGATAGGCCTTACACCAGGATTTATAGGAACAGGGTAGTCCTCCGGACTCATCCAAAGTTCCTCCCTAAAGTTGTCTCCTCCTTCCACCTTAACCAAGAGGTGGTTCTTCCAACATTCTTCCCTAGGCCTCATGCAAGCCAGGCTGAAGCAGTTCTGCATACCCTGGACTGTAGGTGGGCCTTATCCTTCTACCTTGACCGTACGCAGGGGCATAGGAGGGCTACTCAGCTCTTCGTATCCCTTGACCCCAATAAGTTGGGGTTGGCTGTGTCCAAGCGTACCTTGTCCATCTGGGTGGCTGACTGTATCACCTGGGCTTACAAGGCGGCTGACCTTCCTTTGCAGGGTCGGGTTACGGCCCACCGTGTCAGGGCAATGGCTGCCTCAGTGGCTCATCTCCGCTCTGTGCCCTTGGTAGACATCTGCAGGGCTGGAACTTGGTCTTCAAGCCAGACTTTTGCGTCCCATTACTGTCTGGAGAGGGAGTCCCGTAGGGACAGTGCTTTTGGCCAGGCAGTACTCCGGAATCTCTTTGAGGTTTAGGCAACTCCTGCCCTCTGTTGGGCTACCGGTGGAGGTTGTGTCCTTGAAAAGCCTTTCTTTGGTTGCTGAGACTAGAGGGAGTTCTCTTGTTCAGCCTGGGTTCCTCGGTAGCCCAGAGCTAGGGAGTCACCCATATGTGAGGACTGACTTCCTGCTTGGTCCTGGAGAAAGCGTAGTTACTCACATGTAACAGGTGTTCTCCAGGAGCAGCAGGAATCAGTCCTCACAACCCTCCCTCCTCCCCTGGGAGTTGCAGTTGTACATAGTTTATTTTTCATTTTTGTGTGCTGTTCTTAGCTATGTCATTTGACTGAGGTAAGATGGCACCTTTAGGCGGGAAGGGAACCGCGCATGCGTGCCTACATTCCCAAAGGCTTTCATGGAAAGCTGGGGAAATGCTCTGCTGGGGCTTCATCGGCGCCGATGACACCCATAGGTGAGGACTGATTCCTGCTGCTCCTGGAGAACACCTGTTACAGGTGAGTAACTACTCTTAACTCCAGGCTGACAAGGGGACACTGATTCTGATCACCCCTTCTGGCCTAGACAACCTCGGTTTCCACTTTTTCGCCTAGCTCAGGCTCCACCTCTCCAGTTTGGCTTCGCTCTCAACCTGCTCGCAGAATCGAGGAAAACTCCTGCATCCCAGCCTCAAGTCCCTTCGCTTGATAGTGTGGCTGCTGAGCCCTTCATCCTCCCAGAGGATGTCATGCAGATCCTCTGTCTTCCAGAAAGGACTCCCCTAAGTGTTCCTATGCATTTAAAAGGCACAGACTTTCTCCGGGAACAAGTAGGAAGTCAGTCCTCACATATGGGTGACATCGGCACCGACTGAGCCCTCGCAGAAGCATCCCCCCCAGCTTTCAAAGAAAGCCTTTGGGAGATGCCACCATGCATGCCCAAGGGTGCCATCTTGCTAAGTCTCCTTTTTTCCGCGGAGCCCTTGAGACGTCATCTGGCTTGTCCCCAGAAAAAGTTGATTTTTTTTTTTTTTTGATCCTCTAGTTTCCAACTAGTCTCCAGTATTGCACTGGTCCTCTTCCCACTACTGACCTCTGCCCCAGTGTCTGGTTGAGTTTTCAAATTTTTGTAGTTTTTGCTCTAAAATTATGTCCTTGACTAACACGCACGACTGCTGCCTTCGTTGCCTCGGGCCAGACCATGACCCGGCGGCCTCTGCAAGAGGATGTCCAGCAAGGCCCTCGAGCCGCCAGCAGCAGCATGACAAGTTCTTCCTCGAATCCCTGGCACCTCCTAAAGCCAGGGCCTCGTCTGAGGCCCCGACACCTCAGGCGGAGCTTTCCGAGCCCGAGCCTCCTCGTGGGTCCTCAGAAAGGGGGATCTCCCTCGAGGGAACACAGAAGAAACCCTCGAAGGCGGCGTCCTTGGATGGTTCAGACCGGCTCTGAGCTCGGTCCCATAGTCCGAGGCGATTGTCTGAGAAGGAGCAACCTGCAGAGGTCCCCTGGAAGGATCCGGCCGTGGACCGGCCTCAGTCCCTGGACACCATTCTTATTGAGTATTGCCCTTCGGGAGAGCTGGTGTCAGGCCAGAGTTTCTCTGTGTCCGTGCCAAAGGCTGCAGAGCCTTCTGGGCTGGAGTCCATAATGGCGGCCCTGGAGCACAGTTTGTCTGCCTTCGTGGACCAGCAGCGGGCGCTTTTGTCTGGTTCCACCAGTTCATCCGCCCCAACCACTGGGCCATCAACTTCCAAGACGTCCCCGGAGGCCGAGCTGATCCTTTGCAGAGGTAGCAGAGCAGTGCTCAGAGTCCCACTTGTCAGGACCGTGGTCATCCCCGGTAAGTCTACTGGGTGCAGCCTGCGAAGCACCAGGGCCCTTGAGGCCCACGGAGCAGCCCTTGGGCGAGTCCTCCACAGACTACTCCGAGTGGGAGACGGAGGTCAAGGAGTCTCCCAATACCCATCGCCACCATGACATCCCTTCTGATCCCCCCTGTGTCAGAACCTCGGCAGCAGTCTCCACCAGTGGACATGGGTTTCTTGGACTTTGACAAGGACATTTCCAAGGCCCTAGCATTCTCGACAGTCTGAGGAGGATCCTCGGGCGGATGAGTTAGAGACCCTCCAGTAGATGGCCCCTCCTTGGTTATCGCTAATGGTACCCATTCCTCCCATCCTAGAACGGCTCATGCTCGGCATGTGGGAGTCGCCGGCCTCTGTGTTGGTGGTGAGCAAATGGCTCGACTCGATGTATCGGGTCCGCCAGAGCCTGGGCTTCCAGAAGTCACAACTTTCGCATAACTCCATGGTGGTGGAGTCGGCCATGCGTCGACTGAAAAGCCAGAAGATGCACTCCTCATTGTCTCCCCGGCAGGGAGGCTCACACCTTGGATGCCCCTTGGCAGAAAGTTCTAACAGGGCTTGATGCTCCTCTGCCGTATCCAGGCCTACCAGCTGTACATGAGCATGTATCTGAGACTTGGTGAAGGAACTCGCCGGGTTCTTGGCTGGCCTCTCCGAGGAACCCTTGCAGCACTTTTAAGAGCCTGGCCAAGGCCGTCCGTGAGTGCTCCAAATTTGTCTCGAGTGGCCTATGACTGGTTTGAATCGGCATCTTGAGTAGCCGCAGTGGGCATCGGTGCACGCTGCCAAGCTTGGCTTCAGTCGTCTGATCTCGAGCAGTTGGTTCAGGACAAACTGGTCAATGTCCCATGCCAAGGGAAGAACCTCTTTGGCAAACCCATGACCGACAAGGCTGCTGAGCTGGAGACTGAGTTCATGACAAGGACCAGGCTTTCCAAGAAGACCACTGCCCCTCCCCGATGGAAGGGCTTGGATAAAAAGCCCTTTTACCCGAGGAAGGGAGCTGCTTACTGAAGCTACCTATCAGGGCTCCCCAGCAGGGTCAGCAGGCCAAAGGATATGGGCATGACCCACGTAAGCAGAAAGCTCCAAAACCCCAGGCACCAGCCCCGGCCCAGCCAGGGGGGAGTTTTTTGATACCTTGAGCATAGCCTCTCTACCCCAAGGAGATCAGCAGCCCACAGGGGGACTTCTGGCCCTCTATGTCCAGAGGTGGATGGCCATCACCACAGATTTCTGGGCATTGAGGATAGTCAGGGGGAGGGTTACCTCCTCCACCTGACTCAGATACCTCACACTTACTTCCCAGGACCACCTTCTGAAGGAGTTGGCAGGCCTTATCGAGAACAGCCCGGTGGAACCAGTGCCCCCCCCCCCACCTCAAGGGCAAGGGGTTCTACTCCATATACTTCCTCGTGCCAAAGAGGACAGGGGGCCTAAGGCTCATCCTTGACCTACGCAACCTCAACAAATTCCTGGTGAGGGAGAAATTCAAGATACTCTCCCTTGGAACATTGCTGCCATACCCTCCACCAGGGAGACTGGCTATGCTCCTTAGACCTCAAGGATGCTTATACCCACATCCTTATCAACCCCAACCACAGGCAATATCTGCGATTCGTCGGTTCGTAGTGGGGAGCAGGCACTTTCAATGCAGGGTGCTCCCCTTTGGCCTAGCTTCTGCCCCAAGAGTCTTCACAAAATGCCTGGCAGTTGTTGCCACCTTCCTCCTGCTCCAGGGGATCTTTCTTTCCCTACCTGGATGACTGGCTCATAAGGGGAGGCACAGCAGGCCACCACTTGCATCATCCACGTTGTGCAACACTTGGGCTTTGTCATAAACTACCCCAAGTCTCATCTCCTCCCCACACAGTGCCTGGAGTTCATCGGAGCAAGGCTCGACACCCTCCAGTCGCAAGCTTTCCTGTCCAAGGACTGAGCAAATCGGCTCCGGTCCCTTGCTCGGGACGTACAGCACTGTCCCTCGTTGCCCTCCCGACTTCTGCACCTCCTCGGGCACATGGCCTCAACAGTCCATGTCACTCCGGACATGAGGACAGCGCAGTGCTGTCCCTGGGACCAGTGGTCTCAGGCCACCGGTTATCTCTGGGACCGAGTTTCTGTGACCCACCAGCTGGCAGAATTCCTGGACTGGTGGCAATCACCCCGGCATCTCGAAGCGGGCATGCCTTTCTAGGCCCCAAGTCACTCGAGGGTCCCCACCACGGACACCTCCCTGCTCGGCTGGGGAGTCCACTGCGGAGATCTCCACACCCAGGGCAACTGGTCACCAGATGAGACCACCCAGCAGATCAATCTCCTGGAGCTCTGGACCGTCACCTTGCCCTAAGGGTCTTCTATCACCACCTACGTCACTAACCGGTGCTGGTCCAGATAGACAACCAGGTGGCAGTGTTCTATGTGAGCTAACGGGGGCACGGGGCCTTGTACCCTTTGTCAGGAGGCACTGGTTCTCTGCTCGTACGCAATCCATCAGGGAATCCTCCTGCAGGCAGTATACCTGTCATGCCAGGATAACCTGCTGTCTGACAGGCTGAGTGGGTTCTCCAGCTGCATGAGTGATGGCTGGACCCCAGGGCAGCCAGTCGGCTTTTCCGTCTCTGGAGGGAACCCATGATGGACCTGTTCGCCAGTCCAGACAACTTTCAGTTGTCCTGCTTTTGCTCCTGGCAGGTCCACCCCTCCAGGGTGGCAGCGGACTCGTTCCTGGTCTCATGGTTGGAGGGCCTCATGTACACCTTTCCTCAGCTGACGTTGATTGCCAAGACTCTGTTCAGGGTGCTCCACGATAGGGCCTCGCTCATCCTGATATCTCCTCGGTGGCCCAGGCAGATGTGGTTTCTGCTGCTCCTGAGGCTGGCGGCAGATGTCCCCATCCCCCTTTGAACTGACCTGGGTCTTCTATCCCAGGAGGGAGGCGCTCTCCTGCGCCCCAACCTCGGGTCCCTCTCGCTGACAGCATGGCTGCTGAGAAGGTAGCTCTGGCCCCTCTCAACCTCCCGGTGGATGTGGAGAACATTCTGCTGGCCTCTCGCAAGGCCTCCACTAGGAAGACTTATGCCCTCAAGTGACACAGGTTCTCTGCTTGGTGCATCCAGCAGGGGCTGACTCTTTCTTTTTCCCGGTGCCTCTGGTAGTACCGTACCTTCTCCACCTGTCTCAGTCTGGGCTCAAGTCTAACTCCGGGTGCACCTTAGTGCCCTGGCGGCGCACCACCATCCAGTGAATGGAAAACCCCTCTCGGCCCAACCGCTAGTGATCCGTTTTCTTAGGGGCCTTCTCCTATCCAAGCCCTCTGTTCACCCTCTGGCAACCGAATGGAGCCTCAACATGGTGTTGGGGTAGCTCACTCGACCGCCCTTTGAGCCTTTGGCTACCTGCCACCTTCACTACCTCTCATAGAAGGTGGTTTTCCAATTAAAACTGCTAGACCAGTCCAGACAAATGGGTTGTGTCCCCCTGCCAGCAGATCCTGGAGACAGAACTCCACCAGAGCTCTAATAGGCTGAACCCTGGTGATGCTGCTGAGGTGATGAGACTGTACCCCAAGGGGTCTCCCTCAGTATTTCTCTATCCAGCAGATCTGGTTGTTGTTTGTTTTGCTCCTTTTGGATGAAGCATTTGAATCCCTAATTCAGGCAAAGCGCTGGGGTTCATCTAAATTGGGAGTGATTCCCTCTAGTAGCAGGGTGTTCCAGCTGAGCTCATGTACAGGAACAGTGGCGCTCGCTGATTGAAAGCATTCCCAGCAGTCTGCCATGAGAGCAGCCTTTGCTGGAAGAAGGGCTCGCTAAATATCTGGGGGTTTCCCCTGATTTTAGTGGTCATTTGGCATCGGAGGTTTTTTTCCTGGTATTGCTCTTGGACTCCCTGCACTGACCGGCATCTGTGAGTACAGCCTTCTTTATCTCCCGCTTGCTGAAGCCCTTAGGGGGTCCAAATCCGCTGAAATTTTATGCGCTTAGATTTGTCCCATTTAAGCAGAGGGGTCAATCCTTGCTGGGGGGGGGGGGGCGGGCTGGATTCTGCCCGTTTTTAGCGATTTCGCAGCTTTTTTGAGTGTTTAGTTTACTTTTATTTTTCCGGCGGCCATTTTGTTTTTTGCGGAGCTCCGGTTTTTGGCAGGAAGCTCAGCTCAGCTCTACTCTGCTGCGTGGGATTCTGCCTCTCACACCTCTAAGTGGGGTTTTTCCCTAGTATTGTTACATAAAAAGGGGAAAGAACAGGAAGCCCAGTCCTAGATTTGCTCTTTCTACACGCCATGCCTTCCTCTGGTCCTAGGTGCATTGTGTGTAACAGGAAGCAGAAGGAGCTGAAGAATCTCAATGCTCATCTTGTTTAGTGCACCCAGGGGAGTCTTCGGCTTTTCTGCCAACCCAGGATGCCACGGCTCCTGATTTCCCGGTGCCGGAGGGGCCGCTGCCTTCGTGTTCGGTGGCTGCATCACAGGGAGCCCCTGCGGAGGTCTCTCCAGCTGCCCTGGGCCCCTGGCACCTGGTTCACCTTCCGAGGACCAACTTTTCATGCTCTTCCGCCAAGCATGGGCCTTATGGCATGCTGACTTCTCAGCCCCTTCGGGGGGGCAGGGGCTGGAGGCCCCTGCTCGCCTGGATGCTTCCTCTGCCCTTAAGCGTTCCAAGGGTACAGTGGCTCGCAAGCGTGCTGCTAAGGCATTGCACTTGCTTCGGGAGGAAGATCACGACCCTGAAGAGGATGTGTTTTCCGCGGAAGAGTCTGAAGACCTCTCGGGGCGCGAGGATGGGGAGTATTCTGCATCGGATTCTTCTCTTCCAGGACCAGAGGAGTCACAGGATATACGGCTCTTCCGGAAGGAGGAGTTGTCTGCCCTCCATTGGTCAAGTGTCGGAGGCACTGCGTCTTTCAGCACTTGCGGAGCCGCAAGCATCTCAACCCCAATCTCAGGCGGACCCCATTTTGCAGGGCATTCGAAAGCCCTCGAAGGCTTTCCCCTTCCCTCCAGAATTGCAGCAAATGGTGTCCCGGGAATGGGATTCTCCGGACACTCCTTTGCGCAACACTCGTCGCCTGGGGCAGTTATATGTTTGGCCGCCTGAGCTTCTGGAACAGTGGCTCGTGTATCCTAAGGTAGATGCCTTGGTTTCCGGAGTTACGAAGCATACCACCATCCCTGTGGAGGGAGGAGCGGCACTCAAGGATTCACAGGACCGGAAGGTGGAGAACCTGTTGAAGACAGCCTTCTCCACGTCCTCCATGGCACTGCAGGCGACCGTATGCGGGGGGGGCTCACAGCCCGATCGTTGTTGCGCTGGATCCAGTGCTTGCCGGAGGATTCCTCGGTCGCTTGGAGTCTGCTACGGCCTTTTTAGCCGACACCTTTTATGATTTGTTGCGTGTTTCCGCTCGTTCGGTGGCGGCCGTAACGGTAGCAAGGCGCTGGCTTTGTCTACGACAATGGGCGGCGGATGTCGTCTCCAAGTCCAGACTCTCCAAGTTGCCTTTCAAGGGTAAGCTTTTGTTCGGCAAGGAGCTGGACAAGCTGGTGAAGGATCTTGGGGAGGTTAAGCCCCAACGGTTACTGGAAGATAGGCCACGGGCATCTTCTCGCCGATCGTCTCGGGCACAATCATTTCGGCGTTTTTCCAGAAGTAGAGAATCCCGGAGGTAGCCTTCCTTTTCGGCTTCTCAATCTAATCGTTCTGGAAGAGGAAACCAGTCCTTTCGGGGGGCCCGGAAAGGTTCAGATTCCTACTCTACAGGGGGGAAGTTCTCCGGGGCTTCGCGGCCCTCCCGCTGACGGGGCGCTAGGTCCACTCCGGTCTATGCCGCCGTTAGGAAGTCGGCTGGCATTGTTTTCTCAGGAGTGGGCGCGAATTACCTCCGATCGTTGGGTTCTCGACAGCATCTCTCGGGGTTATTCCCTCGAGTGCTGGCGCCCCATTCCCGAGACCTTCCTAGTCTCCCCGGCGGGATCTCCCGAGAGACAGCGGGTCATCCAGGCCACTCTCGAACGCTTGCTTCTCTTGAACACCATCTGTCCCGTCCCGCCACACGAAGCAGGGGCGGGTCGGTACTCCATTTATTTCGTGGTGCCCAAGAAAGATGGTTCCTTTCAGCCCATTCTGGACCTCAAGGGAGTAAACCGCAGCCTTCGAGTTCCTCATTTTCGGATGGAAACGTTACGTTCCGTAATCCAAGCGGTGCGCAGGGGCGAGTTTCTAGCGTTGCTCGATCTCGCAGAAGCTTACTTTCATATTCCCATCTGGGTCGAGCATCAGCGTTTCCTGAGGTTCGCGGTTCTAGGTCAACATTTTCAGTTCCAAGTGATGCCCTTCGGCCTGGCCTCGGCACCCCAAACTTTTTCCAAGGTAATGGTGGTGGTGGCAGCGGCCTTGCGCAAGCAGGGGATTCGAGTTCATCCTTACTTGGACGATTGGCTGATTCGGGCAGACACCCTGTCCGAGGCTCGCGAGATGGTGGCACACATAGTGGCCTTCCTGGATAGCCTGGGGTGGGTGATCAATCACTCCAAGAGCTGCCTCCAGCCATCTCAGGTTCTCGACTTTCTGGGGGCGCGATTCGACACTCGCCGTGGACGGGTGCTGCTCACACATGGTCGCTTCCAGAAGTTTTTTTCTCAGCTCCAGCAATTCCTACGGCGGAAGGCGCCTCGAGCGTGGGACTACCTCCAGCTCCTGGGGTCCATGGCAGCTACCATCGATGTTGTACCCTGGGCGAGGGCACATATGCGCAAATTGCAGCGGCCACTCCTGTCGCGATGGTCGCCAGTGTCTGAGAACTATCAGGTACGGCTTCTCCTCCCTCCGGCGGTCTGGTTCGACCTCCACTGGTGGCTTTGAGCACGCAATGTTCTCCAGGGGGTCCCCTTGGAGTCTCCACGTTGGGTGCTGCTGACAACGGATGCCAGTCTCTCCAGGTGGCGAGCAGTTTACGGCACTCACACAGCACAGGGGATCTGGTCGCCTCGGGAGGCTCGCTGGTCCATCAATCGCCTCGAAGCGAGAGCGGTCCGGTTAGCACTGCGAAGGTTCCTGCCTCTGTTGCACCGTCAAGCAGTTCGAGTTCTCTCCGACAATGCCACGACGGTGGCATATCTCAACCGCCAGGGGGGCACGAAATGTCTGGGGGTCTCGAGAGAAATGAGGCTCCTCCTCCCGTGGGCGGAACGGCATCTCCACGCCATTTCAGCGCAACACATTGCAGGGAAAAGCAATATCGAAGCGGATTTCCTCAGCCGCCATACGCTGGATCCCGGAGAATGGGCTCTGGCGTCGGACCCTTATCAGCTGATTGTTCGTCAATGGGGTCAGCCGGTGATAGATCTCATGGTGATGTGGGAAAATGCCAAAGCGCTGATCTTCTTCAACCGATGGAAAGACAGCCGGTCACACGGAATAGATGCATTGTCGCAGCCTTGGCCGACTCGACTCCTTCTGTATGTCTTTCCTCCGTGGTCCATGATCGGCAAGATTCTTCAACAGATCAGGGAGCATCACCGGCCTGTGATTCTGGTGGCTCCGTATTGGCAGCGCAGGCCGTGGTATGCGGATCTCGTCCGTCTATCGAGGACGTCTCCTCTGCAGCTTCAGGGCTTCCCGGTGCTCCTGCAGCAGGGGCCAATTGCCATGGAAGACCCGGCTCCTTACTCGCTTACGGCTTGGCTCTTGAACGCTGCAGACTAGCTCATAAGGGATATTCGTCTAATGTGGTCTCCACCCTGCTTAAGGCGTGGCGCTCTTCAACGTCCTTAGCTTATGCTTGGGTGTGGCGTCTTTTTGAGGCATGGTGCTCGCAGCACAGGGTGTTTTCCCTGGCGTAGCGGCATTCCAGACATTCTTGTGTTTCTCCAGGACGGCCTCGACAAGGGCTTGGCTCTCGGAACTCTGCGAGTTCAGGTGGCGGCTATCACATGCTTCCGTGGTCCGGTAGTGGGGCGCTCTATCGCTTCGCATATGGACGTTTCGCGTTTTCTTAGAGGGGTTAAGTCCGTGCAGCCTCTGTGCTGTCCAGTGTTGCCTTCCTGGGATCTCGTCCTTGTTCTCCGGGCCTTAGTGTCTTCGCCTTTTGAGCCGTTATGGGCCTGTTCGCTCAAAGACTTAACATTGAAAACGGTGTTCCTGGTGGCCATCACCTCGGCGCGACAGATTTCTGAGCTCCAAGTGCTCTCTTGTCGGTATCCTTATCTATCTTTTTCGTCGGAAGGCGTGACTCTTCGGACGGTACCATCTTTTTTGCTCAAGGTGGTTACACCATTTCATATCAATCAGCCTCTCTTCTTGCCTTCGTTCTCACAGGAGCAGTGTGCGGGTCGTCACCGGTACTTGCGTGCGGTGGACCTCAAAAGAGTTCTCTGTCGGTATCTGAAGGTCACCAATTCCTTTCGACAGACGGATCATCTTTTTGTCCTTTTTACGGGTTCCTGTCGAGGATTCGCAGCCTCTAAAGCCGCTAGATGGTTAAGAGGAGTGATTGAGGCAGCCTATAATCTGTCGCGCCGAGGTGATGGCCACCAGGAACACCGTTTTCAATGTTAAGTCTTTGAGTGAACAGGCCCATAACGGCTCACTTGGTTTGCAGCTTGTCGTGCTGTGAGGGCTTGCGTGCATCAGTGATGCTGAGAGCTAAACTATCGGTAGTTTAACTACTGGCAGTGTCTCCCAAGATGGACAGGTCTCAGCTGAGGTGCCAGACCAAGACAAACCACCCATCTGGGCAGCAGCAGAATGGGACAGTGTTGATGGCGGAGGATCACATTTTTGTGACAACGGCAACAACACCAAACTTAAACTGCGCGGAAGAAAGGCCCGGCAATCTACTTCTGCATCTTGCCATGAAAACCCAATGGATAGTTACAACAAAACAAATTGTGCTATGGTGCTGGAAGATGAGACCCCCGGGTCAGAAGGCACTCAACTAGCTACTGGGGAAGAGCTGAAGACTTTTCAGAGTAAAGCCAGCATTTATGATGTGGTTGGATCAAAGCCCTCGAAGTCTGACTGCTGATGTAGCTGCGCATGAAATGAGAGTCAGAAGCTGTAAAGATGTCTTACACATTGGAACATGGAACGTACGAAGCATGAACCAAGGGAAGTTGGAGGTGGTCAAGAATGAAATGGAATGTGTACAACTTGATCTGTTGGGTGTCAGCGAACTGAAATGGACTGTCATGGGGCACTTTGCATCAGATGATCACATGATCTACTATGCTGGAAATGAAAGACAAAGAAGAAATGGTGTTGCATTTATAATAAAGAAGAAACTTGCAAGAACTGTAATAAAATACAATGCAGTCAGCGAACGCTTAATCTCTATTCGTCTACGAGGATTGCCTATCAACACAACTATAATTCAAGTATATGCCCCAACAACAGCTGCTGAAGAGAATGAAATTGAAGAGTTCTATGAACAAGTACAAGCTGAAATTGACAGAACATGCAAACAGGATATCCTGATAGTCATGGGTGACTGGAACGCAAAGGTTGGCAACAAAGAAGAAGGCAAAGTAGTTGGAAAAATATGTAATTGGCAACAGAAATGAAGCTGGAGAAAGACTGATAGAATTCTGCAAGACCAATGATCTATTCATCTCAAACACCTTCTTCCAGCAACACAAGCGGCGACTGTACACATGGACTTCACCGAATGGATTATATAAAAATCAAATTGACTACATATGTGGAAGTCAACGATGGAAAAGCTCTGTAACATCAACAAAGACAAAACCTGGAGCCGACTGTGGTACAGATCATCAACTACTAGTATGCAAACTCAAGCTAAAGTTGAAAAAGAGCAAACCACTCATGAATGCAGCAAAATATGACCTTGAGAATATACCACTGGAATTTAAAGACTGCCTGCAAAATCGATTTGTTGCTTTAGATACAAATGACAGAGCTCCGGAAGGGTTATGGAATGACATCAAGAATGTTGTGTTGGAAGAATGCGAGAAGTCTCTACAAAAGGTGAAAAAGCAAAAACGGCCAAAATGGATGACGGAAGAAACTCTGAAAATTGCCCAGAAACGCAGAGAAGCTAAAGCCAGAGGAGAAAGAAAGACAATCGGAGAACTCAACAGAGATTTCCAACGTGCAGCAAGACAGGACAAGGAAAAGTACTACAATGACACTTGCAAGGAAATAGAAGCAGAAACTATTAGAGGAAGAACAAGATCGGCTTTCCTAAAGCTACGAGAGTTAAAGAAAAAGTTCCAGCCTCGAATTGGAATGTTACAAGATGCTCAAGGTTCTATGTTGAATGATGCTGAGAAGATCAAGAAAAGGTGGAAGGAATATACAGAGTTTTTATATGATAAAGATCAAGTGGACCAACAGCCGTTTTCAACCTGTACCTTATGATCGGGAACCATTGGTGATGAAAGAAGAAGTTGAAGCAGCATTGAAAGCCTTATCAAAGAACAAAGCACCAGGCATTGATAGCATTCCCATAGAAGTATTGAAGCAATCTGATGCAGCTGTTACCGTACTCACAAGGCTCTGCCAAGAAATATGGAAGACAACATCATGGCCGACTGACTGGAAAAGATCTGTGTTTATACCAATACTAAAGAAAGGTGATCCAACTGACTGTGGAAATTATCGCACAATCGCTCTGATCCCACATGCCAGCAAGATTTTACTGAAGATTATTCAAAAGAGACTACAACCATACCTGGAACAAGAGCTACCTGAAGTGCAAGCAGGGTTCAGGAAAGGGCGAGGAACGAGAGACATCATTGCGGATGTGAGATGGATCCTTGAAAAGACTAAAGAATACCAAAAAGATATCTATTTGTGCTTTATCGACTATAGCAAGGCTTTTGACTGTGTAAACCATGAGAAACTCTGGGCCACATTAAGAAGCATGGGTATACCAGAACACCTGATCGTTCTCTTGCGCAATCTGTACATTGATCAAGAAGCAACAGTTCGAATGGAACAAGGAGAAACAGAGTGGTTTAAAATAAGCAAAGGTGTAAGACAAGGCTGCATACTTCCCCCCTACCTGTTTAATTTATATGCAGAACAAATCATCAGAGAAGCAGGATTGTATGAAGACAGAGGTGTGAAGATTGGTGGAAGACTCATCAACAACCTTCGCTATGCTGATGATACCACATTACTGGCTGAAAGTGAAGATGATCTGAAACATTTGCTTCTCACAATCAAAGAACATAGTCTCAAAATGGGCCTGCACCTTAATGTAAAGAAGACAAAGATCATGACAACTGGCATAATCAACAGGTTCATCGTTGAAGGAGAAGAAATTGAAATTGTGAACAACTTTAACCTACTTGGATCAACTATCAATAAAGAAGCAACAAGCAGTCAAGAAATCAGATGACGCATTGCTCTTGGCAGAATGGCTATGAAAGACCTAGATAAGATTCTCAAGAGCAGAGATGTCTCTCTCCATACAAAGATTCAACTTGTTCAAGCCATGGTATTTTCAATAACATCATATGGATGTGAAAGCTGGACAGTGAAAAAGATAAACAGGAAGAAAATTGATGC
Organism: Ichthyophis bannanicus; assembly: GCA_033557465.1. NCBI lineage: Eukaryota > Metazoa > Chordata > Amphibia > Gymnophiona > Ichthyophiidae > Ichthyophis > Ichthyophis bannanicus. The sequence goes on from CM066032.1 coordinate 1,074,668,602, forward strand.
CTTTGAATTATGGTGCTGGCGGCGAATACTGTGTATACCATGGACTGCCCGAAGAACAAACCAGTCGGTACTAGAGGAGATCAAACCTAAGATTTCTTTAGAAGCTCAGATGACAAGACTTCGACTTTCATACTTTGGACACATCATGCGAAGAGAGAGATCATTAGAGAAAGACATTATGCTTGGCAAGATAGAAGGTCAGCGCAAAAGAGGAAGGCCTGCAATGAGATGGATCGATACAATAACAGCAGCTACGGGTACCAGTCTGTCAACAATGAGCCGCCTGACTGAAGACGGAACACAATTTAGGATAGCTATCCAGAGGGTCGCCATGAGTCGACTCCGACTCGACGGCACTTAACAACAACAACATATTCTGCAGCGGAAGACGGTGCCTATAGCACTCCGGGCGCACTCCACACATGCTCAGGCGACGTCTTGGGCCGAGCGTTCGCATGTGGCCCCTCTCGACATTTGCCGGGCGGCGACTTGGTCGTCTTTGTCAACTTTTGTCTGGCACTATCGCTTGGACGTCCAGGCTCGACAGGAAATGCGCTTTGGGGCGGCGGTGCTTTCGGCGGCCTTGGACCCACCCTAGTGGTCGGTAGCTTGGGTACTGCCCATTTGTCTGGACTGGTCTAGCAGTATGAATTGGAAGGTGAAATTTCACTTACTGTTAATTTCCTTTCCTAGAATACTGCTAGACCCGTCCAGGACCCACCCTGCTTTCCGTCACAGTCCTGCTGGTGCAGGGGAGCCGTCGTTTTTTTTCCTGCGTTGACTTTGTTTCCGGATGCCTGACAAAGGGAGTCTCTGGCTCCCTCTTTCTTCTGAGCAGCTTTCAGTTCTGGGAATGCCTTCGGCGCCTTGTATATAGTTGAATCCGTACCGGCCTTAGCTGGCTGTTTTTAGTTGTTCAGTTTGTTATGGAGTTCAGCTTGTAAACGATACTGAGGGAGACCCCTTGGGGTACAGTCTCATCACCTCAGCAGCATCACCAGGGTTCAGCCTATTAGAGCTCTGGTGGAGTTCTCTGTCTCCAGGATCTGCTGGCAGGGGGACACAACCCGTTTGTCTGGAATGGTCTAGCAGTATTCTAGGAAAGGAAATTAACGGTAAGTGAAATTTCACCTTCCTGGTTTCGCTCACTTCCGCTCGCAGAGTCAGCGAGCTCCAAGCTCTTGTGGTGGAGGCACCTTATACCAGGTTCTATAAGAACAGAGTGGAGCTTCGCACGCACCCCAAATTCCTGCCAAAGGTAGTGTCGCCCTTCCTTTTCAACCAGGAAGTGGTGCTGCCTACCTTCTTTGCAAGACCTCATTCCTGTCAGGCGGAGATGGTCTTCCACACCTTGGACTGCAAGAGGGCCTTGTCCTTCTATACCCAATGCACTCGGAGCCACCGCAAGACTTTTCAGCTGTTTATCTCCTATGACCCCAATAGGCTGGGGGAAGCGTACTGTATCACCCCTGCTTATCAGCAGGTGGGGCTTTCACTGGAGGACTGCGCCACAGTGCACTGTGTCAGGGCCATGGCGGCTTCAGTGGCAAACTAGCTCTCTGTCCCGATGGTGGACATCTGCCAGGCTGCCACCTGGTCTTCAGTACATACCTTCGCAGCACATTACTGCCTGGAAAGAGTCCCAACGGGACAGTGCCTTTGACCAGGCTATGCTCCATAATCTTTTTGGGGTCTAGGCAACTCCTACTCTCTGACCCTTCTGTGTTCAGGCTACCGGAGTGCTGGTGCATCGGTCACAGGGGTCTGACTGTTGTCTGTGGACACGGACCAAGTTGCTGCTGCTTGCAGCTCCCCTTGGGGGAGTCCTGTTTCTCCAGGAACAAGCAAGAAGTTGGCCCTCATTTATGGGTGATGTCGGCACTGACGGAGCCTGCGCGGAGCAATTCCCCAGCTTTCGAAGAAAGCCTTTGGGATTGCTACCATGCATGCATGGTCCTCTTCCCACCCACAGGTGCCATCTTGCTCAGTCTCCCTTTTTCCGCGGAGCCCTTCGGATGCACATCCTCGTCCCTCGGAAAAAGGTTTTGTTTCCTCGCCTTAACAGGCTCTCATTTCCTTTATCTGTTTGCACCGGTCCTCTACCTGTCCTCCCCTTGCTCTCTTTCAGAGCTTACGGGGATAACTTTTCTAAAAGTTTTTCTTCTCGGGCTTCGTGCCCTTTTTTCTTTTCAACCACTGACCATGTGGGTCTTTGACATCGCAGGGGCCGTTTTTGCCCCCATGGCCACCGGGTTTAGAAAATGCGATAGATGCTCTAGGAACATGTCGCTTATGGACACTCATGACTGTTTAAGGTGACTGGGAGCCGACCATGATCCAGAGCTCTGTTCGCTCTGTAAGAAAATGTCCTCTAAGGCCCTGCTCAGCCGTAAGCAGAAGTCCTAAGACATTTTTCGAAAGGCTGCCTCGGAGTCTCCGGTGGCACCCTCGGTCGTCTCCCCTCCGGTGGGTTCTCTCCCTGCAGCACCGAGCTCCAGACGGCATTCTGACCAGGGGTCCTCCGAGGTGGAACGGCGCAAGAAGGCGGCCCCCAACAAGCACAAGCGCTCCCGCGCCCGGTTGCTTAGCCCCCTTTTTGGCGTTCCCAAGAGTCAGACAAGGAGCAGCCCTGCTAGGTACCTTCACAGAGAATGGAGGCGCCCAGTCTCCTGAGGGCCATCCCGGTGAAGACCCTCTCTCCTCCTCAACGCCTTATCCGGTGACCCTGGTATCTGACGTCCCCAGGGCCCCATGCCTGCATGGGAATCCTGTATGCTGGTGTTGAAACGCAGCGTTTCTGCATTCATTGCTTCTCAGCAGGCGCTCAGGCCAGCTTCGCTGACTTGCGCCTGGAGACCGCGGGTTCCTCACATAGGACACCCATATCTGTCCAGGAAACCCCCGAGAGCCACGTGCCTTGTGAGGGTCCTCGACATCGGTCTCATTCGCTCTCCTGTTCTTCGGGGACGAGATCGTCCAGGGCCTCCGGCTCCAGGCCACCCGCCATCGGACAGTGCAAATCACCCGGCTCGGATCCCTCGACAGACTTCTTGGACTGCGAATCCGATGGGGACACATCACTGGAGATGCGCACCCACCGGGATCTTCCGTCAGACCCCTCACCACCAGGTCTCCAGCGGCGTTCACCGCCTGAGGACACCTCCTTTTTGGTGTTTATTCGGGACATGGCTCGGGCCCTCAATCTGTTCACCCAGGCCGAGGAAGACCCTCGTGCTGAAGAACTTGATATTTTTCAGTGTGAGGCCCTGCCCAGGGAATCCCTCACTGTGCCGGTGCTGCCAATCCTCCTCTGGCTATTGCTTTGCATGTGGGAGGCCCTGGCCTCGGTTCCCATTGTGAGCAAGCGCCTTGGCACAATGTGAAAGTTGCAGCGAGGGCCAGGCTTCCGATAGACCCAACTTCCACACACCTCGATGGTGGTGGAATCGGCCATGAGGAAGCAGAAAAGCCCGAAGTCGCACTCATCGGTCCTGCCAGGCCGAGAATCGAGAGCCCTTGATGCCCTTGGCCGCAAGGCCTATCAAGGTTCCATGCTCCCTTTTTGCATCCAGGCATACCAATTATATATTTGTATGTTCCTCTGAGACTTGGCAAAAGAATTTGGAGGTTTCTCCACAGTCCTCGAGGGCAAACCCCTCGACAGGTTCTGCACCCTGTTGAAATCAGTGGCTGATTGCTCCAAGCATATCTCTCGAGACTCCTATGATGGCTTTGAGATATCGGCTCGGGTGGCGTCTGTGGGCATCGGAGCCCGCCGCTAGGCTTCGCTCCAATCTTCGGATTTGGAGCAGTGGGTGCAGGAGAAGCTCCTGGACGTGCCCTGCCTCTGCAAACAACGTTTTGGTAAGCTGATGGAGGAGAAGGCCGCGGAGATCGAGACGCAGTATGTCACTAGGACCATCCTCTCCTGCAAGACCTCTACGCTGCCTCGGAAGAAGCAGCCTGCCAAGAAGCCCGCCTTTCCCATTAAAGGCATCCAGTACCGTGGCTACCTGCCATACCCAGCTACTCCCGCACCCAGCTACTCCTGCACCGACCACTCCTGCGCAGAGGAAGCCTGGCCAAAGTCACCGTAAACCAAAGGGCCCGAAGGCCCAGGCGCCTGCTCCCTCACAACCCCCTCAGGGGTTTTGATGCCAGCGGCATAGCCTCTCGCCCTCCGGCGATACAGCAGTGGGGATATGCCTGTCCTGTTTCACTCCATCATGGGTGCTTAGCCCTCCCGGATGACCTGGAGAACCCAGGTGTCCGAGGTGATATCGCCTCCACTTCGACAGTCTTCCACCTCCTATCTCCCCGGCGGAGCCTCGACTCCCCCGCACACCAGTTTTTGCTGCAGCGGGAATTACACTCCTTCCTTGTCCAACGGGCAGTCGAGAAGGTCCCTCCCCACCTTCGAGGTCGTGGCTTTTATTCCCGGTATTTCTCGACCTCCGCAGGCTAAACAAGTTCCTGCTACGGGAGAAATTCAAGATGATGTCTCTTGGCGTGCTGCTGCCCTTCCTCCGGCAGGGTGACTTGCCTAAGCTCCTTGGATCTAAAGGACGCTTACGCTCATATCTAGATCCACCCCCAACACAGGCAGTACCTGCGTTTCAAGGTGCAGGGAGAGCACTTCCAGTACAGGGTTGCTCCCCTTTGGCCTTGCATCCGCCCCTTGGGTCTTCACGAAGTGCCTCGTCGTGGCCGCCACTCACCTTCGGCTTTGGGGCGTGCCGGTGTTTCCCTACCTCGACAACTGGTTTGTTATGGGCTCCTCCATCTAGGAGGCCTGCCGAGCGATGTCACGCACTGTCCTCTTGGAGAGCTTGGGGTTCTTGGTCAACTACCCAAAGTCTCACTTTGAGCCAGCACAGACTCTCGAGTTCATCGGGGTGCGCCTCGATACTCGGCAGGCCATGGCCACCTTGCAGGTGGCTTGCTCCACCTGCTTACGAGCTCTGGCGGCTCGCGTCCAAAGCGCCTACCAGGTCACCGCTCGGTCCATGCTACGTCTCTTGGACCACATGGCTTCGACCGTGCATGTGGTTCCTCATTCCCACCTGCACATGCGGATGACCCAATGGAGTCTCAGCTCCCAGTGGAGTCAATCCCTTGGACACCTCAGGGACCCCGTCAGGATTCTTCCTGACCTTTGTTTTTCCCTAAACTGGTGGCAAAACCCCCGCAACCTCCTGTGGGGATCGCCCTTCCAGGCCCCATAGCTCAATGTGGTACTGACCACGGATGCTTCCCTGTTAGGGTGGGGAGCCCATTGCGGGCCTCTCTGCATGCAGGGGCAGTCTTCGCCTGTAGAGGCTCAGCAGCAGATAAACCTGCTCGAGCTCCGGGCCATCCGGTGGGCCCTGAGGGCCTTCGAGAATGTCCTCAGTGGGAAGTCGGTTCTGGTGCAGACCGACAACCAGGTAGCGATGTTCTACATCAACAAGGAGGGGGGCGCGGGGTCGTGCTCCCTTTGCAGGGAAGCAGTCCTCATCCGCTCTTTTGCCGCCCGGCGGAGGATATCCCTCAAGGCGACGTATTTTCTGGGTCAGGAGAATCCTTCGCCCCCACAAGTGGTGCCTGGATCCCAGAGTGGCAGGCTGGCTGTTTCTATGCTGGGGCACTACAGCGATGGACCTCTTCGCCAGCCCCCAGAACACACAACTCCCTCACTTCTGCGGCCCAGTGCTGCACCCGGGCAAGGAGGGCCCCAATGCATTTCTCCTGAACTGGTCCTCCCATCTCCTATATGCATTTCCTCCTTTCCCCCCATCGCCAAGACTCTGTTCAAGGCTCAATGGGATGGGGCATCGCTGATTCTCGTGGCCTCAGCAGCCCTGGTTCCCACTCCTGCTCCGTCTGTTGTCAGAGCCTCCGATTCCCCTGGGCTCTGTCAGGGACTTGCTGACACAGGAGGAGGGTCGGGTACTGCACCCGAACCTACCCTCCCTATCCCTCGGCCTGGTAGCTGAACGGGTCTCTCTGGCCCTTCCGGAGGAGGTTGAGGAAATTCTCCTTGCCTCGAGGAAAGACTTCACTAGGTGGGCTTACGCCTTTAAGTGGAAATGCTTCTCCGTCTCGTGCTCGGAGCTCCAAATCGAACTCTTCTCATGATTTTGTCCTTCCTTCAGTTGTTCTTAGAGAGAAGGGGCTGGTTTTGAGCTCCTTGAAGGTTTAGGTTGTGGCCTTGGCCTGTTTTTGGGGCTGTATTGAGGGCCATTTTCTCACAGTGCATGCGGATGTGGTATGTTTTCTCCGAGAGGTTAAGAATCTTTGGCCCCCTTGCCGTTCCGTGCTGCTGCCTTGGAAACTCAATCTGGTCCTCTCCGCTTTGGTGAAGGCTCTGTTCGTGACTCTTCATGCGGCCTCCTTGAAGACTTGACACTGAAGGTGGCGTTTTTGGTCATGATTTGCTCTGCCCATTGGATTTTGGGACTGCAGGCTCTGACCTGCAGGAAGCCTTACTTGGTGATCGCAAAGGAAAAGATAGTGCTGCAGCCAGTCCCCTCCTTTCTTCCAAAGGTGGTTTTCACTTTTCATGTCAATCAGGTGGTGTCTTTGCCAGTGTTCTCTGACTGGGATTCCGTGGACTCATCGATTCTGGACGTGCGTCGGGCTCTGTCGTTACTTGAGTCATGCAGGACTTCTGGAAGTCAGATCATGTCTTTGTGGCGTTTGGTGGCCCGAGGAAAGGTGAGACTGCATCTAAGGCCTCCATTTCTTGCTGGATCTAGGCGGCCATTACTATGGCCTATTTGCTGCAGGGTCACTACGTTCCAGAAAAAGCCTGCTCAAGCTTCGTCCTGGGCGGAGTTTGGTCTTGTTGCCTCAGAACATTTATAGGGCTGCCACTTGGTCCTCTCGTCATTCATTTACACGGCAGTACCGCCTGCAGGCCAGACAGGATGTGACGTTTGGGGCTCAAGTGTTACAGGCCGGTGGTGTTGGTCCTACTTGATGTTAGTACTGCTATTGTACATCATGCAAGTTTGGACTGGACTGGAGGAATGATTAACCCGTTTTGGACCAGCGTATGTTTTACATACATAAGGTTTCCATACTTACTATTAAACTGTTTACTAATTGTTATAAATTCAATGGAACTATGTTTAGCTATTATGTCAAAAAGCGTTATATACAGATTTTTTTATCTGAGATCTAGTTAAATAGGTATTCGAAGTTTGCTGATTTTGACGGTACTGGTGGCTCAACATAAAAAGATCACAAAAAATAGTAAGTAGCTTATAATGCTGTAATAGCTACTATTTTGCAAATAAAAGTATTTGTAGACTTTAGAAAATAGGTTTAGATAACTGTAAGTTACTTAGTGTCAGAGTTATTGGTGCGTATATCGGCCTTGTATGTTTTTCATACGCTGGGCTAATATGTTGTTGAAACTAATTGCTGTCAAGCATTCTGTTCTAGGTGTTTCAATGGTGCAATATCGACGCACTGCATCAGAAGTGTTTTGACGTGTATCATATTCCGCCATCAGAATGGACTGTTGACAAACTATATTATATCATAATAAAGTGTTTTAAATGAAAACTGCCGTTTCAGTAGTATCAAACAGTATGTTTGTCAATGAATATTGGAACTGAATCCTATCTTTTCTGAAGATGGACAATATACTATATCGGACACAGTGTATGAAAAACATACACTATGTGAAACTTCTATTTTATGCAAAGTTTTAATATTTTTAATCTCCAGGAACAAGCAGGAATGTAGTCTTCACATATGGGTATTGTCGGTACCGACGGAGCCTGCGCGGGAATGCTCCCCAGCGTCCAATAGGAAAGCTTTTGGGAGCATCCCACAGTACCTGCGTGCTGCCTTCCTGTCTTTCCCAACTGTCCCTCTCCAGTTCTTCGTTTTCCACGGAGCCGACAGGTCGCACATCCTGTCACCGCAGAAAAAAATCCCTTCTATTCTTTTTTGTGGTCGCGCCTGCCTTCCCTCAACGCTAAACCGGTACCGCCGGTGGTTCTTTTTTCTTTTCTTAAAAAAAAAACAAAAACGTACTTCTGGAGTCTTTCCAGTAATTTTCTCTTCAGGTGCCACGCGCCATTTTGGGCACTAGGCCCAAATTTTCCTTCAGAATGGAAAAACCCGCCTTGGGTTTTAAAAAGTGTTCTAAGTGTGGCGGTACCATCTCCGTCACCGACACCCATGAGTGGTGCATCCCGCAAATGTTTAGGTCCTGACCACCCTATTTCTGAGTGTGTTGCCTGTGGGATGATGTCGAAAAGGGGCCGGCAGAACCAAGCTGCTAAACTTAGCACCGTTTTTCCCTCTGATGCAGCCTCTGTGGCATCAATGTCTTCCAGGGCTTCGTCTTCCTCCCATGGATCTCAGGCTTCGGCTTCCAAAGCATTAACGGGGCTCCAGGATGTTCTCGAGGCTTCAACCTCGGCAGAACTGCTGGTGCCATGCTCTGGGGTACCGGCCACTTCTTCCGGTACCGATACCCAAGCATCGGCAGCGTCGATAGACCAGAGATTCTCGGCTATTGAACGCAGTCTGGCGGCTCTTCTAATGGCCTTGATGCCCCTGAAACCGCTTAAGACAATTCAACCGGCACCGACTGCATTGACATCGGCAGGTATTCTACCGGGACAGAGTCATGCGTATCCATCCAGTATCGACAGGTCGGTACTGGACCACTCCAATGCCGACTTTGATCGCTACCTGTACCGTGCCTTGCACGATCACCCGGATCAGAGATACTTCGAATCCTTGGATGAGTCTGAAGACTCTGAAAGCTCTGCTGATACCAGAGTACTTCTTCCTGGGGATTCTTCTTCTCCTCAGTGTAGGATGTCTCCACCAGAGGATATATCCTTTCAGGATTTTATCCGAGATGTGGCTCGAGGTCTTTCCATCACAATGGCTCCTGAAAAAGAGCCTAGGGCAAAGGAATTAGAAATCCTGCAATACCCGAAAGCTCCCAAGGAGGCAGCTACCTTACCTATTCATGAGATCTTGCATGATCTCATGTTAAGGATGTGGAAACACCTCTAACCACATCTCCTCAACTCTCGAAGACGCGACACCATGTATCGAGTTCCTCCTTGTCCTGGGTTTCATAAGACTGTTACCACACCATTCCATGGTGGTGGAATCAGCTATGAGAAGGATAAAGAGTGCAAAAAGACATGCAGCTAATCCTCCAGGACGTGAGTGTAGGACTCTTGACGCCTTTGGACATCGAACCTTCCAGGCTTCCATGCTTTCTGCTAGGATCAGTTCCTATGTCTTATATATGGGAATGTTCCTTAAGGAGGTCACAGGAGATTTAGAGCTTATGAGCCCTCTTCTTCCTGATAAGAGGCAAGATTACCTCGCCGTTGTCAGACATGCTCAGGATGTTTCCAAGTTTGTGAATCGTGCAGCCTTTGACTGCTTTGAGGGCATAAGCAGAACCTCTGCTATTGCCATAGGTGCACGTAGGATTGCCTGGCTCCAGGCATCTAACTTGGAAATTTGGGTACAGGATAAACTAGGGAAATTCCTTGCATAGGAGAGAATCTCTTTGGCAAGAATTGGCAGGAAAAAGCTAATGAGATAGATGCTGACAATATCAATTTGGATAGATTGTCTAAATTTACAGCTGATCCTGTGAGGAAAAACTCCTCTAAGAAACCAGTCTTCTGTAAGAAGAAGTTTTATCCCTTCTATTCTCCAGGACCAAGCAGGAAGTCAGTCCTCACATATGGGTGACGTCAGCGCCGACGGAGCCCTCGCGGAGCAATTTCCCCAGCTTTCAAAGAAAGCCTTTGGGAATTGCAGCACACATGCGCGGTCCCCTTCCCGCCCAAGGGTGCCATCTTGCTCAGTCTTCTTTTTTCCGTGGAGCCCTACAGACGCTGTTTGTAATCGCCGCAGAAAAAGTTGATTTTATTTCATATTTCTTATTCTTTCTCGGTTAGACGCCGGATCCTTTTCCCGCCCGGATCCGCTACGCCGGTAACGGGTCCGTTCTTTATTTTTCGTTTTTTTGTCCTTCGTGACAAGCGTTCGCGCCATTTTGTATTTTTCCCTGGCAGCCCTGTCTTTTGACCTCGCAGGGGCCCTTTTTCCCTCGATGGCTGCCAGCGGTTTTAAAAAGTGTGATCGGTGTAAGAAACTTATGTCTCTTACCGACACACATGACTGCTGCCTCCGCTGCCTTGGACCTGATCATGACCCGATGATCTGTGGTCCGTGTAGCAAGATGTCCTCAAAGGCGTTGAGTCGGCAGCATCAAAGGGAACGAATCTTCTCTGACTCCGCGTCCGGCCGGGCCCGGACCTCGTCAGAGGCTTCGACGTCCCGGGACTCCGGTCCTGAGCATCGTCGGAGTTCCTCTGAGCGGGGGTCTCCTACCCGGGAACATCGGAAGAAAAAACCCGCGAGGGCGGCGTTGGTGGACGCTCCTGGTTCCTCGAGGGCCAGGTCGCATAGCCCCGATAGCCGTCCCAGGTCCTCGGAGTCGGAGAGGCCTTCGAAACATCCTCGTCTCGAAATGGAGTCACCTGGACACGTGAGTACTGTAGTCCTTGTGGACTCGTCTCCGAAGGAGCCGACATCGGGCCCAATGCCGTCGGGGCCCGAGTCGGGGGCTGCTTGGACTCAGGTTGACGGCCTTGGAGAGCAGTTTGGCTGTCTTCATGGACCAGCAGCGAGCATTGATCGCTGGCCTCGCCAATGCATCTGCCCCGGCCACCGGGACGTCAACGTCCAAGTCGACCCCGAAGACCGAGCCGATCCTCGAGTCCATACAAGCTCGAGTCGATCCTCGGTCGCGGTCTCCCTCGGCCTCCCTTTCAGGACAGAGGTCGTCGACGCCGACACCCTCGGCGTCTGGGCGGAGGGCATCGGTGCCCGCCCGACCGGAGCAGCTCGATTCCTCCTCCGAGGAGTCAGACTGGGAAACGGAGGGCGAAGAGTCACCTGGTACTTTTCGGACTCGGTGTGTCCCATCGGACTCACCCGAGTCCGAACCTCAGAGATGGTCCCCCCCGGAGGACACCCGGTTCTCGGACTTCGTGCGGGATATGGCCAAGGCCTTGGCATTCCCCGCAGATCCCAAGGAGGAGCCTCGAGCCGAAGAGCTCGATGCCCTCCAGTATGACTCTCCCCCGAAGGAGGCCTTTTACTGTACCGGTTCCTCCGATGCTGGAACGACTTCTCTTCCGCATGTGGGAGAGCCCGGCGTCGGCGCCGGTGTTAAGTCCGCAAGAGCCCCGGGTTCCAAAAGGCACAACTACTGCACCATTCCATGGTGGTGGAATCGGCCATGCATCGACTCAAGAGTCAGAAGATGCACTACTCGGTGCCTCCCGTCCGGGAGGCCCGGAACCTGGATGCCCTCGGTAGAAAGTGCTTCCAGGGCTCTATGCTTGCTTGTCGAGTCCAGACCTACCAGCTCTATATGGGCATGTATCTCCGAGATCTGGCAAAAGAAATTGCCGGGTTCTCTGCTGGTCTCTCCGAGGAACCTTTGCAGAGATTCCAAGCCTTGTCCACTAGTATTCGAGAGTGCTCGAAGTTTATCTCTCAAGCAGCCTACGATGGCTTCGAAGCATCGGCTCGAGTAGCCGGGGCCAGCATCGGTGCCCGCCGACAGGCTTGGCTTCAGTCATCCGACCTCGAGCCATGGGTACAGGACAAGTTGGTCAATGTCCCCTGCAGAGGTGTAAACCTCTTTGGCAAACCCATGGCTGAAAAGGCTGCACAGATCGAGACCGAGACTCTGACCAGAACTAGGCTGTCCAGAAAAACCTCTGCCCCTTCTCAGAAGAAGAAGGGCTTGGGGGAAAAAGCCCTTTTACCCGAGGAAGGCGGCTGCCTATAAACACTACCCTCAGTATCAGGCCTCAGCAGCTCCCCAAAAGGGTCAGCAGGCCAAGGGACGGGGTAATGGGTCCCGTAGGCAGCAGGCCCCCAAGCCCACAACACCGGCCCCTGCTCAGCAGGGTGGGGGTTTTGACGCCATCAGCATAGCCTCTTCCCCTCAGCTTGGTTTCTCTCAGCACGGGGCCGGCTGGTCCACTTTGCCCACAGGTGGTCAGCCATCACATCAGATACCTGGGAGCTTCATATAGTTCAGAAAGGCTATCTTCTACACTTTCACCAGGTACCTCCCTCCTACTTTCCAGGGGAGCCTCCGAGACTCCCTCTGCACAGGGACTTACTCCTTCAGGAGTTAGCAAGTCTTCTTCAGGAACAGGCTGTGGAACCGGTGCCCCACCACCTGAGAGGTCACGGCTTTTATTCCAGGTACTTTCTGATACCAAAAAGAACAGGAGGACTCGGACCCATCCTGGACTTGCGAAACCTCAGCAAGTTCCTGGCGAGGGAAAAGTTCAAGATGCTTACCCTTGGAATCCTGCTGCCCTACCTCCAGCAGGGAGACTGGCTATGCTCCTTGGATCTAAAGGATGCCTGTACTCACATCCTTATTCATCCAGACCACAGACAATATCTCAGGTTTGTTGTGGGAGGAAATCATTACCAGTACAGAGTACTGCCCTTTGGCCTATCTTCCGCCCCCAGGGTGTTCACCAAATGCCTAGCAGTGGTGGCGGCCTATCTAAGACTTCAAGGCCTTTTTGTGTTTCCATACCTGGGCGACTGGCTAATCAGGGCCCAGTCTTCCCAAGAGGCCACTCAGGCTACTCATCGCACTGTGTCTCTGCTCCAGCACTTGGGCTTTGTCATAAACCTTCCTGCCTCTAGACAGAGCACACCGGCTCATGGATCTCGCCAGCCACTTTCACAGCAATTCCCTGGTCTCTGCCAGGCACTTTCTGAGACTGCTCGGCCATATGGCTTCCACGGTCCATGTGACCCCCAATGCCCGCCTGAAGATGCGGCCTGCTCAGTGGTACCTTCGCACTCAATGGCATCAGGCCACGGGGAGCCTGACGGACTCAGTACAGGTCTCCGACCTGCTGGTCTCTTCTCTGCGGTGGTGGCTTCATCTGCCAAACCTGCTACTGGGAGTGGATTTTCAATCTCCTCCGCCTTCTCAGGTTCTAACAACCGATGCTTCTCTCCTGGGTTGGGGAGCACATTGCCAAGGGACGTGTACTCAAGGCCTCTGGACTCCTTGGGAGTCTGCGCAGCAGATAAACTTCCTGGAGCTCAGATCCATCCGCCTAGCTCTGAGAGCCTTCTCCCACCTCACTTCTCACCAGTCTGTGCTGGTCCAGACGGACAATCAAGTTGCAATGTTCTACGTGAACAAACAAGGAGGCACAGGCTCCTTCCTTCTCTGTCAGGAGGCACGAAGACTGTGCTCTTGGGCCGTCCACCACGGCATCCTCCTCAAAGCGGTCTATCTCCCAGGTCAGGAAAATTACCTGGCAGACAAGCTAAGCAGGATCCTCCAACCACACGAATGGAAATTGGATCCATTGGTGGTTCAGCGGATCTTTCTCAAGTGGGGCCTCCCCACCATGGATCTGTTTGCCAGTTCTCTGAACCGGCAACTTCCCAGATTCTGCTCTCGACAACCGCATCCTCTCAGAGTATCGGCGGATGCTTTTCTGATTCCATGGTCCACGGGCCTCTTGTATGCCTTTCCTCCCATGCCGCTGGTGTCTCGAACACTCTTCAAAGTTCTCAGAGACAAAGCCTCGCTGATCCTAGTGGCTCCTCGGTGGCCGAGACAACCTTGGTTCCCGCTTCTAATGCAGCTGGCGGTGGACACTCCTCTTCCTCTGGGGTTTCAACCCGATCTCCTGGCACAGGATCAAGGGTCTCTCCTACACCCCAACCTCCGGTCCCTTCATCTGATGGCCTGGCTGCTGAAAGGGTAGTCCTTGCTCCCCTCCAGCTGCCTTGGGAGGTGGAAGAGGTTGTCTTGGCCTCGAGGAGGCCTTCCACCCGGAAGTCCTACGCTCTTAAGTGGCGTCGGTTCTCCATTTGGTGTGCTCAGCAGTCTGAGAATCCCTTCTCCTGCTTGGTAGCAGTGGTCTTGCAATACTTGCTTTACCTCTCCAATCTGGGCCTTAAGTCCAACTCTGTCAGAGTCCACCTCAGTACTCTCTGCACATCACGCACCGGTGGATGGCAGGCCTCTTTCCCACCACCCTTTGGTGGCTCGTTTTCTCCGAGGCCTTCTTCTCCTTAAGCCTCCTTTACGCCCACCAGCCCCGGAGTGGGATCTGAATGTGGTCTTACAGCGGATTACCTGTCCGCCTTTTGAGCCTATGGCTACCTGCCCTCTTCGTTTTCTTTCCTGGAAAACTTTGTTTTTGGTAGCCCTTACTTCTGCTAGGCGCGTTAGTGAACTGCAGGCCCTAGTGTCTGATCCTCCTTACACTAGGTTCTTCAGGAATAGGGTAGTCTTACGGACTCACCCTAAGTTTCTTCCAAAAGTGGTTTCTACTTTTCATCTCAACCAGGAGGTGGTTCTTCCGACCTTCTTTCCCAGGCCGCACACCTGCCGGGCTGAAATGGTCCTGCATACCCTGGACTGTAGGAGGGCCTTATCCTTCTACCTTGACCGTACGCGAGAGCATAGAAGAGCTGTTCAGCTCTTCGTTTCTTTTGACCCCAATAAGTTGGGGCTACCTGTCTCTAAGCGTACTTTGTCCATATGGGTTGCTGACTGTATCGCCTGGGCTTATGGGGCAGCCGGCCTCTCGTTGGAGGGTCGAGTCACGGCTCATCGTGTCAGGGCGAAGGCTGCGTCAGTGGCTCATCTCCGCTCTGTTCCGTTGTCAGACATCTGCCGGGCCGCTACTTGGTCTTCAAGCCAGACTTTTGCGGCCCATTACTTCCTAGAGAGGGAGTCCCGCAGGGACAGTGCTTTCGGACAGGCAGTCCTCCATAATCTCTTTGAGGTTTAGGCAACTCCTACCCTCCGGCCCTGGTGTTGGGCTACTGGTCGGGGGAGTTTTCAGAGAAGATTCCTTCCTTCTGTGCTACTGAGCTAGAGGGAGCTCATTTTTCCCCTTGAGGTCTCCGGTAGCCTTAAGCTAGGGAGTCCCATATGTGAGGACTGACTTCCTGCTTGGTCCTGGAGAAAGGGTAGTTACTCACCTGTAACAGGTGTTCTCCAGGAGCAGCAGGAATCAGTCCTCACAACCCTCCCTCCTCCCCTTGGAGTTGCAGTCCTATCATTTCATTTTTGCTAATTTTTTTGCTGTCTTTTAGCTATGTCATCAGATTGAGCAAGATGGCACCCTTGGGCGGGAAGGGGACCGCGCATGCGCGCTGCAATTCCCAAAGGCTTTCTTTGAAAGCTGGGGAAATTGCTCCGCGAGGGCTCCGTCGGCGCCGACGTCACCCATATGTGAGGACTGATTCCTGCTGCTCCTGGAGAACACCTGTTACAGGTGAGTAACTACACTTACCCCAACAGGGGCATCGCTTAGGTCAGTCTGCCCAAAAGGGACAGCACCAACAATCTAGGCAAACAGACAAAAGCAGCTAAGCCTCAACCGGCTCAGCAGATTCAGCCTCCACAGGGGCTTTAACTCCTATCTAGAGAACTTTGCCTTCCTGGCCCTGAACGGCCCAGAACCCTCCACCATCCCAGGAAGGTTATGTCATTTTGCCCCCAGATGCGGTCAGATAACAGCAGAAAATTGGACTCTGTCTATTGTAAGAGAGGAGTACAAGCTTCATTTCCTCAGCATGCCCCCTCCTACAATGGTAAGACATTTCAATTCTCAGACCTCTCTCAGTGACCAGTTAGGTCAAGAGGTCACTGTACTTCTTGCCCAAGGGGCGATAGAAGAGGTACCCATTCCCCAACGGGATACAGGGTTTTACTCCTCCTATTTCCTTATTCCAAAGAAAACAGGACGACACAGGCCCATCTTGGACCTCAGAGAATTGAACAAATTCCTGTTCAAAGAGAAATTCAAAATGATTTCTCTAGGAACTCTGATGCCATACCTTCACAGTCAGGATTGGCTTTGTTCTCTAGATCTTAAGGATGCGTACACTCATGTTCTCATCCATCCAACTCACTGAAAGTTCCTTCGCTTTCTGTGTCAAGGGAAGCACTACCAATACAAGGTTCTTCCTTTTGGCCTGGCCTCTGCACCAAGGGTGTTCACAAAATGCATGGCCGTGGTGGCAGCATTTCTCCACTCCCTAGGAATATTCGTCTTCCCTTACTTGGACGACTGGCTCATTCGAGCCCCTTCAGAGCCAGAGGCCAGGGTTGCTCTCTCGCGCACAATGCGCATCCTTCAGTATTTGGGACTTATCATAAACTTCCCAAAATCCCACCTTGCTCCCACTCAGTCCCTAGAGTTTATAGATGCTCTGCTGGATACCAGACAGACAAGGGCCTACCTTCCACTGTCCTGCCTTCGCATTGTTCAGTTAGTTTCCCAAGCAGTGTTAAAATCTCACCTCACTGCTCGGGAAATGTTACAATTACTAGGCCACATGGCATCCATTGTTCATGTGGTTCCTTATGCTTGCCTCCATATGAGGGCAGCCCAGTGGACTTTATCCACTCAGTGGACTCGGGCGTCAGGTTGCCTGTCAGACAAAATAGCAAACTCAGATCGCCTTATTTTATTTCTCCAATGGTGGCAGTCACCCCAAAACCTTTTGGTGGGGTCTCCTTTTCAGCAACCCCCACCCCAAGCCACTCTAACAACAGATACTTCACAGGTGGGTTGGGGAGCCCACCTTCAAGACCTCTCTACCCAGGGTACCTGGACTCCACAGGAGGCCTATCTACACATCAGTCTCCTGGAACTCAGAGCAATCAGTGAATTGCAAGCATTGGTGGCTGATCCTCCTTATACAAGGTTCGATCATGATAAAGTAGTCCTTAGGACTCATCCACACTTTATGCCAAAGGTGGTATCACCTTTTCATTTAAACCAAGCGGTTTACCTTCCTGTATTCTTCCCAAGGCCTCATGATTCAAATGCAGAAAGGAATCTTCATACTTTGGACTGTAAAAGGGCTTTGGCCTTTTACTTGCAAAGGACACAGCAACATAGAAAGTCCTCTCAACTCTTTGTTGCTTTTGATCCTAGTCATTTGGGACTTAAAGTCTCCAAAAGAACACTGTCCAGCTGGATTGCACAGTGTATATCTTTTGCCTATGAGAGTAAGAACCTTCCTCTTGAAGGCCATGTCACAGCTCACAATGTGAGAGTCATGGCAGCCTCTATGGCTCATCTTCACTCTGTGTTTATCGACGACATCTGTCGAGCAGTTACTTGGGCTTCGGTTCATACCTTCACAGCCCACTACTGCTTAGACAAGAACTCCCGCCGGGATGCCTTGTTTGGTCAGGCTGTTCTTCAACACCTGTTCCATACTTAATCAACTCCTACCCACCATCCCTGGTAGGATGCCAGAGATCCATGGGGGGAAGTGGAGCCCTTTCACAGGGGCACACAACTTCTGGGGCCTTCTCCCTGGTATCTGCAGCTAGGGAGTCCCCATATGTGAATACTACATTCCTGCTTGTTCCTGGAGATAGCATAGTTACTCACCTGTTACAGATGATCTCCGGGAACAGCAGGAATTTAGTCTTCACAACCCACTCGCCTCCCCTAGGAGTTGTATCTCTCTCTGTTTCCCTCTCTCTTTGTCTCAGCTTTAAACTCAACTGGAGAGGGACAGTTGGGAAAGGCAGCACGCAGGCGCTGTGGGATGCTCACAAAAGATTTCCTATTGGATGCTGGGGAGTGTTCCCGCGCAGGCTCCGTCGGTACCCATGATACCCATATGTGAAGACTAAATTCCTGCTGTTCCCGGAGATCACCTGTTACAGGTGAGTAACTATGCTTTATTGCCGGTATTTCATAGTTGTTTGAGTGTAACAAATCTAATAATTCATCCAGAAAGAGAGAATATGCAAGCTGCCCAAAACGGGTTAAGAAGGTGAAATTAGACCTTACTTGCTAATTTTCTTTCCTGGAGTTAGTCCAGTCTAGAACCCTCCTGTTTTTTTCTTTATGGGACAGGCCTGCTGCGACCTGAAGGACTATGGTGTTGGCACAGACAGCGGCTGCCCACTGCTGTCTGGTTTGTAGTCTTGGGGCTCTGCCATGTGATACTTCTCTGAGCCTCTTGACTCGAGCTTTAAGAGACAATTGCTATTAAAAAAAAAAAAAGTGATAGTTAATAAAGAGACTTCCCTTTTTGTTGTTTTTTTTTCTCCATAGGCTGGTGGAGGATTGGGGATTGTGACTTCTCCAGGACCAAGCAGGAAGTCAGTCCTCACTTATGGGTGACGTCGGCGCCGACGGAGCCCTCGCGGAGCAATTTTCCCCAGCTTTCAAAGAAAGCCTTTGGGAATTGCAGCGCGCATGCGCGGTCGTCTTCCCGCCCGAGGGTGCCATCTTAGCCAGTCTTCTTTTTTCCGCGGAGCCCTACAGACGTCCCCGTCTTGTCCCCGCGAAAAAGTTGATTTTCTTCTTTATTTTATCCTTTTTTCTTTCGGTTCGACGCGCCCGGACTCGCGACGCCGGTCTCGAGTCCTCTTACTTTTTTCGGTTTTTCTGACTTAGTCAGCTTTCGTTTTCGTTTTCCCTGGCAGCCCGGTCCCTTGACCTCGCAGGGGCCCTTTTTCCCCCGATGGCTGCCAGTGGGTTTAAGCGGTGTGGTCGGTGTGACCGAAATATGTCACTAACCGACACACACGACTTTTGCCTCCGCTGCCTGGGCCCGGATCATGAGGAACTGATCTGTGGGCCCTGCAGCAAACTGTCCTCAAAGGCGTTGAGAAGTCGGCGGCATCAGCGTGAGAGAATCTTCGCTGACCCCAGCCGTACCCGGACCTCGTCGGAGGCCTCCGCGTCGAAAGGCTCCAGCTCGGACCGTCGCCGGAGCTCCTCCGACCGGGGTTCTCCCTCCGGGACCATCGTCGGAAGGAAAAACCCGCGAGGGCGGCGTCGGTGGATGCTCCTGGTTCCGCGAGGGCCAGGTCGCATAGCCCCGACAGCCGCCCCGGGTCCTTGGAGAAGGAACACATCCCGAAGCGACCTCGCCTGGAGTCGGAGATGCCTGCCCGGGTAAGTCCTGTGGTCCTTCTGGACTCGCCTCCGCGACAGCCGACGTCGGGCCCGACGCCGTCGGGGCCCGAGTCGGGGGCTGCTGGGTCACCTGAGCTCGGACTCAGGTTGACGGCCTTGGAGAGCAGACTGTCTGCCTTCATGGACCAGCAGAGGGCACTGCTCGCTGGCTTCGCTGGCGCCGCTGCCCCGACCGCCGGGACGTCGACGTCCAAGTCGACCCCGGAGACCGAGCCGATCCTCGAGTCGATGAGAACTCGAGTCGATCCTCGGTCGAGGTCACCCTCGGCCTCCCGTTCGGGACCGAGGTCGCCGACGCCGACTCCCTCGGCGTCGGGGGGGCTGGCGCCGCACCCTGCCCGGGCCGACCCCACCGAGTCCTCGTCGGAGTCGGTCTGGGAGTCTGAGGAGGAAGAGTCACCTGATTCTTTCCGGACTCGGTGTGTCCCGTCGGACTCACCGGAGTCCGAGCCTCGGCAGCAGTCCCCCCCGGAGGATGCCCGGTTCTCGGACTTCGTTAGGGATATGGCCAAGGCTTTGGCCTTCCCTGCGGATCCCGAGGAGGAGCCTCGAGCCGAAGAGCTCGACGCCCTCCAGTATGACTCTCCCGCGAGGGAACACTTTACTGTGCCGGTTCCTCCTATGCTGGAACGACTACTCTTCCGCATGTGGGAGAGTCCGGCCTCCTCGCCGGTCCTGAGCAAGCGGGTCGATTCTATCTATCGGGTCCGCAAGAGCCCTGGCTTTCAAAAGGCACAGCTGCCACACCATTCCATGGTAGTGGAATCGGCCATGCATCGTCTTAAGAGCCAGAAGATGCACTCCTCGGTGCCTCCTGGAAGGGAGGCCCGTAACCTGGATGGCCTTGGCAAGAAGTGCTTCCAGGGCTCTATGCTCGCATGTCGTGTCCAGACTTACCAGCTATACATGGGCATGTATCTCCGGGATCTGGCTAAAGAGCTAGCCGGATTCTCCGCTGGTCTCTCCGAGGAGCCTTTGCGGAGGTTCCTAGCCTTGTCCACGGGCATTCGGGAATGCTCAAAGTTCATGTCCCGAGCAGCCTATGATGGCTTTGAAGCCTCGGCTCGAGTGGCCGCAGCCGGCATCGGTGCCCGCCGACAGGCTTGGCTTCAGTCGTCAGACCTTGAGCCCTGGGTACAGGACAAGTTGGTCGATGTCCCCTGCCGAGGCGAAAACCTCTTTGGCAAGCCCATGGCGGAAAAGGCTGCACAAATTGAGACTGAGACTCTCACCAGGACCAGGCTTTCTAGGAAGACCTCCGCCCCTTCCCAGAAAAAGAAGGGCTCGGGGAAAAGTCCTTTTACCCGAGGAAGGCGGCTGCCTACAAACAATACCCCCATTATCAGGCCCCTGCAGCTCCCCAACAGGGCCAGCAGGCCAAGGGACGGGGTAACGGGTCCCGTAGGCAGCAAGCCCCCAAGCCTGCAGCACCAGCCCCTGCTCAGCAGGGTGGGGGCTTTTGACTCTCTCAGCATAGCCTCTCCCCCCCCCGCTGGTTCCTCCCAGCACCGGAGGCCGGCTGGTTCACTTCGCCCACAGGTGGTCCAGCATCACCGCGGATGCCTGGGTGCTTCAGGTCGTGCGAGAAGGCTACCTTCTCCACTTCCATCAGGTCCCTCCCTCCTATTTTCCGGGAGAGCCTCCGCGCCCCCCTCTGCACAGGGAGTTGCTCCTTCAGGAGTTAGCAGGTCTTCTGCAGGAACAGGCGGTGGAACCGGTGCCACACCACCTGAGAGGTCAAGGCTTCTATTCAAGGTATTTTCTGATACCAAAGAGAACAGGGGGCCTCAGACCCATCCTGGACTTGCGCAACCTCAACAAGTTCCTTGTGCGGGAGAAGTTCAAAATGCTTACCCTTGGAATCCTTCTGCCCTACCTCCAGCAGGGAGATTGGCTATGCTCCTTGGATCTAAAGGATGCCTACACGCACATCCTCATCCACCCAAGCCACCGCCAATACCTAAGGTTTGTGGTGGCAGGAAATCATTACCAGTACAGAGTACTGCCCTTTGGCCTGTCCTCCGCACCGCGAGTCTTCACAAAATGTCTCGCGGTCGTAGCGGCCCATCTCCGGCTTCACGGCCTCTATGTCTTTCCGTACCTCGACGACTGGCTCATCAGAGCAGCGTCCGCTCAGGAGGTCACCAACGCCACGTGCCGCACGGTGACTCTGCTGCAGCACTTGGGCTTTGTTATAAACTTCGCAAAGTCCACTTTGCTCCCCTCACAGGATCTCGAGTTCATCGGCGCAAGGCTGCACACTCCTCAGGCGCGAGCGTACCTACCGCTCGACAGGGCTCAACGACTCATGGACCTAGCCGACCGCTTTCGCAGCCAGCCCCTGGTCTCCGCCAGGCGCTTCCTGAGACTGCTCGGCCATATGGCTTCCACCGTCCATGTGACCCCCAATGCCCGCCTGAATATGCGGTCTGCTCAATGGTGTCTCCGCCAGCAGTGGCGACAAGCCACGGGCGGCCTAGCAGACCTAGTGCGCGTTTCCGAGCCGCTGGTCTCGTCTCTCCGGTGGTGGCTCCGGCAGCCGAACCTGATATTCGGAATGCCTTTCCAGTCCCCTCAGCCGACCCGGGTGCTGACCACCGATGCATCCCTCCTGGGCTGGGGAGCGCATTGCCAAGAGGCACGTACTCAGGGCCTCTGGACCACGTGGGAGTCTGCTCAGCAGATCAACTTCCTGGAGCTCCGGGCGATCCGCCTAGCTCTCAAGGCCTTCTCCCACCTGACTTCCCAACAGTCCGTCCTTGTCCAGACGGACAATCAAGTTGCCATGTTCTACGTGAACAAACAGGGGGGCACGGGCTCCTTCCTGCTCTGCCGGGAGGCTCAGAAGCTCTGCTCTTGGGCCGTCAGTCACGGCATTCTCCTCAAGGCAGTTTATCTCCCGGGCCAAGAAAATTGCCTTGCGGACAAACTCAGCAGGGTCCTCCAGCCGCACGAGTGGCGTCTGGATCCCTTGGTAGTTCAGAAGCTCTTCCTCAAGTGGGGCCTCCCCACGATGGATCTCTTTGCCAGTCCTCGCAACCGGCAGCTCCCTCGCTTCTGCTCTCGTCAGCCACACCCCCTTCGGGTTGCGGCGGACGCCTTTCTGATCTCATGGTCGGGGAGCCTTCTGTACGCTTTCCCTCCCATCCCGCTAGTCTCTCGGACTCTTTTCAAGGTTCTCCGAGACAAAGCTTTCATGATCCTGGTGGCCCCTCGCTGGCCCAGGCAGCCGTGGTTTCCGCTCCTGCTGCAACTGGCGGTGGAGGGTCCGATCCCTCTGGGGGTACAACCGGATCTCCTCACTCAGGATCAGGGGTCCCTACTGCACCCCAACCTCAGGTCTCTCAACCTCATGGCCTGGCTGCTGAGAGGGTAGTCCTTGCTCCCCTTCTCCTGCCGGCGGAGGTGGAGGAGGTCGTCCTGGCTTCGCGACGGCCTTCTACCCGCAAATGCTACGCCCTTAAATGGCGTCGCTTTGCAGTCTGGTGTACCCAGCAGTCGGAGGATCCCTTCTCCTGCCCGGTGTCGGTGATCTTGCAGTACTTGCTACACCTCTCTAATCTGGGACTTAAGTCCAACTCCGTCAGAGTTCACCTCAGTGCTCTTTCGGCACATCATGTGCCGGTGGACGGTAGACCTCTCTCCAGCGACCCTCTCGTAGCGAGGTTTCTCCGAGGTCTCCTTCTACTTAAACCACCTCTGCGCCCGCCAGCGCCGGACTGGGACCTGAATGTGGTTTTGCAGCGGATCACCTGTCCGCCTTTTGAACCTATGGCTATCTGTTCTCTCCGTTTTCTGTCTTGGAAAACGCTGTTCTTGATAGCCCTCACTTCCGCTAGACGCGTAAGTGAATTGCAGGCCCTCGTGTCTGATCCCCCCTACACTCGGTTCTACAAGAATAGGGTAGTCCTACTACGGACTCACCCAAAGTTTCTGCCTAAAGTGGTCTCCCCTTTCCACATCAATCAGGAGGTGGTACTTCCAACCTTCTTTCCCAGACCACACTCCAGCCGAGCTGAAACGGTCCTCCATACCCTGGACTGTAGAAGGGCTTTGAACTTCTACCTTGACCGTACGCGGGAGCACCGTAAAGCTGCTCAGCTTTTTGTGTCTTTTGACCCCAATAAATTGGGGCTCCCGGTCTCCAAGCGTACTCTGTCCATTTGGGTTGCGGACTGTATCTCTTGGGCTTATGGGGCAGCCGGACTCGCCTTAGAAAGTCGAGTCACGGCTCATTGCGTTCGGGCAAAGGCCACGTCAGTGGCTTACCTCCGCTCTGTTCCGCTGGCAGACATCTGCCGGGCCGCTACTTGGTCTTCGAGCCAGACTTTTGCGGTCCATTACTGTCTCGAGAGGGAGTCCCGTAGGGACAGTGCTTTCGGACAGGCAGTCCTCCGTAATCTCTTTGAGGTCTGAGCAACTCCTACCCTCCATCCCGGATGTGGGCTACCGGTGGGTGATAATTCAGCGAAGATTCTATCCTTCTGTGCTGCTGAGCTAGAGGGAGCTCATTTTTGTGCTTAGGGTCTCCGGTAGCCTTGAGCTTGGGAGTCCCATAAGTGAGGACTGACTTCCTGCTTGGTCCTGGAGAAAGCGTAGTTACTCACCTGTAACAGGTGTTCTCCAGGAGCAGCAGGAATCAGTCCTCACTACCCTCCCTCCTCCCCTTGGAGTTGCAATCGTCTGCTTATGTTCTTTTTGCAAATTTTTATGCTGTCTTTTTTAGCTATGTCATCTGACTGGCTAAGATGGCACCCTCGGGCGGGAAGACGACCGCGCATGCGCGCTGCAATTCCCAAAGGCTTTCTTTGAAAGCTGGGGAAAATTGCTCCGCGAGGGCTCCGTCGGCGCCGACGTCACCCATAAGTGAGGACTGATTCCTGCTGCTCCTGGAGAACACCTGTTACAGGTGAGTAACTACGCTTTCTTGATCTACTTTGTTACAGTCATACTGGCTGGTTTAGTGTGCACAGGCTCCTTATGGGCTGTTTCAGCTCAGTTTTTTTCTCTGTCTCCATCTGCTGATGGTTTGGCATAACCTGCATGTCTGGACTAGACTGGAGATACTCCAGGAAAGAAAATTAGCAGGTTAGGTCTAATTGAACTTTATTGTATGTAAGTTGTGGTCATCTTTATTGGCACCCTTGCATTTTTGGTATGTTGTGTACAATATCTTGAGAAATAATTGGAAATACTCCAATTGTATGTCATTGTCATATTTTAATAGTATGTTCAAAGATATACAACAACAAAAAAAGTCTGTGTAACTTAGAGGTAATAATTTCTGAGACAAAATATGACCTGGGCAGGATTAATGGCACCCATCACTAATATTTGATGATTTTTTATTTCATTTAGCAATGCTTATATATTGCTTTTCACCAGGTGAAAGTGGTGTACATTCAGGTACAGTATATATTTCCCTTGTCCCTGAAGTGCTCACAATCTGTTTTGTACCTGAGACAACGGAGGGTTAAGTGGATTGCCCAAGGCCACAAGGAGCACCTGTGCGACTAGAAACCCCAGTCCGTCCGGCCCGAGGTGGTTGTCCTTCAGCAGGATTTGAACCTCTAGCTCGAGACAACGTGCCCCAACCACTAGACCATTCAGTAATGACAGCTTCTAAATGTTTGTTGTAACCATCTATAAATTTCTTCCATCTGTGTGCTGGTAGCTTCTCCCACTCTTCAAATGCGATTTGTTCCAGCTCATGAGTGTTTCCAGGATTCGTTTCACCAATAGCAGATTTCATCTCTTTCCGAAGGTTTCCGATTGGATTGAGATCAGGACTCATTGCTGGCCAATTTAAAACTGTCCATTTGTTCCTTTTTAACCATTTTTTTGTACTTTTGGATGCATGTTTTAGGTCACTGTCCTGCTGGATGACCTTCGACCCAGAGCTAGCTTTCTGACACTAGGTAACACATTTGGCTTCCAAATACTTTGGTAGTCCTCTGTCTTCATGATTCCTTTAATATGTTCCAGGCCTCCAGTTCCTGAGGCAGCAGAACAGCCCCACAACATTATGGAAGCTCCACCATATTTAACTGTAGGAAGGGTATGTTTTCCTTATAAGCTTCATTTCTTCGCCTGCAACTGTATTGCTGGTCTGCATTGCCAAAGAGCTCAAGTTTGGCTTAATCTGTCCACAGAATATTTTCTCTGAAGGAATGTGGTTTCTCAAGATGGGTTTGGACAAAGATCCAGACATGTCTTTTTATATCTGTCTTTGAGCAGTGGGGTCCACTTTAGCCTTTGCCCATGAAGTCGTCCTTTGTTTAGTGCGCAGCATTGCGTACGCCTTGTAGCGCTATACAAATGATCAGTAGTAATGCGAAGGTAGCGGACCTCACGTGCCACCTAGACAAGGTTTTAGTGCTGGGGAGGAGTCTGCTGTCTAGTTATATGTCTGAACCAGTGACATAGGAAAATGTGGTAGGGAGGTTCTGGAGGCTAAATTTAGGCTTTTAGGTAGGAAGTTGAAATCCAGAACTTCTAGGTTAGCATTCTCCGACATGCTTCCCGTTCCACGCGCAGAACCCAAAAGGCAGGCAGAGCTTCAGAGTCTCAATGTGTGGATGAGACGATGGTGCAAGGATGAGGGTTTTGGATTTGTTAGGAACTGGGGAACACTCTGGGGAAAGGAGGGGCTCTTCTGAAGGGATGGGCTTCACCTTAACTGAGATTGGTACCAGACTGCTGGCATTAACCTTTAAAAAGGAGCGAGAGCGACTTTTAAACTAGATAATAGGGGAGAGCCGACAGTCACCCAAGAGGGCCTGTTTCGGAACAAAGTATCCTTGAAGGATACTACCAAAAGAATGAAGTTAGGGCATATCAGCAGAGATTCCAATAAAGACAAAAGTAGCCCAAATGCCCTTGAGTACGGAGCAGACTGAGCTTAAAGATTCCAAATTACCCCTGCCTACCAATAGCCAGATTAATATGAATAAAATACAGTCTCTAAAATGCTTGTATGCAAATGCTAGAAGTCTAAAAAATAAGATAGGAGAGTTAGACTATATAGCATTAAATGAGAGGTTAGATATGATTGGTATCTGAGACATGGTGGAAGGAGGACAACCAGTGGGACACTGCAATACCTGGGTGCAAACTATATCGCAATGATAGAGCTGATCAAATTGGTGGAGGGGTTGCGCTCTGTTAGAGAGGGCATTGAGTCACAAAGGATAAAGTTTTGCAGGAAACAAAATTTGCTGTAGAATCTCTATGGATTGAAGTTCCATGTAAAAAGGGGAAGGCGATGGCAGTGGGGGTGTACTATCAACCGCCTGGCCAGAATGAACAAATGGGTGATGAAATGCTCAAAGAAATTAGGGGAAAAAAGTTACAGCACATTAATAATAATGGGTGATTTCAATTACCCCTGTATTGACTGTGTCAGTGTCATGGCAGGACATGCTAGGGAGATAACGTTTCTAGATGAAATAAATGACTACTGCTTGCAGCAGCTTGTTCATGAACCGACCAGAGGGGAAGCCAGTTTGGACCTAGTCCTTAGTGGAACACCAAATCTGGTTCAAGAGATAAGGGTATTGGGGCCACTTGACAACAGTGATCATAGCATGATCACATTTGATTTAATTAATGGATGAGGAATGGTAAGGAAATCCACAGTACTACCTTTTAACTTTGGAAAGGGAGACTATGATAAAATGAGGAAAATAGTTAAGAAAAACTAAAAGGAGCAGTTGAAAAAGATTAAAGACTTACATCAAGCTTGGATGGTGTTTAAAAATACTATCTTGGAAGCCCAGACCAGCTGTATTCCACGCTTTAAGAAAAGTGGAAGGAAGTCCAAAAAACTGCCAGTATTGTTTAAAGGTGAGGTCAGAGAGGCTACTGTTGCCAAAAAAATGTAGGGATGCTACCCATGACTGATGTGGTATTTAAAGGTGATTCTGAGGAAGAATTGAAGGAAATATTGGATACATTGGGAAGATGTATTATAACTATTTGATAAACTGAAGAGTAGTAAATCACCTGGACCAGATGGTATGCATCCAAGGATGTTGAAAGAACTGAACTATGAGATTGCAGACCTGCTATTAGTAATCTGTGAACTATCATTAAAATCATCTGTAATACCTGAAAACTGGAGGATGGTCAATGTAATGCCAATTTTTAAAAAAGGTTCCAGGGGTGATCCAGGAAACTACAGACCGGTGAGCCTGACGTCAGTACCGGGAAAAACGGTAGCAACCATAATAAAGAACAAAATTACTGAACATGTAGATAGTGATGGCTTTCCTTATGATACCTATCATTCTATTTGCTCTCTTGGCCGCCGCTGCACACTGGGCAGAGGGTTTTAACATGTTATCCACGATGACACCTAAATCTTTTTCCTGGGTTGTGGTTCCTAATGTGGAACCTTGCATCGTGTAACCATAGTTTGGGTTGTTCTTCCCTAGGTGCATAACTTTGCACTTGTCCACATTAAATTTCATCTGCCATTTTGATGCCCAGTCTTCCAAATCTATTATGTTTTTTGAAGGTGTGAATCTATTTATTTACATTCTCTTATATACCGTGCTATTCTGCATCAGTGCGGTTTACATTGAACAAACTGAAATTATATTGAACAGGGTATTATAACTTGGAGATAACTATTTTACAGGGAACATGGGCTATGGAGGGTTAAGTGGTTTGCCCAAGACCACAAGGAGCACCTGTGGGACTAGAAACCCCAGTCCTTCCGGCCCAGGTGTGAATAAACAGATACACTATATCAACCGACTCACCTTTGTCTGTCTGTTTATTCACACCTTCAAAAAACATAATAGATTTCGAAGATTGGGCATCAAAATGGCAGATGAAATTTAATGTGGACAAGTGCAAAGTTATGCGCCTAGGGAAGAACAAACCAAATTATGGTTACACGATGCAAGGTTCCACATTAGGAACCACCACCCAGGAAAAAGATTTAGGAGTCATTGTGGATAACATGTTAAAACCCTTTTCCCAGTGTGCAGCAGCGGCCAAGAGAGCAAATAGAATGCTAGGTATTATAAGGAAAGCAATGGAAAATAAAATAAAAAGAAGGATATTATAATGCCTCTTTCATTCCATGGTGCGACCACACCTTGAATATTGTGTGCAATTCTGGTCGCCGTATCTTAAAAAAGATAGTGTTAGAGAAGGTTCAGAGAAGAGCCACCAAAATGGTAAAGGGGATGGAAGGGGATACCCCTATGAAGAGAGGCTAAAAAGGTATGGGCTCTTCAACCTGGAAAAGAGACTGCTGAGGGGAGATATGATAGAGGTCTATAAGTTAATGATGGAGTGGAACGGATAAACATAGATTGATTTTTTTTTTCTTTTTACGTCAGAATATAGAAAGACTAGGGGACATGCAGTGAAGCTACAGGGTAAACTATTTAAGACTAACAAGGGAAAAAAAGTTTTTCACTCAATGTGTAATCAAACTCTGGAATTTGTTACTAGAGGATGTAGTAAAAGCTGTTAGTGTAGCTGGGTTTAAAAAAGGTTTGGAGAAGTTCCTGGAGGAAAGGTCCATAAACCATTATTAAAAGAGACCCAGGATATCGCTGCTTGACCCAATGCAAGCATTGTGGAACCTGTCTTTTGGGGAAACTGCTAGGTACTTATGACCTAGATTGGCCACTGTTGGAAACAGGATACTGGGCTTGATGGATCTTGGTCTGACCCAGTATGGCATATCTTATGATTTCCAGGAACAAGCAGGAATGAGTCTTCACATATGGGTATCGTCGGTACCGACGGAGCCTGCGCGGGAACGCTCCCCAGTGTCCTGAAAGAAAGCTTTTGGGAGCATCCCACAGCGCCTGCGCGCTGCCTTCCCGCCTTTCCTAACTGCCCTCTCCAGTTCTTCTTTTCCGCGGAGCCAGCAGGTCGTGTTTCCTGTCACCGCTGAAGAATTTCTTATTTTCTTTTATTTTTCTTTAGTCGTGTGTCTGCCTTCTCGATTCCGCACTGGTACTACCGGTTCTTTTTCTTTCTTTTAAAAAAAAAAAAAAAAAAAAACTTCTACTTTTTTCAGTGCATTTTTCTTCTGGGGCCTTAGGCCTACAGAGAGATTTTTCCCTCATGGAAAAACCCACCTCCGGGTTTAAAAAAATGCACAAAGTGCAGTAGTACTATTTCTGTCACCGACACCCATGACTGGTGTCTAAAATGTTTAGGTCCTGACCACTCCATTGCGGATTGTGAGTCCTGTTCCATGATGTCCAAAAGAGGGTTACAGAATCGGGCAGCTAAGCTCAGTACCCTGTTTCCTTCCGATGCAGCTTCCGTGGCATTGACGTCTTCCAGGGCTGCTTCTTCATCCCATGGATCTCAGGTAACCAAACTTAAATCTGGCCTGTCCTCAGAGTTCATCTCCCTCTAAGTATCGAGATGCCCCCGGGCTTACTCTTGAGGATACCACACCGGCAAAATTACCCCGGCGGGAGGCTCCGGCTTCCAAAGCACTACCTATGGGGTCACAGGTTGACATCGATGGCTCGGCCTCGACCGATCACCTGTTACAATGTTCTGTGGTACCGGCAGTTTCTACCGGTACCGACATCCAGACATTGGTGGCGTCAATGGATCAGAATATTCTGACCATGCAGCATGCCATCACGGCATTCATTCAAGCTGCAACGCCTACGGTACCGCAACAAACCCCGTTGTCGGTACCCGTACCGATTCTGGTACAGGATCCGATTCCCGTTCCGATACCAGTACCGCTTGCATCGACATCAGCATCGACGGCAGCGGTACGCTATCCAGTGATGCCTATCAGTACCGGCCCGGTACAGATTACTCCCGATGTCGATACCTCCCGGTACGCGTATCGGGCTCTACGAGAGCATCCAGACAGTCGATACTTTGATTCTTCTGAAGACTCTGACTCTTCAGAGGCCTCAATTGAAGCATCGGGGATCCTTCCTCAGGAACCCTCTTCTCCAAAAAGGAGAATGTCTCCTCCTGAAGACTTGTCTTTTCAGGATTTTATTAGGGAGGTGGCCTCTGAGACTGAACCTAGAGCCAAAAAATTAGATATCCTACAATATCCTAAGGCTCCTAAAGAGGCAGCCACCTTACCAATACATGAGATTCTTTATGAACACATGTTGGGCATATGGGAGACTCCTCTTTCCACCTCCCCTCATTCCAGAAGGTTGGACACCATGTATCGTGTTCCTCCTTGTCCTGGGTTTCATAAGACTCAGCTTCCTCACCACTCCATTGTGGTAGAGTCTGCTATGAAAAAGATCAAGAGTACAAAAAGGCACTCCTCTGCTCCTCCAGGAAGAGAATGCAGAACCCTAGATGCCTTTGGCAGGAAAATCTTCCAGGCCAGTATGCTTGTAGCCAGAATCAACTCGTATAGTCTCTATATGGGGATGTTTCTAAAAGAAGTTACAGATCTGCAAACCTTATCTCCTTTTATGTCAGAAGATAAGAGAGAAGAATACATCACCTGGCTTAAACATGCACAGGATGTATCCAAGTTTTCCAACCGTGCAGCCTTTAACTCTTTTTTGAGGGGGCCAGTAGAGCCTCGGCTATTGCCATAGGTGCACGCAGAGTTGCTTGGTTGCAAGCCTCTGATTTGGAATCCTGGGTACAGGATGGTCTAGGTAACCTTCCCTGTACAGGCGAAAACCTGTTTGGCAAAGATTGGCAAGCAAAGGCCAACCAAATGGATGCTAAAAATTCTGCTTTAGATAGACTTTCAAAGTCTACTACTGCTCCTTTTAAAAAGAGGTTGTTCAAAAAGGGATCTTTCCCAAAGAAAGGGAAATTTTCTTCTTATGGTCAGGCCTCTTCTCAAGGTCGTTTTGCTACAAAGAGACAGCAACAACCAAAACAGGCCAAAACCCAGGCTGCGAGGACTGCTACGGCCCAACAGCCTCAGCCTCCTCAGGGCCTTTGACTTTCCACTAGAGAACTTAGCCTTTCTGGCTCTAGAACATCCAGAGCCCCTCACCATCCCAGGAAGGTTAGCTCACTTTGCTCCCAGATGGGAACAAATCACAGCAGAGCAGTGGACCCTCTCCATCATAAGGGAAGGGTACAAACTTAATTTCTTAAACCTTCCTCCTCACACCATGGTGAAACAGTTCAATTCTCCAACATCTCTCCTCACCCTTCTAGGTCAGGAGATTGCTACCCTTCTTGCCCAAGGGGCAATAGAAGAAGTACCCCTTCTTCAACAGGGCTCAGGGTTCTACTCACCCTATTTTCTCATCCCAAAGAAAACAGGGGGTTACAGACCCATATTAGATCTCAGAGAATTGAACAAGTTTCTATGCAAGGAGAAATTCAAGATGACTTCTCTCGGAACTCTCCTTCCATACCTCCAGAGTCAGGACTGGCTTTGTTCTCTAGATCTCAAGGATGCGTACATCCATGTTCTCATCCATCCAACACACAGAAGATTCCTTCGCTTCCTGTACCAAGGAAAGCACTACCAATACAAAGTGCTTCCTTTCGGTCTGACCTCTGCTCCAAGAGTGTTCACAAAATGTATGGCAGTAGTAGCTGCATTCCTACGCACTCTAGGAATATTCGTATTCCCATATCTGGACGACTGGCTCATCCGAGCTCCATCCCAGTCAGAGGCCCAGACTTCTCTAGCCTGCACAAGGCGTGTTCTTCAGTATCTGGGACTGGTAATCAACATTCCAAAATCCCATCTTACCCCCCTACTCAGTCTCTAGAGTTCATAGGGGCCTTACTGGATACCACAACTGCAAGGGCCTATCTTCCCCAGGCCCGTTGCCTACGCTTGGTGCAGTTAGCCTCCCAGATTCAGTTAAAATCCCATTTAACTGCTTGAGAGATGTTGCAACTTTTAGGCCACATGGCATCAACGGTGCATGTGGTTCCCTATGCTCGCCTTCACATGAGAGCAGCTCAATGGACCCTATCCACCCAATGGACCCAGGCATCAGGTTGCCTGTCAGACAAAATAGCAACCTCCAGTCGCCTATTTTCGTCCCTCCACTGGTGGAAGTCCACTCAGAATCTGTTGCTGGGGTCCCCTTTCCAACAGGTGTTACCCCAAGCAACCCTTACAACAGATGCCTCTCCAAAGGGTTGGGGGGCTCATCTACAAGATCTCTCGACCCAGGGCATCTGGTCGCCACAGGAGACATATCTTCATATCAACCTCTTAGAGCTCAGAGCAATCTTTCTGGCTCTCAGTCTTCCACACCCTGCTCAGCTACAAGACAGTCCTCATCCACACGGACAACCAGGTAGCTATGTTCTACGTGAACAAGCAGGGAGGAACTGGCTCTCTGTCGCTTTGCAACGAAGCTCTGAGATTGTGGGCCTTTGCCAGAGAGCATCAAATCCATCTCATGGCAGTATATCTTCCAGGAGTTCAAAACTCTTGGGCAGACAGACTCAGTCGAGTTCTGCTTCCTCACGAATGGTCCCTCCATGTGGACCAGATAGCCAGAATTTTTCAGATTTGGGGTACCCCAGACATAGACCTGTTTGCAAGTCCGTGGAATGCCAAACTTCCCCGGTTCTGTTCCAGGATTCCATGTCAGGGAGTTCAGGCCAGGGATGCCTTCCTCCTTCATTGGGGGCAAGACTTCCTTTATGCCTTTCCACCTGTTCCCCTAATCCCCAAGACTCTGTTCAAGCTTCAGAGAGACAAAGGGACTATGATCCTCATAGCACCACTTTGGCCATGCCAAGTGTGGTACCCTCTACTTCTGCATCTCTCTCAAGCTCCCTCCCTAGACCTGGGGTCTGCTCCAGATCTCCTCTCCCAGGAGGAGGGAACCTTGTGGCACCCAAATCCTCAGTCTCTTCATCTCAGGGCCTGGTTGCTGAAGGCCTAGACCTTCAAGATTTACAACTTTCTCAGCAAGTAAAGGATATCCTTCATGCTTCCAGAAAGCCTTCCACCAGACGTTCATATGCTTTTAAATGGAAGAGGTTTTCCATTTGGTGTGCAGAGAAGGGTCTCAACCCTCTTGCAATACCTTTGCATTCTTTACTAGACTATTTGCTGCATTTATCCCATGCAGGTCTTAAAACAAATTCAGTCAGAGTCCATTTGAGTGCTATTGCAGCATCCCTTAAGCCTCTCAATGGACAACCTATTTCCTCTCATCCTCTTATAGCAAGATTCATGAGAGGCCTTCTTTTGACTAAACCTCCCATTAGACCACCTCCAGTGGCCTGGGACTTGAATCTGGTTCTTGTCCAGCTTATGAAGCCACCCTTTGAACCCTTAGCCACTACCTCCTTAAAATTCCTTTCTTGGAAGGTTATTTTTCTCATTGCAGTCACCTCAGCTCGCCGTATCAGTGAGTTGCAAGCTTTAGTGGCTAATCCTCCTTATACAAGGTTCCATCATGACAAGGTAGTCCTCAGAACTAATCCACACTTTATGCCTAAAGTGGTCTCACCTTTTCATCTGAACCAGGAGGTCTTTTTACCTGTCTTTTTTCCAGGACCTCATGCATCAAGTGCAGAGAGGCATCTTCATACCCTGGATTGTAAAAGAGCACTTGCTTTCTACTTACACAGGACACAGCAACATAGAAAGTCCTCTCAACTTTTTGTTGCTTTTGATCCTTCTCATTTAGGACTTCCAGTCTCTAAGAGAACTCTGTCCAATTGGATTGCTCAGTGTATTTCCTTTGCCTACCAAAGTAAGAACCTTTCTCTGGAGGGCCATGTCACATCTCACAATGTGAGGGCCATGGCAACCTCTATAGCTCATCTAAACTCTGTGTCCATCGACCAAATCTGTCGAGCGGCCACTTGGGCATCGGTACATACCTTCACAGCCCATTACTGCTTGGACAAGGACTCCCGCCGGGATGCCTTGTTTGGTCAGGCTGTTCTCAAACACCTGTTCCATACCTAATCAACTCCTACCCTCCATCCCTGAACTTGATGCCTGAGATTCATGGGTAGAGGTGGAGCCCTTCCCAGGGACTCACAATCTGGGTGATCTTCCAGGCATCTCTAGCTGGGGAGTCCCCATATGTGAAGACTCATTCCTGCTTGTTCCTGGAGATAGCACAGTTACTTACCTGTAACAGATGATCTCTGGGAACAGCAGGAATAAGTCTTCACAACCCACCCACCTCCCCTAGGAGTTGTATCTCTCTATCTTTCCTTTCCTCTCTCTCTCTCTTTGTCTCAGCTTTAAAACTCGAACTGGAGAGGGCAGTTGGGAAAGGCGGGAAGGCAGCGTGCAGGCGCTGTGGGATGCTCCCAAAAGCTTTCTTTCAGGACGCTGGGGAGCGTTCCCGCGCAGGCTCCGTCGGTACCGACGATACCCATATGTGAAGACTTATTCCTGCTGTTCCCAGAGATCACCTGTTACAGGTAAGTAACTGTGCTTTCTTAGTAGTAGTAGGATTGAAACCACCACTTCCTGATCGTGTCCCCAGTCTAGTCCCGAAACCTCTGGGTTCCCCATCTCATACAGCAGCTTGGAGACTGAGAAACTCCTCTTTTTTTGTGACATCACTGGTATATCCATCCTGGAACCGCCTCCTGTGACCAGTTGCCTCAGTCTCCAAGCAACTGGATAGATGGTGGGCCCGGGGCTCTGGGGCTCACTGGAGAAACAATTAGGACTAGTACTCTTAGCTAAGGGTCTTTTAATTTGGCTTAACAAAAAAAAACAGGAAAAGCATATGGGAAGTTTTGCTGTAGGGAGGGGGGTTCTGTATCTTTAAGAGTTTCAGACCTTGCTCTTGCCCGGTTATTTCTTCCCGCTTCCTTCCCTTCTGTCTGGACTCTCGCAGGAGGAGCCGGTGAGCAGTAGGAGGCATAGTTTGCCTGAGTCGGACCGGCGCCGTGCTGAAGGCTTGCCTGCCAGCGCGTCCGGTCGGCTCGCAACGATCGCGCCGGGCCGGAGACTGTTTCCACTGTTGCAGTCCGGGCAGTTTCCTCCGGTCCTGCGGCATTGTGGAGGACGGCGTCGGGCTCCTTAGCCTGCTGGAACCTGCTTCAAAGATGCAGGGATTGCTGGATTCCGCCGTCGGAGGTGAGTGCATGAGGCAGCGCTGCTACAAGGGTAGCATGATTTTGGCGCGAAAGAGGCTCTCGGCCTGCACGCGGGCGCCGCGTTCCGTCAGGCCTTAGGGCTCCGAGGAGGCAGTCAGCGAGTCCTTGGGGGCGCTCAGTTCTCCTCCGGTGCGGTTCTGCCTGCAGGGCACTACACTATATTTATTTATTTTTCTAAGCCTTTTTATGGTTTGGTGCGTTTCAAGTATAAAAACCCCCCAAAAAACCAAAAACGATTATAATACTAATCGAAACGGCACCAAAGGGCACTGAATTCAACCACGTCCTTGGTAGGAAGGCAGCCACATCACGATGCCCTCCAAGCCCCTGTGTGTGGGGCCAAGAAGGTCACAGACGCAGGAGTCTGTAAGGCCTACTTGAGGGACGCCGCTGGTTCTGAGATGGAGAGAGAGGGAGCTTCTCTGTCCGCCTCAGAGCCCTCGGTTTTGCCGGCGTCTAGTGGGGCGCAGGAGGAGCCGGTTGCAGGGCCCTCCTCGGCCGCAGATATTCCCCCTTCCCAGGTGGCGTGGCCACCTCAGATGGCTTCCATCTTCTCGCCAGATTTTCTCCTGTTGCTGCAGCAATCGGTGCTGGGAAGTACCCCGCAGCTGGGGGGTTCAACTGGCGAAGGCCCTATCAAGAGGCCCGCTTCCCAGAGTCCGGGGGAGGTCCCCTCTCGCGGAGTCAAGAGAGCTCGGGTGGACGGGGA
This sequence comes from Ichthyophis bannanicus, assembly GCA_033557465.1. Taxonomy (NCBI): domain Eukaryota; kingdom Metazoa; phylum Chordata; class Amphibia; order Gymnophiona; family Ichthyophiidae; genus Ichthyophis; species Ichthyophis bannanicus. Next base: position 1,074,704,371 of record CM066032.1, read on the forward strand.
CTTCGGAGAGCCTTCCTTGGCCTCCGAGGGTCCGTTATCGGATGACGAAGTCCTCAGTTTGGGGGAAGAGGAGCTCGAAGAAGGCAAGATCCCTGAGGACAGGGACCAAGCCAGAGTAGTGCGAGTGTTTCAGAGGGAGGAGTTGCCGGCTTTCATCGCAGAGACGCTCAAGGTGCTGAATATGCCGGTCCCTGGAGCAGTGGAGGAGGAAGCTCTGGAGGATCCTTTGCTGCAGGTATTCCGACGAAGTCAGAAAGTCTTTCCGGTCCATAGGGTGTTCCATGAAATGATACAAGAGGAGTGGAACACACCTGAAGCACCACTACGGGGTGCTCGTGTTATGGGTTGTTTATATTCGTTGTCAGACAGACAAGGAGGTGTTTAAGCCCCCCAGGGTTGATGCTGCCGTCTCGACAGTCACTAAAAAGACTACTATCCCGGTAGAGGGTAGTGCGGCCCTCAAGGACTCTCATGACAAGAAGTTAGATGTGCTTTTACGGCAAGTGTTCGACGTTAATGCTCTATCACTCCAGGCAGCTATCTGTGGGGCCTGGGTGGCCAGGGCCTGCCTACGTTGGTCCCAGCGGATGTGTGCGGGGCCAGATCATGATGGGCCACAGGAGGCCTCCCGGTTGGAATCAGGGGCGGCCTATTTGGCGGATATTCAGTATGATCTGATGCGAGGATTATCTAAAAGTATGGCTTCGGCTGTTGCGGCTCGGCGTTACTTGTGGCTCCGCAATTGGGCGGCAGATGCCTCCTCCAAAGCTCGGTTGAACAAGCTCCCCTTTAAAGGACGTCTGCTCTTTGGAGAGGACTTGGAGAAGCTGGTCAAGGATCTCGGTGAATCAAAGGGAGGCAGGTTGCCGGAGGACAAGCCTAAGTCAGGGCGTACAAACCCGCCGAACAAGGGGCATCAGCGGGAATTTCGTCGGTTCCGATCCCAGAGATTCAATCCCTTTCAACGCGGTCGCTTTTCCGTTAGGGGTCAAAGTTTCCGTGGGTTTCGAGGAGCAGGAAGGGGCTTCGAAGCTTCCTCCGCGTCCTCTTTCGCCGCCAAGAAGTTGCAATGAGATGAGGGGGGCCCAGGTGCCCTTAGTCCCCGTAGGGGGGCGCTTGCAGGAGTTTTATTCTGCCTGGGCTCAAATCAGTTCAGATCAATGGGTTCTCGAAGTTATTCGGGAGGGCTACGCGCTGGAGTCCCCCGGAAGGTCGCTCACCAAACGCAAGGCCCTGTGGGGGACGGTACCAAGGCTGTTAGATCTCGGGGCGATTGTGCCGGTTCCTCCGGACCAGTGCGGCAGCGGTCGATACTCCATCTACTTCAGCGTTCCCAAGAAGGACTGAGGGTTCCGCCCGATCCTCCATCTCAAGGGGGTGAATCGCTGTCTTCGGGTGACTCATTTTCACATGGAAACCCTGCGCTCGGTGGCCGTAGCGGTGCAGAAAGGAGAGTTTCTCACTTCCTTGGATTTATCGTAAGCGTACCTACACATCCCCATTCGTCCCAGTCATCACAAATTCCTCCGCTTCGCTGTTCCCTTCGGTCATTTTCAGTTCCGAGCATTCCTTTTGGGCTGGCAACCGCCCCGCGAGTCTTCACGAAGGTCATGGTAGTGGTGGCAGCGGCCTTGAGAAAAGAAGGGATCCTAGTCCACCCCTATCTGGACGATTGGTTGATCAGGGCGAAATCCCATGCGGAAAGCGTGACGGCTACAGCCCGGGTGGTGTCCTTTCTGGAGGGCCTCGGATGGATAGTCAATGTGTCCAAGAGTCAGTTGGTGCCTTCGCAAGATCTGGAATACCTAGGAGCACGCTTCGAGACGCGTGTGGGAAGGATTTTTCTGACGGATCAGCGGGCGAGGGGTCAGCGATGTCTTGTTCAGAGCTTTCTAGCGTGCAAAGCGCCTTCGGCGTGGCGTTACCTTCAGTTGCTAGGGACCATGGTGGCGACGTTAGAGACGGTGCAGTGGGCAAGGGCGCACATGCGTCTCTTGCAGGGGGCGCTGCTTCGCCGATGGTCGCACCAGCAGGATCCGCTGTCCAGGAGGCTACTCTACTCAGAGGACGTCCGGCTAGCCCTGCGCTGGTGGCTGGTTCCCGATTCGCTGCAGTGGGGGAAGTCGCTGGAGTCTCCCTCCTGGGTGGCCCTGATGACGGACGCCTATCTCAGCGGTTGGGGAGCTCACTGTCAGGGCCAGTTTACCCAAGGGCGCTGGGATGCTCAGGAACAGTTGTGGTCGATCAACAGGTTGGAGTTGCGAGCGGTGTCTCTCGCGTTGCAGGAGTTCCGCTCGGTCCTCAGGGGAAAGGCGGTCCGCATATTTTCCGACAACGCGACCGCGGTGGCCTACGTCAACAAGCAGGGCGGAACCTCCAATGCAGCTCTGGAGGAGGCGGCCAGAGTCTTATGCACCTGGGCGGAAGCAAATCTCCTGGATCTGTCGGCAGCGCACGTGGCCGGGGTGGACAATGTGCAGGCCGATTTCCTCAGCCGGGTGCGGGTGGACCCGGGAGAATGGGTCTTGCATCCCGAGGTGTTCCAGATGCTCGTCCGCAGGTGGGGCATGCCGGTCATGGACCTCATGGCGACCTTCGACTCTGCAAAGGCGAGTCAATTTTTCAGCAGAAGAAGAGAAAGAATGTCGGAGGGATTGGATGCCCTCATTCAGGACTGGCCCGTGGGACAGCTACTGTATGTGTTTCCTCTGTGGGTTCTGATCGGCCGAGTGCTTCAGCGGATAGAAAGGTTCAGTGGACAGGTCATTCTCATCGCCCCAAATTGACCGCGTCGACCTTGGTACGGGGACTTAGTGCGGCTGTTGGTGGCAAAACCATGGAGGCTCCTGGTCCGGCCCAATCTGTTGTCTCAGGGGCCCCTCTTCATGCCTCATGTGGATCGGTTCTCGCTTACGGCCTGGCTCTTGAGAGGGCGCGCCTATGGTCCCGGGGGTACTCGGGGGCAGTGATTTCGACTCTGTTGAAGGCCCGCAGGACGTCTACGTCATTGGCTTATGTTCGTGTGTGTCGGATCTTCGAGGCGTGGTGCACGGACAGGAGTTGCACGGCTTTGAAGGCCTTCATCCCCCAGATATTGGATTTTTTGCAGGATGGTTTTGACAAGGGGTTGGCGGCGGCATCGCTGCGAGTTCAGGTGGCAGCTGTGGCGTGTTACAGGGGCAGAATAGGCGGTCAAGCGATTGGATCTCAGAGGGACGTCAAGCGTTTCTTAAAGGCGGTGTCCCTTCTGCGGCCTCCGTGTAGGCAGATCTTTCCCAGGTGGAGTCTCCCGCTCGTGTTAGATGCTCTGGAGCGAGAGCCCTTTGAACCCCTGTCGCGAGCGACCCTCAAGGATCTTACGTTGAAGGTGGTTTTTCTGGTGGCGATCTGTTCAGCTCGTAGAGTCTCCGAGCTGCAAACGTTGTCCTATAGGGAGCCCTACCTTTCCTTTTTTGCGTCCAAGGTCGTGTTGCGGACGGTGCCCGCCTTTCTTCCGAAGGTGGTTTCTCCGTTTCATGTCAGTCAGGACATCTCTTTACCGGTGTTTCCTTGGTCAGATCAGAAGGAGTGTGCTAGGAAGTTGCATCGGTTGGACGTTGGAAGAGCGTTGCGGCAGTACCTCAGGCGGACGGAGCCTTTTCGGCGGTCTGACAGGCTTTTTGTGCTGTTCGCCGGGCAGAGAAAGGGGGAAGCAGCATCAAAGGCATCCATTGCTAGGTGGATCAGGGAAGCCATTGCTGCGGCGTATATCTTGAAAGGTAAGTTGGTGCCGGATGGACTGCGGGCGCATTCCACCAGGGCGCAGGCCGCCTCTTGGGCGGAGAGACGATCGGTTGCGCCGGAAGAGATCTGTAAGGCGGCGACATGGTCGTCTTTGAATACCTTTGTGAAGCACTATCGGTTGGATGTGCTGCGAGAGGAGGACACCTGTTTCGGAACGGCTGTGCTTCAGGCTGCGCTTCAGGGTCCCTCCCGTATTTAATGTTTGTTACTGCTCTGGTACTGACCCAGAGGTTTCGGGACTAGACTGGGGACACGATCAGGAAGGTGAAATTAGGCTTACCTGCTAATTGTAGTTCCTGGAGTGGACACAGTCTAGTCCCGTATCCCTCCCTAGGCCTTCCGGTGACTTCAGAGCCTGAAGCGTTCCGAGGCTGATCACAGGTAAGACAAGAAAGGGGTTTGCCATCCTTGGTGTTCACTTCACGGGGTGGTTGCAGCTCCTATGAATGCCTCGGTTTCCGCAGTGTCTTTTCTATCTTATACTATCTTTCCTTTTCTCTCTTTGGATGCAAGAGTGGTCTGATCTGTTTTAAAGGTACATGTTCAGTTGGCTGATGGGGTTACAGTTTTAGATAGTTATATTTCTGGTTACTTTGTTCTTACTTGTGGCTCCGGTGAGTCTGCTTTGTCAATAGGTAACTGGTGACAGGAGGCGGTTCCAGGATGGATATACCAGTGATGTCACAAAAAAGAGGAGTTTCTCAGTCTCCAAGCTGCTGTATGAGATGGGGAACCCAGAGGTTTCGGGACTAGACTGTGTCCACTCCAGGAACTACAATTAGCAGGTAAGCCTAATTTCACCTTCAGATTGCTCCAGGTCATCCGTAAGCTCTTTGAATGCTGTACGTGGTGTTTTTCCAACATTTCGCACTAACCTGTGAAGGCGTCTTGGATTACACAGGTACACTAAAAAATTTTTTTTTTAAACTACCTCTAATGTTTCGATTGATTTTTACGTTTTTTGGTGCGCTGAATCCAAATCTGGTAACCAATTTGCTCCATCACGTACAGATTTTTTGCTACATTGGGTTAGCAGTATGAGGTGAACGTTTCAGATTGAGTGCGATCGAGATAAAAGTTTCTTGGATGAATTCTTTATACTAATTGTTTAGTAGTTATTCAAATAAGAATAAAGAAAATTGTAACAAGGCAGCACATAAGAATAGAGTAATGTCAACAAAACACACTGTGATGGTAGCAAATTTGTCTGCACTTAAAACAGCCACATACATGTGCACAAACATTGAGCATATAAGAGCGAGGTTAGACACAAAGCAAAGCAAAGAAATGTGCAAAAAATGTTGTACAGGTATGTATGTAAGAATAGAAAACGCAAACCGCACCATTGCAATACATGAAGACAAACACCCGATGGTGTGAAAATAAAATTCTAATAAATGAGATCCGACACTGTGGTAATAACTAGCAAATTTTTATTTCAAAGTTTAGTAAAAACACGATATTTGTCAACACAGTTTAGATTTTAAAGTCATTCTTGGGTCAATCAATCTCCTGGTGGGCCCGTTTCTTCTTCCCCCGAATGCTTCTCTTGGTGCGCTGCTTGGCATATTTTTCATCTGGGGTTTCCCGCAGCAGCAACCAGCAGAAATCAGCCATCATAGTGGTGTTCCATCTTCCTTGGTACCTTCTCTCTGCGTCCTTGATGTCCTGGTGAAACCTTTCACCTTGTTCTTCACTGTACGCCCCCAAGTTTTCGGGAAAGTAGTTCACATGGGAGTGCAAGAAATGGACTTTCAGGCTCATGTTACAGCCTTGTTCTTTGAAGGCATTGAGCATCCTGGCAACAATATCCTTATAGTTCTCATCCCGCCTGTTCCCCAAGAATTTGAGAACAACATCCTTGAAGGAATCCCAGGCTTCTTTTTCCTTCTCAGACATCGTTTCAGCGAATGCTCCATCTGAAATGAGTTTCCTTATATCAGGGCCAACAAACACTCCTTCCTTTAGCTTTGCTTCAGAAAGTCGGGGGAACTTTGAGCAAAGGTACCGAAAGCACTCACCATCTTTTGGAAGGGACTTGATGAATTGCTTAATGAGACCCAACTTAATGTGGAGAGGTGGTAATAGAATTTTATCACGAGGTACCAAGCTCTCATGAAGAACATTTTTCTCACCGGGTCTCAAATACTCCCGAATTGGCCAGTCTTTTTTCCCCCAGTGTAGGTCGCGGGCCCGGCTATCCCACAAGCAAAGGAAGCAGGGATATTTGGTGAAACCGGATTGCTGCCCTAATAGCATGGATAGAATTTTAAAGTCTCCACAAATCATCCACTAATGCTCATCATAACGAATCTTCTGAAGAATCAGGGCCAAATTCTCGTATTTTTCTTGGAGAATAACAGAGTGAGCAATAGGAACTGAAGCGAATGTGTTGCCATTATGAAGAAGAACACCTTTTATGCTGTCTTTTGACGAATCAATGAACAGCCGCCATTCAGCAGGATCATACTTGAGTTTAAACTTTTCCATCACTCCGTATATATCGTTGCAAAATACCAAACCTTCCTCTTTGCTGAAATACTTCAAAAATTGTGTCTCGCGGTTGCGGTACCAATAAAAAGTTGTTCCTGGTGACAATAGATTTTTCTGTTTAAGCCGAGAACCTAGCAGTTGGGCAGCATCTTTTGGGAGTCCTAAATCCCGGACTAAATCATTCAATTCAGCTTGAGAGAAAAGTTCAGGTTTCGGATCTGGTTCAGTTTCAAACTCGGAAGTACTGGACTCATCGGGAAAAGCCATCTGATGAGTCTCATCATGATCAGAACCGTCCACACAAATATGATCCAAAGATTTTGGTGGTTCAGGCACAGGTACTTCGTTGCTATGAGGCATAGGCCTAATTGCTGAGGGAAGGTTGGGGTAAATTATTACGTTCTTATTTTTTAAGTTGTATCCCTTCACAATGCAAGAGCAAAAATAGCAGTCACTGCTGTGGTCTCTTTGTTCACGCCACATCATAGGTATTCCAAAACGAAATGCTTGTTTTTTACCTTTCATCCATAAGCGTAGATCTTCCTCACATGTCTTGCACACTTTGTGAGGAGCCCACGGTTTGTCTTGATCGCCTAACTTCAAACCGAAATAGGCGAAATATACTTTTTTAATAAATGCAGAAATGTTCCTCTGCCGCTTTTTCACGGTATATTCCCCACAAATAAAACAAAAACTGTCCGGAGAGTTGACGCAACCTCTGGCTCTGTGAGCCATCACAAATACACAGCACTGCAAACTACAACTGTAGTGAACCACTTCGGAATAAAGCTGGATTACGACTGAGCAAACAAAAGGTAATAATGAACTTGCAAGAAACTGAAATTTGACAGGAACGTTCATGTCGCAACCACCGTGTTTGAGCGAGCGAACGAGGCGAGGCGAACAGGAAAGAACATGCGCCAGCGCGAGTACTGGATTTAGCCCCCCGCCTCCCAATTGTCCTGTTAATGTATAAAATGAATACAAAACACTCTAAAATATCATGAGGGAGTGTTTCTAGTTAGTTAACCATTACAACCTCTATTTTGGGCCAAGAAAATAAACTGCAGTCGGCTAAAAAGAAATTATGTGAACATTCCTTATATGGGTAAGAAATCTAATTTTGCAAGAAAACGTGACGTGATGGAACATTTTGGCTATTTTTCCTGGATTCAGCACCCCAAAATCTATAGGAATCAGTTGCAAAACTGGAGGCAGTTTTTTGGTAGTGAACCTGTGTTACTTTTCCTCTTCCCACCATGTCTTGGGAGGTTCTTGACAGTTCCGTGAGCAGAAAACATCTTTGGTGGTGACCTTGTACCTCTTTAAAGGTTGATGTTTGGTGGTGGTGTTTTTTCTGACAGTCTCAGGCATCGCTAGTCTTCACCATTGTGAAAATGGAACAGGCAGTGAATGTGGCTATTTTAAACATGAGCCGTCATTCATTGGTTGATTCAAGACATGTGAGTACTGACAGTTGATAACAGTGAGTCTAATTTTACTGTAATGGGAATGTGGTTCTTTTGATTTGAAATGTTGTTTATAAGGGTGCCAATATTCATGGCCTCAACACTAACGTACAGGTCGGTTTTTAGAGGGTAGCTACTGCCATAAATATAAATAAATGCCCTCAATTATTGCATTGGATATTACAGACGTATATAGCCCAGTGAATCTAAGGTCATTGATGCGATCAGGCGCCCGGCTCGGGTAAAAATCCCCAGCGTGGCTGTTGTAAGTCTGAGACCTGTATTCACTGGGCTATATACGTCTGTAATATCCAATGCAATAATTGAGGGCATTTATTTATATTTATGGCAATAATCATGGCCTGGCAATGTCCCAGTTTTTATACCATTTCCTACTATTTTTTTATTGATTTGATTCCTTTGTGTATCAAATGTGTGCATATATAGTCCAAAGTCATTTCACTGGCCACTTTTTTTTTTTAGGATATGGAAGGTGAAAGGATTGTACTGCATGGGTGCCAATGTTGACCACAACTGTAACATATTACAGTACCTGCACATCAACACTAAGTGAGAGGGCGTAAACAGACCTGGGCTTGTAGTGTAGCACATCACCAGGGTGCTAACAGATGTCTGTCTGTGCTAACTTGTGTGTAGAAAATAACTACAGTATGGTTGATTGCTGCAATTTACCACTATATACTTGACGGTTGCATTTTAATCAACCTATCTTTGAATTTGCTGGTATACCATACTAATTTAAGTAGCATGGTATAGTCTTGTATAAATCCTACTTTTATTTAAAACCTTTTTTCTGTTGATTAAGCCCAGGTATAGAAACAGTGCAGCTTGTTAGCTGTCCAGCATGTTTTTTTACTTGTTTACCATTGTAAAGTATGCGGAATATAGTTTAAAACAGCTATAAAGAGGACTTGACTATTAATCCTTTTTTTTTTTGTACTCAATCTTGCAGTGTGAAATAAAGGTGGCAATGTCAAAGGAACAGTATCAGCAACAGCAGTGGGGAACTAGAGGAGGTGGTGGAGGAGGAGGAGGAGGAGGAGGAGGTGGGGGATTTGTATCAAGAACTCGAGGAAGAGGCGGTAAGAAGGCTGTATTTTAAAGGTGTAATAGCTTCTTTTCTAATTGTTACATAGCAAGTGTAATAAATGTAGCCATTTTGTTCTGAAACAGGTCCCGCTCAGAATTGGAACCAAGGATACAACAACTACTGGAATCAAGGCTATGGTAGTTATGGATATGGCAACCAAGGTTATGGGGGCTATGGTGGCTATGATTACACCGGCTACAACAGTTACTATGGATATGGTGACTATAGCAGTGAGTATACTGTTTTATATTATATAGTCTCTGCTCCCAATAAATGACGAGGACCGTATTTAAACCATATAAAGATGATATGGGCATCCAGTCTCATGACTGGTGAAAGAAAGATACGTTTGAAAAAGTGCATTTTCAAAAGACCAGAAACCTGAAGATGTCAGCCAACCAAGCGATTGAAAAAGCTGCAATTTGTATAGCATATAATAATCTAGCTTTATCATACCTCTGAGCTCTGTCTACATCTTACAGAGTTATTACAATTGAGTCTGAAAACAGCAGGAATGATTTTGCCTTATTTGTAAGTGTGGTATTTCTGATTTGGTTGCTGTTTAACATTAACTTGCCTAGTAAAATCCCTGCTACAGCAACCTTTTTCAGGAATATCACACAAACTACAAAATAGGTTTTGGGCTTACAGGAACAAGTACTGTACTAAACTCAAAACCTTATCAGATTATCACTCCAGTCTAAAGGAAAGACAACTAAGGTACTCTTACAACAGGACACTTCCATTGAGTCAGTACAGGATTGCTAGCAATCCTCTGAAAATAGGCAGACATCTTTTGTGCCCTTTGGGAATAATTATGATGGGTAATATTTGATAGTGATATAATACTTTGTTTGCAATTCAGGTTTTTTATGAAATCATGGAGAACATCCTTGATGTCAGATAAAACTTTGCAGCCCTTCTATGAGAGAGAATGGTTGAGGGTTTCGGGAAGGTAGTTCATAGAGAGAAGGATGAAACAGAATCCAGTAGTAGTTATTTTTGGGTGCAGTAGGTCCATTGCATATTGCTTCCATTCATGCTATTACCAAAATACTAAAGTCAGTCATGATAGTTTTACTATGAATATACCCTGTGCAGTGTTATCTCCAGGAACAAGCAGGAATAAGTCCTCACATATGGGTACGTCGGTACCAACGGAGCCTGAGCGGGAAAGCTCCCCAGCTTCCCAGAAGGAAAGCTTTTGGGGCCTCCCACTGCGCATGCGCGCTGCCTTCCCGCCTTCCTGACCAACTCTCCTCAGTTCTTCTTTTTCCGCGGAGCCAGCAGGTCGTGTTCCTGTCACCGCTGAAGAAGTTGTTGTTTTATTTCTTTGGCCGCGTGTCTGCCTTCCCCGATTCCAGACCGGTACCGCCGGTCTTTTTTCCTTTATTTCTTAAAAAAAAAAAAAAAAAATCTTCTTTTTTTCCCTCACTTGGTGTGTTAGTTCTGTGAGGCCTTTAGGCCTTCACTAATTCTCCCTCATGGAAAAACAAGCCTCTGGGTTTAAAAAATGCACCAAGTGCAGCGGTACTATTTCAGTCACAGACACCCATGAATGGTGTCTTAAATGTTTGGGGCCTGACCATTCCATTCCGGATTACCCATCCTGTTCTTTGATGTCTAAACGTGGCTTACAGAACTGGGCAGCCAAGTTTCACATGCTGTTTTCTACAGATACTACTCCAGCATCGACATCTTCCAGGTCTTCCTCTCCTGATGGATCTCAGGTAACCAAACATTCCTCTGGCAGGTCCTCAAAGGGCAAATCTCCCTCTAAGTATCGAGATACCCCTGGGCTTGACCCTGAGGACCCTGCCCCAGCCAAACAACCCCGGCGGGAAGCTCCGGCTTCCAAAGCTCCTTCTATGGGGTTACAGGTTGACATCGATGGCACGGCCTCGACCGATCACCTGTTAGACTGTTCTGGGGTACCGGCTCAATCATCCGGTACCGACATCCAGACAGTCGTGGCGTCCATGGATCATACAGTTCAATCCATGCAGCAGGCCATTTTGGCTTTTAATAAGGCTGCGACGCCCTCGGTACCGCACCCTGCGGTACCGACTCCGGTTCCGGTACCACAACCGATACCGGTACCCATGCCATCCACATCGACCAGGATACCGATTCCGGTTCCCGGTTCCGGGGTTTTTCCCGATACCGATCCGGTTCCGGGTACCCCCGATGTCGATACCGGTCGATACGCTTATCGATCCCTGGAAGCAAACAGACGATACTTTGAGTCTTCTGATGATTCTGATTCATCAGATGACTCTGCTGAAGTATCCCTTACTCTACCTGAGGAGCCCTCTTCTCCAAAGAGGAGAATGTCTCCTCCAGAGGATTTATCCTTTCAAGACTTCATCATTGAAGTCGCTAAAGGTCTTTCTATTTCTGTATCCTCTGAAAAAGAACCTAGAGCAAAAAAGTTAGACATTTTAGGATACTCTAAGGTTCCCAAAGAGGCAGTCACCTTGCCCATCCATGAAATTCTTCAAGAACACATGATGGACTTATGGGAGACTCCTCTCACCCTATCCTCCACATTCTCGTCGTCTGGACACCATGTATCGTGTCCCCCCTTCTCCTGGGTTTCAAAAAACTCAGCTCCCGCACCACTCCATCGTGGTGCAGTCAGCTATGAAAAGGATCAAGAGTACTAAAAGACACTCTTCTACTCCCCCAGGAAGAGAATGTAGGACTCTGGATGCTTTTGGAAGAAAACTCTTCCAAGCAAGTATGCTTATTGGCAGAATCAACTCATACAGCCTCTATATGGGCATGTTTCTGAAGGAAATTGCATTAAAAATACGCCATTTTCTCCCCTTTATCCCAGAGGATAGAAAGGAGGAGTTCCTTCTTTTGCTGAAGCATACCCAAGATATTTCAAAGTTCTCCAACAGAGCAGCCTTTGACTCCTTTGAGGGTGCTAGCAGAGCCTCAGGTATTGCCATAGCGGCTCGCAGAATTGCTTGGCTCCAGGCCTCTAACCTAGAACCCTGGGTCCAGGATGGGTTGGGAAATTTGCCCTGTACAGGTGAGAATCTGTTTGGTAAGGAGTGGCAAATCAAAGCCACTCAAATAGATGCAGAAAATGCTGCTTTAGATAGACTTTCTAAGTCTACCTCTACCCCTGTCAAGAAGAAATCTTTCAAAAAGCCTTTCTACAAGAAGGCCAGATTTGCCACAAATACTGGCCATCAATCTTCTGCAGCTCGCTTTGCTCCTAAGCGTCAGCAGCCTAAACAGGCCAGGGCAAAACCTGCAGGGGCTGCTACAGCCCAACAGTCCCAACCCCCTCAGGGTTTTTGACTTATAACTAGAGAACTTAACCTTTCTGGCTCTGAAACATCCAGAACCTCTCACCATTCCAGGAAGGTTAACTCATTTTGCTCCCAGATGGGAGCAAATCACATCAGAGCAATGGACCCTCTCTATCATCAGAGAGGGCTACAAACTACATTTCTCCAACCTTCCTCCCCATACCATGGTGAGAAGTTTCAGTTCTCCCCCATCTCTCCTAGACCTGTTGGGTCAGGAGGTGACCACTCTTCTCGCCTAAAAGGCAATAGAAGAGGTTCCTCTTCCTCAACAGGGGTCAGGTTTTTACTCCCCTTATTTTCTCATTCCCAAGAAAACAGGGGGGTACAGACCCATTCTGGATCTCAGAGAATTGAACAAATTCCTATACAAGGAGAAATTCAAGATGCTTTCTCTAGGTACTCTCCTTCCATACCTACAGAGTCAGGATTGGCTTTGTTCTCTAGATCTCAAGGATGTGTACACTCATATACTCATCCATCCCACAGAAAATTCCTACGGTTTCTGTTCCAGGGAAAACATTTCCAGTAGAGAATACTTCCCTTCGGTCTAGCCTCTGCTCCAAGGGTATTTACCAAAGGCATGGCAATAGTAGCTGCATTTCTACGCGCCCTGGGAATTTCTGTCTTCCCATACCTGGACGACTGGCTCATCCGAGCTCCGTCTCAGTCCGAGGCTCAGACTTCCCTGGATCGCACCAGGCGAATTCTACAGTATCTGGGACTTGTGATCAATCTGCCAAAGTCCCAACTCACCCCTACTCAATCCCTAGAATTCATAGGGGCCTGGTTGGATACCACCACCGCAAGGGCCTATCTACCTCAGGCCCGTTGCCAACGTCTAGTGCACTTAGCCTCTCAGACTCAGTCCAGAAGCCACTTGACTGCCAGAGAGATGCTACAACTATTAGGCCACATGGCCTCCACAGTGCATGTGGTGCCTTATGCTCGCCTACATATGAGAGCAGCTCAATGGACTTTATCCACCCAGTGGACTCAAGCATCAGGAGCTCTCTCAGACCAAATAGCAAACTCCAATTGTCTCTTTTGGTCTCTCCAATGGTGGATATCCACTCAAAATCTGTTGTTGGGGGCCCCCTTTGAACCATTGTTGCCCCAAGCAACCCTCACAACAGATGCCTCCCAAACAGGTTGGGGGGCTCATCTCCAAGATCTCTCCACTCAGGGCACTTGGTCTCCACAGGAGACCACCCTTCATATCAACCACTTGGAACTTCGAGCAATCTTTCTAGCTCTCAAAGTTTTTCATACCCTCCTCAGCAACATGACAGTCCTTATTCACACGGACAATCAAGTAGCCATGTTTTACATAAGCAAACAAGGAGGGACTGGCTCTCTGTCGCTTTGCAACGAAGCTCTAAGATTATGGGCCTTCGCCAGAGAGCATCAAATCCATCTACTGGCAGTATATCTTCCAGGAATCCAAAACTCTTGGGCAGACAGACTCAGTCGAGTTCTGCTTTCACACGAATGGTCCCTGCACATGGATCAGGTACTCAGAATCTTCCAGAAATGGGGAACCCTGGACATAGACCTCTTTGCAAGTCCGTGGAATGCCAAACTTCCCCGGTTCTGTTCCAGAATTCCGTGTCAGGGAGTTCAGACCAAGGATGCCTTCCTCCTGCATTGGGGTCAGGGTTTCCTGTATGCCTTTCCACCCATTCCTTTGATTCCCAAGACTCTGTTCAAACTTCAAAGGGATCAAGGGTCCATGATCCTCATAGCTCCACGCTGGCCACGCCAAGTGTGGTACCCTCTACTTCTGCATCTCTCCCAAGCCCCTTCCCTGGACTTGGGAGCGGCTCCAGACCTTCTGTCTCAGGAGGACGGGACTTTGTGGCACCCAAACCCCAAGTCCCTTCACCTCAGAGCTTGGTTACTGAAGGCCTAGACCTTCAACGCTTCAATCTTTCGCAGCAAGTGAAGGATATCCTACATGCCTCTAGGAAACCTTCCACTAGGCGTTCTTACGCTTTTAAATGGAAAATATTTTCCATTTGGTGTGCTCAGAAGGGTCTTAACCCTCTGGCACGCCCATTGAATTCTCTTTTGGAATATCTCCTGCATCTCTCCAATGCAGGACTCAAAACGAATTCAGTAAGAGTCCATTTGAGTGCTATTGCGGCATCACTTAAGCCCATCAATGGACAACCTGTTTCCTCTCATCCTCTTATTGCAAGATTCATGAGAGGCCTAACTTTAACTAAACCTCCCATTCGACCTCCTCCGGTGGCATGGGACTTAAACTTGGTTCTTGGTCAGCTTATGAAGCCACCTTTTGAACCCTTAGCCACTACCTCCTTGAAGTTTCTTTCCTGGAAGGTTATTTTCCTCATTGCAGTCACTTCAGCTCGCCGCATCAGTGAACTGCAGGCCTTAGTGGCTAATCCACCTTATACAAGGTTCCATCATTATAAGGTAGTCCTTAGGACAAATCCTCACTTTATGCCTAAAGTGGTCTCACCTTTTCATCTTAATCAAGAGGTATATTTACCTGTCTTTTTTCCAGCTCCTCATGCATCCAGTGCAGAGAGGAACCTTCATACTCTAGACTGTAAAAGAGCTCTTGCCTTTTACCTCCACAGGACACAGCAACATCGAAAGTCTTCTCAGCTTTTTGTTGCTTTTGATCCTTCTCATTTAGGACTTCCAGTCTCCAAAAGAACACTCTCCAATTGGATTGCTCAGTGTATCTCTTTTGCTTACCAGAGTAAGAACCTTTCTCTGGAGGGCCATGTCACCGCTCACAACGTGAGGGCCATGGCCACCTCTATGGCTCATTTAAACTCTGTGTCCATTGACCAGATCTGTCGAGCAGCCACCTGGGCCTCGGTTCATACCTTTACAGCCCATTATTGTTTGGACAAGGACTCCCGCCGGGATGCCTTGTTTGGTCAGGCTGTCCTCAGACACCTGTTCCATTCTTGAACAACTCCAGCCCACCTTCCCTGAATGGATGCCTGAGATCCATAGGAAGATGAAGAACCTTTCAGGGTCTCATACCCTTCAGGGGATCTCCCGGGCATCTTAGCTAGGGAGTCCCCATATGTGAGGACTTATTCCTGCTTGTTCCTGGAGATAGCACAGTTACTTACCTGTAACAGGTGATCTCTGGGAACAGCAGGAATTAGTCCTCACAACCCGCCCACCTCCCCTAGGAGTTGTATCTCTCTCTCTCTCTTCCTTTCCTCTCTCTATTGTCTCAGCTATAAACTTGAACTGAGGAGAGTTGGTCAGGAAGGCGGGAAGGCAGCGCGCATGCGCAGTGGGAGGCCCCAAAAGCTTTCCTTCTGGGAAGCTGGGGAGCTTTCCCACTCAGGCTCCGTCGGTACCGACGTACCCATATGTGAGGACTAATTCCTGCTGTTCCCAGAGATCACCTGTTACAGGTAAGTAACTGTGCTTTATCCATAGTATCAACAATTCTGATTTGTATGCTCCCTTTTTCTTTGGAGGAAGAATGTTTTAAAATGTTAACTCTATCTACTCTACCTATGAGAATGGTGCATCTTAAAACTGACAGCTATTACCAATGTTAGCTGACATTTTTATATCTGCAATCCATTAAAGGGATATCTGTGAAAATACTTCAGAGATCAACCACAACAGCTTCTATGGAAACAGTACTCCAGGGTGTCTCAAGCTTACGCTTGGCAAAAATAAAGACCTCTGAGCTCATGCCACATAACTGCTGTATCTAATTGCAGATAGGCCATGC
This sequence comes from Ichthyophis bannanicus, assembly GCA_033557465.1. Classification (NCBI taxonomy): domain Eukaryota; kingdom Metazoa; phylum Chordata; class Amphibia; order Gymnophiona; family Ichthyophiidae; genus Ichthyophis; species Ichthyophis bannanicus. Next base: position 1,074,720,289 of record CM066032.1, read on the forward strand.
AGCCTTTATCATAGGTCTTAAATCCCCAACATTTTTACATTTTTACATTTTTTGCTATCACTTCCTTAATTTTTTTCCATATTATCCCTCCAGTCTAGTCCAGAAACAAATGGACTAATCCCCTCCTTCAGCAGCTGAGGAATGAGCATGACAGAATTCTGCTGTCGCCCTATAAAAGTTTCCTCTTCGGCTCCATCCTTACAGTATTCAGTACTCAGCAGCTGAAGGAGCAGCCCTTTGTTGTAGGCTTCTGAAAGGACTTGGAATTAAAATTAAATCCTCATTTTAAAAAAAATAAAAAAGGAAGGTTGTAAGAGCAGATAAGGCAGCTGACTTGAAGTAACCTGGGGCTAAGTTCACTTCACTATAATGGTGGAAGTGTGAGGGCTGACAGGATTGCGGGGCCTGTCATTTCCACTAGGATCCTTTGATGGAACTGGTGAGCCTCCGGGGTAGATAGCCTGGTGATCCAGACTCCCTTCCCCTCCCAGCTGGACTTCCCACTGGTCTGAGTGAGAGACTGCTGGGCTTTCGCTGTGTGAGACTGTGGATGGAATTGCTAGAGCTGTGCCATTAAAGTTATTTGGTTTGTTAAAAAAAAAAAAAAAAAGTGGAGACACAGTGAGTCTGCCTATCGATTGTGACACTTGGGCAGGGCAGCTCAGTGCCATGAGTATTTATTTTCTTCTGTGCTAGCAGTCGTATTAGTTCTTAAGGGCAGAGAGCTTTAGGATTTTTTCCCTGTTAGCGCGATTGCTTTTACCTCCCCATTGTTGCTTTGGTCCCCGGGGATCACGTAGGCAGGTAGCTAACTCAGTGTGTGTCTTGTGTGGGGGAAGCCACGGTTTAGCTTATCAGGGATTTTGCTAGGTTTGCTTTTGGTGGTGTCGGTCGGTGGAGCATGTTCTCCAGGAACGAGCAGGAAGTCGGTCTTCACTTACGGGTGACGTCGGTACTAATGGAGTCCGCGCGGAGCAATTCCCCAGCTTTCAAAGAAAGCCTTTGGGATTGCTGACACGCATGGGTGGTCTTCTTATCGCCCAAAGGTGCCATCTTGCTCAGTCTCCCCTTTTCCGCGGAACCCTTTGAATCCATGTCCTCGTCCCTTGGAAAAAGATTTTGTGTCTTCAACCTTCTGGCCTTTTTTCTAGTAGCACTGGTCCTCTGTCCTCCCCTTCGCCCCTGCTCTGGCTGTGGACCAAGGGATCCTGTTTTTATCTCTCTAGTGTTTTTCCTTTCGGGCCATTTGCACACACTCAAGGGTTTATGACCTCGCAGTGGCCCTTTTTGCCCCCATGGTCACCAGCTTCAAGAAATGTGACAGATGCTCCAAAACTATGTCGTTCATGGACACCCACGATTGCTGTTTATGGTGTCTGGGGGCTGACCACAACCCAGAGCTCTGCTCACTTTGTAAGAAAATGTCTGCGAAGGCCTTGCTAAGCCGCCAGCAGAAGTCCGACAACATTTTCCGCAAGGCAGCCCCAGGATCTCCGGTGGCACCTCGCCCTGCTGATCCACCACTTGCAGGGTCCCCCACAGTGACTCCACGCCCCAGGCGTCACTCTGATCAGGGCTCGCCCAAGGTGGAGCGGCGAAAGAAGAAGAAAACCTCAGTCACAGTTGGGAGCTCCGGACAAGCGTGAGCGGTCTCGTGCTCGTTCCCTTAGCCCTTCCCGGTGTTCCTGAGGGTCGGACAAGGAGCTGCCTCGAAAGGTACCTTGTACAGACCCAGAGGCCTCTGGCGATGGCGCCCAGTCTCCTGAGGGTTGTCCTGATGAGGAACCCCTCTCCTCCTCCACGCCAGACCTGGTAACATCAGCGTCGCAGGGACCCACTCCCGAGTGGGAGTCCTGTATGCTGGCACTGGAGCGCAGCGTTTCTGGCTTCCTAGCTGCCCAGCAGGTGTTGCCCAGCATGGCTGGCTCGTGCCCCAAGACCGAGGGTCGCTCGACTAGGGTCCCGAAAACTGCCTAGGAAACCCTCGAGAGCTGCAGGCCTCATGAGGGTCCTCTGCACCAGTCTCGCTTGCCGTCCTGTTCCTCGGGGGTGAGGTCTTCCAGAGTTGGTGCCTCTGGCTCCAAGCGGGCCTCGGCCACTGGATGCGGGGATCAGCCCGACTCAGAGTCCTCGGACTTCTTGGGCTGGGAATCGGACGGGGACACTTCCCCAGAGACCCGCACCCATAGGGATCTCCCCTTTGACCCATCCCCACCCACCTCGCAAAGGTGGACGCCTCCTGAGGACACCTCCTTCCTGGTGTTTGTGCGGGATATGGCTCGGGCCCTCAATCTGTCTATGCAGACTGAGGAGGAGCAGTAGGCAGAGGAACTTGACATCTTAAAGTACGAGTCTCCACCCAGGGAGTCTCTTCTGGTTCCGTCTATCCTATTCCGGCTGCTCCTCTGCATGTGGGAAGCACCCGCCTTGGTCCCTATTTCAGTAAAAGACTCGATGCCATCTATAGAGTCCAACACGGCCCGGGGTTTCTGAAGACCCAGCTTCTGCATACCTCCATGGTAGTTGAATATGCATTGTGGAAGCAGAAGAGTCCTAAGTTGCACTCTTCGGTTCCGCCTGTTAGAGAATCCCATGCCCTCGATGCCCTTGGGTGCAAGGCTTACCAGGGATCCATGCTAGCATGCTGTATCCAAGCGTACCAACTGTATATGGGTATGTTTGTTCGCAACCTCGCCAAAGAGCTCTGTGGCTTTTCCGCGGGCCTTGGTGGGGGGAGCACCTGCTGAGGTTCCAGACCTTCCTGAGGTCAGTCGCAGACTGCTCGAAATACCTTTCCTGCACCGCATATGATGGGTTTGAGTCTTCCGCCAGTGTGGCAGCAACTGGCATTGGAGCCCGACACCAGACCTGGAACGTGGGTTTAGGAGAAGCTCCTGGATGTTCCCTGCCTTGGCGAGCAGCTGTTCAGCAAGCCCATGGAGGACAAGGCAGCCGAGATTGAGACTGAGTTCGTGACTTGCACCCATCTCACGCAGAACCTCCTGTCTTCCGCAGAAGAAGCAGCACAGCAAAAAGGCTTTCTTCCATCATACCTGCCTACCCTGCGCCAACAACCTGTGCTCAAGGCAGAGGGGGAGCTCAGGGTCACCGGAAACCCAAAGGGCCCAAGACCCAACCACCGGCGCCACTCCAGCCAGCCAGCCCTGGGGTTTTGATGCCAAAAGCATAGCCTCTCGCCCCCCAAGGGCACGTCTGCCCGTGGGAGGATGCCTGTCTTTTTGCCCCCAAGTGGGTGGCCATTACATTGGACACCTGGGTCTTGCAGGTGATCCAGGACGGGTATCGTCTTCGTTAAGACAGACTCCCTTCTCCCCAGTGGAGCCTACTCTGCTTCCCTCGTACCAGGCGTGCTTGCAGCAAGAGCTGAACAGCCTCCTTGGTCAACAGGTGGTCAAGAAGGTTCTGCTGCACCTCCGAGGCTGGGGGTTTTACTCCCAGTACTTGCTTGTTCTGAAGAGGACAAGGGGGCGTTCGCCTCATCCTCAGAAACCTGAACAAGTTTCTGGTGCAGGAGAAGTTCAAAATGCCGGCAGAGCGATTGACTATGCTCCTTGGATCTCAGAGATGCTTACGCTCACATTCATGTCCACCCCAAGCACAGGAAGTACTTGCATTTCAGGGTGCAGGGAGAGCACTTTCAGTACAGAGTGCTCCCCTTCGGGTTCACGTCTGCCCCGTGAGTCTTCACCCAAGTATCTGTCGGTGGTCGCGGCTCACCCCCAGCTGCAGGGCATACCCGTCTACCCTTACCTAGATGACTGGCTCGTCTCAAGCACATTGGCGGAGGAGGCTTGCCTCTCAGCATCGCGCACGGTCGTCGTCCTCGAGTGCCTTGGGCTTCTGATCACCTACTCCAAGTCCCACCTCAAACCGGTGCAGATCCTGGAGTTCATTGGCGCTCTTCTCGACACAGAACGTGCGATCACCTTTCTCCCTTGAGCACGTGCGGATTGACTCCGCGCTCTGGTCGCCAAGGTCCAAGACCAGCCCAAGGTCTCGGCACAGACCATGCTGCACCTCCTTGGGCACATGGCCTCGACCATCCACATCGTTCCCCCATGCTCGCATGCACATGCAAGCTGCGCAATGGTGTCTCAGAGCGCAATGGACCCAAGCCTCAGGCCACCTCCGGGAACCTGTCTGGGTGTCTCGCAGCCTATTTGAGTCCTTAGTCTGGTGGCAGAAGCCCCAGAGCCTCCTTCGGGGCATACCCTTCCAGATTCAACAGCACAAGCTCATCTTCACGACGGACGCCTCATTGTTGGACTGGAGAGTCCACTGTGACCATCTCTGCACCCAGGGACGGTGGTCACCTGAGGAATCTCTGCAGCAGATCAACCTGCTCAAGGTTACAGCGGTCCGGCTGGCCCTGAAGGTCTTCTGCTCCACTCGTTGGGTTCTCTAGTACCTTCTCCATCTCTCGCAGGTGGGTCTGACGTCCAACTTGGTCAGGGTTCACCTGAGCGCCATCTCGGTCAACCACCTGCCCGTCAAGGGCAAACCCCTCTCAGGCCAGCCTCTGCCTCTTGCTTTATGCGGGGTCTTCTGATTTCCAAACCCCCCATCTGACCCCCATCGGCGGAATAGGACCTCAGCATCGTGCTCATGCAGCTGACACGGCTGCCCTTCAAGCCGATGGCAACGTGCTCGCTCCGTCACCTCTCCTGGAAGGTGTTTTTTCTGGTGGCACTGACCTCAGCGCAGCGATTCAGCGAACGTCAGGCCCTCATGGCTGGAAGCCCCCTACACCAGGTTTTACAGGAACAGGGTGGTCCTTCGCACACACCCCAAGTTCCTACCAAAGGTTGTCTCAGATTTCCACCTCAATCAGGAGGTGGTCCTGCCGACTTTCTTCCCTAGACCTCATACCGACTGGGCATCGGAGGTCCTGCATACACTCGACTGCAAGAGGGCTCTCGTCTTCTACCTGCAGTGCACCCAGGATAATTGCAAGTCCAACCGGCTCTTCATCGCCTATGATCCTAACCGCCTGGGGTTGGCAGTCACCAAGCACACCCTCACAGTCAGCCACCCAGATGGAATCGCCTTTCCTCAGGCAAAGGCAGGCGCCCCGCTGGATCGTCGGGTCACCATGTATGGCTTCCGCCAAGGTGGCATCAGTGGCGTCGCTGCATCTGACTGACATCTGCCGGGCTGCGACCTGGTCTTCAGCAAATACATTCACTTCACACTACTACCTGGAGAAGGAGTCCAAATGGGACAGTGTCTTCGGCCAGGCTGTAGTTTGTTCGGGGTATAAGCAACTCCTGCCCTCTGACCCTTCTTCTGCAGCTACTGAGAGCTTGCCCTGAAGACCCGAGGACTCGAGCTTCCTTCGGACATTGGCTCCTGCTCACGGCCTTGTGGAGGCGTGTTTTTTGGCTTACAGGTTTGATAGCCTGTATCTGGAGAGTCCCATAAGTGAGGACTGATTTACTGCTTGTTCCTGGAGAAAGCGTAGTTATTCATCTGTAACAGGTGTTCTCCATGGACAGCAGGAATAAGTCTTCACTACCCTCCCACCTCCCCTGAAGAGTTGCAATTTCTTGTCCTTCCCTTTCCATCTGCTTAGTAGGGCTCTAGCTCTGGCACCTGACTGAGCAAGATGGCACCTTTGGGTGGCAAGAGGACCACGCATGCATGGCAGCAATCCTAAAGGCTTTCTTTGAAAGCTGGGGAATTGCTCCGTGCGGGCTCCGTCAGTGCTGATATCACCCATAAATGAGGTCTGATTCCCGCTGTCCCTGGAGAGAACATCTGATCTCCAGGAACAAGCAGGAATGTAGTCTTCACATATGGGTATCGTTGGTACCGACAGAGCCTGCACGGGAACGCTCCCCAGCGTCCAATAAGAAAGCTTTTGGGAGCATCCCACAGCGCCTGCGTGCTGCCTTCCCGCCTTTCCCAACTGTCCCTCTCCAGTTCTTCGTTTTCCACAGAGCCGACAGGTTGCACATCCTGTCACTGCAGAAAATTTCCCTTCTTATTCTTTTTTGTGGTCGCGTCTGCCTTCCCTCGACGCTATACTGGTACCGCCGGTGGTTCTTTTCTTAAAAAAAAAAAAAAAACTTTGTTTCTGGAGTCTTTTCCAGAAAATTTCTTCTCGGGTGCCATTTTGGGCACTAGGCCCAACTTTTTTTTTCCTCAGAATGGAAAAACCCACTTCGGGTTTTAAAAAGTGTGGCGGTACCATCTCCGTCACCGACACCCATGAGTGGTGCCTCAAATGTTTAGGTCCTGACCACTCTATTTCAGAGTATGTTGCATATGGGATGATGTCTAAGAGGGGCCAGCAAAGCCGAGCTGCTAAATTTAGCACCCTTTTTCCCTCCGATGCAGCCTCCGTGGCATCGACGTCTTCCAGGGCTTCATCTTCCTCCCATGGATCTCAGGTAACTAAACATAAATCTAGCCAGTCATTAAAGGGTAGATCTCCTTCTAAACATCGAGATGCCTCTGGCGTTGCCCTTGAGGGATTTTCAGCGGCAAAATTGCCCCAGCGGGAGGCTTCGGCTTCCAAAGTACTAACGGGGCTCCAGGATGTTCTCGAGGCTTCAACCTCGGCAGAACTACTGGTGCCATGCTCTGGGGTTCCGGCCGCTTCATCCGGCACCGATACCCAAGCATCGGCAGCGTCAATAGACCAGAGATTCTTGGCTATTGAACGCAGTCTGGCGGCTCTTCTTATGGCCTCGATGCCCCTGAAGCCGCTTCAGACAACTCAACCGGCACCGACATCGGCAGGTATTCTACCGGGACCGAGTCATGCGTCTCTATCTGGCATTGACAAATCGGTATCGGACGTCTCCAATGCTGACTTCGATTGATACCGGTACCGTTCCTTGCACGATCACCCGGATCGGAGATACTTTGAATCCTCGGATGAGTCTGAAGACTCTGAAAGCTCTGCTGATACCAGAGTACTTCTTCCTGAGGATTCCTCATCTCCTCAGCGTAGGATGTCTCCACCAGAGGATATGTCCTTTCAGGATTTTATCCGAGATGTGGCCCGAGGTCTTTCCATCACAGTGGCTCCTGAAAAAGAGCCTAGGGCAAAGAAATTAGAAATCCTGCAGTACCCTAAAGCTCCCAAGGAGGCAGCTACCTTACCTATTCATGAGATCTTGCATGATCTTATGTTAAGGATGTGGGAAACACCTCTGACCACATCTTCTCACTCTCAAAGACTCAACACCATGTATCCGAGTTCCTCTTTGTCCTGGGTTTCAGAAAACTCAATTACCACACCATTCCATGGTGGTGGAATCAGCCATGCGATGGATAAAGAGTTCAAAAAGGCATGCATCTAATCCTCCAGGACGTGAGTGTAGGACTCTTGACGCCTTTGGATGTCGATCCTTCCAGGCTTCCATGCTTTCTGCTAGGATCAGTTCCTATATTTTGTATATGGGAATGTTCCTTAAGGAGGTCACAGGAGACTTAGAGCTTATGAGCCCTCTCCTTCCTGATGATAAAAGGCAGGATTATCTTACTCTTGTTAAACATGCTCAGGATGTTTCCAAGTTTGTGAATCGTGCAGCCTATGACTGCTTTGAATGCATAAGCAGAACCTCTGCTATTGCCATAGGTGCACATAGAATTGCCTGGCTTCAGGCATCTGACTTGGAAATCTGGGTACAGGACAAACTGTGGAATATACCTTGCACAGGAGAGAATCTCTTTGGCAAGAATTGGCAGGAAAAAGCTAATGAGATAGATGCTGACAATATCACTTTGGATAGATTGTCTAAATCTACAGCTGTTCCTGTGAGGAAAAGATCCTCTAAGAAACCATTCTTCAACAAGAAGAAAGTTTTATCCCTCCTATACCCAGCAGGGTCATCGTATAGGCCAGTCTGCCCAAAAGGGACAGCACCAACAACCTAGGCAACAAAGGAAACCAAAAGCAGCTAAGCCTCAACCGGCTCAGCAGACTCAGCCTCCACAGGGGCTTTGACTCCTGTCTAGAGAACTTTGCTTTCCTGGCCCTGAATGGCTCAGAACCCTCCACCATCCCAGGAAGGTTATGTCATTTTGCCCCCAGATGAGGTCAGATAACAGCAGAAAATTGGACTCTATTATAAGAGAGGGGTACAAACTTTATTTCCTCAGCATGCCCCCTCCTACACTAGTAAGACAGTTCAATTCTCAGACCTCTCTCAACGACCGGTTAGATCAAGAAGTCACTATGCTCCTTGCTCAAGGGATAATAGAAGAGGTACCCATTCCCCAACGGGGTACAGGGTTTTACTCCCCCTATTTCCTTATTCCAAAGAAAACAGGAGGACACAGACCCATTCTAGACCTCAGAGAATTGAACAAATTCCTGTTCAGAGAGAAGTTCAAAATGATTTCTCTAGGAGCTCTGCTGCCATACCTTCAGAGTCAGGATTGGCTTTGTTCTCTAGATCTCAAGGATGCGTACACTCATGTTCTCATCCATCCAACTCATCGAAAGTTCCTTCGATTCCTGTTTCAAGGGAAGCACTACCAATACAGGGTTCTTTCTTTTGGCCTGGCCTCTGCACCAAGAGTGTTCACAAAATGCATGGCTGTGGTAGCAGAATTTCTCTGCACCCTGGGAATATTCGTCTTCCCTTACTTAGACGACTGGCTCATTCGAGCCCCTTCAGAGCCAGAGGCCAGGGTTGCTCTGTCTCGCATCCTTCAGTATTTGGGACTTGTCATAAACTTCCCAAAGTCCAACCTTGCTCCCACCCAATCCCTAGAGTTTATAGGAGCTCTTCTGGATACCAGACAGACAAGGGCCTTCCTCCCACAGCCCCGCTGCCTTCGCATTAGCCAGCTAGCTTCCCAAGCAGTGCTAAAACCTCACCTCACTGCTCTGGAAATGCTACAGTTGCTAGGCCACATGGCATCCACCATGCATGTGGTTCCTTATGCTCGCCTCCATATGAGGGCAGCCCAGTGGACCTTATCCACTCAGTGGACTCAAGCCTCAGGTTGCCTGTCAGACAAAATAGCAAATTCAGATCGCCTTATTTTGTCCCTCCAATGGTGGTCACCAAAAACCTTCTGGTGGGGTCTCCTTTTCAGCATCCCCCACCCCAAGCCACTCTAACAACAGATGTGTCACAGGTGGGTTGGGGAGCCCACCTGCATGGCCTCTCCATCCAGGGTACCTGGACTTCACAGGAGGCCTATCTCCATATCAACCTCCTGGAGCTCAGAGCAATCTTCCTTGCTGTTCGAGTATTTCACACCCAACTCAGCTACAAGACGGTCTTAGTTCAAACGGACAATCAGGTAGCCATGTTCTGTGTGAGCAAGCAGGGCGAAACAGGCTCTGTTGCTGTGCAATGAAGCTTTGCGACTATGGGCCCTCGCCAGAGAGCATCAGATTCATCTCCTTGTGGTGTATCTTCCAGGCATTCAAAACTCTTGGACAGACGAACTCAGTCAAGTTCTGTTTCCACACGAATGGTCTCTCCATGCAGACCAGGTGGCCCAAATTTTTCAAATTTGGGGAACCCCGGACATAGACCTCTTTGCAAGTCCATTGAATGCCAAACTTTCACAAGGGCAAACAACTTTCTGGGGCCATTTCTCTGGCATCTGCAGCTAGGGAGTCCCCATATGTGAATACTACATTCCTGCTTGTTCCTGGAGATAGCAGTTACTCATCTGTAACAGGTGATCTTCGGGAACAGCAGGAATTTAGTCTTCACAACCCACCCACCTCCCCTAGGTGTTGTATCTCTCTTTCTTTCTCTGTTTCCCTCTCTCTTTTGTCTCGGCTTTAAACTCAACTGGAGAGGGCCAGTTGGGAAAGGGGGGGAGGCAGCACGCAGGTGCTGTGGGATGCTCCCAAAAGCTTTCCTATTGCATGTTGGGGAATGTTCCCACGCAGGTTCCGTTGGTACCGACGATACCCATGTGTGAAGACTAAATTCCTACTGTTCCTGGCGATCACCTGTTGCAGGTGAGTAACTATGCTTTACAAGTGAGTAACTATGCTTTTTCTCCGGAAACGAACAGGAAGGCAGACCTCACACATGGATGACGTTGTCACTGATGGAGCTCGTGCAAATTCACTCCCCAGCTTTCAAAGAAAGCCTTTGGGACTTAGACTGCGCATGTGCAGTCACCTTCCCGCCCAAGGATGCCATCTTACCTCGGTCGTCTTTTTTTGACAGAGCCTTGCAGACGTCTTTTCTGTTTCCCCGGTAGAAGATGATTTTTTTTCTAAGCTGCTTCGTGCTTTTTTACGTGCTTTCTTTGCCAGTTCAGTTCCTTGATCACCTTCCCATTGCCCAATTGTGCCCTTGCCTCGGTGTCATGTTTTTTTGGGTACTGTTTTCTTTTTCTGGGCACAGGCCTTTCTCGCATCCTCCCTGTCCAACATGTGTTAGTTTGACCTGGGGTGCGCTATTTTCTCCGCTATGTCTACAGTCAGTGGATTCAAGCACTGTGTGTCAAGTGCTTCTCCAGGACCAAGCAGGAAGTCAGTCCTCACATATGGGTGACATCGACGTCGATGGAGCCCTTGCGGAGCATTTCCCCAGCTTTCCAAGAAAGCCTTTGGGAATGCAGGCACGCATGCGCGGTTCCCTTCCCGCCTAAAGGTGTCATCTTGCTCAGTCTCTCTTTTTCCGTGAAGCCCGTCGGACGTGTGTCCTAGTCCTCCCGGAAAATAGTTGGATTTTTTCGCGATTCCTTCGCTGTTTTTTCTCCGGTTTGATTCCGGTTCCCCTCCCGCCGGGTTCGGTACACTGGTATCGAGCCCGATCTTATTTTTTCGGTTTTTTCCCTTCGTGGCTGGCGTTTGCGCCCTTTATTTCTTTTTCCCTGGAAGGCCGGTCCTTTGACCTCGTGGGGACTCTTTTTTTTCCCCGATGGCTTCCAGTGGTTTCAAAAAGTGTGATCGGTGCAAGAAACTAATGTCTCTCACCGACACACACGACTGCTTCCTTCGGTGCCTGGGTCCTGACCATGATCCTAAGATCTGCGGACCATGTGGAAAGATGTCTTCCAAGGCACTTCGAAGTCGTCAGCACCAAAAGGAAAGGCTTTTCTCCGACTCGGCCTCCAGCCAGGCCCAGACCTCGTCTGAGGCCTCGACATCTCGGGAATTGGATCCCGAGCACCGTCGGGGCTCCTCGGACAGGGGGTCCCCCGACCGGGAACGAAAGAGGAAGAAGCGGCTCGCGAGGGCGTCGTCGGAAGAGGTCCCTGGCTCCTCAAGAGCTAGGTCTCAGACCCCTGACCGTCGCCCCAGGCCCGTGGAACAGGAGAAGCCTCCAAAAGTACCTCGTGTGGAGCCGGAGTCTGCTGGACACAAGTCCTGTAGTCCTCGTGGACTCTCCTCCCAGAGAGCCGACGTCGGGCCCGGTGCTGCCGGGGCCCGAATCAGTGGCTGCTGAGTCTCCTGATCTGGGTCTCAGGCTGACAGCCTTGGAGTGCAGATTGTCTGCCTTCATGGAACAGCAGCGGGCACTGATGGCCAGCCTGTCTGGCGCATCTGCCCCGACCACCAGGACATGGACATCGAAGTCAACCCCGAAGACCGAGCCGATACTCGAGACCATGAAGGCTCGAGGTCAACCTCGGTCGCGGTCTCCCTCGACCTCCCGTTCGGGACCGAGGGCGTCGACGCCGGTGCCTTTGGCGTTGGGACGGGTGCTCACAGGCCCCGCGTGGTTGGACCCCGATTCCTCATCGGACGAGTCCACCTGGGAGACAGAGGACGAGGAGTCCCCCGACACCTTCAGGACTCGGTGCATCCCGTCGGACTCACCACAGTCTGAGCCCCGGAGTAGATCCCCTCCGGAGGATACCCGGTTCTCGGAGTTCGTCCGGGATATGGCCACTGCGTTGGCTATCCCTGCGGACCCCGAGGAGGAGCCTCAAGCCGAGGAGCTTGAGGCCCTACAGTATGACTCTCCTCCGAAGGAGGCCTTTACTGTTCTGGTTCCTCCGATGCTGGAACGGCTCCTCTTCCGGATGTGGGAGGCACCGGCCTCGGCGCTGGTTCTAAGCAAGCGGGTCGATTCCATCTATCGACTGCGGAAGAGCCCTGGCTTTCAGAAGGCGCAGCTACCACACCATTCCATGGTGGTGGAATCGACCATGCATCGCCTGAAAAGTCAGAAGATGCACTCCGCGGTGCCCCCTGGCAGGGAGGCCCGGAACCTGGATGGTTTTCTTAGGAAGTGCTTCCAGGGCTCGATGCTTGCTTGCCATGTCCAGTCTTACCAGCTGTACATGGGCATGTACTTGCGGGACCTGGCCAAGGAGCTGGCCGGGTTCTCTGCTGGTCTCTCCGGGGAGCCCTTGCAGAGGTTCAAGTCCTTGTCCTCGGGGATCTGTGAATGCTCCAAGTTTGTCCCGCGCTGCGTACGATGGCTTCGAGGCTTCGGCCCATGTTGCGGCAGCCGGCATCGCGGCTCGACGCCAGGCATGGCTGCAGTCATTGGACCTCGAGCCATGGGTTCAGGACAAGTTGGTCGATGTCCCTTGCCGAGGTGAGAACCTTTTTGGCAAGCCCATGACCGAGAGGGCCACACAGCTCGAAACCGAGCACCTCACGAGGACAAGGCTGTCTAGAAAGACTTCTGCCCCTTCTCACAAAAAGAAGGGCTCGGGTAAAAAGCCCTTTTACCCGAGGAAGGGCACTGCCTATAAACAGTACCCACAGTACCAGGCCTCCCAAGCTCCCCCCTTGGTCAGCAGGCCAAGGGGCAGGGTAATGGGCCCCATAGGCAGAGGACCCCCAAGCCTCCAGCCCCTGCTCCCACTCAGCAGGGTGGGGTTTTTGACTCCTTGGGCATAGCCTTTCCGTCCCTGCTCTCCCAACCCTGCACAGGAGGTCGCCTTGCCCTGTTTGCCCACATGTGGCCACTCATCACTGGGGACAGTTGGGTGCTAAGCATAGTCCATAAGGGCTTTTTGCTACACTTCCAACAGCTGCCTCCTCCATACTTCCCAGGGGAGCCTCCAAGTCCTCCCCTACACACAGATCTTCTCCTTCAGGAGCTCCAAGGTCTGTTGATGGACAGGGCAGTGGAACCTGTGCCTCCCCACCTACAAGGTCAAGGGTTCTACTCCAGGTATTTCCTTGTACCCAAAAGAACCGGTGGCCTCTGGCCTATTCTAGACCTCAGAAATCTCAACAAATTCCTAGAGAAGGAAAAGTTCAAGATGCTTACTCTTGGAACACTTCTGCCCTACCTCAAGCAGGGAGATTGGCTATGCTCCTTAGTTGTAAAGGATGCGTACACTCACATCCTCATTCATCCAGACCGCAGAAAGTACCTCAGGTTCATTGTGGGAGGAAACCATTATCAGTACAGGGTACTGCCTTTTGGCCTCACCTCCGCTCCCAGGGTCTTTACCAAATGCCTGGCAGTGGTGGCGGCCTACCTGAGAAATCAAGGAATCTTTGTCTTCCCCTATCTGGACGACTGGCTCATCAGGGGTCAGACATGCCAGGAGGCCAGACAAGCCACCCTCAGAACTATTGCTCTTCTTTAAAACCTGGGCTTTGTAATAAACTTCGCAAAGTCCACTTTGCTCCCGTCCCAGAACTTGGAGTTCATAGGAGCAAGGTTAGACTCTCTGCTGACAAAGGCGTTCTTGCCAGAAGACAGAGTCCAAAGACTGATAAACTTGGCAAACCAGTTTCTCAGCAGGTCACTGGTCTCTGCCAGACTCTGCCTGAGGCTTCTTGGCCACATGGCTTCGACAGTACATGTGACCCCCAATGCCAGGCTCCATATGAGGCCTGCACAGTGGTGCCTTCAGACTCAGTGGTCACAGGCCACAGGCAGTCTCAGAGACAGGATAAGGGTGTCCAGACAATTTCTGAACTCCCTCCGCTGGTGGCTGCACCCACCCAATCTACTGCAAGGCGTGCCTTTTCAGATTCCTGGGTTCACAGTGGTGTTGACCACGGATGCCTCCCTGCAGGGCTGGGGGGCTCATTGTCGAGGCAAGTGCACCCAGGGCCTGTGGTCTCCCTGGGAGGCCACACAGCAAATCAATCTCCTAGAACTCAGGGCTATTCGGTTAGCCCTCAAAACCTTCTCTCCAACCCTGGCTCATCAGTCTGTCCTAGTTCAAACAGACAACCAGGTAGCCATGTTTTATGTGAACAAGCAGGGCGGAACTGGGTCCAGGCTCCTTTGTCAGGAAGCACAGGACCTTTGCTTGTTTGCTTTCAGGCACAACATGCTTCTCAAGGCTGTGTATCTCCCTGGCCAGGAAAACTACCTGGCCAACAGGTTGAGCAGGATTCTGCAGCCCCACGAGTGGCAGCTCCATCCTTTGATGGTTCAGAAGATTTTCCTGAAATGGGGACTTCCATCCATAGATCTGTTTGCCAGTCCACTGAACTAACAGCTGCCAAAGTTCTGCTCCAGGCAACCGCATCCTCTGCGGATAGCAGCAGATGCTTTTCTGATTCCATGGTCTCAGGGCCTCCTGTATGCGTTGCCTCCCACGCCCTTGGTGGCCTGAACCCTGTTCAAGATTCTTCAGGACAAGGCCTCGGTCCTGCTGGTGGCTCCCAGGTGGCCGAGACAGCCTTGGTTTCCACTTCTGCTTTAGCTGGCAGTGGATCCTCCACTGCCTCTGGGGTTGCAACCCGACCTTCTCTCTCAGGATCAGGGTTCCCTTCTGCACCCCAATCTCAAAGCTCTCAATTTGATGGCCTGGAGGCTGCAAGGGTAGTTTTGGCTCCCTGGGGCCTACCTCAGGAAGTTGAGGAGGTTGTCCTAGCCTCTAGGAAACAGTCCACTAGGAAAACCTATGCTCTCAAATGGAAAAGGTTTTCTGTGTGGTGTCAGCTACGTACAGAGGATCCTTTCTCCTGTACTGTACCAGTAGTGCTTCAGTACTTACTCCACTTGTCCAATCAGGGACTCAAGTCCAATTCTGTTCGGGTCCACCTCTCAGCGCTAGCAGCTCACCACTCACTGGTGGAAGGACATTCTCTGTCGGTTCACCCCTTGGTGTCCCGCTTTCTCAGAGGCTTGCTTTTGCTCAAGCCTCCAATCCGTCGTCCTGCTCCTGAGTGGGAGTTGAATGTGGTCTTGCAGCAACTGACTCGCCCACCTTTTGAGCCGATGGCTACTTGCCCTCTCCGCTTCCTGTCCTGGAAGACACTCTTCTTGATAGCCCTAACCTCGGCCAGGCGAGTGAGTGAGCTTCAGGCCCTGGTCTGCGACAGGCCTTACACCCGCTTCTATAGGAACAGGGTAGTCCTTAGGACTCATCCGAAGTTCCTCCCAAAGGTTCTCTCCTCTTTCCACCTCAACCAGGAGGTGGTTCTTCCAACATTCTTCCCTAGGCCTCATGCCAGCCAGGCTGAAGCAGTTCTGCATACCCTGGACTGTAGGAGGGCCTTATCCTTCTACCTTGACCGTACGCAGGGGCATAGAAGGGCTACTCAGCTCTTCATATCTTTTGATCCTAATAATTTGGGGTTAGCTGTGTCCAAGCGTACCTTGTCCACCTGGGTAGCTGACTGTATCACCTGGGCTTACAGGGCGGCTGACCTTCCTTTGCAGGGTCGGGTCACGGCCCATCGTGTCAGGGCAATGGCTACCTCAGTGGCTACCTCAGTGGCTCACCTCCGCTCTGTACCGTTGGTGGACATCTGCAGGGCTGCAACTTGGTCCTCAAGCCAGACCTTTGCGGCCCATTACTGTCTGGAGAGAGAGTCCCGTAGGGACAGTGCTTTTGGCCAGGCAGTACTCCGGAATCTCTTTGAGGTTTAGGCAACTCCTGCCCTCCGTTGGGCTACCGGTGGAGTTTGTCAGTGAAAAGCCTTTCTTTGATGCTGGGACTAAAGGGAGTTCTCTTGTTCAGCCTGGGTTCCTTGGTAGCCCAGAGCTAGGGAGTCACCCATATGTGAGGACTGACTTCCTGCTTGGTCCTGGAGAAAGAGTAGTTACTCACCTGTAACAGGTGTTCTCCAGGAGCAGCAGGAATCAGTCCTCACAGCCCTCCCTCCTCCCCTGGCAGTTGCAGTTGTGCATAATTTATTTTTACATTTTTGTGTGCTGTTTTTAGCTGTCATTTGACTGAGCAAGATGGCACCTTTAGGCGGGAAGGGAACCGCGCATGCGTGCCTGCTTTCCCAAAGGCTTTCTTGGAAAGCTGGGGAAATGCTCCGCAAGGGCTCCGTCGACGTCGATGTCACCCATATGTGAGGACTGATTTCCTGCTGCTCCTGGAGAACACCTGTTACAGGTGAGTAACTACTCTTTCTGCACTATGTCCATCACAGACAGCCACAGTTGCTGCCTTCGCTGCTTGGGGTCTGAGCACGACGATGTCTCCTGCCTGCATATGTCTGCCAAGAGCCAGAAAAAGCAGGATCAGCAGCGTAAGGACATGTTTGCCTCATAGACCTTAGCCATGGGACCATCCTTGAGCACAGAGTCGCTGCTCTCTGGGTCCGCTCCAGACTCCTTGGTGGTGGTCGGGCGAGCTCGTTCTGAGCTCTGAGGTTGCGGAGCCTCAGATCGGTGATAGTCTTCTGAGGACCTCCCCTGTAGGCTCAAGTCATCGTCCCATCCGTGGTCGACGATGCTTTTCAGCCCTGGTGCCAGAGAGAAGTCTTTGAGTACCCGGGTTCAGAGCCCTCAACCCAACACAGAGGGCGATGGTCGGGAGCAGTCCCCAAAGCTGCCATGGTGGAAGGAGATTGCCACTACTTCGGGGGATCAGGCCTTGTTCCCCAATGCTATCAGTATAGGTGATTCCCGTCGGAAGGATCCAGCTCCTTTCTCAATTACCTAGAGTCCCGAGCCGGTGGTTGCGGAGCCACCTAGCCTCAAGGTCAGGATGGTAGCCCTGGAGCATGGCCTGGCTGCTCTCCTCAAGGTGCAGCATGGCCCAGCACCCGGTACCTCAGAGTTGCCTGTGCCGATTCGAACCTCTCCGGAGGAAGTCCAGCCTGTTCTGGAGCAGTTCTCTGGCTCAGAGTCAAGGTCATTTGCCTCACACTCAAGACACAATTTGCCCTCGAGTGTGAGGGCATTTGCATTGGGATTGGTGCAACGGGCACCACACTCCTCGATGCCGCTGACCTACTGATGAGGAGTCTCCCGATTACTGTACTTCAGAGATGTGCCCTTGGAGCTGTCTCCCCAGCAGGAGCGCCAGCGGTCCCTTCTCAAGGATTTAGTGTTCTCAATTTCATCCAAGGGATGGCACAGGCCCTGGCCTTCATAGCAGAACTGGAGGACAAGCCTCATGCTGAGGGCCTGGATATCCTGCAGTGGGAGACACCTCCAAAGAAGGCACAGATGGTGCTGATTCCTCCCATCCTTGAATGCTTGTTTTGGATATGGTAGAGCCTGGTGACGGTGCCTGTGGTGAGCTGCCGACTTGATTCCTAGTATCGAGGAGTCAAGAGTCCTGGGTTGCAAAAAAACCCACAACTACCTCAATTCCATGGTGGTAGAGTCGGCCATGTGTCGAATCAAGAGCCAAGAGACACACTCCTCGGTTTCCCTTGGCAGGGAAGCCCACGCCATGGATAGCTTTGACAGGCTACTAGAGCTCTATGCTCACTGCCTGGATCCAGGCATACCAACTGTACATGGTCATGTACTCTGGGACCTGGCTAAGGAGCTTGCCAGGTTCTCAGCTGGTCTAGTAGGGGAACCCCTCGAGCAATTCCGGACCTTGGTCTCCCTGGTCAAGGAATGCTGAAAGTTTCAGACTCGGGCAGCTTCGAGTCCATGGCTTGTGTGGCTGCAGTGGGCATTTAGTGCCTGCTGCCTGCCCTGGCTACAATCTTCTGACTTGGAGCAGTGGGTCCAGGACAAGCTGGCTGATGTCTCATGCTGGAGAGAACCTCTTCTGCAAACCCATGACTGATGAGGCGGCCAAGCTGGAGACAGAATTCCTGAATAAGACTACGCTGTCCTGGAAGACTCTGACCCTTCCCAATGAAAGGTATTGGGTAAAAAGACCTTCCACCGAAGGGGAAGAAGGCCTATGGAAATATCCCCAATTTCTGGCCTACGAAGCTCCCCAACAGAGTCAGCAGTCCAAGGGCCAGGGGCAAGGCCCCCATAAGCCAAACACCCTCAAGCCCCAAACAGCACCCCAGCCGCTGCCTGGGTTTTATTTATTTTATTTTCTACACTCCTTGAGCATAGCCTCTCTGCCATTTAAGGGCCCAAAGCACATGGGAGGATGTCTCGTGCATTTTGCCAATCTCTGGCCGGGTATCACCTCTGATACCTGGGTGCTGCAGATGATTCGGGAGGGCTTCCTCCTTCACTTCCACCAGACATCACCTCCCTACTTCCCAGGGGAGCTTCCTATGACGTCCCTGTACAGAGAGCTCCTGCAGAGTGAACTTGTCCTTACTTGAGGACCGGACTGTGGAGCCGATGGCTTCACCCATCTGGGGCAGTGGGGTTCTACTTGAGATCGTCCTCATCCCAAAAAGGGACAGGTGGTTATCGGCCTATTCTGGACCTGCGGAATCTCAACCGCTCTTTGGTCAGGAAAAAGTTCAAGGTACTCTCCCTTGGAACATTGCTGTCCTACCTCTTATGGGAAGATTGGCTATGCTCCTTGGATCTCAAAGATGCCTACACACACATCCTGATCCACCCCCGGCACAGTCAGTACTTCCGCTTAGTTATCAGAGGGTGCCATTACCAATACAGGATGCTCCCCTTAGGTCTCTCTTCTGCCCCCAGGGTGTTCACCAAATGCCTGGCAGTTGTCACCGCCCATCTCAGTTTGCTGGGAGTATTTGTCTCCCCCTACCTGGACAACTGGCTTATAAAGGCCAGCTCACCAAAGGAGGCAAGCGGGGTGGCACACCACACCATCAAGGTGCTGCAGACTCTGGGGTTTGTAATCAGCTATCCCAAGTCACACCTGCTCTTGTCTCAGCACCTGGAGTTCATCGGAGCCCTCCAGGATTCTGCGCAGGCCAGTGCCTTTTTCCTTCCAGACAGAGTACAGCGTCTTGCAGTGCTGACGGGGGGGGGGGTACAGTCCCGCTCAATGGCAGCAGCTTCTGCTACGTCTCCTGGAGCACATGGCCTCAACGGTCCATGTGACCCCACACACCAGTCTTTGGATGGGACAGGCCCAGTGGACTCTGAGCTCTCAGTGGACTGAGGCCACAGGCCACCTGGAGGGCTGGGTCAGATTTACCTGGCCGCTCGCAACCTCACTTGCCTGGTGGTAGAGCCTGCCGAGCCTTATGGCCGGCCTACCTTTGCAGGCCTCTCCAGCACAGCACACTGCGTCCTCCTGACAGATGCCTCCAAGCTAGGCTGGGGAGCACTGTGCAGTTGTAGGGTGCCTGGGCTGTAGATGGAGAATACCCTCCAGATCAGTCTTCTGGAGCTCTGGGCTGTGACGAACGCCCTCAGAGTATTCCACACCCACCTAGTGAGTCAAGTGGTACTAGTCCAGACAGATAACCAAGTAGCTATGTTCCATATCAATAAGCAGGGAGGCACAGGTTCCTACCTCCTCTGCCTCGAGGCAGTCCACATGTGAAATTTTGCCATGGAGAATGGCATGACCCTCCAGATGGTCTACCTGCTAGGTCAGGACAATGTACTGGCAGACCGGCTCAGCAGGGTCCTTCAATCCGATGAGTGGAGGTTTCACCCGGGGGTAGCCAACTCTATCTTCCAGTGCTGGGGGACCCCCCTTGTTGGACCTCTTCACCAGCTCTGAGAAAGCACAGCTGCCACGTTTCTACTCGCAGAAGCCAGCCAAGGGTCAAGTGGCTGTGGACGCTTTCCTCCTGCACTTGTCTGGGAGCCTCCTGTATGCCTACCTGTCAACTCCCCTGGTTCCCAGGACCTTCTCAAGGTTCACTCAGATGGGTCCTCAGTAATCCTAATTGCACCCAGGTGGTTCCAACAGCCGTGGTTCCCCCTGCTCCTGCAGCTGTCCCAAGTGGCCCCAATACCATTTGGCCATAACTCAGACCTGCTTTCTCAAGTGAACGGGACTCTTCTCCATCCCAATCTCTTCTCACCCTGATGGTGTGGCTGCTGACAGGCTAGCAGTTGCGCACCTCTGCCTCTCCAGGGAGGTGAAAGATGTCCTTCTGGCTTCTCGCAAGGACTACGCACTGGGCGAATGTCTTCAAGTGGCGCCGGTTCTCGGTCTGGTACTCCAACAAGAATCTCAACCCTTTCTCCTGCATGGTGCAGGACAGCCTACAATACCTTCTGCACCTCTCTCGGACTGGGTTAAAGTCCCATTCTGTCCAGGTGCACCATAGGGGCACCCTATCACCTTGTCGACGGCCAGTCCATCTCTGTGCACCTGCTAGTGAGCCACTTTGATAGGGCTCCTCCTTTTGTGGCCCCCCATCTCCCAGTGGCATGGGACCTGAACATCATTCTAGGGAAGCTGATGGTTTCCCCCCCCCCCCTCCATTTGAACTTCTGGCTACGTGCCATCTGAAGTACTTAGCATGGAAAGTAGTGTTCCTGGTTGCGCTCACTTCCGCCAGGCGAGTTAGTGAGCTGTAGGTGCTGGTGGCTCACGTCCCGTACACCAGGTTCCACAGAAACAGGGTTGTTCTCCAAACTCTCCCTAAGTTCCTACCCAAGGTGGTGTCTGCCTTTCATATGAACCAGGAGGTGGTTCTTCCCACCTTTCCCCCCCCCCCCCCCCCAGCCTCAAACCACCTGGACAGAGGGCTCATTACACACCCTGGATTGCAAAAGGGCACTGTTTCATCTCCAAAGGACAGAGCCTCATCGCTGCTCGCCATAGCTGTTAGTCTCTTATGACGTTAACAGGCTCAGCGTCAGTCTCCAAGTGGACCTTGTCTGCCTGGGTGGCCAACTGCATCTCCTTCACCTATGAGCAGGCTGGACTCTCCCTGGAGCATCATGTTGCCATGCACGATGTGATGCCATGGCGGCCTCTGTGGCAAATCTGCACTCTGTCCCTCTGCTGGACCCTCTGCAGGGTCGCCACCTGATCTTCCGTCCATACTTTCACTGCGCATTACTGCTTGGAAGAGAGCTCATGGCGTGACAGCACCTTCGGCCAGGCAGTACTTCATCACCTCTTTGGGGAATAGTGCAACTCCTTCCTTCCTACCCATTGTTCCTGGCTATCGATGAGGTGATCTCCTGCTCAGTACTGCAGCTGTGTTCTTGGCATTCAAGCCATTCATGCTCCTTACTGCACCACTCGCTTCATTTTCTTTGGAGGAGTCTGGGCCTTCTACAGGTTTTTTCAGTAGCCTGTAGCTGGGGAGTCCCATATGTGAGAACTGACCTCTTGAACCCTGGAGAAAACTTAGTTACTCACCTGTATCAGGTGTTCCCCAGGGACAGCAGGAATCAGTCCTCACAACCCTCCCTCCTCCCCATGGAGTTTTCTTTTTTTTATGCTTGATTGAGCTATGTTATAAGATAGCATCTTTGGGCGGGAAGGTGACTGTGCATGCGTGGTGTAACTCGCAGAGGCTTTCTTTGAAAGCTGGAAAGTGAATCTGTGCAGGCTGCATCAGTGCCGATATCACCCATATGTGAGGACCAATTCCTGCTGTCCCCAGAGAACACCTGTTACAGATGAGTAACTCCATTTTTCTCATGGCAAGCATGCAGGAGCAGGCTGGGGAGGCCAATTTACCCACAGGACCAGCAGTTTTGGCAGGAATCGCATTCATCTTAGATCAGTAAGCCACTCCTCAGCTTAGCATGGCAAAGCTGTAAAGGCAAAAAAGGAAGGATAAGTCGGCGCTTCTGCAGTTTTCAGCACGATGGACAGCAATCTGCATGGTGGCTGAGCAGGCACACGCTATATTTTCTTCGGATTTCATCCTGGCCATGCATAAATCCTATTGTATCAAGAAAAAGCAGTTTGAGACTTCTACCCAATCTGCTCTCTTCCCTCATGGCTGCTGATTCCTTGCAGGAGGGAGCCCTGATTCCAGGGGAGCCTCATAAAAAGGGGAAGGGGAACTTTGGGGGGTCGAGAATCCCCACAGTCACAGAAGAGGCGGGGGAGGGGCCCTCAGACCTCTGGGGGAAGCCGGCAGTCCTGGACTTGGAGGAGAGGGAAGTTCCCTCAGGAGATGATCTGAATGTATTCCGGCAAATCCATAGGGAACAGCTGCCAGCGCTAATTAGTCATTCCTTGGCAGCTTTGAATATGGTACCTCATGTGTAACGGAAGAGCCCTTGGAGGATCCCTTGTTGCAGGGCTTGAAGGGCTTGCAGGTGTGCTTCCCTGTGTACCAGGTAATTAAGAAAATTATAAAAACTGAATGGGAAGTTCCTGAGGCAGGTTTGAAAGGGGGCACGGTGATGGGTTGCTTATACCCAATCCCAAAGGAAGAGAAGGATCTCCTTAAGATGCCCAAAGTGGATGCGCTGGTGGCAGTGATGACGAAAAAACCGCTATCCCTATGGAAGAGGGAACAGCACTTATTACACAATATTACAAGTGAGGCCTCGCCAGCGACTTGTACAGTGGCATTAGTACCTCTTCCTTTCTGCTGGTAATTCCTCTCTGTATGCATCCCAGCATCCTTCTGGCTTTTGCCACCGCTTTGTCACACTGTTTCGCCACCTTGAGATTCAGAAACCATCACTCAGAGATCCTTCTTGGAATATTGTGTTCAGTTTTGGAGACCGTATCTCGCAAAGGATATAAAAAGGCTGGAAGTGGTTCGGAGGAAGGCGACCAGAATGATTTGGAACCTGCATCAGACTTATGAGAAAAGACTTGAAGACCTAAATATGTACACTCTGGAGGAGAGGAGGGACAGGAGAGATATGATTCAGACCTTTATGTTTATGTTATGTTTATTATATTTGATAAAAACCACCTTTCACTGGAACCAAAGCAGTGTACAATTAAAATTCAATAAAATTCAATAAATTAAATACTTAAGAGTATTAATGAACAAACAAACCTCTTCCAAAGACAGGGAAGCTGTAAAACTAGAGGGCATAACATGAAGCTGCAAGGGGATAAACTGAAAGGCAATATCAGGAAATACATTTTTACTGAAAGGGTGATGGATGCTTGGAATGCCCTCCCGATGGAAGTGGTGGGGCAGACACAGTAACAGAATTCAAAATGGCATGGGATAGATACAGTTGGATCCCTTTTATAACAGGATAAAATCAAAATAAACATAACTATCTCTTATATCTGATCAAATGGGGGTGACCTACACGGAGCGGTGAGCACACCCCTAAACAAAGGCTTGGGGAGGGGTGACCTGCACGGAGCAGCAAGTGCACCTACTCTTGTCCCCTTCTGGGAAGAATAGATGGACCATGCTGGTCTTTATCTGCCGTTTTATATACTATGTTACTATGTAATACCAAAGCAGCCAGGTTTTACAGCAGATGCAGGGAGCACATGTCCAAAGGACTCAACTCCCTTGTGCAGAAGTGGCCGTCGGAATGTCTCCTGTACATATTTCTGCCCTGGGCACTCATAGGATGGCTCCTGCAGCATAGAGACCTATCGTGACCTAGTCATCCTCGTTGCTCTGGATAGGTTGTAGTGGCCATGATATGCAGACCTGGTCAGGCTTCTGATCAACAAGCTGTGGTGGCTTCTGGATCAAATTAACCTGTTGGTGCAAGGGCTAATTCTTTTGCCGCAGGTGGATTGATTTCTCACAGCTTGGCTGCTGAGCAGGCGTTGCTGAAGTATAATGAATATTCCGTGTTGGTGATTGCTACTATGCTGAAAGTCAGGAAGAAGTCTAATAACTTGGCTTATGTGTGAGTGTGTTGAGAGCTGGTGTGCTCCGCAAGGTATTCATCCCTTTCAAGCTTCGCTGCTGAATAGTCTGGCATTTCTTCAGCAAGGGCTGGAGAAAGGACTAGCACTTAGCCTGAATGTGTAGGTCGCGGGCCATGTTCAGGGGTGTCTTTGGCAAAGTACCTGGGACTGGTTTGCTTCCTTAGAGCAGTCAAGCAGGTACGACCACCTGTATACTCTGTGGTACCTCCTTCGGATCTTAACTTAGTGCTGGGAGCCTTGACAGAACCACCTTTTGAGCCGTTGGCAGAAGTCTCTGTAAAGCACCTCACATTGAAGATGGTTTTCTTAGTGGCAGTGTGATCCACACGTAGAGTGTTGGAGTTGCAAGCCTTGTCATGCAGGGAGCTTTTCCTCTCAATATCTAGGGAAAGGGTGATCCTGAGGCTGGTTCCCTTTCTTCCCAAGGTGGTTTCTAGTTTCCATCTGAATCTGTGTCCCTTCTGGCATTTGGGGGATTAAGGGACATTGAACAGCACAGACAGTTGCATCTGTTGGATGTGCACAGGGTACTATGGAGATACCTTAAGAGGACGCGATCCTTATACTGGTCGAATCGCCTGTTTTATGCTGTTTGGGGGGGGGGGGGGGGCACAGAAAGGCCAGGAAACCTCCAAAGCTTCAGTAGCATGATAGCATGGTGGATGAAGGAAGTGATTCGTTCTGCCTGTTCCTTGAGGGATAAGGCCGTTCCGATTGGGCTTCAGGCTCATTTCACATGGGTGCAGGTGACATCATGGGCAGAACATAGCTTGGTTCCACCAGCAGACATCTATAGAGTGGTGACTTGGTCGTCGTTGCATACCTTTACTTTTCATTACCGTCTGGATGTGCAGACCTTTGTAGATGCATGTTTTGGGGCTTTAGCCATACAGGCAGGACTCATAGGTCCCTCATGTATTTAGGTACTGCTCTGGTACCTCCCATTCATTTCCGGACTGGACTAGAGGGACAATATGGAAGGGTGAAATTAGGCCTTTCCTGCTAATTCTTTCCTAGAGTCCCTCCAGTGGAGTCCAGATCCCGCCTAGGGCTACAGCTAACTTTTTTTTTTGTCTCTAAGTTTTGACGAGGATCAGTGATGATGGCGAGTCCAGCTGGCATGAAAGGGAGTATTCCAAGAAGAAATGAATTAGTTACAGTTGGATCTTCCTCCATGGGAGGTGGGTCTTTGGATAGGTTGGTCTATGTCAGCCCTCCCAATTCTCCTTTTGTATATTTTGTATATATAGTTGCGAATGTGGATGGAATGGGCTTAATGAGGGTGTGCTTTCCGTTTGTTGCCTTCTGCTGGGCTTCTTTGGGGGCCTAGGGGGCATTAGTTCCGATTACTGCTCTCTGTTCTGTAGACTGCTTTGTAAAGACTGGAACTGAAGAGGGAGCTCTTATAGGGTGACAGTAGAATTCTCATTCTTGGTCCTCAGCTGCTGAAGGAGGGTATTAACCCATTCATTTCCAGACTGGACTAGAGGGACTCGAGGAAAGATAATTAGCAGGTAAGGCCCAATTTCACTAAGAACATAAGATATGCCATACTGGGTCAGACCAAGGTCCATCAAGCCCATTATCCTGTTTCCAACAGTGGCCAATCTAGGTCATACGTACCTAGCAGTTTCTATGTTGTACTTACCTGTAAAACCTCTCAATAACCGTGGACTTGTATACTGGCTATCTTTTTTTTTTCTTTTTTTTTTGTGTCTAAGAGCTTATTTCCTTGGGAAGTGATTGTGAAACGAAGGCCTCTCAAGTATATGAGCCCTTGGTAATTGAGCGTTCTACAGATAAGTGAATTATAACAAGAATTAAGAAATCTAATTGTGAAAAATTAGATTGCTATCATTTTGGGAGTTTTCTTAAGACTTATGATGGAGACTGCTTGGCTTATCTGCCATCAGACATAGCAGTTATGACATGAGCTCTGAGGTCTTTCTTTTCCTTCACTGTAAGTTTGATTGAGACACTCTAGGATAGTGTGTTTGAAGATTGTGATTGATTTCTGAAGGTTTTCCATATTCTTTGTGAACAAGCAGGAAGAAGACCTCATGTAAGGGTAATGTCCCCTGACTGAGCCCCATGCAGGAGCGCTCCCCAGCTTCCGCTGGGAACTTTTGGGAGTCTCCATCGTG
Organism: Ichthyophis bannanicus; assembly: GCA_033557465.1. Lineage (NCBI taxonomy): Eukaryota > Metazoa > Chordata > Amphibia > Gymnophiona > Ichthyophiidae > Ichthyophis > Ichthyophis bannanicus. Next base: position 1,074,746,205 of record CM066032.1, read on the forward strand.
CATATGTGCCTGCCTTCCACCTTCCGCAGCGCCATCTTATCCTCTGTTCACTTTTTCCATGGAGCCCCATGGATGTGTTTTTGCGCTACCAGGAAAAGTTGGTTTAGTTCTTCAGGGTTGTGTTTTTGCGTGTGTTTCTCTGGGACAAAGCAAGAAGTCAGTCCTCTCTTATGGGTGATGTCACAAACTGAACCCACGCATTAATCTCCAGCTTTCAGCGAAAGCTTTTGGGAGATCCACCACACGTGTGGTTGCCTTCTCGACCAAGGGAGCCATCTTACCTCAGTCTTTGTTTTTCTGCGGAGCCCTTCAGGCTTTTGTCTGCACCGCGGAAAAAGCATAGTTATCTGTAAGTTTTTGCCTTTTTTTAGTTTCTCTTTTTCAGTCGCATACTGTTTTGCCTTCCTGTGAGCCCAGAACCATCGATGCCTTGGCACTGTTTTTTCAGGTCCTTTTTTTCTGTTTTCTTCGGGGTGTGGGTGTTTTTCTTGTGTCATCATGGTCAGGACATTGGAGTTTGATCTTGCTGGACTTGTTTTTCTGGCTATGTGCACAATCAGCAGTTTTAAGAAGTGTAGCAGTTGTGGTAGGACCATGTCCATCACAGACTACCATAACTGCTGCCTTCAGTGCCTCGGGACCGATCACGATGCCTCTACTTGCCCGCTGTGTCTCCCAGATGACGAGCAAGGGGTGTAAGAACCATGAAAAGGAGCCGGAGGTGCTGCCAGAAGTCCTCTACCCCAGCATCTGAATCAATGCCCTCAGAAGCTGCTATGAAGGCCTTGACCTCATGTGGCAACCGGGCTTTTTTGGAGCCTTGGGGTCATGGAGCCTCAGACCAGTGACTCTCTGGCATGGACCATTCCCAGAAGGATCGGACTCCATCCCACTCATTGAGGGACGATGCTGGTTCCTGGCTCAAGTCCCACGGACATCAGCACTGCAGTGCTTGATGCAAGGCCAAGAGCAATAGTCGGGAGCGACCCTCAAAGCTGCCCCAGCAGGAGGAGTCTTCCATCCTTTGGAGAACTGGCATGAAACTCCCCTGCCCATCACCATCTGGAAGTTTGTGCCAGTGGAATCTGTGCCAGCCTGCTTCCTTCAGTGCTGGCGCTGGAGACTGCAGGGCCTTCTCTCCTGAAGGAGCAAATGGCCAGCCTGGAGGGCAGTCTGGCTGCTGCCCTTGGTGCAGCAGAAGGCCTCTGTTCTGGGTACATCTGGTTCCTCTGGGCTGGTGATGGCCTTGTCCACTTCAGGTGCCTCACCTTTTGTAGGTACATCCGATCCTTCAGCAGCATGCCCTCTGGATTGATTCTAGGGGTCGCTTGTGGTCACCATCAGGGCACTGGGCGTCTCCCCCAAGCACTTCAGGCTCAGAGCACTGGAAACCCTGGACCCAGTTGACTCTGCCACAGGGGCATCAGCACGATTCCCACTGATCCTTCTAATTCCTGCTCAAGTCAGACTTTGAGTTGGAGACAGACGATGAGTCCCCGGAAAAGGCACGGTATGGCACAGAGATGCCCCTTCGGACCCCTCGCCTCTACTGCAGCATCGACAGTCCCCTCCCAAAGACCTTTTCCTCCACTTTGGGGAAGGCTCTGTCCTTCAGTATTGAAGCTGAGGAGGAGCCTTGGGCAAGGACCTCGATCCTTCAATAGCCTCCTTGGGAGGGGAAGGGTTATCATTCTGCTGCCTCCTATCCTCAAGCACTTCCGCAAGAGCCTGGGCATTGAAAAGACACAGCTACCACACAATTCCATGGTGGTGGAATCAGCTATGCTCTGCATTAAGAGCCAGAAGACTCACCCTGTGCCCTGGGTAGGGAGGCACACACCTTGGATGGCTTTGGTAGGAAGTGTTACCAGGGCTCGATGCTCGTGGCCCATATCCAGTCTTACCAGCTTACATGGGCATGTACCTGAGACCTGGCAGGGGAGCTTGCTGGGTTCGTAGCTGGGCTCTCTGGTGAACCCCTCTAATGCTTTAAGACCCTGATGTCCACTGTGAAGGAATGCTCCAAGTATGTTACTCATGTGGCCTATGATGGCTTCAGGTCCATGGCTTGGGTAGCTACGGTGAGCATTGATGCCTGCTGCCTGGCATGGCTATACTTGGAGCAATGGGTTCAGGACAAATTGGTTGATGTCCCTTGCGGGGGGGACAACATTTTTGGCAAGCTCATGACTGAGAAGGCTGCTGAGCTGGAGACAGTCGCTTACCAGATCCAGGCTCTCATGGAAGACCACTGATGCTTCCTGGTGGAAGGTTTCAGAGAAAAAGCCCTTCTACCCGAAAAAAGGCCTACAGAGGCTACCTCCAATATCAAGTCTAATAGGCACCCTCAGAGGAGCAGTAGGCCAAGGGCTGTGTCAGGGCCCTTGTAGGTCTAAGACCCCCAAACCCCAGCCAGTGCCGCAGCTGCAATCTTGGGGGGGGGGGGCCTTTTGACTCTAGGACCATAGCCTGTCTTCCCCTGGATGGTCCCACTCTGCAGCACATTGGAGAGCGGGCTCACATCTTTCGTGCATCACTAGCGATGCCTGGGCCCTGCAAGTCATGAAAAAGGGATACCTCCTTCACTTCAAGCAAACACTCCCTCCATTCTTTCTGGGGGAGCTCCACTCTCCCGCCACATGGAAAAGGTGATGGTCCTTCAGCCTCTGGTGGGCAGAAGGTTCTACTCCTGCTACTTTCTGGTTCTCAAGAAAACAGGTGATTTTTGCCCCATCCTTGACCTGCAGGATATGAACCGCTTCTTTGTACAAGAAATGTTCAGGATGGTGTCCCTTGAGATGTTGCTGCCATACCTCCAGCAGGGAGACTGGCTAATTCCTTGGATCTCAAAGATGCCTACACCCATATCCTAATCTATCCCTTGCACCAGCAGTATCTCCGGTCCGTCATCTGAGGGTGTCACTATCAGTACAGAGTGCTCCCTTCAGCCTCGCATCTGCCCCCAGGGTCTTCACAAAGTGCCTGGCAGCAGTCACTGCCTTCTTGAGACTGCAAGGGGTTTTAGTCTTCCCCTACCTGGACAACTGACTGATCAGGGGAGGGTCGCCCGGCAAGGTTGGTCAGGCCGCCCAACATACTATCCAGGTGCTGGAGCAGCTGGACTTCGTCATCAACTACCTGGTCCCACTTGCAGTCCTCTTAGCAATTTGCATTCATCAGGGTCCTCCTGGACAAGTTGAAGGTCAGGGCCTTCCTTTCTCAGTGCCTGGTGTCACTAGCCCGAGAAATCCAGGGCTGCTCGACTGTCTCGGCTAGTCGTGCTTCGCCTCCTGGAACACATAGTGCCCATTTCTGAATAAGACAGGCCCAGTGGATGCTCTGTACCCAATGGAAGCAGGCGATGGGGCACCTAGTGGACAGGGTCTGCGTGACCTAGCCCCTGACTGTCTCCCTCACCTGGTGGCAGTGACCAGAGAATCTCCTAGCCAGACTCCCCTTTCAGGTTCCAGTGCATCATCAGGTTCTCACCACACACGCCTTCAAACTCAGCTGGGGAACCCACCTCGGGGGACCTCTGGACCCAAGGTCTAGTCAGACGGAGAGCCTCCATCAAATAAACTTCCTCAAACTCCGGGCGGTGTCAAATGATCTCAGTCTTTCAGCGACAATTTTCCGATCAGGTCATCCTCATCCAGAAGGGACAACCAAGTTGCGATGTTGTATAACAAGCAGGGAGGCATGGGCTTATACCTCCTGTGCTGGAAGGCGGTTTGGTTCTGTAGATTTGCCAATGCTTGTGACATGCTCCTCCAGGTGGTGTACCTCCCCCGGCTAGGACACCGTCCTGGCAAGCAAGCTCAGCAGTGTGTTGCAGCCTCACGAGTGGGCTCTTAATCCTCAGGTGGCCCGTGACATCTCCCAGAAGTGGGAGATGCCAGCTGTGAAGTCTTCACTGGCCCCTCAAACGTCCATCTGTTGTAGTTCTGCTCCAGAATTCCTTGCTATGCTTGACTAACGGCAGATGCATTTCTCCTGAGTTGGAGCGAGGGTCTCTTGTATGTGTACCCTCCAACTCCCTTGGTGGCCAAGGCCCTCATCAAGATCCAGACGGACTAAGGATCACTGAGGCTCTTTGCCTTGCATTGTCCCAGGCAAGTGTGGTTCCCCCTTCTGTTCTGTCTCTCAAGGGCGCCTTCGCTTCCCCTTGGCTGTGCCCTGGATCTGATCTTGTAGGAGAAGGAAACTCTCCTGCATCCCAACCTCAAGTCTCTAGCACTCACAGCTTGGAAGCTGAAAGGATAGCTCTTTTCCAGTTCCACCTCCCCAGAAATATGGAGGATGTTCTCTTCGCTTCCCAAAAAGACTCCACCAGACATGCTTACATCTTTAAGTGTCGCAGATTTTCCATCTGATGTGTGGATAAAGGGTTTAACCCATTTTCCTGTTCTGTACTCATCTACCTTCTGCACCTTTCCCATGCTGGTCTGAAGTCCAATTCTGTCAGAGTGCACCTAAGTGCGTTGGTGGCATACCATCATCAGATAGATGGATGACCCCTGTCTGTTTATCCCCTCATTGTCCGCTTCATGAGGAGCCTTCTCTCTCGTCCCCGATTCACCCACCTATGGTGGCTTGGGACCTCGATGTCCTTGGGAAGCTCATTGCTCCCTCCTTTGAGTTGCTCACCATCTGCCCCTCAAATTTCTTTCCTGCAAAGTCCTTTTGCTGGTGGTGCCCATATTGGCGTGCAGTTTTTGGTGAGCTGAAGGTGCTGGTGGAGCATGCTCCCGTATACCAGAATAGAGTGGATCTCCAGGAACAAGCAGGAATGTAGTCGTCACATATGGGTATCATCGGTACCGAAGGAGCCTGCGCGGGACGCTGCACAGCGAACAATAGGAAAGCTTTTGGGAGCATCCCACAGCGCCTGCGTGCTGCCTTCCTGCCTTTCCCAACTGTCCCTCTCCAGTTCTTCGTTTTCTGTGGAGCCGACGGGTCGCACATCCTGTCATCGCAGAAAAAAAATCCCTTCTATTCTTCTTTTTTTTGTGGTCGCATCTGCCTTCACTCAACGCTACACCGGTACCACCGGTTCTTCTTATTTTCTTTTCTTCAAAAAAACCCAAAAAACTTTCTTCTGGAGTCTTTCCAGTAATTTTCTCTTCAGGTGCCACGTGCCATTTTGGGCACTAGGCCCAACTTTTCCTTCAGAATGGAAAAACCCACCTCTGGTTTTAAAAAGTGTTCTAAGTGTGGCGGTACCGTCTCCGTCACCCATGAGTGGTGCCTGAAATGTTTAGGTCCTGACCACTCTATTTCTGAGTGTGTGGCCTGTGGGATGATGTTGAAAAGGGGCCGTCAGAACAGAGCCGCTAAACTTAGCACCCTTTTTCCCTCCGATGCAGCCTTGGTGACATCGACGTCTTCCAGGGCTTCGTCTTCCTCCCATGGATCTCAGGTAACTAAACATAAATCTAGCCTGTCCTCAAAGGGTAGATCTCCTTCTAGACAGCGAGATGCATCTGGCGTTGCCCTTGAGGGACTTTCACAGGCAAAATTGCCCCGGCGGGAGGCTTCGGCTTCCAAAGCATTAACGGGGCTCCAGGATGTTCTCGAGGCTTCAGCCTCGGCAGAACTACTGGTGCCATGCTCTGGGGTACCGGCCGCTTCATCTGGTACTGATACCCAAGCATCGGCAGCGTCAATAGACCAGAGATACTTGGCTATTGAACGCAGTCTGGCGGCTCTTCTCACGCCCTCGATGCCCCTGAAACCACTTCAGACAATTCAACCGGCACTGTGTGCATCGACATCGGTAGGTATTCTACCGTGACCGAGTCATGCGTATCCATCCGGTATCGACAGGTTGGTACCGGACCACTCCGATGCCGACTTCAATCAATACCGGTACCGTGCCTTGCACGATCACCCGGATCAGAGATACTTCAAATCCTCGGATGAGTCTGAAGACTCTGAAAGCTCTGCCGATACCAGAGTACTTCTTCCTGAGGATTCTTCTTCTCCTCAGCGTAGGATGTCTCCAGCAGAGGATATGTCCTTTGAGGATTTTATCTGAGATGTGGCTCGAGGTCTTTCCATCACAGTGGCTCCTGAAAAAGAGCCTAGGGCAAAGGAATTAGAAACCCTGCAATACCCTAAAGCTCCCAAGGAGGCAGCTACCTTACCTATTCATGAGATCTTGCATGATCTCATGTTAAGGATGTGGGAAACACCTCTAACCACATCTCCTCACTCTTGAAGACTCAACACCATGTATAGAGTTCCTCCTTGTCCTGGGTTTCAGAAGACTGTTACCACACCATTCCATGGTGGTGGAATCAGCTATGAGAAGGATAAAGAGTGCAAAAAGGCATGCATCTAATCCTCCAGGACGTGAGTGTAGGACTCTTGATGCCTTTGGATGTCGAACCTTCCAGGCTTCCATGCTTTCTGCTAGGATCAGTTCCTATATGTTATATATGGGAATGTTCCTTAAGGAGGTCACAGGAGATTTAGAGCTTATCTCATCCTTGTCAAACATGCTCAGGATGTTTCCAAGTTTGTGAATCGTGCAGCCTTTGACTGCTTTGACTGCATAAGCAGCACCTCTGCTATTGCCATAGGTGCACGTAGGATTGCCTGGCTCTAGGCATCTGACGTGGAAATTTGGGTACAGGATAAACTAGGGAATATTCTTTGCATAGGAGAGAATCTCTTTGGCAAGAATGGGCAGGAAAAAGCTAATGAGATAGATGCTGACAATATCAATTTGTATAGATTGTCTAAATCTACAGCTGATCCTGTGAGGAAAAAATCCTCTAAGAAACCATTCTTCAATAAGAAGTTTTATCCCTTCTATACCCCAACAGGGGCATCGTTTAGGTGTCTGCCCAAAAGGGACAGCAGCAACAACCTAGGCAAACAAAGACAAAAGCAGCTAAGCCTCAACCGGCTCAGCAGATTCAGCCTCCACAGGGGCTTTGACTCCTATCTAGAGAACTTTGCCTTCCTGGCCCTGAACCCTCCACCATACCAGGAAGGTTATGTCATTTTGCCCTCAGATGGGGTCAGATAACAGCAGAAAATTGGACTCTGTCTATTGTAAGAGAGGGGGTACAAGCTTCATTTCCTGTGCATGCCCCCTCCTACAATGGTAAGACATTTCAATTCTCGGACCTCTCTCAATGACCAGTTAGGTCAAGAGGTCACTGTACGTCTTGCCCAAGGAGCGATAGAAGAGGTACCCATTTCCCAATGGGATACAGGGTTTTACTCCTCCTATTTCCTTATTCCAAAGAAAACAGGAGGACACAGACCCATCTTAGACCTCAGAGAATTGAACAAATTCCTGTTCAAAGAGAAATTCAAAATGATTTCTCTAGGAACTCTGATGCCATACCTTCACAGTCAGGATTGTCTTTGTTCTCTAGATCTTAAGGATGCGTACACTCATGTTCTCATCCATCCAACTCACCGAAAGTTCCTTTGCTTTCTGTGTCAAGGGAAGCACTACCAATACAGGGTTCTTCCTTTTGGCCTGACCTCTGCACCAAGGGTGTTCACAAAATGCATGGCCGTGGTGGCAACATTTCTCCGCACCCTAGGAATATTCGTCTTCCCTTACTTAGACTACTGGCTCATTCGAGCCCCTTCAGAGCCAGAGGCTAGGGTTGTTCTCTCGCGCACAATGCGCATCCTTCAGTATTTGGGACTTGTCATAGACTTCCCAAAATCCCACCCTGCTGCCACTCAGTCCCTAGAGTTTATAGAAGCTCTGCTGGATACCAGACTTACAAGGGCCTACCTTCCACAGCCCCGCTGCCTTCGCATTGTGCAGTTAGCTTCCCAAGCAGTGTTAAAACCTCACCTCACTGCTCGAGAAATGTTACAATTGCTAGGCCACATGGCATCCACCGTGCATGTGGTTCCTTATGCTCGCCTCCATATGAGGGCAGCCCAGTGGACTTTATCCACTCAGTGGACTCAGGCGTCAGGTTGCCTGTCAGACAAAATAGCAAACTCAGATCGCCTTATTTTATCTCTCCAATGGTGGCAGTCACCCCAAAACCTTTTGGTGGGGTCTCCTTTTCAGCAACCCCCACCCCAAGCCACTCTAACAGATGCTTCACAGGTGGGTTGGGGACCCCAACTGCAAGGCCTCTCTACCCAGGGTACCTGGACTCCACAGGAGGCCTATCTGCACATCAATCTTCTGGAACTCAGAGCAAGCTTCCTTGCTCTTCGAGTATTCCACACCCAGCTCAGCTACAAGACAGTCCTAGTTCAAATGGACAATCAAGTAGCCATGTTCTATGTGAACAAGCAGGGCGGAACAGGCTCTCTGTCGCTCTGCAACAAAGCTTTGCAACTATGGGCCCTCTCCAGAGAGCATCAGATTCATCTCCTTGCAGTGTATCTTCCAGGCATTCAAAACTCTTGCTTCCTACCTTCTTTCCCAGGCATTTCGCTAATAAGGTTGAGGCCTCTCTCCATACCTTGAATTGCAAGCAGGTGCTGGCCTTTTACCTTGAGTGGACCAAGGGCCATCGCATTTCGCCTCAGCTGTTCTTTTCTTGTGACCCGAACGGAATGGCTATCTCTAAGCGCACCCTGCCCACCTGGGTAGCTGACATTCTCCAGGACCAAGCAGGAAGTCAGTCCTCACTTATGGGTGACGTCGGCGCCGACGGAGCCCTCGCGGAGCAATTTTCCCCAGCTTTCAAAGAAAGCCTTTGGGAATTGCAGCGCGAATGCGCTTTCGTCTTCCCGCCCGAAGGTGCCATCGTAGCCACGAGTCTTTTTTCCGCGGAGCCCTCCAAACGTCCCCGTCTTGTCCCCGCGAAAAAGTTGATTTTCCTCTTTATTTTATACTTTTTTCTTTCGGTTCGACGCCGATCGTTTTCCCGCGGTCCTCTAGCGTTTTTCGGTTTTTTCTGACTTAGTCAGCTTCAGTTTCGTTTTCCTGGCAGCCAGGGGCCCTTTTTCCCCCGATGGCTGCCAGTGGCTTTAAGCGGTGTGGTCGGTGTGACCGAAATATGTCACTAACCGACACACACGCTTTTGCCTCCGCTGCTTGGGCCCGGATCATGAGGAACTGATCTGTGGCCCTGCAGCAAACTGTCCTCGAAGGCGTTGAGAAGTCGGCGGCATCAGCGCGAGAGAATCTTCGCTGACCCCAGCCGTACCCGGACCTCGTCGGAGGCCTCCGTGTCAAAGGGCTCCAGCTCGGACCGTCGCCGGAGCTCCTCCGACCGGGGTTCTCCCTCCGGGGACCATCGTCGGAAGGAAAAAACCCGCGAGGGCGGCGTCGGTGGACGCTCCTGGCTCCGCGAGGGCCAGGTCGCATAGCCCCGACAGCCGCCCCGGGTCCTTGGAGAAGGAACATCTCCCGAAGCGACCTCGCCTGGAGTCGGAGATGCCTGCCCGGGTAAGTCCTGTAGTCCTTCTGGACTCGCCTCCGCGACAGCCGACGTCGGGCCCGACGCCGTCGGGGCCCGAGTCGGGGGCTGCTGGGTCACCTGAGCTCGGACTCAGGTTGACGGCCTTGGAGAGCAGACTGTCTGCCTTCATGGACCAGCAGCGGGCACTGCTCGCTGGCCTCGCTGGCGCCGCTGCCCCGACCGCCGGGACGTCGACGTCCAAGTCGACCCCGGAGACCGAGCCGATCCTCGAGTCAATGAGAACTCGAGTCGATCCTCGGTCGAGGTCACCCTCGGCCTCCCGTTCGGACCGAGGTCGCCGACGCCGACTCCCTCGACGTCGGGGCGGCTGGCGCCGCACCCTGCCCGGGCCGACCCCACCGAGTCCTCGTCGGAGTCGGTCTGGGAGTCTGAGGAGGAAGAGTCACCTGATTCTTTCCGGACTCGGTGTGTCCCATCGGACTCACCGGGGTCCGAGCCTCGGAAGCAGTCCCCCCCGGAGGATGCCCGGTTCTCGGACTTCGTTAGGGATATGGCCAAGGCTTTGGCCTTCCCTGCGGATCCCGAGAGGAGCCTCGAGCCGAAGAGCTCGACGCCCTCCAGTATGACTCTCCCGCGAGGGAGCACTTTACTGTGCCGGTTCCTCCTATGCTGGAACGACTACTCTTCCGCATGTGGGAGAGTCCGGCCTCCTCGCCGGTCCTGAGCACGCGGGTCGAGTCTATCTATCGGTTCAGAAGGCACAGCTGCCACACCATTCCATGGTAGTGGACTCGGCCATGCATCGTCTTAAGAGCCAGAAGATGCACTCCTCGGTGCCTCCTGGAAGGAGGCCCGTAACTGGATGGCCTTGGCAAGAAGTGCTTCCAGGGCTCTATGCTCGCATGTCGTGTCCAGACTTACCAGCTCTACATGGGCATGTATCTCCGGGATCTGGCTAAAGAGCTAGCCGGATTCTCCGCTGGTCTCTCCGAGGAGCCCTTGCGGAGGTTCCTAGCCTTGTCCACGGGCATTCGGGAATGCTCAAAGTTCATGTCCGAGCAGCCTATGATGGCTTTGAGGCCTCGGCTAGAGTGGCCGCAGCCGGCATCGGTGCCCGCCGACAGGCTTGGCTTCAGTCGTCGGATCTTGAGCCCTGGGTACAGGACAAGTTGGTCGATGTCCCCTGCCGAGGCGAAAACCTCTTTGGCAAGCCCATGGCGGAAAAGGCTGCACAATTGAGACTGAGACTCTCACCAGGACCAGGCTTTCTAGGAAGACCTCCGCCCCTTCCCAGAAAAAGAAGGGCTCGGGAAAAAAGTCCTTTTACCCGGGAAGGCGGCTGCCTACAAACAGTACCCCCATTATCAGGCCCCTGCAGCTCCCCAACAGGGCCAGCAGGCCAAGGGACGGGGTAACGGGTCCCGTAGGCAGCAAGCCCCCAAGCCTGCACCACCAGCCCTGCTCAGCAGGGTGGGGGTTTTTGACTCGCTCAGCATAGCCTCTCCCCCCCCGCTGGTTCCTCCAGCACCGGAGGCCGGCAGGTTAACTTCGGCCACAGGGGGTCCAGCATAACCGCAGATGCCAGGGTACTTCAGGTAGTGCGAGAAGGCTACCTTAGCCACTTCCATCAGGTCCCTCCCTCCTATTTTCCCGGGAGAACCTTCGCGCCCCCCTCTGCACAGGGAGTTGCTCCTTCAGGAGTTAGCAGGTCTTCTGCAGGAACAGGCGGTGGAACCGGTGCCCCACCACCTGAGAGGTCAAGGCTTTTATTCAAGGTATTTTCTGATACCAAAGAGAACAGGGGGCCTCAGACCCATCCTGGACTTGCGCAACCTCAACAAGTTCCTTGTGCGGGAGAAGTTCAAAATGCTTACCCTTGGAATCCTTCTGCCCTACCTCCAGCAGGGAGATTGGCTATGCTCCTTGGATCTAAAGGATGCCTACACGCACATCCTCATCCACCCAAGCCACCGCCAATACCTAAGGTTTGTGGTGGCAGGAAATCATTATCAGTACAGAGTACTGCCCTTTGGCCTATCCTCCGCACCGCGAGTCTTCACAAAATGTCTCGCGGTCGTGGCGGCCATCTCCGCTTCACGGCCTCTATGTCTTTCCGTACCTCGACGACTGGCTCATCAGAGCAGCGTCCGCTCAGGAGGTCGACAACGCCACGCGCCGCACGGTGACTATGCTGCAGCACTTGGGCTTTGTCATAAACTTCGCAAAGTCAACTTTGATCCCCTCACAGGATCTCGAGTTCATCGGCGCAAGGCTGCACACTCCTCGGGCACGAGCGTACCTACAGGGCGCAACGGCTCATGGACCTAGCCGACCGCTTTCGCAGCCAGCCCCTGGTCTCCGCCAGGCGCTTCCTGAGACTGCTCGGCCATATGGCTTCCACCGTCCATGTGACCCCCAATGCCCGCCTGAACATGCGGTCTGCTCAATGGTGTCTCCGCCAGCAGTGGCGACAAGCCACAGGCGGCCTGGCGGACCTGGTGCGCGTCTCCGAGCCGCTGCTCTCGTCTCTCCGGTGGTGGCTCCGGCAGCCGAACCTGATATTCGGAATGCCTTTCCAGTCACCGCAGCGACCCGGGTGCTGACCACCGATGCATCCCTCCTGGCTGGGGAGCGCATTGCCAAGAGGCACGTACTCAGGCCTCTGGACCATGTGGGAGTCTGCTCAGCAGATCAACTTCTGGAGCTCAGGGCGATCCGCCTAGCTCTCAAGGCCTTCTCCCACCTGACTTCCCAACAGTCCGTCCTTGTCCAGACGGACAATCAAGTTGCCATGTTCTACGTGAACAAGCAGGGGGGCACGGGCTCCTTCCTCCTCTGCCGGGAGGCACAGAAGCTCTGCTCTTGGGCCGTCCGTCACGGCATTCTCCTCAAGGCAGTTTATCTCCCGGGCCAAGAAAATTGCCTTGCAGACAAACTCAGCAGGGTCCTCCAGCCTCACGAGTGGCGTCTGGATCCCTTGGTAGTTCAGAAGCTCTTCCTCAGGTGGGGTCTCCCCACGGTGGATCTCTTTGCCAGTCCTCACAACCGGCAGCTTCCTCGCTTCTCTCGTCAGCCACACCCCCTTCGGGTGGCGGCGGACGCCTTTCTGATCTCGTGGTCGGGAGCCTTCTGTACGCTTTCCCTCCCATCCCGCTGGTCTCTCGGACTCTTTCAAGGTTCTCCGAGACAAAGCCTTCATGATCCTGGTGGCCCCTCGCTGGCCCAGGCAGCCGTGGTTTCCGCTCCTGCTGCAACTGGCGGTGGAGGATCCAATCCCTCTGGGGGTACAACCGGATCTCCTCACTCAGGATCAGGGGTCCCTTCTGCACCCCAACCTCAGGTCTCTCAACCTCATGGCCTGGCTGCTGAGAGGGTAGTCCTTGCTCCCCTTCTCCTGCCGGCGGAGGTGGAGGAGGTCGTCTTAGCTTCGCGACGGCCTTCTACCCGCAAATGCTACGCCCTTAAATGGCGTCGCTTTGCAGTCTGGTGTACCCAACAGTCTCAGGATCCCTTCTCCTGCCCGGTGTCGGTGATCTTGCAGTACTTGCTGCACCTCTCTAATCTGGGACTTAAGTCCAACTCCGTCAAAGTTCACCTCAGTGCTCTTTCCGCACATCATGTGCCAGTGGGCGGCAGACCTCTCTCCAATGACCCTCTCGTAGCGAGGTTTCTCCGAGGTCTCCTTCTACTTAAAACCACCTCTGCGCCCGCCAGCGCCTGACTGGGACCTGAATGTGGTTTTGCAGCGGATCACCTGTCCGCCTTTTGAACCTATGGCTACCTGTTCTCTCCGTTTTCTGTCTTGGAAAACACTGTTCTTGATAGCCCTCACTTCCGCTAGGCGCATAAGTGAATTGCAGGCCCTCGTGTCTGATCCCCCTTACACTCGGTTCTACAAAAATAGGGTAGCCCTTCGGACTCACCCGAAATTTCTGCCTAAAGTGGTCTCCCCTTTTCACATCAATCAGGAGGTGGTACTTCCAACCTTCTTTCCCAGACCACACTCCAGCCGAGCTGAAACGGTCCTCCATACCCTGGACTGTAGAAGGGCATTGAACTTCTACCTTGACCGTACGCGGAGCACCGTAAAGCTGCTCAGCTTTTGTGTCTTTTGACCCCAATAAATTGGGGCTCCCGGTCTCCAAGCGTACTCTGTCCATCTGGGTGGCGGACTGTATCTCTTGGGCTTATGGGGCAGCCGGACTCTCCTTAGAAAGTCGAGTCACGGCTCATTGCGTTCGGGCAAAGGCCACGTCAGTGGCTTACCTCCGCTCTGTTCCGCTGGCAGACATCTGCCGGGCCGCTACTTGGTCTTCGAGCCAGACTTTTGCGGTCCATTACTGTCTCGAGAGGGAGTCCCGTAGGGACAGTGCTTTCGGACAGGCAGTCCTCCGTAATCTCTTTGAGGTCTGAGCAACTCCTACCCTCCATCCCGGATGTGGGCTACCGGTGGGTGATAATTCAGCGAAGATTCTATCCTCCTGTGCTGCTGAGCTAGAGGGAGCTCATTTTTGTGCTTAGGGTCTCCGGTAGCCTTGAGCTTGGGAGTCCCATAAGTGAGGACTGACTTCCTGCTTGGTCCTGGAGAAAGCGTAGTTACTCACCTGTAACAGGTGTTCTCCAGGAGCAGCAGGAATCAGTCCTCACTACCCTCCCTCCTCCCCTTGGAGTTGCAATCGTCTGCTTATGTTCTTTTTGCAAATTTTTCTGCTGTCTTTTAGCTATGTCATCTGACTGGCTAAGATGGCACCCGCGGGCGGGAAGACGACCGCGCCTGCGCGCTGCAATTCCCAAATGCTCTCTTTGAACGCTTGGGAATATTGCTCCGCGAGGGCTCCGTCGGCGCCGACGTCACCCATAAGTGAGGACTGATTCCTGCTGCTCCTGGAGAACACCTGTTACAGGTGAGTAACTACGCTTTATCTCCTTCGTCTATGACAATGCTGTGTTGCCCTTGGAACGTCATGTTATGGCTCACAATGACCAAGCTATGGCAGCTTCTGTGGCTATCCTACATGCCATCTCATTACTGGAGATCTGCTGGGCTGCATCCTGGTCTTTGATCCATACCTTCATAGCCCATTACTGCCTGGAGGCAGATTTCCTTTGTGACAGTGCCTTCTGCTAGGCTGTACCTCTTTGGGGATTAGTGCAGCTCCTTCCCTCTGTCCCTTCTGTCAGTCTAGGCTAGCAGAGTGTCAATTCCTTGGTTGATGTTGGGGCTACTGCCGATTCTCAGAGCCTTTCAGTGCTGTTCCACTGTCATTCACGATTCACCTTTTCAGGTTGCTTGTGTTTTTTACAGGTATTTTGGTAGCCTGTATCTAGGGAGTCCCATAAGTGAGGACAGACTTACTGCTTAGTCCCGGAGAAAGCATGGTTACTCACCTGTAACAGGTGTTCTCAAGGGAACAGCAGGAATCAGTCTTCGCTACCCTCCCTCATCCTTGTGGAGATTTTTTTCCTTTTGGGCTTGATTAAGCTATGTTGTCATACTGAGGTAAGATGGCTCCCTTGGGCAGTGAGGTGACCATGCATGCGTGATGCATCTCCCAAAGGCTTTTTCGAAATCTGGGAAGAGTTACTACATGGGCTCTGTTGGTGATGTCACCCATAAGTGAGGACTGACTCCTGCTGCTCCTGGAGAACACCTGTTACAAGTGAGTAACCACGCTTTTCCTGCAGTTTCCCACCTGTCATCGGGGTGCCGGTTTTGCCAGTGCTGGCCATCATGTGGGGTGTGTAGAGTTTGGGGGAGGGGGGTTGCCTGTGAAGCTTTTCTCTTTTTTTTTTTTCTTGGGCTTTATCACTGTTTGCCGGCATTGAGCCCTTTGACCTTGCAGATGCTCTTTTCCTGACAATGTCAAAACTGGAGAACAGTTTTCCATTTTGGCGATGGATTGCCACAACTGGTGCCTACAGTGCCTCAGCCCTGAGTATGAGTCCTCTACCTGCACTCTGCCTCCCGATGATCAAGAAGGGACTCTAGATTTGAGAAAAGCAGCCCTCTTCGGGCCATCAGACTTGGTGTTCTTGGCATCTGCATAGACGTTGGCGTCAACATCCTTGGGGCTCTGTTGAGGCCTCTGCTTCGTGTAGTGCCAGTGTTCATTTGGAGCCAAGAGGCCACAGCAGCATGGAGCAGTTGCTCTCCATCGACACCCGGTTGGAGACTCAGAAGGACTCATCTGCCTTGTCAGGGGCGGTTAGAGACCGTGCCAAGCAGTGGCATAGACACCGGAGCCCCTCTCGGCACAGTGTAGAAGGTGATGGCTGGGAGTGGCCTGCAAAGGTGCCCCAGCAAAAGGAATAGACTCCCCAGCAATCTCCCAATGACCTTACCATTGTGGAGTCTCCAAAGTGGGTGCCATAGTCTGTTGCCAAGATCATTGTACTGTCCCTGATGCCTTTGGAGACTGAGTTGCTTACCTGTGAACCTTTGGGCCCTCGAGGTGCACATGGCAGCTCTCCTAGCTGAGCAGGTCCTGGTGGAGGTGCCACTGGCAGTGCAGCCTATCCTTTATCCACACCCTTCCTGCCAAACCAGAGACGTCGAGTTGACTGTCTGTCTACCCTGTGCCAGAGCACAATTTCACTCTCCTGTGTCTCCATTTCTGATGTCCCTGTGCACCAGCAGTTGGGGGAGGACCACCATTGGTCCCACCAGCAGTTATCACTGCTAAATGAGACCAAGGAGGTATTCTGACTTCCTCTCGGAGTCTAACTCCGATGGCTGGGAGACAGAAGAGGAGTCACTGATCAGAAGGAGCCCCCGGACATACCCTCGGAGCTGTCCCTGCCATAGAAATGGCAGAGGTCAGTCTCCCCCCCCCCCCCCCCTGTCCTTCCAGGACTTTGTCTGGGATATGGCTAAGGAAATTCCCTTTTCACTAGAGGCAGAGGATGAGCCGAGGATGGAGGAACTGGAGATCCTCCAGTATCCCTCAGCCTCTAAGGAAGCAGTCATGGTGCAGATGCACCAAATTCTTCAGAGGCTCCTGCTCCTAATGGGGGAAACCTCTATGTTGGTGTTGGCCTTCAGCCTCTGACTGGACTTGATGTACTGGGTGCAGAAGGCCCCTGAGTTTGAGTAGTCACGATTGTCGCACCATTCCTTGGTCATGGAGTCTGCCATGCGGTGCATCAGGAGCTCTAAAACCCACTTGTTGGTGCCTCCTAGCAGGGAGCAGCAGACCCTGGATGGGTTTGTAAGGCGCTGCTTTCAAGGCTCCATGCTCGTCACCCAAGTCCTGTCCTATTAGCTCTCTATGGGGATGTTTTTAAACATCATGGGGAACCCGAGCTAACTCAGTTCCCTCATTCCAGCGGAATGCTTGGAAGCCTTCTGTGCCCTGGTTGGTCACAGGAAGAACGTGTCCAGGTATATGGTGCGAGCCACATACAATGCATTTGAGTCTGTAGGCAGGGTGGCGACAGTAGGCATCGGTGTGCACTGTCTGGCTTAGCTCCAGTCTTCTGACTTGGACAGTGGGTCCAGGACAAGCTAGCAGCTGTCCCATGCACCTGTAAAAATCTCTTCGGTAAGCCCATGCAGGAGAGGGCAGCCAAAATAGAGACTGAGCAGGTGACCTCACGCAAGACATTGGACCCGGGGAAGAAGCCTTTTTACAGGCCAAAGCACTGGTACTATCAGCCCCCCAGGGAGTTCAACCCAAGGTGCAGACCCAGCAGCAGCTGCGCCAGCTAAGCCGCAGAAAGCCTGCACCCCAGCCAGGGCCAGGGTTTTGATACCTTCTTCAGGAGCATAGCCAGTCATCTGATTAGAGGGCTTACCTTCTCAGGTGGGCGGTCGGCTTATCCACTTTTCACACAAGTGGTCCCTCATCACCCCAGACACTTGGGTGCTGCAGATTGTGCGAGATGAGCATCTGCTGCATTTTGCCCAGCTCCCGCCTCTTTTCTTCCCAGAGGAGTATCCCCTAGACCCGCACCATTGTGGTCTCTTCCAGGCGGAGGTAGTCACCCTACTGGCCAACCTGATCATCAAGCCAGGTCCCCGGCCAGATAGAGTGGAGATTCTACCGCTACTTCCTTGTCCGCAAGAAGGTGGGGGGGGGGGGGGGTGGATTCATGACCATCCTCGACCTCGGGTACCTGAACCACTTTCTGGTCCGGGAAAGGTTCACGATGGTCTCCTTGGGAACCTTGCTCCCATACCTTGTCAAGGGCAATTGGCTATGCTCTTTGGATCTGAAGGATGCATACACACACATCCCGATCCATCCCTTATACAGAAAATACCTGCATTTCATGCTGGGTGGCTAGGACTTTCGGTACCGGGTGCTGCCCTTTGGACTGGTGTTGACCCCCAGGGTCTTCACAAAGTGCCTAACAGTTGTTGCCATGTATCTTCAGACTCCTGGGGTCTTCATCTTTCCCTACTTAGACTGGCTGATAAAGGCCTTCACGCCAGACAGCATGCGACACTTAGTGCACCTGATGATACAGGTACTAGAGCAACTCTGGTTCGTGGTCAACTATCCGAAGTCTCATCTGCAGCCATCTCAGCAACTCAGATTCATCGGGGCCCTCTTGGACAGTACACTAGCCCAGGCCTTTCTCTCAAAAGATCACGTGCAGCAGCTCATGGAGGTAGTCTCCACTGGACGTTAAAAGCGGCGTACAATGGCACAAGGAATGCTGCTCAAGCTAGGCCACATGGCCTCCACGGTGCATGTGACACTGTTGGCCCGGCTCAGGATGCGCCAGGCTCAATGGATGCTGTGCATCTAGTGAAACCAAGCCACAGGTCACCTCAGGGACCAGTTAGTCATCACAGTGCCCCTCATTGAATCTCTCCAGTGGTGGCTGGAGCTACAGCACCTGCTCTGAGGTCTTCCCTTCCATCGATGCCACCCTACAGGATGCTTACCACAGACATGTCCAAATTGGGCTGGGGTGTGCACTTGGACAGCCTGTGGATGCAGGGCTTCTGGTCGGAGCAGGAGAGCCTGCACCAGATCAACTTTCTGAAACTACAGACAATTGCAAACATCCTCAAGGCCCTCCTGGCACACTTGGCCAACTAGGTGGCTATGTTCTATGTCGACAAACAGGGAGGCATGGGCTCATACCTCCTGTGCTGGGAGACAGTGCACTTCTGGAAGTTTGCAGTAGCCCACGGCATGGAGCTGTGGGCGACCTACCTGCCTGGGGATCTCAGCACATTGG
Organism: Ichthyophis bannanicus; assembly: GCA_033557465.1. Classification (NCBI taxonomy): domain Eukaryota; kingdom Metazoa; phylum Chordata; class Amphibia; order Gymnophiona; family Ichthyophiidae; genus Ichthyophis; species Ichthyophis bannanicus. The sequence goes on from CM066032.1 coordinate 1,074,764,759, forward strand.
CAGACCACCTCAGCTGGGTCCTCCAGCCCCACAAGTGGACCCTCAACAGGAAGGTGGTGGAGCTCATTTTTTGGAAGTGGGGCACTCCGAAACTGGACTTCTCTGCCTCATCATGCAATGCGCAGATAGACCATTTTTTCTTCCGCATGGCTGCGAGGGGCATGCTGATGTTAGACACTTCTCTCAAAGATGCTTCTCAAGCTCCAGGCAGACGGGGGGACCATGATCCTCATCACCCTGTACTGGCCCAGGCAGCTGTACTTCTTACTGCTGCTCTAGCTCTTCTGTCAGGAGCTTCTCTGGCTGGGTTCTGAGTCAGACCTCATCTCTCATGCTTACGGGACCCTTGTACACCCGAACATCCAGGTCCTGGCCCTCACGGTATGGATGCTGAATGAGTAGGTCCTGTCCAAGCTTAACTCAGCAGCAGAGGTGACATATGTCATCCTGGCCTCTCGCAGGGAACCCACCCGCCATGCCTATGCCTTCAAGTGGTGCAGGTTCTCGCTCTGCGCGGACAAGGCACTGGACCCTTTCTCATGCTCTGTAGAGGGCTTGCTGGAGTACCTCCTGCATATCTCCAGTTCAGGCCTCAAGCCCAAACTCTGTTCGTGTGCACCTGAGTGTGATTGGGGCCTACCATCAGGGCTTGGAAGGGAAGCCCTCTCTGCTCACCCGTTGGTGGCCTGATTCCTGCAGGGTTTGCTCCTGTCAAAACCTCCCATTAAGCCCCCTGCTGGGGCTTGGGATCTGAATGTGGTCTTGGGACAGTTGGTTCTTTTCGAGCCACTTGCTGCATGTCTGAAGTTTGACCTGGAAAGTCGTCTTTCTCATGATGCTCACCTCGGCTCGCTGAGTCAGTGAGTTTCAGGCTCTAGTGGCTCACTTGCCATACACAGGTATCTCCAGGAACAAGCAGGAATAAGTCCTCACATATGGGTACGTCGGTACCGACGGAGCCTGCGCGGGAATGCTCCCCAGCTTCCCAGAATGAAAGCTTTTGGGGCATCCCACAGCGCATGCGCGCTGCCTTCCCGCCTTTCCTACCAACCCTCCTCAGTTCTTCTTTTCCACGGAGCCAGCAGGTTGTGTTCCTGTCACCGCTGAAGAAGTTCTTTATTTTAATTTATTTCTTTGGTCGCGTGTCTGCCTTCCCCGACGCCGGACCGGTACCGCCGGTCTTTTCTTTTCTTTAAAAAAAAAAATATATATATATATATACTTTCCCTCACTTAGTGTATTTCTTTTCTTAGGCCTACAGGCCCACAAGAAATTTTCCTCCATGGATAAACCAGCCTCTGGTTTCAAAAAATGCACTAAGTGTAGCGGTACAATTTCTGTTACAGACACCCATGAATGGTGTCTTAAATGTTTGGGGCCTGAACACTCCATTCCGGATTGCCAAGCCTGCTCCCTAATGTCTAAACGAGGGTTACAGAACCAGGCAGCCAAGCTCCATGTGCTGTTTCCCACGGATGCACCGGCGGTGGCATCGACATCTTACAGGTTTTCCTCTCCTGATGGGTCTCAGGTAACCAAACATACTTTTAGCAGGTCCTCGAAGGCTTGCCCTTGAGGATCCTGCCCCAGCCAAACCACCCCGGCGGGAAGCTCCGGCTTCCAAAGCTCCTCCTATCGGGTTACAGGTTGACATCGATGGCATGGCCTCGACCGATCACCTGTTAGACTGCTCTGGGGTACCGGCACAATCTCCCAGTACTGACATCCAGGCAGTCGTGGCATCCATGGATCACACTGTGCAATCCATGCAGCAGGCTATACTGGCTTTCATCAAGGCTGCGACGCCGTCGGTACCACAACAAGCTCCATTGTCGGTACCGACGCTGGTACCGGTACCAATTTCGATGCCGGTACCGGCTGCATCGACATCGGCCAGGATACCGATTCCGGCCCCCTGTCCTGGGCTCTTTCTCGGTACCGACCCGGTACCGGGGACACCCGATGTCGGTACCGATCGATACGCCTATTGATCTTTGGAATCGAGCAGACGATACTTCGATTGTTCTGATGATTCTGATTCATCGGATGAGTCCCCTGAAGTATCTGTTACTCTTCCTGAGGAGCCTTCTTCTCCAAAAAGGAGAATGTCTCCTCCAGAGGATTTGTCCTTTCAAGACTTCATAATAGAAGTAGCTAAAGGACTATCTCTTTCAGTAACCTCTGAGAAAGAACCTAGAGCAAAAAATTTGATATTTTGGGATACTCTAAGGTTCCTAGAGAGGCAGTCACCTTACCAATTCATGAAATTCTTCAAGAACATTTGATTGAATTGTGGAAGACTCCTCTCACCCTTTCTCCTCATTCTCGTAGATTGGACACTATGTACCGTGTCCCTCCTTCTCCTGGATTTCAAAAAACTCAGCTTCCCCACCACTCCATTGTGGTGCAGTCAGCTATGAAGAGGATAAAGAGTACTAAAAGACACTCTTCTACTCCTCCAGGAAGAGAATGCAGGACCTTGGATGCTTTTGGAAGGAAAATCTTCCAAGCTAGCATGCTTATTGCCAGAATCAATTCATACAGCCTTTATATGGGTATGTTTCTAAAGGAGGTTGCAGAAAAGCTGCACAACTTTCTCCCTTTTATTCCAGAGGACAAAAGGGATGAGTTCCTTCTTTGGCTTAAGCATACTCAAGACATTTCAAAGTTTTCCAACAGGGCAGCCTTTGATTCTTTTGAAGGTGCCAGCAGAGCCTCAGGCATTGCCATAGCTGCTCGTAGAATTGCTTGGCTCCAGGCTTCTGATCTAGAACCCTGGGTTCAAGATGGGTTAGGAAATCTGCCCTGTACAGGCGAAAATCTATTTGGCAAAGAGTGGCAAATTAAAGCCACTCAAATGGATGCAGAAAATGCTGTTCTGGATAGACTTTCTAAGTCTACCTCCACTCCAGCCAAGAAAAAATCTTTTAAAAAGTCTTTTTACAAGAAGGGCAGATTTCCTTCCACTTCTGGTCAACAATCTTCTGCAGGTCGCTTTGCTACTAAGCGTCAGCAACCTAAACAGGCTAGGCCTAAACCTGCAGGGGCTGCTGCAACCCAGCAGTCCCAAGCCCCTCAGGGTTTTTGACTTGATACTAGAGAACTTAACCTTTCTGGCTCTACAACAGCCAGAACCCCTCACCATTCTAGGAAGGTTAGCTCATTTTGCTCCCAGATGGGAGCAAATCACATCAGAGCAGTGGACCCTCTCCATCATCAGAGAGGGCTACAAACTTCATTTCTCAGACCTTCCTCCCTACACCATGGTGAAACATTTCAATTCTCCAACATCTCTCCTCGACCTTCTGGATCAGGAGGTAACCACCCTTCTGGCCCAGAGGGCCATAGAAGAAGTTCCTCTTCTTCAACAGGGGTCAGGGTTTTACTCCCCCTACTTTCTCATTCCAAAGAAAACAGGGGGATACAGACCCATTCTAGATCTCAGAGAATTGAACAAGTTTCTATGCAAGGAGAAGTTCAAGATGCTTTCTTTAGGCACTCTCCTTCCGTACCTACAGAGTCAGGATTGGCTTTGTTCTCTAGATCTCAGGGATGCGTACACTCATATACTCATCCATCCATCCCACAGAAAATTCCTACGTTTTCTGTTCCAGGGAAAACATTACCAATACAGAGTGCTTCCTTTCGGTCTAGCCTCTGCTCCAAGAGTGTTCACCAAATGCATGGCAATAGTTGCTGCATTTCTACGCACTCTGGAAATATTTGTCTTCCCCTACCTGGACGACTGGCTCATCCGAGCTCCATCTCAGTCAGAAGCCCAAATTTCCCTGAACCGCACCAGGCGCATTCTGCAGTATCTGGGACTTGTAGTAAACCTCCCAAAGTCTCAGCTCACCCCTACTCAGTCCCTAGAATTCATAGGGGCCTGGTTAGACACCACTACTGCAAGAGCCTTTCTCCCCCAGGCTCGTTGCCAACGTCTAGTGCAGTTAGCCTCCCAGATTCAGTCAAAGAGCCACTTAACTGCCCGAGAGATGCTACAGCTACTAGGCCACATGGCTTCCACAGTACATGTGGTGCCCTATGCTCGCCTACACATGAGAGCAGCTCAATGGACTTTGTCCACCCAGTGGACTCAAGCTTCAGGAGCTCTCTCAGACCAAATAGCAAACTCCAAACGTCTCTTTTGGTCTCTCCAATGGTGGATGTCCACTCAAAATCTGTTGCTGGGGTCCCCCTTCCAACCTTTGTTGCCCCAAGCAATCCTCACAACAGATGCCTCCCAAACAGGTTGGGGAGCTCATCTACAGGACCTCTCCACCCAAGGCACTTGGTCCCCACAGGAGACCTCTCTTCATATCAACCTCTTGGAACTTCGAGCAGTGTTCCTAGCTCTCAAGGTCTTTCATACCCTCCTCAGCCACCAGACAGTCCTCATTCAAACGGACAATCAGGTAGTCATGTTTTACATAAACAAGCAAGGAGGAACTGGCTCTCTGTCGCTTTGCAACGAAGCTCTAAGATTATGGGCCTTCGCCAGAGAGCATCAAATCCATCTCCTGGCAGTATACCTCCCAGGAATTCAAAACTCTTGGGCAGACAGACTCAGTCGAGTTCTGCTTCCACACGAATGGTCCCTGCACATGGATCAGGTACTCAGAATCTTCCAGGAATGGGGAACCCCGGACATAGACCTATTTGCAAGTCCATGGAATGCCAAACTTCCCCGGTTCTGTTCCAGAATTCCGTGTCAGGGAGTTCAGGCCAAGGATGCCTTCCTCCTCCATTAGGGTCAGGACTTCCTGTATGCCTTTCCACCCATTCCTTTGATTCCCAAGACTCTGTTCAAACTTCAGAGGGATCAAGGATCTATGATCCTCATAGCTCCACGCTGGCCACGCCAAGTGTGGTACCCTCTACTTCTGCATCTCTCCCAAGCCCCCTCCCTGGACTTGGGGGCTGCTCCAGACCTTCTGTCTCAGGAGGAGGGGACTTTGTGGCATCCAAACCCCAAGTCCCTTCACCTCAGAGCTTGGTTACTGAAGGCCTAGACCTTCAAAACTTCAATCTTTCGCAGCAAGTGAAGGATATCCTCCATGCTTCCAGGAAACCTTCCACTAGGCATTCCTATGCTTTTAAATGGAAAAGATTTTCCATTTGGTGTGCTCAACAGGGTCTTGACCCTTGGGCACGTCCTGTGAATTCTCTATTAGAATATCTCCTGCATCTTTCCAATGCAGGCCTTAAGACGAATTCAGTAAGGGTCCATTTAAGTGCTATTGCAGCATCCCTTAAGCCTATCAATGGACAACCTGTTTCCTCTCATCCCCTTATTGCAAGATTTATGAGAGGCCTAACTTTAACTAAACCTCACATTCGACCTCCTCCGGCATGGGACTTAAATTTGGTTCTTGGTCAGCTTATGAAGCCACCTTTTGAACCCTTAGCCACTACCACCTTGAAATTTCTTTCCTGGAAGGTTATTTTCCTTATTGCAATCACTTCTGCTCGCCGCATTAGTGAACTGCAGGCCTTAGTGGCTAATCCACCTTATACAAGGTTCCATCATGATAAGGTAGTCCTTAGGACAAATCCTCACTTTATGCCTAAAGTGGTCTCACCTTTTCATCTTAATCAAGAGGTATATTTACCTGTCTTTTTTCCAGCTCCTCATGCATCCACTGCAGAGAGGAACCTTCATACTCTAGATTGTAAAAGAGCTCTGGCTTTTTATTTACACAGGACACAGCAACATAGAAAGTCTTCCCAGCTTTTTGTTGCTTTTGATCCTTCTCATTTAGGACTTCCAGTCTCTAAAAGAACACTGTCCAATTGGATTACTCAGTGTATTTCTTTTGCTTACCAGAGTAAGAACCTTTCTCTGGAGGGCCATGTCACAGCTCACAATGTGAGGGCCATGGCCACCTCTATGGCTCATCTTCATTCTGTGTCCATCGACCAGATCTGTCGAGCAGCCACCTGGGCCTCGGTTCATACCTTCACAGCCCATTACTGTTTGGACAAGGACTCCCGCCGGGATGCCTTGTTTGGTCAGGCTGTCGTCAGACACTTGTTCCATTCTTAAACAACTCCTGCCCTCCTTCCCTGAATGGATGCCTGAGATCCATAGGTAGACGAGGAACCCTTCAGGGTCTCATACCCTTGGGGATCTCCCAGGCATCTTAGCTAGGGAGTCCCCATATGTGAGGACTTATTCCTGCTTGTTCCTGGAGATAGCACAGTTACTTACCTGTAACAGGTGATCTCTGGGAACAGCAGGAATTAGTCCTCACAACCCTCCCACCTCCCCTAGGAGTTGTATCTCTCCTTCTCTTTCCTTTCCTCTCTCTCTCTATTGTCTCAGCTTTAAACTTGAACTGAGGAGAGTTGGTAGGAAAGGCGGGAAGGCAGCGCGCATGCGCTGTGGGATGCCCCAAAAGCTTTCATTCTGGGAAGCTGGGGAGCATTCCTGCGCAGGCTCCGTCGGTACCGACGTACCCATATGTGAGGACTAATTCCTGCTGTTCCCAGAGATCACCTGTTACAGGTAAGTAACTGTGCTTTCCATCATAACCTGGTTGTGCTATGCACCCACCCTCATTTTTTACCAAATGGTACTGCCCACCTCTTTCCTAGGCTTCATGCCAACCAGGCAGAGGCCCAGCTGCACACATTGGACTGTAAACATGCGCTGGCCTTCTATCTTGAGCAGACCTGTCCGTACCGTTGCTCTAAGCAGCTGTTCGTCTCTTATGACCCCAGCAAGCTGGGCGTGGCTGTCTCTAAACTCACACTGTCCGTTTGGATAGCAGATTGCATATCTTTTGTCTGTGCTCAGGCGGGACTGAGCCTTGAAGGTCATGTCATGGCCCACAGTGTCTGGGCCATGGCTACATCTGTGGCTAATCTGCACTCAGTCTCCACGGAGGAAATTTGCAGGGCTGCCATATGGTCCTCTGTCCACACCTTTACAGTCCACTGCTGCCTAGATGGGGATTCCCGGCATGACAGTAACTTCAGCCAAGATATTGTCCAGCATTTATTTGGGACGTAGGTTCAACTCCTTCCCACTGGCCCTTCTGTCCATTCAGGCTACTGAGTGTCCTATTTCGAATGTCTGCTGTGGATGGTGAATATGTTGTGTCCCGAAGAGTGATCACACATACACTTTCTCTGGTTCTTGTTGCCCTGGTTGGGCTGTTTTTCGTGTGTTTGGTAGTCTGTAGTTTGGGAATCCCATACGTGATGACAACTTCCTGCTTGTTCCTGGAGAAAGCATAGTTATTCACCTTTAGCAGGTGTTCTCCGTGAACAGCAGGAATAAGTCCTCACAATCCTCCCACCTCCCTCTGGAGTTGTTTTTGGCTACTAGCTTTTGTATTCTACTGAGGATAAGATGGCGTCGCAGGAAGGCAGGTGCGTGTGCGTGATGGAGGCTCCCAAAAGCTTCCGGTAGAAGTTGGGGAGCATCCCACGTGGGGCTGCGGGGGAATGTCACCCTACTTGAGGATTTATTCCTGCTGTTCATGGAGAACACCTGCTAGAGATGAATAACTATGCTTCCTTGGCATAATTGTTCCCTTTGCATTTAGACTAGTTACATCAGTCATTGGCTAATGATGTATAGGATTTTCCTGATTTTTTAGAGGGGTGCACACTATTTTCAATGGCAGAGAATGACTTATTATAGTCTTTGCTATCAAACAGAGATTTTTTATTTTTTTAGATCAGCAGAGTGGTTATGGGAAAGCCCCCAGACGAGGTGGTCATCAAAATAGTTACAAACCCTACTAAATTATTCCCTTTGCAACATGTCCTGAAGCAGGTATGTTACATTTTGTTATTATAGGCTTTGTTTAAAATATTTATTATGTAAATTAATATATTTGGGAAAGACTATATTGTTGTAAGTTATTGTAATGCTTAATGTTTTAAAGTTTCACAGCACCCAGACGTGCTTACCGTAATGTAACATAGTGACTTTGAAGATAAATAACACAGGTGCTGCTTAAAGCTATTTGCCCTATTATTAACAAGTCAGTAAAGTTAACAGGTAAAGTACTGCTAATGGGTACAAATTAAGGAATTGCAGCGAAGAAAGTATTGCCTACTAACTCTGACATTATACCTTGTTTGTACCCGCCAGCGGGAACTTCATTGCAGGCCGTGTCGTGCTGACTTCGATTCTCACAGGCCCGCACAATGCGGACAGGGTACGAGAGGCTCACGCTCTCGAATGCTGCCGTTTGGTATGGTCTCTTCCAACATCCTGTATCAGCATTATAACATAAATGGATACTTCAAGCTTTTGCCTTCACTTATTTCTTTGTTAAAAATAAAAAAATTCAATAAAATATTTATAATTTTAATGCATTTTTTACAGGCCCAGTAATGGTTAAATACGTCAGATGTACTGGATAATTTTAACTATTTATTCTTCTAAGGATACAGCTTGTCTCTGGGTTTTCCAGTGTCTTAATTTTTATATTATTAATCTATTTTAATGCTTGCTTTTCCTATTTTTTTTATAGACATGTAAGCAGTAATTGCATTTAGTTCTTGAGCTGAATTCCTGTTGTGTGGCAATTTTGTTGTATCTCCTAAGTACAGGTTTTTCAACAGAAGATGATAAACTTGATGTGGTTACAAGCTCTCTGGTTGACAGTGAACATATTAGAAATACTTTGTAAACTACTTTTTATGTAGCACCTGAGAGAATTTAAACTACTTTCTTATATAAAAATCAAGTTTGTTTCAGAAATCATTGGTGCACATGTGGATTTTTCAGCTCATGGACTTTATTTTTCAGCATTAATATATTGAAAGCAGTTTTTATGGGTAATGTTTTTAATATTAAACACATACATATATAATATATATGGGACTGGGGGTATCCAGAATTCTTTATTTAAAAAAAAATTGTCACTTGTCTTTAGCCTGACTATATTTTCTCTTTGCTTTTAGGTGGTGAAGCAGTATTTTCTGGGTCGAAGATTCATTTGAGGTGGCACATGCCACATGCTAAAATAGCAGTTCAAACTAAAATTTTTTATTAACTTTTTGGTATCAAGTTCCCTGAATGGAATTAAGACGTTGGAGGTCTCCTGCAGCTTAATTCTCAGTTTGCATTATCGAAGTTGATTTGATTCTTATTTTCTTAATGGCTATGCTTAATAAAAAAAAAATAAAAAAAACAAAAAGCAAAACAAAAAAACAAAACAAAACAAAAATAATTTTTTGTTTGTTTATCCTGCCTACCCTGATGTTGTAGAGCAAGTTTTGTTTTAAATACCCAGTGCGACCGTGTCATGATGTACGTGTCCTCTTTCTTTTTTTAAAACAAAAATAAACCTTTTTTGTATAAACTTTGAGTGGTTATTTTGTCTTCAGAATTGAGACTTATTAGAAGATGGGACAAATAAGCACATGGAGTGGAGTAGCAGCAGCCTAACGCTTAGGGCAGCAATCAGCTGACCAAAAAGCAAAGTTCAAATCCCACTGGCACTCACTGTGGCCTTGGGAAAGTCACCTAACCCTCCACTCCCTCTGGTACAAACTTAGATTGTAAGCCCTCCAGGGACAGGAAACTACTACTACTACTAATTTGTATAGTGCTACAAGACATACACAGTGCTGTAATCTAATCAAGAAATGAGCAGCGTTGCTTACCTATAACTGAGATGTTCACAGACAGGGAAATATAGCCACACTCCATGGTGACATTCCTGAGAGCGCCAGTGTACCTGGAATTCTCCTCCAGCAAAGAAGTCTTTTAAGTCTAGAGAGGACAATGTTGAGATACCAAGTAGGACATGGAGGTTTCAGGAGAGGTCTTGCGTTCATAAGACCTCTGAATCTGGACATCAAGGGATCTGTGGTGAAGACCAGTGCCTTTTATAGGGTCATGATAGTCTTCTATGACTGCTAGCTGTCACTTGACAAAGTTTTGAGACCAGACTTAGACAATTGGTAAAAAATAAGTGAGGATTAATTATTTTGGATATGTGTATGGATCATGATTTTGATCAGTAACCCACTGAGGAAAATGTGACCACTTAGCGTGATAGGATTTGCATGCTGATAGTTGGGCATTTTATTTTAAGTTTGTTTTTTATATTGCTTTATCATTTTAGTCAAAGCGGTTTACATTGTAACATAAACTTGGTCGTGTACATTAAACAGGAACATTGATAACTTAGATTTTTCTGTTTTTAATGTTTGTTTAAAACTTTATATACCGCCCATTGCAGAAGCATCTGGGCAGTTTACAAACAAAATTAAATTAAGAATTAAAAAACTGTGGAAAAGGAACGCCATAAAATCTTTTTAAAAGGACAGGGAGAGGCAGAGACGGAGAGAGAGAGGGTGGATAGAACAGGTAGGGAAGGAAAGACCAAAAATAAAATACGACAACGAAGAGGGAGGGTAGACGGGGGGACTAGAGAGACGTACTGTACATCAGTACGGGGAGGGGGTAGAAAAGCTATAGGTCAGCGAGGAGGTGGGGAGAGGAGTGAAGGAGGGGGAGGGAGATCGAAAGCTGTGCAGAAGTGAGGTGAGTTTTCAATTTAGCCTTGAAAGAATTAAAAGAAGATTCTAGACGAAGGGTGGGAGGGAGCGAGTTCCAGAGTCTTGGACCAAGGAAATAGAAAGCTAATGACCGAGTGGATTCCAAGTGAGCCTGGGAAGGGGCATGCGGTTGATGTGAATAGATTGAAGAGAACGGTGAGGAGTGTGAAGGTGGACCTGGTCGACGAGGTAAAGAGGGGTATCGGTGTAGATAGCCCTATGAACAAAGATGAGGAACTTGAACTGTATCCGATAAGTGATGGGGAGCCAGTGCTGGTGCAGTAGGAGAGGGGTGATGTGATCAGAGCGGGAGGCATGAGTTAGGATGCGGACAGAAGTATTTTGAACACATTGCAGACGTAGGAGCTGGGACTGAGAGAGACTGGCCAGGGAAACATTACAATAGTCGAGACGTGAAAGAACCAGGGAAAGAAGCAGTGTAGTCATGGAAGAAGAAGAGAGAAAGGGACGGACAGAGAAAGGAAGGTACTTATAAGTTGTCATTCAATTTCCATGCTGTTGGTTACTGGCTCTTTAGGTTCAGGTCTATGAGGTCTTTCTGATCTCTGAGTAGAGTTAGATGGTGCCCAGAAGTAATGGCAACTGTTAATAGGGCTAGTAGTAATGGAAACAACTTGTTTGGGTCAGTGAAGGGCAATTGATCAGTTGAGCTTTATCATGTAATAAACATAACATTTTACACAATAACAGACTCCTCAGTGAAGCAAAGGGTTACTTTAATTACATTACATTCTTGCAAGAAGGGTGTCTGCTTGGCTGAGCAGGCACACCTATCCTCTGTTTCACAGTTCTTTTATAGTACACTATGTCTTCTCCCTCTTCCAGCATGTCTGTAACTCATTGGTTATTACTGTCTCACTCCACTTCTTTGTACTTACGCACCTGTGACAGGCTACGTATTACTAGCCACGTAGTCTCCTTCCAGGATGCAGACGTACAACAAAGGGAGTCAGTCATTGCATAAAAGAATATATTCCTATTCGTCTCTCCGGGCCAGTCCAGAACAGATGGGTAGTCAAATCTCCCTCCTCTAGCAGCTGAGGACTGAATATTAATTCTTGTTGCTAGGTTACCCAGTTCTCCCCTGGTGACAGAAGGCAGTCTTAATGTCCTCAGCAGCTGAGCTGGATGTGTGGAGATTTGACTCCTCACGGGTGGCCTATTACCTTTATTTCTCTTTCTTATTTTCTGGTAGAGTTTGCACAGAAGGGTTAAGCTGTACCCTAGCTGGGTATAAAAGCACTTCGCTGTTAATTATACTAGCGGTTTTTCTCATGCAGCGCTGCTGTCAGTAAACCGTCTGACCGACTCAGAGAATGGGACAGAGCCTGTCTCCTCTTCTCTGCTAAGGGTGAGCGTTGAAAACGGACCTGGGAGCCCCAGCTGCTGTCTTCCTCCTCCTTACCTTTGCAACCTTGCCGACCCGCTAGTGGCGGTTCTGTTTGTCTTTGGGAGCGCTTCAGCTTACCGGAGTTGGTTCAGGTATTCTTTGCACTTATTACCTCAGCACGGGTGCCGCGGGTGCTCCCTCCCCCGTCGGGCTGTCGGGGCTGCTCATTTCCTCCACGGTAATTGTTCGCCGGTATTTGGTCGCTCACGGGCTCGCCGGTGTGTGTTCACCCGTTCCTCAATATGCAGGAGTGCAAGGGGGATCAGCATGAGCCGTCAGCGTTGCTGCCGCCTTCGGGGGAAAGCGCGGGAACGGCGGCCATCTTGGCGGGGTCCTCCATTTCGGCGGTTCCTGCTCCAAAAGCAGGCAAACGCAAGGCAGAGTCTAGGCATACCGCTGAGAGTCGGGAACAGCCCGTGGTGCCAGAGGTATCCGACGTGCTCGATCCTCTTCTGTCAGAGTTTATTCTTGCGTTCCACAGGGCTTATTTGCTCAAAAAAGCCCAGTCTCCGGTTACACTTCTCTCAGATTCTCTGCAGCGTTCTCAGACAGGGGTCTCTGGCCGGTCTGATTCGGGGGAAGAAGTTTCCTCTTTGGCTGCATTTCAAGATACTAAGTTGGACACTGGTTCTCTGGCCGCAGAAGCTTTGGGGCCTGAGGAAGGGGAACTCTTGTCAGACCCCGGTTTGGATTCCTGGCCCACAGACTTGGAGGAAGGTGAGTTGGGACCCGGGGATGATCCCAATATTTTTAGAGTTTTTCGGAAGGAGGAATTGCCTGCTCTCATTGCACAGTCCCTAGCGGCTCTGGGTATCGTTCCTCCAGTGGTTCAGCAGGAACCTTTGGAAGATCCCTTATTACAGGGTTTTAAAACTGAACAGAGGTGTTTTCCGTTACACAGAGTAATCAGGCAGATGATAGATTCCGAATGGGAATGTACTGAAGCTTCCTTGAGGGGGGCTAGAGCGATGGCTCGTTTGTATCCTGTGCCCCAAGAGGAAAGAGAGCTCCTTCGTATGCCTAAGGTTGATGCGCTGGTTTTGGCGGTCACCAAGAAGACTACCATTCCGGTGGAAGGGGCTACGGCCCTTAAGGATGTCCAAGATCGTCGCTTGGAAGGGCTGTTGAAACAGGCCTTTGATGCCAGCGCGCTGGCGCTTCAAGCGTCCGTCTGTGGGGCATGTGTGTCCAGGGCTTCGATTTGGTGGAGTCAGCTGGCTTCTGGTCCGGAGAATGAGGGATCTCCGGCTGGAGAAGGGGCAAAGCTGGAGTCTGCGGCGGCGTATTTGGCGGATGCTTTTTATGATTTAGTTCGCATTTCCGCAAAGGCTATGGCTTCCATGATCGCCGCTCGTCGGTTTCTCTGGTTGCGGAATTGTGCGGCGGATGCTTCCTCCAAGGCCCGTCTCAGTAAGCTCCCATACAAGGGTAAACTGCTTTTTGGGGAGGCGCTGGAAAAGATTGTTAAGGATTTAGGTGACTCCAAGGGAGGGCGTCTTCCTGAAGACCGTCCCAAAACCGGTAGGCAGGGGTCCTTCCCTAGGGGTCAGGGGCGTGACTTTCGCCATTTTCGGGGAGCCCGCTTTGCTCCCTATCAGAGGGGTCGCTTTCCGTCCCGGGGACAGTCCTTTCGGGGCGCTAGAGGTTCCGGTAGAGGCTACTTCGGGACCCCTCCAGCTGCCCTTAAAAAGCCACAATGAAGTAAGGCCGGTCCAGGCGGAGCTCCCGGTAGGGGGTCGGTTGCAGGAGTTTCTCTCCGCTTGGACCGCCATTACTACCGACAAGTGGGTACTGCAGATTATTCGCGAGGGCTATGTGCTCGAGTTCGATTGTCATCTGACCAACGCATTCGTTTTCTCTCCGTGCGGTCCCCTCGCCAAGCGGAGGGCGGTCCACGACACCTTGCATCGATTGTTACAGCTCCGGGCCGTGGTTCCCGTTCCGTTAGGCCAGTGCGGGTTCGGTCGATACTCGATTTATTTTGTGGTGCCCAAAAAAGAGGGATCGTTTCGGCCCATTTTGGATTTAAAGCACGTGAACCGCTGTCTGCGCGGCTCTCACTTCCGGATGGAAACCTTACAATCGGTGATCCGCTCGGTGCGTCCGGGAGAGTTTCTCTCCTCCATCGATTTAACAGAAGCCTATCTGCACATTCCTATCAAGCCGTATCATCAGCGGTTTCTTCGTTTTGCGGTTCCCATGGGTCATTTTCAGTTTCGCGCTTTGCCGTTCGGTCTCGCGACTGCGCCTCGCACTTTCACCAAAGTGATGGTGGTAGTGGCGGCGGCTCTGCACCGGGATGGCGTCCAGGTTCACCCTTATCTGGACGACTGGTTGATTCGAGCGGCGTCGCGAGAGGAGTCGGTCAGGGCGACCGCTCAGGTAGTTTCCTGTCTCGAGAGTCTCGGCTGGATTGTGAACCAGGCGAAAAGTCGTCTGGAGCCGGTGCAGCAACTGACTTATCTTGGGGTCTTGTTCTGTTGCCTCCGGACCGGGTTCGAAAGCTTCTCTCACGTATCCAGTTTTTTGCATGCTCGGGCGCCAACAGCTTGGAAGTACTTGCAATTACTGGGGCTGATGGCGGCGGCCTTGGATCTGGTGCCTTGGGCCCGAGCGCACATGCGTCCGCTTCAGCAGGCGCTGCTGTCGCGGTGGTCTCCGCAGCATCATCCTCTTTCTCGGCGCTTGAGCTGTCCCGATCCCGTGCGGGTCAGTCTCCAGTGGTGGTTGGTGCCGGACAATCTTCAGGCGGGAGTCCCCCTAGCGCTTCCAGACTGGGTTTTGGTAACTACGGATGCCAGTCTGACCGGTTGGGGGGCGCATTGTTTGACTCACATAGCACAGGGCTCCTGGTCGGCGGAGGAGAGCCTGTGGTCTATCAATCGTCTCGAACTACGAACGGTGCATCTAGCGCTGCTAGCGTTTGCCAATCTCGTGGAGGGGAAGCCGGTTCGCATCTTCTCCGACAACTTAGTGACGGTCTCATACATCAATCGCCAAGGCGGAACGGGCAGTCGTCTTCTCCTAGAGGAGAGTCAGCAGTTGTTTCACTGGGCGGAATTGCACCTCGCGGCGCTTTCGGCAGCTCATGTGGCAGGAAAGGACAATGTGCAAGCGGACTATCTCAATCGCCATGTGCTAGATCCCGGAGAGTGGGAGCTCAATGCAGAGGTGTTTCACGATCTCACATTACGTTGGGGTCAACCGGTAGTAGACCTGATGGCGACGCAGGGCAATGCGAAGGCGGCTCGGTTTTACAGCAGACGCAGAGAGCATATGTCGGAGGGTCTCAACGGCCTTGTGCAACCCTGGCCGTTGGGGCAGCTCCTGTATGTGTTTCCCCCGTGGCCCTTGGTGGGCCGGGTCATTCAACGAGCCGCCCGTCACGACGGTCTGGTGATTCTTATTGTCCCAGATTGCCCTCGCCGACCTTGGTATGCCGATCTCATGCAGCTTCTCGTGGAACCGCCGTGGAGGTTGCCCGCTCGGACCAACTTGCTGCATCAGGGTCCGGTGCAGATGCCCCAGGCGGATCGGTTCTTGCTTACGGCATGGCTCTTGAGTGGCAATGTTTGCGTCGCAAAGGCTATTCAGCGGCGGTGATCTCCACCTTGCTGCAGTCACGGAGACGTTCCACGTCGTTGGCGTACATTTGAGTCTGGCGCATTTTTGAGGCGTGGTGCGCTGAGCATTCCTTGAGACCACGCCTGTCTTCCATTCCGGATATTCTAGCATTTCTCCAATGTGGACTTGAAAAAGGTCTGGCACTTAGTACCTTGAAGGTGCAGTTGGCGGCCCTTGCGGTTTTTCGGGGATCGTTTCGCGGGGTTCGTCTTTCCTCTCATCCGGATGTTCTCCGTTTTCTTAGAGCGGCCAGGCAACTTCGGCCTCCGTTTCGACCGGTTATTCCGCCTTGGGATTTGAATCTTGTGTTAGGGGTCTTGACAGAGCCTCCCTTCGAGCCTCGTTCCTCAGGTTCTATACGAGAGTTATCCTGGAAGACGGCCTTTTTGGTGGCCTTGTGTTCTGCCAGACGCATTTCGGAGTTGCAGGCGCTTTCGTGCCAACCGCCTTTCCTTCAGTTCTCTGTGGAAAAAGTGGTCTTGCGTCTGGTTCCGTCGTTTCTACCTAAAGTGGTTTCTGCTTTTCATTTGAATCAATCAGTCTCCCTGCCCACCTTCGTGGATTCGGGAAACGGTTCCTTCGATCGTTCTCTGTGGAAGTTAGATATGGCTCGGGTGCTCCGTCGGTATCTTCAGGAGACCGAATCCTTTCGTAAATCTGACCGGTTGTTTGTTTTGTTTGGAGGGCCGTCCAAAGGTCAAGCGGCTTCCAAGGCATCCATTGCGCGTTGGGTGAAGCATGCGATTCGGGTCGCGTATGAAGCCAGGGGTAAGCCTGTTCCCGTAGGTCTTCGGGCTCATTCTACCAGGGGTCAAGCTACCTCGTGGGCAGAATCCGCCTTGGTTCTGCCGGTGGATATTTGTCGAGCGGCGTCCTGGTCTTCTCTCCATGCTTTTTCACGTCATTATTGATTGGATGTGCTCGCACGGCAGGATGCATGTGTGGGGGCTTCGGCGGTGATAGCGGGGCTCACAGGTCCCTCCCAGGGTTAGGTACTGCTTTGGTACTACCCATCTGTTCTGGACTGGCCCAGAGAGACGAATAGGAAGGAGAAATTAGACCTTACCTGCTAATTGTCTTTCCTTGAGTTCTTTCCGGGCCAGTCCAGATCGCACCCTATCTGTTTTTCCTGTATTGCTCTCGGTGGTTTTCTCGAATATTCCTTCGTGCCGTGTCTTCCTATCAGGGTTTCCTACGTTGGAAGTCGTCGTCATGTTCTTGTGAGCCTTAATCAAAATCATTAAGAAAAAAACCCAAAAAAACACGCTGGGTGAGGAGCACACGCTTTTAGCTAGAGCGTTGGCCTTCCTATTGGCTCATTTTGTTGCCCACGTGTGTGGTGGTCGGTCACAGCGCACTGGTATGTATCTTCTGTGTAACTCTTCCACTATCTCTTCTTCTTTGTTGTTATTTTGGGCTGCTTGCTACGTTGAGACTGCCTTCTGTCACCAGGGGAGAACTGGGTAACCTAGCAACAAGAATTAATATTCAGTCCTCAGCTGCTAGAGGAGGGAGATTTGACTACCCATCTGTTCTGGACTGGCCCGGAGAGAACTCAAGGAAAGACAATTAGCAGGTAAGGTCTAATTTCTCCTTAGAGTGGTGAATGAATGGAATACAAGAATTATATTACGTTGTAAAAATAGCATCACATTTGTTTACATCAAACCCCTCCCTCTTTCATTTTAAAGTTTTCTTGTTACTTTTTACATTTACTCTACAGTTCCATAGGAAGCTTCTAATTTAGATAACATCCTTCCTGACTCTCTTTCCCTTTATTGTCCATTAATAACATTGCACCCTTGCGCACTGGAGATGATACAGTCATTTGTTTAGTGCTTGTCGTTTCTATCAATGTTTGAGTTAGCCCTCATATATACGGTATTATGCAACACCCCATTGTAATTAATACTCCAGTTACAACAAGTACAGAGGTAAATATAGATACCACCCCTTTCCACTTCCCAAGCCATGACTCCAACCATCCAGTGAGAGAGGTATCCGTGCCTGAATTTTCTGCCAATTACTCTGCCAAGGTAGTTAGTCCTCGTAGGGCTTTAGTGATAGTACCATCAGGGGCCATGTTATTGGGGATGAACATACATTTCCTGTCCCAACATTACACACATGCCCCCTTTTTCAACCACCATCATATCTAAAATCATTTGGTTCTTCCAGGCCATTCTGCTAGTGGCATCCAATTGTTCTGTGATTCCCTTTATTGCATCCCGGGTATAATTGATAAACCGCTTTTGGTTATATATAATATCTCCAGGAACAAGCAGGAATGAGTCTTCACATATGGGTACGTCGGTACCGACGGAGCCTGCGCGGGTACGCTCCCCAGCGTCCCAGAAAAGAAAGCTTTTGGGAGCATCCCACAGCGCATGCGTGCTGCCTTCCCGCCTTTCCTAACCGCCTCTCTCCAGTTCTTCTTTTCCGCGGAGCCAGCAAGTCGTGTTCCTGTCACCGCTGAAGAAGTTCTTTATTTTATTTTATTTCTTTGGTCGCGCGTCTGCCGCCTTCGACGTCGGACCGGTACCGCCGGTCTTTTCTTTCTTTTCTTAAAAAAATATAATTCTTCCGTTCCACTTTAGTGTATATTTTTTTGTTTCTTTGGGCCTTAGGCCTAAGGGAAATTTCCTCATGGAAAAGCCCGCCTCCGGGTTTAAAAAATGCACTAAGTGCAGCGGTACCATTTCTGTTACCGACACCCATGACTGGTGTCTTAAATGTTTGGGTCCTGATCATTCCATCACGGATTGTGCGTTCTGCTCCATGATGTCTAAGAGAGGTTTACAGAACCGAGCAGCTAAGCTCAGTACCCTGTTTCCCTCTGATGCAGCTTCGGTGGCATTGACGTCGTCCAGGGCTGCTTCTTCCTCCTATGGATCTCAGGTAACCAAACATAAATCCAGCCGGTCCTCGAAGGGTAGATCTCCCTCTAAGCATCGAGATGCCTCCGGGCTTGCCCTCGAGGATCTTGCACCGGCAAAAGTACCCCGGCGGGAAGCTCCGGCTTCCAAAGCTCCTCCTATGGGGTCACAGGTTGACATCGATGGCACGGCCTCGACCGATCACCTGTTACAATGTTCTGGGGTACCGGTAGAATCTGCCGGTACCGATGTCCAGACATTTATGGCGTCGATGGATCAGAATATTCTGACCATGCAGCAGGCCATCATGGCATTCATTCGAGCTGCGACGCCGCTGGTACCGCAACAGGATCCGGTGCCGGTACCGATTGCATCGACATCGGCTTCGGTGTCGACTGCAACGGTACCCTGTCCAATGATGCCCATCGGTACCGAACCGGTACCGATCACTCCCGATGTCGATACCACTCGGTACGCGTAGCGGGCTCTACAGGAGCATCCAGACAGGCGATACTTCGATTCCTCCAAAGACTCTGATGCATCGGAGGTTTCTGTCGAAGCATCGGTACTCCTTCCTCAAAAGCCTTCTTCTCCAAAAAGAAGAATGTCTCCTCCAGAGGGCTTGTCTTTTCAGGACTTTATAAGAGAGGTGACCAAGGGGCTTTGTAGCTCAGTAGCCCCTGAGTCAGAGCCTAGAGCCAAAAAGTTGGATATTTTGCAATATCCCAAGGCTCCTAAAGAGGCAGCCACTTTGCCAGTTCATGAGATCCTTTATGATCACATGTTGGGCATATGGGAGACCCCTCTTACTATCTCTTCCCACTCTCGTAGGCTAGACACCATGTACCGTGTCCCGCCTTGTCCTGGGTTTCATAAGACTCAGCTTCCTCACCACTCTATTGTGGTGGAGTCTGCCATGAAAAAGTTAGTGCGCAAAAAGGCACTCTTCTACCCCTCCAGGGAGAGAATGTAGAACCTTAGATGCTTTTGGCAGAAATTTTTTCAAGCCAGCATGCATGTTGCTAGAATCAACTCCTATAGTCTCTATATGGGGATGTTTCTAAAAGAAGTTACAGATAATCTGCAAACTTTCCTCCCTTTTCTTCCAGAAGATAAGAGGGAAGAGTTTCTCACTTGGCTTAAGCATGCCCAAGATGTTTCCAAATTTTCCAACCGTGCAGCCTTTGACTCTTTTGAGGGTGCCAGCAGAGTTTCGGCTATTGCCATAGGTGCACGCAGAATTGCTTGGTTACAAGCTTCTGATCTGGAACCTTGGGTCCAAGATGGATTAGGAAATCTTCCTTGTACAGGTGAAAACCTTTTTGGCAAGGATTGGCAAGCAAAGGCCACACAGATGGATGCAGAAAATTCTGCTTTGGATAGGCTTTCAAAGTCTACCTCTAATCCTGTCAAGAAGAGGTTGTTCAAAAAGCCATATTTTCCCAAGAAGGGAAGATATTATCCTGTTTATGGTCAACAGACATCTTCTGCAGGTCGTTTTGCTGCAAAGCGTCAACAACCTAAACAGGCCAAGCCTAAGGCTGCAAGGACTCCTGTAGCCCAACAGCCTCAGCCTCCTCAGGGCCTTTGACTTGCATCTAGAGAACTTAGCCTTTCTGGCTCTAGCAAAACCAGAGCCTCTCACCATTCCAGGAAGGTTAGCTTACTTTGCTCCCAGATGGGAACAAATCACAGCAGAGCAATGGACCATCATAAGGGAAGGGTACAAACTTCATTTCTCAAACCTCCCTCCTCACACCATGGTGAGACAGTTCAATTCTCAAACATCTCTCCTTGACCTTCTCGGTCAAGAGATTACTACCCTTCTTGCCCAAGGGGCAATAGAAGAAGTACCCCTTCTTCAACAGGGCTCAGGGTTCTACTCCCCCTACTTTCTTATCCCAAAGAAAACAGGGGGTTACAGACCCATATTAGATCTCAGAGAATTGAACAAGTTTATATGCAAAGAGAAATTCAAAATGATTTCTCTAGGTACTCTCCTTCCATAACTTCAGAGTCCGGATTGGCTTTGTTCTCTAGATCTCAAGGATGCGTATACCCATATACTCATCCATCCAGCACACAGAAGGTTCCTTCGGTTCTTTTATCAAGGGAAGCACTACCAATACAGGGTACTTCCTTTTGGTCTGGCCTCTGCTCCAAGAGTGTTCACAAAATGCATGGCAGTAGTAGCTGCATTCCTATGCACTCTAGGAATATTTGTAGTCCCATATCTGGACGACTGGCTCATCCGAGCTCCATCCCAGTCAGAGGCCCAGACTTCCCTAACCTGCACAATGCGTGTTCTGCAGTGTCTGGGACTGGTGATAAGCATTCCAAAGTCCCAACTCACCCCTACTCAGTCTCTAGAGTTCATAGGGGCCTTTCTGGATACCACAACTGCAAGGGCTTATCTTCCCCAGGCCCGTTGCCTCCGCTTAGTGCAGTTAGCCTCCCAGATTCAGTTAAAAACCCATTTAATTGCTCGAGAGATGTTACAACTGCTAGGCCACATGGCATCTACTGTGCATGTGGTCCCTTATGCTCGCCTTCACATGAGAGCAGCTCAATGGACTTTGTCCACCCAATGGACCCAGGCATCAGGGGGTCTGTCAGACAAAATAGCAACCTCCAGGCGCCTCTTTTGGTCTCTCCAGTGGTGGAAGTCCACTCAAAATCTGTTGCAGGGGTCCCCCTTTCAACAGTTGTTACCCCAAGCAACCCTTACAACAGATGCCTCTCCAAAGGGTTGCGGAGCTCATCTTCACGACCTCTCCACCCAGGGCATTTGGTCCCCACAGGAGACCTCTCTACATATCAACATCTTAGAGCTCAGAGCAATCTTCCTGGCTCTGAGTCTTCCATACCCTGCTCAGCTACAAGACAGTCCTCATTCACACGGACAACCAAGTAGCCATGTTCTGTGTGAACAAGCAGGGAGGGACTGGCTCTGTCGCTTTGCAACGAAGCTCTGAGATTGTGGGCCTTCGCCAGAGAGCTTCAAATTCATCTTCTGGCAGTATACCTTCCAGGAGTTCAAAACTCTTGGGCAGACAGACTCAGTCGAGTTCTGCTTCCACACAAGTGGTCCCTTCATATGGACCAGATAGTCAGAATCTTTTGAATTTGGGGAACCCCGGATATAGACCTCTTTGCAAGTCCGTGGAATGCCAAACTTCCCCGATTCTGTTCCAGAATTCCGTGTCAGGGAGTTCAGGCTAAGGATGCCTTCCTCCTTCATTGGGGTCAAGACTTCCTATACGCCTTTCCAACCATTCCTCTAATTCCCAAGACCCTGTTCAAGCTTCAGAGAGACCGAGGGACTATGATCCTCATAGCTCCACGATGGCCACGCCAAGTGTGGTTCCCTCTACTTCCTGCATCTCTCTCAAGCTCCCTCCCTGGACTTGGGATCTGCTCCAGATCTCCTGTCACAGGAGGGGGGAACGTTGTGGCACCCAAACCCCCAATCTCTCCACCTTAGGGCTTGGTTGCTGAAGGCTTAGACCTTCAAGATTGGCATCTGTCTCAGCAAGTGAGGGATGTCCTTCATGCTTCCAGAAAGCCTTCTACAAGGCGTTCCTATACTTTTAAATGGAAAAGGTTTACCATTTGGTGTGCTGAGAGGGGTCTTAACCCTCTAGCAATACCTTTTGAATTCTTTACTAGAGTATCTCCTGCATCTTTCCCATGCAGGCCTCAAAACGAATTCAGTACGGGTCCATTAGAGTGCTATTGCAGCATCTCTCAAACCTCTCAATGGACAACCTATTTACTCTCATCCTCTTATTGCAAGATTCATGAGAGGCCTTCTTTTAACTAAACCTCCCATTAGACCACCTCCAGTGGCATGGGACTTGAATCTGGTTCTTGGTCAGCTCATGAAGCCTCCCTTTGAACCCTTAGCCACTACCTCCTTGAAATTTCTTTCCTGGAAAGTTATCTTTCTTATTGCAGTCACCTCAGCTCGCCGCATCAGTGAGCTGCAGGCCTTAGTGGCTAATCCACCTTATACAAGGTTCCATCATGATAAGGTAGTCCTTAGGACCAATCCACACTTTATGCCTAAAGTGGTCTCACCTTTTCATCTTAACCAAGAGGTGTATTTACCTATCTTCTTTCCAGGTCCTCATGCATCAAGTGCAGAGAGGAATCTTCATACCCTGGATTGTAAGAGGGCTCTTGCCTTTTACTTACAAAGGACACAGCAGCATATAAAGTCTTCTCAGCTCTTTGTTGCTTTTGATCCCTCTCATTTGGGACTTCCAGTCTCTAAGAGAACACTGTCCAATTGGATTGCTCAGTGTATTTCTTTCGCCTATCAGAGCAAGAATCTTTCTCTGGAGGGCCATGTCACAGCTCACAATGTGAGGGCCATGGCAACCTCTATGGCTCATCTAAATTCTGTGTCCATCGACCAGATCTGTCGAGCGGCCACCTGGGCCTCGGTTCATACCTTCACAGCCCATTATTGCTTGGACAAGGACTCCTGCCGGGATGTCTTGTTTCGTCAGGCTGTTCTCAAACACCTGTTCCATGCTTGATCAACTCCTGCCCTCCATCCCTGGCTGGATGCCTGAGATCTATGGGAGTTGGTAGAGCCCTTCTCAGGGTTTCACAACCTTGGGGATCTCCCAGGCATCTCTAGCTGGGGAGTCCCCATATGTGAAGACTCATTCCTGCTTGTTCCTGGAGATAGCACAGTTACTTACCTGTAACAGGTGATCTCTGGGAACAGCAGGAATAAGTCTTCACAACCCACCCACCTCCCCTAGGAGTTGTATCTTTCCTTTCCTCTCTCTCTGTCTCAGCTTAAAACTCGAACAGGAGAGAGGCGGTTTGGAAAGGTGGGAAGGCAGCGCGCATGCGCTGTGGGATGCTCCCAAAAGCTTTCTTTTCAGGGACGCTGGGGAGCGTTCCCGCGCAGGCTCCGTCGGTACCGACGTACCCATATGTGAAGACTTATTCCTGCTGTTCCCAGAGATCACCTGTTTACAGGTAAGTAACTGTGCTTTATCCAATCTATATTTTTGTTTATCATGATTACCCATAACAGGGATTCGAATCCAGCTGCAATCTGGTTTCGTGCTTTATACTCATCCGGAACTCCCTGAGGGACTCCTATTGCGTGTATATCTATCTAATCTATCTCCTGTCATCAAATGAGGTTCCCAAGGTACCCCTCCTTTTCCTTTGTATTTGCCCCTTGCCCTGTTCTGTGAATGCCAAGGTGAAAGGGACTGCCAATTGACCTATTGCACATGATCTCCAGGAACAATGCCACCATTGTAGGGACAAAATGAGATGTGTGGAGTTTCTGATTGTCCGTTAGCCGACCCGAGGCCTGTGTCCACTGAGAGGATAGGGTCCACTGGGCTGCTCGCATATGAAGGCGAGCATAGGGAACCACATGGACCATGGATGCCATATGCCCCAGAAGCTGAAGCATCTCCTGAGCAGATAGAAAGACCTTCATAGCTACTTGGGAGGCCAGCTGTACTATATGAAGACACTATGACTGTGGCAGGAAAGCCCTTGATTGCCTTGTTTCTAAACAAGCCCCTTTGAATTCTAGAGACTGAGAAGGGGTCAGATGAGATTTTGGGAGGTTTATGACCAATCCCAAGTATAGAAGGATTTGCATGGTGCGAGAGAGCGCGAAGCTGACTTCTGGAGCTGTTGATGCTCGAATGAGCCAGTCATCTAAGTAGGGGAAGACAAATATTCCTAGAGTTCTCAGGAATGCCGCTATTACTGCCATGCATTTTGTGAAGACTCTTGGGGCAGAAGCCAGACTGAAGGGAAGAACCCTGTATTGGAAGTGTCTTCCCTGGAAAAGGAATCAAAGGAATTTCCTGTGATCTGCATGGATAAGAATATGCGTATATGCATCCTTTAGAACTAGAGAACATAGCCAGTTCTGACCCTGAAGGTATGGCAGGAGTGTTCCGAGGGAGATCATTTTGAATTTTTCCCGGAACAGATACTTGTTTAATTCTCTGAGGTCTATAGGCCTGTGTCCCCCTGTTTTCTTTGGTATGAGAAAGTAGGGGGAGTAGAATCCTGTACCCTTTTGGGGTATGGGTACCTCTTCTATTGCTCCTTTAGCAAGAAGTGATGTGACCACCTGACCGAAGAGATTGGTGGCAGGGACCAGAGAATTGAACTGTCTTATCATTGTAGGAGGGGACATACTGTAAAAATGAAGTCTGTACCTCTCTCGTACAATTGACAGAGTCCAGTTTTCTGATGTTTGTTGCCATCTTCTGGCAAAATGGCATAACCTGCCCAGGGGATGGTAAGGGGTTCTGGACCTTTCGGGGCAGAAAAACTAAGTTCTCTAGGAAGGCGTCAAAGCCCCTGAGGAGGCTGAGTCTGTTGAGCCGGTTGAGTTCTTGGAACTTGTGGCTTCCTCTGCTGTCTGTTCTGTTGTTGTCCCCCTTTGGGGAACATGAACTGGATAGTGTCCCTGATGGGTGTAAGATGGGTAAAATTTCTTGTTGAAAAAGGGTTTCTTGACTGACTTTTTCTTTGCTGGGTTGGCTGTAGACTTTGATAGTCCGTTCAAGGTAGTATTTTCAGATTCAATCTGATTAGCCTTGTCTTGCCAATCCTTTCCAAAGAGATTTCCTCCTGTGCAAGGAATATTTCCCAGTTTATCTTGCACCCATTGTTCTAAGTCTGATGCCTGAAGCCAGGCAATACGACGTACACCGATGGAAATAGCAGATGTTCTGCTAATGCATTCAAAGAAATCAAAGGGTGCACGGTTTACAAATTTTGAGACATCCTGGGCATGTTTGACCAGAGTAAGTAATTCCCCCCCCCCCCCCTTTTTCCTCAGGGAGAAGAGGGCTCATGAGCTCCAAGTCACCTGTAACTTCTTTGAGGAACATTCCCATATTGAGAATGTAGGGGCTAATCCTGGCTGCCAACATGCAGGATCAGAAACATCGACGCCCAAAGGCATTGAGCGTCCTCGATTCACGGCCTGGAGGATTGGAAGAATGTGTTTTAGCACTCTTAATCCTATGCATCGCCGATTCCACTACCATTGAATGGTGTGATAGCTGAGTCTTTTGAAAGCCAGGACAGCTTGGAACTCGGTACATGGTATCAAGTCGTTGAGAGTGTGGAGACACTGTCAAAGGAGTTTCCACATTCGTAGCATAAGATCGTGCAAGATTCTGTGAATAGGCAGAGTAGCTGCCTCTTTAGGAGCCTTAGGGTACCTATAATTTCTAATTCTGCTCTAGGTTCCTTCTCTGGAGTCACTGTGATTGCAAGACCTCGAGCCAAATCACGTATAAAATCCTGGAAGGACATGTCGTCTGAAGGAGACATTCTTCGTTGAGGAGGAGATGGATCCTTCCGGAAGGATAGCTCTAGTACCATCAGAGTCATCGGAATCGGATGATTCGAAGTATCTCTGCGCCAGGTGTTCTTGCAATGCACAGTACCGGTATCGCTCGAAGTCGGTATCGGGGTGTCTCAGTGTCAATACCTGAGACAGTCTCAAGGCGGCTTGGCATGGGGGAGAAGCATACATGCCGAGGCACTCGGTACCGGTACCTGTGGAACCGCCTGTAGCGATCTCAGCGGTACTGAAGCTGCTAAGAGGGCTGCTAGACTGCGTTCGATAGCAAGGATTCTCCAGGACCAAGCAGGAAGTCAGTCCTCACATATGGGTGACGTCGGCACCGACTGAGCCCCCATGTGGAGCATTTCCCCAGCTTTCAAAGAAAGCCTTTGGGAATGCAGCGCGCATGTGCGGTCCCCTTCCCGCCCAAGGGTGCCATCTTGCTCAGTCTTCTTTTTTCTGTGGATGTGTATCGTGGTCACCCGTGAAAAAATTGATTTTTCAGTGTGGATCCGTGTAATTACTCGGTTCGACGCCGGTTCCCTTTCCCGCCTGGGCCTAGTACACCGGTATTGAGCCCGGACTTCATTTTTTGGTTTTTGTCCTTAGAGACTAGCATTCGCGCCATTTTTTCATTTTTCCCTGGCAGCTCAGTCTTTTGACCTTGCAGGGGCTCTTTTTCCCCCGATGGCTGCCAGCGGGTTTAAGAAGTGTGATCGGTGTAAGAAACTGATGTCTCTCACGACATACATGAGTGCTGCCTCTGGTGCCTCGGGCCTGACCATGACCCCCTGGTCTGTGTCCCATGTGGCAAAATGTCCTCCAAGGCATTGAGGATCTGCCAGCATCAACGTGAAAGGATCTTCTCTGATTCCGCATCAGGCCGAGACTGAAATTCGTCAAAGGCCTCGACGTCTCGGGAGTCCGACCCCGAGCATCGTCGTGGCTCCTCTGAGAGGGGGTCTCCTTCGAGGGAGCACCGCAGGAAGAAGAAACCCACGAGGGTGGCGTCGGTGGACGCTCTTAGCTCCTCAAGGGCCAGGTTGCATAGCCCCAACCGCCGTCCTGGGTCTTCGGAGTCGGAGAGGCCTGCTAAACAACCTCATGTAGAGACGGAGGCCCTGAGTCATGTGAGTACTGTAGTCCTCGTGGACTCTCCTTTGGGGGAGCCGACGTCGGACTCAGGTTGACGGCCTTGGAGAGCAGCTTGGCTGCCTTCATGGGACAGCAGTGGGTACTGATCGCCAGTCTCACCGGTGCATCTGCCCCGACCACTGGGACCTCGACGTCCAAATCGACCCCGGAGGCCGAGCTGATCCTCAAGTCCATGCGATCTCGAGTCGATCCTCGGCCGAGGTCCCCCCTCTATCGTGCGGGACCGAGGTCGTCGATGCCAGTACCCTCGGCATCGGGGCGGATGACATTAGTGCCCGCCTGACCGGAGCCACTCGATGACTCCTCTGAGGGGTCGGGATGGGAAACGGAGGACGAGGAGTCCCCGGACACTTTTCGGACTCGGTGCGTCTCTTCGGACTCAACGGAGTCTGAACCTCGGAGAAGGTCCCCCCCCCCTGGAGGATACCCAGTTCTCGGACTTTGTGAGGGACATGGCCAAGGCCTTGGCCTTCCCCGCGGACCCCGAGGAGGAGCCTCGAGCCGAAGAGCTCGAGGCCCTGCAGTATGACTCTCCCCCCCCAAGGAGGCCTTTACTGTACCGGTTCCTCCGATGCTGGAACGGTTGCTCTTCTGCATGTGGGAGGCACCGGCCTCAATGCCGGTTCTTAGCAAGCGGGTCGATCCCATTTATCGAGTCCGCAAGAGCCCTGTGTTCCAGAAGGCACACCTGCCGTACCACTCCATGTTTGTGGAATCGGCCATGCATCGTCTGAAGAGTCAGAAGATGCACTCCTCGGTGCCTCCAGGCAGGGAAGCCTGGAACCTGGATGCCCTCAGTAGAAAGTGCTTCCAGGGCTCTGTTTGCTTGCCGTGTCCAGACTTACCAGCTGTACATGGGCATGTACCTACGAGACCTGGCAAAGGAGATTGTCGGGTTCTCTGCTGGTCTCTCCGAGGAACCTTTTGCAGAGGTTCAAAGCCTTGTCATCTGGGATCCGGGAGTGCTCGACGTTTATATCTCAAGCAGCCTATGATGGCTTTGAGACTTCGGCCTGAGTAGCCGCGGCCGGCATCGGTGTATGCTGTCAGGCCTGGCTACAGTCATCGGACCTCGAGCCATGGGTGCAGGACAAGTTGGTCGATGTTCCTTGCCGAGGTGAAAACCTCTTTGGCAAGCCCATGGCTGAAAAGGCTGCAGAGCTCAAGTCCGAGACTCTCACCAGGACAAGGCTGTCCAGAAAGACCACTGCCGCTTCTCAAAAGAAGAAGGGCTCGGGGGGAAAAAGTCCTTTTACCCGAGGAAATCCTCTGCCTACAAATCTTACCCTCAATACCAGGCCTCCACAGCTCCCCAACAGGGTCAGCAGGCCAAGGGGCAGGGACATGGGCCCCGTAGGCAGAAGACCCGCAAACCACCAGCTCCGGCTCCTGCACAGCAGGGAGTGGGGTTTTGACTCCAGTGGCATAGCCTCTCCTCAGTTGGCCCCCCTCAGCACAGGAGGCTGGCTGACCCTGTATGCCCACAGGTGGTCAGCCATAACGGGATACCTGGGTGCTCAGCATAGTCCAGAAGGGCTATTTGCTCCACTTCAACCAGTTACCCCCTCCTACTTTCCAGGGGAGCCTCCAAGACTCCCTCTGCACAGGAACTTACTCCTTCAGGAGTTGACAAGTCTTCTAAAGGAGCAGGCGGTGGAACCGGTGCCCCACCACCTGAGAGGGCAAGGCTTCTTTTCCAGGTACTTTCTAGTACCAAATAGGACAGGAGGCCTCAGGACCATCCTCATCTTGCGAAATCTCAACAAGTTCCTGGTGAGGGAAAAGTTCAAGATGCTTACCCTTGGAATACTGCTGCCCTATCTCCAGCAGGGAGATTGGCTATGCTCCTTAGACCTAAAGGATGCTTATACTCACATCCTCATTCATCCAGACCACAGACAATATCTCAGATTTGTAGTGGGAGGAAATCATTTTCAGTACAGAGTACTTCTCCAGGACCAAGCAGGAAGTCAGTCCTCACTTATGGGTAACGTCGCCGACGGAGCCCTCACGGAGCAATTTCCCCAGCTTTCGAAGAAAGCCTTTGCGATTGCAGCGCGCATGCGCGGTCCCCTTCCCGCCCGAGGGTGCCATCTTGCTCAGTCTTCTTTTTTTCCGCGGAGCCCTACAGACGTAGTTTGTTATCGCCGCTGAAAAAGTTGATTGATTTCTTTAGTTTGTTTTTTCTTGGTTCGCGTGTCCCCTCCCGGCCTCGATATCCTTATCGAGCCCGTTCACATTTTCTTTTTCAGTTTTTGTCCTTCTAACTGGCGTTCCCGCCACTTTCTTCTTCACCCCTGGCAGCATGGTCTTTCGACCTCGCCGGGGCCCTCTTTCCCCCGATGGCTGCCAGCGGGTTTAAAAATGTGATCGTTGTTCCAAACTGATATCTCTTACTGACACGCATGACTGCTGCCTCGGACCCAACCATGACTCGGAGGGTTGTGGTCCGTGCAGCAGAATGTCCTCAAAGTCACTGAGGAGTCGACAGTCACAAAAGGAACCAATCTTCTCTGACCCCGAGTCCGGTCAGGCCCGGACCTCGTCGGAGGCTTCGACGTCTCGTGGCTCCGGCCACGAGTATCATCGGAGTTCCTCTGAACGGGGGTCCCCTGACCGGGAACATCGTCGGAAGAAGAAACTCGCTCGGGCGGCGTCGGAGGACGCACCTGATCCCTCGAAGGCCGGGTCGCTTAGCCCCGTCAGCCGCCCTGAGCCCTCGGAGGCGGAGAGGCCTTCCAAACTTCCTCGCTTGGAGCAGGAGCCGCCTGGACACGTGAGTGCTATAGTCCTCCTGGACTCCCCTCCGGAACCGATGTCCGTCGGGGCCCGAGTCGGAGGCTGCCGGGTCTTCTGAGCTTGGTCTCAGGATGACGACCTTGGAGCGCAGTATCTCTGCTTTCATGGACCAGCAGCGGGCATTGATGACCGGCATCGCCAGTGCATCTGCTCCGACCACCGGGATGTCGACACCCGCGGCCGAGTCGATCCTCGAGTCCCTACGTGCTCGAGTCGATCCTCGGTCGAGGTCTCCCTCGGCCTCCCGTTCGGGACCGAGGTCGTCGGCGTCGGGGCGAACCCCCGCCCGCACGGAGCCTCTCGACTCCTCAACGGAGGCGTCGGGCTGGGACACGGAAGGGGACGAGTCACCCGGTTCTTTTCAGACTCGGTGCGTCCCCTCCAACTCGCCCGAGTCGGAGCCTCAGAGGCGATCCCCTCCGGAGGATACCCGCTTCTCCGATTTTGTGAGGGGTATGGCCAAGGCGTTGGCCTTCCCCGCGGATCCCGAGGAGGAGCCCCGCGCCGAAGAGCTAGAGGCCCTCCAGTATGACTCTCCCCCGAAGGAGGCCTTCACTGTGCCGGTCCCTCCTATGCTGGAGCGGCTGCTCTTTCGCATGTGGGAATGCCCGGCCTTGACGCCGGTGTTGAGCAAGCGGGTCGATTCGATGTATAGAGTCC
This sequence comes from Ichthyophis bannanicus, assembly GCA_033557465.1. Lineage (NCBI taxonomy): Eukaryota > Metazoa > Chordata > Amphibia > Gymnophiona > Ichthyophiidae > Ichthyophis > Ichthyophis bannanicus. Next base: position 1,074,795,174 of record CM066032.1, read on the forward strand.
GCAAGAGTCCCGGGTTCCAAAAGGCGCAATTACCGCACCACTCTATGGTTGTGGAATCGGCCATGCATCAACTTAAGAGTCAAAAGATGCACTCCTCGGTGCCGCCGGGTAAGGAGGCCCGTAACCTGGATGCCCTCGGTAGGAAGTGCTTCCAGGGCTCCATGCTGGCCTGCCGAGTCCAGACATACCAGCTATATATGGGCATGTTCCTCAGAGACCTGGCGAAAGAAATCACCGGGTTCTCGGCTGGTCTCTCCGAGGAACCCTTGCAGAGGTTCCAGACCTTGTCCGATAGTATTCGAGAGTGCTCGAAGTTTATTTCTCGAGTGGCATACGATGGCTTCGAGGCGTCGGCCCGAGTTGCGGGAGCCGGCATCGGTGCCCGCCGACAGGCCTGGCTTCAGTCATCCGACCTCGAGCCGTGGGTACAGGACAAGTTGGTCGATGTCCCCTGCAGAGGTGAAAACCTTTTTGGCAAGCCCATGGCTTATAAGGTGGCGGAACTCGAGTCCGAGACTCTCACTAGGACTCGCTTATCCAGAAAGACCTCTGCTCCTTCACAAAAGAGGAAGGGCCTGGGGAAAAAACCTTTTTACCCGAGGAAGGTGCCCGCCTATAAGCAACAGCACTATCAATACCAAGCGTCTGCAGCCCCCAATCAGGGTCCGCAGGCTAAGAGTCAGGGTAATGGGCCCTGTAGGCCGAGGGCCCCCAAGACCACTACACAGCCCCCTGCTCAGCAGGGTGGGGGGTTTTGACTATGCCAGCATAGCCCCTTTACTCTGCACGGGGGGCAGGCTGATCCACTTTGCCCACAGGTGGTCAGCCATAACCTCCGATTCCTGGGTGCTGCAGGTGGTTCAAAAGGGCTACCTCCTACATTTTCACCAGGTGCCTCCCCCCTACTTCCCAGGGGAGCCTCCAAGGCCCCCTCTGCACAAGGACTTACTCCTTCAGGAGCTGCAGGGTCTGCTGGGGGAGCAGGCTGTGGAGCCAGTACCCCAACACCTCTGGGGTCAAGGGTTCTACTCGAGGTACTTCCTGGTGCCAAAGCGAACAGGAGGCCTCAGACCCATCCTGGACCTACGCGACCTCAACAAGTTCCTGCAGCGGGAAAAGTTCAGGATGCTTACCCTTGGAATCCTACTGCCCTACCTCCAGCAGGGAGATTGGCTATGCTCCTTGGATCTAAAGGATGCCTATACCCACATCCTTATCCACCCGGACCACCGGCAATACCTGAGATTTGTGGTGGCGGGAAGACATTATCAGTACCGCGTGCTGCCCTTCGGCCTGTCCTCCGCTCCCAGGGTGTTCACAAAATGCCTGGCAGTGGTGGCGGCCTTCCTGAGGCTTCAAGGCCTCTTCGTCTTCCCCTACCTGGACGACTGGCTCATACGGGCGCAGTCCTCCGTAGAGGTCACTCAGGCCACCCAACGCACAGTGGCTTTGCTTCAGCACTTGGGCTTCGTCATAAACTTCGGAAAGTCCACGTTGCGCCCCTCTCAGGATCTCGAGTTCATAGGGGCACGGCTGGACACTCTGCGGGCTCGTGCCTTCTTGCCTCGGGAGCGAGCCGACAGGCTCATAGCTCTGGCCGGCAGGTTCCACAGCATGTCGCCGGCCCCGGCCAGGCGATTCCTGCAGCTGCTCGGTCATATGGCCTCCACAGTTCATGTCACCCCGAATGCCCGCCTATATATGCGGCCTGTTCAGTGGAGCCTTCGTACTCAATGGCATCAGGCCACAGGGAGTCTGACGGACCTGCTACAGATCTCCGACCGTCTGGTCTCCTCTCTACAATGGTGGCTTCACCTGCCCAAACTGATGCTCGGCATGCCTTTCCAGCTTACGACGGATGCCTCTCTCCTGGGATGGGGAGCGCATTGCCAGGGAGCGCGCACCCAAGGCCTTTGGACCCCTTGGGAGGCGGCTCAGCAGATAAACTTCCTGGAGCTGCGGGCGATCCGCCTGGCTCTGCGGACCTTCTCTTACCTCACTTCTCGTCAGTCTGTACTGGTGCAGACGGACAATCAGGTTGCCATGTTCTACGTGAACAAACAAGGGGGCACAGGCTCCCTCCTTCTCTGTCAGGAGGCCCGGAAACTGTGCTTGTGGGCAGTCGACCACGACATCCTCCTCAAGGCTGTTTACCTGCCCGGGCAGGACAATTGCCTGGCCGACAAACTGAGCCGGATTCTGCAGCCACACAAATTGAGGTTGAACCCCTTAGTTGTCCGGCAGATCTTCCGCCGGTGGGGCCTCCCCACCTTGGATCTCTTTGCCAGTCCTCTGAACCGGCAACTTCCCAGGTTCTGCTCTCGGCACCCGCATCCTCTCAGAGTAGCGCCGGATGCTTTCCTCATCTCGTGGTCTGCGGGCCTACTGTATGCCTTCCCTCCCACGCCACTTGTGTCCCGGACGCTGTTCAAAGTTGTCCAGGACAGGGCATCCATGGTCCTGGTAGCGCCCAGGTGGCCGAGACAGCCCTGGTTCCCTCTGCTCCTGCAGCTAGCGGTGGACACCCCTCTTCCTCTGGGGTTTCAGCCCGATCTCCTGACCCAGGATCAGGGCACTCTTCTACACCCCAACCTCCGGGCCCTTCATCTGATGGCCTGGCTGCTGAAAGGGTAGTCCTAGCTCCGCTCTTCCTCCGGAGGTGGAGGCTGTCATCCTGGTGTCTCGGCGACCTTCCACCCGGAAATCTTACGCCCTTAAATTGCGTCGCTTCTCGGTCTGGTGTTCTCAGCGCTCTGAGGACCCCTTCGCCTGCTTAGTATCGGTGGTACTGCAATATTTGCTTCACCTCTCCGACCTAGGCCTCAAGTCCAATTCTGTCAGAGTCCACCTCAGTGCTGTCTCTGCGCATCACTCGCCGGTGGAGGGCCAGCCTCTTTCCTCGCACACCTTGGTGGCGCGCTTCCTCAGGGGCCTGCTCCTGCTTAAGCCCCCGCTGCGCCCTCCGGCTCCCGACTGGGATCTCAATGTGGTTTTACAAAGGCTTACTTGCCCACCTTTTGAACCCATGGCTACCTGCCCCCTTCGTTTCCTCTCATGGAAAACTCTCTTCTTGGTGGCTCTTACCTCCGCTAGGCGCGTTAGTGAACTACAGGCCCTAGTGTCGGAGCCCACTTATGCTAAGTTCTACAAGAATAGGGTTGTCTTACGGACGCACCCTAAGTTTCTTCCGAAGGTGGTTTCCTCTTTCCACATCAATCAAGAGGTGGTTCTTCCGACCTTTTTTCCCAGGCCGCATACCAGCCGAGCTGAGACTGTTCTGCATACCCTGGGCTGTTGAAGAGCCTTGTCTTTCTACCTTGAGCGTACGCGTGAGCATAGAAAAGCTGCTCAGGTTTTCGTCTCTTTCGACCCCAATCGTTTGGGGGTACCTGTCTCTAAGCGTACTTTGTCCACCTGGGTAGCTGACTGCATCGCCTGGGCGTATGGGGCGGCCGGCCTCTCCCTAGAGAGTCGAGTCACGGCGCACTGTGTCAGGGCGAAGGCTGCGTCAGTTGCTCACCTCTGCTCTGTTCCGTTGGCAGACATCTGCCGGGCCGCTACTTGGTCCTCCAGCCAGACCTTTGCGGCCCATTACTGCCTGGAGAGGGAATCCCGCAGGGATAGTGCTTTCGGACAGGCAGTCCTCCACAATCTCTTTGAGGTTTAGGCAACTCCTCCCTCCGGCCCCGGTGTTTGGCTACCGGCCGGATGCATATTCAGAGAAGATTCCTTCCTTCTGTGCTGTTGAGCTTGAGGGAGCTCATTTTCGGCTTGAGGCCTCCGGTAGCCTTGAGCTGGGGAGTCCCATAAGTGAGGACTGACTTCCTGCTTGGTCCTGGAGAAAGAGTAGTTACTCACCTGTAACAGGTGTTCTCCAGGAGCAGCAGAAATCAGTCCTCACTACCCTCCCTCCTCCCCTTGGAGTTGCAGCTATTCTGTTATGTTTCGCTGTCTTCGCTGTGTCATCTGACTGAGCAAGATGGCACCCTCGGGCGGGAAGGGGACCGCGCATGCACGCTGCAATCCCAAAGGCTTTCTTTGAAAGCTGGGGAAATTGCTCCCCGAGGGCTCCGTCGGCGACGTTACCCATAAGTGAGGACTGATTCCTGCTGCTCCTGGAGAACACCTGTTACAGGTGAGTAACTACTCTTTCCGCGGAGCCCTACAGACGCTGTTTGTGATCGCCGCAGAAAAAGTTGATTTTATTTCTTATTCTTTTCTCGGTTCGATGCCGGATCCTTTTCCCGCCCGGACCCGCTACACCGGTAACGGGTCCGTTCTTTATTTTTCGGTTTTTTTGTCCTTCGTGACAAGCGTTCGCGCCATTTTTTCTTTTTCACTGGCAGCCCTGTCCTTTGACCTCGCAGGGGCCCTTTTTCCCCCGATGGCTGCCAGCGGATTTAAAAAGTGTGATCGGTGTAAGAAACTTATGTCTCTTACCGACACACATGGCTGCTGCCTCCGCTGCCTCGGACCCGATCATGACCCGATGATCTGTGTTCCGTGTGGCAAGATGTCCTCAAAAGCGTTGAGTCAGCAGCATCAAAGAGAACGAATCTTCTCTGACTCCGCGTCCGGCCAGGCCCGGACCTCGTCAGAGGCTTCGATGTCCCGGGACTCCGGTCCTGAGCATTGTCTGAGTTCCTCTGAGCGGGGGTCTCCTGCCTGGGAACATCATAGGAAGAAGAAACCCGCGAGGGCGGCGTTGGTGGACGCGCCAGGTCGCATAGCCCCGATAGCCGTCCCAGGTCCTCGGAGTCGGAGAGGCCTTTGAAACATCCTCGTCTCGAAATGGAGTCTCCTGGACACGTGAGTACTGTAGTCCTCGTGGACTCACCTCCGAAGGAGCCGACGTCGGGCCCGATGCCGTTGGGGCCCGAGTCGGGGACTGCTGGGTCTCCTGAGCTCGGACTCAGGTTGACGGCCTTGGAGAGCAGTTTGGCTGCCTTCATGGACCAGCAGCGGGCATTGATCGCTGGCCTCGCCAGTGCATCTGCCCCGGCCACCGGGACGTCGATGTCCAAGTCGACCCCGGAGACCGAGCCGATCCTCGAGTCCATGCGAGCTCGAGTCGATCCTCGGTCGCGGTCTCCCTCGGCCTCCCGTTCGGGACCGAGTTCATCGACGCCCTCGGCGTCAGGGCGGAGGGCATCGGTGCCCGCCCGACTGGAGCCGCTCGATTCCTCCTCCGAGGAGTCAGCCTGGGAATCGGAGGACGAAGAGTCACTTGGTACTTTTCGGTCTCGGTGCGTCCCATCGGACTCACCCGAGTCCGAACCTCGGAGATGGTCCCCCCCCCCCGGAGGACACCCGGTTCTCGGACTTCATGCGGGATATGGCCAAGGCCTTGGCATTCCCCGCGAATCCCGAGGAGGAGCCTCGAGCCGAAGAGCTCGCTGCCCTCCAGTATGACTCTCCCCCAAAGGAGGCCTTTACTGTACCGGTTCCTCCGATGCTGGAGCGACTTCTCTTCCGCATGTGGGAGAGCTCGGCGCCGGTGTTAAGCAAGCGGGTCGATTCCATTTATCGAGTCCGCAAGAGCCCCGGGTTCCAAAAGGCACAACTACCGCACCATTCCATGGTGGTGGAATCGGCCATGCATCGACTCAAGAGTCAGAAGATGCACTCCTCGGTGCCTCCCGGCCGGGAGGCCCGGAACCTGGATGCCCTTGGTAGGAAGTGCTTCCAGGGCTCTATGCTTGCTTGTCGAGTCCAGACCTACTAGCTCTATATGGGCATGTACCTCCGAGACCTGGCAAAAGAAATTGCCGGGTTCTCTGCTGGTCTCTCCGAGGAACCTTTGCAGAGGTTCCAAGCCTTGTCCACTGGTATTCGAGAGTGCTCGAAGTTTATCTCTCGAGCAGCCTACGATGGCTTCGAAGCATCGGTGCCCGCCGACAGGCTTGGCTTCAGTCATCCAACCTCGAGCCATGGGTACAGGACAAGTTGGTCGATGTCCCCTGCAGAGGTGAAAACCTCTTTGGCAAACCCATGGCTGAAAAGGCTGCACAGATCGAGACAGAGACTCTGACCAGGACTAGGCTGTCCAGAAAAACCTCTGCCCCTTCTCAGAAGAAGAAGGGCTCGGGGAAAAAGCCCTTTTACCCGAGGAAGGCGGCTGCCTATAAACACTACCCTCAGTATCAGGCCTCAGCAGCTCCCCAAAAGGGTCAGCAGGCCTAGGGATGGGGTAATGGGTCCCGTAGGCAGCAGGCCCCCAAGCCCACAACACCGGCCCCTGCTCAGCAGGGTGGGGGCTTTTGACTCCATCAGCATAGCCTCTTCCCCTCCGCTGGTTTCTCTCAGCACAGGAGGCCGGCTGGTCCACTTTGCCCACAGGTGGTCAGCCATCACATCAGATACCTGGGTGCTTCATATAGTTCAGAAAGGCTATCTTCTACACTTTCACCAGGTACCTCCCTCCTACTTTCCAGGGGAGCCTCCAAGACTGCCTCTGCACAGGGACTTACTCCTTCAGGAGTTAGCAAGTCTTCTTCAGGAACAGGCTGTGGAACCGGTGCCCCACCACCTGAGAGGTCACGGCTTTTATTCCAGGTACTTTCTGATACCAAAAAGAACAGGAGGCCTCAGACCCATCCTGGACTTGCGAAACCTCAACAAGTTCCTGGCAAGGGAAAAGTTCAAGATGCTTACCCTTGGAATCCTGCTGCCCTACCTCCAGCAGGGAGACTGGCTATGCTCCTTGGATCTAAAGGATGCCTATACTCACTTCCTTATTCATCCAGACCACAGACAATATCTCAGGTTTGTTGTGGGAGGAAATCATTACCAGTACAGAGTACTGCCCTTTGGCCTATCCTCCGCCCCCAGGGTGTTCACCAAATGCCTAGCAGTGGTGGCGGCCTATCTCAGACTTCAAGGCCTTTTTGTATTTCCATACCTGGACGACTGGCTCATCAGAGCCCAGTCTTCCCAAGAGGCCACACAGGCCACTCATCGCACTGTGACTCTGCTCCAGCACTTGGGATTTGTCATAAACTTCGCAAAGTCCACTTTGCTCCCCTCTCAAAATCTCGAATTCATAGGCGCAAGGTTGAACACACTTCAGGCGCGGGCCTTCCTGCCTCTAGACGGGGCACACAGGCTCATGGATCTCGCCAGCCACTTTCACAGCAATTCCCTGGTCTCTGCCAGGCAATTTCTGAGACTGCTCGGCCATATGGCCTCCACGGTCCATGTGACCCCCAATGCCTGCCTGAACATGCGACCTGCTCAGTGGTGCCTTCGCACTCAATGGCATCAGGCCACGGGGAACCTGGCAGACTCAGTACAAGTATCTGACCTGCTGGTCTCTTATCTGCGGTGGTGGCTTCATCTGAAAATCCACTCCCAGCACCAGGTTTGGCAATCTCCTCCGCCTTCTCAGGTGCTGACAACCGATGCTTCTCTTCTGGGTTGTGGAGCACATTGCCAAGGGACATGTACTCAAGGCCTCTGGACTCCTTGGGAGTCTGCTCAGCAGATAAACTTCCTGGAGCTCAGAGCCATTCGCCTAGCTCTGAGAGCCTTCTCCCACCTCACTTCTCACCAGTCTGTGCTGGTCCAGACGGACAACCAAGTTGCAATGTTCTACGTGAACAAACAAGGTGGAACAGGCTCCTTCCTTCTCTGTCAGGAGACACAAAAACTGTGCTCTTGGGCCGTCCACCACGGCATCCTCCTCAAAGCTGTCTATCTCCCAGGTCAGGAAAATTACCTGGCAGACAAGCTAAGCAGGATCCTCCTACCACGCGAGTGGAGATTGGATCCATTGGTGGTTCAGCGGATCTTTCTCAAGTGGGGCCTCCCCACCATGGATCTGTTTGCCAGTCCTCTGAACTGGCAGCTTCCCAGATTCTGCTCTCGACAACCGCATCCTCTCAGAGTAGCAGCAGATGCTTTTCTGATTCCATGGTCCACAGGCCTCTTGTATGCCTTTCCTCCCACGCCACGGGTGTCTCGCACGCTCTTCAAGGTTCTCAGAGACAGAGCCTCAATGATCCTAGTGGCTCCCCGGTGGCCGAGACAGCCCTGGTTCCCGCTTCTGATGCAGCTGGCAGTGGACACTCCTCTTCCTCTGGGATTTCAACCCGATCTCCTGTCACAGGATCAGGGGACTCTTCTACACCCCAACCTCCGGTCCCTTCATCTGATGGCCTGGCTGCTGAAAGGGTAGTCCTTGCTCCCCTCCTGCTGCCTCGGGAGGTGGAAGAGGTCGTCTTGGCCTCCAGACGGCCCTCCACCCGGAAGTCCTACGCTCTCAAGTGGCGTCGGTTCTCTGTGTGGTGTGCTCAGCAGTCTGAGAATCCCTTCTCCTGCTTGGTGGCAGTGGTCTTGCAATATTTGCTTTACCTCTCCAATCTGGGCCTTAAGTCCAACTCTGTCAGGGTCCACCTCAGTGCTCTCTTTGCGCATCACGCACCGGTGGATGGCAGGCCTCTTTCCAACCACCCTTTGGTGGCTCGTTTTCTCCGAGGCCTCCTTCTCCTTAAGCCTCCTTTGCGCCCACCAGCCCCTGAATGGGATCTGAATGTGGTCTTGCAGCGGATTACCTGTCCGCCCTTTGAACCTATGGCTACCTGCCCTCTTCATTTTCTTTCCTGGAAAACCTTGTTCTTGGTAGCCCTTACCTCTGCTAGGCGCATTAGTGAACTTCAGGCCCTAGTGTCTGATCCTCCTTACACTAGGTTCTACAGGAATAGGGTAGTCTTACGGACTCACCCTAAGTTTCTTCCAAAAGTGGTATCCCCTTTTCACCTCAACCAGGAGGTGGTTCTTCCGACCTTCTTTCCCAGGCCGCACACCAGCCGGGCTGAAATGGTCCTGCATACCCTGGACTGTAGGAGGGCCTTATCCTTCTACCTTGACCGTACGCGGGAGCATAGGAGGGCTGTTCAGCTCTTCGTTTCTTTTGACCCCAATAAGTTGGGGCTACCTGTCTCCAAGCTTGCTTTGTCCATATGGGTTGCTGACTGTATCGCTTGGGCTTATGGGGCGGCCGGCCTCTCGTTGGAGGGTCGAGTCATGGCTCATCTGGTTAGGGCGAAGGCTGCGTCAGTGGCTCATCTCCGCTCTGTTCCGTTGGCAGACATCTGCCGGGCCGCTACTTGGTCTTCAAGCCATACTTTTGCGGCCCATTACTGCCTGGAGAGGGAGTCCTGCAGGGACAGTGCTTTCGGTCAGGCAGTCCTCCATAATCTCTTTGAGGTTTAGGCAACTCCTACCCTTCGGCCCTGATGTTGGGCTACCGGTCGGGGGTGTTTTCAGAGAAGATTCCTTCCTTCTGTGCTACTGAGCTAGAGGGAGCTCATTTTTCCACTTGAGGTCTCCAGTAGCCTTAAGCTTGGGAGTTCCATATGTGAGGACTGACTTCCTGCTTGGTCCTGGAGAAAGAGTAGTTACTCACCTGTAACAGGTGTTCTCCAGGAGCAGCAGGAATCAGTCCTCACAACCCTCCCTCCTCCCCTTGGAGTTGCAGTCCTATCACTTCGTTTTTGCTAATTTTTTGCTGTCTTTTAGCTATGTCATCAGACTGAGCAAGATGGCACCCTTGGGCGGGAAGGGGACCGCGCATGCGCGCTGCAATTCCCAAAGGCTTTCTTTGAAAGCTGGGGAAATTGCTCCGCGAGGGCTCCGTCGGTGCCGACGTCACCCATATGTGAGGACTGATTCCTGCTGCTCCTGGAGAACACCTGTTACAGGTGAGTAACTACTCTTTCCATTTGGCCTAACCTCCGCACCCAGGGTTTTCACCAAATGCCTGGCGGTGGTAGCGGCCTATCTCAGAGTCCAGGGCATATTTGTCTTTCCATACCTGGACGACTGGCTCATCAGGTGTCAGTCTCCACAGGAAACCAGACAGGCCACCCTCCGCACTGTCTCCCTTCTACAGCAGCTGGGGTTTGTCATAAACTTCGCAAAGTCCACTTTGCACCCCTCACAAAACACAGAGTTCATAGGAGCAAGGCTGGATACCCTTCAGGCAAAGGCTTATCTGCCTGTAGACAGGGCCCACAGACTGATGGACTTGGCCAGACAGTTCCGCAGCAATTCTCTGGTTTCCGCCAGGCAATTCCTGAGATTATTAGGCCACATGGCATCCATGGTCCATGTTACTCCAAATGCCCGTCTGCACATGAGGCCTGCTCAGTGGGGCCTCAGAACTCAGTGGCCTCAAGCCACAGGACACTTGGGAGACAAAGTAAGGGTGTCCAAACTGCTGGTGGCCTCCCTGCAATGGTGGCTGCATCTCCCAAATCTAGTGCGAGTAGTGTCTTTTCAGCCACTGCCACAAACACAAGTGCTGACAACAGATGCTTCTTTTCAGGGTTGGGGTGCACATTGCCAGGGGGCATGCACCCAAGGCCTCTGGTCCCCTTGGGAGGCCGCACAGCAGATCAACCTCTTGCAGCTGAGGGCTATCTGTTTGGTTCTCCAAACTTTCTCTCGTGCCCTTTCTCACCAGTCTGTTCTGGTTCAGACAGACAATCAAGTCGCCATGTTCTATGTGAACAAACAAGGAGGCACAGGGTCCCGACTTCTGTGTCAGGAGGCTCAAGCCCTGTGCTCATTGGCAGTCAAACAGGGCATGCTTCTCAAGGCAGTTTATCTGCCTGGCCAAGAGAATTACTTGGCAGACAGGTTGAGGAGGATTCTGCAGCCACACGAATGGCAGTTGAATCCTCTGGTGGTCCAGCGCATCTTCCTAAGGTGGGGGTCTTCCAACCATCGATCTCTTTGCCAGTCCACTCAACCGTCAACTACCCAGGTTCTGCTCCAGACAACTGCATCCTCTGAGAATAGCAGCAGATGCATTTCTAATCTCCTGGCCTACGAGCCTACTGTATGCGTTTCCTCCCATGCCTCTAGTGGCCCGGAGCCTTTTCAAGGTGCTTTGGGACAAGGCCTTGGTGATCCTGGTAGCCCCCAGATGGCCGAGGCAACCGTGGTTTCCACTCCTTCTACAGTTGGCTGTGGACACTCCACTCCCTCTGGGGGTGCAACCCGATCTCCTATCTCAGGATCAGGGTTCTCTCTTGCACCCCAACCTCCAGTCCCTCAGTTTGATGGCCTGGATGCTGAAAGGGTAGTTCTAGCTCCCTTACTGCTACCTAGGGAAGTGGAGGAGGTAGCCTTGGCCTCTAGGAGGCACTCCACTAGAAAATCTTATGCTCTCAAGTGGCGTAGGTTCTCCACCTGGTGTGCTCAGCACAAGGAGGATCCGTTTTCGTGCCTGGTGCCAGTGGTGCTGCAATATTTGCTTCACCTGTCCGACCTGGGCCTTAAATCCAACTCTGTTCGGGTCCACCTCAGTGCTCTGTCAGTACACCACTCACCGGTGGAAGGTCAGTCTCTGTCAGGCCACCCTTTAGTTGCCCGCTTCCTCAGAGGCCTCCTTTTGCTCAAGCCTCCGATTCGTCCACCTGCACCTGAGTGGGATTTCAATGTGGTCTTGCAACGACTTACATGCCCACCATTTGAGCCTATGGCTACTTGTCCTTTACGCTTTCCTGGAAGGCGTTGTTTTTGGTAGCTCTTAGCTTAGCTAGGCGAGTCAGTGAGCTACAAGCTCTGGTCTCAGAGGCACTATACACAAGGTTCTATAGGAACAGGGTGGTCTTACGGACTCACCCAAAGTTCCTTCCAAAGGTTGTCTCCTCCTTCCATCTCAATCAGGAGGTGGTTCTTCTGACTTTCTTTCCCAGGCTGCATGCCAGCTGGGCTGAAATGGTCTTGCATACCCTGGACTGTAGGAGGGCGTTGTCCTTCTACCTTGACTGTACGCAGGGACATCGAAGGGCTGTTCAGCTCTTCGTATCTTTTGACCTTAATAAGCTGGGGTTACCTGTCTCCAAGCGTACCTTGTCCATCTGGGTGGCACTGTATCGCCTGGGCGTACAGGGCAGCCGGCCTCTCCTTACAGGGTCAAGTCACGGCCCACCGTGTCAGGGCGAAGGCTGCGTCAGTAGCTCATCTCCGCTCTGTTCCTTTGGCAGACATCTGCCGGGCCGCTACTTGGTCTTCAAACCAGACTTTTGTGGCCCACTACTGCCTCAAGAGGGAGTCCTGCAGGGACAGTGCTTTCGGACAGGCGGTACTCTGTAATCTTTTTGAGGAATAGGCAACTCCTACCCTCCAGCCCTGGTGTTGGGCTACCGTACGGGGGTGTTCTCAGAGAAGATTCTTTCATGCATGCTGGAGCTCTAGAGGGAGCTCATTGTTCAGCTTTTGGTCCCCGGTAGCCTTAAGCTGGGGAGTCCCATATGTGAGGACTGACTTCCTGCTTGGTCCTGGAGAAAGAGTAGTTACCTGTAACAGGTGTTCTCCAGGAGCAGCAGGAATCAGTCCTCACAACCCTCCCTCCTCCCCTGGGAGTTGCAGTCATATAATTCATTTTGATTTTTTGCTGTCTTTTAGCTATGTCATCAGACTGAGCAAGATGGCACCCTTGGGTGGGAAGGGGACCATGCATGTGCACTGCATTCCCAAAGGCTTTCTTTGAAAACTGGGGAAATGTTCCGCATGGGGGCTCCGTCAGCGCCGACGTCACCCATATGTGAGGACTGATTCCTGCTGCTCCTGGAGAACACCTGTTACAGGTGAGTAACTACTCTTTCTGTGATCCATCGTTCCTGCCGATGCCTGGGTGTCGGTACCGGTGGAAGCGGTTATGACCCCAGAACATGGCACCAGTAGTTCTGCAGAGGTGGAAGCCTCTGGAACATTCTGGAGCCCTGTTAATGCTTTGGAGACCAAGGCCTCCCGCTGGCGCTGTTTTGCTGGTGAACTTTCCTCAAGGGCAACGCCAGTGGCATCTCCTTTACTTGGAAGGAGATCTACCCTTTGAGGACCGGCCAGTCTTAGACTTAAGTTTAGTTACCTGAGATCCATGGGAGGAAGATGAAGCCCTGGAAGATGATGCAACTGACATTGTATCTGTGGCAAAGAGGGTACCGAGTTTATCAGCTCTATTCTGCAGGCCCCTCTTGGTCAGCTTTCTGCAGGAGAGAGACTCCGATGGAGAATGGTCAGGACCTAAACACTTAAGACACCATTCATGGGTGTCGGTGACGGAAATGGTACCGCCACATTTAGAACATTTCTTGAAACCACTAGCTGGTTTCTCCATGTTTGAAGAAAAATGGGCCTAGTGCCCAAAATGGCGCCTAGCCCCAAGAGGGGAAAGGCCCCTGAAAGAAAATCTTTTAGAAAGCTAGTTTTTGTTTTGTTTTGTTTTTTGGGGGGCGGGGGTTGAAAAAGAAGAAAAGAGAATCGGCGGTACCGGTAGACATCGAAGGAAGGCAGATGCAACCACAAAAAACCAAAAGAATAAGGGTACATTTTTCTGCAGTGACAGGGTATGCGTCCTGTTGGCTCCACGGAAAATGAAAAACTGAAGAGGGAGAGTTGGGAAGGCAGCATGCAGGTGCTATGGGATGCTCCCAAAAGCTTTTCTATTGGATGCTGGGGAGCGTTCCCGCGCAGTCTCCGTTGGTACTGACGATACCCATATGTGAAGACTTATTCCTGCTGTTCCCGGAGATCACCTGTTACAGGTGAGTAACTATACTTTCCTGACCATAGTGTGGGCAATGTTGGTCTCAACGTCTGCCCTCCACAGTACCACCACAGGTCTGCCCTAGGGATCACCAGGTTGGAGTAGTTCTTCTCTTCTCCTTCCATCCCTTCAGGTTTAGGCTTAGAACGCAGGTATTCAGTTCCCCCACTTCCCTCATGTAGTTCATCCACTGCCTGGCGAGACAGGCGGAGTGATTTCCAAACACTGCTGAAAATGTGGGGGGAAGTTTACCTCCTTCAAGTCTGTAGGGGGAGAGAGCAAATTCAATGACTTGCAACTTTCATTTCCCGAAGCTGTTTTTTCCTGATACAGAGATATGAGGCATCTTACTCAATCGGGATCTCTATCCCACCTCAAGGGTAAGGGCACAACCTGTGCAATGGGCCTCCCAGAGGCACATGCATAGCAATTGCTACAGTTGAGACTTCCTATGGTATATTTAACCCATTCAACCCAGGCGTTCACATCCCCATAACCCGTTTCCACCTCTAGAGTGTGCCTCAAATCTTTAATCTCCACTATCTTGACTGCCTTAGGGTCCTTATTAGGTTCAAAGGATATGCTGGGGAATGGTGTGGAGACCTGAGTCTGATTCTTTGATATTTTTATCTTCAGTCTTACATAGTAACATAGTAAATGACAGCAGATAAAGACCAGTATGGTCCATCTAGTCTGCCCAGTAAGATGGCAAGAGTAGGTGCACCTGCCGCTCCATGCAGGCCACCCTTCCCCATGTCTTTGTTTTAGGGGTGAACCCACCGCTCCGTGTAGGACACCCCTGTATGTTGAGAAATTAGTTTATTTTGATTTTATCCTGTTGCTGTAAAGGGATCCACTGTGTCTGTCCCATGCCATTTTGAATTCTGTCACTGTATTTGTCCCCAACACTTCCATCGGGAGGGCATTCCAAGCATTCACCACCCTTTCAGTGAAAAAGGATTTCCTGACATTGCCTTTCAATTTACCCCCTTGCAGCTTTGTTATGTCCTCTAGTTTTACAGCTTCCCTGTCTTTGGAAAAGGTTGGTTTGTTCATTATTTCTCTTTAAGTATTTAAGGTCTGAATCATATCTCCCCTGCTCCTCCTCTCCTCAGAGTGTACACATTTAGGTCTTCAAGTCTCTTCTCATAACGCTTCTGATACAGGCTCTAAATCATTTTGGTCGCCTTCCTCTGAACAGTTTCCTGTCTTTTTATATTCTTTGCAAGAGATGGTCTCCAAAACTGAACACAGTATTCCAAGTGAGGCCTCATCAGTGACTTATATACAGTGGCATTAGTACCTCTTCCTTTCTGCTGGTAATTCCTCTTTGTATGCAACCCAACATCTTCCTGGCTTTTGCCACTGCCTTGTTGCACTGTTTTGCCACCTTGAGATCTGCAGAAATAATCACACCAAGGTCCTTCTCCTGGTCCGTGCACACCAACCTCTCGCCCCCTATCGTGTACGTTTCCCCTGGATTTCTGCTTCCCAAGTGCATGACACTGCACTTCTTTGCATTAGATCTTAACTGCCAAGCATTAGACCATTCTTCCAGCTTTTGTAGATCTTTCCTCGTGTTATCCACTCCCTCAGGGGGAGTCCATTATGTTGCAAATTTTTATGTCATCTGCAAAAAGACATACTTTTCCATGCAGTCCTTCAGCAATATACTCGCAAATACATTGAACAGCGCCGGGCCCAGGACCGAACCCTGGGGCACCCTGCTAATCACCCTCCTTTCATTCGAGTGAGCTCCATTTACCATCACCTTCTGTCGTCTGTCAGTCAACCAATTTCTGATGCAGTTCACCACCTTGGGACCCATCCCCAAACTACTGAGTTTGATAAGTCTCCTATGAGGAACAGTATCAAAGGCTTTGCTGAAATCCAGGTAGATGACATCCATTGCATGCCCCTGATCTAGCTCCCTGGTCACCCAGTCAAAGAACTCAATCAGATTTGTTTGGCAAGATTGTCTTTGGTAAAGCCATGTTGCCTCAGATCATGCAATCTGTTGGTTTTGAGAGAGTCCACTATTCACTCTTTCAGAAGTGTGCTTCCATTACTTTTCCCACCACTGAGGTAAGGCTTACAGGCCTGTAGTTTCACTTCTTTCCTGTCACCACTTTTGTGAAGAGGTACCACATCCGCCCTTCTCCAGTCCTGAGGAACTATTTCTGTTTCCAAGGATCTGTTGAAAACATCCTTTAACGGCCCTGCAAGAACCTCTCTCAGCTCTTTCAGTATCCTGGGATGTATCCCATCCGGTCCCATGGCCTTGTTCACTTTCAGTTTTGCAAGTTGTTCTAACGCATCATCTTCAGTGAATGTTGTGGTATCTACTTCATTCCCATTTTTATATTTGGGAGTCACAGATGGTCCTTCTCCAGGATTTTCTTTAGTAAAAACAGAGCAGAAGTATTTGTTTAGCGATTTTGCTTTTTCAATGTCACTTTCCACAAGGGGATCTTGCCCACTAACGTCTATTCATAGGTCCCATCCAGTGAGTCATTCCTTCCAGAGAGGGTGACCACGATGGGGTTGCAATTTCCTGGGTTATATTGCTGAATGCTGTGTTTCTTTATCATTTTCTTTTGAACTGGGTGCCTCTTCCCCTCGGAGACCCATCCTCCATTCTCAGTGGTCCACCAGACTTGTGACCACCTGTAACAGGGCATCCCGTACACAAGTGTCTGAGCAGTCTCTGGACACACATACTTGTGACTATTTCCCCACAACTTTTCGTAGTATCCCCCATCACAACTTATCACTTGGCAGGCATCAAATTCTAGGCTCACTGGTCCCTCTCCCTCTGGTACGGTTACAGTAAATATGTTGGGGTACACCCTTCCCCATCGTGTCTGTGTTTGTATTTGTTAATCTGGCCATCCCTTTCCCTGTCCTAGATCCCATGTCATTCCCCTTTAACAGAGAAAGTGATCCCCCCCCCCCCCCGACCATAGCAACACCATCCACTTTTCTTTGTCCATGTTATAATTTTTATTAGTCCTTGTTAACCAACTTCTCTCCTGTTCTTCTGTTTTTCCTTTTTTTCAGGCGCAGAGGGTCATTAGTTCCCTGGACCTTCCATTGTTCATCTGAAGGAGCTTTGACCAGACCTTTAATTTGTGTATAATGAGTCCTACCTTTT
The DNA here is from genome assembly GCA_033557465.1 of Ichthyophis bannanicus. Taxonomy (NCBI): domain Eukaryota; kingdom Metazoa; phylum Chordata; class Amphibia; order Gymnophiona; family Ichthyophiidae; genus Ichthyophis; species Ichthyophis bannanicus. Next base: position 1,074,811,886 of record CM066032.1, read on the forward strand.
TCCACAGTTCTTATAGCAGTCTCAGTACTCAGTAAGACCTGTAATGGGCCTTCCCAGTCTGGTTGCAATTTGGACTCCTTCCAGGATTTTATCAAGACTCACTATCCTGGTTTGAGACCGTGAACTGCAAACTCCAATGGGGATATTTGTGCTAACAGTCCTTTATTCCTGAGAACAGATAAAGAAGAGGACAATCAAAGTATATATTCTTTAAGAAGCTTATCTTTAGTTTCGAACTGAGGAGGTTCCTTTAATTGTCCCATATAGGGTAATCCGAATAACATTTTGTAGGGGGACAATCCTAAATCTTTCAGAGGGGCTGTTCGGATCCTTAATAATGCTAAGGGCAAACACTTAGTCTAAGGTAATTTTGTTTCTAACATCAATTTGGCTAGCTGCTTCTTTATAGTCTGATTCATACATTCCACTCTCCCTGAGGAGGTTGGATGCCATGGAGTATGGAAATCCCAAGATACTCCTAGAGTTTCCATTATGTTTTGCAATGCCTTGGTTGTGAAGTGACTTCTCTGGTCCGAGTCAATATGACCTTTCATTCCATATCTTGGAATGATTTGTTCCAAGACTACTTTTGCAACTCCTATTGCTGTGGCAGCTACCATGGGATATGCTTCCATCCATCCCGTCTAATGGTCCACTATTACCAAAAGGTACTTCACCCGCCCAACCAGGGGCAACTCAGTGAAATGAACCTGTATACTTTGGAATGGACGAAGACCAGGGTCTCTGCCTCCTTGTGGTTGTTTCCTAAGGGCCTTTTTGTTTATTTTCTTACAGGTTATACACTCTCACACACTTGTTTGGCTACTGTGTATATTCCCATATACCCATAGTGCCTTAGAGCCAGATCACACATTGCCTGTACCCCCCAATGACTCCCTTGATGTAGAATGACCATAATTTCTCTCATTGTTTACCATCTGCCTGCCCTCGGGTAAAACCCATTTCCCCCCTTTTCAGTTTTTACTGCCCCTATATCTTTGAGTTTTTGGTTTTCCCTTTCAGTAAGTAAGAACATAAAAACATAAGATATGCCATACTGGGTCAGATGAAGGTCCATTAAGCCCAGTATCCTGTTTTCAACAGTGGCCAATCTAGGTCATAAGTACCTAGCAGTCTCCCCAAAAGACACAGGTTCCTCAATGTTTATATTAGGTCAAGCAGTGATATCCTGGGTCCCTTTTAATAATGGTTTATGGACCTTCCAGGAACTTGTCCAAACCCTTTTAAAGCCCAGCTACACTAACAGCTTTTACTACATCCTCCAGTAACAAATTCCAGAGTTTGATTATACGTTGAGTGAAAAATTATTTTCTCTTATTAGTCTTAAATAGGTTACCCTGTAGCTTCATTGCATGTCCCCTAGTCTTTTTATATTCTAATGGTGTAAACAATTGATCTACGTTTACCTGTTCCACTCCATTCAATAATTTATAAACCTCTATCATATCTCCTCTCAGCCGTCTCTTTTCCAGGTTGAAGAGTCCTAACCTTTTTAGCCTCTCTTCATAGGAGTATCCTTCCATCCCCTTTACCATTTTGGTGGCTCTTCTCTGTACCTTTTCTAATAATGCTATATCCTTTTTTAAGATACGGGGATTTGCTGCCTGACTTCCTATTTCTGGGGTTAAATTGTATATAGGGGTTAAGTCTTCCTCTAAGGCAGCTTCCTTAGCAGTTTCATCTGCTAATCTATTTCCTCCGGCTTCAAAAGAATTCCCTGCTTAATGACCGTTTACATGCACCACTGCTATTTCTTTTTGGCAGCAGCAAACACTTGCTGAATTAATCTTTTCACTGTTTACGTATAAGTTAAGGATTTGACATAACCACCCTTTGTCTGTGCCAAATTTCAGCCAGAAGACTGCAGCTGGCTTTGTTTTCTTTTGTCCATGTAAAACAGCAATTCTGAAAACAGTGTGTTCATTAATCTTCCATTTACTTCAACATCCTCCCTAACTGACTATCTGGAGGAATGTCCCCGGGGTCTTTATTCTTGGCCCTATCCTTACTCAAGTTTCCTCTAGTCCCATTGAGACTCCTTCACCAATATGAATTTGCTTTGTCTCTCTCCAGCCACACTCCTCGTGGATGTGTCAGAACCGTGGATTGAGACTCTGCACTCACTTCGTGTCTAGGACATGTCTCATACACACAACAATCTGTCTCGATACTCAACCACCAAGGCAGTACTTTACAGTCTTGTTTCTTACCTTGGTCCTGCACAGAGTTACCTGGTTGACGCGTTTGTGCCTGCTTAATTCCTGGTCTGCTTCACTAAGTCTGTATTGATTTTTTCCATCATGGTCTTGGGATTTTGCTGTTAGTACGCTGTCGGAGCACCCCTTCGTCGATACACGAGACCGTTAAACTCAGCGGGATGTGTCTCCCCATCCTCGGCGGCGGTGGTGGTCTCCTCCAGTGATGAGACAATCCCGTATGAGCCCCCAATCTGTAATAAACATAACTTTTTACACAATAACAGACTCCTCAGTGAAGCAAAGGGTTACTTTAATTACATTACATTCTTGCAAGAAGGGTGTCCGCTTGGCTGAGCAGACACACCTATCCTCTGTTTCACAGTTCTTTTATAGTATACTATGTTCTCTCCCTCTTCCAGCATGTCTATAACTCATTGGTTAATACTGTCTCACTCCACCTCTTTGTACTTCTGCACTTGTGACAGGCTACGTATTACTAGCCACATAGTCTCTCCTTCCAGGATGCAGACATACAGCAAAGGGAGTCAGAAAGTCATTGCATACAAAATTATATTACAAAGTGGTGAATGAATGGAATACAAGAATTATATTACATTGTAAAAAAAACATATCACATTTGTTTATATCAATCCTTGCTAATTTTCTGTAACAATTGTAGGGAAAAATAGCAAATGTAGGGAGTGCATACAAAAGGCCTCTGTTCCATGGGATTGTAAAAGCATTGTGCAGTATCTGTAGTGGACTTGATGAATGGATGCATTTAGCGTTCTCCATCACAAATAGGTCTATGTCCAGAGTTCTCCAAATCCAAAAGATGGAGATTTGTGACCATCTGATCAAGGGTCCACTTGTGTGGATTTAATTGCCTGCTGAGTCTGCCAGTTGATTATATTGACCATGCAAGTAGACCACTTGCAGGGCGACTTGCAGATGACAGGCCAGAGCCAGATTACAAATTTTGTTGCTTCTAAATTTAAAGGTAGGGATCCTGAATTGCCTTGCTTCTTGTAAAACAAAGCTGTTTTGATTTTCCATCCTGACTATAACTGAACTACCTGTATAGTGTGCAATTCTGGAGACCGCACCTTCAAAAGGATGTGAACAGGATGGAGTCGGTGCAGAGGGTGGCTACTAAAATGATTAGTGGTCTTCATTATAAAGCATATGAGGACAGACTGAAGGATCTTAATATGTACACCTTAGAGGAAAGGCGGGATAGAGGTGATATGATTGAGATGTTTAAATACCTCCGTGGCATAAATGTTCAGGGAGAGAGCCTCTTTCAATTGAAAGCAAGTTCTGCTACGAGGGGATATGGGATGAGGGTGAAGGGAGATAGATTCAGGAGTGATATGCGGAAATATTTCTTTACGGAAAGAGTAGTGGATCCATGGAATAGTCTCCCAGTGGAGGTGGTAGAGATGAGGACAGTAACTGAATTCAAAAAAGCATGGGACCAACACAGAGGATCTCTAAAGGTAAAAAGTGGACTGTTGTAGTTGTTGATATTTTGAAGGACAGACTAGATAGGCCATGTGGTCTTTTTCTGTCATCAAGTTTCTATGTTTCTACCTGCATGTAATATTGCATTGAAGATGGCTCAAGTTGTAGAATGATGTATTGTGTTCTGGGTATGATCCATAGCCCTCGAGTATGTGGATGGTAAGGTGCGCTACCCATCTTAAGTAGATGGATATGCAGTGAGATCATCTAGTACTGGGACTGTTAGCGGTCGCCGCATTAGAAGATTGTTGCAGTTCATCCACCATTCTAGAGACTTTTAGATTTGGCTCTGAAACAGGTTATCTTCTTTCTCAGTGACTGTCGCTGATTCCAGTGCTAATGTAATGTCCTCATGTGCTGCTTGCCAGAGGTAGAACATGTACTGCTGCCGCTATATGTCCTAGTAGTTTGAGCACAAAGTAAGCAGTGACCATATAGATCTGGTGAAGGGCTGTGCTGATACAAACTATTGCAGCTGCTCTTTCTTTGGGGAGGAAAGCTCCTTCTCCAGAGACAAACAGGGGGATGCAGGCACACTCCAAGTTGAAGTCCCTGGACTGAGCCTTGTGTTGTAGCTCCCACAGCTCAGAGAGCTGCTTTGCCTCAATGAGCATGTGTGTCTGCTTCCCGTCTGCCTGTGCCTGGAGAATCAGTTTTTTAACTTATCATGCACAGCCTGCATGGGTCTCCCTTTTCTCTACAGTTTTTGCCTGCTATTTTTCCTTTTCTCATGTGTTTCTCGTTCTCTCCTCACTACCAGCTTTTCTTGCTGTCAGCATTAACAGTGTCTAAAACAAAACTAAAAAACTGTTTTCTCTTCACCGTACAGCCACAAGAGTGCCTTTTGCTTCCAGGGCTCTCCCCTCAGTGGGGGTTAGCTTCATTGAGTCCTCTTTTTTTTTTTTTTTTGAAAGTGAGAAATGGCAAGAGGAGCTTCTTCACAGGCTGCAGCTGCTTCATTTTGGTGCCATGAGATAACCCTTGCTCATCAGTCTACTGCCTTTGCGGGTAATTTCTCATGTCTGACTCCTCCTCCTCTCCCCCCCATTAGGCCAAGTACAGGCTCGGAGGGGGGCCCCTCTATCTCAATGTAGCCTCAGTACCTGTTTTAGCATACCTGGTTGTGGCTGGGAGGGTCCCCCTTTGCTGCTACTGCCATCGGGTGGCACCCCTCCCAAATTGACTCAAAGTATGTTGGCTTCCTCCTCTAATCTTCCAGGGGACATGCTTACTTCGGGTCAGAAGGCTAAATCCAAGCATAAGCAATAGTTCGTCATGCCACAATTGGGTAAGCATCAATCTCCAGGAGCAAGCAGGAATGTAGTCTTCACATATGGGTACGTCGATACCGACGGAGCCTGCACGAGAATGCTCCCCAGCATCCAATTAGGAAGCTTTTGGGAGCATCCCACAGCACCTGCATGCTGCCTTCCCGCCTTTCCCAACTGCCTCTCTCCAGTTCTTCGTTTTCCGCGGAGCCAGCAGGTTGTGTTCCTGTCACCGCAGAAAATTTTCCTTCTTTTTGTGGTCACGTCTGCCTTCCTCGACGCTTTACCGGTACCGCCGGTTTTTCTTTATTTCTGTATTTCTTTTCTTTAAAAAAAAAAAAAATCCTTAGTACATTTTTTCCAGGTGCACGTGCCATTTTGGGCCTTAGGCCCAAGATTTTTTCCATAATGGAAAAACCCTCCTCGGGTTTTAAAAAGTGCACCAAGTGTGGCGGTACTATCTCCGTCACCTACACCCATGAGTGGTGTCTGAAATGTTTAGGTCCTGATCATTCCATCTCTGAGTGTATGGCCTGTGCCATGATGTCCAAGAGCGGTCGACAGAACCGAGCTGCCAAGCTCAGTACCGTTTCCCTCTGATGCAGCTTCGGTGGCATCGATGTCTTCCAGGGCTTCGTCTTCCTCCCGTGGATCTCAGGTAACTAAACATAAGTCTAGTCGGTCCTCAAAGGGTAGATCCCCTTCTAAGCATCGAGATGCCTCTGGCGTTGCCCTTGAGGATTCTGCACCGGCAAAATTGCCCCGGCGGGAGGCTTCAGCTTCCAAAGCATTATCAGGGCTCCAGGATGTTCTCGAGGCCTTGACGTTGGCAGAACTACTGGTGCCATGCTCTAGGGTACCGGCGGTCTTCTCCGGTACCGACATCCAAGCATCGGCAGCATCGATAGACCAGAGAGTCCTGGCTATTGAGCGCAGTCTGGCGGCTCTCCTTGCAGCGTCGACACCCTCGGAACCGCGTCAAACTCTTCAACCGGTACCGGCACCGACTCCGGCACTGGTACCGGTACTGATAGCATCGACATTGGTGTCTGCATTGCCGGCACCCAGTCATCCGATGCCTTCCGGTACCGATTACTCCCGGTACCGACTTCAGTCGGTACGGGTATCGGGCTCTTCAAGAGCATCCTGACAGAAGATACTTCGAGTCCTCAGAGGAGTCTGAGGATTCTGACAGTTCTATCGATGCGGGAATACTTCTCCCAGAGGAGCCTTCCTCCCCTAAACATAGGATGTCTCCCCCAGAGGACATTTCCTTTCAGGATTTCATCAGGGAGGTGGCTCGAGGTCTGTCCATTACTGTGGCACCTGAAACAGAGGGCAAAGGAGTTGGAAATTTTACAATATCCTAAAACTCCTAAGGAGACAGCTACCTTGCCCATCCATGAGATCTTGCATGATCTCATGTTAAGAATGTGGGAGACACCTCTTACCACCTCTCCTCATTCTCGTAGACTGGATACTCTGTATTGAGTCCCTCCTTGTCCTGGTTTCCAGAAAACCCAGCTTCCTCACCACTCTATTGTAGTGGAATCAGCTATGAGACGGATCAAGAGTGCAAAGAGGCATGCCTCTAATCCTCCAGGACGTGAGTGCAGAACTTTGGATGCCTTTGGACGTCGTGTCTTCCAAGCTTCCATGCTTTCTGCCAGTATCAGTTCCTATAGTCTATATATGGAAATGTTCCTGAAAGTCACAGGAGATTTAGAGGCTCTAGACCCTCTTCTTCCTGAGGATAGAAGACAGGATTTTCTCACATTGGTCAAACATGCCCAGAATGTTTCAAACTTTGTCAACCGTGCAGCTTTTGACTGTTTTGAGTGCATAAGCAGAACCTCTGCCATTGCCATAGGTGCACGTAGAATTGCTTGGCTCCAGGCATCTGATCTGGAGCTCTGGGTACAAGACAAACTCGGAAATATTCCTTGTACTGGTGAGAACCTGTTTGGTAAAGATTGACAGGAGAAAGCCAATGAGATGGATGCTGAAAACTCCACCTTGGACAGATTGTCCAAGTCTACAGCTGATCCTGCAAGAAAAATCTTTTAAGAAACCATTCTTTTCTAAAAAGAAAACATTTTATCCTGCTTATTCTCAGCAGGCACGTTCTGCAGGTTAACCTGTCCGGAAAAGTCAGCAGCCACCCAAACAGAAGAAGGCAAAGACTGCTAAGCCTCAACTGTCTCAGCAGTCTCAGCCTCCACAAGGTCTTTGACTTTCATCTAGAGAACTTAGCCTTCCTGGCCCTCAATGGACCAGAGCCTTCCACCATTCCAGGAAGGTTATGCCATTTTGCCTCCAGGTGGGAGCAGATAACAGCAGAGCATTAGACACACTCCATTATCAGAGAGGGGTACAAGCTGCACTTTCTGAGCATGCCCCCTCCCACAATGGTAAGAGCGTTCAATTCTCAGACCTCTCTCATCAACCTGTTAGATCGAGGTCTCTACACTTCTTGCCCAAGGGGCAATAGAAGAAGTACCCATTCATCAGCAGGGTACAGGGTTTTACTCCCCCTATTTCCTTATCCCAAAGAAAACAGGGGGATACAGACCTATCTTGGACCTCAGAGAATTGAACAAATTCCTGTTCAAAGAGAAATTCAAAATGATTTCTCTAGGAACTCTGCTGCCATACCTTCAGAGTCAGGATTGGCTTTGTTCTCTAGATCTCAAGGATGCGTACACTCATGTTCTCATCCATCCAGCTCACAGAAAGTTCCTTCGGTTCTTTCTCCAGGGAGAGCACTACCAATACAGGGTGCTTCCTTTTGGTCTGGCCTCAGCTCCAAGAGTGTTCACAAAATGCATGGCTGTGGTAGCAGCATTTCTCCACACTCTAGGCATATTTGTCTTCCCCTACTTAGATGACGGGCTCATTCGAGCCCCATTAGAGTCAGAGGCCAGGCCTTCCCTATCTTGCACAATGCGTATCCTTCAGTATTTGGGTCTAGTGATAAACATCCCAAAATCCAGTCCACTCAGTCTCTAGAGTTCATAGGAGCTTTGCTGGATACCAAAAGGGCAAGGGCCTATCTCCCCCAGGCCCGTTTCTTCGCATGGTGCAGTTAGCTTCTCAAGTAGTGCTAAAACCTTCCCTCACTGCCTGAGAAATGCTACAACTAATAGGCCACATGGCATCCACAGTGCATGTGGTTCCTTATGCTCGCCTCCACATGAGAGCAGCCCAGTGGACTTTATCCAACCAATGGACTCAGGCATCAGGATGCCTGTCAGACAAAATAGCAAACACAAATCGTCTTATTTTGTCCCTCCAATGGTGGCAGTCCTCTCAAAACCTGTTGCTGGGGTCCCCTTTTCAACAACCCTTACCCCAGGCAACTCTCACAACAGATGCTTCACCAATGGGTTGGGGAGCTCATCTACAAGACCTCTCCACCCAAGGCACCTGGACTCCACAGGAGACTCATCTACATATCAATCTCTTAGAGCTCAGAGCAATCTTCCTTGCTCTTCGAGTGTTCCACACCCTGCTCAGCTACAAGACAGTCCTCATTCATATGGACAATCAAGTAGCCATGTTCTATGTGAACAAGCAGCGGGGACAGGCTCTGTCGCTTTGCAATGAAGCTTTGCGACTATGGGCCCTCGCCAGAGAGCATCAGATTCATCTCCTGGCAGTGTATCTTCCAGGCATACAAAACTCTTGGGCAGACAGACTCAGTCGAGTTCTGCTTCCACACGAATGGTCTCTACATGCAGACCAGGTGGCCAAGATTTTTCAGATTTGGGGAACCCCAGACATAGACCTCTTTGCAAGTCCGTTGAATGCCAGACCTCCCCGGTTCTGTTCCAGAATTCCGGCTCAGGGCTCTCAGGCCAGGGATGCCTTCCTCCTTCACTGAGGTCAGGACTTCCTTTATGCCTTTCCGCCCATTCCCTTAATTCCCAAAACCCTATTCAGGCTTCAGAGAGACAGAGGCCATATGATTCTCATAGCATCACATTGGCCACGGCAAGTGTGGTACCCTCTGCTTCTACAACTCTCTCAAGCTCCCTCCCTGGAGTTAGGGTATGCTCCATATCTCCTGTTTCAGGAGGACGGAATGTTATGGCGTCCCAATCCCCAATCCCTGCAACTCAGGGCTTGGTTGCTGAAGGCCTAGATCTTCATGATCTTAACCTTCCTCAGCCAGTAAAGGATATCCTTTATGCTTCCAGGAAACCTTCCACAAGACGCTTTTATGCTTTCAAGTGGAAAAGGTTTACCATATGGTGTTCGCAGAAGGGTCTTAACCCATGTGCGATACCTCTGGAATCATTGCTGGAGTATCTCCTTCATTTATCCAATGCAGGACTTAAGACTAACTCAGTAAGAGTCCATTTGAGTGCCATTGCAGCTTCTTTCAAGCCTCTTAATGGACAACCTATTTCCTCCCATCCTCTTGTAGCAAGATTTATGAGAGGCCTTCTTCTAACTAAGCCTCCCATTAGGCCACCTCCAGTGGCATGGGACTTAAACCTGGTTCTTGATCAGCTCATGAAGCCGCCTTTCGAACCCTTGCCTACTACATCATTGAAATTCCTTTCTTGGAAAGTTATCTTTCTCATTGCAATCACATCAGCACGCTGCATCAGTGAGTTGCAAGTGCTAGTAGCTGATCCACCTTATACAAGGTTCCATCATGACAAGGTAGTCCTTAGGACTCATCCACACTTCATGCCGAAGGTGGTTTCGCCTTTCCATTTAAACCAACGGTCTACCTGCCTGTGTTTTTTCCAAGACCTCATGCATCTAATGCAGAAAGGAATCTTCATACTTTAGACTGTAAAAGAGCTTTAGCCTTTTACTTGCAAAGAACACAGCAACATAGAAAGTCCTCTCAACTCTTTGTTGCTTTTGATCCTTCTCATTTGGGACTTCCAGTCTCCAAGAGAACACTGTCCAACTGGATTGCACAGTGTATTTCCTTTGCCTATCAGAGTAAGAACCTTCCTCTGGAGGGCCATGTCACAGCTCACAATGTGAGAGCCATGGCAGCTTCAATGGCTCATCTACACTCTGTGTCTATCGACGACATCTGTCGAGCAGCCATTTAGGCCTCAGTCCATACCTTCACAGTCCATTACTGCTTGGACAAGGACTCCTGCCGGGATGCCTTGTTTGGTCAGGCTGTTCTTCAACACCTGTTCCATACCTAATCAACTCCTACCAGCCATTTCTGGTTGGATGCCAGAGATCCATGGGGGGAAGTGGAGCCCTTCACAGGGGCACACTACTTCTGGCATCTAAAGCTAGGGAGTCCCCATATGTGAAGACTACATTCCTTCTTGTTCCTGGAGATAGCATAGTTACTCACCTGTAACAGGTGATCTCCGGGAACAGCAGGAATTTAGTCTTCACAACCCACCCACCTCCCCTAGGAGTTGTATATCTCTTTCTCTTTCCCTCTCTCTCTCTTAGTCTCAGCTTTAAACTCAACTGGAGAGAGGCAGTTGGGAAAGGCGGGAAGGCAGCACGCAGGCGCTGTGGGATGCTCCCAAAAGCTTCCTAATTAGACACTGGGGAGTGTTCCCACGCTGGCTCCGTCAGTACTGATGTACCCATATGTGAAGACTAAATTCCTGCTGTTCCCGGAGATCACCTGTTACAGGTGAGTAACTAACTATGCTTTCCAAGTGAAAATCCACACCTGATGGGCCTCCTCCCACCCCCTTGGGAGGCCCCTCAACACTCTGTCCTCCCTTCTCTCCCTCCTGCAGAAATTCCCCCAGGACAGTTAAGCTCTTCTGCAGGCCTCCCCTCAAAGCCTTGAACCATGTCATAGTGTGCCCTCAAACCCACGGCTACCCCCTCTCAGGGGGCCCCTTGCTCACCTCTAATTGTCTGGCACAAACCTGTTGCCTCTTGATGAGGATGTTCGGTCGCTACCATCTTAGCCTTGGGAACCCTGTGGTTCTTATATGAAGGACCCTGCTCCAGTCTCCCCTGACTAGGATCTCCAGGACAAATCACCTGAGGACCTTTTCCTTCCTGAAGTTTCTCCAAAACCTCTCCCAGGCTCTTGCTCTTAGTGACTCCGTAGATGCTGACCAACAAGTGAGATTTTCATTCCATCTTGAAAGCTTATAGTGCTCCTATAGGATCTTTGGTCCTCCATTTGGAAAATCCCATCTTTTGGCAATGCGGTATCCCGGCGCATGGGTCTTAAATACAAGGTCCTGCCTGCACTGTACTTCCTTCATCCTCTGGTTCCTCAGTCAGTTGTCTCTGAGGCTGTCCTTAAAAAAACAGAGCGCATCTTAGCTCACCAGCTGCATATGCTATACTGTCAGCGCAACCTTTTTCTTCAGCTGGTTGACACTGCTTCAGCAGACCCAGCTCTGCTGGCTGTGGACAGAGTGATTTATGTATCTCATTATCTGGGCACTTATGATATCTATGATTCTGTGGCCCGCTCCGCAGCCATTGCTATTCTTCAGGAACAAGCAGGAAGTCTGTCCTCAAATATGGGTGACGTTCGTGCCGACAGAGCCCACGCGGAGCATTTCCCAGCTTTCAAAGAAAGCCTTTGGGAATGCTACCACGCATGCGTGGTCCCCTTCCCGCCCAAAGGTGGCATCTTGCTCAGTCTCCTTTTGTTCCATGGCGCCCAACGGACATGGTCCAGTACTCTCCCGGGAAAAAGTTCTAAAATTCCTTCCATTTTTCCGATTTGTGTACCAGTTCCCTTCCTGATCTCTGCTCCCTTTTTTCTCTTATTTTCTCGGTCCACCTCGACTGGCCTTCGTGTCTTTTTTTCACCCAGGGGTCCTCGACCCTGGCCGGGTGTTCTCCCATCATGATGCGGTCACAGGCAGGTGGAAAGCAGGTACATGCTTAATGAGACAACAGAGCCTCTGAGCTGTGGAAGATCTAGCACAAGGCTCAGTCCGTAGACTTCACTTTTGAGTGTGGCTGCATACCCCTGCTGTCTATAGAGAACCCCTGCTACAGGTATACAACTACACTTTCCTGATTTGTGCACCAATGAATAGAATGTATTGTGATGGGGCCAGGTTTGACTTCTCTAGGTTGATCAAGAAGCCCAGATATCCTGATGAGTAGGATAGATTTCTGGAGGGGAGTGAGTTTCTCTCTCCTTTTGTCAAGCAGACAGTAGCCAGACATCTAGATAGGGGAAGACACAATGGCCTTCTTTGCAAAATTGAGCAGTTAAACTACAAGACTCTGTAAAGACTGTTTGTAGTGTCTGCCATGAAGCACAGGAATTGTCTGTTTCTCCTGAATAGGTATGCGAGAATAAGCATACTTTTAGATCTAGGGATTTAATTCTATATGGGTGTGATTCCCTCTAGCACTCCTTGTGGCCTTGGGCAAGTCACTTTATCCTCCATTGTCTTGGAAGGAAAGCCCTGGCACTCTACTTCCGGTTACACCTTGCCAAGAAAACCCAGGGGCTGCTGGGTCGCTAGGAGTCGGCATTGATTTGAAGGCACCAAAAAAAAAAAAAGTCTAGGGAGGCTATCCAGATGTTCCAATCTAGTAGTGGAGGCGTTACAGATAGGGAGTTCATTTTGAAAATTTCTCATTTTGACAGGGGTTGAGGTTTCACAGATTAAGAATTGGTCCTAGGCCTCTCATCTTTTTGAGGATGAGGCAGAACTGTGAGTAAAAGCTCTGACCACCTTGAGGCTGTGGAACTTCTTTGGTATTTATTTATTTATTTATTAACATTTTTTATATACCGCACTATTCATTATCAGCGCGGTTTACATGGAACAAGAAAACTTCAGACGTTACATTTATCTGGTTATTACATATAACAGGAACATTAACTTGGATAACCGGGTCAATTATTTACAACAAAACAACAACAAGAGCAACTATTTACATACAACTGTCATATTGTCTAAAAAATGTACTGTTAATCTGGTAAAATAGTGTAATGTGTTGTTGAGTCAGGGAAGATTATGTAGTCGGAAGGTAATTATTGTTATTTGGGTGTAACTGTATTTCTTTGTCCTCTGGGAAGTATTTGAGGAAAAGGTGATGTTTCAGGGCCTTCTTGAACTGGATGAGATCAGAGATGGCCCTAATGTGTGCTGGAAGGGTGTTCCAAAGTTTTGTAGCACATAAACTGAAGGCTCGGCTTACTGTTGTGGAGTTGTATCTTAAAAGTTTCCTTTGGTACTATTAGCATATTTAGTTCCGTGGTTCTTCTTAGTCTGTTGGGTGTGATTGGTTGGATCATCTCCGATAATGAGGTGGGGGCGAGACCTTTGTAAGCTTTAAAGGCCAGGAGCAGAGTCTTGAAAGTGATTCTCGCTTGAATAGGAAGCCAATGTAGTTGTTTTAGAAGGGGTGTTACATGTTCTCTTTTGGGTACTCCAAAAAGCACTCTTGCTGCACTGTTCAAGGTGAGTTGAAGAGGGTTTAAGGTAGATTGAGGAAGCCCTTGTAGTATGGAGTTTGCGTAGTCAAAATGGGGAATGATTAGAGCCTGGTAGACAGTACGGAAATCGTCCGGATCAATCAGTTGCCAGAGATGTCTGAGGGAGCGGATCTTGAAATAAACTGCCCTTACTGTGTTGGATATGTGAGTCTTCATGTCCAGATTTTGATCCAGGGTCACTCCTAGGTATCGGATATGGGATTTTACTTGAAGCTTGGCATCTTGAACATCCAGGAATGTAGGTGGTATGAAATTCGTGTTCCTTGAGATAAAGAGAACTTCCGTTTTTTTATGTTGGATTCTGAGATTTTGAGACAGTAGCCAATTTGATATGGAATTAAAACAGTTGGTTAAGGGGGTGAGGTCCATCTTATCTATGCAGAACGGCATGTATAATAACACGTCATCAGCATATATCATACAGTTGACATTAAAAGATCTGATGATGTTACATATAGGTTGCATGTATATGTTAAATAGTAATGATGATAGAGAGGATCCTTGTGGGACTCCTTGTCCTTGATGAAACGGATCTGATGAGTGCTGTATGTAATTCTGTTAGATGGAGACATTTTGGAAGACGTGAGGCTGACACTGTTGAGCCTTTTTGTTGGGTGGGTACCTGATAATTTTTGTAACCATGACGGACAATTGAGAGTCCATTAGTCAGTTGTAATCAGATTCCATGCCTCCTTAAACTGAAGGATTCTTCCCTTAACTGGAGAGTAGTCAAAACTTTGGGTTTGGTTTTGCAGAAGCAGCCACTAGAGCTGCATGTTTGTGTTCATGGGGCCAATGACGCTGATTGAAAGACTGAAGCAGCATGCATTGAGGATGGGGTCCTGTAAACGGCTGGTATCTTTTTGATTAAAACTGTTGGAAATACTGATGGGGCAAAATCAGCTAAAAGTTTGTTATTTTATTTATTTTAAAAGATTTATATACCGCTTTATCCTGGAATCAAAGTGGTTTACACATCAAACAAATCATGAGGCTGTGTGCATGGAGGTGGACATGCAGGGATTGAATCGACTGTGTGTGTGTGTGTGTGTGTGTGTGTAATGTATCAATGATTTAAAGGTGAGTTAGATACACTGTGAGTCATGTACAAGGAACTATATACAAGTGGGAGGGGCGGAGGCTGAAGGGGTCTGGAAGAGGGGTGAGCAGGCTGAGTGACCGTTGATCAGGTCACGTGATGTTCTTATAGTGTTCTATGAAGAGCGCTGTTTTGAGCATCTTCCTGAAGTCCTTGAGGTCTACTGTTGATCTCAGGTCATCGGGGAGTGAGTTCCAGAGCGCTGGCGCAGCCATGGATAGTGCTCTTCTTGAGGTATCTTGTCTTGTTTTAGCGAATGCTCTTGGTGTACTGATGGTGTATGAGGTGCCTCTCCTCCTGGGTCTGGTGCCTGGGTCAGATCTGATGAGGGGTTGCAGCCTATTGTCACGCACCTACTTACCCCTGTAGGTAGGAGACCTGAGGGTTTCAGTGCGGCCTCTTCTAATAAGCTGGGACAAGTAATGCCCCCTGGGAGTTGGAGTCCCACTAGCTTTTAAAGAAGTGTAGTTGTGGAAGCGAGCAGCTAGGCTTTTTTTCAAAGAGGTATTTTATTTCCCGTCCCGGGAACTTTTGCAAAACAGGTATCAAAAGAAAAAACAAACCATACTTTTGGCATAACACAAAAATAGAACTACAAACTAGAAATCATGCTTCTTTTCAGCTCACAAAAACAAACGGGTGAAAAACAGTCCTTGTAATTCTCAGCAGCTGTGCACTTGAAATCTGTTTTCCCAAACATATTTCCCTTCTATACACTTTAGCATAGAGATGTTACCATACCTGAGAAAGCAAGCGTACAGTCCATTTGATAATCCCCCACGCTTTCCCCACAATCCTCACAGTCCATCTGTTCAGGGGCTTCTGTATAATTTTCTTCTGGGGAACTGTAATTAGTGTCAGTAGTGAAGAGGCCCTCTTCTTTCTGAACCGGGCTTCTCTCCTCGTCACTATTGAGGTGAAAAGGCAGGCTACCGTGTAGTTTAGACTTCTCCCTTAGAGGGCCATACACTTCAGGATAAGTGTAGGTGAAGTCCTGCTTTTCAACTGCCCTTCTATTAGAGTGAATTGGACTTTCTCCAGCCTGAGCTCTACCAAGACGTGTTAAGCCAGGAAGTTGGAAACAGCTTTTCTCTCTTAAAAGCTTTTCCCTTCCCTTTACAGGACGTCTCTCTCGGGGTTTAGAAAACTCCTTGGGGAAACTACCTTCACCCTCCTGGTACCTGCATTCAGGATAATTCCCTCTCACAGCTTCTCTGCGTCTGTTTGCAGGAATCCTCTCCTGAGCAAACTCCTCTGTGAAACTGCTGGAATCTTCGTCAGAGGTTTCTAGGTAGGTTTCCTGGATATCACTCTCCTGGATATCTCTGTCCCAGTTAGCATTCCTCCCTCTAGCTTCCTGCTTGGCTACCCTCCGACTGAGGTGATCCTGGTTAGCTCTCTCTCTACTCCAGACTGACTCTTTCTTGTTGTTGTTAAGTGCCGTCGAGTCGGAGTCGACTCATGGCGACCCTCTGGATAGCTATCCTAAATTGTGTTCGGTCTTCAGTCAGGCGGCTCATTGTTGACAGACTGGTACCCGTAGCTGCTGTTATTGTAGCGATCCATCTCATTGCTGGCCTTCCTCTTTTGCGTTGACCTTCTATCTTGCCAAGCATGATGTCTTTCTCTAATGATCTCTCTCTTCGCATGATGTGTCCGAAGTATGAAAGTCGAAGTCTTGTCATCTGAGCTTCTAAAGAAAGCTTAGGTTTGATCTCCTCTAGTACCGACTGGTTTGTTCTTCGGGCAGTCCATGGTATACACAGTATTCGCCGCCAGCACCATAATTCAAAGGCATCAATTTTCTTCCTGTCTGTCTTTTTCACTGTCCAGCTTTCACATCCATATGATGTTATTGAAAATACCATGGCTTGAACAAGTCGAATCTTTGTATGGAGAGAGACATCTCTGCTCTTGAGAATCTTATCTAGGTCTTTCATAGCCATTCTGCCAAGAGCAATGCGTCGTCTGATTTCTTGACTGCTTGTTGCTTCTTTATTGATAGTTGATCCAAGTAGGTTAAAGTTGTTCACGATTTCAATTTCTTCTCCTTCAACGATGAACCTGTTGATTATGCCAGTTGTCATGATCTTTGTCTTCTTTACATTAAGGTGCAGGCCCATTTTGAGACTATGTTCTTTGATTGTGAGAAGCAAATGTTTCAGATCATCTTCACTTTCAGCCAGTAATGTGGTATCATCAGCATAGCGAAGGTTGTTGATGAGTCTTCCACCAATCTTCACACCTCTGTGGTCTTCATACAGTCCTGCTTCTCTGATGATTTGTTCTGCATATAAATTAAACAGGTAGGGGGAAAGTATGCAGCCTTGTCTTACACCTTTGCTTATTTTAAACCATTCTGTTTCTCCTTGTTCCGTTCGAACTGTTGCTTCTTGATCAATGTACAGATTGCGCAAGAGAACGATCAGTTGTTCTGGTATACCCATGCTTCTTAACGTGGCCCAGAGTTTCTCATGGTTTACACAGTCAAAAGCCTTGCTATAGTCGATAAAGCACAAATAGATATCCTTTTGGTATTCTTTAGTCTTTTCAAGGATCCATCTCACATCCGCAATGATGTCTCTCGTTCCTCGTCCTTTCCTGAACCCTGCTTGCACTTCAGGTAGTTCTTGTTCTAGGTATGGCTGTAGTCTCTTTTGAATAATCTTCAGTAGAATCTTGCTGGCATGTGGGATCAGAGCGATTGTGCGATAATTTCCACAGTCAGTTGGATCACCTTTCTTTAGTATTGGTATAAACACAGATCTTTTCCAGTCAGTTGGCCATGATGTTGTCTTCCATATTTCTTGGCAGAGCCTTGTAAGTACGGTAACAGCTGCATCAGATTGCTGCAATACTTCTATGGGAATGCCATCAATGCCTGGTGCTTTGTTCTTTGATAAGGCTTTCAATGCTGCTTCAGCTTCTTTCATCACCAATGGTTCCTGATCATAAGGTATAGGTTGAAACGGCTGTTGGTCCACTTGATCTTTATCATATAAAAACTCTGTATATTCCTTCCACCTTTTCTTGATCTTCTCAGCATCATTCAACATAGAACATTGAGCATCTTGTAACATTCCAATTCGAGGCTGGAACTTTTTCTTTAGCTCTCGCAGCTTTAGGAAAGCCGATCTTGTTCTTCCTCTAATAGTTTCTGCTTCTATTTCCTTGCAAGTGTCATTGTAGTACTTTTCCTTGTCCTGTCTTGCTGCACGTTGGAAATCTCTGTTGAGTTCTGAGATTGTCTTTCTTTCTCCTTTGGCTTTAGCTTCTCTGCGTTTCTGGGCAATTTTCAGAGTTTCTTCCGTCATCCATTTTGGCCGTTTTTGCTTTTTCACCTTTTGTAGAGACTTCTCGCTTTCTTCCAGCACAACCTTCTTGACGTCATTCCATAACTCTTCCGGAGCTCTGTCATTTGTATCTAAAGCAGCAAATCGATTTTGCAGGCAGTCTTTAAATTCCAGTGGTATATTCTCAAGGTCATATTTTGCTGCATTCATGAGTGGTTTGCTCTTTTTCAACTTTAGCTTGAGTTTGCATACTAGTAGTTGATGATCTGTACCACAGTCAGCTCCAGGTTTTGTCTTTGTTGATGTTACAGAGCTTTTCCATCGTTGACTTCCACAGATGTAGTCAATTTGATTTTTATACAATCCATTGGGTGAAGTCCATGTGTACAGTCGCCGCTTGTGTTGCTGGAAGAAGGTGTTTGAGATGAATAGATCATTGGTCTTGCAGAATTCTATCAATCTTTCTCCAGCTTCATTTCTGTTGCCAAGTCCATATTTTCCAACTACTTTGCCTTCTTCTTTGTTGCCAACTTTTGCGTTCCAGTCACCCATGACTATCAGGATATCCTGTTTGCATGTTCTGTCAATTTCAGCTTGTACCTGTTCATAGAACTCTTCAATTTCATTCTCTTCTGCAGCTGTTGTTGGGGCATATACTTGAATTATAGTTGTGTTGATAGGCATTCCTCGTAGACGAATAGAGATTAAGCGTTCGCTGACTGCATTGTATTTCATTACAGTTCTTGCAAGTTTCTTCTTTATTATAAATGCAACACCATTTCTTCTTTGTCTTTCATTTCCAGCATAGTAGACCATGTGATCATCTGATGCAAAGTGCCCGATGCCAGTCCATTTCAGTTCGCTGACACCCAACAGATCAAGTTGTACACGTTCCATTTCATTCTTGACCACCTCCAACTCTTTCTTAAATGCGTCATTCTTAGCTTTTCCCCGTGGCTCAAGAGTGTGCAACTGACCCTGCTTAGCTAATGAGGCATGAGGTAATCTTTTGCTGGGGCGTTTCCCTACACCCTGTGCTAATGTTATTGATGGTTGCTCATAGCAACCCTCAGCCATGTGCTTGGAGCTGGGTGTTTTAAAACTGCCCTGCACTTTCTCTTCTGTTTCTATAGGCACAATCTGCCCTGCACCATGACACTATTCGCTGAGAGGTTCTGTTTGATTTTGAATATATTTAGTAGAGCCTTATAACGGATGCGGGAGCTGATTGGGAGCCAGTGGAGGTGGTTGAGAATGGGGGTGATGTGATCGTGCTTTGAGGAACCAGTTATTATGTGGGCGTCAGTGTTTTGTGCCATCTGTAATGGCCGGATTGCTTCTTTTGAGAGCCCAAGGTAAATGGGGTTGCAGTAGTCCAAGATGGAAGTGATTAGAGCTTGACAGACGGTGCGGAAGTGATTCTGTGAGAGTATAGATTTGAGGCGTCTTATGGTTCTAATTTTGAGGTATGTGTTCCTGATGGTTCTGGCGATGAGTGACTGTAGGTTCAGGTTTTTGTCGAGCGTCACACCAAGATACTTCACTTCAGGCTTTATTGGTATTGTAATGTTTTTCAGCTTGATGGCGGGAGAGGGGGGGGGGGCGGTGAAGGCGGACTTTCTGGTGATGAGTAGCACTTCTGTCTTGTAGTTTATGGTCAGGTTGTTTTCCAGAAGCCAGCTTGTCATTTGTTGAAGACAGTTGGCTATGCTGGAGTAGTCTGGGCTGTCAAGGCTGATTGGGGTGTATATCATAGTGTCATCTGCGTAGATGGTGTATTGTATCTTGTGGTTCTTGATGATGGAGCAGATAGGTTGAATAAGAAGGCCGAGAGGGAGGAGCCTTGCAGAACACCCTGGGTGGCTCTCTGGTCGGGAGGTGGCAGAGCCACATTTGACTTGGAGGTGTCTGTCCGTGAGGTATGATGTGAACCAATTCAGGGTGGTGCCGTGTAGGCCAATTTCCTGTAGTCTTGCTTGAAGAGTTCTGTGGTCAACAGTGTCAAAAGCTGAGGAGATGTCTATAAAAAATCATGATGATGCCCCTCTTGATGTCGATAACATGGATCAGATTGTCAAAGAGGTATATCAGTAGGGTTTCGACGCCATGGTTTGGGCAGAAGCCATGTTGATTAGGGTCCAGAGGGGCAAGGCTGTCAATGTGATCTTGGAGTTGATGTTGAACCACCTTTTTGATACCCTTTGACAGGAAAGGGAGGCTTGAGATGGGTCTGTAGGCGGCTGTATTGGTTTTGTTTAGTGGGGATTTTTTTGGGATTGGGTGTATTGTTGCTAGCTTTAGTGTGCTAGGCATAATTCCTAGGGTAATGGAGTTGTGCACCATGTGGATGAATTGGATGAGATCCTCTTACTGCTTTGATCCAGACCACGGGGCATGGGTCTGTGGGGGCAGTGCTGGTGTTGAGCGATGCGATGTGTGAGATCTGCTCAGTCGACAGGATGCTGAACTTTTCCCAGCTTCAGTTGGGTGGTGTTGGCCCGTAAGTATTGCTCATAGTCATCCGGGGGAAAGTGGTGAATTTGGCCTGTAGGTAGTCTGCGAAGGTCTGTGGATCTATTTGATCAGATTTCTCAGGATTAGGTTCGTTGGTGAGGTTTTTTACTATTTCAAATAGTTCTCTAGGTTTATTGGTGGATTTGAGAATCGGATTGGTGTTGTATTTCCTCTTCTTTTGATTGATGAAGTTATTGTATTCCCTTTGCTTTGCCTGGTATAAGTCCTGTGTGGTGAGTGATTAGGTGCGTCTCCAGCGTCGTTCTAGTTGTCTTAGGGCTCTTATTGATTTCATTGATGGTAGAAAACTTCTTGCACTGAGCGTTTTCATCGCAGAAGTGTTGCCCTTACTCGGCAAAACTGCTTATTTTACTTTGTTTAGGAGATGATCTTTTTGGAACCAGGGGGAATCTGCAGGGGGTCTCCTCTCAAACTAGAGGCTTTAAGCCATGCTGCTCAACATGCTGAGATGGCAGCAGCTGTTGCTCGAACAATAAATGATAGGCCAACTTCAGAAGATTCAAGTGTATTTGATCTTGCTGGTTGTCAAGCTGGTTCAATAACACATGATTATGCAAAATTTGGAGTTGATGAGCCTCAATTTCATAGTAAGCATGGCACTCTGGTAAACTTTAATCTCCAGGAACAAGCAGGAATGAGTCTTCACATATGGGTACGTCGGTACCGACGGAGCCTGCATGGGAATGCTCCCCAGCATCCAATCAGAAAGCTTTTGGGAGCATCCCTCGCGCCTGCGCACTGCCTTCCCGCCTTTTCCACTGCCTCTCCTCAGTTTTCGTTTTTCCACCGAGCCGGCAGGACGTCCTCCTGTCACCGCAGAAACTTTTTTCTTTAAATTCTTTATTTCTTGTTTTCTTATGGTCGCGGCTGTTTTTCCCGCTGCCACCAGTACCGCCGGTGGGTTTTTCTTTTCTTTTTCTTAAACTCAGAGAGATTTTTCCCTCTGTTTCTGTCTTAACTTTTTTGGGCCTACAAGGCCTCTCCATCATGGAGGCTTCTTCTCCTAAGAAGTGCCTTCACTGTGGAAACACAGTTTTCTTTTTAGACTCCAATGCCTGGTGTCTAACCTGTTTGGGTCCTGACCCTTTTTCCCCTGATCAATCAGGCTGCAAAACTGTGAGAAGAACTTCCCTCTTTCGAGTTTCCCTCGATACCGTTTTCCCTCCCGGAGTGAGGTCACCGGTTTTTTCTTCTCTTCAGGATCAGGTAACCCACAAACAGTTTGTTAAGATTAGCCAATCCTTGAGTGGTAGGTCTCATGCCAAGCATGATGACGGCTCCGGCCTTGCCCTCAAGACCCCATTGGCATTAAAACCCCGGCGGGAGTCTCCGGGCTCCAAAGCATTTCAGGGGTTTCAGGTTGTTCCAGGGGCTCACCCCTCACAGAACATACCTGAGCCATGCTCGGTGGTGGCATCCACTTCGAGTGGTACCGATACCCCGGCATCGGCACTGGTGTTGAGTGTTCCACTCTTCACCAGGGATCGTCATCTGGCGTCCTCGGTACCTTCGGGACCGATCGATACGTTCCAGATTGACTTTCCTATATCTGAGCCATGCTCGGGGATGGCATCCGCTTCGAGCGATACCGATACCCCGGCATCGGCACCGGTGTTGAGTGATCCACTCTTCACCAGGGATCGTCATCTGGCGTCCTCGGTACCTTCGGGACCGATCGATACGTTCCAGATTGACTTTCCTATATCTGAGCCATGCTCGGGGATGGCATCCGCTTCGAGCGATACCGATACCCCGGCATCGGCACCGGTGTTGAGTGATCCACTCTTCACCAGGGATCGTCATCTGGAGTCCTCGGTACCTTCAGGACCGATCGATATGACCCAGATTGACTTTCCTATATCGGCAACATTGCCGATACCACCACCGACATCGGTACCCTCTAGACATGTATCGATAGACTCGCTCCCTTCGATGCCGAGTCTGGAATCGATATCTAGTCTAGATGACTGGGTACCGACGCGTCTTGGAACCGACCCTTATCGTTTCCGGATATGCAGTACCGAGGATATTCACCAAGCATTTCTGGTTCCCTCGGTACCGCTTGAGCAGCCTCCGATGACTGCTGCGATGGCGTTACCATCTCTGGTTCTGACTCAGCTACCGGTATCGGTATCGATGTCGGTTTCTGCAGTTACATCGGTACCATCGATCCTTTCTATGCCTAGTTTGGAATCGATACCTGGCATGGACGATGCAGTACTCACTGCCTCAAATCGTGACTGCCAGTACCACTATCCTTCTAGTGGGGTTATTTTTCTGCACCAGACCAGTACATCCTCTGGTGCTCAGGCTGCTCCTTCAACCTTAGCCTGCCCAGGGATAGTTCCCATTGGAGATCCCTGGACAAGCAGGAAGTAAGTCCTTAAGTATGAGTAACATCACCAACAGAGCCCACACGGAATGCTCCCTAGCTTCCATTGGGAGCTGCACTGCACCATCTTCTCCAGTCTCCTTTTTTTCTGCGGAGCCTAGAGGACATGTCCTGTACTAGCAGAAAAACATTTCTGTTACCCCATGAGGTATACATTTTTCTTGAAAAATTTTCACCACCTGTTCTCAATTAATTGGCTTTCAGACGATAATTCTTTTTTTCTTCTGTTTTTGTTTTTTTGCTGCTTTTGTGGGTCCTTTCCCCCCTGTCCAGGCCTTTTTCCTTCTGTTGCAATCAAGGCCTTTGATCTCGCGGAGGCAGCCTAAGCCAGTGAGTGGCTTTAAGAAATGCACAAAATATGGTGCACTATTTTGGTCACGGACAGGCACAGTTGGTGTCTGCAATGCCTTGGGCCCGACCACCAGCCCACATCCTGCAACCTTTGTGGATGACAAGAAGGGGCCTGAAGGGCCAGGAAAAGCAGGAGCCCCCCCCCCCCCTTTGAACCTTGGCTTCAACTGGATGGGATGCTAGAGCATAATCTGAACTGAGGGGCCAGGGCATCAAGTGGAGACTCTCCACTGACATCTGAGCAGAATCAAGGAGGGATCTAACACCGGTACCATCAGCATTGAGGGGAGCTCCCGAGCACTGGGACAAGCCCAAGGTGCAGTGGCACTGCAACCCTTCTCGGCATGATGTGGACACTGAGGGCTAGGAGTGGTCCGCCAAGCTTTCTCGGTGGGAGGAATAGACTCCCACAACTCTGGAGGGCTGCCAGATGTCTCCTGATGAGGCAGTCATTGCAGAGTCTCCTCCAGAGGTATAGACACCAGTGATTGAAGTTTGTCTCTTGTCCCCGGTCCCCTCTGAAGCGGTGATAGAAAGATGATGGCAGAAAAAAACTACATGGCCTATCTAGTCTGTCTTTCCATATTAACTGCAATAGTCCCCTTTTTATCTTTAGGGATCCTCTGTGTTTGTCCCATGCTTTTTTGAATTCAGATACTGTCCTCGTGTTCATCTCCACTGGGAGACTATTCCACACATCTACCACTCTTTCCATAAAGAAATAATTCCGCATATTACTCCTGAGTCTATCTCCTTTCACTCTCATCTTATATTCCTCGTAGCAGAACTTGCCTTCAATTGAAAGAAACCATCCTGTGCATTTATACCATGGAGGTATTTAAATGTCTCTATCATACCTTTCCATCCTGTCTTTCCTCTAACGTATACAGATTAAGTTTGTCTGTCCTCATATGCTGCATAATGAAGACCACTAACCATTTTAGTAGCCACCCTCTGCACAGATTCCAGCCTGCTTATATCCTTTTAAAGGTGTGGTCTCCAGAATTGCACACAATACTCTGAGGTCACAGCAGAGACTTATACAGAGGCATTATTACTTCCTTTTTTATTTCTGCTGGCCATTCCTCTCCCCATAAACCCAAGCATCCTTCTGGCTTTAGCAGTCTCTTTTTCTACCTGTTTACTTTAAGATCATTAGACACAATTATGCCGAGGTCCTTCTCTTCTTTCATGAACAGAAGTACTTCACCCCCTACAGCATGACCCTGCATTTTTTAGCATTAAATTTCAGCTGCCGAGGACGGGATCCAAGATGGCGGAGGAGTAGGATGCTGAGGTAGAGCGCTCCGCATCAGCCTGGCACCTTCCTTCGATGGGGAGGAAATGGAAACAATGTACTCAGAAACCCCCGGAGGTTTCGACCCCGACTGGAGGTTTGGTGCAGTCGTCGATTGCTGGTTTTTGCGTTCCATCGATGCCTATGGATTCGGCGGATCCCTTGAAGGTCTCATCGGATCTGAGCTTTGAAGGGGTGGTTTTGAGCCCCCTGCAAGCGCTGCCAGTTCAGCCTGGTTCCAGACTCACGGGGGAGCAGCTTGGTGGTGTCTCCCCGGCGTTGGAGTTACCCGCGGCTGCGGAGGTTTCCCCTGTGAAGTATGAGGGGACGGTAGCTGTTGGTGGGGCCGCCGTAGGGGGTCGAGTGGGAATTTCCTCCTCCCTTGTAAGTGTGGAATTGGAACAGCCTTCACCCGGTGTACTTGTTCCCGGGGAACTCAGGTTGCCTGGGTTTGTTGAGAAGCTGGCGCGGGTCACCTTAGATAACTTGTGGAAAGCTATCTCTGCCCTACAGCAAACTCTCCTTCCTTTTGTCAGTTCTTTTGTTCAGCAGGTGGAAGGTATTAAAGTCCAGTGTTTCTCGATGGACTCTGTTGTGGCTGCTCAGTCATCTAGGATTGCTGTCCTTGAATCTAAGGTGGAGGACTTAGAGTCTTTAAAGGCTGTCAACAAGAAAGACAGGCTGGTCCAGGCAAGAAGGATTGAGTTTCTGGATAACTCTCTTCGGAAGAATAACTTGAGGTTTCTGAACTTTCCTCGGTCGCCTTTGATTGCCTCAATGGACCTGGTCCGTACGTTTTTCATTGAGGTGTTGCAGATACCGGCAGAGTCACTGCCTCCTCTTGTGAGAACTCAATATGTATCGGTATCTCCTTTGGGCCCTAGGTTACAGCAGGTCCCTGATGTGGGAGATGAGTCGCCTCAGCTTGATTTAACAACATTTCTTGAGAGTTCCCTGGAGGTGGTGACTAGCAGGGCCACATTATTGGTTCACTTTGCTTTTGAGTCCGATAGGAACACTGTACTAAGATTGTATTTTCGTAAATTATCTGTTACTTAGTTTATGGGCTCAAACATTTTAATTTTTCCTGATTTGGCTAGGGACACGCAGAAGAGGCGGAAGGGGTTCCTGGCTTTACGCCAGCGAACCGAAGCCTTGGGTGCTGTGTTTAAGTTGAGAGATCCTTGTAGATGTATGGTGAATTTAAGGTCTAATCAGTATTTGTTTTTTGAGCCTAGACAACTGTTACAATTTATTGATTCTAGGGAGAAGGGTGGGGGTGGGGAGTCTCCCTCATCAGCTGTCATATAATATAATCTATGCACCTATGATATCTTTTTTTTCTTCTAAGTAACACGGATGTGTTTAATTTCTTTTTTCTTGGATCATATTGTGGGGTAACATATTGTGGTCTATGCCAGTGGTATGTTTGTTTCTTGATAGAAGGGTTTTTTCTAAATTGATTTTTCTTTATTGTTATATCTGATTCAGATTCAGTTTCTATTGTCTGGATTGTTATGTAAAATTTGATAAATATAAAATAAAATAAAATAAAAATTTCAGCTGCCAAATTCTAGACCATTCTTCAAACTTAGCTAGATCCCTCCTCATGTTATCTACTTCTTCCTAGATGTTTACTCTATTGCAGATTTTGGTATCATCCGCAAACCTTGCCTGACAGCCCTTCCGCAACATCACTAACACAGATGTTAAAAAGAATCTGACCAAGGACAGATCCCTGCGGCACACTACTGGTAACACCTCAAGAGTGAGCTCCATTTACCTGTACCCTTTGTCACCTCCTACTCAATCAATTTCTAATCCAATCAGTAACTTTAGAGTCCATCCCTAGGGTGCTCAGTTTGTTTATAAGTCACTTGTGCAGAACGGTGTCAAAGGCTTTACTGAAATCTAAATATATCACATCTAGGGCTCTCCCTCGGTCTAACTCCCTGGTCACCCAGTCAAAGAAATAATCAGATTTGTCTAACAAGACCTGCCTGAGGGCCCTTGAGGATCACATGGTGGCTGTTTTGGTCTTGTGACATGCAGGTTCGTAGATGACTTTGGTGTCATCGCATTCCATCCAGCCCATTCTGGAAACCCATGTGCTACCGGCAGAATCGGGCACATCAGGTAGACGATCAGAATCAACGCTGGTTCCCATGGTGATCTCCTTGCTGAGCAGATTGGGGTCCAATGTCCTGAGACAACCCAATCTCGTTCAGGGTGCTACTTAGATTTCCTCTCGGAGTCTAAATCTGAGGACAGGGAGACAGAGGGAGGGCTTGGCATCTTGGACAGGAGGTCCCTTGACCTGCCTTTGGACCTGTTCCCTGCATACATCTGGCGTATGTCACCCCCAGAGAACGTTTCCTTTCAGGACTTTGTGTGGGATATAGCCAAGGCCATTCCCTTCTCCCTTGAGGCAGACAACGAGCCGAGAGTGGAGGAGCTTTGGCTCCTGCAGTACCCTTTGGCACCCAAAGAGGCAGTGATGGTGCTGGTGTACCATGTCTTGCAGAGACTACTTCTGTGGCTTTGAGAGAGCTCCCTCACAGTCCTCGCCTTCAGCTGGTGACTGAACTTGATGTTTCGTGTCCAGATGGCACTAGGCTTGAAGACGCCCCAGCTACCGCATAACTCCTGAGTGGTTGAGTCAGCCCTGAAGCGCATAAAGAACACCAAATTCACTCCTTGGTTCTCCTGTGGCAGAAGGCTAGGACCCTGGACTCCTTCAAGAGAAGATGTTGCCAGGGCACCATGCTAGTGGCCTGGATCATGTCCTACCAACACTATATGGACTTGGCAGAGTTTGCCACCCATGTCTCTCCTGATGGCCTCGATTCCTTCCATGCCCTGATAGACCAAGGCAAAGATTGCTTCAACTAGGCCATGCAAGCCACGCACAATGCTTTAGAGTCCGCCTGCAGGGTGGAAGTGGCAGGCATTGGTGGCTGGTGTGTCCCAGTCCGCAGACTTAGAGCAGTGGATCCACTACAAGCTGGCTAACATTCCCTGCATGGGGAGAACCTTTTCAGGAAGCCAGTTGAGAACAAAGCAGGTGAGCTTGAGAAGGAGAACATGTTCTCAGGCTCTCGAGAAAAAACATGGATCCTTCACAAGAAGTACCACAATAATAAGGCTTTCTACCCGTGGCCATGCTAGTATTACCTAGCTCCCAGCCGAAGACACAGGCTCCCTGCCAACAGCGGCAGGAGAAGACTCAAAACGCCTAACCCGGGTGTGGACCTTTGACTGGTTCTTTAGGAGCATAGCCAACCAATCCCATACCTATCTGAATTCCCCCTTGGGGCAGCTTGTCCTTTTTGCTCATAAGTGGCCCCTTATCACCTTAGATGCCTGGGTGCTGCAGCTTGACCAACAGGGCTATGAGCTGCACTTCACCCAGCTATTGCCTCCCTTTGTCCAAGGGGAGAAGACCCACTGTACCAAAACCTGTTGTGGAAGGTGGTCTCCACTCTGACCTCACCATCAAACTGGTCCCGCCGGCTCAGGTTGGAAAGGGGTCTTACTCCAGGTACATACTGGTCCCCAAAAAGATAGGAGGGTTTTGACCCATTCTGGACCTCAACTGGTTTCTTGTGCGTGAGTGGTTTAAGATGGTCTCACTGGGGATGCTGTTCCCTTATCTTCTAAAGCAGGGGTAGGCAATTCCGGTCCTGGAGGGGCCGTAGACCAGTCAGGTTTTCATGATGTCCCTAATGAATATTCATGAGATCTATTTGCATCCACTGCCTTCCATTGTATGGAAATAGGTCCATGAATATTCATTAGGGACATCATGAAAACCTGACTGGTCTGTGGCCCTCCAGGAACGGAATTGCCTACCCCTGTTCTAAAGGATGACTGGCTATGCTCCTTGGATATCAAGGATGCATACACAACACAAATCCTGATCCATCCAAGTCAAGGAAATATCTCAGGTTTGTGCTGCGATATCAGCACTACCAGTACCAGGTGATTCCCTTTGGGCTCACTTCAGCACCTTGGGTTTTCATCAAGTGGCTCGCAGTTGTAGCTGCCTACTTCCACACTGTGGGTATCTTTGTCTTCCCCTACTTAGACGATTGGCTCATCAAAGGCCCCACTCCAGACATTGTTCGGCAGTCTGCTCACCTCACCATACAGGTCCTCGAGGTGGTTGAGGTTTGTCATAAACTACCCAAATT
Organism: Ichthyophis bannanicus; assembly: GCA_033557465.1. Classification (NCBI taxonomy): domain Eukaryota; kingdom Metazoa; phylum Chordata; class Amphibia; order Gymnophiona; family Ichthyophiidae; genus Ichthyophis; species Ichthyophis bannanicus. The sequence continues at coordinate 1,074,840,491 of CM066032.1, forward strand.
CTCTCTTCCAACCCATGTGGCGACTGGAGTTCATTGGAGTTGTCCTTGACACCACTAGACCACATATAGTGGCTGACTGAGGTGGTTGACAACGTGCGACGTCAATGCCACACCACAGCTAGGGGGATGCTGAAGGTACTGAGCCACATTACCTTCACAGTGCATGTCATTCCCTTGCCCCGCCTCTTCATACAGCAGGTACAGTGGACCCTCTACACACAGTGGAAGCAGGCTATGGTCTGCCTCTGGGATAGAGTAACAGTCACCTGTCCACTGGTGCAGTCCCTCAGCTGGTGGTTGGAGCTACTGAACCTACTGTGGAAACCCACTGCCTGATGCTGACAACCAAACATCCAAACTTGTATTGGGGGCCCATCTGGATGGCCTGCAGATGCAGGGCCTATGTTCCGAGCAGAGAGTCTGCACCAGATAAGCTTTGAGTTGTCGGCCATAGCAAATGCCCTCTGTGCTTTCCAGGCACACCTGGTGAATCACCTGGTGATACAGACGGACATCCAAGTGGCAGTGTTCAATGTCAAGAAACAGGGAGGCATGGGCTCATATCTCCTCTGCTGGGAAGTGGTCCAGCTGTGGAAGTTTGCACCAAATCACGGGATGGAGCTCCGGGTGACTTACCTGCCGGTCTAGCTCAATGTCCTGGCAGATAAGCTAAACAGAGTCCTCCAGCCACACGAATGGGACCCTTCAGAGGGGTGGTGGAGCGAATCTTCAAGAGTGGGGCACCCCCACGATCAACCTCTTTGCCACATTGTAGAAATCCCAAAGGGGCCGGTTTTGCTCAAAAAGGCTGGCTAGTGACCTGTTGGCCTTGGATGCCTTTCTTCTCCACTGGGGGGTAGGTCTGCTTTACACCTTTACCCCAATCTCACTTATGGTGAAAACTGCTGAAACTACAGGCCAACAGGATACCATGATCCTTATCACCCTGCACTATCCGGTGATGTGATGTGATATTGTGGAAAGACAGAGCTTTATTTGTGTGAAACCAATGACAACCCGACACAGGCCGTGTTTCATTACCCTTCGTCAGGGGTTAATCTGGCAAATACTAAAAACATAAATATATAAATACAGAAAGTCATAAAAGAACAGATCATAAAAATAAACAAATATATAAAAATTAAAATTATAAAACTAAATGAACTGTGATCATAATTATATATAAAACAAACTTTCTTATATAAATAAAAAGAAATCGTGGATAAAATATATAACAACATCGAAGATAAAATGAAAGGATGTGAGACATAAATATATAAAAACATGGATATAAATACCTCTGTTTCAGAATATGAGACCATAAGATCCTGTAACACTCTGTACTAATCATTAGGTTCCTGTACAAACTAAAAGAAATGTAGATAATAATTAAGAACTGAAAAATTACAAATAACAAGTGTATCTAAAACATAAACGTAAAGAGACTGAAGATAAGATATAATTTCTAAAAAGGGGGAAGGGGTGGTAGTAGGAGCGAATCAGCAGGAGAGCGAAACAACAAAACTATACTGGGACTAGTATACTTTGAATGATCACATTGTTAAAACATCATTGATAAACGAGCATATATAAAATAACATATATAAACTACTGCCCAGTCAGGTAATAAAGTTTGACACGTGTTTTCTTATCGTAAAAAAAACAGTGCTGCATGTAAAACAAATGTCTTTTTAAACAAGAAGAGCAGGAGCTTAAAATATCCCAACGATAGGTTTAAAAATGAGAGCAGCATCTTAAATAAGAAACCACATATAATGTATATGTACAATAAAAATACTTTTTAAGGTGAACAAGAAAAGGTTCTACCTTTATATCAGTATGAAGGCTTGCACAAACCATCAACTATACATGTTAAACAGCTAACTATAATGAAATGATTAACTGTATGGCACTAATTGTAAAAAAATGTTATCTAAACCATAAAAAGGCCAAGCTTTAAAAACCACAAGGAAGTGGAGATTGCACTTAAATATAAAAACGGTAGTTTGAGGGGGGGCAAGATGGCAGCAGGTTGCTCTCGTCATTGAGACGCTTGACGCTTACCGCTCAGCTCCGGAGAGTTCGGCTGCTTTAGAATGGGGCACTGAAAGAGGAAACAGGCTCCCCTTCTCTCGGGGACGGCTTCTTCCAATATCTCCGGGCAGAAAACGTTGGTGTCTTGCGGGTTCTCGACGGTGACTGGAGGAGCAGTGTCTTTAGCAGAGCCTTTGGTGCTTGAACCATCGGCTCTGGGTGCATCTGGGGTTTGGCTGTCTCCTGAGCAGCGCACCCCCCCCCCCGCCTCGACCTGAGAGGGCTGTCCCGGTATTCGGAGTGCCTCCCACCGGTTTGCCGATGTGCTTGCCGGTTAAAGGAGGTGAAGAGGGCTCCGGCGGGACTTTGAAAACTTCCTCACCCCTGGTAGAAGTCGCAGTGGAGGGAGTTGGAGCAGGAGGGATCAGCTCCCCGGCTGGGGAACCTGTAGCTGCGGACGGGAGGTTTGAAGGAATCCCAGGTCTAAGTGGCTTGCTAAAACCATCGGTTATAACTTTTGAAGCACTGTGGGACTCTGTGGCTACCATGAATACTTCCTTATTGGCTGTTGTGGGTGCAGTGAAAATGGATTCCCTTTCGTTGAGAAGTGACTTTGCCCAGGTGAAAAGTTTGCAAGAGGATCAGGCTCGGCGTTTGACCGGTGTGGAGACAGAGTTGGAACATCTTCGGGGACTCTGTGCCGCTCAAGTTAAGGATAAAATCTTGCTGTCTAAAAAGGCTGAATATTTGGAGAACTATGTGCGTAGAAATAACTTGAGGTTACTGAATTTTCCTAAGTCTCCCCTTATGTCGCCTTTGGAGATGGCCCGCAAATATCTTCGGGAAGTGCTTAAACTTCCTGTTGAAAATTTGCCTCCTATAGTTCGGGCACAGTATCTATCTGTAGGCTCTGTGTCTAAGGGTCCCACCTCAGAGAATCTGTTTCAAGGAGCCGGAGATCTTACGGCTTTCTTGGAAGATTCTTTGGAAGTGGTGACCAGTCGAACTACCTTGCTTTTGACCCTAGCCTTGGATCCTGATAAATCATTGATTCTTCAAGCATACTTTAGAAATTTCAACGTTTCTTTCTTAGGCTCTAAAGTATATATGTTTCCTGACCTTGCTCGTGTCACCCAGATGAGGAGGAAGGAATTTCTTGATCTTCGACCAAGAATCCTCTCCCTCGGGGGTAGTTTTATGTTAAGATTTCCCTCTCGATGTATAATTACCTTTGATGATAAGTCTTTTATTTTTTTTGAGCCTAGTCAGTTATTGGAATTTCTTGTAGCTAGGGAAGGTATTGTGGTACATACAGCTTCCAACATAGCTGATACGTAAGTCTCCATCCTGCTTTGACGATTAATGTTTCTATGTGTTTGTTTTTCCTGTAGCCTCCCTGTAATTGCGTAAAGATTGTGGGCTAATACAGGATGTAACATTTAATCTTTTCTTTTCTTTCTCCTTAATGCTTTATTGGTATTGTATGGAATGATTCATCCTGTTTCTTTCATTCTTGTTCTGCTGGAATGTTTTTGTTGGAAATTTATAAAATTAAATAAAAAAAAACAAACCGTAGTTTTACGTATCGCATGAAGTGAATTTTTCAAAACATGAAGATAAACGCTTTAAACCTTACTCTATAAAAATGTAAAAAAAAATATATTATTAAAAAACTTGAATTAAGGGAATAAATAGAGCCTTATTAAATGGATCGTATACAAAAGAAGTCCAGTACTTTTGCAGCGGATAGCAGACTTGCACAATCCGTCAAAAAATACCACAGTGTAGAAACTTGTATTGAAGAGACGCCCGCTCTTAATACACACTGCTTGCGTTTTTTTTAAAAAAAGCTATGGTGCTCTTACTAATGGAGAGGAAAGAGGGGGCGGAGTCTGACAAACCACGGGAAAACAAACGTCATCAGTGACCGGATTGAATTATTACTGCCGTGGAACACTGCATATATGAGTGGCTAGTCTGAGAATTGTATACTTTGATACTAGATTAAAAGTATAAATTCATAACAAGCTGCCCCATCAAATGATAAAATGTTTTTCACGTAGTTTCTAATCATAAAAGGGCCAATACTGTGTGTAAAACAAGTGTCATTTAAAACAAAAAGAGCTGCAGCTTAAAATATCACAAATAGTAGGTTTAACCACATGATATGTGTACAATAAATTTTTTTTAACTGTATGGCACTTAGTCTCTTATGATAAAGAGAACAGTGCTACGTATAAAACAAATATTATCTTAGCCATAAAAAAGCCATAGCTTTTTTAAAAATAACGCAAGCAGTGAGTATTAAGATTAGGGATTGCACTTTAACAAACTATAATTTACACATCGCAAGGAGTGGATTTTTCAAAATTTTAGGGTATTCACTATATGCCTACCGTATAGAAATGTGAAAAAGCTCTTATTAAATGGATTGTATACGATAGAAATCTAGTACCTTTGGAAAAACTTGCAAACTTGCACCACCCTTCAGTACATTACACAGTGTGGAAACTCATATTGAAGAGATGCCCGCTCTTATGCTCATATTAATGGAGAGGGAAAAGGGGGCAGAGTATAACAAACATCATCTGATGACAAGAGTGAATGATTTCTGCCGTGAAACATTGCATATATAAATAGCTAAAGAATTGTTTACTTTAGTTGCAGATTGAAAATGTAAATTGATAAAAAGCATCTGAATCTAATGCTTGCAATCATAAAAAGGGTACACAAGGAGAAGTTGCTGGGCAATGAGCTGATCGGACGACTCGCGATCAGCTCCGGGCAACCGCCCTCACATTCCTGCTACAAATCGGCATTAAAATCTTCTGGATCCTACCTGCAGTGAAACCTTCTGGACGGGGATCTGATCCTCCGCCGCTGAAGCACTTCGCGGCCACCCCCGCAGAACTTGGAGCGGTTTCTCCGGCGAACTAAAGTGAGTGCAGGGGCCGAGCGGGCACTTCCCCCCACCGCTGGACTCAGATTGCTCTCGGCGGGACACGGAGCGGGAGGCCTTGGTTCTGTGACCGCCCCTAATAAATCGGAGAGGTGTGTCGGTCCCTGCCCAAGTAAGTGGGGACGGGATCGGGCGCTTCTGCCACTGTCGGCTGTGCTCCGCCTGCACGAGGAGGTGTAGTCCCGGCGGGGAAAGACCGGCGGCCCTCTACCACGATCCCGGCAGTCAATCACTGTTGCTAGGAAGCAGGCCGCAACGTGCTTGGACATTTCCCCTGCTATCAACAGCGGCGCTGCATCCACGCGGGGTCGAACCCCTGAGAGCAGAGAATCCGGTGGAAGAACTGTGCATCGCGCCCGTGCACCCCCATCCTCTTTCCTGCTGCCACGGTTGGCCCCCCCCCCCGTGGGGTATTGATTCCCCAACGCAGCAGGGGTTTGTGAGTCTCCCTGCCTGTTTGGGGGTGAGGGGCTGCTGACGGAGATAGGAGAGCTTGGGGACCCTATCCAACGAAACAACAGCGCTCTTCACGGTTGCTGGGGGGCGGTGGAGATCTGCGGCCTTCTTGCCTGACTCCGGCGAGCACCAGTGTACATAAGACAGCAGCTGCATCGAGCTTGGCTCTCTCTTCTACTGCCCCATCCATCACTCTGCTCCTGGGGTGTGGAGGCTTAACACTGCTCTCTGAATGGCATCTAAAGCTCCGCGTAAAGAGAGGCCTCGAATGACGGAGGGAAAAGCGGCGGAAGGCTCCCCCTCTAGCCCGAAACCGGGCAGTCCACCAGACTTAGTGGCCGAGGTCAGCGCCGCCGTGGTGTCGGCGCTTAGCACCCGCTTCCAGGACCTGGGGGAGCAGATTCAAACGCTGGGACAGCGCTTCACAGCGGTGGAAGAGCACCTAGAGCAAGTTGAGACAAGGGTGTCCGATGTGGAGGACACGCAACAATCAGTAGTGGCCAAAGTAGCCGCCCTAGAGACTTTGGTGAAACAACAAGGAGACAAACTGGATGAACTGGAGAACCGCGGTCGGCGGAAAAACCTGCGATTCGTCGGCATCCCTGAGAGTGTCGCGGACAGTGCCCTATCTGCATATTTACAATCTTGGATTGAGAACCTCCTGCCACACCTGAGAGAAGGATCTCTCAAAATAGAGCGGATACACCGACTAGGCCAGAGAAGAGAACAGGCCAGGAAACCACGTGCCGTAATAGCCCGCTTCCTCGACTACAGACAGAAAGAGGAGGTGTTGAAAGCAGCGAGGGGCCGGCGGAGACATCAACAGGACGCCGAACCGATCTTAGTCTTCCAGGACTATTCGGTGATCGTCAGCCAACAGCGAAGGGCTTTTTCAGGGATTTGCACCCAGCTGTTTAACCGTGGCATTCGATTCTCACTCCTCTACCCAGCCCGGCTGCGGATCGATCATCAAGGCCACACGCGCATATTAGCGTCCCTGGAAGAGGCAACTACCTTTCTGGACTCCCTGCCTGCTCAATCGGTCTCCTAATTGCTGGACAACTGACTAGGTGTGGGGTATATCGCCCCAGGTGTGGTGTGGTGACCTGGAGCCCCCGGGGGTTGAACAGTGACTGATGGACTCCTAACAGTCTACACTGACATGGAAGAACTTTCGGTTTTTGCCTTTCATGTGGTGTGCTAAGCTGAACTAAAGGGCCTCATTGAACTGGTAACAGTTATTCTGCCAAGGGAGACAGTGTATCATTGTTATTTTGTTACAATTGCTATTGTGTTATAATAGCTGCTGTTCTGCTGGCTCCCTGACTATCTTCTCCCTGCCTTGTCTCTCCCCCCGAATTTGTGCTTGTTCCTCTCCCTCTCCTCCCTCTTTTATCCCCTGACAGGTTGATGCAAAAGGGGTAGGCGGTGATTAAGTTAGGGGGCCGCTGGGGTTAAGGAGGCAAGGGCTTTAGGACCAGATTTGTTACTACCATCTTAACAATTTATATCTCAGGCTTGACGCCTGGGCTCCCCTCCTTTGCCACCGCGGCCTGGAAGGGGGTAGGACTGAAGATGACCACGCCAATGGCTGGTGAGCTCAAGAGCGTGTGTGGCTGAGTGACCGTGTACAGTGCAGGTTTTGGGCCACTCTCCCCCAGGAGTAGCTGGGGTATGAGAGCGACCTGGAACTGATGCTGGGGGGAGAGAGGGCTGGCCTCGACAAATCAGCTGTACATGCACTTGATGAGGGGGGAGGGTGGAGGGGATGAGAGATACTTTTGGGTGGTTGTGGGTGGAGACCGGGTAGGCGGGGACGGGTGGAGGGCGCTAGAGCCAACTGTGGGGGACATATCACAGCGGTTCGCAAGAGAGACTTTGTGTCTACTGTTCCTTCCTTTAAATTCGCTGCTAGGCAGGGGGGACCATCGGAGGGGCGAGCCCGTCTGCCATAGGAAGTAGTCCCGGCTATGGCGGGATGGGAGAGGTTGGAGAAGAGCGGGACGGGGGGGGAGGGGAGGAGAGGGATGGGAGGGGGGGAGGGGGAGGGTGGGGCAAGGGGAGGGGAAGGGGTTTACTCCATTGACTGCTAGTGGCTGGGATGATTGCCTACCAATAGACGAGGAGGGGTGCCAGGCTGGGGGTGTCCCTCTGAAATACTTAGATGTGACTCTGTGGTGGCACCTTGGCACTGCCCTGGCGCTTTAAAAAATAATCACTTGGAATGTCTGTGGGCTGGGTAACCCTATCAAGCGGCATAAAGTATTGCAAGCATTGGCTCGGCATAAGTGTGACATTGCTCTTCTTCAAGAAACCCACCAGACGGCTGTTGAACATAGCAAACTCTGTCGAAACTGGGTGGGTCAGGTGTGGGGATCCCCCACCCAGGGGCATAAGGGAGGTGTAGCGATTCTAATTCATAAACGCATACGATTTGTGGAGGAGACGGTTCTTACTGATGATATTGGTAGATCCCTGTTGTTATATGGCCAATTAGATGGAAAACCGGTGATTCTGGGAAATCTCTATGGCCCCAACGTGGCCGACCCGGGCTTTTACAATGGTTTGGCGTCGAGGGTGGAACAGCTTCCGGAGTGCCCGGTGATTTTGGGAGGGGACTTCAATGGAGTCCTGGATGTAGACCTAGATACCTCTCGGAGAGGTAGTGGACGGGAGAGGGTAGTGCCCTCCCAGATATTGTTGCGGTTCTGTCGAAGACTAGGTATAATTGACCCTTGGCGGGTACTACACCCCTCCGAAAAGGACTATACCCATCAATCTCGAGCACACGGTACTAGTGCCCGTATTGATTACGTAATGATCTCGGGGACATTGTTTACGCACACTGAGGATGCCCAGATTGGTCCCTCCGAAATCTCTGACCATGCGATGGTGTGGCTTGACCTACACTGGGGGCGAGACACGAATCAGACACGCCTGTGGAGATTTCCCCTAGAGCTTTATTCGGATGAGCAATTTCGCCAATTTCTGCGTCAGCGATGGGGGGAATTTCTTGGCAATCACCAAGTTCATTCAGACGACCCCGAATTAGTCTGGGAAACGGCAAAGGTGGTTCTCCGCGGGGACATCATAGGATACGCCGCGAGGAGACGCCGGCTGATGATGGAACGTATTGTACTACTTGAGCGTCGAGTTACTACTCTACGGCGGAGATGTGCTCACACGCCAACGCTGCCTAATAAGAAATTGTTATGGGAAACTCAGACGGAGCTTAACGAGCTTTTACATCAACGCGCAAAGAAATCGGTTCTGTTTTATCGGTTTCGATTGCACTGCTATGGGGACAAACCGGGCAAGTTGCTGGCACGATGCCTGCGGGCCCGACGGAGTCCTGCTCACGTAGCGGCACTGACAGCGGGCCAGGGACGTGTGCATAAGGAAAGCAAAGAAATCGCAGAGATATTTCGTACTTTCTTCCAAAACTTATATCGAACCACAGCTGGTTCTCCTGAGGAGCTGCAGGACTACTTCAAGGACTTGGAGTTGCCTCAGCTCACTTCAGCCCAGCGGGCGGTTCTGGATTTACCTATTTCCATACAGGAAATACAATCCACAATAACTTCGGCCCAGTGTTACAGAACACCAGGGCCAGACGGATTCGGAGCCGAAGTTTACAAGATTTTAGGGGATGGGGTGAGTTCTTTACTACGAGAGGTCTTTCTCACTAGAACAGAGCAAAAGGCGTTCCGCTGGGGGCGTAATCACGCATATATCACCTTGATCCCGAAGCCGGGTAAGGACCCGCTCCAGGCAGCTTCATACAGACCTATCTCCCTACTAAACTTCGATCTTAAACTCTTGGCGAAAGTTCTTGCTGACCGCCTGGCAGGGGTGTTAGACTACTTAATCCATGATGCACAAGTGGGCTTTGTGAAAGGCCGCCACGCCGTACGCAATCTTAGGAAGATTCTGGCCTCCTTGGAGTGGGTGCATGCTCACCATATCCCGTCGCTATTGATCAGCTTCGATGCAGAGAAGGCCTTTGATAGGGTGGACTGGCACTATCTTTGGAGTCTGCTACCGCGCTATGGCATAGGGGAAGAATTTTGTAAGATGGTGCAGGGTTTGTATGTTTCGCCAACAGCCGGCATAATGTGCAATGGCCTCATCTCAGACGACTTCCCGTTGGGAAGGGGTACGAGGCAGGGCTGTCCTTTGTCGCCTTTACTTTTTGTTCTTTCTTTGGACCCGTTGATTCGCTCCATCGTGGACTCGGGGAGGATACAGGGAGTGCGGCTACGGTCGCAAACCTTCCTGATCTCGGCCTTTGCCGATGACCTGCTAGTCCATCTGACGACTCTGACCACCTCTCTACCAATGTTGTTAGACGAGTTTCAACGGTTTGGAGCAATTGCCGGCTTACGAATTAACAAAGATAAGTCTGAAGTAGTAGATGTGTTGGGGCACGTCCGCAGTTCCTGGAGGGGACCCTTCCCTTTACGGTGGGCAGATAAAGAGTTCCTCTATTTGGGCATAATACTGACTGGAAATCCCCAGGATTTATACCGGCGTAACCTAGACCGGATACTGAGACATCTGGCAGTACAGCTGGGTGCATGGGGGCCTCTCCCGTTGTCTCTGGCAGGGAGGATAGCAGCAGTACAGATGATAGTTTTACCTAGAATATTGTATTGGCTGCAGACTCTTCCAGTCTGGTTGCTTCGACGAGACCTGAGTAGAATGGAGGCTTTGCTTAAGCGGTTTCTTTGGCGGGGGCAGCGGGCGCGGATCCCGTGGGAACGACTCCTTGGAAAATGGCGAGAGGGAGGTATGGGCTTGCCCGACTTGAGGACCTACGCATTGGCCTGCCAGGCTAGACACCTGGGCGATTGGCTGGGGGGGACGGAAGTGTATACACCTAGGTCTTTAGAGGAGTGTTTGGTGGCTCCGGCGACTCTCCTGGGGGCTTTGCACGGCACACATAAGGTCTACATGGACTCCAACCGACGGAGCCCATTAGTGGACTCGGCCCGACGCACATGGCAACAACTTAATAAATATTGGCAGGAATCGTGGAAGGTGTCTTGCTGGTTGCCATTGCAGGGCAATGCCCAATTTACTCCAGGGACCGAGACTGCGGTGTTCCGAGACTGGGTGACACGTGGCATCCGGATGGTAGGGCATTTAGTGGACCAAACAGGCAGCTGTAAATCCTTTCGAATGCTTAGTCGAGAATATGATCTCCCTGATACGCATTGTTTTGCCTATATCCAAATTTCCCACTATGTGGCAGCACTGCCGTGCGAGGCGTTGCAGGCTGAGCGCTCAGCCCGTATTTTGGAATTTTTTCAGCTGGGGGAGGAACGGACGCCGTCAATTTCCAGTTTGAAACGTAGTTTGGAGCGATACCGCCCCCTCCCTGATTACAGTGGGGTCGAACGCGCTTGGGCGACCGAATTGGGAGAAGATATACAGCCGGGATTGGTACTGACGGCATTGAAACGGATCGGACGACTGGTACAGGGAATGCGTTGGCGTGAGATCCAATTTAAATGCGTGACTAGGGCTCATTTCTCGCCGCGACGAGCACTGCGCAGTCGTCTGGACACTGACGGCGCCTGCCCACGCTGTTCGGAGCCTTTGGCTACTCTTCTACATATGTGGTGGGGCTGTCGGGGAATACGGGCATATTGGGCACGGATATGCAACTTTCTATGCACACTCCTTCGGCGGAGGCTCCGTTGGACGGGTTTATTTGTAACGCTGGATCATTTGCCGACTCCTGGCCCTGTTAAGGTTGGTGAGAGTCTGCTTGTGCGTAAGGCCTGTCTGGTGGGTAAAGGGCCAATTCTTCGATTATGGAGAGACCGCCAACCGCCCACTTTTAGTGAATGACGGAATAACTTTCATCAATTAATGCTAACGGAACGTTGGATGGCGATGGGCAGTGCCAAGCGTTGGACAGTCTTTCTGTCAATTTGGGAACCTTATATTCAGCAATTGGGACCCCACAGCCGTAGTGCAGCCCTCCAAGGGGGGAGCTGACTGAAGGTGGACTTGAGGAGCGGATAGGGGGCAGCTGCCTTACTGTTTTAGGTGATTTTTGAAGTGAGAAGCCGGTAATGGAGTGAGGGTGGGAGGGTGGGTGAGGGGAGGGGGTGGGAGAAGGGGGGTAGGGCTATAGTATAAAATGACCACCTCTTGTATTGTTTCTCTGTTGGCTCCCAGGGGGGAGAAGAGTAAACCTCCCCCGTGGTGCCGCCTGTTGCTATGTTGTCTGATTCAATGGTGGACTTAAATAAAGTTTAAAAAAAAAAAAAAAAAAAAAGGGTACACAAAATTTTTGAATAAAAATATTTCGGAAAAATATAAAAACTAAATAAGACATCTTAAAAATATACTGCATAGGTATGGTGTACTACTATAAACCAATTTATAAAAGAAAGGAGGGGGTTTAAAGAAAAACAGAAAGATCGTTATCTAAATTGAGACCATTTGGTACATACTTTTCTTGAGATCATGTGTAGGATCTCCATTTTGTCTCTGTCTATTTATTTCTTCTATGTAATATTTATTATCTAAAACTACTACTGCTCCTTTATCTGCTGGTTTGATTATAATATTATTCTTTTGTAATGACAAAATTGCTTTTCTTTCACCATATGTAATATCGTGAAAAGAGGTTGAAGTGTCTTTTAGAGTTGTTGCAACTTGTTTCATCACCACCTGTTCAAAAGCTTCAGTAATAGGATCAGTTTTTTGAGGTGGTATCCAAGTGGATTTTTTACTAATGATAGAGACATCACTAAGAGTATTATCATGGCTTGCAAAAAAATGCCTAATGCGTATTTTACGAAAGAATGTGTAGAGGTCAATGTGAATTTCAAAAGGATCTAGCTTTCTTTTAGGCACAAAAGATAACCCTTTGCTTAAAATAGATTCTTCATCAGGAGTCAAGGAGTACCTAGAAATAATGATGACATTACTAGGAGATTCAATATTTAATACCTCCTCTCTTCTGATCTCTCTGACTTCCATTGACCTCTTCCTCGACCCCGTCCTCTGTAATAATTGTACTGGCCATTCATTCTGTCTTGTTCTAACTCCTGATCTCTGTCTAACTCTTATTTGTTGTGGACGGGTATGAGAACCGTCTTGATCACCTCCCTTCCACAGCTGGTCCATATTGAAAAAAGATTCTTTATTACCATGATGTTGTTTTTCTCTTTCTGTTTTTTCTTTCTGTGGTCTTGCTGCAGCAAAGTGCAATCAATGAATAAATCCAGGAGTCAATTGACAGGGTCCAAGCCAGTTTATTGTGCACAGGCCCAGTCAGTCAAAGCTTCAAAAGGAACTGAGCAAAGTTTTTACAGAGACATAACCATTTATACCTCTTTTTCAGTTTGATACATGAGAATTTTCTATTGGTTCTAGCTTGATACATGCAAACTTCTCATTGGTTCCACGCTCCCTGAACCTGTCCAATCAGAAATCCCTCCGGGGCCTAGCAACCAGCCCCCTCCCTTAGGATTGTTCTAACAATGGTGCAGTTCTTGATTTTGATACTTCTCTACTGCAAGGTTATCCCTAGCTTCAGGAATGCATGTATTGAAACATTTCTTTCTTTCACACACAAGAGAATAATGAAAGACTTATGAATTCATGTAAAACTTCTTATTAAGCAGTTTAAAACAGTTTTCTCATTTTTCACAGATTTTTTGGTTCTTTTCTAGCTAGAATGAGAGTTAGGATCCAGGCCTAACTTACAGGCCTTTCATAATAGCAGGCCATGCTAGGCCATAGCCTGCCACAGTCTAACCGACTCTGTATGGTTCAAAAAGAGTGATGCAGATGGTAAAGGGGATGGAAGGATACTCCTATGAAGAAAGGCTAAAAAGGTTAGAGCTCTTTAACCTGGAAAAGAGACGGCTGAGGGGAGATATGATAGAAGTCTATAAATTAATGAACGGAGTGGAACGGGTAAACGTAGATCGATTGTTTACCTTATCAGAATATAGAAAGACTAGGGGACATGCAATGAAGCTACAGGGTAAACTATTTAAGACTAATAAAAGAAAATATTTTTTCACTCAACGTGTAATCAAACTCTGGAATTTGTTACCGGAGGATGTAGTAAAGGCTGTTAGTGTAGCTGGGTTTAAAAAAGGTTTGGACAAGTTCCTGGAGGAAAGGTCCATAAACCATTATTAAGAAGTGACCGAAGATATCAATGCTTGACCCAGTACAAGCATTGTGGAACTTGTGTCTCTTGGGGAAACTGCTAGGTACATATGACCTAGATTGGCCACTGTTGGAAACAGAATACTGGGCTTGATTGACCTTGGTCTGACCCAGTATGGCATATCTTATGTTCTTATGTTATGTTCATCAAACTCCGCTGATTCGCTCCTGCTACGTTTTTCTTTTGCTCAAGGGGTATGTCTTTTTGATGATGATCTACTAAGCTATCTTTACGATCAAATATCGTATTTCTCTTTTTAAACCACAGACTATCATGTTCTACTTTCTTATTCCAATGATATGCATACCCTACTCTATAGTCTTCTTCGCCTCTCTTAAATGTAGCCACTTTCTTGTTTTTTTACTTCTTTCTTAAATTGTTGAATGTTTCTATGATGATCTTCTTGTATTTTATCAAAATTACTGTCCCATCCTTTCAAAACGGTCAATTTTTCATCTAATTCTGTTTTTTAAATCTCTGATTTCTTATTAGCCATGGTAATCAATAAAATCATTAAATCTAATGAACATTTGTTCAGTATGACGTTCCAACACTTTACGAACCCTTCTTCATTTACATATAGTCCTGGTGCTTTATTCATTCGTAGTCCTCTTGGGATTATCTTAGATTTGCAGCACTCAAGGAGATACGCTGAATGCATCTGTTCTTTTACCAACTTCTTGGTTAATAAGAGTTTTTTCACATTTCTATACGGTAGGCACAAAGTGAATACCCTAAAATTTTGAAAAATCCACTCCTTGCGATGTGTAAATTATAGTTTGTATATTAAAGTTCAATCCCTAATCTTAATACTCGCTGCTTGCGGTTTTAGTAGCACTGTTCTTTTTATCATAAGAGACTAGGTGCCATACAGTTAGAGTTTTTTGTACACATACTGTATATCATGTGGTTAAACCTACCGTTTGTGATATTTTAAGCTGTGGCTCTTTTTGTTTTAAATGACACTTATTTTACACGCAGTACTGGCCCTTTTATGATTAGAAACTACGTGAAAAACATTTTATCATTTGACGGAGCAGCTTGTTATGAATTTATACTTTCAATCTAGTATCAAAGTATACAATTCTTAGACTAGCCACTCATACATGCAGTGTTCCACAGCAGTAATAATTCAGTCCTGTCACTGATGATGTTTGTTTTCCCACGGTTTGTCAGACTCCGCCCCCTCTTTCCTCTCCATTAGTAAGAGCGCGTGAGTGGGCATCTCTTCAATACGAGTTTCTGCACTGTGCAATTTTTTGACGGATTGTGCAAGTTTGCTAGCCGCTGCAAAGGTACTGGACTTCTTTTGTATACGATTCATTTAATAAGGCTCTATTTATTCCCTTAATTCAATTTTTTAAAATAATATATATTTTTTACATTTTTATAGAGTAAGGTTTAAAGTGTTTATCTTCATGTTTTGAAAAATTCACTTTATGTGATACGTAAAACTACGGTTTTTATATTTAAGTGCAATCTCCACTTCCTTGTGGTTTTTAAAGCCTGGCTTTTTATGGTTTAGATAACAACATTTTTTTACGATTAGTGCCATACAGTTAATCATTTCATTGGTAGTTAGCTGTTTAACATGTATAGTTGATGGTTTGTGCAAGCCTTCATACTGATATAAAGATAGAACCTTTTCTTGTTCACCTTAAAAAGTTTTTAATTGTATATATACATTATACGAGGGGGTACCCAAAAAAAACAGGAATTATTTTTTAAAAGCTATTTATTTCAAATTCTTTACAAAACAACCTTATCCCCTTCAAAATACTCTCCATTACAACTGATACATTTGTCCCACCGGTGCTTCCACTGTTCGAAACATTTTTTGTAGTCATCTTTAGAAACGGCTGACAGCTCCTCCCTCGTTTTTTTCTTGACGACTTCAATGTTGTCAAATCGGTGTCCTTTCATGCCCCTTTTCATGCGTGGAAATAAGAAAAAGTCGCACGGAGCCAGGTCAGGCGAGTAAGGTGCGTGGGGCAGCGGAACCATGCCATTTTTAGCCAAAAACTGTCTAACAGAGATGGCTGTTTGTGCAGGTGCGTTGTCGTGGTGGAAGAACCAGTCTCCTGTCTGCCACAAATCGGGTCTTTTTTGACGAACACTGTTGCGCAATCTTCTTAAAACTTCCAAATAAAAGGTTTGATTGACGGTCTGACCTGGGGGAACTAACTCTGAATGAACTACACCCTTGGCATCAAAAAAAGCGAATCAGCATTGTTTTGATGTTTGATTTGACTTGGCATTTATTTGGACGGGGTGACGATGACGTCTTCCATTGGCTTGACTGTTGCTTTGTTTCTGGGTCGTAACCATAGCACCATGACTCATCACCTGTAATGACCTTTGACAGAAAATCTGGATCAGTTTCAAGCTGTTTCAAAACATGACATGTTTCAACTCGATGTTCCTTTTGATCGTCAGTCAGAACCCGAGGAACAAACTTGGCAGCAACCCTTTTCATTCCCAAATCTTCCGTTAAAATTCGCTGAACCGAGCTCCAAGATAACCCACTAATCTCTGACAGTTGATCAATTGTCTGTCGACGGTCTGTGAGCACAAACTCTCTAATTTTTTCAATATTTTCGTCGATTCGGGCAGTTGATGGACGCCCAGAACGAGGTTTGTCATCAGTCGATATGTCGCCATTTTTAAACCGAGCAAACCACTGGTACACTTGACTTTTTCCCATAGCGTCATCTTGATAAGCTGTTTTCAACATTAAAACAGTTTCGGCAGCATTTTTACCGAGTAGAAAACAAAATTTCACAGCTGCACGTTGTTCACTTAAACTTGTCATCATAAAAAAAGAAACAAGAACAAAACAGCGCTAGCAAAAACAATCACTGCAGATGAACAGAACAAACCAGGTCGACAACACAGGCGGCACTGAACTGACAATGAGTTGCACTATACACGCCTAGCGGCAGAAGTGCGTACTACACAAGCTCCGCCCACGGCAATGTTATTCCTGGTTTTTTTGGGTACCCCCTCGTATGTGGTTTCTTATTTAAGATGCCGCTCTCATTTTTAAACCTGTTGGGATATTTTAAGCTGCGGCTCTTCTTGTTTAAAAAGACATTTGTTTTACATGCAGCACTGGTCTTTTTACGATAAGAAATCACATGTCAAACTTTATTACCTGACTGGGCAGTAGTGTTTATATATATATATATATATATATATGTTCGATTATTGATGATGTTTTAACAATGTGATCATTCAAAGTATACTATTCCCAGTATAGTTTTGTTGTTTCCCTCTCCTGCTGATTCACTCCTGCTACCACCCCTTCCCCCTTTTTAGAAATTATATCTTATCTTCATTCTCTTTATGTTTGTTTTAGATACACTTGTTTGTAATTTTTCAGTTCTTAATTATCTACATTTCTTTTAGTTTGTACAGGAACTTAATGATTAGTACAGAGTGTTAAAGGATCTTATGGACTCACATTCTGAAAGAGGTATTTATATCCATGTTTTTATATATTTGTCGCATCCTTTCATTTTATCTGCGATGTTATATGTTTTATCCATGATTTCTTTTTATTTATACAAGAAAGTTTGTTTTATATATAATTATGATCACAATTCGTTCAGTTTTATAATTTTAACTTTTTATATATTTGTTTATTTTTATGATCTGTTCTTTTATGACTTTCTGTATTTATATATTTATGTTTTTAGTATTTTCCAGACTAGCCCCTGACAAAAGGTAACGAAACACGGCCTGTGTCGGGTTGTCATTGGTTTCACACAAATAAAGCTCTGTCTTTCCACAGTATCACATCTTGGACTGGGTTCTTCATCTTACATGATATTTGCTTTTGTTGTGGTGCATCCTGGCAGCTGTGATGCCCCCTGCTGCTGCAGCTCGCTCAGAGAGAGCCTCTTTGTCTGGGCTCTGCCCCAGATTTCATCTTCCAGGATGGGGGGTCCCCTGTTGCACTCCAGCGTCTGCTCCTTGGCTCTCAGCCTGGATGCAGAGCAAGTAGTCCTGTCAGAGCTTCATCTACCTGATGTCATCATGAAGGTTCTGGAGTGCTGCAAGGGCTCGATGTGTTCAAGTGGCAGAGGTTTGCTGCTTATTGCGTGGGTAGGGTGCAGGATTCTTTCTGCACAGCGGATTGCTTGCTGGAGTATCTCCTGCACCTTTCTGACTCAGGCCTGAAGCCCAACTCTGTCCGGGTTCACCTCTGCACGATTGGCACCTACAATGGCAGCTTGGAGGGCCGAGCCATCTTACCTCACCCGCTGGTGGCTCGATTCATACCTGGTTTGCTTCTCTTTAAGCCTTCCATCAAGCCCCCTATGGTGGCTTAGGATCTCAATGTGGTCCTTACACATTGTTTTGAGCCACTGGGCTCTTGTCCTCTCAAGTACTTGATCTGGAAGGTCCTGTTCCTGTGGGTGGTCATATAGGCCTGCCATGTCAGTGAGCTCCAGGCTCAGGTGAACCATCCACCTTACACCAGATATCTTTAGAATCGGGTGGTCTTGTGAACACACCCATGTTTCCTGCCAAAGGTGGTCTGAGTTCTACCTCAACTAGTTGATTGTCCTGTTGACTTTCTTTCTGAGGCCGCATGCCAACTGGGGGGAAGCAGCATTGCTCACACTGGATTGTAAGCATGCTTTGGCTTTTTACATCGAGCATACCAAGGCCCACTGGTGGTCCACACAGCTGTTTGTTTCTTTTGACCCCTAGTAAGTTGGAGACTGCTGTCTCTAAGCACATGCTGTTGCTGTGGTTGGTGGATTGCATTGTTTTGGCATATTCACAGGCTGGACTGAGCTTTGAGGATCATGTCATGGCTCATAAATTTGAGCCATGGCTAACTCTGTCACTTACCTGCGCTTGGCCTCCATGGAGGAAATCTGCAAGGCTGCCACATAGTCTTCAGTCCACATGTTCACAGACCTCTCTTGTCTGGATGGGGATTTCTGACAGGACAGCAACTTCTGCCAGGCTGTCCTCTGCACCTCTTTGGGTATTAGGTCCACCTCTTTCATATCAACCCTTCTGTCCATCCAGGCTACCTGCAAAAATTGAATAACCTCAGTGTTGCTGTATGCTGAGGATGCTGAATCAGTTGAATCCCTAGAGGGACCACCTTCCTGTTCTCTAGTTTTGTCACCCCTGTTGGGCTTGGGCCTCTTTGGTTTTTGGTAGTCTGTAGCTTGGGAGTCGTCCCATATGTGAGGACTTACTTCCTGTTTGTCCATGGAGAAAGCATAGTTACTCACCTGTAGTAGGTGTTCTCCGTGAACAGCAGGAATAAGTCCTCGCAACCCTCCCATCTCCCCAAGGAGGAGGTTTTTTCTTGGCAACTGCTTTGAAATTTGACTGAAATGTTGGTGCTGATCCCAGAAGCTTCCAATGGAAGCTGGGGAGCATTCCGCATGGGCGCCATCGGTGATGTCCTATACGTGAGGACTTATTCCTTCTGTTCACTGAGAACACCTGCTACAGGTGAGTAACTATGCTTTCCCTGTGACATCCAAGAGTCTGAGATCTTTCCCCATAGTCTAAACCGTAGTCTCAAGTACCTATCAATTATGCTTGATAGTTGCTTCTGATACATCAATTGATGAAAAAGCTGGTTGTGATAATGTCCTGGGGCTGAAAGACCTCTATACTTTAACTAGAGCTGATGGGAGGTGGACTTTATGGAGGTTGGGGTCTTCCAGATGGCGAGCTGAAGGTTTTGAAGAACTTGATGCATTTGTAATGCTGTAACCTCTGTGTGTGCTTTGTAAGCTTGCCAGATGAATTGAAAAGCTTTTATATTAACTGGAGTTTAAATAGAAGTGAGTGCTTGAGGCCTTAGGAATTTTTTTGTAAAACTTTTGGGTGAGAGAATTAGGCTAATCCTGTGGAAAGTTTTATACCATAATTTATTGTAGTGATTCTCTAGTATAGGTGTGTAAATACAATTTCTGGGGCCTACACTCCTAGCTGACTGACATCTACCCTGAAAAATAGATGTGGGTAAGGTATCTGGGGAACAAGTCCACACACAAATGAAACATGTGGGTTGTGTTCCCCTACCAGCAGATTGATGGAGACAAAGAACCATTGAAAAGCCCAGGTTTCAATGATATTACTCCCATGCCTCTCTTTGCTTCAGCCAATTCAGTATTTCTTTGTCTCCAACAGATGGGTGGATTTTCTCCACTTAAGACAATCTGAATAATTGAGAGGAAAAGATTGATGTAAAGACTCATGAACAACCACCTTGAAGGTGACTATCGCTTGAGCGCGAAGTGGAAGGTTCTACTAGACTGTGGTCTTTTCGGTAGTCCTAGGAAGAGAGAAAATTGATTCAGCTCTGCACTCTTATGTAAGAGCCTGTTAAGCATCCAGAAAAATTAAAGAATTTGGAAGATATCGGCAGCCTCTCACACGGCCTCAAGGCTTCCTTCCTCCTTCTCTATCCTCCTCGCTTTCTCTTGAAGATTACAGAAGGCTCTTGGGAATCTATCTGCCAGCTGCCTTAAACACAGTGCCTGCAAAGCAAAATAAATGGTTTCAGGGTAATAGAGCTGAGCCAGGCACGGATTTCTGCCTGGGGCTCTGAGTGAGTACCAAGGCTTAATCTTGTCATTGTCCTTGGGAGCTCCCAATTCCATCTAGGGTGCAATTCAGAGTGGACTGCTGGCAACTGTTGGCATGGTGTGGGGGTTTCCTACTGTTTTCTGCATGTGATTTTACAATTGTGCACTTGGTGGTCATGTGGTCATAGCTTGTGTTTTGCCCAAGCGCCTGTTTTGCATGTTGCTGTACAAGTACTGTTACCATGTGCCTTACGGCCGCCACAACCTTAGAATATAAGAACATAAGAAATGCCATATTGGGTCAGACCAAGGTCCATTAAATCCAGTATCATGTTTCCAACAGTGGCCAACCCAGTCACAAGTACTTGGCAGGTTCCCAAAAAGGCCTAGCTCATTGGTCTGCAATCGGTACTAGTGAGGAATTCATACCACATTCCTTTCTTACCTTGAGTGCGCAGGACAAATTTTTTCTGCCTTTGAAGGGGAATAGTGAAAAAGAAACTGAATGAGGAGCTGAGGAGTAGGTGTGCTTTAACCATGTTATGTGCATTCTGCTGCTGCAAAATAGGCTCCCAGTGAGCTGCTTCTGCTGCCTCCAAATTGGGGCTGCTCTTACCACTGCTGCCTGCTAACAAGCTGACCTCACTTGTTGTAGACTGATTAGTCCCCACCCTCCTTCCTCTATTGCCAGTACTGATGCCAATGTTGGCTCTGGCCAATGTCAGGCTGCACTACTGCAGCAAGTTTGTGTGGTCCTCGATGCTATATTGCATGCTATGGCCTATGTGCTCTGTTTGCAAGCTCCAGGTGCCAGATCTTTTTTTGTTGCCATGGTGACATGGCACCTATGAGTTTGTCAAGCCTAGTATTAAATACAGCCATGCTAATAGCAACAGCCATGTTTAGCATATGTCAAAGATGTCTGTGCTAATTACACTTTGCCATTACTGCCCATGTTTTGCTCCTAACCTGCCCAATTGTGCACTAATAGATTACCATGGTATTTTTGCTGTAGGGTCCTGTGTTAAACCTTGGCATGGTGTACTAAGTGCATGACAAAACCCCATGCTAACCGTTAGCGCACTTCATAAAACACAAAGGGACATGTTTACTAAACACTGATGTTCGGTGGAGATTTGTGTATAATTATATTGTTGTTTTGCTCTAGGTAGCATTTCAGCACATGCACACAAGTGCTGAACAGGGTTCGGGGGGGGGGGGGGGTTGTGCAGAAGCAGGGATGCTACAACACAGTAAGCAAGGCTAGCATGGCAGGGAGGGGCCAAAATGCTGAGAATAATAAAAAAAAAAGAATTTCAAAAACTGAAAAGCATTAAAAACTAAGGGGGGATATTCAGCAGCAGCGTCTAGCATTGAAATTTAAACGCAGATATTCAATGCTGAGGTCATATCTGGTCCTGGCATTGAATATTTGGGTTTGCTGCATTGCTGCAAGACTAATTGGTCTGTGGTGATAGCTAGTCAGGCAGTGGCTCAATAATACTGTGAAAGTTAGGCCAGTGTTCTCCGGGAAGAAGCAGGAAGTCAGTCCTCACATATGGGTGATGTCAGCGCCGACTGAGCCCATGCAGTAACCTCTCCCCGGCTTTCAAAGGAAGCCTTTGGGCGATGTACCACACATACATGATCACAACACAACAGAAGCAGATATCACATAGGATGCAAAAACACAGTCTGAAACGTGATATCATGGAAAGACAGACTTTATTGAACCAATGGGTTGTCATTGGTTCAATAAAGGCTCTGTCTACCTTATCGTAGCTCCAGTCTAGTCCCGAACCATAGAGTTGTGTACCTCCTCCCGCAGCTAGGAGACTGAGCACGTCACTCTTTTAGTGACCCTAGTATAAGTAGTCCAGGGACCGCCCCCTTGATATTTTCTCTATGACTCCAGTGTATAAATAGTTTCCCCTGTTATCCAAGTTTTACTGTCCTGTTATATGTAAACCCAGAACTATGTTCACGTTCTGTTCTCTTGTTCCATGTAAACCGCGCTGATGCTGAATAGTGCGGTATATAAGAAATTGTAAATAAATAAATAAAAAATAAAATAAATAAATAAATTGAACCAGTTTTGCTCAGTCTTCGTGCAGCGGAAGGAGGTTGTGGGTCGAGTGGTCCGGGACTCACTAGAGCAACGGATAAGGCTTTTAGTTTTAGCTTTAGTTTTAGTTTTAGTATTTAAGGATTTAGAAGAGTTAAAAAAAAAAAAAAAGGTGTCTCTGCCCCTTTAAATTGGCGCTTTCAGTTGCTTTTGGCAAAATATATCTCCAGGAACAAGCAGGAATGAGTCTTCACATATGGGTACGTCGGTACCGATGGAGCCTGCACGGGAACGCTGCCCAGCTTCCAATCAGAAAGCTTTTGGCAGCATCCCTCGCGCCTGCGCGCTGACTTCCCGCCTTCTCCAGAGCCTCTCTTCAGTTTTCGTTTTTCCGCGGAGCCGGCAGGACATCCTCCTGTCACCGCAGAAACTTTTCTTTTTACTTACTTTAATTACTTTAGTTCGTGTTTTCTTGTGGTCGCGGCTGTATTCCCCGCTGCCACCGGTATCGCCGGTGGATTTTTGACTAAATTCTGAGAAACGTTTTCTTCAGTTTTTTTGCCTTAACTTGTTGGGCCTACCAGGCCTCTTCATTATGGAGCCTTCTTTTCCTAAGAAGTGCATTCGATGTGGAAACACCTGTTTCTTTTTAGACACCAATAGTTGGTGTCTCAACTGTGTGGGTCCTGACCCTTTTTCCCCTGACTTGTCAGGGGATAATTTTGTGAGGAAACCTTCAGTTTTTAGAGTTTCCCTCGATACCGTTTTTTCCTTGGCAGTGAGGGTACCCGGTTTCTCCACTTCACAGGATCAGGTAACCCACAAACAGTCTGTTAAGACTAGTCAATGCTTGAGTGGTATGTCCCATGCCCAGCATGGTGACGGCTCCGGCCTTACCCTCAAGAATCCATTGGCATTACCCCTGCGGGAGTCTTCGGGCTCCAAAGCGTTAAAGGGGTTTCAGGTTGTTCCTGGGGCTCACCCCTCACAGAACATACCTGAGCCATGCTCGGGGGTGGTATCCGCTTCGAGCGGTACTGAGCCTCCGGCATCGGCACCGGTGTCGAGTGTTCCACTCTTCACCAGGGATCGTCATCGGGCATCCTCGGTACCTTCGGGACCGATCGATACGCACCGGATTGACTTCCCTCGATCCCAGCCGTGTACGGTGCGGGTATCCGCTTCGAGCGGTACCGATGCATCGGCTTCGGTGTCGAGTGTTCCACTCTTCACCAGGAATCGTCCTCTACCATCCTCAGCGCCTTTGGGGCCGGTCGATACGATACCAATGGACATTTCCATATCTCAGCCATGCTCCGGGACGGTACCGGCGTCGATCGGTTCCGATACCCTGGCATCGGCATCGAGGTGGACCGCCTTACCCTTTGCAAGGGGTGGTCATCGGGTATCCTCGGTACCGTTGGTACCGATCGATGTAACCCAGGCTGCCTTAGTGGTATCGGCATCGCCGATACTGCCACCGGCGTCGGAACCCTCGCGACATGCATCGATAGCCTCGCTTTCTTCGATGCCGAGTCTTGAACCGATGTCTAGTCTCGAGGACTGGGTACCGACGCGTCCCGGAACCGACTCCTGTCGTTTCCAGATAGGCAGTTCCGAAGATCCTAGCCATAACTCTCTCATGCTCTCGGTACCACTGCAGCAGTCCCCGAAAGCAACTTCAACTGCTGGTCCTGTATCAGTATCGATGTCGATGCCTGTTCTTGCACCGATTCCACCGATGCCTAGTTTGGAACCGATACCTGGCATTGCTGCAGTACCCACTGCCTCTAAGTTAACATGCCAGTATCCCTGTCCATCTACTAGGTTTCTCTCTTCACACCACTGTACGTCCTCTGGTGCTCAGCCTCTTTCTTTAGCCTTACCAGGGATGGTTCCCATAGGAGATCAGTCTTTTCAGACTTTTCTCCTGGATATGGCAACCTTTCTTAATATCTCTATCCCTGGTTGTGATGCTACTCATGGCTCACCGGCACAAATGAAAAATATGATGCTTCCTTTACATCCTGCTCTGCAGGATCTCCTTCTGAGGGTCTGGAAATCGCCCTTACGACTTCCTCTAGTTTCTACAGCCACTGATGTTCGGTACCGGGTGCCACCCTCTCCAGGGTTTCAAAAGCCTCAACTTTCTCATCATTCCCTTGTAGTGGAATCAGCACTAAGGAAAGTTAAGAGCAGGAAGAAGCATTCATCCACCAGGTCATTCTTCAAGAATACTTGATGCTTTTGGTCGTCAGGCCTTCCAAACCTCTATGCTGGCCTCCAGAATTATTTCATATATTTTTCACATGAGTCTAACACTCCAGGAAGTCACAGAGAAATTGTCTCTTTTGACCCCTTTTTTACCAGAGACCAGGGCTACTGATTATTCCTTGCTCGTCAATCACAGCCGGAATATATCCTGGTTCCTGTCTCGTGCTTCTATAGACTCTTTTGAGTCTGTTAGCAGATCCTCTGCTATTGCCATTGCAGCACGTCGCAGAGCCTGGCTTGAAGCTTCAGACTTGAGCAGATGGGCACAAACTATACTGGCTCATTCTCCTTGTACAGGAGAAGGTCTCTTCAATAAGGAGGCTTTACGTCAGGTTGCTCAATGCTCTACTGACTCTCCTTCCACTAAAGACCATTCTAAGCCACCTCCTTCTTCAAGGGGTAGGAAATGTCCTACCAAACCTTCTTTCCCTAAGAAAAGAAAGTTTCATTCATCTCCTGCCCATCATTCGGCTGTACCTAAACAAGGGACGCCTCAGCCTTGCCTGCAGTCCTCCAGCTCTGGCCAGTCTCAGCATTCCCAGCAACCATAGGGGCCGGGAATTTTAATCTACAGTTCACTTCTACCCATTAGACGTTTATTCACTGTGCTCTTCTTTTTCAGTGTACTAACCTGTCGGAAATTTTTTGTTCAGGGACTACAGACTTCTCCTCTTCTTCCTCTATAGAAGAGCAGTTCCAACTATCCCCTGATAGTTTCTGTCCCAACTGAACATTTTTTCCTTCAGTTGCCTTACCCCATGGGTACGTCACCCTCCAATTACTTACTCTACCCTCTCAACCGGGTTTTTTCCCTGATTGAGGGGTACCATACTGAAAAGCTTCTCTAGCAAGCTCGTTCCTCAGACAGGGAGAGGGGATATCTCCTCTCTTTTCTTGTCTGTTTTTCTTTATTGGGCACAGGACAATCTCTCTGCTGTTTCCGTCAGCAGCTGTGCCTGCAGGAGTTACAGTAATTGTATTACTGGTACTTTTTCCGAGTTCCAGTCCCTTATTCAAAATTTTGTCTAGCCTCAGTAGTGATTCCAAGCTATTAGTCATCTATCTTGGATCCTCCTACTCGTTTAGGCTTTCTCACATTATTCTACCCATCTCCTCTCCTAGGATATGGCAACACACCTGACTTCAGTCAGTTTGTCTCATATCTCTCCTGCACAATGCTCTCTGCAGTCTTCAGAGAAGCTTTCTACTATGAGGGCCTTGCTATAGAGCATTGACCTTGTCTCTGAAGCTTCTCTATTAGTAGGGAAAAGCTTATAAACCCTTCCCATGCCTGTGAGGGTTCTCCACACCCTCTAGCCTGGGGTGTTAACACGAGATATCGGTTCTTCTGCGTGAAAATCCAAGGCTGATGTTTACGCATGCTACCTCTGGGTCCCTCCAGTAGGTCCCTCTGGTATCTTCTTCTGTGTTTCTGCACATCTGCCATGTCAGTGTTCTGTGGAACTCCCGCCTTGTTCCTTACAGATTCATATGATCATCTGTTCTCACGCGAACATCACGGTTATCTTGTTGGATTGCCTTCCTGCATCCCTCAATCCACGGAAATAGATTCTCTATACATATCCCAAGTGGGTTCACCCTCTTGTAGAGCGCAGAATCTTTTTCTTTTATATTCCCCATGTACAATTATGGGGCTGGGTGGTAGACATGTATCTTCAACCTGTTGTCTTGTATGTAGCATCTCCATATATGTCTACATACCTATATCATTGCTCTGGTGGTGCAAAACCATGCCCCACAAATGTATCTATCTTTAGGTATATATATATATTTTGATACATTTCTCCACCCATATCCTAATATACACATCTGGACATATATATATATTGTCACACCTCATCCGCCCCAGCCTTGACTGCTGGTATGGTTTGGCTCATGAGGGTGGTAGTTGTGCCGTGCTTGTATCTATACAAATCACACATAAGACTTTCTCTTCTTTTAGGGTTTTATTCCCCGTCCCTTTGAGGTTTTCTTCTTTAACAACAGAAAGTAATAGCCTAACTTGGCTTATAACATAAAGTAACTGGATAACACAAATAGCTTTCTTCAGCATATAACGTCAAACAAAAGAAAAGAACAAACAGCCTACTTTGTCTGTTTGGCCTAGGGAGAGAGAGAGAGAGTTTGTAGCCTTTGCTACCTGCATATGGAATTAAGGTTACACCAACCTTTACCTTAAGGAGTATTCAGGTTCTTTTGTAGTAAGAGAACATTCCATTAATTCTGTATCTTCTAATGCACCAGAATCCTCATATTCCATCAATTCTGGTCCGGAGGAATCTGCATTGCTCACTTCTAATGTGGAATAAAAGTATGGCAGATTTGCCTCGTTAGTTAGGAAGTTCCTCTTCCTCTGAGTAGCACTGCTTCCCTGGGGAAGGTCACCAAACTCTGTATGCTGTTTTCTAGAACCCTGCCCCCGCTGGTGCTTCAGTGGATAGCTCAGGTCTCTGTTTAGCTTGCTAGCTGAGTAATTGTGATACGCTCCCTGCTGGGTCTGCCTCAGCTCTCCCGGCTCAGCTGTACCCGATTGCAAACTGTGTAACGGCGTTTCTCTTGGAGCTAAGAGTTCACTGTAATAAGGGATTTCTTCTGCTTCTCTCGGTAGGTGAAATTCCCTTCTTTTAATACTTTTATAAACAGGAGAAAACTTGCTATCAGCCTCTGAATGTCCAGGCTTTGTAAGGGTATTTTTATGCCTCCAAGACTCTTCCCTTTTAGAGGGCAAATATCCCTTATATCCCTTCTTTTCCCCTGTATCTGCTATTGCAGCTTTCTTATATTTCACTTGCCTTCTCTCAGAGCCACACAGGTCTCTGGACTCTTTCCACAATTCTTCTCTCCAGGATTGCCTACTCGGCTCCTCTCTCCAAGATTGTCTATAAGAACGCCTCTCTCTCCAAGGCTGTCTCTCTCTCCAAGCTTGCTTCCCACCCGAAGGTAGCCTCTCTCTCCAAGGTAGCCTGTCTCTGAATGTTTGGTAGTCCGTTTTATCTATGTGTTTTCTGACTCCACCTTTCTTCAGCTGCGCTTCATTAGGTGAAGCAGAGTCCCGTGCCTTACTCCCGGGGTGTGTCTCTCTGGACTCTGGGCACGTGTGCTTTCGTTGTCCCTGGCAACTGTCAAGCATTCTTTCATTCATCCTGTCACTTTTTCCTTGATCATTCATACTGCCCTGCATTCTCTCATGCTGCCCTAGGTCCACCCTGTGACAATATATATATATATAATATATATTCCATCCACATATATATATCTGTATATATATGTGTCTGTTGGGGGCCTTCTTAAGGGTTGATATGTCTTACACACTATCACCCTTACTGTCTATACTAAATGTTTTACCTCCTAGAGGTTTTAGACAGTCTATCGCCCTACTTCGCATACCATGTTACGATGCAGAAACTGTTAGGCACCAATAACCACTGTGGTGCTAACATCATCCATTTTTTCTTTAAGTCCTTGAAGCATCAAGCTTCAATATTTTTCCTATCTCTCACCAGCTAGGAAAAACAGTGTACATCTTTATCTTTGAGTACACAGCTGTTCTCCTTGGAATAGGGGTTTTTCCAGTCCCCTCTTCCGCCAGGACTGGGCTAGTTCTCCAACTCCGTCAGTCTTCTTCCTTTAGTCCTCAATGTTAATGACCTTATGCCTAAAGGAGTTTTCAGCTTTTTCCCATAAAGCTTTCCATTGAAGACCTGACGTCTAATCCTACCCAGTTGACACCTGGATCGCCTACTACCTCGAGGTCTGGACCTTCATCCTCACTGCTGGGAGGTCACCTTGAAGATTCCGCCACTGCTTATCCAGTAGACTCCATCATGCTTTCTACTTCCTACAATACAGTAGGTAAGCTGCATATTTTGAGTGTACATTAAATGTGTTTTAATGCTACTCATCATATATACCAAGGACTCCTGTAGTCTGTAGGACCCTCTAGTCCTTGGCTATGCTGTTTCTTTCCTCACAGCTCCTTTATTGTCAACTCCTACCCTCCATCCCACATTGGATGCCGGAGATGCTTGGAAACAAATGCACCCCTGGTCCAGGCTCCTGCATTTTTATGGGATCTCCCCCTGGCATCTCCAGCTAGGGAGTCCCCATATGTGAAGACTCATTCCTGCTTGTTCCTGGAGATAGCACAGTGACTTACCTGTAACCAGGTGATCTCTGGGAACAGCAGGAATTAGTCTTCACAACCCTCCCACCTCCCCTAGGAGTTGCATCTCTTTATCTTCTTCCTTTTCTCTCTCGCCTTTGTCTCAGCTTTGAAACTCAACTGAAGAGAGGCTCTGGAGAAGGCGGGAAGTCAGCGCGCAGGCACGAGGGATGCTGCCAAAAGCTTTCTGATTGGAAGCTGGGCAGCGTTCCCGTGCAGGCTCCGTCTGTACCGACGTACCCATATGTGAAGACTAATTCCTACTGTTCCCAGAGATCACCTGTTACAGGTAAGTAACTGTGCTTTCTGGAACATCGCTGTGAGCTCTCCCCCCTTCTCCCCCCTCTTTCTGGTGTAGAGAGCTACCAGAGGAGTGTGCGGGGGTTGAGCAGGGGCCTCCGGTTTCGTTTCCCCCAAGGCGGGAAAGAAGCCGTTGAGGACGCTGCCGAGTTCGTGCGTTTCTGGCTTGGTCGGGGGTCAGGGGAACCGGCAGCAGTGGAAGCGCCTTGCTAGAAGGAGAAGGCAGCATCGGGTAAGAGTGACGGCGATTTTGTTTCAGCAGTGCCGGTAGCAGACGCGGCGATTTTAGTCAGGGCCGAGTGCAGGGGGCTCAGCTAGTGCGGGTTCTTTGGGGTCGGGCCCGGACCACGTGGCAAAGCACGGGAGACACAGATCAAGCGGGAAGCTTCCCTGGAGGCCCTAGTCTAAGCGTTTGTGGGTTTTTTTGGTAGGTCGAGAGAGAGGGGCTGTCTCGGCAAGCGCAAACCCCCCCCCCACCCCCCCAATAAAAACCGAGAGAACTGAGATTGGAAGGAGAGGTTTTTAAGCTCTTTGGTGAAGCAGTGGGTCCCTGGTTCACTGTTAGTCACTATATTGAGCAGTGGGCTTCATGCCTGGTAAGCCTAGGTGCCTCTTGTGTGGGGCACGTAAAGGCTCAGTCTCTGAGTCGGGGTTGTGCAGAGACTGTAGTTTTGAAACTTCTATGGCTGATAGAGAGCTTGGAGGGGTCTGAGGCCACAGGAGAGGTGGTGATGAAGGACTCCTTTCTGTCCCCAGAATCGAGACAGGAGCCCAAGCCGGGGCCTTCCTCGGCGCCGGAGGAGCCCTTGCCCCAGGTCCCTTTGCAGGGGGGTCTGGGGGCAATATGGAGTGGAGGAGTGGCCTAGTGATTGGGGCAAGGTACTTCAGGCCGGAAGGTCAGGGGTTCAAATCCCACTAGAGGACAGCAACCTTGGGCCGGAAGGACTGGGGTTTCTAGTCCCACAGGTGCTTCTTGTGGTCTTGGGCAAGCCACTTAACCCTCCATAGCCCATGTTCTCTGTAAAATAGTTATTTCCAAGTTATAATGCCCTGTTCAATGTAATTTCAGTTTGTTCAAATGTAAACCGCACTGATGCAGAATAGTGCGGTATATAAGAGAATATAAATAAATAAAATAAATAAATAAATAAATTTTCGCCTCGGTTTTTGTCTCTGTTGCAGCAGGCTATAGGAGGGCCTAGTGCTGCGGGGCCAGGGACCTCGGGAGTTGAAACCCGAGGGTCTAAGAGGCCGGGGGCTAGCCTGGAAGAAGTGGCCGGGAATGGTGCTGGCAAGAGGCCCAAGCTGCGCTTTGGAGGAGAAGAGCAGGACTTGGAGGAGTCAGTGCTATTGGAGGATTCAGATGGTGAACAGGATTTAGAGGAAGGTGAGATTGCAGAGCCAGAGGAACAAGCGAGAATTGTAAGAGTGTTCAGGAGAGAGGAGCTTTCGGCCTTGATTGCCGAAACGGTAAAGGCATTAAATGTCCCGGTCTCGGATTCTTCGGAGGACACGGCTCTGGAGGATCCTCTGCTGCAGGCGGTGAGAAAATCCCAGAGGTTGTTCCCCATTCATAGGATTTTTAAGGAGATGATTCAGGAGGAATGGAATACCCCGGAAGCGAGCATCAAGGGGGCTAGGATCATGACTAGGCTTTATCCTTTGGTGGAACCGGTTAAGGATATGTTTAAGCCGCCGAAGGTGGACGCGGCGGTTTCTGCGGTGACTAAGAAAAACCACTATTCCGGTGGGAGGCAGTGCAGCGCTTAAGGATACTCAGGATAGGAGATTGGATTCTTTGTTGAGACAGGTGTTTGAGGTGAATGCCCTGTCCTTGCAGGCCTCGATTTGTGGGGCCTGGGTGGCACGGGCGTGTCTGCGGTGGTCCCAGAGGTGGAAGGGGGCTCAGGCGGACGAAGGGACGGAAGAGGCAGCCCGCATTGAGTCAGGGCGGCGTATTTGGTGGATAGTCAGTATGACATGATCAGAGGGCTAGCTAAGAGTATGGCGTCGGTAGTGGCGGCCAGGAGGTACCTTTGGCTGCGGAATTGGGCGGCGGATAGGGCCTCCAAAGCAAGGTTGGCTAAGCTTCCGTTCAGAGGTAAGCTCCTCTTTGGGAAGGAGTTAGAAAAGTTGGTTAAAGATTTAGGAGAGTCGAAGGGGGGTCGTTTGCCGGAAGACAAGCAGAAA
Organism: Ichthyophis bannanicus; assembly: GCA_033557465.1. Classification (NCBI taxonomy): domain Eukaryota; kingdom Metazoa; phylum Chordata; class Amphibia; order Gymnophiona; family Ichthyophiidae; genus Ichthyophis; species Ichthyophis bannanicus. The sequence continues at coordinate 1,074,871,724 of CM066032.1, forward strand.
TAGGGTCGGACGGGAGGACCATCCAGGAGTCAGCTGAGAGAGTTCAGGCGTTTGATCCTCCCGGTTCGCCCCAGCGCAGAGAGGGAGATTTCCCTATAGAGCGCAAGTATTTAGGGGATTCCGAGGAGCGGGTAGAGGTTTTGCTGTCTCCTCGTCCTCGGGCACCAAAAAGCTGCAATGAAGTGAGAGGGGTCCAGGCGGGGACGGTGCCGGTAGGAGGTCGGTTATGGGGTTTTGTTCCTGCCTGGACCCAAATTACTTCGGATCAGTGGGTGTTGGAGATCGTGGAAAGGGGTTATGCTTTCGAGTTCCAACACCCAGTGAGGGACGCGTTTGTGCGGTCTCCATTCGGAACGAGATCCAAGAGAGAGGCGGTTTGACAGACATTGGAAAGGTTAATAGAGCTGGAAGCGGTCGTGCCGGTACTGCCGGACGAACAAGGCAGAGGTCGGTACTCGATTTATTTTGTGGTGCCAAAAAAGGAGGGTACCATAAGGCCTATTCTAGATCTGAAAAGGGTAAACAGGTGTCTCCGGGTATCGCATTTTCGAATGGAAACGTTGAGGTCGGTCATGGCAGCGGTGCGACAGGGAGAGTATCTAACTTCATTAGATCTGTTGGAGGCTTACCTGCACATTCCGATCAGATGGGAGCACCAACGATTTCTTCGCTTTGCAGTGCTTATGGGGCATTTCCAATTCCAGGCGATGCCTTTTGGGCTTGCGACGGCGCCAATAACATTCACTAAGATAATGGTGGTCGTGGCGGCGGCGTTGAGAAGGGAAGGAGTGTTGGTGCACCCGTATTTGGACGACTGGTTAATTCGAACGAAGTCGCTGGAGGAAAGTCAGCAGGCGACAGCTCGAGTGGTGTCCTTGCAGAGCTTGGGTTGGGTAGTCAATGTGGCAAAGAGCAAGTTGACGCCTGCCCAGGATTTGGAGTATTTGGGAGCTCGTTTCGACACGGGCAGGGGAAGAGTCTTCCTGCCGCTGCAGCGGGTTCAGAAATTGCGACGTTTGATTCGAGAGTTCCGGGCGCTCAGGGCTCCGTCAGCGTGGTGGTACCTGCAGCTGCTGGGGATGATGGCAGCCATGATAGAGGTAGTGCCGTGGGCCAGAGCTCACATGAGACCTCTGCAGAGGGCGTTGCTCCGGAGGTGGTCTCATCAGGCGGACCCGTTGTCCAAGACGTTGGTGTGCCTGTGGGAGGCTCGGAAGTCGCTGCGGTGGTGGTTGCAGCCGGGGGGCCTGGAAAAGGGCATGCCACTGGAGGCGCCTTTGACAAGAGAATGTTGTGTCTCTCGATGCTGTCACTCTGCCTGCTTTGCCTGTTACATGTTGATTTGCTGTCTCCCTACAGAGCCTTCCCTCTCCACCTGTACCATCTGCTTCCTGGTTCCAGTCTGCTCCCCCCCCCCCCCCGGAAGTCGCGCGACCGCGCTCTGCAAGGTACCCTGCTCACGCCAGATAAATTCGCAGCGCCAGTGGCGTGCACTGAAAGAGCGCACCTAAGGAGCACGCTGTGCTCCTTGGGGCCGCTCCGGCAGCGTAGGCCATCTCTTTACTTCGCTTTATGTTTTTACCACACTGTTAACCCCCTGTCTGCTCACGGAGCCCACACCGAACTCTCTACTTGTGGTGACCCGTCTGTCCCAGGTACGTCTCTCTTCTCCTATCTACAACTCCTCCTCTCCCTCTGTTCTTCCTTTAATGGCCCATATTTCCGTGGTGTGGGGCCGTCGCCAGACCAATATCACTATTTTCAGGTCTCGCTGCTATTCCAACCTCTGTCTCTGCTTGCCCTCCACCTGCGCCCTCTCCTCTTCCCTTGTCTCCTCGTTTCCCTCCCCCCCCCACCTCCTTTTAAGTTAGGTCTTTTAAACTGCCAATCTCTCAGATCTAAAACCCTGCTTATTCAGGACATCTTGCACTCTTCCCTTGACCTCACCCTCCTCACCGAAATGTGGCTGAAGGATGGAGAGGATGCCCTTCTCGCCCGCTGTCTTCCCCCTGCCTTCCCCGCAGTCTCCGTACCCCTGAACAGGCCGTTCTAGTGGAGGTGTAGCTGCTATTCTGCACCCTTCCCTCACCTTCACTCAGATCTATTCCCCTCTACTCCATTACCCTGAAGCTCTTCTACTCCATCTTCACACCTCCCCCCCAACACACATTCTTCTCATCTATTCCCCCCAACCCTCCGTCCTGAACTTTGGGATGCCCTTCTCCTAACCATCTCGGATCTCTCCATGGCTTTCCCTCATTTACTTATAGCAGGTGACTTTAATCTTCACCTTAATCCCACTTCCTCCACCAGGGATCACATTTTCACCTCCCTCCTTCAGGACCTGTCCCTTCTACAACATGTTCCTTTCCCTACTCACTCAGCCGGCCGTACTCTCAATCTTCTTCTGACCTCATCCTCCTCCACTCTGCTACTTCATAACCTGTCCTCTTTTCATCTTCCTTGGACAGATCACTTCTGCATTTTCGCCTCTTGTTCACACTTGCAGGCATCATCACTCCCTTCCTCCTCTCCCTCATCCCCCCCTCTCCGATACTCTCGTCGTATCACCCCACTCACTATCCAACACTTTCCCCCAGTAACTGAACTTCTCCCTCCCAAATTCCCTTCCCTTTCACCCAACTCCCAAGCTTCTCTCTGGTCCTCCACTCTCACCACCACCCTCAACCGCCTAGCCCCCCTTGCAGCCCTGTCCACCAAGAACTCGACCCAAGCAACCCTGGTTTCACAGCGGCCTCCGCCTGCTTCGCACAAATCTACGCAGAGCCGAACGTCGATGGCGGAAGGCCCCTTCCCCGGGAACTCTGTCCTCCTTTAAAGCACATCACTCTCTCTACCGCTCCAAGTTACACTCTGCCAAATGAACATACTTCTCCAACGCCATCGCTAATGCCCCTAACCAGACTCGTCACCATTATTCCATTCTTAACTCACTCACCTCTCTCCATTCCACCCCTTCTATTGCATCAGCTCAGCCTTCCCCTTCTCCTTCACTTCTAGCCACCTATTTCAGTAGTAAGATTTCTACCCTAAGAGCTTCCCTACCCTCTTGCCCCCCTCCCATTCATTCTCCCCCCCGTCCCTTCGCCCCCTCCCTCTCTCCTTTCACACTCATGGTCCTCCTTCTGTCCAATCACCACGGCCGAACTTCACCAACTTATCTCTTCATCCAATAAGACATCCTGTGCCCTTGATCCCATTCCCTCTTCCTGGCTCCTCACCACCTCTTTGGCTCTTCTCCCCCTCTATCCTCACTATGTTCAACACAAGCCTCTCTACAGGGACTTTCCCCCAACCCTGGAAACACGCCCTAATTCGCCCCCATCCTTAAGAAATCCTCACTTGATCCTCTAGTTCCAGCCCACTACCACCCTGTCTCTAACCTCCCCTTTCTTTCTAAACTCCTTGAAAAAGTCGTTTTTGCACAGCTTTCCCACCATCTTGATTCCACCAATTTCCTTCACCCCCATCAATCAGGATTCCGTCAGGGTCACAGTGTTGAAACTATCCTACTTGCTTTCACCAATGCCCTACATGTCACTCACGATCGCGGTGATATCTCGGTGGCGGTTGCCCTTGACCTGTCCGCTGCTTTCGACCTTGTAGATCACTCCCTTCTCCTTCTTCGCCTATGCGAAGCAGGCCTCCGTAGCACTGTTCACCGCTGGTTCCATTCCTTTCTTTCCTCTCGGTCCTGCACAGTTCTTTCCTCCTCTCCCTCTTCCCCCCCCCCCTCTGATCCATTCCCCTTATCTTGTGGGGTCCCCCAGGGTTCTGTACTTGCCTCTCTTCTCTTCAACCTCTTTCTGGCTCCCCTCGCTCTATTAATACAACAATCCGGCATTTCCGCTTTTTACTATGCAGACGACATAGTCCTCCTTCATCATACCTCCCCCTCTCACCCAGATCTCTCTGCACTTAACTCCTGTCTTTCTACCGTTGCTGACTGGTTGACCCAGAATTGTCTACACCTCAATCTTACTAAAACAATCGCAATCTGGTTCTCCCACGGCAGCCCATCCCCTTCCTTGACGCCTTCCTTCTCAGACTCTCCTATACCTCTAGTCTCTACTTTACGCTACCTAGGTGTGCTTTTCGACTCTGACCTCTCTTTTCATGCACATGTTTCACATATCACTAAGACATCGTTCTTCTTTCTTCATCAAATCCGCACGATTTGCCCCTTCCTGACCCCACCTGCTCTTACCACACTGCTGCTATCCTTAGTTATGTCACGCGTAGATTTCTCTAACTCTGTGTTCACTGGTCTCTCTAAATCCCAACTCAAAATAGACTTCAGAGGATCCAAAACACCGCCGCCCGCATTGTCACTCACTCCTCCTATAGGGATCACATATCATCTCTGCTTGTTCATCTTCACTGGCTTCCTATTCCCTTTCGCACTCGCTTTAAGCTTCTCACCCTTGTCCACAGGGTATTTCACACCAGCACGCCACAATACTTGGCAGACATCATCACTTTCCACACTCCCAGACATACTCCTCGCTCCTTTCACCTTAACCGCCTCACTCTTTTCCCCCCCCCCCCCCTTGCGCATCTCCACTCCACTTGCTCCTCAGCCTTTTTCTTTGCAGGCCCTGCACTTTGGAACTCACTCCCCGCCTCCCTCTGTCTCGAGCCTCACCACCCTACCTTCAAGCGCAACCTTAAAACCCACCTCTTCTCCCTAGCCTTCTACCTCCCCTCCCCTTTTGTGTGACCCCAACTACTGCATGTTGTCCTGTCTCCTTTCCTTCTCCTGCTTTCCTGTCAGCATTGTAACTTTCTTTTCTCCAGGACCAAGCAGGAAGTCAGTCCTCACATATGGGTGACGTCGGCGCCGACGGAGCCCTCGCGGAGCAATTTTCCCCAGCTTTCAAAGAAAGCCTTTGGGAATTGCAGCGCGCATGCGCAGTCGCCTTCCCGCCCAAGGGTGCCATCTTAGCCAGTCTTCTTTTTTCCGCGGAGCCCTACAGACGTACCCGTCGTGTCCCCGCTGAAAAAGTTGATTTTCGTGAGTTTTTTCTCTTTTTTCACTTCGGTTCGACGCCGGTCTTTTTCCTGCCCGGACTCGCGACGCCGTTGCGAGTCCTTCTCTTATTTTTCGGTTTTTTCTGATTTTGGTCAGTTTCGTTTTCGGTTTTTCGCTGGCAGCCCGGTCCTTTGACCTTGCAGGGGCCCTTTTTCCCCCGATGGCTGCCAGTGGTTTCAAGCGGTGTGGTCAGTGTGACAGAAATATGTCACTCACTGACACACACGATAATTGCCTCCGCTGCCTGGGCCCGGATCATGAAGAACTGATCTGTGGAGCCTGTGGCAAAATGTCCTCCAAAGCGTTAAGGAGTCGGCGGCGGCACCAGCGGGATAGAATCTTCGCTGACCCCGGCCGTACCCGGACCTCGTCGGAGGCCTCGGCATCCAGAGGCTCCAGCTCTGACCATCGCCGAAGCTCCTCCGACAGGGGTTCTCCCTCCGGGGACCATCGACGGAAGGCAAAACCCGCGAGGGCGGCGTCGGTGGACGCTCCTGGCTCCGCGAGGGCCAGGTCGCATAGCCCCGATAGCCGTCCCGGGTCTTTGGAGAAGGAGCACCTCCCGAAGCGACCTCGCCTGGAGTCGGAGTTGCCTGCTCGGGTAAGTCCTGTAGTCCTTCTGGACTCGCCTCCGAGATGTCCGACGTCGGGCCCGACGCCGTCGGGGCCCGAGTCGGGGGCTGCTGGGTCACCTGAGGTCGGACTCAGGTTGACGGCCTTGGAGAGCAGACTATCTGCCTTCATGGACCAGCAGCGGGCACTGATCGCTAGCCTCGCTGGCGCCACTGCCCCGACCGCCGGGACATCGACGTCTAAGTCGACCCCGGAGACCAAGCCGATCCTCGAGTCCATGCGAACTCGAGTCGATCCTCGGTCGAGGTCACCCTCGGCCCCCCGTTCGGGACCGAGGTCGTCGCCGCCGACTCCCTCGGCGTCGGGGCGGCCGACGCCTCCGCCTGCCCGAGCCGACCCCACCGATTCCTCCTCGGAGTCGGCCTGGGAGTCTGAAGAGGAAGAGTCACCTGATTCGTTTCGGACTCGGTGTGTCCCCTCGGACTCACCTGAGTCCGAACCTCGGAAGCAGTCCCCTCCGGAGGATGCCCGGTTCTCGGACTTCGTCAGGGATATGGCCAAGGCTTTGGCCTTCCCTGCGGATCCCGAGGAGGAGCCTCGAGCCGAAGAGCTCGACGCCCTTCAGTACGACTCTCCCGCCCGGGAGCACTTTACTGTACCGGTTCCTCCCATGCTGGAACGACTACTCTTCCGCATGTGGGAGAGTCCGGCCTCGTCGCCGTATTAAGCAAGCGGATCGATTCCATCTATCGAGTCCGCAAGAGTCCTGGCTTCCAAAAAGCACAGCTGCCACACCATTCCATGGTAGTGGAATCGGCCATGCATAGGCTTAAGAGCCAAAAGATGCACTCCTCGGTGCCTCCGGGCAGGGAGGCCCGTAACCTGGATGGCCTTGGTAAGAAGTGTTTCCAGGGCTCTATGCTGGCTTGTCGTGTCCGGACCTACCAGCTATACATGGGCATGTATCTCCGAGACCTGGCTAAAGAGATAGCCGGATTCTCCGCTGGACTGTCCGAGGAACCTTTGCGGAGGTTCCTGGCCTTGACAACTGGTATTCGGGAATGCTCCAAATTCATGTCCCGAGCAGCCTATGATGGCTTTGAAGCATCGGCTCGAGTAGCCGCAGCTGGCATCGGTGCCCGCCGACAGGCTTGGCTTCAGTCGTCTGACCTTGAACCCTGGGTGCAGGACAAGTTGGTCGATGTCCCCTGCAGAGGCGAGAACCTCTTTGGCAAGCCCATGGCTGAAAAGGCTGCACAAATCGAGACGGAGACTCTCACCAGGACTAGGCTTTCTAGGAAGACCTCCGCCCCTTCCCAGAAAAAGAAGGGCTCGGGAAAGAAGTCCTTTTACCCGAGAAAGGCGGCTGCCTATAAACACTACCCTCATTATCAGGCCTCCGCAGCTCCCCCACAGGGCCAGCAGGCCAAGGGACGGGGTAACGGGTCCCGTAGGCAGCAAGCCCCCAAGCCTGCACCACCAGCCCCTGCTCAGCAGGGTGGGGGTTTTTGACTTCCTCAGCATAGCCTCTCCCCCTCAGCTGGCTCCTCCCAGCACCGGAGGCCGGCTGGTTCACTTCGCCCACAGGTGGTCCAACATCACTTCAGATGCCTGGGTGCTTCAAGTCGTGAGAGAAGGATATCTTCTCCACTTCCATCAGGTCCCTCCCTCATATTTTCCGGGAGAACCTCCTCGACTCCCTCTGCACAGGGACTTACTCCTTCAGGAGTTAGCAAGTCTTCTTCAGGAACAGGCTGTGGAACCGGTGCCCCACCACCTGAGAGGTCAAGGCTTTTATTCCAGGTATTTCCTAATACCAAAAAGGACAGGAGGCCTCAGACCCATCCTGGACTTGCGCAACCTCAACAAGTTCCTCGTGCGGGAAAAGTTCAAGATGCTTACCCTTGGAATCCTTCTGCCCTACCTCCAGCAGGGAGATTGGCTATGCTCCTTAGATCTAAAGGATGCCTACACGCACATCCTCATCCACCCAAGCCACCGCCAATACCTAAGGTTTGTGGTGGCAGGAAATCATTACCAGTACAGAGTACTGCCCTTTGGCCTATACTCCGCACCGCGAGTCTTCACAAAATGTCTCGCGGTGGTGGCGGCCTATCTCCGGCTTCACGGCCTCTGTCTTTCCGTACCTCGACGACTGGCTCATCAGAGCATCGTCCTCTCCGGCAGTCACCAATGCCACACACTGCACGGTGACTCTTCTGCAGGACTTGGGCTTTGTCATAAACTTCGCAAAGTCCACTTTGCTCCCCTCACAGGATCTCGAGTTCATCGGCGCAAGACTGCACACTCCTCAGGCACGAGCTTTCCTGCCTCTCGACAGGGCTCAACGGCTCATGGACCTAGCCGGCCGTTTTCGCAGCCAGTCCCTGGTCTCCGCCAGGCGCTTCCTGAGACTACTCGGCCATATGGCTTCCACCGTCCACGTGACCCCCAATGCTCGCCTGAATATGCAGCCTGCTCAATGGTGCCTTCGCAAGCAGTGGCAACAAGCCACCGGCGGACTAGCCGACTTAGTGCGCATCTCCGGGCCGCTGGCCTCTTCCCTACAGTGGTGGCTTCATCGGCCGAACCTGGTGCTCGGAATGCCGTTTCAGTCGCCTCAGCCGGCTCAAGTGCTGATGACCGATGCTTCCCTCCTGGGTTGGGGAGCACATTGCCAGGGGGCATGTACTCAAGGTCTCTGGACCGCGTGGGAGTCTGCTCAACAGATCAACTTCCTGGAGCTCAGAGCAATCCGTATGGCGCTCAAGGCTTTCTCCCACCTGACTTCTCACCGGTCCGTCCTTGTCCAGACGGACAATCAAGTTGCCATGTTCTACGTGAACAAGCAGGGGGGCACGGGCTCCTTCCTTCTCTGCCGAGAAGCTCAGAAGCTCTGCTCTTGGGCCGTCAGTCACGGCATTCTTCTCAAGGCAGTTTATCTCCCAGGCCAAGAGAATTGCCTGGCGGACAAACTCAGCAGGATACTCCAGCCGCACGAGTGGCGTCTGGATCCCTTGGTAGTTCAGAAACTTTTTCTGAAGTGGGGCCTCCCCACGATGGATCTCTTTGCCAGTCCTCTCAACCGGCAACTTCCTCGCTTCTGCTCTCGTCAGCCACATCCCCTTCGGGTAGCGGCAGATGCTTTTCTACTCTCATGGTCGGAAAGCCTTCTCTATGCTTTTCCTCCCATCCCGCTAGTCTCTCGAACTCTATTCAAGGTTCAACGGGACAAAGCTTCCATGATCCTGGTGGCTCCTCGCTGGCCCAGACAGCCGTGGTTTCCACTCCTGTTGCAATTAGCGGTAGAGGATCCGTTCCCTCTTGGGTTTCAACCGGATCTCCTAACACAGGATCAGGGGTCTCTGCTACACCCCAACCTCAGATCTCTCAATCTAAGGGCCTGGCGGCTGAAAGGGTAGTCCTTGCTCCCCTTCTCCTGCCGGCAGAGGTGGAAGAGGTCGTCCTAGCTTCTCGGCGACCTTCTACCCGCAAATGCTACGCCCTTAAATGGCGTCGCTTTTCCGTTTGGTGTGTACAGCAGTCTCAGGATCCCTTCTCCTGCTCGGTGTCGGTGGTCTTGCAGTACCTGCTCTACCTCTCTAATCTGGGACTTAAGTCCAACTCTTGCAAAGTCCACCTCAGTGCTCTTTCAGCACACCATGTGCCGGTGGACGGCAGACCTCTTTCCAGCGACCCTCTCGTAGCACGGTTTCTCCGAGGTCTCCTTCTACTTAAACCACCTCTGCGCCCGCCAGCACCTGACTGGGATCTGAATGTGGTTTTACAGCGGATCACCTGTCCGCCTTTTGAACCGATGGCTACCTGTTCTCTGCGTTTTCTTTCGTGGAAAACCTTATTCCTGATAGCCCTCACTTCCGCTAGACGCGTAAGTGAATTGCAGGCCCTCGTGTCTGATCCCCCTTTCACTCGGTTCTACAAAAATAGGGTAGTCCTACGGACTCACCCAAAATTTCTTCCAAAAGTTGTCTCCCCTTTTCACATCAATCAGGAGGTGGTACTTCCAACCTTCTTTCCCAGGCCTCACTCCAGCCGAGCTGAAAGGGTCCTGCATACCCTGGACTGTAGAAGGGCATTGAACTTCTACCTTGACCGTACGCGGGAGCACCGTAAAGCTGCTCAGCTTTTTGTGTCTTTTGACCCCAATAAATTGGGGCTCCCGGTCTCCAAGCGTACTCTGTCCATCTGGGTTGCTGACTGTATCGCTTGGGCTTATGGGGCGGCCGGACTCTCCTTAGAAAGTCGAGTCACGGCTCATTGTGTTCGGGCGAAGGCTACGTCAATGGCTTACCTCCGCTCTGTTCCGCTGGCAGACATCTGCCGGGCTGCTACTTGGTCTTCGAGCCAGACTTTTGCGGTCCATTACTGTCTCGAGAGGGAGTCCCGCAGGGACAGTGCTTTCGGACAGGCAGTCCTCCGAAATCTCTTCGAGGTTTGAGCAACTCCTACCCTCCATCCCGGATGGGGGCTACCGGTGGGTGATAATTCAGTGAAGATTCCTTCCTTCTGTGCCGCTGAGCTAGAGGGAGCTCATTTTTGTGCTTAGGGTCTCCGGTAGCCTTAAGCTTGGGAGTCCCATATGTGAGGACTGACTTCCTGCTTGGTCCTGGAGAAAGCGTAGTTACTCACCTGTAACAGGTGTTCTCCAGGAGCAGCAGGAATCAGTCCTCACAACCCTCCCTCCTCCCCGTGGAGTTGCAATCATCTGCTTAAGTTTTTTGCAAATTTTTATGCTGTCTTTTAGCTATGTCATCAGACTGGCTAAGATGGCACCCTTGGGCGGGAAGGCGACCGCGCATGCGCGCTGCAATTCCCAAAGGCTTTCTTTGAAAGCTGGGGAAAATTGCTCCGCGAGGGCTCCGTCGGCGCCGACGTCACCCATATGTGAGGACTGATTCCTGCTGCTCCTGGAGAACACCTGTTACAGGTGAGTAACTACGCTTTCCTTCTTCCTGGCCTCGTGCCTACCTTAAGGTTTAATTTTGTATATTGTAAACCGCTCTGCTTTTCCAAAAAGGGCGGTATATCAAATAAAATAAACATAAACATAAACAAAAAGACGACAGACGCAAGTCTGTTCGGTTGGGGGACGCACTTCGAGGGGCAGTTTGCCCAGGGGCAGTGGTCCGAGCTTGAGAAGGAATGGTCCATCAACAGGTTAGAGCTGAGAGTGGTGTTTTTAGCACTTCGGGCCTTGCATGGGTTACTGCTGGGAAAGGCGGTCAGAGTATTCTCCGATAATGCTACAGCGGTGGCTTACATTAATCGGCAGGGCGGAACAGGCAGCGTGCCATTGGAGATGGAAGCGGACGGATTGCTGGAGTGGGCCGAGTGCCATCTGGAGGCGTTGTCGGCGGCGCATGTCGCAGGAGTGGACAATGTGACGGCAGACTTTCTGAGTCGCGTGCGAGTGGATCCGGGAGAATGGAGTCTACATCAGGAAGTTTTCGAGGCACTGGTGCGGTGTTGGGGTCGGCCAGTGATGGATCTAATGGCAAAGTTTGAGTCGGCGAAGGTCGACAGGTTTTACAGCAGACGGAGAGAAAGGATGTCAGAGGGACTGGATGCTCTGATTCAGAGATGGCCGGAGGAAGGTCTTCTGTATGTCTTTCCACCGTGGGTGCTCATCGGCAGAGTTCTCGAGTGCATAGAACGGCACAGGGGGCTGGTTCTGCTGATAGTGCCGGACTGGCCAAGAAGATCGTGGTATGCCGACTCGATGCGTCTGCTGGTGGAGCCACCGTGGAAGCTCCCAGACAGAGTGGATCTGCTGGTGCAGGGGCCATTAAGCATGCCTCAGGTACATCGCTTTTCGCTTACGGCTTGGCTCTTGAGAGGGCATGGCTGAGGGGTAAGGGTTACTCATCAGCAGTGATTGCTACATTATTGAGGTCTAAGCGACGGTCCACATCTCTGGCGTATATCCGAGTGTGGAGGTTGTTTGAGGCTTGCTGTGAGGAGAGACAACTGTGAGCGTTGAGATCCACGGTAGCGCAATTTTTGTCCTTTTTGAAGGATGGGTTAGAAAAGGGCTTAGCAGCGTCTTCCCTTCGGGTTCAGTTGGCAGCTCTTTCCTGTTACCAGGGAAGCGTGCAGGGGAAGTCGCTGGGAGCTCATAGAGATGTAAAGAGATTTTTGAAAGTAGCCTCTTTGTTGAGACCCTCTTGCAGAAAGGTAGTTCCAGGATGGGATCTCAATGTGGTATTAGAGGCGCTGGTAAAAGAGCCCTTTGAGCCCTTGGCTCAGGCAACCTTGAAGGATCTCACGCTAAAGGTGGTGTTTTTGGTGGCTATTACGTCGGAGAGGAGGATCTCGGAGTTGCAGGCCCTGTCGTGTAGAGAGCCGTTCTTGTTCTTTCTAAGGAAAAAGTAGTGCTTCGGACGGTGCCGTCCTTTTTGCCTAAGGTAGTCTCCGCCTTCCATGTTAATCAGGTGGTGGTTTTGCCGGTTTTTACCAGGGCAGCAAAAAAGGGAGCTGACGGTAAGTTGCATAGCTTGGACGTAGGGAGAGTCCTACAGGTGTATTTGCAGCAGACAGAATCATTGCGCAAGTCCGATAGACTGTTTGTCCTGTTTGGGCAATCGCGACAGGGAGAACCGGCGTCTAAAGCTTCTATTGCTAGATGGATTAAGGAGGCCATTGCATCCGCTTATATACTGAAGGGCAGAGTAGTGCCGCAGGGGTTGAGGGCGCACTCTACGAGATCTCAGGCGGCTTCCTGGGCGGAGTGTGGCTTGGTTCCGGCGGCAGAGATTTGCAGGGCGGCAACCTGGTCGTCGTTGCATTCTTTTGTCAAGCATTATAGGATTGATGTGCAGGCGGAGGGAGATGCGAGATTTGGATCGGCAGTGCTTCAGGCTGGTCTGGCAGGTCCCTCCCGTTGAGTATGTTCACTGCTCTGCTACATCTCTATGGTTCGGGACTAGACTGGAGCTACGATAAGGAAGGTTAAATTAGACTTACCTGCTAATTGTGGTTCCTGGAGTAGCTCCAGTCTAGTCCCACTTCCCACCCAGAGGACTGCTGCCAGGGGGTAGCCTGAGCACAGGGGTAGTGAAGCGGACAGTAGCGGAGCGAACTTTGCATGGCATATTGCAGGGTCGGTGCGGCCGGGGCGTTCTCTTCTCTGAAGAGTGTAAAGCCTCTCTAGTGGGTGGCTTGGGAGAAGGGGCGGCTCCGGTTGTTCCAGCAATGATATGCTCTTGGTTAACTTTAGGATGTTGAGGTTTCTTCTGGTTAGAAGTTTTAGTTTTTCTTAGGGTCCGTGTTGGGACTAACTTGTTTTTTGCTCTGGTGAGTAGGCTTTGACAATAGCATACTGGTTCAAGGGGGCGGTCCCTGGACTAATACTAGGGTCACTAAAAGAGTGACGTGCTCAGTCTTCTAGCTGCGGGAGGAGGTACACAACTCTATGGTTCAGGACTAGACTGGAGCTACTCCAGGAACCACAATTAGCAGGTAAGTCTAATTTAACCTTTCCACGATATCACGTTTCAGACTGTGTCCACGCATACATGGTCTCCTTTCCACCCAAGAGTGCTATCTTGCCTTAGTCTCTGTTTTTCAGCAGAGCCCATTGGACGTGTGTCTGTTCCCCTGGGAAAATTTGTCGATTTTGGTCTTTTTTTTTTTTTTTTTGCTTTCTCCAGTAGCGTACCAGTGCCTTTTCCCACCCCGAGCCCACTTGCCTCAGTATCACATCCTCTGGTTCTTTTTTCCTTTTCTTACCTTTTCATTTGACACGGATTTGCACCCTTTTCCTGGCTGGGCCCAGTGAATTTGACTTCATGGGGGCAGTCTTCCCGCCATGGCCTCGGCCAGTGGCTTCAAGCTGTGTGATCGCTGTGCTCATAATGTCTTGCACGGATCCGCACAACTGCTGCTTTTGATGCCTCGGACCGGACCACAATACTTTGGTTTGCAGTCTCTGTAAGCAGATGACCCCTAAGTCCTTCAGGAAATGTCAGCAGCGGCGTGAGTTGATTTTTTTAGAAGATGGACTCAATCCCACAGTCCTCCATGAGAGCCTGCTCAGAGACTCCTTCCAGGACCTTAAGCACCCATGGAGACTGTGTGGCCTCGGAGCCCCAGGATCATGGAACCTCCGGCCGGAGCGCTTGTGTCGATGATTGCGCCAAGAAGGGCTGGAAAATCTCAAGGACTCCATTAGATGATAAATTGGGGAAAGTGAGGAAATCCCATGGACCCCGATCTCGCAGACCTCAATGGGATGCTGAGGGCGATGGTAAGGAATGGCTGTCCATGTTACCTTGCCGGGAGCCGAAGCTATCTCAGTTGAGGACTTCCCCTCGACGAAGCTGGCACTGGGCCCAAAGGTCTGTACCTGTGCCAAAGGCTGTGGAGCCATCTGGCCTTGAGGCCTGGATGATGGCTTTAGAATGCAGTTTGTCTACCCTCATAGCCCAGCAGCGGGCTCTGATGCCAGATTCCTCCGGGTCATCACTCCCAAACACCGGGCCCTTCACTGCAAGGGGCTCCCCAGAGGTCGAGCCGATCGTCAACACCACCGGCCTCGAGAGATGCCTCAGCTGTGGTCCCGGTCCGCGGGGCTGCTGTTCTCACTGCTCAGGGTTGGGCTAGCACCCCAGTCCTGGAAGGCCCCTGACTCCAAACTGGATTCAGATTGGGAGACAGTGGACACCGAGTCCCCGGATACCCACTATCACCGCAATGTGCCCTTGGACCCATGCCCTCCGGAGTCAAGGTGCCAGTCTCCACCCAAGGGCATGGTCTTCCTCGACTTTGTGTGGGACATGGCCAAGGCTCTTGCCTTCGCCATAGAGTCAGGAGGACCCTCGCACGGAGGACCTAGAGATCCTCCAGTATGAGGCCCCCCAGAAGAGGTGCTCACAGTGCCTGTTCTCCTCCCCCCATCCTAGAGCGGATGCTCCACTGCATGTGTGAGACCCCCACATCGGTGCCCATAGTTAGCAGGCGCTGGACTCAATGTACCGGGTCTGCTGGAGCCCTGGCTTCCAAAAAGCCCAAGTGCCTCACAACTCCATGGTGATGGAGTCAGCCATGCCGGAGGCTCAAGAGCCAGAAAATGCACTCCTCGGTGCCCCCAGGTAGGGAGGCCCACACCATGGACAGAAAGTGTTTTCAGGGCTCAATGCTTATTGGCCTAATCCAGGCTTACCCATTGTACATGGGCATGTACCTTTGAGATCTGGCGAAGGACCTTGCCAGGTTCTTTGTTGGTCTCTCGGATGAACCCCTCCAGCGGTTCCTGGCCCTGGCCTTGGCAATTAGGGAGTGCTCCAAGTTTATTACTCAAGCAGCCTACAATGGCTTCGAGTCAGCGGCTAGAGTAACTGCAAAAGGCATTAGTGCCTGGCACCAGGCTTGGCTACAGTCCTCCAACCTAAGACAATGTGTCCAGGACAAATTGGTCGATGTCCCTTGCTGTGGAGAGAACCTCTTCGGCAAACCCATGACAGACAAGGCCACTGAGCTGGAGTCTTGAGTTCCTGACTAGGACCAGGCTCTCCAAGAAGACTGCTGACCCTTCCCAAAGGAAGGCTTCGGGTAGAAAGCCCTCATACCCGAAGAAGAGGAAGGCTCAGAGAAACTACCCTCAATACCAGGCCTTCCCAACTCCCCAACAGAGCCAAAAGGACAAGGGCATGGCTCACGTAAAATTAAGAACCCCAAACCCCAGCCCATGCCCCTGGCGCAACCTGGAGGAGGCTTTTGACTCCTTGGGCATAGCCTGTCTTCTCCAGGAGGCACAGCACTGCAGCAAATAGGGGGGCATCTGGTGCTGTTTGTCCCCAAGTGGCCCTCCATTACTGCTGATACATCGGCCCTTCGGGTGGTGAGAGAGGGTTACCACCCCTACCAGACACCCCCACCATTCATCTCACAAGAGTCCCTCAGGACTCCCCTCCACCAGGACCTGCTCCTGCAGGAACCTGAAGGCTGCCTAGAGGACCAGGTGGTGGAACCCATCCTAGCCAACCTCAGGGGCACAGCGTTCTACTCCCGCTACTTCCTGGTACCAAAGAAGACAAGTAGGTTCCACCCAATCCTCAACCTGTGGGACCTCAACAGCTTCCTGGTAAGGGAAAGTTCAAAATGCTCTCTTGGAATATTGCTTCTATACTTCCAGCATGAAGACTGGCTATGCTTCTTGGATCTAAAGGATGCGTATTCACACATCCTCATCAATTCCCTACTAGGGCTTGTCAATTTTAGGGGTAGGTTTTTATTTTCCAAAGTTTTCAAATTTACTAATGACCAAATTATGCAGTTTTGCATGCTGAATCTAAAGCTAGCTTCAGAAACTGCTTAAAGTGATTCTTACGTACATCAAATCACAGTTAAAATTATCTAGAAATTAAGTAATATTTATTTGAACATATAAATAGTCTGAACAACACCTGTAGCCACATAATTGTTTTTAAAATGTCATTTATGAAGTTAATTTAATGTTTAACAAAATCCAGCAAAGAAGCCATATCTTCTCCAGGAACAAGCAGGAAATCAGTCCTCACATATGGGTGACATCGTCACTGATGGAGCCCACGCGGATCATTTCCCCAGCTTTCAAAGAAAGCCTTTAGGAATGCTACCATGCATGCATGGTCCCCTTCCTGCCCAAAGGTGCCATCTTACTCAGTCTCCCTTTTTTGCCGAGCCCTTCGGACGTGTGTGTCATCCCCGAAAAAAGTTTTTCTCTGTTTCCAACCAGTTTGTGCTCTACTGGCCCTCGCCGGTCCTCTTCTCTCCTCCCAAGCGCCTCTGCTTCAGCCCTAGTCTTGGGTTGTTGTTTTTTTACCGCACTTCATGCCCTTTTTAACCGCTGGCTGCATCGAGGGTCTTTGACTTCGCAGGGGTCCTTTTTGCTCCTATGGCCTCTGGTTTTAAGAAATGTGATAGATGCTCCAAAAAGATGTTGCTCACGGACACCCATGGCTGTTGTCTCAGGTGTCTAGAAGCCAGCCATGACCCGGAGCTATGCTCCCTCTGTAAAAGATGTCCTCCAAGGCCATCCAGAGTTGTAAGCCAGAAGCTGGATGATCTCTTCCGTACCCTCCTGCTCTTTGGCCACGCAAGCTCCGGAGTCTCCTAAGGCTCCTCCCCGGGCCCAATGACACTCTGACCATGGGTCTCCTGAACACGAGCGGAAGAAGGAAGCCTCAAGAACTCTGTCGGGGGCGCCAGACAAGCGTGAGAGGTCATGCGCCCAGTCTCTCAGCCCCCTTCGGCAGTCTCTGGAGTTGGAGAGGGAGCGGCCCAGTAAGGTACCTTGAACCGATACGGTGGCTTCCAGGAAAGGCGCCTGGTCTCCTGAGGGTTGTCCCGGTGAGGACCCACTCTCCTCCTTGACACCCGACCCAGTCAGTGTCACAGGGCCCCACTCCCGAGTGGGAGGCCTGGATGCCGGCCTTGGAATGCAGCGTTTCTGTGTTCCTCGCTGCCCAGCAGGTGCTGATGCCCAGCCCTGCTGGCATGCACCTCGAGACCGCAGGGACCTCGATCTAGAAGACTCCCTGGGCTGCCATTGTGACCCCTGAGAGCCATAAGCCTTGTGAGGATCCTCGGTGTGGATCTCGATCTCTGTCCTGTTCCTCGGGTGCGAGATCTTTGTAGGCGAGCGCTTCTGGCTCCAGGCAAGCTTTGGCCTCGGAGATCCAGTGTGGGTCACCGACCTGTCTTGAGCCGCCTGACCTCGAGTCCTCCACAGACTACTCAGACTGGGAGTTTGACGGAGAGACCTCCCTGGAGACTCGGTCCCGGAGAGACCTCCCCTCCGACCCCTTCCTGCCTACCCAGAGACAGCAGTCACCTCTCTAGGACGACACCTTCCTGGAGTTCGTCCAGGACATGGCACGGGCCCTAGCGCTCGCCATGGAGTCGGAGGAGGAGCCCCGTGCTGAGGAGCTCGATATTCTGCAATATGAAGTCCTCAGAGGGAGGTGCTCTCAGTGCCGGTTCCTCCCATTCTGAACCGTCTCCTACTCCGCATGTGAGAGACCCCGGCCTCTGTCCTGATTGTGAGCAAGCGCCTGGACGCTATGTATAATGTTCAGCGAGGTCTGGGGTTCCAGAAAGCCTAGCTTCCCCACACCTCGATGGTGTTCGAATCGGCCATGTGGAAGATAAAGAGCTCAAAGACTCATTCGTCAGTCCCTCCAGACAGAATCTCGTACCCTCAACACCCTCGGGCACAAGACTTGCCAGGGCTCCATGCTATCATGCCGCATCAAAGTTTACCAATTATACATTGGAATGTTTCTCCATGACCTCACTAGGGAGCTCGGAGGCTTCACAGCGGGCCTTGACGGAGACCATCTCAGATGCTTTCAGGCCCTCTGTCTGTCAGGGAATGCTCGAAGTACCTCTCGCGAGCAGCGTACGACTGCTTAGAGTCTTCCACCCAGGTGGCGGCAGCTGGCTTCAGAGCCCACCGGCAGGCTTGGCTTCAGTCCTTGGACCTGGAACAGTGGGTCCAGGAGAAGCTGCTGGATATTCCTTGCTTCGGGGAGCAGCTATTTGGCAAGCCTATGGAGACAAGGCCGTGGAGATCGAGACAGAGTATGTGACTTGTTACTCGCCTCTCCCAGAAGACTTTCTCCCTCTCCAGGAAGAAGCAGCAGAGCAAGAAGCCGTTCTTCCAATGAAAGGAGCTCCTGGACAGGGGGCTACCCAGCCTATCCGCTGGCGTCGACCCCCGTTCAGGGTGGCCATGGCAACTCCCACGGTCCATGGCCCTCGCAAGCTGAAGGGCCCCAAGACCCAACCCCTCGCTCCAGCTCAACCAGCCTTGGAGTTTTGATGCCATTGTCATAGCCTCTTGTCCTCTGGCAGGGTGGCTATCCGTCGGGGTGCGTCTGGTCCATTTCTCCCACAGGTGAGAGTCCATCTCCACTGATGCCTGGGTTCTCCAGGTCTTTCGGGAAGGCTGTCTCCTCCATCTGGACCAGGCCCCCTCCTTTGTACTTTCCCGGGGAACCACGTTGGCTTCCCCAGAGCCAGGCCCTCCTGAGTCAGGAAATCACAGGTCTCCTCGAGGATGGCGTGGTAGAACCAGTCTCACCGCAACTCCGAGGACGGGGGTTTTACTCCTGATACCTCCTTATCCTGAAGTGGACAGGGGGCCTTCGGCCCATCCTCAACCTGCAGAACCTCCAACAAGTTTCTTGTGTGGGAAAAGTTCAAGATGCTCTCCCTTAGAATGTTACTGCCGTATCTCCAGCAGGGTGATTGGCTGTGCTCCTTGGACTTAAAGGTTGCTTACGCTCACATCCTCATCCATCCCAAGCACAGAAAGTACCTTCGATTTATGGTTTGAGGAAACCATTACCAGTACAGGGTACTTTCCTCCAGCCTCACATCCACCCCATGGGTCTTCACGAAGTGCCTGGCCGTGGCTGTGGCCCATCTGCGGCTGCAGGGCATCTTTGTCTATCCATATCTAGATGACTGGCTCGTAACAGGGGGCATGGCCTCCGAAGCCAGACAGGCCACGGACTGCACCATTTGCCTGCTGGAGCATCTGGGGTTCGTGACCAATTACCCAAAGTCCCACCTCACTCCAGTCCCTGGAGTTCATTGGGGCTCGCTTGGACACCTTTCGGGCCATGGCTTTTCTCACTTAGGACAGAGCGGACCTCCCTCGTGTCCGAGGTGTGGTGTGAGGCTCTGTCCCAGCCCAGACGATGCTTTGCCTTCTCGGCCACATGGCCTCCACGGTCCATGTCGTGCCCAATACCCGTCTCAACATGCGGGCGATGCAGTGGTGCCTCAGAGCACAATGGGCACAGTTGGCCGGCCGCCCCTGAGACCCTGTCTCGGTCTTCAGCATGGCGGAGTCTCTGGCTTGGTGGCAGGAGTTTCAGAACCTGCTTTGCGGTATGCCCTTCCAAGCCCCGGTGCATCAGGTGGTCTTGACCACGGACGCCTCCCTGGCAGGCTGGGGAGCCCACTGCGAGGGACGGCGCACTCGGGGGTCCTAGTCCCTAGAGGAGCCCTGGCAGCAGATTAACCTGCTGGAACTCTGGGCAATTCGCCTCTCTCTCCGGGTTTTCAGGGACCGCTTGCAGCACCGAGCGGTGATGGTCCAGACGGACAACCAGGTCATGATAGTCTGTGTGAACAAACAGGGGGGACCGGCTCCTACAGCTTCTGTTTGGAGGCAACAGCCCTGTGCTCCTTTGCAGTGAGCCAGGGCATCACCGTCCGGGCCACTTACCTCCCGGGTCAGGACAATGCATTGGCAGACCAGCACAGCAGGGTCCTCCGGCCGCACGAGTGGCGCCTGTGTCCCTGAATGGTGCAGTGTCTCTTCCAGCATTGGGGGACTCCAGACCTGGACCTCTTTGCCAGCCCAGCAAACTTGCAGCTTTCTTGGTTCTGCGGTCCCCTCCTGCACCCGAGCAGGATGTCCCCTGATGCCTTCCTCATGGGACACGGGGTTGCCGTATGCCTTCCCCTCCATGCCCCTCATTGCCTGGACCCTTCTTAAGGTCCAACGGGACAGGACCTCGATGATTCTCATAGCCCCGAGTTGGCCCAGGCAACCTTGGTCTCCCCTTCTGCTCCATCTCTCGACGGAGCCCCCAGTCCTGCTCGGGTTCTCACCTGAGCTGCTGATGCAGGAGGAGGGTCTACTGCTTCATTCCAATTTGAGGTCTCTGTCCTTCACAGCTTGGCGGCTGAGCAAGTTGCTCTAACCTCCTACCATCTCTCTCTGGAGATCAAAGACATTTTTCTGGCCTTGTGGAAGGACTCGACCAGACAGGCTTATGCCTTCAAGAGGCATCTCTTCTCGACGTGCACGGAGCTCCGAGTGGACCAGTTTTCATGCCCTACTAGTTTGGTCTTGCAGTACCTGCTCCACCTCTCGCAGTCTGGACTGAAATCTAACTCCGTCAGGGTTCACTGAGTTCCATCTCAGCAAACCACCACCCCATTGAGGGCAGACCTCTTTTCGGGCTACTGCTTGTCTCTCATTTCATGCGAGGCCTGCTTCTTTCCAAGTTCCCTACCTGCCCTCCTGCAGAGGAATGGGACCTCAATGTGGTTCTCACGCAGCTGACCAAGCCACCCTTTGAGCCCATGGCTACCTGCCTGCTGCAGCACCTGTCGTGGAAGGTGACCTTGATAGCTCTCACCTCTGCCCAGAAAGTCAGTGAGCTCCAGGCGCTGATGGCTGAGGCACTGTACACAAGGTTCAATAGGAACCGGGTGGTCCTGCGGACTCACCCCAGGCTCCTTCTGAAGGTTGTCTCGGATTTTCATCTCAATCACGAGATAGTGCTGCCCACATTTTTCCTGAAGCCCCACTCTGACTGGGTGTCGGTGATTCTCCACACCCTGGATTGTAAGAGGGCGCTGTCCTTCTACCTGCAGCGGAATCAGAACCACCGCAGATCCGAGCAGATCTTTGTTTCCTTTGACCCCAGCCGCTTGGGGCTGGTGGGTCACCAAGCGTACCTTATCCATCTGGGTGGCAGACTGCATCACCTTTGCTCAGGCTCAGGCCCAGGCCAGGTTTCCATTGGAACACCAAGTCATGGCTCACAATGTCCGAGCAATGGCGACGACTGTAGCCTGCGCTCGGTGCCACTGGCAGACTTCTGCCAGGCCGCTACCTAGTCTTCCACTCACACCTTCATGGTGCATTACTGCTTGGAGAGGGAGTCCCATTGGGGCACCACCTTCAGCCAGGCTGTACTATGTAATCTGTTCAGGGTTTAAGCAACTCTGTCCGATCCTTCTTGTTCCGGCTACCGGGAGCATGGGTCCTCAAGCTGCCTTCGGCTTTCACTGGCAACTGCTCACCGCGATGCCATGTTTTTTTCTACAGGTCCTTGATAGCCTGTAGCTAGGGAATCCCATATGTGAGGACTGACTTCCCGCTTGTTCCTGGAGAAAGCGTAGTTACTCACCTATAACAGGTGTTCTCCAGTGACAGCAGGAATCGGTCCTCACAGCCCTCCCTACTCCCCTTGGAGTTGCTGTATATTTTTGCCATCTTCTTGAAGGGACTATAGCTATGGCACCTGACTGAGTAAGATGGCACCTTTGGACGGGAAGGGGACCACGCATGTGTGGTAGCATTCCCAAAGGCTTTCATTGAAAGCTGGGGAAATGCTCCGCGCAGGCTCCGTTGGTGCCGACGTCGCCCATATGTGAGGACTGATTTCTGCTGTCCCTGGAGAACACCTATTACAAGTGAGTAACTATGCTTTGTTTGTTCTGTTTCGGTTCATGAGCTCCTTGCTGACCATCTGACCCCCTAATATAATGTTCCCTCCTCTCCTGATTGTACACATGACCAGCAGCCTCAGTTCTCATTTTTACACACCTTTCTATGGACTGGGTGTGTGATGGCCAGTCTGGAACCACCATGGGCTTGCTCAAAAATGCCTTGATCTCTGCTGTTGACATGGTACAGGTAAGAGGAAGCTCAGACCTCCAGAGCTCTAGTCAAGTAATTGGGTGAGTGTAGTTGCTCAGTGTTGATGGATAGTGTTTTCCTGGGTCTCACACTGCTGTCTCCAAGCTGAGTTTTCTTATCTTTCACATCTGATCTTCAATATCTTATCCACTGCATCTCCTCTCTCCTGTTCCTCTTCATTGCACAGCATAGCTTGCAGAATAGACTCGCTGTAATCATGCCAGGCTGACCTCACTGTAGGCATGACTATCTTCCTTACCTTTTGACACTGTTCTTTCAACAGTTGCAGCTAGAAAAAGAGATGCCTGGGATCTTGTGTTCAATTGCTGAGTCTTAGTGAAGCAGTAGCTTCCTATAACACTGCACTTTGATATTGATGCTCTTGCTCCACCCATGCCACGTCCTGTGAGGCGTACTCTACCTCAACCCTGGCTGTCTTCCACTACCCGCTATCTTCATTCTTGCACCCACTCAGTTCAGTGTGCTTGGCTCAAATCCCGCACTCTTCTGGACTTTCTATACTTCAAATTTATACTTTTCTCTTTCCAGTCATCCATAGCACTCACCAAATATGACTATTATGTTCATATGACTAACTCTCTCTTGCCTCTGAACTTTGCCGTCTCTTTATAACTTTCAACTCTCTACTCAAGGTACTTCTGCTTCTGACCCCTCCCTCCCTTTCTGCCCAGATCCTGGCTGACTACTTTCATGACAAACTCCACAAGATCACACTCTAATTCCCCACGAGATCAGCTACTTCCCTTCCTCCCCCTCTTCACTCCCAATCTTCCCCCCCCCAACCTCTGCTACCCTTTCTACCTTTTTTAAGAGCTTTGAGGAGGAAACCACTCACCTTTTTTTCTTCATCCAAACTCACTACCTGATCTTATTCCCTCCATCTCCACTGTAGTCCCATCTCTCATATTCTCAGCCTATCTCTTTGCAGCCTTCAAGCATGCTGTGGTCACTCCTCAAGAAACCCTCAGTAGACCCTACCTATCCTCACTATCGACCCATCTCCCTCCTTCCCTTCGTTTCTAAACTACTTGAACTTGCGGTTCAGTGCCATTGCCTCAACCTTTTCCTCCCAAGCCCTTCTGGATCCTCTCCAATCTGGCTTTTGTCCTTTACATTCTACCAAAATAACTCTTGCCAAAGTCTCCAGTGACCTATTCCTGGCAAAATCCAAGGGCCCTTTTCTCAATCCTCATCCTCCTTGACCTTTCTGCTGCTTTTGACACTGTTAACCACAACCTTTACCTTGTCCTTGTTTGGTTTTAAGGGCTCTGTGCTATCCTGGTTCTCTTCTTATCTTTCCCATTGCTCTTTCAGTGTTTGTTCTGCTGGATCCTCCTCTACTGCTGTGCCACTCTCAGTGCACCCCAAGGATCTGTCTTGGGTCCACTCCTTTTTCTCTCTGTATGCAGTCCCTTGGTGCACTCATCTCTTTCCATGGTTGTCAGTACCATCTTTACGCTGATGACTCCCAGATCTACCTCTCTACACCTGAAATCTCTCTGGCAATCCTGGCTGGGATCTCTGCCTGCCTTTCTGACATTGCTGCTTGGGTGTTTCACTGCCGCTTGAAATTGACCATGGCCAAAACTGAGCTGCTTATTTTTCCCCCTAAACCCTCCTCTCCCCTTTCTCAGTCCTTGAGGATAATTCTCTACTCCTCCCTGTCTCCTCAGCTTGCAACCTTGGCCATCTTTGATTCCTCTCTCCTCCTCCACACGCATCCAACTGATAGCTAAAACCTGCCATTTCGTTCTCTACAACATCAACAAAATTTGCACTTTCCTTTCTGAACATCTACTAAAACACTTATCCACTCTTTAATCTTATT
Organism: Ichthyophis bannanicus; assembly: GCA_033557465.1. NCBI lineage: Eukaryota > Metazoa > Chordata > Amphibia > Gymnophiona > Ichthyophiidae > Ichthyophis > Ichthyophis bannanicus. The sequence goes on from CM066032.1 coordinate 1,074,895,649, forward strand.
GTAACCTACTCCTTTCAGGTATCCCTCTGAATAATCTCTCTCCCCTTCAATCTGTTCAACACTCTGCTGCGCAGCTAATCTTCTGCCAGCTTTGTCATGCTCATATTACCCCTCTTCTCAAGTGACTTCATTGGCTCCCTATTTATTTCCGGAACCTTCAAACCTCCTGCTGACCTTTTAAGTGCATTCACTCTGCAGCTCCTCACTATCTTTCCTCTTATCTCTCCCTACACACCTCCTCGAGACCTCCACTCTTCTGGCAAATTGCTTCTATCTGTGCCCTTCTATTGCTAACTCCAGACTTCACACCTTTCACCTTGCTGCTCCTTACATTTGGAACAAACTACCTGAGCCTGTATGTCAGGTGTTTGCTCTGACCCTTTTCAAATCCAGGCTGAAAACTCACCTCTTCGCTGCTGCTTTCGGATCTTGCTTCATCTGATCTCCCTCGTGTTTCATAAGAACATAAGATATGCCATACTGGGTCAGACCAAGGTCCATCAAGCCCAGTATCCTGTTTCCAACAGTGGCCAATCTAGGTCATACGTACCTAGCAGTTTACCCAAAAGACACAGGTTCCGCAATGCTTGTACTGGGTCAAGCATTGATATCCTGGGTCCCTTCTTAATAATGGTTTATGGACCTTTCCTCCAGGAACTTGTCCAAACCTTTTTTAAACCCAGCTACACTAACAGTCTTTACTACATCCTCCGGTAACAAATTCCAGAGTTTGATTACACGTTGATTACCATTCCCCCTAGATGTCTACAGCTACTGTGTTATCTGTCTGGACTAGATTGTTCCTGCTTATTAGAGCTTATAGTCTTTTACATATGTTTGTGCAGCACTGCTTATATCTTGTAGAGCTATACAAATGTTCAGTAGTAGTAGTAGCTATTTATTTTTATATTGAACCAGTTCACCATGTAAACCCCAATATAGAACTCTACAATCATTCAGATTCTTTTCTTTCAGATTATGGTAGCTGAGGCACAATAAAGTTTTAATTTGCAATGCAAACACATAGAAACATAGAAATATGATGACAGAAAAAGACCATATGGCCTATCTAGTCTGTTTTTTCCATATCAACAACTAAAACAGTCTCCTTTTTACCTTTAGAGATCCTCTGTGTTTGTCCCATGCTTTTTTGAATTCAGTTACTGTCCTCATCTCTACCACCTCCACTGGGAGACTTTCATGGATCCACCACTCTTTCCGTAAAGAAAGATTCAGGAGTGATATGTGGAAATGTATCTCCCTTCACCCTCATCCCATGTCCCCTTGTAGCAGAACTTGCTTTCAATTGAAAGAGGCTCTCTCCCTGAACATTTATGCCACGGAGGTATTTAAACATCTCAATCATATCACCTCTATCCCGCCTTTCCTCTAAGGTATACATATTAAGATTCTTCAGTCTATCCTCATATGCTTTATAATGAAGACCACTAATCATTTTAGTAGCCACCCTCTGCACTGATTCCATCCTGTTCACATCCTTTTGAAGGTGCAGTCTCCAGAATTGCACACTATACTCCAAATGAGGTTGCACCAAAGACTTATACAGAGGCATTATCACCTCCTTTTTTCTGCTAGCCATTCCTCTCTGTATGCACTCAAGCATCCTTCTAGCTTTTGCCGTCAACTTTTCTACCTGTTTAGCTACTTTAAGATCATCAGACATAACCACGCCTAGGTCCCGCTCTTCTTTAGTGGACAAAAGTACTTCACCCCCTATACTATATTGCTCCCTTGGATTGCTGCAGCCCAAATGCATGACCTTAAATTTTTTCACATTGAATCCCAGCTACCAGATTCTAGACCATTCATCAAGCTTAGCTAGATCCCTCCTCATGTTATCTACACCTTCCTGGGTGTCTACTCTATTGCAGATTTTGGTATCATCCACAAAGAGGCAAACCTTACCCGACAGCCCTTCCGCTATATCACTAACAAAGATGTTAAAAAGAATTGGACCAAGGACATAAAAACTATTATCCGACCACTGAAACATGTTTTAGTAATTTGTGTTTTTTTGCGTAATTTCCTAGAAATTTCAGGTAGATAAATAACATATTACAAGAAATTTAAAGCTAGTTGTTTTTTTGCCACATGAAATTGTACTGTTTTTTTTCACTAGTGCTGTTTAAAATTGACATCTCCAAAATTGACACACCCTAACCCCCTACACAGGCAGTACCTCCACTTCATGGTCAGGGGAGAACATTATCAGTACAGAGTGCTACCCTTTGGCCTGGCCTCTGCCCCCAGTGTATTCATCAAGTGCGTGGTGGTGGTGGCGGCAGCCCACCTTATGCTCCGGGGGGGGGGGGGTATTTGTCTTCCCCTACCTGGATGACTGGCTCGTAAAGGGCAGCACGGCTGTTGAGGCCCATCCAGTAATAGCACGCACCATCCTCTTGCTGAAGTGCCTCTGCTTTGTCATAAACTACCTGTAGTTCCATCTCTAGCCAACCCAGGACCTGGAGTTCATGGGGCTCTGCCTTGACACAGTCAGAGCCAGGGCCTTTCTCCCTCGGAACGGCCCTATGCCTCAAGTGCTTGCTGCAAGCACACAGCTCCTTTCCACGGCATCAGCCCGCCTCATGCTCCATCTGCTGGGGCATATGGTATCCATGGTGCAAGTCATTCCAGACGCTCACCTGCAGATGCGGACGGCCCAGTGGGCCCTTCATTCGTAGTGGTCCCAGACCATGGGATGCTTGTGGGACTGGGTGCTCATCTCCAGCCATCTGGCTCGCTCTCTTGACTGGTGGCAAAACCTCCAGTGTCTACTGGCCAGATGGCCTTCCAGCCTCTGCACCCCAGAGGATCCTCACTATAGATGCCTCCAAGCTGGAATTGGGAGCCCATTGCGACAACCTCTGCACTCAGGGCAGCTGGTCACCGACAGAGTCTCTAGCAAATCAATCTCCTGGAGCTTTGAGCCATAGTCTTAGGCCTCTGGGCTTTTCACCACTACCTGCAGCACCAGGTGGTGCTGGTTTAGACAGACAACCAGGTGGTGGTGATCTGCATAAAAAAGCAGGGGACACAAGTTCAGCCCTACTCTGCCAGGAAGCAATGAGCCTCTGCTTGTATGCCAGCAGAAACAGGATTCTCCTGCGGGCAGTTTACCCCCTGGGCCAGGACAACACCCTTGCGGACAGGTTCCACCAGGTCCTCCAGCCGTGCGAGTGGAGGCTGGACCCCAGGGTGACCAACCAGCTGTTCCAGTGCTTGGGGGCTTCCGAGGAAGGACCTCTTTGCCAGTCTGGCCAATGCACAACTGCCCTGCTTCTGTTCCCGGCAGCTGCAACACTCCTGGGTGGCAACAGATGCATTTCTGATCTCTTGGGTGGAAGTTCTCCTTTTATGGCTTCCCACCCACACTACTGATCACCAAGACCCTGTTCAAGGTCCAGCGCAAAAGGCCACAGGGATCCTGGTGGTCCCGCATTGGGCCAGGCAGCCGTGGTTTCCCCTGCTCCTCTGCCTGATCACATCACCCCCGGTTCCCCTGTGGTACAATCCAGATCTACTGATGCAGGAGGAGGGCGCTCTCCTGCACCCCAGCCTGAGGTCCCTGACATGGCCTGACTTCTGAAAGGGTAGCCCTGGCCCCTTTAAATCTCTATTGATGTGGAGGAGGTGGTCCTCACTTCCCGCAAAACGTCCACTCGGGCATATGCCTTCAAGTGGCAGAGGTTCTCTGTCTGGTGCGCGGAGCATCGGGTTAACCCTTTCTCCTGCTCAGTCCAGCTAGTGCTGCAGTACCTACTTCACCTATCACCTTTAGCCATTAACATATTAATCCACAAAGGCAAAGGAAAAAACAGGAGGTTCCAGGAAAAATGCATAACTAGTAAGAACACTAACAAAAATTGTGTCCTAGCTTAAGCAAAAAGAAATCAAATCAAAACAGGCAGAGACTTGTGTCAGCCGTATGGGTTGTCACAACTACTTCAGGCCCTTCCCTGGTACCAGAAACTCCAGGAGCTGCTTGTGCTCAAAAAAGAAAAACTGTATCCTTAAAATTTCCCTCTCGGTGTTATAATTTCCTATAACACAAACATGGCCCCCAGAGAGAGGATCCTTGCACTACATGCCAGGAATTCCTTCCTCCTAACCTGGATGGCCCAAGACAAATCTAGGAAAATACGGACCTGAGAGCCCAAAAACAGCTCACTGAGTTCCTGAAAGATGAGCGAAGAATTAAAGCTTTATCGGATTCAATACCAAGGTAACAAGAAGGGTAGTTCTCTGTTATTACCTCCAAGGAGCTTTCAAGGGACCCTGTAAGGTCCCCAGCCCTTGAGACAACATTTCCAGGATTATTGCCTCGATCGCCTGTGCCCATAGACAGGTTCTGAACCCAGGTCAGAGGAGGAAAATGTTCCTGTGGGATCTTAAGAACCTCGTCAAAGTATTTCTTCACCATTTCCGGTGGAGACAAAACAGGAGACTTAGGAAAATTTAATAGTCTACGATTATTCCTCCATACGTGATTCTCCAAATGTTCAACCTTCCTAGTCAGTAAAATCCTGTCTTTAACTCGAGCAGCTTGTGTCTCTTGAAGCTGTCCAAGTTCTTTAAGTTGAGAAATAGCACCTGCTTGCTGCTCCTGGACTCTGGAAACCTCAGATAACTTCAATTTAAATTGAGAAAATTCAGTACTCTCAGATCCCAGAACAGCTGATAAAGAAGAGGTCATAGGTGCTATGGCATCCCATAGTGTATCCAAAATTATAAGCACAGGCTTTACCAAACCCCAAACTTCCAGAAGCTGCACTCTCAGTCCCCACCGACTGATTACCCATATCAAGGGAAGATGAACCAGCCACCACTGCAGCAACAGTATGCTGTGAAGAAACAGAACGCAGTGCCGAAAACATCGGTGAGCCCTCTTCACTTTCCTGCAACAGTGTGCTCATCGGTAAGCTGGAGGGAAGCACCACACCAGGTGGACTCAAGACTTCTGGGTTGCAATGGGGGAGAGCGCTGCTCCGGGGACAACCAGGCCCTTGATGTGCTTAATATTTTCTTGTGATATTGCAGAAGGGCTGTGCCATAAGGTTTGGCTCTTTGCAGATGTGTCAAATAGCCGACCACCAGCAGTGGATGAGGACTGTATCTGAATTCAAGAATGCATGAGAAAGCACAGAAGATCTCTAAGGGATTTTAGAACCTAGACTGGATAGGTGGTAGTCACTTTCTATGTTTCCATAAAGGGAAACATTTTATTCTCCAGGAACAAGCAGGAAGTCGGTCCTCATTTATGGGTGACGTCGGCACAAACAGCCCGCGCGGAGCAATTCCCCAGCTTTCAAAGAAAGCCTTTGGGATTGCTACCACGCATGTGTGGTCCTCTTCCTGCCCAAGGGTGCCATCTTGCTCAGTCTCCCTTTTTCCGTGGAGCTCTTCAGACACACGTCCTCGTCCCTCAAAAAAGGTTTTCGTTTCCTCACCTTAACAGGCTCTCATTTCCTTTTTCTGGTTGCACCGGTCCTCTACCTATCCTCCACTTGCTCTCTTTCAGAGCTTACAGGGATAACTTTACTAAATTGTTTTCTTCTCGGGCTTCGCACCCTTTTTTCTTTGAAACCGCTGGCCTCGCAGGGGCTGTTTTTGCCTCCATGGCCATCTGGTTTAAAAAAAGTGATAGATGCTTTAGGAACATGTTGCTTACAGACACTCATGACTGTTGTCTAAGGTGTTTGGGAGCCGACCATGACCCAGAGCTCTGTTCGCTCTGTAAGATAATATCCTCTAAGGCCCTGCTCAGCCATAAGCAGATGTCCACAGACATTTTTCGAAAGGCCGCCTCGGAGTCTCTGGTGGCACCCTCAGTCGTCTCCCCTCCGGTGGGTTCTCCCCTGGCAGTACTGCATTCCAGGTGCAAAAAGAAGGTGGAACGGTGCAAGAAGAAGAAGGCCTTGAAGTCACTGTCTGGGGCCCCTGACAAGTACGAGCGCTCCCGTGCCCGGTCGCTTAGCCCCCTTTGGCGGTCCCGAGAGTCAGACAAGAAGCAGCCCCGCAAAGTATCTCACAGAGAAATGGAGGCCTCCGGCGAAGCCACCCAGTCTCCTGAAGGCCATCGCGGTGAGGACCCCCTCTCCTCCTCGATGTCATATCCGGTGACCCGGGTATCTGTGTCCCAGGGCCCCACGCCTGCATGGGAATCCCTTATGCTGGCACTGGAACTCAGCATTTCTGCGTTCATTGCTTCCCAGCAGGCACTCACGGCCAGCTTCGCTGACGTGCCCAGAGACCGCGGGTCCCTCGCGTGGGACACCCAAATCCGTCCAGGAAACCCCAGAGAGCCACGGGCCTTGTGAGGGTCCTCGACATCGGTCTCGCTCGCTCTCCCGTTCTTTGGGGCGAGATCATCCAGGACCTCCAGCTCCAGGCCGCTGGCCATCGGACAGGGTGAACCACCTGGCTTGGATCCCTCAACTGACTACTCAGACTGGGAATCCAATGGGGACCTACCCACCGGGATCTTCTGTCGGACCCCTTGCCACCTGGTCTACAGCGGCGTTCACCGTCCGAGGACACCTCCTCTTTGGTGTTTATTCGGGACATGGCTCGGGCTCTCAACCTGGTTACCCAGGCCGAGGAAGACCCTTGTGCTGAAGAACTCGATATTCTTCAGTACGAGGCCCCGCCAAGGGAATCTCTCACCGTGCCAGTGCCACCAATCCTCTCCCGATTATTGCTTCGCATGTGGGAGGCCCCTGCCTTGGTTTCCATTGTGAGCAAGCACCTTGACACAATGTACAAGGTGCGGCGAGGGCCAGGCTTCCAAAAGACTCAACTTCCACACACCTCGATGGTGGTGGAATCAGCCATGAGGAAGCAGAAAAGCCCGAAGTCCCACTCATCGGTTCCGCTGGGCTGAGAATCAAGAGCCCTTGATGCCCTGGGCCGCAAGGCCTATCAAGGTTCCATGTTCTCTTGTCGCATTCAGGCATACCAATTATATATTGGTATGTTCCTCCGTGACTTGGCAAAAGAACTTGGAGGTTTCTCTGTGGGCTTGAGGGCGAACCCCTTGACAGGTTCTGCACCCTGTTGAAATCAGTGGCTGATTGCTCCAAGTATATCTCTTGAGCACCCTATGGTGGCGGATGCAGGCATCGGAGCTTGCCGCCAGGCTTGGCTCCAATCTTTGGATTTGGAGCAGTGGGTGCAGGAGAAGTTCCTGGACATGCCGTGCCTAGGCGAACAACATTTTGGTAAGCCGATGGAGGAGAAGGCTGTGAAGATCAAGATGGAGTATTCACTAGGACCCACAAGACCTCTACGCTGCTTCAGGAGAAGCAGCCTGCCAAGAAGCCCTTCTTCCCCAAGTAAGGCCTCCATTACCGCGGCTACCTACCGTACCCAGCTAATGCCGCGCCAACCACTCTTGCGCAGGGGAAGCCTGGCCAAAGTCACCGTAAACCAAAGGGCCCAAAGGCCCAGACGCCGGCTCCCCCACAATCCTCTCAGGGGTTTTGATGCCAGTGGCATCGCCCCTCATCCTCCGGCGATACAGCAGCCAGTGGGGGGATGCCTGTCCTGTTTCGCCCCATCGTGGGCGCTTATCACCTCGTACACCTGGGTCCTCCAGGTCATCCAGGAGGGCTATCGCCTCCAATTAAAAAAGCTTCCACCCCCATTTCTCCCGGCGGAGCCTCCTCGACTCATTGCACACCAGCTTTTTCTGCAGCGGGAATTACACTCCCTCCTTACCCAACGGGCAGTCGAGAAGATCCCTCCCCACCTTCGAGGTCTGGGCTTTTATTCCCGGTACTTCCTCGTCCCAAAAAAGACGGGGTCTGCAGCCCATCCTCGATCTCTGCAGGCTAAACAAGTTCCTGGTGCGGGAGAAATTCAAGATGTTGTCTCTTGGCATGCTGCTTGGCTCCAATCTTCGGATTTGGAGCAGTGGGTGCAGGAGAAGCTCCTGGACGTGCCCTCCTGGAAAGGAGAAGTGCTACTAATAGGGGATTTCAATATGCCAGATGTTGATTGGCACATTCCTGCTGCAGTATCATCTAGAAGTAAGGAGATCCTCGATTCTCTACAGGGAGAACTATTTAGGCAATTGGTAACAGACCCCACATATGAAGGGGCCATACTGCACTTGGTGCTGACCAATGGTGAAAGTGTTTCTGATGTTATAGTGGGAGATAATTTTGCATCCAGTGATCACCAAATGGTGTGGTTCAATATTAGGACTAGGGCTGTTGGAATCCATTCAAATTGCTCCACTTCAACATTCTAAGTGGTAAACATAACAGTATAAACAAATTTAAATCTTTTGACTAGAGAAGTCTCAGACTCAGTCGCGCAAGAGGTTAGCCTATATAGCTGCCAACTACAGCGCTTGTAGCATCAACGACTTCTTTAGAGATTTTTCCTTTTTTATAAAACATTTTTTAACATTCGTTTGTGTTCAAATCTTCATACTCGTATCAAATCTGCACACTCTAAGAGAAATATGGAAATACTTATCTTTCTCATAGTCCCCAACGCCACCTTCAGGCGCCCATTCAAACGTTTCACTCTATTCAGAGTTTCTTCAGGGGGTCTGAAAATAAAACGAGCATTTCATTGAAACAAACTATTGCCCACGATTTCCACTAATTTATCAGTTATTCATTACGACGAGCTACATACCAGTAATTAAGCATTCTTGAAGATGCTGCCCACATTTTTTGCATCTCCTACTGCTCTATATTTTTTGCCAAAAAACGCCGTGCATGCGGATCTGAGTGCCATTCTTGGTTTTGAACTTGAAACGTGATGACATCATCACCATCTAGGTTAATTTATTCAGGATTTTCCAATTTAATTCTAGATGATCATACACATATCCCCCAATCTATACCGGAGTTTAGACCTGCCGGTATTACGGTTTTAACAATGAAAATCCAGCGCTGTTCATGTACGAGTAGTGTTTGTTCTTGTGTCTTACCGTGCATTGTATGGTTTACTTGCTCTATACCGAAGCAGCGAAGATCTCCAAATTCATGAAAAAAATCTTTGCAATGTTGCATAATAGGTGCTGTCAAAACATTACATTTAAGACAACTTTTATGTTCCATGATTCACACTTTCAACGGTCGTGTGGTTTTTCCTATATATAAAAGATTGCATGGGCAGTAGATTGCATACAGTACCGAACTAGAAACACATGTCGTCTTGGTTTTTAGACAATATGTTTGACCATGATAAATAAACTCTTTAATTTCCTCTGTTATACAGCAAATCTCACAATGGCCATATCTCTGATGACCTTTCTCTGTCAGGTCATCCTCTCCGTTGGTCACGGGTCTAAGAATTGCCGGACTAAGATGTTCCTTCAAGTTCTTATCTCTGGTCCACACACAACGTATTTGCTTATCTTCCAAACCCGCCACATGTTTCAAAATATTCATATGTCTATTTAAAATCCTCTGAATTTTATAGCTGAGGGGTGAAAATCTAGTTATTAAATTAATACGTTCTGAACTTTCCTTTTTTCGAGTATTATTAACCGAACTGTTTAACACTGCCAAGAAAACCCAGGAGCTTCTGGGTCGCCAGGAGTCAGGACTGACTCAAAGGCACGCATTGCATTGCATTATTATTGAAAAGCGCTCGTTTATATGCTCGTCGTACTATCTTCACCGGATAACCCCTATCTGTAAACTCCCTTTGTAAGGTCGTTGATTGTTTCTTGAAGTCTACAAACTCTGAACAATTTCTCCGAAACCTCAAGAATTGTGAAAAGGGTAAACTGTTCTTTAATTTTTCAGGATGTGCACTGGTGTATTGTAAAAAAGTATTGCGATCTGTTAGTTTTCTATACACAGAAGTGTGCCATTGTTTTTCTCCCTTCCGTATCAACACATCCAAAAATGACAGTTCCTTGTTGTCCATAGTGTGGGTAAACTGAATGGCAGCATCTACTCTATTGAGCCAGCGTACAAAACATGTAAATGATTCCATGGATCCCTTCCACAACATAAAAATGTCGTCAATGAAGCGATACCACATTTTTATCTGGGTGACATATTTTGAGGGGAAAATCCACCGTTGTTCAAACTGACCCATGAAAAAGTTTGCAATTGATGGAGCACAACTGGCTCCCATCGCTACACCAGACACTTGATGATAAATGATTTTTTCAAACACAAAATAATTATGAAAAATCACCAAATGAGCTAATTCAGATAGAAAAGCCAGCGACTTTTCCGATAGATCACCTCGATGACTTAACTCTACTAGCACAGTATCGTAGGCAGCTTCCTGAGTTATACTGGTATAGAGGGCTTTAATATCTAATGTAACCAGAACCAATTATGGGTCTACCACCCAACAAGTGTGTCGATCTAATACTTCCAAAAAATGAGAGGTATCCCGTATATAGGAGGGTATATCAGTGAGCAGTGGACGAAGATAAGAGTCCAAAAAAACCGACAAGGGTTCCAACACAGTTCCCCGTGTAGAGACTATAGGCCTCCCTGGGGGTTTATTCAAATCTTTATGTATTTTGGGAACTAGATAAAACCGTGCCACAGAGGGGGTCTTTACATTTAAATATTTCCATTCCTTCTTGGAAATCTTGTTCTGTAGAGCTGACGTGGTAATTTCTTTAACCTCAAGCTGGAGATGCTTTGTGGGATCTTCTTCCAACACCTGATAAATGTCCAAATCAGATAACTGGTGTCGGGCTTCCTGAAGATAATCATCTCGAGCTAGAATGACCACCGCTCCCCCCTTGTCCGCCCTGCGAGTCACAATGTCAGTCCGGGCTCGTAATTCTTGTAAAGCACACCGTTCTGAAATAGAGTGAAACGTTGAATGGGCGCCTGAAGGTGGCGTTGGGGACTATGAGAAAGATAAGTATTTCCATATTTCTCTTAGAGTGTGCAGATTTGATACGAGTATGAAGATTTGAACACAAACGAATGTTAAATTTTTTTAAAAAGGAAAAATCTCTAAAGAAGTCGTTGATGCTACAAGCGCTGTAGTTGGCAGCTATATAGGCTAACCTCTTGCGTGACTGAGTCTGAGACTTCTCTAGTCAAAGATTTAAATTTGTCCATACTGTTATGTTTCTACCACGTAGAATGTTGAAGTGGAGCAATTAAAGTAAAAACTCATATATATTGTGCTCTGGAAAAGACCAATACTTAGGAATCCATTCAAAAGCAAGGGTCTTAGACTTTTGGAAAACTAACTTTGCCAAGATGGGCCAATACCTCAGGGAGTCGTTAGAGGGATGGGAACAGCTGGGGGATGTAGAAAAACAGTTGGTAAAACTGAAAGCGGATATTTTAAGGGCAACCAACCTTTTGTTAAAATGGTAAATAAAGGGAAAAGGAGATGGCTGTGGCTTTTGAAAGAAGTAGCTGAAAAGTTGAAGAAAAAGAGGGAGGCCTTCATGAAATTCAAGAGATCACAGAGAGAGGAAGACGGGCATCTATATTTGGAAAAACTTAGAGAAGCTAGCAAAGTAGTCAGGAAAGCAAAGATTCAAAAAGAGGAGGAAATAGCCAATGCAATAAAAAGGGGGTGTTAAGACATTTTTCAGATAAGTTAGTGAGAAGAAGAAGGGCAAAAGTGGTATTGTCAGACTCAAGGGTGAAGGGGAGGAATATGTAGAAGCTGATGAGGATAAAGTGGAATTGCTTAACAAATATTTCTGTTCTGTGTTCACAGATGAAGAACCAGGAACAGGATCTCAGAAAACGCCCACAAACAGGAACAGAAGTGAGGGGCATCTTGAGGAATTTTCAGAAGACAGTGTTTGTGAGAAACTAGCTAAACTTAAAGTAGACAAAGCGATGGGATTGGATGGGATACACCCTAGAATACTGACGGAACTTGGGGATGTTCTAGCAGCTCCACTGACTGACCTTTTCAATGCCTCTTTGGAGTCGGGAGTGGTGCCAAAGGACTGGAGAGAGGCTCATGTGGTCCCTTTACACAAAAGCAGAAGTAAGGATGTGGTTGAAAACTATAGGCTGGTTAGTTTAACTTCGGTGGTGAATAAATTACTGGAAACGCTGCTGAAAAAGAAAATAGTGAGGTTTCTGGAGTCCAGCGGATTACAGGATCCAAGGCAGCATGGATTCACCAGAGGCATGGCATGTCTTGTCAGACAAATCTGATTGATTGCTTTGACTGGGTGACCAGGGAGTTGGACCGAGGGAGAGCCCTAGATGTGGTATATTTAAATTTCAGTAAAGCCTTTGACACCGTTCCTCACAGGCGACTTATAAACAATCTGTGCACCCTAGGGATGCACCGTAAAGTTACTGCTTGGGTTAGAAATTGGTTGAGTGGGAGGCGACAAAGGGTACAGGTAAATGGAGCTCACTCTGAGAAGGAAGTTACCAGTGGTGTGCCCCAGGGATCTGTCCTTAGTTTGATTCTTTTTAACATCTTTGTTAGTGATATAGCAGAAGGGCTGTTGGGTAAGGTTTGCCTCTTTGCGGATGAAACCAAAATCTGCAATAGAGTAGACACCCAGGAAGGTGTAGATAACATGAGGAGGGATCTAGCTAAGCTTCAAGAATAGTCTAGAATTTGGCAGCTGAGATTTAATGTTAAAAAATGCAACATCATTCTTCTGGGCTGCAGCAATCCAAGGGAACAATATAGTATAGGGGATGAAGTACTTTTGTCCACTAAAGAAGAGCGGGACCTAGGCGTGGTTGTGTCTGATGATCTTGAAGTAGCTAAACGGGTAGAAAAGGGGACAGCAAAAGCTAGAAGGATGCTTGGGTGCATACGGAGAGGAATGGCTAGCAGAAAAAAGGAGGTGATAGTGCCTCTGTATCAGTCTTTGGTGTGACCTCATTTGGAGTATTGTGTGCAATTCTGGAAACCGCATCTTCAAAAGAATATAAACAGGATGGAATCAGTACAGAGGTTGGCTACTAAAATGGTTAGTGGTCTTCATTATAAAGCATATGAGGACAGACTTAAGGATCGTAATATGTACACCTTAGAGGAAAGGTGGGATAGAGGTGATATGATTGAGACTTTTAAATACCTCCATTGCATAAATGCACAGGAGGAGAGCCTCTTTCAATTGAAAGCAAGTTCTGCTATTAGGGGACATGGGATGAGGGTGAAAGGGGATAGATTCAGGAGTGATATGCGGAAATATTTCTTTACAGAAAGAGTGGTGGATCCGTGGAATAGTCTCCCAGTGGAGGTGGTAGAGATGAAGACAATATCTGAATTCAAAAAAGCATGGGACAAACACAGAGGATATCTAAAGGAAAAAGGGGGACTGATGTTGTTAAGGAAGGACAGACTAGATAGGCCATGTGGTTTTTTTCCGTCGTCATTTTTCTATGTTTCTAGTCTCCCGCTTCATGCGGGGCCTTCTGTTGTTCAAGCCATCCATCCTTCCCCCTCCGGCATTTGTCCTGGAAGGTGGCCTTCCTGGTGGCACTGACCTCGGTTCGCCGAGTCAGTGAGCTTCAGGCGCTCATGGTTGGCACCCCTTACACCAGGTTTTATCGGAACAGGGTGGTCATCCGGACGCATCCTAAGTTCTTATCCAAGGTCGTGCCGGCCTGTCATCTCAACCAAGAGATAGTGCTCCCGACCTTCTTCCCGAGGCCCCACGCCGATCAGGTGTCGGTGGCCCTCCACACTCTCAACTGCAAGTGGGCCCTCGCCTTCTACTTGCAGTGTACCCAGACTCATCATAAATCTGACTGGCTCTTCGTGTCCTACGATCCCAATAGGCAGAGGCAAGCAGTCGCCAAGCGCACCCTCTCTGGGTGGTGGACTGCATCGCGTTCGCCCATGCAAAGGCGGGCGTCCCTCTGGATCGTTGAGTCACTGCACATGGGGTCTGAGCCAAAGCGGCCTTGGTGGCCTCGCTGCACTCCATGCCTATGGTGGACTTCTGCCGGGCGGCAACCTGGTCTTCTACAAATAACTTCATCGCCCACTACTGTCTGGAGAGGGAGTCCTGCTGAGACAGCGCCTTCGGCCAGGCTGTACTCCATAATGTGTTCGGGGTATAAGCAACTCCTGCCCTCCGACCCTTCTTCATGGCTACTGAGGGCTTCGCCCTGAGGACACAAGAACTCGGGCTCCTTCAGGCTTCGGCTTCTGCTTACAGCCTCGTGGAGGCGTTTTTTGGTTACAGGTTCGGTAGCCTGTAGCTAGGGAGTCCCATAAGTGAGGACTGACTTCCTGCTTGTTCCTGGAGAAAGCGTACTCACCTGTAAAAGGTGTTCTCCAGGAACAGCAGGAATCAGTCCTCACTACCCTCCCGCCTCCCCTGATGAGTTGCTGAATTTTTGTAATTCCCTTGCCATCTGCTTGGTAGGGCTCGAGCTAAGGGACCTGACTGAGCAAGATGGCACCCTTTGGCGGGACAAAGACCATGCATGTTTGGTAGCAATCCCAAAGGCTTTCTTCGAAAGCTGGGGAATTGCTCCGTGCGTGCTCCGTCGCTGCCATAAGTGAGGACTGATACCTGCTGTCCCTGGAGAGCACCTGTTACAGGTGAGTAACTACGCTTTCTGTTTATTCCTAAATACAGTTACAGCTTCCATTAATTTTTCAGTTTAGGCTATTTCTGTATTTCTAGATTGAAAATGGGTAGAGAAGAAAATGGAAAGCTAGCTACCTGATCTGACTCAATTATTACCAGTAGTAGTATATCATTATGAAATTCTGCAGGGACTACACATACCATACTGTTTGCAGCATGGGGATACAAAGGCGTAGTGCATATGGTTATCAAGAATAAATATTTAACACCACTGATCGGTTTTGTATAATGGTATGCCTCTAGCTGTTGTGATCTTACAATTACATGTCTCAGGTGTGCTGTGTGACATCTACCCAAGGCAAGTAATTTATAGAACAGTGTATGCCTTATTGTTAGTATAGATGGGTCTGGGTTGAAGATTTGTTTTTGTTTGCATGTTTCCATCTCTGTAAAACTGAGAAACACTTAGTTTATTGGTGGCTATAGATTCCCAAAATGTAACTGGGGCATAGGAGGTGGCATGTGAAAATATTTTATTTTCTCTAGAATAGTGCTTTCATCATTTTTGTCCAATATTGATGCCAAATATGCACCTAAACTAAACATTTAACACTTGAAAATTTCTGTGATCCCAGATATGGTAAAAACAAGAAAAGCAGGCCTCCAATCTATTTCCCTCCCATCCTGTTTACCCAAGTATGAAGGCCATAGCAGCAAACAGCATCGCTCACAGTACTCTGCTGCATTTCCAATCTAACAGGAGAAATGGGTGGAACCTTTAAATGTCACCTGACACACAAACTCCTTGTCTGACTGCCTGTATTGGGCATAGGTCACATGAAACATCCAGAAAAAGGAGGAGCAGCCCTCTGTGTGATTTAAGCTATTGATGTTGTGACCCCATTTGGAATCCCAACTCATTTTAAGAATCCACTGTTCTAGAATGGTTTGAGGAGTGGTCAAGTACTAATAGATGCAGATGAAAATTTAGGTTGTATCTCATTACTTCTTACCATAAAAAAAACGAATTTCAAACTCTGTCATTTCATTAACTGGCAAAATTTCCCTCAATGTGCAGGCATTTTGTTAAAGATAAGTGTTTTTCTACTACATCAAACTGGTACTAACACCCAGAGCTCAAACAGCTATAGCCTGGTCTATAAAAAGCAGCAATGCAAACAATTTCAGTTTCCTTATCGTTCCTCCAGTTTAGTCCTCCACCTCTGGGTAGTGCACCTCCTCCTGCAGCTTGGAGACTGGGCATGTCAAACTCGTGACATCACTGAATGTAGCCTGCTGGAATCTCTCATCAGCCCCAGTGTGTCCAGTCTCCATGCAGCAGGAGAGGACGTAGTGAGCCTAGGTGTTCGGCTCACTAGAGAAACGAATAAGGAGCAAGTTAGTTAGGGTTTAAATTTCTTAGATTGCTAATATTCCTTTCATTCTATTTTGGTTCTGTCCCTTTAATTTTATTTACTTTCCAGAGGGTAATATATCTTTAAAAAAAAAAAATAAAGCATTAAGGAGGAAACAGGGGTTCACCTTTCCCTGCCAGACCAAGACGTCTCTCCTTTCTTGCTCGTATCTCTGCTCCTTGAAGGCACGGGGGAGAGCTCTTGTGTCGGCGCACTTGCAAGCTGGCTCCCGCGGAGCAACAGCTCGCGGCTCCGGGTCCTGTGCCGTAAAGCGTGCTCAGCTACAGTTGAGACCCTCGCTGCGGACGTTGCTCTAGCGCCGCAGCTTGCAGGGTCTTCGAGTCCAGCTCCGAGTTGTTCTGGCCTCTCTTCCAGCCCGTCTGGATGCGTCTGGGAGAGTTCCTCTGCTGGGGGTGAGTTGGCTCTCTGTGCGCCAAAACCTTCCCTCAGGAGCTGCGGCCATTTTGAACACGCTGTTTTCACCGCGTGTCAGCCTAGCTTGGTGGCGGCGACGGCTCAGAGTACCGCCACGGGGTTGGGCAGATAGCCTCGTTGGATTAAGCTACTTGGTGTAGTTAGGTTTATTTTGTTAACTATTTCATGCTTTACTTTTACTTTGATTTCATTGCATATGGGGTTGTTTTGTTTACATTTTCAGTTTAAGTCAGCAGTCTCCTTGAGGTCTAGTCTTGGGGGGGGGTTGGCTCAAGCTTTTAGGGGTCCCTGAGAAGACAGTGGTCCTTTGTTTCCTTTTCACGAAAAACCAACAACAACAACAAAAAAACAGAACAATATTATAACTACTTATAATCTCAGAGGGGCTGCAAAGGCAGCCAGCTCATGTCAGCACGCCCACAGTGTGTCGTCTGCGGCACCCATAGAGGCACGGTTGCAGACACCGGCATCTGTCGGGGCTGTGCGCTGTATCTGCCACTGTGGAGCAGCAGATGGAGAGTTCCGTTGTCCCCGCTTCTCAGGGGTCCGCAGCGGGGATGAAGGGGGAAGCGTGGTTGGCGGTCCCATCCACGTCCGGCCCAGAGGCTTCATCAGGGGACCCTAGTGCGTTTCCGGGACTAGGCTCCGGTCCGCAGCTGGGTGATTTTTGTCCAGACTTCATTTTGATCATGCATCAGGCGTTCTGTCTAAGACGCCAGTGTAAGTTGCCGGGGCCCTTACCTCTCTCCCCGACTGTTCCGCAGTCCGGGAAGGCGGATTGCGGAAGCCTTTCACCTAAACCCCTCAAGAGGCCTCGCCCACTGGATCATCCCCCTTCAGAGTTGGGTTGGCAAGAGGTGGAGGAGACAGAGTTAGAGATGGAGGCAGATATGGAAGAGGGGGAGATCCTGAAACCTGAGGATCAGGCAACGATCATTCGAGTGTTTCGGAAGGATGATTTGACGGCCCTTATTACGGAGTCCCCACAGACGCTCAAGCTGGCTACGGCGCAGCCGACTGAGGAAGAAGATGGGGAAGATCCTATCATTCAGGTGGTGCGTCAGGTGCAGGTGGTAATCTCCAGGAACAAACAGGAATGTAGTCTTCACATATGGGTATCGTCGGTACCGACGGAGCCTGCGCGGGAATGCTCCCCAGCGTCCAATTAGAAAGATTTTGGGAGCATCCCACAGCGCCTGTGTGCTGCCTTCCCACCTTTCCCAACTACCTCTCTCCAGTTCTTCGTTTTCCGTGGAGCCAGCAGGTCGTTGTTCCTGTCACCGCAGAAAATCTTTCCCTATTCTCCTTCTTTTTTGTGGTCGCGTCTGCCTTCCCTCGACACTATACCAGTACCGCCGGCTCGCTCTTTCTGTCTAAAAAAAAAAAAATATATATATATACTATTTTTTCCAAACTTTTTTCCTCAGGTGCATGTGCCATTTTGGGCCTTAGGCCCAAAACTTCCTTTACCATGGAAAAACCCGCTTCGGGTTTTAAGACGTGCACCAAGTGTGGCGGTACGATCTCCGTCACCGACACCCATGAGTGGTGTCTTAAATGTTTAGGTCCTGACCACTCCATCTCGGAGTGTATGGTCTGTGCCATGATGTCCAAGAGGGGTCGACAAAACCGAGCTGTTAAGCTCAGCACCCTGGTTCCCTCCGATGCAGCCTCTGTGGCATCGGCGTCGTTCAGGGCTTCGTCTTCCTCCCATGGATCTCAGGTAACTAAACATAAGTCTGGCCGGTCCTCAAAGGGTAGATCTCCTTCCATGCATCGAGATGCCTCTGGCGTTGCCCTTGAGGGTTCTGTACCGGCAAAATTGCCCCGGCGGGAGGCTTTGGCTTCCAAAGCATTATCGGGGCTCCAGGATGTTCTCGAGGCCTCAACCTCGGCAGAACTACTGGTGCCATGCTCTGGGGTACCGGCTACTTTCTCCAGTACTGATACCCAGGCATCGGCAGCGTTGATAGACCAGAGGTTCCTGGCTATTGAACGCAGTCTGGCAGCTCTCCTTGCAGCATCGACACCTTCGGAACCGCGTCAGACAGTTCAACCAGCACCGACTCCGGCACAGGTACCGACAGCATCGACATCGGTGTCTGCATTGCCGGCACTCAGTCATGCTATGCCTTCCGGTACCGATACACCGGTACCGATTCCCCCCGGCACCGACTTCGGTCAGTACAGGTATCATACTCTACAGGAGCATCCGGACAGAAGGTACTTCGAATCCTCAGAGGAGTCTGAGGATTCTGACAGCTCCATCGGTACCGTAGTACTTCTCCCGGAGGAGCCTTCCTCTCCTAAACACAGGATGTCTCCTCCAGAAGATATCTCCTTTCAAGACTTTATCAGGGAGGTGGCTCGAGGTCTTTCTATTACTGTGGCTCCTGAAACAGAACCCAGGGCAAAGGAGTTGGAAATTTTGCAATATCCCAAAGCTCCTAAGGAGACAGCTACTTTGCCTATCCATGAGATCTTACATGATCTCATGTTGAGAATGTGGGAGATACCTCTTACCACCTCTCCTCACTCTCGTAGACTGGATACCATGTATCGAGTACCTCCATGTCCTGGCTTCCAGAAAACTCAACTTCCTCACCACTCTATTGTAGTGGAATCAGTTATGAGAAAGATCAGAAGTGCAAAGAGGCATGCCTCTAATCCTCCAGGACGTGAGTGTAGAACTTTGGATGCCTTTGGACGTCGTACTTTCCAGGCTTCCATGCTTTCTGCCAGGATCATTTCCTATATTTTATATATGGGAATGTTTCTTAAGGAAGTCACAGGAGATTTAGAGGTGTTAAGCCCTCTTCTTCCTGATAAGAGGCAGGATTTTCTCACACTGGTTAAACATGCCCAGGATGTTTCTAAGTTTGTCAATCGTGCAGCTTTTGACAGTTTTGAGTGCATAAGCAGAACCTCTGCCATTGCTCTATTCACTCCCTGTATAACAAGAAGATTACCATTGTATATAGTTAAATAATTTTATGTACAAAGTTTTCCCCTATGTTGTATCCTGTTAGACTTCCTGTTACATGTAAACTCAGGACAGCCTGTTGCTATCTGTGAGTACTTTGTTTACTGTAAACCGCGCTGATGATAAAAGTGTGGTATATAAGAGCGTTAAATAAATAAATAAATAAGGTGCACGTAGAATTGCCTGACTCCAGGCATCCGATTTGGAGCTCTGGGTGCAGGACAAACTGGGCAATATCCCTTGTACAGGTGAGAATCTATTTAGCAAGAATTGGCAAGAGAAGGCCAATGAATTGGATGCTGACAAACTCCACTTTGGATAGACTGTCCAAAGCCACAGCTGATCCTGCAAGGAGAAAATCTTTCAAGAAACCATTCTTCAAGAAGAAGAGGTTTTATCCTTCTTATTCCCAGCAGGCACGTTCTGCAGGTCAAACTGCCCGAAAGAGTCAGCAACTACCTAAACCAGGGGTCTCAAACTCAAATTGCTTTGAGGGCCAAATGAGGACTTGTAAAGTAACCCGGGGGCCGCATAAGACGCGGGGCCTCATTTGCATAAGGGACCTCATTTGCATAAATATTTGCATAATGTTACCATACACTAACTTTTAGTAAACATGCCTCTTTAATGAGTATGGATAAAGAAAGACTAAAAGATTTAGAAACAGGAAGACAATAATTAAACTGGGAACCCCAAAAGCCAAACTTGGAATGTACAACAACACTGTAGAAATAAAACTATAAATTAATTTCCTCTTGTACTAAACAAAACGCAAACATTAATGATGCACATTTCCCAGAGCTGACATATTCCAGTTAATAAATTCAAAATAAAGAGATATTTTTCTACCTTTTGTGCATTTTTTTCAGTTGCAATTGTTCCAGCCACTTTCTTCTGGTTTCTTCATGTCTTCTGCTAACTCTCCATCGTCTGCTGTCCATTTGCCCTTTCTTCTCTCCTAGTTTTTTTTCCATTCTCTCTCTACATCTGCTTTAACATACTAATCTTTCTCCTTTTTCTCTTTCCTCATTCCTATTTCATCCACTCAAATTTTACCCCTCCATCCTCAATCCCCACTTACTCTCCCAATACCTGGCCAATTGTAGATTTGTCTTCTCTCCCAGACAAAATATTTTTTCCCCTCTCCATTTAACTTTCCCAGCTCCATCCCATTCTAATCCTCCCCAACATCAGCTCCCTTCTAGTTCCAGCCCCACCCAGCATCCGCTCCCTTCTAGTCCCTGCATCAGCCCATTTCCAATCCTAGCCCCCCATCAGCCCATTTCCAATCCTAGCTCCCTCCCCTCACAGCCCATTTCCATTCCAAGCCCCCCTCCCCATCAGCCATTTGCAGTTCAAGCCCTCCTTCCACTCAGCCCATTTCCAGTCCTAGCAACCCCCCCAGCCCATTACCAGTCCTAGACCCCCCATAGCCGATTACCAGTCCTAACCTCCCCATAGCGCACTTCCAGTTTTACCCCCCATCACCCCATTTTCAGTCTTACCCCCCCCCCCCATAGCCCATTACCAGTCCTAGTCCCCCCCATAGCCCACTTGCAGTCTTATCCCCCATCACCCCATTTTCAGCCTTACCTCCCCTCATAGGTCATTACCAGCCCTAACCCCCCAATCAGCCCACCTCCAGTCCTAACCCCCCAATCAGCACACCTCCAGTCCTAACCCCCATCTGCCCATTTCCAGTCCTAGCCCCCACCATAGCCCATTACCAGTCATAACCCCCCTGCCAATAGCCCATTTCCAGTCATAACCCCCCCTGCCAATAGCCCATTACCAGTCATAACCCCCTTGCCAATAGCCCATTTCCAGTCATAACCCCCCCCCCCTTGCCAATAGCCCATTTCCCTTCATAACCCCCCCTCCCAATATCCCATTTCCAGTCATAACCCCCCCCTGCCAATAGCCCATTTCCAGTCCTACACCCCCCCCCCTGCCAATAGCCCATTTCCAGTCCTACCCCCCCCATCCCCCCGGTAAATAAAAAAAACACCTGGCTTCTGCTGCTGCAGCAGAAAATCAGCTGTCCCGCGGCCCCTTCCCCTCTGCACGGAGAGCCCTGAATGTGCTTCATCAGCGGGTGCTTTTTAAGCCGCGAAGAGAGTATTTCCCTCTCGCGCGGCTTAAGCCTATTCGCTTTTCAAGCCTCGCGAGAGGGGAATACTCTCTTCGCGGCTTGAAAAGCACCCGCTGATGGAGCACACTGAGGGATCTCCGGGCAGAGAGGAAGGGGCCGCAGGACAGCTGATTTTGCTGCTTGAGCAGCAGAAGCCAGTTTTTTAAAAAAAAAAATTGACAGTCGATTCTGCCGCTGCCACGGCGGCAACGGCAGTAGCAGAAGCAGAAGCAAGGCTTTTTTGTTTCCCTCCGTCGCGGGCCACACAACGTTCTCTCGCGGGCCGCGTGTTTGAGACCCCTGACCTAAACAGAGGAAAGCAAAGACTGCTAAGCCTCAACCGTCTCAGCAGTCTCAGCCTCCACAAGGCCTTTGACTTTCATCTAGAGAACCTAGCCTTCCTGGCTCTCAATGGTCCCGAAACCTCCACCATTCCAGGAAGGTTGTGTCACTTTGCCCCCAGATGGGGGCAGATAACAGCAGAGCATTGGACTCTCTCCATTATAAAAGAGGGGTACAAGCTTCACTTTCTGTGCATGCCCCCTCCCACAGTAGTAAGACAGTTGAATTCTCAGACCTCTCTCATCAATCTGTTAGATCAAGAGGTCACTATCCTTCTTGCCCAAGGGGCAATAGAAGAGGTACCCATTTCTCAACAGGGTACAGGGTTTTACTCCCCCTGTTTCCTTATCTCAAAGAAAACAGGGGGACACGGACCTATTCTAGATCTCAGAGAATTGAACAAATTCCTGTTCAAAGATAAATTCAAGATGATTTCTCTGGGAACCCTGCTGCCATGCCTTCAGAGTCAGGATTGGCTTTGTTCTCTAGATCTCAAGAATGCGTACACTCATGTTCTCATCTATCCAACTCACAGGAAGTTCCTTCGATTCCTTTTTCAAGGAAAGCACTACCAATACAGGGTGCTTCCTTTTGGCCTGGCCTCAGCACCAAGGGTGTTTACGAAATGCATGGCTGTGGTAGCAGCATTTCTTCGCACTCTAGGAATATTTGTCTTCCCCTACTTAGATGACTGGCTCATTCGAGCCCCATCAGAGTCAGAGGCCAGGATTTCTCTATCTTGCACAATGCGTATCCTTCAGTATTTGGGTCTGGTCATAAACATCCCAAAATCCAGCCTAACTCCCACTCAGTCTCTAGAGTTCATATGAGCTTTGCTGGATACTAGGAAAGCAAGAGCCTATCTTCCCCAGACCCATTGCCTTCGCATGGTGCAGTTAGCTTCTCAAGCAGTGCTAAAGCCTCATCTCACTGCTCGAGAAATGTTACAACTACTAGGCCACATTGCATCTACCGTGCATTTGGTTCCTTATGCTCGCCTCCATATGAGAGCAGCCCAGTGGACTTTATCCACTCAATGGACCCAGGCATCAGGGTGCCTGTCAGACAAAATAGCAAACACAAATCACCTTATTTTGTCCCTCCAATGGTGGCAGTCCTCTCAAAACCTGTTGGTGGGGTCCCCATTTCAACAGCCTTTACCCCAGGAAACTCTCACAACAGATGCTTCACCAATGGGTTGGGGAGCTCATCTGCAAGACCTCTCCACCCAAGGCACTTGGACTCCACAGGAGACTCATCTACATATCAATCTCTTAGAGCTCAGAGCAATCTTCCTTGCTCTGCGAGTGTTCCACACCCTGCTCATCTACAAGACAGTCCTCATTCATACGGACAATCAAGTAGCCATGTTCTACGTGAACAAGCAGGGAGGAACAAGCTCTCTGTCGCTTTGCAACGAAGCTTTGTGACTATGGGCCCTCGCCAGAGAGCATCAGATTCATCTCCTGGCAGTGTATCTTCCAGGTATCCAAAATTCTTGGGCAGACAGACTCAGTCGAGTTCTGCTTCCACACTACAGACCAGGTGGCCAAGATTTTTAAAATTTGGGGAACCCCGAACATAGACCTCTTTGCAAGTCCGTTGAATGCCAAACTTCCCCGGTTCTGTTCCAGAATTCCGTCTCAGGGCTCTCAGGCCAGGGATGCTTTCCTCCTTCATTGGGGTCAAGACTTCCTTTATGCCTTTCCACCCATTCACCTGATTCCCAAAACCCTGTTCAAGCTTCAGAGAGACAGAGGTCGTATGATTCTCATAGCTCCACATTAGCCACGGCAAGTGTGGTACCCTCTGCTTCTACATCTCTCTTAAGCTCCCTCTCTGGAGTTAGGGTCTGCTCCAGATCTCCTGTCTCAGGAGGACGGAATGTTATGGCATCCCTATCCCCAGTCTCTGCATCTCAGGGCTTACATAGAAACATAGAAACATGATGACAGAAAAAGACCACATGGCCTATCTAGTCTGTCCTTCCATATCAACAACTACAACAGTCCCCTTTTTACCTTTAGAGATCCTCTGTGTTGGTCCCATGCTTTTTTGAATTCAGTTACTGTCCTCATCTCTACCACCCCCACTGGGAGACTATTCCGTGGATCCACTACTCTTTCCGTAAAGAAATATTTCCGCATATCACTCCTGAATCTATCTCCCTTCACCCTCATCCCATGTCCCCTCGTAGCAGAACTTGCTTTCAATTGAAAGAGGCTCTCTCCCTGAACATTTATGCCACGGAGGTATTTAAACATCTCAATCATATCACCTCTATCCCGCCTTTCCTCTAAGGTGTACATATTAAGATCCTTAAGTCTGTCCTCATATGCTTTATAATGAAGCCTACTAATCATTTTAGTAGCCACCCTCTGCACCGACTCCATCCTGTTCACATCCTTTTGAAGGTGCGGTCTCCAGAATTTCACACTATACTCCAAATGAGGTCGCACCAAAGACTTATACAGAGGCATTATCACTTCCTTTTTTCTGCTAGCCATTCCTCTCCGTATGCACCCAAGCATCCTTCTAGCTTTTGCCGTTGCCTTTTCTACCTGTTTAGCTACTTTAAGATCATCAGACACAACCATGCCTAGGTTCCGCTCTTCTTTAGTGGACAAAAGTACTACACCTCCTATACTGTATTGCTCCATAAGAACATAAGACATGCCATACTGGGTCAGACCGAGGTCCATCAAGCCCAGTATCCTGTTTCCAACAGTGGCCAATCTACGTACCTAGCAATATCCCCAAAAGACACAGGTTCCACAATGCTTGTACTGGGTCAAGCATTGATATCCTGGGTCCCTTTTTAATAGTGGTTTATGGACCTTTCCTCCAGGAACTTGTCCAAACCTTTTTTAAACCCAGCTATACTAACAGCCCTTACTACATCCTCCGGTAACAGATTCCAGAGTTTGATTACACGTTGAGTGAAAAAATATTTTCTCTTATTTGTCTTAAATAGTTTACCCTGTAGCTTCATTACATGTCCCCTAGTCTTTCTATACTCTGATAGCGTAAACAATTGATCCACGTTTATCCGTTCCACTCCATTCATTAATTTATAGACCTCTATCATATCTCCCCTCAGCCGTCTCTTCTCCAGGCTAAAGAGCCCTAACCTTCTTAGCCTCTCTTCATAGGAGTAGCCTTCCATCCCCTTCACCAATTTGGTGGCTCTTCTCTGTACTTTTTCTAATAACGCTATGTCCTTTTTAAGATACGGTGACCAGAATTGCACACAATATTCAAGGTGCGGTCGTACCATGGAGCGATACAGAGGCATTATAACATCCTTTGTTTTATTCTCCATCCCTTTCCTTATGATACCTAGCATTCTATTTGTTTTCTTGGCCGCCGCTGCACACTGGGCGGAGGGTTTTAACATGTTATCCACGATGACTCCTAAATCTTTTTCCTGGGTGGTGGTTTCTAATGTGGAGCCTTGCATCGTGTAACTATAGTGTGGGTTGTTCTTTCCTAGGTGCATAACTTTGCACTTGTCCACATTAAATTTCATCTGCCATTTCGATGCCCAGTCTTCCAATTTATCCAGATCCTCCTGCAGTTTTCCACAATCCTCTTGGGTTTTAACAACTTTAAACAGTTTTGTGTCATCTGCAAATTTGATAACCTCACTAGTTATTCCCTTTTCCAGGTCATTTATGAATATGTCAAAAAGCAGCGGACCCAGTACAGATCCCTAGGGTACTCCACTATTCACCTTTTTCCATTGGGAATATTGGCAATTTAGCCCTACCCTCTGCTTTCTATCTTTTAACCAGTTCCCGATCCACAATAGTACACTGCCTCCTATCCCATGACTTTTTAGCTTCGCCAAAAGTCTCTGATGGGGGACTTTGTCAAAAGCTTTCTGAAAGTCCAGATACACTATATCAACCGACTCACCTTTGTCTACCTGTTTATGCACACCTTCAAAAAAACATATCAGATTAGTAAGACAAGATCTTCCTTGTCTAAAGCCATGTTGGCTGTCTCCCATTAGGCCATGACTATCTACATGCTGTGTAATTTTGTTCTTTATGATGGTTTCTACCATTTTCCCTGGTATTGACGTCAGGCACTCCGGTCTGTAATTTCCTGGGTCACCCTTGGAACCCTTTTTAAAAATTGGTGTTACGTTGGCGACCCTCCAATCTTCAGGTATTACAGATGATTTTAATGAAAGTTCACGGATTACCAATAGCAGGTCTGCAATCTCATATTTCAGTTCTTTCAACACTCTGGGATGTATACCATCCGGTCCAGGTGATTTGCTACTATTCAGTTTATCAAATAGTTGTAATATATCTTCCCGGTGTAGCGATATTTCTCTCAATTCCTCTGCAGTATCACCTGTAAATACCACTTCAGTCTTGGGTAACATCCCTACATCTTCCTCAGTAAACACCGAAGCAAAGAATTCATTCAATCTCTCTGCTATAGCCTTGTTTCCTCTTACTGCCCCTTTTACCCCTCTATCATCTAATGGTCCAATTGACTCTCTCACAGGCCTTTTGCTACGAATGTACTTGAAAAAGTCTTTATTTCGTGTTTTTGCTTCCGTAGCAAGTTTCTTCTCAAATTCCCGCTTTGCCTGCCTTATCAATGCTTTGCATTTAACTTGCCAGTGCTTGTGCTGTTTCCAGTTTTCATCATTTGGCTCTTTTTTCCATTTCCTGAAGGTTGCTTTTTTGGCAGCAGCAGCCTCTCTGACCTCACCTTTAAACCATGCTGGCAGTTTTTTGGACTTTCTTCCACTTTTCCTAATGCGTGGAATACAGCTGGTCTGGGCTTCGAGGATAGTATTTTTAAATAACACCCAAGCTTGCTGTAAGTCTTTAACCTTTGGAACCGCTCCTTTTAGTTTTTTCCTAACTATATTCCTCATTCTATCATAGTCTCCCTTTTGAAAGTTAAAAGGTAGTACTGTGGATGCCTTTACTATCTGTCCTCCACTAATTAAATCAAACATGATCATACTATGATCACTATTGCCAAGTGGTCCCAACACCCTTATTTCTTGCACCAGATCTGGCGTTCCACTAAGGACTAGGTCCAGTATGGCTTCCCCTCTGGTCGGTTCATGAACCAGCTGCTCCAAGAAGCAGTCATTTATTCCATCTAGAAACTTTATCTTTTTAGCTTGTCCTGCTGTGACACTGACCCAGTCGATAACGGGGTAATTGAAATCACCCATTATTACTACTCTGTTGTGACTTTTGTTAGCTTCCTTGATTTCTTTGAGCATTTCATCATCCATTTGTTCATTCTGGCCAGGCGGTCGATAGTATACTCCAACTGCCATCACCTTCCCCTTCATAAATGGAATTTCAATCCATAGAAATTCTAGAGCAAGTTTTGTTCCCTGCAAAACTTTAATCCTTTCTGACTCAATGCCCTCTCTAACATAGAGCGCAACCCCTCCACCAATTTGATCAGCTCTATCATTACGATATAGTGTGTATCCAGGTATCACAGTGTCCCACTGGTTATCCTCCTTCCACCATGTCTCTGAGAGTGCAATCATATCTAACCTCTCATTTAGTGCTATATATTCTAACTCTCCCATCTTATTGTTTAGACTTCTAGCATTGGCATACAAGCATTTTAGAGACTGTATTTTATTCATATTAATCTGGCTATTGGTAGGCAGGGATAGTTTGGAATCTTTATGCTCTGTCTGCTCCTTACTCAAGGGCATTTGGGCTACTATACTCCCTTTTGGAACCTCACTGCTTTTGGTAGTATCCTTCAAGGATACCTTTGTCCGAACCATGCACTCCTGGGTGACTGTCGGCTTTCCCCTAATTTCTAGTTTAAAAGCTTCTCTATCTCTTTTTTAAAGGTTAATGCCAGCAGTCTGGTCCCATCCTGATTAAGGTGAAGCCCATCCCTTCGGAAGAGCCCCCCCTTTCCCCAGAATGTTCCCCAGTTTCTAACAAATCCAAAACCCTCATCCTTGCACCATTGTCTCATCCACGCATTGAGACTCCGGAGCTCTGCCTGTCTTTTGGGTCCTGCACGTGGAACAGGAAGCATTTCGGAGAACGCTATCCTGGAAGTTCTGGATTTCAACTTCCTACCTAAAAGCTTAAATTTAGCCTCCAGAACTTCCCTACCACATTTTCCTATGTCATTGGTACCAACATGTACCAATTAATTAATTTAATTAATTTAATTTAATTTAATTAACAAGTTTTTATATACCGCACCTTCCAATGATCAGTTGCGGTTTACATTGAACAACAGTAAACAAGGCAATGCTGTTTTTACATATAACAATGAGAAGCTACAAAGATTCAACTCAAAACTTACAATTAACAGTTGTAACTATATACAATGAACAGGATTAATTATATACAAGGTATGTATAATTCAAGCATCGTTTTGTGTTTTTGGTACTTGTTCCAGATCAGGGATTGATAAGGTTGGCTGGTGAGACTATCCTTTTTCTTGTTGAAAAGGTGAATTCGTTAAAGGACCGTAGTATGTTGAGAATAAATGTGTTTTGAGTTTTTTTCTAAACTCCATGATTTGAGGTAAGGATCTTAGTTCAGATGGAATGTTGTTCCAAATTATGGGGGCAGCATGGGAGAATGCTTTCATGTTTGTTGATTTTTTAGCCTTTATAAATTCCTTTGGTGTTTTTAGTTTGTTTATTTGGTCTCTCCTTTGAAGATTAAGATTGGGTTCTTTATTGATAAGTTTGTTTAGTGTAGGAGGTGCTATATTATTTAGGGCTTTGTATGTAGTTAGGAGGATTTTATATTGTATTCGGCATTGCATCGGGAGCCAGTGTAGATTTTGTAATATAGGTGTTATATGTTGAAATGGTGGGGCATTCATTATAATCCTGGCTGCTGCGTTTTGGGCTAGTTGGAGTTTTTTTAGGTTTTGTTTTGTTACGCCTATTAGTGTTAGGTTCGCGAAGTCAAAATGGGGGGTTATTATTGCTTGAATTATACGTTGAAAATCCTTTAGGTGCAGTAGGGGGCGGAGTTGTTTTAATACTTTAAGTTTGAAATAAACTTTTTTTGTTATATTCCTTATGTGGGTTTCCATAGTGAGGTGTTTGTCTATTATTACGCCTAAGTAACGTATTTCGGTATTTATTTTGATATCATTATTTTGTAATGTGATGTATGTTGGGGGGGTGAAAGTTGTATTCTTAGTTACTATTAAGGCTTCTGTTTTAGTGTGATTTATGTATAGGTTGTTTTCATTTAGCCAGTTAGTTATCTCGTTAAGGCAGGTATTTATTAGAAGTGTTGGAATATTAGGAATTGTGAATGGGACATACATCATTATGTCGTCCGCATAAAGGTGGTAACACATTGAATTTTTTAAATATTTGACAGATGTGTTTTAAGTAGATATTAAATAGTAGCGCTGACAGTGCAGAGCCCTGGGGGAGGCCTAGTTCTTGGTTGTAAGTTTTTGAAGCGAGGTTACCAATTCGTACCGTTTGGGTTCGATCACTTAGGTAAGATGAGAACCAGTTAAGGACTGTAGATTTTATTCCAATTTGTCTTAGTTTGTCAATCATTGTTGAGTGGTGGACACTGTCAAAGGCTGCGGAGATGTCAATGAATATAAGTAGGAATGCCTGTTTTGAATTATCAATGCCTCTTACTAGGGTGTCGATTAGGACTGTTAGTAGTGACTCCACCCCGTGATGGGGGCGAAACCCATACTGTTGATCATCAAAGGGGGCTGAACTGTCAATGTATTCTTGGGTTTGAATTTGTACTGTTTTTTCTATTAATTTAGCCATGAACGGGATGCTTGATATGGGTCTGTAGGATTTGGGTGATGCTTTGTCAAGGGTAGGATTTTTTATTATTGGGTGAATCTGTGCGTGTTTTAAAGAAGGGGGTAAGTACCCCGTTTTTAGCGAAAGATTTACTATGGGGAGGATGAATTGTGAGAGGGTAGGTAAGGAGCTTTTTATCCATGTTACTGGACAAGGGTCGAGGGGTGAGGTGGTTGTATTTATGTTTGTTATGATGTTCTTGAGTGCCATGTTAGATAGGGGTTGGAATTCTGTCCATTCATCTGTAAAATGAGTTAGAGGTATATGTTTTGGTTTTAGTAGCTGGGGGAGGGATTTGACTTTGGTCATGTAGTAGTCGGCCAAGTTCTGTGGGGAAATTTCAGTAATTTCAGTGCTGGAGTTGTGGGTGTTATTTGTTAACCAAGACAGCAGACTCCTCCCCAGCACTATCTATGATCCTATCTAGGCGGTGCATGAGGTCTGCTACCTTCGCACCAGGCAGGCATGTTACCAGGCGATCCTCATGTCCACCAGTCACCCAGCTATCTACATTCCTAATGATTGAATCACCAACTATAACAGCTGTCCTGACCCTCCCCTCATGGGGACATGGCCCTGGAGAAACGTCCTCGGTGCGAGAGGGTTTTACATCACCTGGGTTTTACAGGTCCTAGTTACAGGATCACTTCCTGCCACACCAGGGTGATGCTCTCCTGTCACGTGACCTCTCTCCTCCATGGCAACAGGGATGCTGCCAGACTGGAGGTGGGACTTCAGGACTATATCCCTGTAGGTCTCGTCCATGTACTTCTCTGTCTTTCTTATGTCTTCCAGGTCTGCTACTCTAGCCTCTAGAGAACGGACTCGTTCCCTGAGAGCAAAGATTTCTTTGCACTTAGTGCATACGTAAGACCTCTCACCAACTGGGAGAAAATCATACATGTGACACTCAGTGCAAAAGACCGGAGAACCCCCATCTCGTTGCTGGACTTCTGTCTGCATCTTAGTTTAAAGCTTGTGTTTAGGTCTTTTAAATTCTGTATATAATAAGGATTGGTGTGGATGCTTATACCAATAAAAGTGTATCTAATACCCATAATACACCTTGTGTACCTGAAGCTTAAGTAATTAATCTCAGGTCCTCTGTGTATGACTGATTTGGATAACGAGCTGCACCTGAGAGCAGCCCCTTTCCTCTAAGATGTGCAAGTACCTATAAAACTACAATTACCCCAGGGGTGGGTGGGTGCTGGGGAGGGAGATAAGTCCTATTAAAGAGGGCAGTTACAAGGTACCTTGTCCTGAGCCCTCAGCAGGGGGGAAGAGGGTACCACACAAAGCCCAGTTAGTTGAGAGAGGCAAGGTAAGTTATAGCTGAGAAGGCTGAACTAGCACACCACTAAGACAAACAATAAATAATTAAATAGTTAGACAAACAATAAATAATTAATAAACAGCTAGAACTCACAGCAAGGTGTCACAGGAGACAAATATCCACTTCTCTAGCAGAGCACTGTAAAAAGCACTGCTCTTCTCTGATCAGAGAAAAGCAGACTAAAACAGACTATGCACACGTGGAGGAAACAGGAAGAAGGCTATACAATACCTCAGCAGGGGGGGGAGGGGGAGGATTCACTCAGGCAGGCTAGGACAGGAAAAAAAGTTTAACATACAGCAGGTTCTGGGGAGAGAGATTTAATTTAAAATGAACAGTTAACCTGGCTACCACACAAAGCCCAGTTAGTTGAGGATTGCTGCAGCCCAAATGCATGACCTTACATTTTTTAACATTAGATCCCAGCTGCCAAATTCTAGACCATTCTTCAAGCTTAGCTAGATCCCCCCTCATGTTATCTACACCTTCCTGGGTGTCTACTCTATTGCAGATTTTGGTATCATCTGCAAAGAGGCAAACCTTACCCGACAGCCCTTCCGCTATATCACTAATAAAGATGTTAAAAAGAATCAGACCAAGGACAGATCCCTGGGGCACACCACTGGTAACATCCTTCTCCTCAGAGTGAGCTCCATTTACTTGTACTCTTTGTCACCTCCCACCCAACCAATTTCTAACCCAAGCAGTAACTTTAAGGTCCATCCCTAGGGTGCTCAGTTTGTTTATAAGTCGCCTGTGAGGAACAGTGTCAAAGGCTTTACTGAAATCTAAATACACCACATCTAGAGCTCTCCCTCGGTCCAACTCCCTGGTCACCCAATCAAAGAAATCAATCAGATTTGTCTGACAAGACCTGCCTCTGGTGAATCCATGCTGCCTCGGATCCTGCAATCTGCTGGACTCCAGAAACCTCACTATTTTCTCTTTCAGCAGCGTTTCCAATAATTTACTCACCACCGAAGTCAAACTAACCGGCCTGTAGTTTTCAACCACATCCTTACTTCCGCTTTTGTGTAAAGGCACCACACGAGTCTCTCTCCAGTCCTTTGGCACCACTCTCGACTCCAACGAGGCATTGAAAAGGTCAGTCAGTGGAGTTGCTAGAACGTCCCCAAGTTCCCTCAGTATTCTAGGGTGTATCCCATCCAGTCCCATCGCTTTGTCTACTTTAAGTTGAGCTAGTTTCTCACGAACACAGTCTTCTGAAAATTGTTCAAGATGTCCCTCGCTTCTGTTCTTATTTGTGGGTGTTTTCTGAGGTCCTGCTCCTGGTTCTTCATCTGTGAACACAGAACAAAATATTTGTTA
Organism: Ichthyophis bannanicus; assembly: GCA_033557465.1. Lineage (NCBI taxonomy): Eukaryota > Metazoa > Chordata > Amphibia > Gymnophiona > Ichthyophiidae > Ichthyophis > Ichthyophis bannanicus. Next base: position 1,074,927,948 of record CM066032.1, read on the forward strand.
AGCAATTCCGCTTTATCCTTATCAGCTTTTACATATTCCCCCCCTGCACCCTTGAGTCTGACAATACCACTTTTGCCCTTCCTCTTCTCACTAATATATCTGAAAAATGTCTTATCCCCCCATTTTATTGCATTGGCTATTTCCTCCTCCTTTTGAATCTTTGCCTTCTTGACTACTTTGCTAGCTTCTCTAAGTTTTTCCAAATACAGATGCCTGTCTTCCTCTCTCTGTGATCTCTTGTATTTCATGAAGACCTCCCTCTTTTTCTTCACTTTTTCAGCTACTTCCTTCGAAAACCATAGCCTTTTGCCTTTATTTACCATTTTAACAAAAAGGTTCGTTGCCCTTAAAATACCCCCTTTCAGTTTTGCCCACTGTTTTTCTACATCCCCCAGCTGTTCCCATCCCACTAACGACTCTCTGAGGTATTGGCCCATCTTCGCAATGGTTGCGAAGGTTGCTGAAGGCCTAGATCTTCATGATCTTAACCTTTCTCAGCAAGTAAAGGATATCCTTTATGCTTCTAGAAAACCTTCCACAAGACGCTCTTATGCTTTCAAGTGGAAAAGGTTTACCATATGGTGTTCGCAGAAGGGTCTTAGCCCCCTTGCTATACCTTTGGAATCATTACTGGAGTATCTCCTTCATTTATCCAGTGCAGGACTTAAAACTAACTCAGTAAGAGTCCATTTGAGTGCTATTGCAGCTTCTTTCAAGCCTTTAAATGGACAACCCATTTCCTCCCATCCTCTTATAGCAAGATTTATGAGAGGCCTTCTTCTAACTAAGCCTCCCATTAGGCCACCACCGGTGGCATGGGACTTAAACCGGTTCTTGGCCAGCTCATGAAGCCACCTTTCGAACCCTTAGCTACTACCTCGTTGAAATTCCTTTCTTTGAAAGTTATCTTTCTCATTGTAATCACATCAGCACGTCGCATCAGTGAGTTGCAGGCACTAGTGGCTGATCCTCCTTATACAAGGTTCCATCATGACAAGGTAGTCCTTAGGACTCATCCACACTTTATGCCAAAGGTGGTCTCGCCTTTTCATTTGAACCAAGCAGTCTACCTGCCTGTGTTTTTTCCAAGGCCTCATGCCTCAAATGCAGAAAGGAATCTTCATACTTTGGACTGTAAAAGAGCTTTAGCTTTTTACTTACAGAGAACACAGCAACATAGAAAGTCCTCTCAGCTCTTTGTTGCTTTTGATTCTTCTCATCTGGGACTTCCAGTCTCCAAGAGAACACTGTCCAACTGGATTGCACAGTGTATTTCCTTTGCCTATCAGAGTAAGAATCTTCCTCTGGAGGGCCATGTCACAGCTCAGAATGTGAGAGCCATGGCAGCTTCAATGGCTCATTTGCACTCTGTGTCTATCGACGACATCTGTCAAGCAGCCACTTGGGCCTCGGTTCATACCTTCACAGCCCATTACTGCTTGGACAAGGACTCCCGCCGGGATGCCTTGTTTGGTCAAGCTGTTCTCCAACACCTGTTCCATACCTAATCAACTCCTACCCACCATCCCTGGTAGGATGCCAGAGATCCATGGGGGGAAGTGGAGCCCTTTCACTGGGACTCACAACTTCTGGGGTCTCTCCCTGGCATCTGCAGCTAGGGAGTCCCCATATATGAAGCCTACATTCCTGCTTGTTCCTGGAGATAGCATAGTTACTCACCTGTAACAGGTGATCTCCGGGAACAGCAGGAATTTAGTCTTCACAACCCATCCACCTCCCCTAGGAGTTGTATCTCTCTTTTCTTTCCCTCTCTCTCTCTTTGTCTCAGCTTTAAACTCAACTGGAGAGAGGCAGTTGGGAAAGGCGGGAAGACAGCACGCAGGTGCTGTGGGATGCTCCGAAAAGCTTTCTAATTGGACGCTGGGGAGCGTTCCCGCGCAGGCTCCGTCGGTACCGATGATACCCATATGTGAAGACTAAATTCTTGCTGTTCCCGGAGATCACCTGTTACAGGTGAGTAACTATACTTTCCCTGTCCACAAGGTGGTGGATCGGATGATCCAAGATGAGTGGGATCAACCCGAAGCGGGGCTCAGAGGGCTAAGGACTATGAACAGGCTCTATCTCCTCGTGGATAAGGACAAAAAAAAATTCCGCTGTCCGAGAATTGATTCAGCGGTTACTAAAAAGATCACTATACCGGTGGAAGGTAGCACAGCTTTAAAGGATGCTCAGGATAGGAAGGTAGACGGGTTGTTGAAACAATCCTTCGAAGCTAATGCATTGTCCTTGCAGGCTTCCATCTGCGGAGCTTGGGTGGCAAGGGCCTGCCTCCGGTGGGCTCAGCACTTAGGGCAGTCGGCTCCTTTGGAGCAGGACAGTGTAAGGGAGCTAGAGCGTTTAGAATCAGGGTTGGCATATTTGGCAGATGTACACTACGACCTGATCAGAGCTTTAGCAAATAGTATGGCTTCGTTAATGGCCGCACAGAGATCCCTGTGGCTACGGAATTGGTTGGCCGATGGTTCATCCAATTCGCGACTAAGTAAGCTTTTGTTTAAAGGGAAGCTGTTGTTTGGAGAAGACCTTGACAAGCTGGTTAAGGATTTAGGGGAGTCCAAGGGCGGAAGACTACCAGAGGATAAGCCCAAGCAAGGAAAATTCCCGATGGCCTTTCGGGGTCAATTTAAAGATTTCAGGAGATTTCATATTTCTCGTTTGGGGGGTTTCCAAAGGGGAAGATTTGCTTCTCGGGCCCAAGGGTTTCGTGGCTTTCGCAGAGCAAGTAGAGGATTTGCAACTGTGTCCGCAGGAGCCGCTCAAAAGCCACAATGAAAGGAGGCGGGTCCTGGCAGAAAGGCAACCAATCGGAGGTCGGTTTCGGGGATTCCTTTCTGCCTGGGCCCAAATAATGTCCGATAAGTGGGTGCTGGAGATCATTCGCGAAGGTTATGCGCTGGATTTGGCAAAGCCAGTGCTGGACTCTTTCATGCTGTCACCCTGCAGAGGTCAACCAAAGACCCTGGCAGTGCAACAAACTCTGGACCGGCTCTTGTAGCTGGGAGCAGTCATGCCAGTGCCGGTAGCAGATAACGGCGTAGGGCGGTACTCCATTTATTTTGTGGTGCCAAAGAAAGACGGGTCCCTTCGTCCAATCCTGGATCTCAAAGGGGTAAATCGCTGTCTCCGAGTACCACACTTCCAAATGGAAATGCTGCGGTCTGTCATTGTGGCAGTACGTCAGGGAGAGTATCTGACATCTCTCGATCTCACGGAGGCGTATCTACATGTCCCGATCAGAGCTTCTCATCAAAAGTTCTTGCAGTTCGCACTCCCTAAGGTGCATTACCAGTTCCAAGCGTTGCCCTTCGGTCTCACGACAGCTCCGCGGATTTTCACCAAGATCATGGTAGTGGTGGTGGCGGCTCTTCAAAAGGAAGGGGTCTTGGTTCATCCCTACCTCGACAATTGGTTGATTCGAGCGAAGTCCAAAGCCGAGAGCGAGCGAGCTACAGAAAAGGTGGTGAACTTTCTGCAGGGACTTGGCTGGGTAGTCAATCCAGTCAAGAGCCACTTGGTTCCGTCTCAGGTATCTGGGAGTACAGTTCGACACTCAGAAAGGGGCGGTATTTCTGACGGAGAGGAGAGCCCAAGCACTTCAAAAGCTGGTGCGACGCTTCAGGGCCACGCCAGCACCCACGGCGTGGAGTTACCTTCGTGTGCTGGGGACAATGGCGGTGACTTTGGAGGTCGTTCAGTGGGCCAGGTTTCATATGAGGCCTTTACAGCGGTCGTTGCTTCGCCGCTGGTCGCACCAGACCGACTCGCTGAACAAACGTCTCCCTTGCCCTCTGCGGGTCAGGCAGTCCCTTCGGTGGTGGCTGCTACCCACGTCTTTGCGAGCGCGAATGCCTCTGGAACAGCCGGAGTGGATCCCACTATTAACAGACGCAAGTCTGGCAGGGTGGGGAGCACATTGCAGAGAGGACTTTGCCCAAGGCATCTGGTTGGCGGAAGAGAGCAGATGGTCTATCAACTGGCTGGATCTGAGAGCAGTGTTTCTGGCCCTACAAAACTTCGAATCCACGGTGATGGGGCGAGCGGTACGAGTACTGTCCAACAATGCCGCGACGGTGGCCTACATAAATCAGCAGGGCGGTACCGGAAGTGTGGCCATGGAGGAAGAGGCAGAAGGGCTGTTCTCTTGGATAGAGTCTCGTTTACAAGCGGTATCAGTGGCCCACATTGCAGGGAAGGATAACGTGATGGCAGATTTTCTCAGCAGAGTCCGAGTAGATGCCGGGGAATGGGAGTTGCATCCAGACGTGTTCACGCAAATAGTTCACTGTTGGGGAACACCGGTCATGGACCTGATGGCAACCTTCCAGTCGGCGAAGTCCAGTCGTTTCTTCAGCAGATGACGGGAGACAATGTCGGAAGGGATCAACGCCTTGATACAGCCTTGGCTGTCGACGGGTCTCCTCTGTCTTCCCTCCGTGGGCGCTCATCGGATGTGTGGTTCAGCATATTGAAGCGCATCGGGGACGAGTGCTGTTAGTGGCTCCAGACTGGCCCAGGCGCCCGTGGTACGCCGATCTCATGAGGTTACTTGATGGGGTTCCGTAGAAATTCCCGACTTCGCAGGGGCTGTTGATGCAGGGCCTGTTTCAAATGCCTCAGGTGGATCGGTTCTCGCTTACGGCCTGGCCATTGAAAAGGCGAGGCTAAGAAAGAAAGGTTACTCCAGATCGGTTATTCCAGCATTGCTTCAGGTATGGAAACGGTCAACATCGTTGGCTTATGTGCGCATCTGGCATGTCTTTGAAGACTGGTGCTCAAGGCATCAAGTCCGCGCTGCTACGGCGTCCGTGCCTTTGGTGTTAAGTTTTCTGCAGGACGGATTCGAGAAAGGGCTGGCCGCCAGTTCTTTGAAGGTTCAATTAGCAGCCCTATCATGTTATAGGGGTAAAGTCCAAGGAGTGTCTCTAGGGGCTCACGTCGATGTGGTACGTTTTCTTAAAGCGGTTACCAGAATGCGACCTTCTCGTAGGATTTTGGTTCCTCCGTGGGACCTTAACTTGGTTTTAGGGGCGCTCATAAAGGAACCTTTTGAGCCCTTAAGCCAAGCGTCCGTCAATGATTTGACTTTAAAAACAGTATTTTTGGTAGCCATCTGTTTGGCGCGGCGCATTTCTGAGTTGCAGGCCCTGTCATATAGAGAGCCTTTTTTGTGCTTTTCCAGAGAAAAGGTGGTTTGTTGGCCAGTTCCATCCTTTTTGCCAAAGGTGCCCTCTCCGTTTCATTTAAATCAGATGGTTTCTTTGCCAGTCTTACAGTCGGAGGTAGGACATGTCTCCGATCAAGGTTTGCGTTGCTTGAACATAAAGAGGGTGTTGCGACGATATTTGGCGGTATCCTAATCTTTCCGCAAATTGGATCATCTGTTCATGTTGTTCGGGGGCCCAAGGAAAGGGGAGGCGGCAGCAAAAGCCTCCATTTCCAGATGGATTAAGGAAGCGATTGTCTTCGCCTATATTTTACAGGGTCATCCTGCACCGGTGGGTCTGAGAGCGCATTCCACTAGAGCGCGTCTTCCTGGGCAGAACACAGCCTGGTTACACGGTGGAGATTTGTAGAGTGGCCACCTGGTCTTCTCTTCATACCTTCAGTAAACACTACCGCCTTGATGTGTTAGCGGTGAGTGATGCCTGTTTCGGGTCGGCGGTGTTGCGTGCCGGCTGGAAGGGTCCCTCCCGTTAGTACTGCTCTGTTACATCCCAGAGGTGGAGGACTAAACTGGAGGAATGATAAGGAAATTGAAATTACACTTATCTGGTAATTGGAGTTCCTTGAGTGAATCCAGTTTAGTCGTCATTCCCACCCAGGGACTGGTTTTGTTAACAGGGCAAATTCGATGGAGCGAAATACAAAATTTAAAGGTGAGTGGTGCCTTGAGGTGGTTTACTGTCGTTTTCATTCTTCCTTCTTCAACCTATCTCTCCTTCCTTTTCCAAGTCTCTGGTTCGGCAGGGAGGAGGGGGGTCAAAGAATAAAACTCACCCTTCCCTTTAAGGGAGAGGTTAGTGGTGGGATAAGTTATCGATTATACCTTTCAGTTGAGTTAGGATTATCTTTCAAATGTTAGCTGCTTGTTTGTTGCTCTTTTGAGTCTGCTTTGTCAATAATTCACTGGGGCTGATGGGAGATTCCAGCAGGCTGCATCCAGTGATGTCACGAGTTTGACATGCCCAGTCTCCAAGCTGCAGGAGGAGGTGCACAGACACAATGGAAAAACCATCTAGTGGTTTTAAGAAGTGTTCTAAGTGTGGCAGCACCATCTCAGCCACAGAGACCCCTGACTGGTGTCTAAAATGCTTACGGTCTGATCATCAGCCATCAGAATGTCGTCTCTGTAGAAAGATGATGAAGAGAGGCCTACAGAATCGAGCTGCAAAGCTAGGCACCCTCTTTGCCTCAGACACTGACTCTAGCATTGACGTCATCAAGAGCTTCATCTTCCTTGCAAGGATCATGGGTGTCGAAACCTAAGTCTTCATCAAAGGCTGGCCGCCCCTCCAAGGGTAGATCTCCTTCTAAGCATCAAGATGCCTCAGGCATTGCCCTGGAGGGGGACACACTGGCCAAACAACCCTGGTGGGAGGACCTTCCCTCCAAAGCCTTACTGGGGTCCCAGGATGCTCCTGAAGCCTCCACCTTGGAGAGTTCCTGGTGCCATGCTCAGGGATCGTGGCCCGCAATTCGGGTACCGATACCCAAGCATCAGCAAGCTCAATGGATCAATGTATCCTTGCCATCAAGCAGAGCTTAGCAGCCTTACTGGTGGCCTCGGTTCCAGTAAAACCTTTACAATCTGCTCTGCAGGCGTCTGTACCAGCTTCGGTACTGATATAACCTGCATTGACTTTTTTGCCGCTACTGCCCATTCCAGCCCTCGAGTCTGTTTCTGGTACCGAGGTTCCGACCACACAGATACCAGGTACCGGCTTTGACTGGTACAGAGTTCATACAGAGCAGGAACACCCTGCCTGATGATACTTCAAGTCTTCGGATTCCGGTTAATTGGCTGATGAATCGGCCGATACTCGAAGCATGCAAATTCTTTTGGAGATCCCATCTCCATCCCCACAGTGCCGTATGTCCCACCAGAGGACATGTCTTTCCAAGACTTTATTTGTGATGTTGCTAGGGGCCTGTCCATAACAGTGACATTAGAGAAAAAGCCTAGGGCCGAGGAATTAGAAATTCTTCAATACCCGACAGCTCCAAAAGAGGCGGCTACGCTCCCTATCCATCGGATACTTCATGACCTCATGCTTCGTATGTAGGAGACACCTCTATTTCTCCCCATACCCAATGGCTCAATACCATGTACCAGGTACCGGAGTATCCTGGTTTTCAAATGACTCAATTGCCGCTCCATTCCATGGTAGTGGAATCGGCAATGTGTCTGATCAAGAGCGCAAAAACATATTCCTCCTATTCTCCAGGACCAAGCAGGAAGTCAGTCCTCACATATGGGTGACATTGACGCTGACGGAGCCCCCGTGCGGAGCATTTCCCCAGCTTTCAAAGAAAGCCTTTGGGAATGCAGCGCGCATGCGCGGTCCCCTTCCTGCCCAAGGGTGCCATCTTGCTCAGTCTTCTTTTTTCCGCGGAGCCCGACGGACGTGTTTCGTTTTCACTCAAGGAAAAAGTTGATTTTGTTCTGCGTGAACCCGTTTTCTTCGGTTCGACACTGGTTTCCCTTTCCCGCCTGGGCCCGATACGTCGGTATCGAGCCCGGACTTCCTTTTTTGTGTTTTGTCCTTAGTGACTAGCGTACGCGCCATTTTTCTATTTTTCACTGGCAGCCCTGTCTTTTGACCTTGCAGGGGCCCTTTTTCCCCCGATGGCTGCCAGCGGGTTTAAGAAGTGTGATCGGTGTAAGAAACTTATGTCTCTTACCGACACACATGACTGCTGCCTCCGGTGCCTCGGACCCGATCATGACCCGATGATCTGTGGTCCGTGTGGGAAAATGTCCTCGAAGGCGTTGAGGAGTCGGCAGCACCAAAAGGAAAGAATCTTCTCTGACTCCGTGTCCAGACGGGCCCGGACTTTGTCAGAGGCCTCGACGTCTCGGGACTCCGGCCCCGAGCAACGCCGAGGCTCCTCTGAGAGGGGGTCTCCCTCGCGGGAGCATCGCAGGAAGAAAAAACCCGTGAGGGTGTCATCGGTGGACGCACTTGGCTCCTTGAGGGCCAGGTCGCATAGCCCCGAGCGCCGTCCCGGGTCTTCGGAGTCGGAGAGGCCTGCCAAACAGCCTCGTGTGGAGATGGAGTCCCTGGATCACGTGAGTACTGTAGTCCTCGTGGACTCCCCTCCGGGGGAGCTGACGTCGGGCCCGATGCCATCGGGGCCCAAGTCGGGGGCTGCTGAGTCTCCTGAGCTCGGACTCAGGTTGACGGCCTTGGAGTGCAGCTTGGCTGCCTTCATGGAACAGCAGCGGGCACTGATCGCCGGTCTCACCGGTGCATCTGCCCTGACCACCAGGACATCGACGTCCAAGTCGACCCCGGAGGCCGAGCCGATCCTCGAGTCCATGCGATCTCGAGTCGATCCTCGGCCAACGTCTCCCTCGGCCTCCCGTTCGGGACCGAGGTTGTCGACGCTGGTACCCTCGGCGTCGGGGCAGATGGCATCGGTGCCTGCCCGACTGGAGCAGCTTGATTCCTCCTCCGAGGGGTCTGGCTGGGAAACGGAGGGTGAGGAGTCACCTGACAACTTTCGGACTCGGTGTGTCCCATTGGACTCACCGGAGTCCGAGCCTCGGAGAAGATCCCCCCCCCCTGGAGGATACCCGGTTCTCAGACTTCGTGCGGGATATGACCAAGGCCTTGGCATTCCCCACGGATCCCGAGGAGAAGCCTCGAGCCGAAGAGCTTGAGGCCCTGCAGTATAACTCTCCCCCAAAGGAGGCCTTTACTGTACCGGTTCCTCTGATGCTGGAACGGTTGCTCTTCCGTATGTGGGAGGCGCCGGCCTCGACGCTGGTCTTGAGCAAGCGGGTCGATTCTATCTATCAAGTCCGCAAGAGCCCCGGGTTCCAGAAGGTACAATTGCCGCACCATTCCATGGTTGTGGAATCGGCCATGCATCGTCTGAAGAGTCAGAAGATGCACTCCTCGATGCCTCCAGGCCGGGAGGCCCGGAACCTGGATGCCCTCGGTAAGAAGTGCTTCCAGGGCTCTATGCTTGCTTGCCGTGTCCAGACCTACCAGCTGTACATGGGCATGTACCTTCGAGACCTGGCAAAGGAGATTGCCGGGTTCTCTGCTGGTCTCTCTGAGGAACCTTTGCAGAGGTTCAACTCACTGTCATCGGGTATTTGAGAGTGCTCAAAATTTATCTCTCGAGCAGCCTATGATGGCTTCGAGGTTTCGGCCCGAGTAGCCACGGCTGGCATCGGTGCCCGCCGACAGGCCTGGCTACAGTCATCAGACCTCGAGCCATGGGTGCAGGACAAGTTAGTCGATGTCCCCTGCCGAGGTGAGAACCTCTTTGGCAAGCCCATGGCTGAAAAGGCTGCAGAACTCGAGACCGAGACTCTTACCCGGACAAGGCTGTCCAGGAAAACCTCTGCCCCTTCTCAGAAAAAGAAGGGCTCAGGGAAAAAGACCTTTTACCCAAGGAAGTCATCTGCCTATCAAACATACCCTCATTTTCAGGCCTTTGTAGCTCCCCAACAGGGTCAGCAGGCCAAGGGGCAGGGACATGGGCCCCGTAGGCAGAAAACCCCCAAGCCACCAGCTCCGGCTCCTGCACAGCAGGGAGTGGGGTTTTGACTCTAGTGGCATAGCCTTTCCTCCTCAGCTGGCCCCTATCAGCACAGGAGGCCGGCTGGCCCTGTATGTCCACAGGTGGCCAGCCATAACAAGGGATACCTGGGTACTAAGTATAGTCCAGAAGGGCTATCTCCTCCACTTCCACCAGGTACCCCCCTCCTATTTTCCAGGGGAGCCTCCCAGACTTCCTCTGCACAGGGACTTACTCCTGCAGGAGTTAGCAAGTCTTGTAAAGGAACAGGCAGTGGAACCGGGTGCCCCACCACCTGAGAGGTCAAGGCTTCTATTCCAGGAACTTTCTGGTACCAAAAAGAACAGGAGGCCTCAGGCCCATCCTAGACTTGCGGAATCTCAAGTTCCTGGAGAGGGAAAAGTTCAAGATGCTTACACTTGGAATCCTGCTGCCCTACCTCCAGCAGGGAGATTGGCTATGCTCCTTAGACCTAAAGGATGCTTATACTCACATCCTCATTCATCCAGACCACAGACAATATCTCAGATTTGTAGTGGGAGGAAACCACTATCAGTACAGAGTACTGCCTTTTGGCCTAACCTCCGCCCCCCAGGGTATTCACCAAGTGCCTGGTGGTGGTGGCAGCCTACCTCAGGGTTCAAGGCCTCTTTGTCTTTCCATACCTGGACGACTGGCTCATCAGGGGTCAGTCTCCACAGGAGATCAAGCAAGCCACCCTTCGCACTGTCGCTCTGCTTCAGCACCTGGGTTTTGTTATAAACTTCGCAAAGTCCACTTTGCACCCCTCACAGAACATGGAGTTCATAGGAGCAAGACTGGACACCCTTCAGGCAAAGGCCTTTTTACCCGTGGACAGGGCCCACAGGTTGATGGATCTAGCCTGGCAGTTCCACAGCAATTCTCTGGTCTCCGCCAGACAATTCCTGAGGCTCTTAGGCCACATGGCTTCCACGGTCCATGTAACTACAAATGCCCGTCTACACATGAGGCCAACTCAATGGGGCCTCAGAACTCAGTGGCAACAAGCCACAGGAAGCCTCACGGACAGAGTGGGGGTGTCCACACTACTAGAGTCTTCTCTACAGTGGTGGCTTCATCTTCTGAATCTAGTGTAAGGGGTGTTTTTTCAGACACCCCCACACTCTCAAGTGCTGACAACTGATGCTTCTCTTCAAGGTTGGGGTGCACATTGCCAAGGAGCATGTACTCAAGGCCTGTGGTCTCCTTGGGAGGCCGCACAGCAGATCAATCTCTTAGAACTGAGAGCTATCCGCTTGGCTCTGAGAACTTTCTCTCATCTCCTCTCTCACCAGTCCGTCCTAGTTCAGACGGACAACCAAGTTGCTATGTTCTATGTGAACAAACAAAGGGGCACTGGGTCCCACCTTCTATGTCAGGAAGCGCAGAGCCTGTGCTCCTGGGCAATCAATCACGGCATTCTTCTCAAAGCGGTCTATCTCCCAGGTCAAGAGAATCACCTGGCAGACAGATTGAGCAGGATCTTGCAGCCACACGAATGGCAGTTGAATCCTTTAGTGGTTCAACAGATCTTCCTGAGATGGGGTCTTCCAACCATAGATCTCTTTGCCAGTCCTCTGAACCATCAACTGCCCAGGTTCTGCTTCAGACAACCGCCTCCTCTCAGATTAGCAGCGGATGCCTTTCTCATTCCGTGGTCTACAGGCCTTCTATATGCCTTTCCTCCCACGCCTCTAGCGCCCCAGACACTGTTCAAAGTGCTCCGGGACAGGGCCTCAGTAATTCTGGTGGCCCCCAGATGGCCCAGACAGCCGTGGTTCCCACTTCTATTGCAACTAGCGGTGGACACTCCTCTTCCTCTGGGGATGCAACCAGATCTCCTGTCTCAAGAGCAGGGGTCTCTTTTACACCCCAATCTCCAATCCCTCAATCTGATGGCCTGGCTGCTGAAAGGGTAGTTCTAGCACCCTTACTTCTGCCTAAGGAAGTGGAGGACGTGGTCTTGGCCTCTAGGAGGCAGTCCATCCGAAAGTCTTATGCCCTTAAGTGGCGTAGATTCTCTGCCTGGTGTACTCAGCTCAACGAGGATCCTTTCTCTTGCCTGGTACCAGTGGTGCTGCAATATTTGCTTCACCTGTCTAACCTAGGCCTTAAGTCCAGTTCTGTGAGAGTTCATCTTAGTGCTCTTTCAGCGCACCACTCACCGGTGGAGGGTCAGTCTCTCTCCAGCCAACCTTTGGTGGCTCGCTTCCTCAGAGGCTTGCTTTTGCTTAAGCCTCCGGTGCGTCCACCTGCTCCTGAATGGGATCTGAATGTGGTCTTGCAACGGCTTACTTGCCCTCCATTTGAGCCTATGGCTACTTGCCCTTCGCGCTTTCTCTCCTGGAAAGCATTGTTTCTGGTGGCTCTTACCTCTGCAAGGCGAGTGAGTGAGCTTCAGGCCCTAGTATCGGATACTCCATATACTAGATTCTATAGGAACAGAGTAGTCTTAAGGACTCACCCTAAGTTTCTTCCAAAGGTTGTCTCCTCCTTACACCTCAATCAGGAGGTGGTTCTTCCAACTTTCTTTCCCAGGCCGCATGCCAGCCGGGCTGAGATGGTCTTGCATACCCTGGACTGTAGGAGGCGTTGTCCTTCTACCTTGACCGTACGCGGGAGCACCGGAGGGCTGTTCAGCTCTTCGTCTCTTTTGACCCCAATAAGTTGGGGTTACCTGTCTCCAAGCGTACTTTGGCCATGTGGGTAGCCGACTGTATCGCCTGGGCTTACAGGGCAGCCGGCCTCTCCTTGCAGGATCGAGTTACGGCTCACCGTGTCAGGGCGAAGGCTGCATCAGTGGCTCATCTCCGCTCTGTTCCGTTGGCAGACATCTGCCAGGCCGCTACTTGGTCTTCAAGCCAGACTTTTGCGGCCCACTACTTCCTTGAGAGAGAGTCCCGCAGGGACAGTGCTTTCGGACAGACGGTACTCCATAATCTCTTTGGGGTTTAGGTAACTCCTACCCTCCGGCCCTGGTGTTGGGCTACCGTTCGGGGGCGTTATCAGAGAAGATTCTATTCTCACATGCTGAGGCTCTAGAGGGAGCTCATTTTTTCAGCTGGGGTCTCCGGTAGCCTTAAGCTGGGGAGTCCCATATGTGAGGACTGACTTCCTGCTTGGTCCTGGAGAAAGAGTAGTTACTCACCTGTAACAGGTGTTCTCCAGGAGCAGCAGGAATCAGTCCTCACAACCCTCCCTCCTCCCCTTGGAGTTGCAGTCATATGATTTATTTTGTTTTTTGCTGTCTTAGCTATGTCATCAGACTGAGCAAGATGGCACCCTTGGGCAGGAAGGGGATCGCGCATGTGCGCTGCATTCCCAAAGGCTTTCTTTGAAAGCTGGGGAAATGCTTCGCACGGGGGCTCCGTCAGCGCCGTCACCCATATGTGAGGACTGATTCCTGCTGCTCCTGGAGAACACCTGTTACAGGTGAGTAACTACTTTTTCTCCAGGTAGGGAATCTAAAACCCTCAACGCTTTTGGTCTACATTTTCAGGCCTCCATGCTATCAGCCAGAATTAGTTCTTACATACTCTATATGGGTATGTTCCTTAGAGAAGTGACTAAAGATTTGGAGTGAATGGCTCCCCTTCTCCCCGATGACAAGAGGGTGGATTATCTCACCCTTGCGAAGCATGCTCAGAATGTTTCAAAGTTTAACAGAGCAACTTTTGATTGCTTTGAGTGCACCAGCAAGACTTCATCCATCTGCTTTGGTGCACGCAGGATTGCTTGGCTCCAAGCATCAGATCTTGAACAATGGGTTCAAGATAAGCTGGGTAATATCCCTTGCACCAGTGAAAACCTTTTTGGCAAGGATTAGCAAGACAAAGCCTCTCGGTTGGAGTCTGAGAACACTATCCTAAATAGGCTCTCTAGATCTACTACCAAGCCAGCTAAGAAGAAAGTAGCAAAGAAAGCTTTCTTCAATAAAAAGTTACAGTACTATCCTTCTTATACCCCTGTTGTTCAGTGTCAGCATCATGCTCCTCAGAAGGGACAACAACCTCCAAAACAGCAAAAGAAGGCTGACTCCCAAGTCTTAGCCACCTCAGCAGACCCAGACTGCTCTGGGAATTTGACTCCTTTCTAGAGAACATAGCTGTCCTGCCTCTGGAGAATCCCGACCTTGTCCACATTCCTGGCAGACTCTGTCACTATGTCCACAGGTGGCATCTCATCACCTTGGAGCAGTGAACATTATTCATAGTGAGGGAGGGATACAAACTTCATCTACGAAATCTACCCCCCTCCCTGACTTCACCAAGAGAGTTCTGTTCTCAGCCCCCTCTCGCTGCTCTGTTACTACAAGAGGTCACCTCCCTTCTACTGCAGGGTGCAATAGAGGAGGTTCCAACATTCCAGCAGGGAATGGGCTTCTATTCTCCCTACTTTCTTATTCCAAAGAAAACGGGGATACAAGCCCATTCTGGACTTCAGGGAACTAAACTAGCTCCCTTGCTTCTGTACCTGAACTCCTGCCCCAAACAGCCAGCAAGTGGATGCTTTTCACATCCACTGGGGTCAGGACTTCCTGTATGCCTTCCCTCCCATTCCCGTAATTCCCAAGATTCTCTTCAAACTCCAGAGGGACAGGGGCTTCATGATATTCATAGCCCTACACTGGCCAGGTCAATCATGGTACCCTCTCCTTCTACATCTGTCTCAGGCTCAACCTTTAGATCTGGGGTCTGCTCCAGATCTCCTCTTTCAGGAGGAGAGGACGCTGCTCTATCCCAATAAACAACTGCACTGACTTCCTGTTGTTACATGTGCTAAATACAAATGCATCATAACCATCTTCAAAATATTAAATAATCTATCCCCGCCAACACTTCAACCACTGATCAACAAGCATCTACATCGAGAACAAGAAGAAATACAGACACTAACATCATTGAAACCCCAAAAAACTGCAGAACTTCAAAGCAATTTACTTGCACCAGAGCCTTCTCTTTATATGCTCCCCAACTTTGGAATCAGCTACCTCCTCCAATACGAGCAATCAAAGACCTACTTGATTTCAGAAAAGCCATCAAGACCCATCTATTCTATAATTACTATGGACCTACCTAATAAAACGAATGCCACAGGCAGACCTTACAGACAATGTGTCTGTACATAGTTTAGCCTTTGTTAAATGTATCTAATACCCCATATACTCCTCAAAGTTGCTACTCCCTGTTCTATGTAAAAGCTTATGGCTGTGTTTGTTCTATGTGAACCACCTTGAATGTGACGGTATATAAAACTTAAATAAATAAATAAATAAAATAAAATTAGCAGTCTCTCCATCTCACAGCATGGCTGCTGAAGGCATAGCCTTCCAAGGCATTAACCTTCCTCAGGAGGTTAAGGACATCCTCTTAGCTTCTAGGATGCCATCCACCAGGCGGTCCTATGCTTTCAAGTGATGTAGGTTTTCTTTCTGGTGTTCTCAGAAGAATCTTAATTCCTTTTCATCTCCGGTGGAAGCGCTGCTTGAGTATTTCCTCCACCTCATATCTTCTGGACTCAAAACCAATTCGATAAGAGTATACCCAAGTTCAATTGCGGCCTCTCACATGCCCTTTGATGGCCAACCCATCTCTTCTCAGCCACTTGTAGAATGCTTCATGAGGGGTCTTCTATTAACCAAGCCTCCCATTAAGCCACCTTCAGTGGCATGGGACCTCAATGTTGTTCTAGGGCAGCTTCTCAAGCCACCCTTTGAACCTCTAGCCACTACTTCACTTACCTTTCTCACATGGAAGGTCATCTTTCTCATTGCCCTCACTTCAGCAAGGCACATTAGTGAGCTCCAGACCTTGGTAGCTGACCCTCCTTACATACGGTTCCACCATGATAAGGTAGTCCTAAGGACTCACCCTCACTTTAGATTGCTGTCGAGGGTTATGCTGAGGTATTTGACTTCCCTTTTTATGTTAATTTCTGTGTGTTGTATGATTTTTTTTTCAAGAGGATTGAAGTCTTGGTCTCTGAAGATTAGTAGAGCTTCCATTTTCTTTTTATTCACTGTAAGATTTAGTTTGGCTAGGAGGTTTGTGACAGCTGTGATATGATTGAAAAGTCTGGAGTAAGCATGTTGAATGGAATGTAGAACATGTTGTCCACATATATGTCAAAGTTCATGGTCCATTTTTTTAGCAGGTTACATAT
Source organism: Ichthyophis bannanicus (assembly GCA_033557465.1). Lineage (NCBI taxonomy): Eukaryota > Metazoa > Chordata > Amphibia > Gymnophiona > Ichthyophiidae > Ichthyophis > Ichthyophis bannanicus. The sequence continues at coordinate 1,074,943,908 of CM066032.1, forward strand.
GGGGCTGTATGTATATATTAAATAGTAATCCTGATGAGGCTGATCCCTAGGTTAAATGATTTGGAGTTGCTGGATCCGATTTTTACTTGGTGTTCTGTCTGAGAGGTAGGATGTGAACCAGTTATCAGGCCTATGTTTGAGTCTGGCTAGCATAGTGTGGTGTGATACCGAGTTGAAAACAGCACTGATATCCAGAAAGATCAATACTTCTCCAGGACCAAGCAGGAAGTCAGTCCTCACATATAGGTGACGTCGGCGCCGACGGAGCCCTCGCGGAGAAATTTTCCCCAGCTTTCAAAGAAAGCCTTTGGGAATTGCAGCGCGCATGCGCGGTCCCCTTCCCGCCCAAAGGTGCCATCTTGGCCAGTCTTCTTTTTTCCGCGGAGCCCTACAGACGTTGTCTCATAGTCACCGCCGAAAAGTTGATTTTTTTCTTATTATTTTCAGTATTTCTTCGGTTCGACGCCGGTCCTTTTTCCGCCCGGCCTCGCGACGCTGGTTGCGAGGCCTCCCCTTCTTTTTCGGTTTTTTCTGTCCTTCGCGACTACTTCGCGCCTTTTTTCATTTTTCCCTGGCGGCCCGTTCGTTCGACCTCGCAGGGGCCCTTTTTCCCCCGATGGCCGCCAGTGGCTTTAAGAAGTGTGTTAAGTGTAAGAAACTTATGTCTCTTACCGACACACATGATTGCTGCCTCCGTTGCCTGGGCCCCGATCATGAAGAAATGATCTGTGGGCCCTGTAGCAAGATGTCCACGAAGTCTTTGCGGAGTCGGCAGCATCAGCGGGAGAGAATCTTCTCTGACCCCAGCTGTACCCGGACCTCGTCAGAAGCTTCGGTGTCCAGAGAATCTGGCTCTGAACACCGCCGGAGCTCTTCTGAGAGGGGGTCCCCTAACCGGGAACATCAGCGGAAGAAGAAACCCGCGAGGGCGGCGTCGGTGGATGCTCCTGGCTCCTCGAGGGCCAGGTCGCATAGCCCCGACAGCCGTCCCGGGTCTTTGGAGCTGGAGCGGCCGTCCAAACAGCCTCGTCTGGAGATGGACTCCTCTGCTCACATAAGTGCTGTTGTCTTCGTAGACTCGCCTCCGAGTGGTCCGACGTCGGGCCCGACGACGTCGGAGCCCGAGTCGGGGGCTGCTGGGTCTCCTGAGTTCGGACTCAGGTTGACGGCCTTGGAGCGCAGCTTGTCTGCCTTCATGGACCAGCAGCGGGCATTGATCGCTGGCCTCGCTGGCGCGTCTGCCCTGACCGCCGGGACGTCGACGTCTAAGTCGACCCCGGAGACCGAGCCGATCCTCGAGTCCATGCGGGCTCGAGTCGATCCTCGGTCGAGGTCTCCTTCGGCCTCCCGTTCGGGGCCGAGGTCGTCGACGCTGACTCCCTCGGCGTCGGGGCGGACGGCGTCTGTGCCCGCCTGACCGGAGCCGCTCGACGACTCCTCCGAGGAGTCGGCCTGGGAATCCGAGGTGGATGAGTCACCTGGTTCTTTTCGGACTCGGTGTGTCCCTTCTGACTCCCCCGAGTCCGAGCCTCGGAGACAGTCCCCCCCGCAGGATGCCCGGTTCTCGGACTTCGTAAGGGATATGGCCAAGGCGTTGGCCTTCCCTGCGGATCCCAAGGAGGAGCCTCGAGCCGAAGAGCTCGATGCCCTCCAGTATGATTCTCCTGCGAAGGAGCACTTTACTGTACCGGTTCCTCCGATGCTGGAACGACTTCTCTTCCGCATGTGGGAGAGTCCGGCGTCGTCGCCGGTCTTAAGCAAACGGGTCGATGCCATATATCGAGTCCGCAAGAGCCCTGGCTTCCAGAAAGCACAGCTGCCGCACCATTCCATGGTGGTGGAATCGGCCATGCATCGGCTCAAGAGCCAGAAGATGCACTCCTCTGTGCCTCCCGGCAGGGAAGCCCGCAGCCTGGATGGCATCGGTAAGAAGTGTTTTCAGGGCTCTATGCTTGCTTGTCGGGTCCAGACTTACCAGCTCTACATGGGCATGTATCTCCGGGACCTGGCTAAAGAACTAGCCGGATTCTCTGCTGGTCTCTCCGAGGAACCTTTGCGGAGGTTCCTGGCCTTGTCCACTGGTATTCGTGAGTGCTCCAAGTTCATTTCTCGAGCAGCCTATGATGGCTTCGAGGCATCGGCTCGAGTGGCCGCAGCCGGCATCGGAGCCTGCCGCCAGGCTTGGCTCCAGTCATCCGACCTCGAGCCCTGGGTGCAGGACAAGTTGGTCGATGTCCCCTGCAGAGGTGAAAACCTCTTTGGTAAACCTATGGACGAGAAGGCTGCTCAGCTTGAGACAGAGACTCTCACCAGGACTCGGCTCTCCAGGAAAACCTCTGCCCCTTCCCAAAAGAAGAAGGGCTCGGGGAAGAAGCCCTTTTACCCGAGGAAGGCGGCTGCCTATAAACACTACCCCCATTATCAGGCCTCCGCAGCTCCCCATCAGGGTCAGCAGGCCAAGGGACGGGGTAACGGATCCCGTAGGCAGCAAGCCCCCAAGCCTGCGCCACCGGCCCCTGCTCCGCAGGGGGGGGGTTTTGACTCGTTCAGCATAGCCTCTCCCCCTCCGCTGGTTTCTCTCAGCACGGGAGGCCGGCTGGTCCACTTTGCCCACAGGTGGTCCAACATCACGTCAGACGCCTGGGTGCTCCACATAGTCCGAGAGGGCTATCTTCTGCACTTCCACCAGGTACCTCCCCCCTACTTTCCAGGGGAGCCTCTGCGACCCCCTCTTCACCGGGACTTACTCCTTCAGGAGTTGGCAAGTCTTATTCGGGAACAGGCAGTGGAGCCGGTGCCCCACCACCTGCGGGGTCACGGCTTTTATTCCCGGTACTTCCTGGTACCAAAGTGGACTGGAGGCCTCAGACCCATCCTAGACTTGCGGAACCTCAACAAGTTCCTGGAGAGGGAAAAGTTCAAGATGCTTATCCTTGGAATCCTGCTGCCCTACCTCCGGCAGGGAGATTGGCTATGCTCCTTGGATCTGAAGGATGCCTACACTCACATCCTCATTCACCCAAGCCACCGCCAATACCTAAGGTTTGTGGTGGCGGGCAATCATTACCAATACAGAGTACTGCCCTTTGGCCTATCCTCCGCACCACGAGTCTTCACAAAATGTCTCGCAGTGGTTGCGGCTTATCTCCGGCTTCAAGGCCTCTTCGTCTTTCCTTACCTGGACGACTGGCTTATCAGGGCCCCGTCCGCCACGGAGGCCACTCACGCCACAAAACGTACTTTAACTCTGCTCCTGTACTTGGGCTTTGTCATAAACTTCGAAAAGTCCACTTTGCTCCCCTCTCAGGACCTCGAGTTCATCGGCGCCAGACTGGACACGCTTCAGGCGCGGGCGTTTCTGCCGCTCGACAGGGCTCACCGGCTCATGGCTCTCGCCAGCCGTTTTCGCAGCCATCCCCGGGTCTCGGCCCGGCTCTTCCTGAAACTGCTCGGCCATATGGCGTCCACGGTCCATGTGACCCCCAATGCCCGCCTGAACATGCGGCCCACTCAGTGGTGCCTTCGCTCTCAATGGCGTCAGGCCTCGGGGAGACTGGCGGACTCGGTACGCATCTCCGGCCCGCTAGTCTCTTCCCTACGATGGTGGCTTCACCTACCCAACCTAGTGCTCGGAATGCTTTTCCAGTCTCCTCCGCCGGTCCAGGTTCTGACGACCGACGCTTCTCTCCTGGGTTGGGGAGCACATTACCAGGGGTCATGTACTCAGGGTCTCTGGACCCCGTGGGAATCTGCCCAGCAGATCAACTTCCTGGAGCTCAGGGCCATTCGCCTGGCTCTGAAGGCCTTCTCCCACTTCACGTCTCACCAGTCTGTGCTGGTCCAGACGGACAATCAAGTTGCTATGTTCTACGTGAACAAGCAGGGGGGCACGGGCTCCTTCCTTCTCTGCCGGGAAGCACAAAAGCTCTGCGCTTGGGCCGTCAGCCGGGGAATCCTCCTCAAAGCTGTCTATCTCCCAGGTCAAGAAAATCACCTGGCAGACAAACTGAGCAGAATCCTCCAACCGCACGAGTGGAGATTGGACCCGTTGGTGGTCCAACGGATCTTCCTGCAGTGGGGCCTCCCCACGCTGGATCTCTTCGCCAGTCCTCTGAACAGGCAACTTCCTCGATTCTGCTCTCGGGAACCGCACCCCTCCGAGTAGCGGCGGATGCTTTTCTGCTCTCATGGTCCACGGGCCTTCTGTATGCCTTTCCTCCCATGCCGCTGGTGTCTCGAACTCTTTTCAAGGTTCTCCAGGACAAGGCCTCCGTGATCCTGATCGCTCCCCGGTGGCCCCGGCAACCGTGGTTCCCGCTTCTGATGCAGCTGGCGGTGGATACCCCGTTGCCTCTGGGGTTTCAACCCGATCTCCTGACTCAGGATCAGGGGTCTCTCCTGCACCCCAACCTCAGAGCTCTGCATCTGATGGCCTGGCTGCTGAAAGGGTAGTCCTGGCTCCCCTCCTGTTACCTCCGGAGGTGGAGGATGTCGTACTGGCTTCCAGGCGACCCTCTACCCGGAAATCCTACGCCCTTAAATGGCGTCGCTTTTCCATCTGGTGTACTCAACAGTCTCAAGATCCCTTCTCCTGCTCGGTGTCGGTGGTCTTGCAGTACTTGCTTTCCCTCTCCAATCTTGGGCTCAAGTCCAACTCGGTCAAGGTTCACCTCAGTGCTATTTCGGCGCGTCATGTGCCGGTGGAAGGCAGGCCTCTTTCCGGCCACCCCCTCGTGGCTCGGTTCTCCCGGGGCCTTCTTCTCCTCAAACCACCGTTGCGCCCCCCAGCCCCTGACTGGGACCTGAACGTGGTTTTACAGCGGATCACCTGCCCGCCTTTTGAACCCATGGCTACCTGTCCTCTTCGTTTTCTCTCTTGGAAAACCTTGTTCCTGGTGGCCCTCACTTCCGCTAGACGCGTTAGTGAACTGCAGGCCCTAGTGTCTGATCCCCCTTACACTAGGTTCTACAAGAACAGGGTAGTCCTGCGGACTCACCCTAAGTTTCTTCCAAAGGTGGTCTCCCCTTTTCACATCAATCAGGAGATGGTGCTTCCGACCTTCTTTCCCAGGCCACACTCCAGCCGAGCTGAGATGGTCTTGCATACCCTGGACTGTAGAAGGGCGCTGAACTTCTACCTTGATCGTACGCGGGAGCACCGTAAGACTGTCCAGCTCTTCCTGTCTTACGACCCTAATAAATTGGGGCTCCCTGTCTCTAAGCGTACTCTGTCCATCTGGGTAGCTGACTGTATCGCTTGGACTTATGCGGCGGCAGGCCTCTCGCTGGAGAGTCGAGTCACCGCTCATCGGGTTCGGGCGAAGGCTGCGTCAGTGGCTTACCTCCGCTCTGTTCCGTTGGCAGACATCTGCCGGGCCGCTACTTGGTCTTCGGGCCAGACTTTTGCGGCCCATTACTGCCTCGAGAGGGAGTCCCGCAGGGACAGTGCTTTCGGACAGGCAGTCCTCCGTAATCTCTTCGAGGTTTAGGCAACTCCTACCCTCCATCCCGGATGTTGGGCTACCGGTTGGAGATTAATCAGAGAAGATTCCTTCCTTCTGTGCTGCTGAGCTAGAGGGAGCTCATTTTTGTGCTTGGGGTCTCCGGTAGCCTTAAGCTGGGGAGTCCCATATGTGAGGACTGACTTCCTGCTTGGTCCTGGAGAAAGCGTAGTTACTCACCTGTAACAGGTGTTCTCCAGGAGCAGCAGGAATCAGTCCTCACAACCCTCCCTCCTCCACTTGGAGTTGCAATCCTATGATTTAGTTTTTGCACTTTTTTTGCTGTCTTTTTGCTATGTCATCAGACTGGCCAAGATGGCACCTTTGGGCGGGAAGGGGACCGCGCATGCGCGCTGCAATTCCCAAAGGCTTTCTTTGAAAGCTGGGGAAAATTGCTCCGCGAGGGCTCCGTCGGCGCCGGCGTCACCCATATGTGAGGACTGATTCCTGCTGCTCCTGGAGAACACCTGTTACAGGTGAGTAATTACGTTAAATCCATGGTGGGTCTTGTCAAGACCTCTGAAAAGCTTGTCAAAGAGAGCAGTGAAGAGTGTCAACGCCATGCCATGGGCAAAAGCCATGTTGTTGAGGGTCCAATGGAGCATGGGAGTCAACATGGTCTTGGAGCTGGTGCTGTATAGTTTTTTCAATTATTTTAGCCAGGAATGGGATATGAACTGGGATCAGTGAAGTCTAATGAGGATTTCTTCAGGATAGGGCATATTGAAGCCTGTTTCAGGGCTGGGGTAGATATCCTAGCAAGAGGGAGGTGTGAACTATCTTCAGAATAGTCGGGCGAACTCGAAATGAAGGGATTTTATCCACTGGACTGGGTATGGATCCAGAGGGGAGGTTGAGGTATTGATGCTGTTGATGTTTGTGAGCTCTCTCTTTGGTAATAGACTGAAAGTATGCCATAAGGGGTTTTGAGATGTTATCCTGTTGATGTGTTGGCTCATTGTTCCAGAGAGTTGTCAGGTGCTGCTTGTTGCAGAGGAAGTCGGGCATGATCTGTGGGTCAAGTTGCTCTCTTGAGTTTGTGGAATATGTTGAAGTGGGATCACTGGTCAGGGAGGCCACAATTGAAAATAGTTCCCTGGGATGGATGAGTTTTCATGAGGATGTTTGCGTAGTATATTATAGTCACTTAACTTTCCATAGTCTCATGTGCAAACTTACAGACCGATGCAGAAAGCCGGTGCTAAAGTCGCGTGCCATTGATGTGCTGTAAATAGGTGTAAAAAGTTGATAGCACACAATTTTAGTACCCGTATGTAGAAAGGGGCTCATTGGCTTGCTCTCCCATTTTAATGTATGGCTAATTTGCCTAACATATGCGCATAGAGGTCTATGCAAGTTTGGCATACTCTTCCAGAGAAATAGGGTGCAGTCTAGCTAATTTACATATGAATCCTGACAGTATTTTAATGGCATCAAGAGCTTTCCCTGATGCCTGGATCGTATCTGCTTTCTTTCGTATATCTGCTTTTTTATCTAGCTATAGCATGATTTAATTTCTCCTTGATCTTCCCCTCCAGTCTTTCTTCTTTGTTTTCTCGCCAGTTTTCCATTTCCTGCTATTAGTTTCGTAGTCCTCCTAGTCCCTACCTTTTTCCTTTCCAAGTCTTTCACCTACTCTCATCACCCATTTCTGCCCTTTCTACTTAACCCCTCCCCGGACTCATCTACCTTCCTCTGCCTCTCATTTCCTTACCAGCCCCAACTTCTGTCACTCATCCTCTCTTCACCTCCAGTCCCTCTTACCCTCCATTCAGACTCTATTTCCCCTTTACCTCCCCCATTTCTAACTTCCTTAAAAGACCTGATCCCTGTCTTCCTTTGATTCATCTTTGCCTTTTTCCCTTTCAATTGCCTTCAAACCATCTCTGTTCTCCAATTTTCTACACTGTCTCAGCCCTCTTCATGCTCCTTACCCGATCATCTAAGCCCTACTATCCTCCCACATCTCCTCCTCTTCTGTGTCACCATCAGTTCCTAAGTGCCGACTCTTCCAACCTACCCAGTCCTTGTCACAATCTCACCCAAGTCCAGAGGCTCCACTTATGTTCACAATACCCAGCTACTATTCGAGTCTGCCATCTTCTGGTTCTACCTAAGTTTGAGTCCCTACTCTTGCATCCCTGTGTCCTCAATATCTACCCTTCTTCCTCTTTCTCACATTTCCTAATTATCTATTGTCTGTCTTTTCCCCATACCTATTTCTTTCCTTCCATAGTGTCTTGTCTTGCATATGCCCTTGCTTTTTCCTCATCAGTCTCTGTCCTTTTGCTTCTGCTAGCATTGTCTCCAGTATCTATCTACAATGTCCTAGCCTCAGCCTCGAGCCCCAGTTCCTGCTTGCCAGACTATCTCCATTATGAGCACAGGGGATGGAAGTATGTTCCTACATGTCCACCACTGTGCTTCTTTTCTGCCCTGGGCCAAACTCAAACATGAAGCACTTCCTGCTTCTTCACAAGAGTGCCTCACTTCGTATTTAAAACCAGCCACATAGTTCAAAACGGATACAGAGCACAGTGACAGGAGCAAAATAACATGCTCCTCCCACTGTGACAGGCTGAGTTGGTGATCCCAGGCTGCCATGAAGATTCTATATCCAATGTGGTGCCCTGACACTCTCCTTGCAGCACAAGAACAAAATCTTGTGTTGCAATGAATGAAAGCTTGTTTTTTATTTAAGCAAAAAAGTTGAAGTAATATCGGGTGAACATTTCTTGTATAACCTTTGTTGCTGGTGAGTTTTTTATTTTTGTGCAGTCACCTTTCTCTTTTGCCATTGCCCAGCTGCCTTTCCCTTTGGTATGGCTCTTTTCCTGTCATCCTCTCTTCAGCCCCTCTCTCCCTTTGCCTTTTCTTTAGTGCTGTTTCGTCCCCCTCATCCAATCTCATTCCCCTTCAAACACCTTTCAGTTCATCCCTTTAACTTCTGTTTCCTCTAGCGAGTCCCTTCTCCAGCCCGTTTCACCTGCACAATATGTCCTGCAGATTTTTTCCCGCTAAGCCTGGCCTGTCCATCTTCCTTACTACTTGAGCTCACAAGAACCCCTGCTGCTGGCACCGTCTTCCTCTTCCTGCACTGGGTGACTCTCAGTACGTGTGTCACACAGTTGAATACAGTGCTGTTCTCAAAGTCTTGGAAGATCGGCACACTACTTTGGACACTATGAAACTCCAATGCTGAGAAACGGCATGGTGCAGGAGGAACCCTCATTGACTCCTTTTCACCTTTGGATAGCTGCCCTAGCCTCGTCACCTCAAACTGGCTTCCAAGTAACTTCTGTGTCGGGGGGGGGGGTGGGAATTCCCCTACTGTATTTATTGCCACACCCACTGTCTTCCAAGCAGTTCCTTCTTAATTATAGTACAAAATTCTGTAGGTGCATAATTCCTTAGGATCTAGGCATACCTTTCTTTCCTAGCTACACCATGAACTAGGTATGGAATGTGAGAATTAACCGGCACCTTGCAGGGTATAGATAGCTGGGCGCTGCCTTTTGCAGTCTGCACATTAAGCCCAGCACCTCTCCTTTTGAGTCCAGCTTCTGATGGAACTTTCAGTGCTTCTTAACTATTTTGGTGATAGGAGTCCTCTCTGTCTGCACTGCCCTCTATGTAGAGCTTGCTGTGCTTCACAGCCTTTTTGTTAATGTAGCTATATCTTGGGCTTGAAATGATTGGAAAATCCCTGTCCTAGAACTAAGGCTGGCTTTAAGATTCTGGTGCCCAGAGGCTGAACTACAAAGAGAAAAAGTGGAGGAGGTTAAAATGCCACAGTGGTACCATGTTGAAGTGCATGGTCTAAAGGAAAGGGGAGCAGGCCCCTCTTTAGCTTGGTATTTGGTGCCTTCAAAATTTGATGCTCTAGGCAAGTACCTGTGTTATCTTTGCTTAAATCCAAGCCAGCCTAGAACACCAATACTCCACCTTTCTCTGGGAACAAGCAGGAAATCAGTCCTCACATATGGGTGACGTCGGCACCGACAGAGCCCTTGTGGAAGCATCCCCCCAGCTTTCAAAGAAAGCCTTTGGGAGATGCCACCACGCATGCGTGGTCCTCTTCCCGCCCAAGGTTGCCATCTTCCTCAGTCTCCTTTTTTCTGTGAAACTCTTCAGACGTTGTCTGGCTTGACTCCGGAAAAAGGTTATTTTGTTCCTCAAGTTTTCAACTCTCCTCCGGTAATGCACCGGTACTCTTCCCACCTACCGACCTTGGTGCCTCAGCATCAGGCTCGGTGTTGTTTTTGTAGGTTTTCTTCATTATTTTCTTTTCCTGGCGCCTTCACGCTTTTTTTTCTGCTGGCAGCCCGGAGAGTCTTCGACCTCGCAGGGGTACTTTTTTCCCCCATGGCTACCAGTGGTTTTACGAAGTGTGATCGGTGCTCTAAAATCATGTCTTTGACCGACACACATGATTGCTGTCTTCGTTGCCTCGGGCCAAACCATGACCCAGCGGACTGCGGTCTCTACCAAAGGATGTGCAGCAAGGCCCTCGAGCTGCCAGAGCAGCACGATAAGTTCTTCCCCGAGTACCCGGTGCCTCCTAAGGCCAGGGCCTAGTCTGAGGCCCTGACACCTCGGGTGGAATGTTCTGAGCCTGAGCCTTGTCGTGGGTCCTCAGAAAGGGGGTCGCCCTCAAAGGAACCCAAAAAGAAGAAACAACCCTAGAAGAAACAACCCTTGGATAGTTCCGACCGGCCGGGAGCTCCCCAAGCCCGGTCCCGCAGTCCAAGACACTCGTCCGAGGTGTCTGAGAGGGAGCGACCTGCGAAGGTCCCCCAGAAGGATCTGGCCACAGACAGGCCTCATCCCAGATACCATCCTCATTGAGGATTCCCCTTTGGGGGAGCCGACATCGGGCCTGAGTCCCTCTGTGCCTGCGCCGAAGACTGCAAAGCCTTCTGGGCTACAGTCCAGAATGGCAGCCCTGGAGCGCAGTTTGTCTTCATGGACCAGCAGCAGACGCTGTTGTCCGGTTCGACCGATTCATCTGCCCCGACTACTGGGCCATCGAAGTCCCTGGAGGCCGAGCCGATCCTTGAGGCCCTTAGGCCTTGAATCAATCCTTGGCCGAGGTCACACTCCCAGTCCTGCTTGTTGTGACTGCGGTCATCCCCAGCAAGTCTACCAGGTGCCGGCTGTAGAGCATCGGGGCCCTCGAGGTCTGCGGAGCAGCCCTGCGGTGAGTCCTCCACAGACTACTCCGAGTGGGAGACGGATGACAAGGAGTCCCCTGATAGCAGTCGCCACCGTGACATCCCTTCCGATTCCCCAGTCTCGGAACCTCGACGGCAGTCCCCGCCCGAGGACATGGGTTTCTTGTCCTTTGTCAAGGACATGTCCAAGGCCCTAGCATTCCCAACTGAGTCGGAGGTGGACCCTCGGGCGGATGAGTTAGAAATCCTCCAATATGAGGCCCCTCTGTGGGAATTGCTCACAGTACCCATTCCTCCCATCCTGGAACGGCTCATGCTTCAAAAGTGGGAGACACCAGCATTGGTGCCGGTGGTGAGCAGATGGCTCTACTCGATGTATCAGGTCCGCCGGAGCCCGGGCTTCCAGAAATCACAACTGCCGCATAACTCCATGGTGGTGGAATCGGCCATGCATTGACTGAAAAGCCAGAAGTTGCACTCCTCGGTGCCCCCTGGCAGGAAGGCTCGCACCTTAGACTCCCTCGGCAGGAAGTGTTACCAGGGCTTGATGCTCCTCTGCTGCATCCAGGCCTACCAGCTGTACATGGGCATGTACCTGAGAGGCCTGGTGAAGGAACTTGCTGGGTTCTCGGCTGGTCTCTTCGAGGAACCCCTGCAGATGTTCAAGAGCCTGGCCAAAGCCATCCGTGAGTGTTCTAAATTTGTCTCAAGCGGCCTATGACTGGTTAGAGTAAGTGGCATTGGTGCACGCCGCCAAGCTTGGCTTCAGTTGTCTGATCTTGAGCAGTGGGTTCAGGACAAATTGATCAATGTCCCATACCAAGGGGAGAACCTCTTTGGCAAACCCATGACAGACAAGGCTGCCGATCTGGAGACAGTTCATGACTAGGACCAGGCTCTTTAAGAAGACCACTGCCCCTCCCCGACTGAACGGTTTGGGTAAGAAACCCTTTTACCTGAGGAAGGGAGCTGCTTACCGAAACTACCCACCTTATCAGGCCTCCCCAACTCCCCAACAGGGTCAGCAGGCCAAGGGACATGGGCATGGCCCACGTAAGCAGAAGGCTCCAAAACCCCAGGCACCGGCCCTGGCCCAGCCAGGGGGGAGTTTTTGACTCCTTGAGCATAGCCTCTCTACCCCAAGGAGCCCACAGGGGGATGCCTGGCCTTCTATGCCCAGAGATGGGTGGCTATATCCTCCACCTGGCTCAGACCACCTCCCTCTTATTTCCCAGGAGAGCCCCTCAGGTCTCCTCTACACCAGGACCTTCTCTTGAAAAAGTTGGCAGGTCTCCTCGAGGACAAGGTGGTGGAACCGGTGCCCCACCATCTCAAGGGCAAAGGGTTCTACTCCAGATACTTCTTCATCCCAAAAAGGACAGGGGACCTAAGGCCAATCCTCGACCCGCACAACCTCAACAAATTCCTGGTGAGGGAGAAGTTCAAGATGCTCTTCCTTGGAACACTGCTACCATATCCTCCAGCAGGGAGATTGGCTATGCTCCTTAGACCTCAAGGATGCTTATACTCACATCCTCATCCACCCCAACCACAGGCAGTACCTGCGGTTTGTAGTAGGGTGAGGGCATTTTCAATACAGGGTGCTCCCCTTCGGCCTAATCTCTGCCCCAAGAGTCTTCACAAAATGCCTGGCAGTCGTGGCTGCCTTCCTGCGGCACCAGGGGATCTTCGTTTTTCCCTACCTGGACTACTGGCTCATAAGGGGAGGCACAGCCTTGGAGCTGCAACAGGCCACCGCTCGCACCATCCAGGTTCTGCAACACTTGGGCTTTGTCATAAACTACCCCAAGTCTCACTTCCTCCTGACACAGTGTCTGGAGTTCATCGGAGCAAAGACAGACACCCTCCAGTCGAGGGTCCTTCTTGCCCAAGGACTGAGTCAATCTGCTCCGGCCTATGGCTCAGGATGTACAGTGCCATCCCTTGGTGCCCGCCTGGCTTTTTCTGCACTTCCTCAGGCACATGGCCTCCACAGTCCACATCACCCCAGATGCTCGCCTCCATATGAGGACGGTGCGGTGGTGTCTCTGGGACCAGTGGTCTCAGGCCACGGGCCATCTCTGGGACCGAGTCTCGGTGACCCGCCAGTTGGCGGACTCCCTGGACTGATGGCAGTTGCCCCAACATCTCGAAGTGGGTATGCCTTTCCAGGCCCCAGGTCACTCAAGGGTCCTCACCACGGATGCCTCCCTGCTCGGCTGGGGAGCCCACTGTGGAGATCTCTGCACTCAGGGCACCTGGTCGCCAGACGAGAGCACCCAGTAGATCAACTTCCTGGAGCTCCAGGCCATACACCTTGCCCCGAGGGTCTTCTGTCACTACCTTTGTCACCAGCCAGTGCTGGTCCAGACAGACAATCAGGTGGCGATGTTCTACGTGAACAGAGGGGCATGAGGTCTTGTGCCCTTTGTCAGGAGGCACTGGTCCTCTGCTTGTACACAATCCATCAGGGTATCCTCCTACGGGCAGTGTACCTGCCAGGCCAGGACAACCTGCTGGCCGACAGACTCAGCAGAGTTCTCCAGCCGCATGAGTGGCAGCTGAACCCCAGAGTAGCCAGTTGACTTTTCTGACTCTGAGGAGAGCCCGTGCTGGACCTGTTCGCCAGTCCGGACAATTTTCAGTTGCCCTGCTTCTGCTCCTGGCAGGTCCACCCCTCCAGGGTGTCAGCGGATGCGTTCCTGGTCTCATGGTTGGAAGGCCTCATATACGCCTTACTTCTGACGCCGCTGATCTCGTCAGGGCCTCTCTTATCCTTATAGCAACTCAGTGACCCAGGCAGCTGTGGTTCCTGCTGCTTCTGAGGTTGGTGGTGGAGGTCCCCATCCCCCTGGGGACTGCCCCGGGTCTCCTATCCCAGGAGGGGGGCTCTCTCTTGCACCCAAACCTCGGGTCCCTCTCGCTGACTGCATGGCGGCTGAGAGAGGGTGACTCTGGCCCCTCTCAACCTTCCGGTTGAGGTGGAGGACATTCTGCTGGCTTCTCGAGAGGCCTCTACTAGAAAGGCTTACGCCCTCAAATGGCACAGGTTCTCTGCTTGGTGCACCCAACATGGGGCTGATCTCTTCTCCTGCCCGGTGGCTCTGGTGTTACAGTACCTTCTCCACCTTTCTCAACCCGGGCTCAAATCTAACTCCGGGTGCACCTTAGTGCCCTGGCGGCGCACCACTATCCGGAGGATGGTAAGCCCCTCTTGGTCCAACCGTTGGTGACCCATTTTCTTCGGGGCCTGCTCTTATCGAAGCCCCCGGTTCACCCTCCGGCAACTGAATGGGACCTCAATGTACTGTTGGGGCAGCTCACTCGCCTACCCTTTGAGCTTCTGGCTACCTGCCGCCTTCACTACCTCTCTTGGAAGGTGGTTTTCCTGGTCGTGCTTACCTCCGCTCACAGAGTTAGTGAGCTCCAAGTCCTTGTGGTGGAGGCGCCTTATACCAGGTTCTATAAGAACAGAGTGGTGCTTCACACGCACCCAAAATTCCTGCCGAAGGTAGTGTCGCCCTTCCATCTTAACCAGGAGGTGGTGCTTCCTACCCTTCCCAAGACCTCATTCCAGTCAGGCCGAGACAGTCCTGCACACCTTGGACTGTAAGAAGGTGTCCTTTTATATCCAACGTACTCAGGACCACCGCAATACTTCTCAGCTTTTCATCTTCTACGACCCCAATAGGTTGGGGGAGGCAGTGACCAAGCGTATGCTGTCCATCTGGGTGGCAGACTGTCTCACCCTCACTTATGAGCAAGCGAGGCTCCCGCTGGAAGGCCGCATCACGGTGCGCCATGGTGGCTTCGGTGGCAAACTTGCGTTCTGTCCCAATGGTGGACATCTGCCAGGCCACCAGTTGGTCTTCAATTCATACCTTTGCAGCCCATTACTGCTTGGAAAGAGAGTACCGATGGGACAGTGCCTTTGGCCAGGCTGTGCTCTGTAACCTTTTCGGGGTCTAGGCAATTCCTACCCTCCGACCCTTCTGTGTTCAGGCTACTGGGGTGCTGGTTCATCAGACACAGGGGTCCTATTGTGGTCTGTGGACGCGGACTCATTTGCTGCTGCTTGCGGCTCCTCTTGGGGGAGTCCTATCTTTGCTATTGGCTTTCGGTAGCCTGTAGCTGGGGAGTCCCATATGTGAGGATTGACTTCCTGCTTGTTCCACAGATAGCGTAGTTACTCACCTCTCCAGGGACTCACAACCCTCCCTCCTCCCCTTGGAGTTGCTCCTTTACCATCCTCTGTTTTGCTGTCTTTTAGTTATGTCATCTGACTGAGCAAGATGGCACCCTTGGGTGGGAAGGGGATCACACATGCATGGTGGCCTCTCCCAAAGGCTTTCTTTGAAAGCTGGGGAGATGCTTTGGCGAGAGCTCAGTCTGTGCTGACATCACCCATATGATTCCTGCTGTCCCCGGAGAACACCTGTTACAGGCAGCTACAGATTGGCAAACAGGAGCTGGATTGCAACAGATACCTCCACGTATTAGCAGAATCCCTCTTAGTCATACATGCTGAATGGAGACAGACCCCTACCAAATATAGAATAAGTGACGAGAGACTAGAAATACGCAGAAAAAAATGAACTGCAAACTTCCCATTGCATGTAGAATCTGGCTTTTTAACAGCAGAGAAACAGAGATGCAGTTCCATTTGTACAGTGCACAAAGGAAAGATTAGAGCATATGCACATTTTCCAAAGCAGTCAGAGAAAATAAGATTTCCCACAAAATAATGTTCAGGAGAAAATCTGGATAATCCTGAGGGAAAACAAGTGGGGGAAAAAATAGCTGTGGTTGACCTGTATTCAAAGAAGCACTTACACATTCATAGTGGCACCGTCTAGATTAGATGTTTCAAACCATTCCCTCTACATCTTATTCAATGTTGGGCTTATTTATATTCTGCCATCAGCAGAAAATATAACCTACAATGGATAATATGGCTCAGCACCAGAACTGGGGACTTAAAATTGTCTTTTCTGTACCCCATTATATTATTTTACTGTTAATCTTACTATTTTCTAAATTATTTATCTCCAGGAACAAGCAGGAATGAGTCTTCACATATGGGTACGTCGGTACCGACGGAGTCCGCGCGGTAACGCTTCCCAGCGTCCAATCAAAGAGCTTTTGGAAGCATCCCACCACGCCTGCATGCTGCCTTCCCGCCTTTCCCAACTGCCTCTCCTCAGTTTTCGTTTTTCCGCGGAGCCAGCAGGACGTCCTCCTGTCACCGCAGAAAATTTTGTTTTATTTATTTATTTTTCTTGTGGTTGCGGCTGTCTTTCCCGACGCCACCGGTACTGCCGGTGTTTTCTTTTCTTTTCTTTTATTGTGAAAATTTTCCTTTTTCAAGGACTTTTTTCCTCAGGCCTTAGGCCTCTTCTTTTCCCTTCATGGAACCGCCAGCCATTTTCTCCAGAAAATGTTCAGACTGTGGCAATACAACTTTATTTTTAGACCCTCAAAGCCGATGTCTAACCTGTTTGGGGCCTGACCTTTTTCCTCCGGAGCCTTTGGGCAACAATTTGGTGAGAAGAGGGTTTCAACATCGAGTTTTTCTCGATACCCGGTTCCCCTCTAACTTCAGGGCACCGTCCCTTTCTTCTTCTACACAGGATCAGGTAACCCACAAACAGTCTGTCAAGACTAGCCAGTCCTCGAGTGGTAGGTCTCATGCACAGCATGTAGACGGCCCCGGCCTTGCCCTCGGGGGCCCACTGGCTTCAAAACCCCGGTGGGAGTCTTCGGTCTCCAAAGCATATAAGGGGTTTCAGGTTGTTCCTGGGGTTCACCCCTCACAGAACATACCTGAGCCGTGTCCGGTGGTGGCATCCGCTTCGAGCGGTACCGATACCCCGACATTGGCACTGGTGCTGGATGAAATACTCCTCACCAGGGATCGTCATCTGGCATCCTCAGTACCTTTGGGTCCAGTGGATATATCCCAGACTGATTTTCCGGTATCGGTACCGACACCGATACGAACACCGACGTCGGTATCCTCCAGACATGCATCGATAGACTCGCTTCCTTCGATGCCGAGTCTAGAATCGATTTCCAGTCTGGAGGATTGGGTACCGACTCGCCTTGGTACCGGCTCCCCTCGGTACCAAAGGCTCGGTTCCGATGATTCGGATCCGCAACTCTCGGTTCCTCCGATACCGTCTGAGTTGCCACCAGTTGGTCTTCATCCACCGGTATCAGACACGGTACCGAAGTCGGTACCGATGTCCACATTGCCTTTGCGGTCGGTGTCTGCTGTGCTTCCTTCATCAGGCTCATTGCCCTCGATACCGAGTCTGCAATCGATCTCTATTCTGGAAGACTGGGTACCAACACGCATTGGTACCAACACCGATCGATACCGCAGGTTTGGTACCGAGGATGGCTGCCGGAGGTCTTCGATTACCTCGGTACCGATTGAGCTGTCATCGATGGCTACTCCAATGTCTGTGTTGCCTTCGGCTCCGACATCGGTACCGGTGTTGGCATCGCTACCGGTCTCCACAGTAGCATCGTGGCCAGCTCCTGCCCTGCTTCTTTCAACAGGATCGCTCCCTTCTATACCAGACTTGGAGTCGATACCTGGCATGGACGATAAGGTACTGACGGATGCTGCCTCTGACAGCTAGTACCAGCAATCATCCTTTAGGGATACCACCCTGCACCATGCAGGATCTCCTATTCCTATATACTTAGATAGATCCTTCGGTGCTCGGGCTAGTTCTTCTGATCTAACCTGTCCAAAGGAGATTCCCATTGGAGATCCCTCTTTTCAGACTTTTCTCCTGGAAATGGCAAGATCACTTGCCATTCCTATCCCTGGATATGATCCTGTACAAGGCTCTGTTCCTACCAAAGAAAAGGAAAACATAATGCTTCCTTTGCATCCTTCCTTGCAGGATCTCCTTCTAGGTCTGTGGGAAGCACCTTTAAGGGTACCCCCACTTTTCAGAGCAACTGATCTCCTATATCAAGTGCTCCCCTCTCCAGGGTTTCAAAAGAATCAACTTCCTCATCATTCCATAGTAGTGGAATCAGCACTGAGGCGAGTAAAGAGTAAGAAAAAGCACTCTTCTTATCCGCCAGGTCGTGAATATAGGACACTAGATGCCTTGGACGTCAAATGTTCCAGACATCTATGCTTTCTGCAAGAATTCTCTCATATATTTTTTATATGAGTCTATCTCTTGAGGAGGTCACAAAGAAATTGCATCTTTTGACTCCTTTCCTTCCAGATTCCGAGAGTCCAGACTATTCCTCACTGCTTAAACATATCCAGAATATCTCTTGGTTTCTTTCTCGTGCTTCCCTAGACTCTTTTGAGTCTGTTAGCAGGACTTCTGCTATAGCTATAGGGACACGACGTAGGGCCTGGCTCTAAGCTTCAGACTTGGACAAATGGGCACAACAAGGACTGGGACATACTCCTTGCACTGGAGAAAATCTCTTCAACAGGGAGTCTTTACGTCAGGTTACTCAGTTATCCACTGATTTACCTGTTCCTAGGGGTTGTTCTACACCTTCTTTTGTCCCAGTAGGTAGGAAATGTCCTACCAAACTTTCTTCCCATAGGAGGAGAAGGTTTTATTCATCACCTTCCCATCATTCAGATGTTCCCAAACAGGGGAACCATCGTCCTGGTCTGAAGAATCTAACTCACCAGGCTCAGCAAACCCAGCAACCACAGGGTTTCTGATCAATCTTCATCAGATGCTTGTGACTCTTGGGGTTTAGAATCTGCAGTTGCTTCTTCTCAATAGAGGCAATCCACCGCTTCATTCTAACCCCTAGACATGGATCTCTTTCCAAAGACATCCCTTTTTTCTATATTTCTATGAGCTGTCAGGATGTTCATGCCTATAGGTCACAGGTTTCTCCTCTTCTTCCTGCTAGGGAAAGAAGTCTAACCACTATCAAATGATAGTTTCCTGTGCCAGCATGTCTTTTTTCCTTTCTTTAGACTTACCAAGTGGTAAGTCTTTTTCAGCTCCATTCTTTTCACCCTCTTACCAGGTTTTTCCTCTGTAAGAGTGGTCTCACTTCATTGGAGGGCTTTTCTTCAGCCTCTCTATTTGTGTCACTTTCCAGTGTGGAGTCTTTCTCTCTGAGTTAACTCCTCTTTTTCTATCTTGCTTTGGGACAGCTTATCAGACATGTCCAGAGTCTTCTACTCCTGTTCTGTCTGTTGTTTCTGTTTTTATGCAGGAGCCTTAATGTTTGGACCACTGGTTCTATCCACAAACAACCAGATTTGTCCTCCACTAACATTCTGTCTAGTCTTAGTAGTGGCTCCAAGTCAGTGCTTTCATCTATCTTGGAGATTATCCCACTACATGCTTTCTAGATTGTCTTCTATCTCTGCCATTTCCATTCTCTTGGGCTTGGCAGCATAGTTGGCAGAGATACTGGCTCTCCAGCAGCCAGTTCTATCTCCTCATTCTCCTGCATCATGCTCTCTGCAATTCTACAGAGAAGCTTTCCACTATGGGCCCTTGCTAGAGAACATGGGGTTTTTTCCTCCAACAGCTATCCTAGATGGTTGGAAAAGGATTTTCAGTCATGTCTCCCATGACTAGAAGGGTTCTCCCTTCTACTATCTCCTTTTTGATATAAAGGACATAGGCCTTCTTTTACGTGAAAGCTTACGGAGTTGCCAATTCCCTGCTTTGGTCCATAGTATTCCCAATCGGGGATAGGCTCTTTCTCCTTGCAGCTCGTCTTCATGGTAAGAACGCATGATATCTTTTGCCCTTAAGCAGGTCAACATGGTATCTCATCTCTATGCGTCTTCTGTCCACTTACCATGCTAGAGTTCTGGAAGACTCGGTATTTCCTAGTTGCAGACTAATATTATCCTTGTTTTTTATGTAACCGTCCTGGTTATTTCACTAGCTAGCATCCTTGCAGATCATAACCAGGAGGAATAGATTCTCTATATATCTTCTCAAGTAGGTTCCACCTCCTTGTTAGATGAATCTTTCCTCTCCACATATCCTATGTGAATACCATGCTGTAGGCATATCTCTGTCTGTTTAATTGCAGACACCCATATATAGGCCTACATATTCATATCTATCTTTTGTGTGTATTTTATGCCCTTCAATATCTCGATATAGATATATTCTTTTATGTCTATCTATCTATATATATATATATATATATATATACACCGTATTTTCCGGCGTATAAGACGACTGGGCGTATAAGATGACCCCCTACTTTTCCCTGTTAAAATATAGGGTTTGGCCTATACTCGCCGTATAAGACTACCCCTCTTCTAGCGCACACCAAAAAAAATAAAAAAACATCAGATTTGATTTCAATATGGCTGTTTCTCAGCACCCCACAATAAGAGAAGCCATTGGTGGCTCTTAAATGTACTGGTGCTCCTTTCTGAATAGGTGTAGTTATAAATGCCTTTCTCATTCCTTTATACAGCATGAGCCCTGGAGTGTGGGAATGAACAGCCCCAAGTGGAGCTTTCTATACTTCTCTAGCTTTTCTTTTAGCCAAAAGACTTATTTCGTATGTTCACACTGCCTACTCTGCAAACGTGTGCTACACAATATTTTTGAAGATACAGGTGTGGCTTGGATTTAAAAATATTGAGAAACACTAGTGTAAGGTGATATCTGCAATATCTCTTTTATGATTCAGGAGTCTGCCTAACAGTTTCAGTCCTCTTAGGTTTTTTTTTTGTTTGTTTTTAATTAGCTTCTATCTCCTGCTGTAGTAGGTCCATGAACAAATTCATCATGGCCTATGGCTGCATCAGGGATCTTATCTCCTTAAGGTACTGCACTACCACCACCACCACCCCTAGTGCATAAGCTATGGGTGGGCACCTTTACATCCTGGGAGACGAGCAGCCAGTATATCCTTTATTTTTCTATCACTTCCATTGCAGTGAGATTTGGTATAGATTTTATAGAATGGGGTCACCATGTGAAGGAACTCAGAAAGACTTAGGGAGAAAAACATACCTACTAGTACTACTAAGCACTTATATAGTGCTACCATCTCCCTTTTGGTTCGTTTGGTGGTATGGATGACTGGATGGTGTTTTTCCACATAAGCACTGTTGCTCTCTAGCTCCTGAAGTTATTGTAATGGGATTTCTTTTTGCTTTTATACTTTATGAATTCTTAGGCTCGTGGCTGTGCTTTGGCACTATCTGTTTAGTACTTTGGGCATTTTTTAAACCGGTATAGAAAAGTGTAACAAACAATGCACAAAACTCAATAAATACCGTAACTAGAATAAACTGAAGGCTAAGTCCGTGCATCTGAACCTCCTCGGAAGCACAGTACAATCAACGTGCAGGGAGGTGTTGCAGTGCTTCACGTCTTTCTTCTTGCTATTGTGGGGTGGGGGGTCCGCCATGGTTTTTCCAATTCAAGTCTCCACCGCCTCTGGGAGATTCCAGACCGCCCTTTGCACGAAGACGTATTGCCAGGGTCTACCCCAACGAAGCACACTGGGAACAGACGTAAAGATATATATCAAAGCCAGGATCCGGGAAACGGCCTGGGAGGGTTAATGTGAAGCCCTTTAATAAGAAGCGACATCTACAGATTCAAAGCGTATACCGGCGTATAAGACGACCCCCGACTTTTGAGCATATTTTCATGGGTTAGAAAGTCGTCTTATACGCCGGAAAATACGGTATATATTTCTCCAGGACCAAGCAGGAAGTCAGTCCTCACATATGGGTGACGTCGGCGCCGACGGAGCCCTCGCGGAGCAATTTTCCCCAGCTTTCAAAGAAAGCCTTTGGGAATTGCAGCGCGCATGCGCGGTCGCCTTCCCGCCCAAGGGTGCCATCTTAGCCAGTCTTCTTTTTTCTGCGGAGCCCTACAGACGTACCCGTCGTGTCCCCGCTAAAAAAGTTGATTTTCGTGAGTTTTTCTCTTTTTTCACTTCGGTTCGACGCCGGTCGTTTTCCTGCCTGGACTCGCGACGCCGTTGCGAGTCCTTCTCTTATTTTTCGGTTTTTCTGATTTTGGTCAGTTTCGTTTTCGGTTTTTCGCTGGCAGCCCGGTCCTTTGACCTTGCAGGGGCCCTTTTTCCCCCGATGGCTGCCAGTGGTTTCAAGCGGTGTGGTCAGTGTGACAGAAATATGTCACTCACTGACACACACGATAATTGCCTCCGCTGCCTGGGCCCGGATCATGAAGAACTGATCTGTGGAGCCTGTGGCAAAATGTCCTCCAAAGCGTTGAGTCGGCGGCACCAGCGGGATAGAATCTTCGCTGACCCCGGCCGTACCCGGACCTCGTCGGAGGCCTCGGCATCCAGAGGCTCCAGCTCTGACCATCGCCGAAGCTCCTCCGACAGGGGTTCTCCCTCCAGGGACCATCGACGGAAGGCAAAACCCGCGAGGGCGGCGTCGTTGGACGCTCCTGGCTCCGCGAGGGCCAGGTCGCATAGCCCAGATAGCCGTCCCGGGTCTTTGGAGAAGGAGCACCTCCCGAAGCGACCTCGCCTGGAGTCGGAGTTGCCTGCTCGGGTAAGTCCTGTAGTCCTTCTGGACTCGCCTCCGAGATGTCCAACGTCGGGCCCGACGCCGTCGGGGCCCGAGTCGGGGACTGCTGGGTCACCTGAGGTCGGACTCAGGTTGACGGCCTTGGAGAGCAGACTGCCTTCATGGACCAGCAGCGGGCACTGATCGCTAGCCTTGCTGGCGCCACTGCCCCGACCGCCGGGACGTCGACGTCTAAGTCGACCCCGGAGACCGAGCCGATCCTCGAGTCCATGCGAACTCGAGTCGATCCTCGGTCGAGGTCACCCTCGGCCTCCCGTTCGGGACCGAGGTCGTCGCCGCCGACGCCTCCGCCTGCCCGAGCCGACCCCACCGATTCCTCCTCGGAGTCGGCCTGGGAGTCTGAAGAGGAAGAGTCACCTGATTCGTTTCGGACTCGGTGTGTCCCCTCGGACTCACCTGAGTCCGAACCTCGGAAGCAGTCCCCTCCGGAGGATGCCCGGTTCTCGGACTTCGTCAGGGATATGGCCAAGGCTTTGGCCTTCCCTGCGGATCCCGAGGAGGAGCCTCGAGCCGAAGAGCTCGACGCCCTTCAGTACGACTCTCCCGCCCGGGAGCACTTTACTGTACCGGTTCCTCCTATGCTGGAACGACTACTCTTCCGCATGTGGGAGAGTCCGGCCTCGTCGCCGGTATTAAGCAAGCGGGTCGATTCCATCTATCGAGTCCGCAAGAGTCCTGGCTTTCAAAGAGCACAGCTGCCACACCATTCCATGGTGGTGGAATCGGCCATGCATAGGCTTAAGAGCCAAAAGATGCACTCCTCGGTGCCTCCTGGCAGGGAGGCCCGTAACCTGGATGGCCTTGGTAAGAAGTGTTTCCAGGGCTCTATGCTGGCTTGTCGTGTCCAGACCTACCAGCTATACATGGGCATGTATCTCCGAGACCTGGCTAAAGAGATAGCCGGATTCTCCGCTGGACTGTCCGAGGAACCTTTGCGGAGGTTCCTGGCCTTGACAACTGGTATTCGGGAATGCTCCAAATTCATGTCCCGAGCAGCCTATGATGGCTTTGAAGCATCGGCTCGAGTAGCCGCAGCTGGCATCGGTGCCCGCCGACAGGCTTGGCTTCAGTCGTCTGACCTTGAACCCTGGGTGCAGGACAAGTTGGTCGATGTCCCCTGCAGAGGCGAGAACCTCTTTGGCAAGCCCATGGCTGAAAAGGCTGCACAAATCGAGACGGAGACTCTCACCAGGACTAGGCTTTCTAGGAAGACCTCCGCCCCTTCCCAGAAAAAGAAGGGCTCGGGAAAGAAGTCCTTTTACCCGAGAAAGGCGGCTGCCTATAAACACTACCCTCAATATCAGGCCTCCGCAGCTCCCCCACAGGGCCAGCAGGCCAAGGGACGGGGTAACGGGTCCCGTAGGCAGCAAGCCCCCAAGCCTGCACCACCAGCCCCTGCTCAGCAGGGTGGGGGTTTTTGACTTCCTCAGCATAGCCTCTCCCCCTCAGCTGGCTCCTCCCAGCACCGGAGGCCGGCTGGTTCACTTCGCCCACAGGTGGTCCAACATCACTTCAGATGCCTGGGTGCTTCAAGTCGTGAGAGAAGGATATCTTCTCCACTTCCATCAGGTCCCTCCCTCTTATTTTCCGGGGGAACCTCCTCGACTCCCTCTGCACAGGGACTTACTCCTTCAGGAGTTAGCAAGTCTTCTTCAGGAACAGGCTGTGGAACCAGTGCCCCACCACCTGAGAGGTCAAGGCTTTTATTCCAGGTATTTCCTAATACCAAAACGGACAGGAGGCCTCAGACCCATCCTGGACTTGCGCAACCTCAACAAGTTCCTTGTGCGGGAAAAGTTCAAGATGCTTACCCTTGGAATCCTTCTGCCCTACCTCCAGCAGGGAGAATTGGCTATGCTCCTTAGATCTAAAGGATGCCTACACGCACATCCTCATCCACCCAAGCCACCGCCAATACCTAAGGTTTGTGGTGGCAGGAAATCATTACCAGTACAGAGTACTGCCCTTTGGCCTATCCTCCGCACCGCGAGTCTTCACAAAATGTCTCGCGGTGGTGGCGGCCTATCTCCGGCTTCACGGCCTCTATGTCTTTCCGTACCTCGACGACTGGCTCATCAGAGCATCGTCCTCTCCGGCAGTCACCAATGCCACACACTGCACGGTGACTCTTCTGCAGTACTTGGGCTTTGTCATAAACTTCGCAAAGTCCACTTTGCTCCCCTCACAGGACCTCGAGTTCATCGGCGCCAGACTGCACACTCCTCAGGCACGAGCTTTCCTGCCTCTCGACAGGGCTCAACGGCTCATGGATCTAGCCGGCCGTTTTCGCAGCCAGTCCCTGGTCTCCGCCAGGCGCTTCCTGAGACTACTCGGCCATATGGCTTCCACCGTCCACGTGACCCCCAATGCTCGCCTGAATATGCGGCCTGCTCAATGGTGCCTTCGCAAGCAGTGGCAACAAGCCACCGGCGGACTGGCAGACTTAGTGTGCATCTCCGAGCCGCTGGCCTCTTCCCTACAGTGGTGGCTTCATCGGCCGAACCTGGTGCTCGGAATGCCGTTTCAGTCGCCTCAGCCGGCTCAAGTATTGACGACCGATGCTTCCCTCCTGGGTTGGGGAGCACATTGCCAGGGGGCATGTACTCAAGGTCTCTGGACCGCGTGGGAGTCTGCTCAACAGATCAACTTCCTGGAGCTCAGAGCAATCCGTCTGGCGCTCAAGGCTTTCTCCCACCTGACTTCTCACCGGTCCGTCCTTGTCCAGACGGACAATCAAGTTGCCATGTTCTACGTGAACAAGCAGGGGGGCACGGGCTCCTTCCTTCTCTGCCGAGAAGCTCAGAAGCTCTGCTCTTGGGCCGTCAGTCACGGCATTCTTCTCAAGGCAGTTTATCTCCCAGGCCAAGAGAATTGCCTGGCGGACAAACTCAGCAGGATACTCCAGCCGCACGAGTGGCGTCTGGATCCCTTGGTAGTTCAGAAACTTTTTCTGAAGTGGGGCCTCCCCACGATGGATCTCTTTGCCAGTCCTCTCAACCGGCAACTTCCTCGCTTCTGCTCTCGTCAGCCACATCCCCTTCGGGTAGCGGCAGATGCTTTTCTACTCTCATGGTCGGAAAGCCTTCTCTATGCTTTTCCTCCCATCCCGTTAGTCTCTCGAACTCTATTCAAGGTTCTCCGGGACAAAGCTTCCATGATCCTGGTGGCTCCTCGCTGGCCCAGACAGCCGTGGTTTCCACTCCTGTTGCAATTGGCGGTAGAGGATCCGTTCCCTCTGGGGTTTCAACCGGATCTCCTAACACAGGATCAGGGGTCTCTGCTACACCCCAACCTCAGATCTCTCAATCTAATGGCCTGGCGGCTGAAAGGGTAGTCCTTGCTCCCCTTCTCCTGCCGGCGGAGGTGGAAGAGGTCGTCCTAGCGTCTCGGCGACCTTCTACCCGCAAATGCTACGCCCTTAAATGGCGTCGCTTTTCCGTTCGGTGTGCCCAGCAGTCTCAGGATCCCTTCTCCTGCTCGGTGTCAGTGATCTTGCAGTACTTGCTCTACCTCTCTAATCTGGGACTTAAGTCCAACTCCGTCAAAGTTCACCTCAGTGCTCTTTCAGCACATCATGTGCCGGTGGACGGCAGACCTCTTTCCAGCGACCCTCTCGTAGCGAGGTTTCTCCGAGGTCTCCTTCTACGTAAACCACCTCTGCGCCCGCCAGCACCTGACTGGGATCTGAATGTGGTTTTACAGCGGATCACCTGTCCGCCTTTTGAACCGATGGCTACCTGTTCTCTGCGTTTTCTTTCGTGGAAAACCTTATTCCTGATAGCCCTCACTTCCGCTAGACGCGTAAGTGAATTGCAGGCTCTCGTGTCTGATCCCCCTTTCACTCGGTTCTACAAAAATAGGGTAGTCCTACGGACTCACCCAAAATTTCTTCCAAAGGTTGTCTCCCCTTTTCACATCAATCAGGAGGTGGTACTTCCAACCTTCTTTCCCAGGCCTCACTCCAGCCGAGCTGAAAGGGTCCTGCATACCCTGGACTGTAGAAGGGCATTGAACTTCTACCTTGACCGTACGCGGGAGCACCGTAAAGCTGCTCAGCTTTTTGTGTCTTTTGACCCCAATAAATTGGGGCTCCCGGTCTCCAAGCGTACTCTGTCCATCTGGGTTGCTGACTGTATCGCTTGGGCTTATGGGGCGGCCGGACTCTCCTTAGAAAGTCGAGTCACGGCTCATTGTGTTCGGGCGAAGGCTACGTCAGTGGCTTACCTCCGCTCTGTTCCGCTGGCAGACATCTGCCGGGCCGCTACTTGGTCTTCGAGCCAGACTTTTGCGGTCCATTACTGTCTCGAGAGGGAGTCCCGCAGGGACAGTGCTTTCGGACAGGCAGTCCTCCGAAATCTCTTCGAGGTTTGAGCAACTCCTACCCTCCATCCCGGATGGGGGCTACCGGTGGGTGATAATCCAGTGAAGATTCCTTCCTTCTGTGCCGCTGAGCTAGAGGGAGCTCATTTTTGTGCTTAGGGTCTCCGGTAGCCTTAAGCTTGGGAGTCTCATATGTGAGGACTGACTTCCTGCTTGGTCCTGGAGAAAGCGTAGTTACTCACCTGTAACAGGTGTTCTCCAGGAGCAGCAGGAATCAGTCCTCACAACCCTCCCTCCTCCCCGTGGAGTTGCAATCATCTGCTTAAGTTTTTTTTTGCAAATTTTTATGCTGTCTTTTAGCTATGTCATCAGACTGGCTAAGATGGCACCCTTGGGCGGGAAGGCGACCGTGCATGCGCGCTGCAATTCCCAAAGGCTTTCTTTGAAAGCTGGGGAAAATTGCTCCGCGAGGGCTCCGTCGGCGCCGACGTCACCCATATGTGAGGACTGATTCCTGCTGCTCCTGGAGAACACCTGTTACAGGTGAGTAACTATGCTATATCTGTCGAGATATTTTATTCTAGATAGATATCTATCCATTATAGATAAGATGTTCCCACATACTTATCTATCTGACTGTCTATGCTCATATAGCTATATGATTCTGACAGATGGGCTTACCCATACCTATGCTATCCAGCGGGTTTGGGGTTCTACACACACAACCTCTCCTGTGGTAGTCAACAACTTTTATACCATAACCTTAGAGTTTAGGTACCTCTGAAGCTCTCCATGCTCCAATATCTCTCCTAGCTTACCCCAGTTAGGAGAGACTTTGCGGATCTTCAGTTCATCACAGGCTTTAACGCCTCAGGCATTTGTCCTCTCTTTTGGGATACAAGGGGTTCCCATACCCTTTCTCCCTCAAGGACTGTGCCTCTTTGTCCAAATCGGTTAGCCTTGCTCTTTTGCTCCTAAGAGTGAGCCACTCTGCCGCTAAAAGAGTTGGGTTTTTGTTATAAAGCCACCCGCTGAAGGCCCACCATTCTTGTGCTACCCCAGTTTGTTTTTACTGGGGTTACCTGTTGCCTTTCAGGATTCTGACCTCCACTATTTTTTCCTACAGGTTTATTACCTCCACTTTTCAGTGAAGTCCTCTTCGAGGTTCCTCTACTGGGTTCCCCAGTAGATCCCATGAACCTCCATACTTCTGTGAAATCCTGTTAGGGGAGGGTCCATATTGTAATATTTCATTTCAATATCATTGATGACAATTATCATCCACACAGGGACTTCTTGTCTGCAGTCCTCTGCTATGTTAAGCTGTTTTTCCACAGCACCTTTCTCTTTCAACTCCTACCCTCCATCCTCAGGATGCCTGGTGTTATTACGTACAGCATGTTCCAATCTATGACATGCTGGGACTCCAGGCATCTCAGCTTGGGAGTCCCCATATGTGAAGACTCATTCCTGCTTGTTCCTGGAGATAGCACAGTTACTTACCTGTAACAGGTGATCTCTGGGAACAGCAGGAATAAGTCTTCACAACCCACCCTCCTCCCCTAGGAGTTGTATCTCTATCTTTCCTTTCCTCTCTCTCTCTTTGTCTCAGCTTTAAAACGTAACTGAGGAGAGGCAGTTGGAAAAGGCGGGAAGGCAGCACGCAGGCGTGGTGGGATGCTTCCAAAAGCTCTTTGGACGCTGGGAAGCGTTCCCGCGCGGACTCCGTCGGTACCGACGTACGCATATGTGAAGACTTATTCCTGCTGTTCCCAGAGATCACCTGTTACAGGTAAGTAACTGTGCTTTCCCCTTTAATTGCTTTATTTTGCCAAGGATTTAAAATATTGATGCCAATAGTTATCTGAATCTGCTGGGCAGTGCAAAAAAATAGTCTTGCATTTGGAGAAATTTAAAGGAAATACTGATGTGTACCAAACAGAAGAGACTTTGGAGTTGACATGTTGAATAATCTCAAGATGATGAGACAGTGACAAGGTGGATGGCAGAGGGATATTAGAGTATTGGGGAGGGGGGGGGGGGAGAGGCATAACCAGTAGAAAGTGATCATGCTGTTCTACAGGCCATTAGAAAGACCTTAATTGGAGTACTGTGTGTACTTCTGAAGGTTCTACTGAAAAGATATAGCAACATAGAAAATGACAGTAAATAAAGACCATAAAGCCCATCCAATATGCCCATTCATACCAACTACAAAGCTGTACGATCCCTCCTTCTTCCTTAGAAATCCTCTGTGATTGTCCCATGCTTTCTTGAATTCAGATTGAATTGACTCCATCACCTCCATTAAGAGGCCATTCCATGCATCCACTGCCCTTTCTTTTAAAGAAATTCTTCCTCAGATTACTCCGGAATCTGCCCTCTTTCACCTTCATCTTATCCCTCCTCGTTCCAGGGCTTCCTGTCAATTGAAAGAGGCCTTCCTTCTTTACATATATGTTACAGAAGTATTTAATGTCTCTTCATATCTCTCCTCTCGTGCCTTTTTTCACAGAGTATACATAATAAGATATTTCAGTGTGTCACCACCTGCTTTATGATGAAAACCACTGCCCATTTTAGTAGCCACCTTCTGAACTCCTACATCCTGTTTATATAGTCTTGTCCTTCCCTTTTGCTGCATTGACTATTTTCTTCCATTTGCTTCTTTGCTTTCCTGTGTACTTTCTCAGCCTCTCTTAACTTTTCCAGATATTGTTACTTGTCTGCTTCTTCTGTGATCTCTTGGAATTTCTGAAGGCTAACCTCTTTTTCCTTACCTTTGCTATGCTTTTTGGAAAAAGTAGCTGAAATCTCCTTTTTTGCTTACTTTTATTTACTTTCCTAACAAAAAGGTTCACTGCCCTTAAAATATTTCCTTTAAGCTTTGCCCACTATTTTTCTACTTCCCCTAGAAATTCCTATTGAGATAATGACCCCTTGAGATATTCCTTCATCTTGACAAAGTTAGCTTTCCTGAAATCTAGGAACTTCACTTTTGAATGAACTGTCTTCACTTGTCTTAATATTGAACAATACTGTCCAGTGATCATTGGATGCCAGATGATCACCTACTGTATTATAACAAAAGAAACTCTCTCCCCATTTATAAATACCAGGACCAATATAGCTAGTAAAGTGATGTAGGGACTTGCAGCAAAAACGTATATGAGAACGACCTTACCAGACATTCAAGTACCTCAAAATAGGGGCATAGCCATGGGGGGCATGGCCCCACCAGTCAGCAGCAACAACACTAATAAGAGGTGAATTAGATGCAGTGTCAACATCTACGCTGGCTTGTGCCCACCCATGTTAACCTCAAACCCCATCAAAAATCAGTCCTGGCGACCTCACTGCCTCAAAAGTATAAATAACACAAAATGATCTTTTTCAGTAGTGAGTAAGTTCTGCCAAAAGAGATCATGGTATGAGGGTCACAGTAAGGTAGATGTAGGAGTAAAATTAGAAAAGTCATGGTATGAGGGTCACAGTAAGGTAGATGTAGGAGTAAAATTAGAAAAGTGTGTGTATATATATATATATATATATATATATATATATATATATATATATATATATATATATATATATATATATATATATATATATATATATATATATATATATACACTTTTTCTTTCTTTCTTTCTTTAATCAATTAATTAATTAATTATTTTTTTCGAAAAAGGATGGTGAATGCATGAGAGAGCCTCCCAGGTGAGACAGTGGAGGCTAAAACAGTAATAGAATTCAAGAAGACATTTGATGAGCAAAAAGTACCTTTAGTTGTGAAGAGGTTAAGGGAAAGACAGAGATCCACTGGGGATTATGGTATTTAGTAGAGTGTAACCCAGGTAAGCTAGATGGGTCTGGCACTCCCTTCCTATAGTCAGATTCTCAGTTTGTGTATACTAAATATATGAAAGGACTTTGTTTCTGGGGTAAGCACAGAAGCAAATACTACCTTTGTGTCATCTTTCTCGAGTGGGTTGTTTGGCCTAAAAATGCTTTCTTAAACTTTCCTGTGATATGGCTGTAGGGGCAGGCCTGGTTCTTTTATTAGATAAAGCACAGTTACTTACCTGTAACAGGTGATCTCTGGGAACAGCAGGAATAAGTCTTCACATATGGGTATGTCGGTACCGACGGAGTCTGCGCGGGAACGCTTCCCAACGTCTAATCAAGAGCTTTTGGAAGCATCCCAGCACGCCTGCCCGCTGCCTTCCCGCCTTTCCCAACTGCCTCTCCTCAGTTAAGTTTTAAAGCTGAGACAAAGAGAGAGAGAGAGGAAAGGAAAGATAGATAGACAACTCCTGGGGAGGTGGGTGGGTTGTGAAGACTTATTCCTGCTGTTCCCAGAGATCACCTGTTACAGGTAAGTAACTGTGCTATCTCCAGGAACAAGCAGGAATGAGTCTTCACATATGGGGACTCCCAAGCTGAGATGCCTGGAGTCCCAGCATGTCATAGGTTGGAACATGCTATCTCCCAGAACACCAGGCATCCTGAGAATGGAGGGTAGGAGTTGAAGAAAGAAAGATGCTGTGGAACAGCTAACCTAGCATAGGACTGCATGTGTGGATGATGATTGTCATCAATGATATTGCAAAGGATATTGTAATATGGACCTTCCCTGACAGGATTTCACAGAAGTATGGAGGTTCATGGATCTACTGGGAAACCCAGTAGAGGAACCGTGAAGAGGACCTCACTGTAAAGTGGAGGTAATAAACCTGTAGGAACACAGTGGAGGTCAGAATTCTGAAAGGTAACAGGTAACCCCAGTAGGAAAAACTGGGGTAGTACAAAAGCGGTGGGCCTTCAGCGGAAGGCTGTATGACAAAAACCTAACTCTTTTGGCGGTAGAGTGGCTCACTCTTAGGAGCAAAAAGAGAAAGGCTAACCGATTTGGACAAACAGGCACAGTCCTTGTGGGGAGAAAGGGTATGGGAACCCCTTGTATCCCAAAAAGAGAGGACAAATGCCTGAGGCGTTAAAGCCTGTGATTAACTGAAGATCCACAATGTCTCTCCTAACTGGGGTAAGCTAGGAGAGATATTAGGCACGGAGAGCTTCAGAGGTACCTAAACCCTTAGGTTATGGTATAAAAATTGTTGACTACCACAGGAGTGGTTGTATGCGTAGAATCCCAAACCTACTGGATAGCATAGGTATGGGTAAAGCCCCTCTGTCAGAAACATATAGCTATATGAACATAGACAGTCAGATAGATAAGTATGTGGGAACATCTTATCTATAATGAAATATCTCGACAGATACATATATATATATATAGATAGATAGATATAAATATAGATAGACATAGATAGACATATAAGAATATATCTATAGTGAGATATGGAAGGGCATAAAATACACACAAAAAATAAATATGAATATGTAGGCCTAAATATGGGTGTCTGCAATTAAACAGACAGATATATGCCTACAGCATGGTATTCACATAGGATATGTGGAGAGGAAAATTTCATCTAATAACAAAGAGGTGGAACCTACTTGAGAAGATATATAGAGAATCTATTCCCCCTGGTTATGATCTGCAAGGATGCTAGCTAGTGAAATAACCAGGACGGTTACATGAAAAACAGAGGATAATATCAATCTGTAGCCATCAAGTCCCGAGTCTTCCAAGACTCTAGCATGGTAAGTAGACAGAAGACACATAGAGATGAGATACCATGTTGACCTGCTTAAGGGCAAAAAGTATCATGCGTTCTTACCATGAAGACGAGCTGCAAGGAGAAAGAGCATATCCCCGATTGGGAATGCTATGGACCAAAGCAGGGAAATGGCAACTCCTTAAGCCTTTACGTAGAGAAGGCCTATGTCCTTTATATCAAAAGGATATAGTAAAAGAAGGGAGAACTTTCCAGTCATGGGAGACATGACTGAAAAGCCTTTTCCAACTATCTAGGATAGCTGTTGGAGAAAAAAACCCCATGCTGTCTAGCAAGGGCCCATAGTGGAAAGCTGCTCTGTAGAATTGCAGAGAGCATGATGCAGGAGAATGAGGAGATAGAACTGGCTGCTAGAGAGCCAGTATCTCTGCCAACTATGCTGCCAAACCCAGGAGAATGGAGATGGCAGAAATAGAAGACCATCTAGAAAGCTTGTAGTGAGATAATCTCCAAGATAGATGGAAGCACTGACTTGGAGCCACTACTAAGACTAGACAGAATGTTAGTGGAGGACAAATCTGGTTGTTTGTGGACAAGGACCAGTGGTCGAAGCATTAAGGCTCCTGCATAGGCAGCTGCTAGCAAGATAGCAGAAAGAATCTTACTGTTGAAAAACAGAAAGAACAGACAGAACAGGAGTAGAAACTCTGGACATGTCTGATAAGCTGCCCCAAAGTAAGATTGAAACAGAGGAGGTAACTCAGAGAGGAAAACTCCACACTGGAAAGTGAGAAAACTAGAGAGGCTGAAGAAAAAAGCCCTCTGCAAATAATTCCGCTCTTACAGAGGAAAAAGCTTGGTAAGAGGGTGAAGAGAATGGAGCTGAAGAAGACTTACCAAGTAGTAAGTCTATAGAAAGGGAAAATACATGCTGGCACAGTAACTACCATTTAATAGTGGTCAGACCTCTTTCCCTAGCAGGAAAAGAGGAGAAACCTATGACCTATAGGCATGAACATCCTGACAGCTCATAAAAATATAGAAAAAATGGATGTCTTTTGGAAAGAGATCCATGTGTAGGGGTTAGAATGAAGCAGTGGATTGCCTCTATTGAGAAGAAGCAACTGTAGATTCTAACCCCAAGAGTCACAAGCATTTGATGATGACTGATCAGAAACCCTGCAGAGGCCGGGTTTGCTGAGCCTGGTGAGAGGTTGGATTCTTCAGACCAGGACGATGGCTCCCCTGTAGGGGAACATCTGTATGATGGGCAAGTGAGGAATAAAACCTTCTTCTCCTGTGGGAAGAAAGTTTGGTAGGACATTTCCTACTTACTGGGACAGAGGAAGGTGTAGAAGAACCCTTAGGAACAGGTAAATCAGTGGACAACTGAGTAACCTGACGTAAAGACTCCTTGTTGAAAAGATTTTCTCCAGTGCAAGGAGTATGTCCCAGTCGTTGTTCCCACTTGGCCAAATCTGAAGCTTGGAGCCAGGCTCTACGTCGTGCCCCTATAGCTATAGCAGAAGTCCTGCTAACAGACTCAAAAGAGTCTAGGGAAGCACGAGAAAGAGATATTCTGGATATGCTTAAGCAGTGAGGAATAGTCTGTACTCCTGGAAACTGGAAGGAAAGGAGTCAAAAGATGTAATTGCTTTGTGACCTCCTCAAGAGAAAGACTCATATAAAAAATATATGAGAGAATTCTTGCAGAAAGCATAGATGTCTGGAAGGTTTGATGTCCAAAGGCATCTTGTGTCTTAGACTCAGGACCTGGCGGATAAGAAGAGTGCTTTTTCTTACTCTTTATCCGCCTCATTGCTGATTCCACTACTATGGAATGATGAGGAAGCTGAGTCTTTTGGAACCCTGGAGAGGGGGGCACCTGATATAAGAGATCAGTTGCTCTGGGAGGTGGGGGTACCCTTAAAGGTGTTTCCCACATTCCTAGAAGGAGATCCTGCAAGGAATGTTGCAAAGGAAGTATTATGTTGTCCTTTGCTTTGGTGGAAACAGAGCCTGGTGCAGGATCATGTCCTGGAATAGGAATGGCAAGGGATCTTGCTATATCCAGGAGGAAACTCTGAAAAGAGGGATCCCCAACAGGAATCTCCCTTGGACAGATTAGATCCAAAGAACTAGCCTGAGCACCCACAGAGTTATCCAGAGATATAGAAATAGAGGATCCTGCAGGGTGCAGTGTGGAATGCTTAAGGGATGGTTGCCTGGACTGGTTGTCAGGAACAGCAACCGTCCTTACCACATTGTCCATGCTAGGTATCGACTCCAAGCTTGGTATAGAATGGAACGATGCTGTTGAAAAAAGCATGGTAGATGTTTGCTACGATGCTACTGTGGATACCGGTACTGAAGTCAATACCGGTACCGATGTCTGAGTCGGGCTCAACAAAGACATCGGAGTAGTCATTGGTGATATTTCAATTGGTACCGAGGGAACCGAAGACCTCCGGTTGCTATCCTCGGTACCGAGCCACCGGTATCGATCGGTGTCGGTACCAAAATCTATTGGTACCCAGTCTTCCAGACTAGAAATGGATTCCAAACTCGGCATCGAGGGCAGGGAGCCTGAGAAGCGAAGCATGGAAGGCACCGATTGCGAGGGTAATGAAGACATCGGAACCGACTTCGGTACCGCGTCCAATACCAGAGAATGAAGGTCTACCGGTGACAACTCAAACGGCCTCAGAGGAACCGAGAGTTGCGGATCCGAGCCATCGGAACCAAGCCTTCGGTACCGCTCCGAGACGGTACCAAGGCGAGTCGGTACCCAGTCCTCCAAACTGGAGAGCGATTCCAGACTCGGCATCGAAGGAAGCGAGGCTGTCGATGCACATCTAGAGGGTACCGACATCGGTGGCAGTATCGGTGTTGGAACCGATAAGGGAAAGACAATCTGGGACGTATCCATCGGTCCCGAAGGCACCGAGGAGGCCAGATGACGATCCCTGGTGAGGAGTGTTTCCTCCAACACCAGTGCCAATGCAGGGGTATCGGTACCGCTCGAAGTGGATGCCACCACCGTGCACGGCTCAGGTATGTTCTGTGGGGGGTGAACCCCAGGAACAACCTGAAACCCCTTAAATGCTTTGGAGACCGAAGACTCCCGCCGGGGTTTTGAAGCCAGAAGGCCATCAAGGGCAAAGCCGGAGCTGTCTACATGCTGAGCATGAGACCTACCACTCGAGGACTGGCTAGTCTTAACAGACTGTTTGTGGGTTACCTGAATCAAAGTGGAAGAAGAAGGTGACGGTGCCCCGAAGTTGGAGGGCACCCTTGTATCGAGGGTTTCTCGATGTTGAAGATGTCTTCTCACCAAACTGTTGTCAGGACCCAAACAGGTTAGACACCGACTTCGAGGGAACTGGTTAAAAGATAGAAAGCAGAGGGTAGGGCTAAATGGCCAATATTCACAATGGAAAAAGGTGAATAGTGGAGTACCCCAGGGATCTGTACTGGGTCCGCTGCTTTTTGACATATTCATAAATGACCTGGAAAAGGGAAAAGCTAGTGAGGTTATCAAATTTGCAGATGGCACAAAACTGTTTAAAGTTGTTAAAACCCAAGAGGATTGTGGAAAACTGCAGGAGGATCTGGATAAATTGGAAGACTGGGCATCCAAATGGCAGATGAAATTTAATGTGGACAAGTGCAAAGTTATGCACCTAGGAAAGAACAACCCACACTATAGTTACACGATGCAAGGCTCCACATTAGAAACCACAACCCAGGAAAAAGATTTAGGAGTCATCGTGGATAACATGTTAAAACCCTCCGCCCAGTGTGCAGCGGTGGCCAAGAAAGCAAATAGAATGCTAGGTATCATAAGGAAAGGGATGGAGAATAAAACAAAGGATGTTATAATGCCTCTGTATCGCTCCATGGTACGACCGCACCTTGAATATTGTGTGCAATTCTGGTCACCGTATCTAAAAAAGGACATAGCGTTATTAGAAAAAGTACAGAGAAGAGCCACCAAATTGGTGAAGGGGATGGAAGGCTACTCCTATGAAGAGAGGCTAAGAAGGTTAGGGCTCTTTAGCCTGGAGAAGAGACGGCTGAGGGGAGATATGATAGAGGTCTATAAATTAATGAATGGAGTGGAAAGGATAAACGTGGATCAATTGTTTACGCTATCAGAGTATAGAAAGACTAGGGGACATGTAATGAAGCTACAGGGTAAACTATTTAAGACAAATAAGAGAAAATATTTTTTCACTCAACATGTAATCAAACTCTAGAATCTGTTACCGGAGGATGTAGTAAGGGCTGTTAGTATAGCTGGGTTTAAAAAAGGTTTGGACAAGTTCCTGGAGGAAAGGTCCATAAACCACTATTAAAAAGGGACCCAGGATATCAATGCTTGACCCAGTACAAGCATTGTGGAACCTGTGTCTTTTGGGGATATTGCTAGGTACGTATGACCTAGATTGGCCACTGTTGGAAACAGGATACTGGGCTTGATGGACCTCGGTCTGACCCAGTATGGCATGTCTTTTGTTCTTATGTTTTACCGCCACAATCTGAACATTTTGTGGAGAAAATGTCTGGCGGTTCCATGAAGGAAAAATAGGGGAGGCCTGAAAGGCCTAAGCCCCCGTGGGATACTATGAAGAAAAAATCCCGTTGAAAATTTTACAAGAAAGAAAAGAAAAACACCGGCGGTACCGGTGGCGTCGAGAAGACAGCCGCGACCACAAGAAAACTAAAAATAAAAAATAAGAATTTTCTGCGGTGACAGGAGGACGTCCTGCTGGCTCCGCGGAAAAACGAAAACTGAGGAGAGGCAGTTGGGAAAGGCGGGAAGGCAGCGCGCAGGCGTGCTGGGATGCTTCCAAAAGCTCTTGATTGGACGCTAGGAAGCGGTCCCGCGCAGACTCCGTCGGTACCGACATACCCATATGTGAAGACTCATTCCTGCTTGTTCCTGGAGATAGTAGGTGATCACCAACGCAACATTTCAGTTATGGGCACCCGTAGGTAAAGGGGAGGGGGGAAAAGATTACCTCCCCAAAATCTCTGGAGGGCATCACCCCCATCATCCTTTCCCACTTCTTTCCTTCTTTTATGGTGCTGCCTTCCCTCTTCCACCATACTTAAATTATCTCCTGACAGCTAGCAAAGCTTCTTCTATAAATAACTCTTGCATGTGAAGCTCAGCATTCATACATTGAAAGGCTCTATGATGCCCCATCACCTCCAGCAGAGACTTCCTGTCACCATGGAAACCCATGCATGAAGCAGGGCAATCTAAGTGACACGTGCTCCAGTCCCAGATCAAGGCATGGTTCTGGCACCTATCAAATTTTAATAGCAGAGACAGTTGCCTATATTGCTTATGCCCAAATTCAGGCATGATGATCCTAGTTTTGGACAGCAGCACCAATTGTTTCCCTATGCATGGGTGCATAGAGCTCTGCCCAGTGGTTCCTAAGAATCCCAGAGAAATCCATGCTCATCTAGAGGGTGATTTGATAAATGAGTTTTCGCACATTAGCTCTGTTGTACATATATAAAAGTCCTTTTATAAAATTAATCCACATGTAAAAGTATACCTGGTAACAAGAAGGGGAATACTTTTATATGACCCAAAGGTGGATATGTTCAAGGATGCAGTTTAGATGGAGTGTTGGAGACCTATTGCCCACAATGACGCCTACATCCTTTTCTTTGCATCATATAGGTTGGATTGTTACATACATTACCTTGCAGTTGTCCATATTAAATTTAACCTACCATTTGGATGCCCACCCTGCCAGTTTGTCATGGTCCTCTTGCAATTTTTCACAATCCTCTTGTGATTACACAGCTGTAAATAATTTTATGTTATCTGCAAATTTGATCACCACCTGTTCCTACTGCCAGGAGATTAATACATATGAAATATGTTAAAAAGCAGTGGGGTCAGTACAGATCTTGGAAGCACTATTCGTGGAATACAGTATGAAGCATGACTATTTGTTTGATTCCTTGAGGCTATTTTGTGATAGCTCAAGTTGTAGGTTCTAAAAGAGGAGGTAACAAAGGTAAAATCCTTTTACAATCTGAACAGTGTTGGAGTTTTCAACTCAATAATCTTGAACCGTTTGGTTTAAATGCCAGTATCGACTGGAAAGCTTTTATGAACAAGATAACACATTCTGACTGGTTGGTTGATTTTGCTTTGCGTTCTGATTGGCCATGTTCACTTGAAAGTGCCTTTTTAAGCTGCCACTATTTGACAGCATTGTACAGCCTGGTGAAGACCTGTGTCTATGGTAAAGTCATGTGCAGTAGGTTTATATCTTTACAATTGCTATACTTTGGGAGATCTGTGCGTTCAAGAAAGTGTGGCATTAGAATGCGCATTTGAATTTTTTATAAAGGATGTATCCAGATGCACAGTGGTCAAGAGTTCAATAGCTGTTTATGCAATAACGAAGCTGTGATTCAAATGATTTATAAATTAAAAAGGAGTGAAAACCCAGGCCTCCTTTCAAGTGATTATGAAGACCAAGGTTTTTGCCAGATAAAGTAAGTTTTTGTTTGAAGTATTAATGAAAGGTCTTTCAAAGTTTTAAATGAAAGTATTTTTAAAAAAATATATTGGAAAACATATATTCAAATTATGAAAAGGAGATTTTTCAAACCTATGATGACACCTCTCCTGGTATAATTTCAATCAGAAATCTATATTGATTGATAAGGAGTATGAGGTCTTTTCCTCCGTTAAAAATATTTTGTTTTCCTTTGTTTCTCCTTCTTGTGGGCTGGTGAGATTTAGCATGTGAGCTTGCCTCTCAATTTTGTGATTGCTATTTGCTTGTCTCTTTGCATGTACAAGTGTATTTTGGTTGTAAACTTGTAAAAAAAGAAAAAAAAGAAAAATTTTTGTTACATCTCAATTTGCTCTGTGAATTAAAACCCAGAAGAGTGGTGATTTGGATGTATGATTATATAAAGTGGGTTCCCCTTTTTTTGTGAAAGCATCCCCACATTTATATAGCCCCCTGTAAGCCAATCTACATGTATAAATGCTTCTATTTAGTTTTGTGGATGCTTCTAAAATAATCCGCATGGTCAGGGCCAGTCCAACCACTAGGCAAATTGGGGTGGTGGCAAGGTAGCAAAGAGCAGGGCATTCAAAGTTGAACAATAGATCCTGGGGAGAAGGAAGATGTTGACAGACGCTTTCTGAAGTGTTCCAGCAGTTGCCTTAACTTTGCAAGTTTCCTGCGTTTATGTTGCCTGTATGCCACATTCATCCTGAAAAAGGAAGGTGAAGCTCCTGCTGGAGCGTTCAGAAATTACTGGGCCAATGGATCGGTTCCTGACCTCCGGAGGTAGAGCGGAAGTTTCGGGCGGCTCGCAAGGAGAAGCTGGGATGGAAGGAGCTTCACCGCTAACCTGTGAGTCTGAAGAGTAAGCCCGGAATGTCTGTCTCCTCCAGCACAGCTGGTTTTGTGGTTAAGCGTGACTGGCGGGGGGTGCCCTGACTGCTGAAGCGGCTGGACCCCTCCCAATGGCTATGCAACCCTTTGGCCCTGGAAGTATAAACTGGGTGTTGCATACACAGACCGACAAAGCTGGAGAGGTGGAGGCTATGGAGGATCAGCTGGAGTCCCTGTGACCTGAGGCTGATTTTTCTCCCTCGTCTGTTGTGCGGCCAACCTCTTCGGCGAGCAGGTTCCTGGTGTGCAGTTCCAGACATCGTTGGTGAGGCTGCAAGCTTTTCCTTTGGAAAATGTTTGGGAAGCCTTATTCAGGTTGGAGCTATCATTGTTGGTTCAGCTCCAGTTATTTCAAGCCAGCTTGTAAATTTCGGCCAAAAGGTGTAGGGGCATGAAAACCTAATAAGTTCCCTTCCAGCAAAAGTAACCGCTTGTGAGGAATGTATTGATCAAGTGTCTTTTATAAAGGATTCATACATCAGAAGATGGAGGCCCTGGAGAATTCAGCTAGAAGTAGGAACTTAAGCTTGTTAAATTTTCCTAAGGTCCCATCTGTTTCTCCTGTGGAACTTTTCAAGAAATTTTTGAATACTGTATTGAAAATTCCCGTAGAATCACTACCCCCTATTTCTAAAGCATATTTATCTGCCTGTGGCTAAGATCAGGCTGGTTGAAGGTCAGGTTCAGGGATAAAACCAGTCTCTGGCCATTTCCTCTGACAGTCTGGATCTGACTGGATTTCTTGAGCGGTCTGTCTGATCCTGGGGCGACAGCCACTTTATTGGTCACTCTGGCATTAGACATAGACCGCGATTGGATATTAAAGATGTTTTTTCGGTCTTCTTCCAAGGTCTTTATGGATTCTAATATCTTCCCAGTTATGGCATGCGCTACACAGAGGATGCAAAAACAATTTGTTACTGAAACCTGGGTTGTTACAATTGGGTGGGTTTTTTTTTGTTTGTTTTTTTGCAATTTCCTTGTAAATGCCTAGTCAAGTTGGCTGGGGTTAATGGAACCACCACAGTTGTCCGCCTTTATAGCCTCTAAGTTTGTAGGGACCTCATTTGACCTGGCAGGGCCTCCCTGAATTAGCTATAATGTTAGGGCGAGTTGCTGGCAGTGAGTAGTAGCTTCACTTGTCTGTTTTGCCACCCTCACATTACCAGTATTTATTTTGTATATTTCCTTTGAATTGTGTCTCCTTCTCTATATTATTGGGGGCTGGTGAGGGTAAGTTTTATTATATTATTTGTATTTGTTTTCTTATTGTTTTCTATGAGTGCTTGTCTTTTTGTCCCCTTTTCTGGGTAAGTTTATTCTTGTTTATTATAAAGATTGTATAAATAAAACATTTAAAACCCCCCCAAAAACCAATAGATCCTGACAGCCAGGGAAGGCAGAACTCTGAGGCCAGCCCTGCCCATATTAACAACTCAAAAAGGGGTTGAATTTAGTATAGGTTTTGAACTTGTAAGCAGTGGTGTCAATCATTGGTTCTGACCGTCTCTAGTAACCAGCCAAGATGTTGCTGTCAGCTTTGTGCTAGCTGGGTATCATTCAGCAAGTCCATGAGACCAGTTGTTCCAGCAACAATCTCACTCGATTTGGTAACTTAAGGTTATTACAAAGCTTGGTGATAGGTAATGAGGCGGAGACAAGGCTGGATTTAAGTGTTGGCACCAATAAACAGGACCAGAGAGTAGTGAGGAGGGTAAGTTTCTCCCACCGATGATCATAGAAGTGGTCCTAAAGCAAGCGGAATCATGCTTCTGTTTAGCTCAGGTATTTGGTGCCTACAAAATTTGGTGCCCTAAGCAGTTACTTATATTGCTTATGCCTAAAACCAGGCCTGGGTGGAGAGGCACCAGATGCTGGATTAAGTATGAAAACTTATAAACATAGAACTAAAGACAAAGACGACAAAAAATTGCTTGGATAAAAAATGGTGGTCTCTTACAAGCAGTCAAGCTTCTATTGTTAGTAGGGTGTGTCAATTTTAAGGGTAGATTTTTATTTTTCCAAATTTTACAAATGACTAGTGACCAAATTATGCAGTTTTGCATGCTGAATCTAAAGCTAACTTCAGAAATTGCTTAAAGTGAGTCTTACATCAAATCACAGTTGAAATATGTGGAAAGTAATAAATATTTATTTGAACGTACAAATAGTCTGAACAACATCTGTTACCACATAATTGTCTTTAAAATGTCATTTAAGCAGTTAATTTAATGTTATTTAACAAAATCCAGCAAAGAAGCCCTATCTTGTTTGCAGGGCCGTACTGAGCCAGAATCGCGCCCTGTGCTACTTGCACATCGGGCGTGTGCCTCCCCTTCCTCCCCATACCTCCGTCCAGTCGCTGCCTGCTCCTGACGCCCTCTCTCTTCTCCACGGCGGCGCCGGCAGCAGGGCAAGAGCAGGCAGCAGCTGGACGGAGGTATGGGGGGAGCGTGCCTGAAGTTCAAGTCGCTGGCAGCAGCAGCAGATCTGATCCCTCCCTGCTCTGACATCATGTCAGAGGAGGGAGGGACCAGACCTGCAGAAAGACCCGCGAAAAGGCTTAGGGGGCATATTTTGACTGTTGCCCTGCTGCCACTGAGAGAACAAAAAGTGGTGGCAGCAGGACAACAGCAGGCAGCCAAAATGTGCCTCCTATGCCTTTGCGCCCTGTGTGGCTGCACCGCTTGCACAGGGCTAGATATGGTACTGCTTGTTTGCTTCTATTTCAGCTCATGAGCTCCCTGTTGACCCCTAATATAATGTTCCCCCCTCTCCTGATTGTACACATGACCAGCAGCCTCAGTTGTCATTTTTACACACCTTTCTATGGGCTGGATGTGTGAGGGCCAGTCTGGAACCACCATGGGCTTGCTCAGAAATGCCTTGATCTCTGCTGTTGTCATGGTACAGGTAAGAGGAGGCTCAGAGACTCCGGAGCTCCAGTCAAGTAATTGGGTGAGTGTAGTTACCTCAGTGTTGATGGATAGTGTTTTCCTGGGTCTCACACTGCTGTCTCCAAGCTGAGTCTTCTCATCTCTTTCACCTCTGATCTTCAATATCTTCTCCACTGCATCTCCACTCTCCTGGTTCCTCTTCATAGCAACATAGCTTACAGAACAGACTTGCTGTAACCATACCAAACTGACCTTCTCACTGTAGGCAAGACTATCTTCCTTACCTCTTCACACTGTTCTTTCAAAAGTTGGAAAAGGAGATGCCTGGGACCTTGTGTCCAATTACTATTTATTTTTATATTGAACCAGTTCACCATGTAAACCCCAACACAGAACTCTACAATCATTC
The DNA here is from genome assembly GCA_033557465.1 of Ichthyophis bannanicus. Lineage (NCBI taxonomy): Eukaryota > Metazoa > Chordata > Amphibia > Gymnophiona > Ichthyophiidae > Ichthyophis > Ichthyophis bannanicus. The sequence goes on from CM066032.1 coordinate 1,074,986,862, forward strand.
TTACATTTTTCAGATTCTTTCCTTTCAGATTATGATAATTGAAGCACGAAAGGCATTAATATGCAATGCAAACACATAAAAACTATTAGTAGAGCACTTAAACATATTTCAGTAATTTGTGTATTTTGGGGTAATTTCCTAGAAATTTCAGGTAGGTAAATAACATATTACACAAAATTTAAAGCTAGTTGTTGATTTGCCACATGAAATTGTACCTCTTTTTTTCACTAGTGCTTTTTAAAATTGACATCTCCAAAACTGACCCACCCTAAGGGTTAGCAGCTTGGGTGCATCCTTAGCAGTGCAAAATAGAATAACTGGGCAGACTAGTTAAATGAGGTTATCTCTTTTGTTCCTTTTTGCCTTGCAGGCATGTGAAATGGAACCTCATTTTGTAGGTTTCTCGTAGCAGTATATATTTGTAGTGAGAGCAGAGATCAGAGCTCCATTTCCTGCCGCTGATGTGTACGTGTTTTTAATGTATTAATAGTGAAAGAATCTCCAGTTAGGTTAAGAAATCACTGTAGATCAAGGCAGGGCCATACAACGGGCTGTGTGAGCGGAGCAAGTACAGAAGAGGCACTGATGTCATCACTACAAAAGGAAATTCCTACATGCAACTGGGTGGGATGGGGGTGGGGGCACCAGGGTCACCAGTCGCACAGGGTTCATTGCTAGCTTGGTACAGTCTTGGATCAAGGCATATGTAATGGATACTCCCTTAAATGTCTATATAGAAATGATTAAGATGATTGATAGAATCAGCATTTTTTTTAAATAATAAAAAGGAGTTTTTAATACAGAAACATTGCGGTGCAAGTTACAGTTGCTTATAACAGCCCCCAACATATTTTTGTATTCCAACAGGCGTCGCATCTTTATTGTTACTTTAATTGTGGAGGACAACTGAGTATTGTGGCTACTACCAGTTGGGAAATAAGGTATTTGTTGAAGATTCTTTAAACAATAATTGTAATAGATGACATTTCTTCTGGCTTTTCTTTATGGAATTGGTAGGCTTAGATTCTAGTTTACCATAAAATAGTCAGGTGACATTTGCCTTATTTTAAAGGTATGGAGATATCTATAATGGAACACCTGAAAATGTTTTATTAACCTTAGGGGCATGTTTAGTAAGCCGTATTAACTCTTAATGTGGCAAATAGCCTGTGCTATCATGCCGCATTGACAGCTAACGTAGGCGAAATGCAGATACTGCAGCTGAGCTGTAGGGACTGCTGCTGCATGGCCACTGCTGAGCACAGTGACGTCAGCATTAGTGCCAGGTTCACCCCTGTGGCACCCCGATGCCTTCCAATCCTCTCCCAAGCCCTGATACCATTCCATCCTCTCGCACGCCCCACAGCCAGCCCTGGTCCTTACAGGGGATCCCTGATGGGCCATTGTTGAACAGGGCAGGAGTGGTACCTCTCTGCTCCTGCCCTCCTCTCCATTGTCATTCAAAATTGTGCCAGTCTCACAGTGTTGATTCCATACCATGAGAGGTCAGCACCACCAGACCGGTGCCATTTTGAATGACTAATCCACCAGGGAAGTCTCGGTAAGGAACAGGTCTGGTTGTGGGGCTTGAGGAGAGGTTTAAGGGGAGGATCGGAAGGCATCGGGGAGGGCCATAGGGGGACCCGATTCCAATGCTACAGCCGTTTGTCCTTTTCCTTCTCCTGCCTTCTGATCCCGCATTCCCTGCATTGACAGGTAGTGTTGGGTGCTCAGCGTTACTTGCCAATTCTGGGTCACAGATGCCTTTGTGGTAATGGACTGCCCTGTGCAGTATCTGCAGGGCAGATCCTGGCCACTCCCCTGCATTTACCGCATAGGTTTTGTATTATGACATATGCTGCGCAGTAGATGCAAAAGCATTACTGCTCTTTTGTAAAAAGACTCCTTAATATAGATAGATTCTCATTAATATTATTTCTGCTTTTTTATAAAATGAAAAAAATGCAAATGCAGTATGTCTCTTTGAGTCAATGCTGACTCCTGGCAACCCAGCAACTCCTGGGTTTTCTTACTGTGACCGGAAGTAGATTGCCAGGCCTTTCTTCCAAGGCAATAGAAGGTTAAGTGGCTTGCCCAAGGCCACAAGGAGTGCCAGTGGGAATCAAACTCTAGTTTCTTGGTTACCAAGCTAGTGCGTTAACCATTAGGCTAGTTTCATTTGTTTTATAACTCTGATACAGGCAGATCAAAACATAGTCATGTTGGGTTTTATATTTGTTTGATTTTAAATGTTGTTGTAAATGATTTTTTACCTATTTATGGTATTAAAATGCATTTAATATATTGTTTATTCACTTTAGGTCCAGGTTTTGCTCTGGGTTTTTATTTGCACAGTCAAAACCTGCATCAGGTATTTGAGGGCAGATCCCTTCGTGTTAGAGGGATTTGTCAATCAAGGCAGGATTCAGTATTTCTAGGAGGCCTCAAACTAAATAACTACAGATAAGTGGGCTACAGATTACTTCTTCTTGAGACACCACTGAATCAGTAACCAACAGTTTCTCAGGTCACACCACTGAATCAGTAACCAACAGTTTCTCAGGTCTAGAATTCCAACAATATCTGCTTTCGGGTAGATGTGGAATCTTTCCTTCAAAACAGGAGAGCCCAAAACCTTTGCTCTAGGTGTTTCTTGATTCGAAAAAAGTTGAGATGTTTGAGCCCTATCTTAAACCTGAGAGATCTGAACACGTGTTTAATAAGTGGAGAAGTTCAAGATGAATTCGTTTGACCATCATCCTTCTGTTGGACATGAATGACTGGTTATGCTCATTGGACTTAAAGAATGCATCTATCCCCTTCACATCATCATTCACCCCCTTCACTCAGATTTACAGTGAATATAGTGCATTATAAATACAGAGTCTCACTGTAACTCACCTCAAGAAACAAGAGATAACTGGCTGGTTAAGCACTCATTGCCCACAAGAACAGAACAAACTCTAGGGATAGGTATTGATCTTTCGCAAACCCCAAGTTTATCAACTTCAAAAAATCCAGTGTAATGCCATCTTGGAATATCCTCTCATAAATACCCATATGAGGAAGGCCCTCCTTCCCTAACAAAAAACATTGCTCATTTGGAGCACGGCAAATTACATTATTACATGACCTCATGGTTGTCCATTTGTATGAGGAATTTCTTTCCTGAGACCAGGGCCAAGAAGACTCTTAGAGCACTGAACACTGCCTTCAGTTCTAAGATATTTATCTGATATGAACTTGCTTTGTCTGACCACTTTCCCTGTGTGCAGAAGGAGAGGATATGAGCACCCAAAATGATTTTTGAAGCATCCGTGGTTAGGACCATTGAAGCAAATGGAAGATCTTGGGTGATGGAGGTGGAAGACCTCCACCATCATAGTCCTTGGCTGTAAATCCTATTGTAGCAACATAGCTCAATAGAGGCTAGGTTAACTGGTCCAGTTGGACCTTCGTTGCTCATTGAATTCTGAGCATGTGCAAATGAGTGATGTGGACTGTTGCTGCCATTTATCCTAGTAGAACCAGGAACATAAACTGCCGAACTCTCCTGGGAATTAACTAAACAAGTTGGGAGGAACTTAATCATGCTTCCTTTTGCAAGGAGACACAATGTGGGAATGGGCTATCTCCTACTGGATCCTTTTCATGGCCACTTATCGTCTAGGAGTTCAGAATGGGATCATAGATAGGCCCAGTCATGTATTGAAACCTCATGAATAGGCCCTATATCAGAGAGTAGCTGGTCATATTTTCTCCTGTTAAGGATCTCTGGATATAGACCTCTTTACTAAGAAAAACAAAAGCAAGCTTCCTCTCTTCTGTTTCAGGACACTAAACAAACTCAATCATTCTTTGCATATCCCCCAATCCCTTTGATACCTCAACCTATTCAGAAGGTGAATGGGACAAAACCCTTATGGCATGGTTTCCCTGTCTACTCTGGCAGTGGCGCTGCGATGACTACTGGAGGACTCTTCTTTGCTGATATCTGAATGGGAAGTGAAGAATCATCTAAACCTCAAATCTGTAGCTCTGACAGCATAGATATTGAATCCCGCCTAATATCTTTATTCCATGTAGCCCAGGAAACAAAGGATATTCTGATTGTGTCTAGGAAAGCACTCTACCAGGAAATTGTGTGGTTTCAAGTGGAAAGTCTCTCTTTGGTGCTTCCAAAGGAAATTGGGTTCTTTCTACTCTGATGCCAGAACATTAGTGCAAAATCTATTTCATTTATCTTCTGGACTTAGCACTTCTTCTATGAAGGTTTATCTGAGTGTTATAATAACAGACTATATGCAACTGGGAGAGAGGGGAGGCAGCAGGAATGCTCAATATCACTACACCTGCTGATATCTAAATTCATGAGGGGTCTCTGGCACACACCATCCCTGGTCAGAAAACCACTGGTAGCCTGAGATCTGAAAATGGTTCTCACTCAGCTCTTTAAATATCTGTTTGAACTCCCAACTTCAGCAGATCTAAGGTTCTTGACCTGCAAAGTTCTGCTGTAATATATGTTGGCATGTAGCATATGTGAGCTTTAGACTCTAGTTTCATATTAACTCTATCTTCAGTTTTTGCACAATAGAGTGGTTCCAAGAAGGTAGCCAAACTGTATGCCAAAAGTAGTATCAGTGGCCTACATAAAACAGTGTATCATACCTTTCTTCTGAAGCTTAATGTTCACAAAGAGCAACATGTTTTGCATACTCTGGACTGAACTCTGGCCTACTTTCTAGAACTATTTATTTATTTTTCAGGTTTTTTTTTTTTAAATATCGCCTTATCTGGGAATCAAAGCAGTTGACAGGGAACAAAACATTAAGGGGGGTTATTCTGGACCACAACTAATGGAGATGTACGTCCTGGACATATATCCCCTATATTCATCCAAATGTGGCTGCCAGAAAAACACTCCCCGTATGTACATTTGAGTTGTACAGGGAGCCTTAGATGGGAGCGGAGGCAGGCGGAGGGTGGAGCGAGGGTGGGTCATCTCCCCAGACATACAGGGCCTATTCTGAGGTTAGTCCTGTACGTCCTGGGTCAGCCGGGTAGACGGGGAACTTATTCCACCTCAGAGTTGGAATAAGTCCCTTTGGATGTGGGCTTTCGGTGGCGGATGACAGACAGGTGAGGGAGGGGAAGTATGTTCTCTGCAGCCATACCCTGGCCATGGGAGGCTGGATCAGGGGTCCAGGTGTGGGGAAAGGAAAATTTTGGTGGCGGCCGGGGATCGTGGCCCATGAATGGAGCCAGGACACTGGCTCAGCAGCTCCATTCAGGGGCCTGACTGAGTTAGCCGGGTAAGTGGTTGGACATCTGGGGTACCTGAATAGGGGCACATTCTGGATGTCCAGCCAATGTACTGTGATTCTGCTCCCGTGGGGAACGTCTAGCCCCCGCAGGAGCAGAACCAACTGTTTCCTGGCCATCTGGATGTCTGTACGTCTGGACGGTCCAAAGATATACAAAACAGAATGTGCCTCCACCTATTTTATATAGAACCTTAGAACTTTAGTAACATCAAACAGAACGATTACATTTGGTAACTATGGCCAATAGACCATAACGTATTTAAATAATCACAATTATGTACAACAAAAGTTATATGTTGTTGGAAGAGGTGGATGGGAGGAGTAAAGTGGGTAGGGTAGTGCTTATTGAAAGGGGGATAAGTATCTGTAAATTTGTTCCATGGGAACACACCATTTAGTCCTTGAAGTGTTCTTTGAATAGGGAATGTCTTTAGTTCTTTGTGGAATTTTGTTTGGTTGTGTGTTTCTCTGAGGTTGTTGGGGAGTGCATGCTATAGATCTTATCTCCATCCCAGACCTCTGCACTCACAATCACCCTGCTATCCACCTAATTCACACTCCACTCAACAAACTACCAAACCTATGGCACCCATCCAGCTCTCATCATGACAGAAAATACTGATGCCTCATCAAGATACACACAGTAGCTCCAAACAATCCACCTTCTAAGCACAAGAATACCATGCTCTGGCACAACACCATAAAATATGTCCTCATTAATGCATGATCCACCTGGAACAAAATTCAAGCCCTATCTGACTGCATAACAGACAACAAGCTTGATATATTATGCATCACTAAAACCTGGTTCTCCGAAAATGACAATGTCCTGCTCAACCAACTCAACACTGCTACTCACAATATTCACAAATGTATGTCCGGCAGAGGAGGCGGAGTCTGTATACTCAGGAGGAAGAGCCTTGATTTCAACACCACAAACTTTCTTTATCTTTATTAAAACATTTGATAGACCGCCCATTGGGAGCCATCTGGGAGGTTTACAATAATGATACATATAAGAAAAGCCAGAAAAGAAAAGGAACTACAATGTCAGACAGGAAAGTGCACACCCATACAGGACTACAGAGAAAAAGAGCCTAAGTGGAGGGAGAGGAGGAAACAGGGGGGTCAAGGAAAGGGAGGTCATAGGCAGTACAAAAGAGGTGGGTTTTCAGGAGAGACTTGAATTTGGGAAATGATTTTTCTTGACGGATTAGGGGAGGAAGGGCATTCCACAGTGATGGGGTTATAAAAAAAGAAGGCAGTATGCTGGGTTTGCTCCAGGCAGACACGGGCAGGAGATGGGAGGTCAAGGCGGTTGGTGTGCAGGGACCGGAGGCTATGAGGTACTGTACGAAAGTGTATTGAGTCTGCAAGATACTGAGGGGGTGTGCTGATGCAGAGCCCTGTGTGTTAGGATTAGGAGTTTGAAGGTAATGCGGTAGGGGAAGGGGAGCCAGTGCAGGTGGATCAAGGAGGGAGTGATGTGATTGATTAAGATAGTCAACAACATCAACACAACAACATCCCCACTTGACCCTTGTCCAGTTTCCTGGCTTAAAATCACAAAAGAAAAATTCCTATGCCTCCACCTCCAATCTTGACATCATCACAATCTCAAACCACCACCTCTATCTGCCTAGCATACAGATCCCCTCACACCAAAGCTGAAGAACTCGCCACCTTATTGGAAGAAACCTGCTCTCACTCACCCACCAACAAAGACTTCATCCTACTTGGAGACTTAAACCTCCCATCTGCTGCCACCACCCATTTCTTCAACCTTTCTCAAAGCGATGTCTGATCTAGAATTCACACAGCTCATATCCTCCCCTACACATACAAAAGGCAGCATCCTTGGCATGGTCTTTTTCCCAGATCAACTAAACACTCAGATATACTCCACCCTCAATACTTCCAGTTCCCTTGTCTGATCACAACCTCATCACATTTAACATACCCAGCTCATGCCTGCAAACCTTGCATCAGAACTCTCCTCCAATATATCGGAGGTCCTTTCATTTGATGAACAAGCCTTCCTCCAAAAAGCTATCCCAACCCTATCTGTCTTACCAGTGCAAACTGACTCGAAACAAAAGTCCACACATTTATTTATTTAATTTATTTATTTACATTCTCTTATATACCGCGCTATTCTGCATCAGTGCGGTTTACATTGAACAAACTGGAACAAACTGAAATTACATTGAACAGGGCATTATAACTTGGAGATAACTATTTTACAGGGAACATGGGCTATGGAGGGTTAAGTGGCTTGCCCAAGACCACAAGGAGCACCTGTGGGACTAGAAACCCCAGTCCTTCCGGCCCAAGGTTGCTGTCCTCTAGTGGGATTTGAACCCCCGACCTCAACCATCACATGGAACTCAACCATCTCAGCTGCTTCTCTTGCTCTACCAAAGGCCCCACACAGAAAACAATGATGCTGCCTGATACTCCGCAGCCCTAAAAACACAAAAATGCAACCTACAATATCTTGAATGACAATGGAGAAAGTCTCAAGACTATCAACTCAAATCTCGATACCTACATGAACTAAAACTATACCAGGGGACTACCAATTATGTCAAAAATGAATACCCCAACAACCTCATCTCATGCTCTATCAACAAACCCAGAGAACTCTTCAACATTGTCAAAACACTTACCAAAGACTCATCACAAACAAACCGTGACCACGTTAATCCACTGACCATGGCCTCATACTCACAAGCCAAGCACAAATCTACAGCAGTCCCACCATCCCTACCTTGAATGAAGAGATCATTCAAGACCACCACTGAACTACCTTCAAGACACTATCGTCTGACGAACTGACTAACATAGTCAACAGCATCAAGACAACAACCTCCCCCATTTGACCCTTGTCCAGTTTCCTGGCTTAAATCACAAAAGAATAATTCCTACCAATCCTATCTGACATTGTCTACTTATCCCTTTTGCAAGGTTTTCTTCCTTCCTCTCTCCCTCCCTCAAACAAGCATCAATCAGTCCGCTCCTGAAGAAACCAAACCTGGATCGACATTCACCCTCCTCTTACAGACTTATAACTAGCATACTATTTATTTCCAAAATTATTGAAAAAGCTATACAAACCCAGCTCCAAAATCATATAGACTACTCTGCACCTCTAAATATGCATCAACATGGATTCCAATCCAACCACGGCACTGAAACCCTTATGACCTCCCTCCTAAATTCACTCATCACAGGCATTGAAACAATCACCAAAGGCTTCATCCTGCTCTTTCTGGATATCACCGCCGCCTTTGACACCATATCCCACCAGCTCCTCAACCATCTCCACCACATTGGAATCTGTGGCATCCCCCTCAAATGGTGCCATTTCTATCTCACCAGCCGAATAAAGATACAAACACAAACCTCAACTCCTTTCACTCTTAACCAGGGTGTGCCACAAGAACCATCCCTCTCCTCTCTACTGTTCAATATATACATTCAACCACTGTGTGCCATCATCCAACAATTCCAAGTAGAATTCCTGATATATGCCAATGACCGTGATCTTTGCACCTTTCTCCACTTGCGCTCCTAATTACTCCATGCTCTCAAGTTGCCTCTCAGAGATAATAAACTGGCTCCATCTTCACAATCTCTCCATCAACCTCAAAAATCCAGAGCTCTTCCATGTCACAAAAGACCCCAACTTCATCCTCCCTGCTTCTATCAGACTTGCCAACAACAATATCAGAGTCAGCACCCAAATAAAATGTCTAGGCCTCACACTGGACCAACAGCTGACCTTCAAGGCCCATATGCAAAATATCACCAAAGCTGCTTACTATAAACTCAGAACTCTCCGAAACCTATGCCCCTCCTATCCCCCGATACATTCTGCAGTTTGCCAAGCCACCATCATTCCCTTGTTTGATTACTGTAATTCCATTTATCATGGTCTACTGAAGTATGCTCTCCTCCCACTACAACTCGCCCAAAATACTGTTGCCCGATCTATCTTCCAAGCTTCAAGACAAACCCACATCACTCCAATCCTCAAACACCTCCACTGGCTTCCCATCAGTTCCAGAATACAATTCAAAGTTCTTACCCTCATTCATAAAATCCTGGATAAACAATTCCCAGAGCAACTCCCAGCACTAATTCACACCCTGAACTCCGACAGACCAAGAAGAGAGCACCCAAAATCTCCTCAGTCTCCCACCACAGACTCGCAAATCAAAGCAAACTACAAGAATGAGAGCATTCTCCTTGTATTCCTCTACCCTTTGAAATTCACTACCTCCCTCAATTCGAAATATCAAATCAACCGCAGACTTTCGCAAAAAGCTTAAAGCCCACCTCTTCATAGAACATTTTGGCAACACGCACCCAATAACCACAGATCAGGACTACCCCATACAAATAACCATTTCATTCTCCAATCTACCCCCCATAAAGCCCTTTAACCCCCTCAAACCCCCTACCCCTATGTACATAGTTTGTTAGAGAAATATTGATTCAAATGTATTGGAGGATGTAGTAAAAGCAGTTAGTGTAGCCGGGTTTAAAAGAGGTTTGGACAAGTTCCTAGAGGAAAGGTCCATAAACCATTATTAAAGGGGACCCGAGATATCCACTGCTTGCCCCAATACAAGCATTGTGGAACCTGTGTCTTTTGGGGAAACTGCTAGGAACTTGTGTCCTAGATTGGCTACTGTTGGAAACAGGATACTGGGCTTAATGGTCCTTGATCTGACCCAGATGGCATATCTTATGTTCTTATTGAAATATTCAAAAGGATCATTGTTCTCTTTTCACATTTAAATAGTTACTATCCTAACAAAGAAACACCTCAACTTCTGCTTCCTCAATAACAGCACAAGCAGAGGCCTAGACACCTTAACTGTCACAAGCAATGCCACAACCCTTCATCTAGTGTACAGATCTCCAAACACCAGCCGAGACAATCTGGATACCATGCTAGAAACAGCCTGCAAACACAAATCCAGCTCCAACCACTTACTGATCCTAGGTGACTTCAACCTCACCTTCACTGCCCCTAAAACAGTAAAAGCCTTTCTGGATGCCATGAATGCTCTGGGACAAATACAAATCATCAGACAACCTACTCATAACAAGGGTAACATGCTTGACCTGATATTCCTTCCACCACTCTTCATTAGAGACCATCCCCTCTCATCCCCCACCATAACCACCTTCGCCTGATCAGACCACAAGGCACTCACCACCTTCCTCCTGCATAGGAACACGCCTGCAAGAGGAGCCAAATGTGCATTCTACGGTTTGCAGATTCCACCATCTAGAAACGCAGCAATTCCTAGCAAAGACACTATCACACCTTAAAGACTCACATGACAACTTAGAATCACTCATCCATAACTGGAATAAAACTATAAGCACCATAGCAATAAACCAACACTCCCCAGTAAATAAACATAACAGAAACTCAGCCGCTTGGTACTCCACACAACTGAAAAGCATGAAATGTTGCCTAAGAGCACCGGAAAGGAAATGGAGATGCAACAAATCAACTATCGACCTCAACAACTATCTTACCAACATGCAAGAATACCAAGCAGCTATAAACAGGGCCAAAAAGGAATTCCATACAATATGATCCAAAAGATGGTTAAAAACTTTGTAAAAGTACCTGCACCAAAACAGCAGGTTTCAGACCTCACCTCACAAGCCATGGTAGATCACTTCCAAACACTATCACATCCATTGGGCAACCAGATCCTCACAACAACTCAAAACAATTCATGACCACATAACCTCTGACATCACATGGGACGACTCCTCGACCATCCACCCTGAACACCTGGAAAAAATCATCACAAACATCAACACTACATCATCCCCACTTGACCCATGTCCAGTCAGCTGGATCAAGGCTGTACAAATGGAACTGCTACCTATAATCCTTAAAATAACACAATCATCATCGCAACAAGGTTACATGCCCATGGACCAAAAATCTAGCCTCTATTCATCCAACACTAAAAGCCTCATCAGACCCCACACAACCAACCTCATACCGACCAATTGCCAGCCTGCCATTCCTAGCAAAAGTAATAGAGAAAATAGTACTCGCACAACTCCGAGAATACACAGATACAAACCACCCACTTGACCCCCAGCAATATGGATTTAGGTCTCAAAATGAAGTAGAAGCCTTACTCATCGCTCTAACCAACAACCTTGCAAAAGGCATCGACAAAATAAACAAAGGATTCATCCTCGTATTCCTGGACATCAAAGCTGCCTTTGATTCCATCCCACACAATCTGATCATCCAATGCCTACAAACAATCAGCCTTAAAGGCACCAAGCTTAAATGGTTCACCTCTTACCTCACAATCTCTGAGTGAAATTTGACAATGAAACCTCAGTCCTACTTACAACAGCAAGGAGTTCCCCCAAGGATCGGTCCTATCCTCATTGTTGTTCAATCTCTTCCTCCAATCAATCTGCGCCATACTACAAGCACACAACTTATTCTACCACTGATATGCAGATGATGATATGTTTTATTTTATTTATTTTATTTAGACAGTTTTGTATACCGCCTTATCCTTCAATCAAAGCGGTCACAACACAATTGGGGGATACATTTAACACATGGGGATATGAGACACATACACTAATACTTACAGGGAACATGGGCAATGGAGGGTTAAGTGGCTTGCCCAAGACCACAAGGAGCATCTGTGGGACTAGAAACCCCAGTCCTTCCGGCCCAAGGTTGCTGTCCTCTAGTGGGATTTGAACCCCCGACCTTCCGGCCTGAAGTACCTTGCCCCAACCACTAGGCTACTCCTCCCTATGCCCCTATCAACATCACCAACCTAGCCATCACCCACGTAAAGAAATGCTTCACCTCTATATCAACATGGCTCACTGAACACAAGTTGAATATAAATTACAAGAAAACTGAAGTCTTATACATTTTCAAGGACACCAACTTCACACCACCTAATCACATAATGATGGCTGGAGCCCAACTCCAAGTCAAACCGCAAGTATGCAATCTGGGGATCATCTTCAACCAACACCACACACAGTCCCCTCATATTACCAACATCACAAGAACCATCTACCACAAATTGAAGACCTAAGATCGCTCCTGGAGCCAAGCAATTTCTGCACATTTCTTTAAGCACTCATATCCCCTCATCTCGACTACTGCAACAACATCATGCAAGGTTTGCCTAAATACACACCTCAACCACTTCAACTAGCCATGAATACTGCAGCATGCACCCTCTGCAACGTCCAAAGGACTGAACATATAACCCTTATACTCAAACAACTGCACTGGCTGAACATCAATCAAAGAACCAAACACAAGGCCATCCACACAATCTTCAAGCTATTCCACAGACTGTATACCAACTACTTACAAACATTACTACAGAAAACACCTAATAGCAGATCCAGAAAAGCAAGTTCTAACAACATGCTCCACATACCATCCTTAAGCATGAAAACCATCTCCACAACATCCAAAAGAGCCTTCTCACTCTTCACTCCGACTTTGTGGAATGCACTACCAGACAATTTCTGCACCATGAATGACCACACACATTTCAAGAAAAATCTAAAAACTCATTTGTTCCTTGAGCACTTCACCAATGAGAATGCTTAACCATTGTATCGCCAGCATAACCATCCCATCTCAGCCCCCCTCCTCAACCATCCCCCCTTCTCCAACCAACCCTCCACCTACCCCCCATACAACCCCCACATTCACATAACAAAAATCTCATACCCAATGGACGTATGTCTCTCTATTACATACCGGCCACTGTTCAATGTATATAGTTCAATGTTTCTACTAAGTTAATACATGCCAACTACTGTTCAATGTATATAGTTTAATGTTTCTATCATGTTTCTATCAAGTTATCACTATTATAAGCTAGTTCTATATACCACATCAAGTTATGTATGTTCCATGTAAGCCCACTTGGCCAAGTTATCTGTAAACCACTTAGACTCGTAGATCAGTGGTATATAAACACAGTTAAATAAATAAATGTTCATTGTAAATGGCTTTTGATATTCCTTGTAACTCATTCTCTGTATCGACTCGGTTCCATGTAACCATTTTGACTTGTAGAAAAACGGTATTAAAAATTTGTTAAATAAATAGATCAGGTGCCTAAATGGAGAAGGCTCTGTGGCGAGTATTTTGGTTTACCCATGTTATTTCCATTGGCAAGTCCAGTAAGTTCTGGTTACATCTGCGTCTTTTTCTGGTGGTTATTGGTGTTCCGATAAGGGACCTTAGGTATGGCGACGATTGGTCATGTAGGGTTTTGAATATGTTCATTATTGATTTATATTTAATTTGGCTGTATACAGGTAGCCAGTGTAGACCTTTTAAAATTGGGATAATGTGGTTCTTTTTTGCTTCCAGTATGGTGCATGTTGCAGTGTGTTGGGCCATCTGTAGTTGATGACGTGCAAGTTTAGGGGGCCCCTGGTATATACTGTTACTGAAATCTAGGAGGGGGAAGATGAGGGCCTTAAATACTGAGCGGAAGTTGGACACTGCTAGTAGAGGTCGGAGGTTGAGGAGGATTCTTATTTTGTGATATATAGCTCTTGTGGTTCTGGTGCTTGTCAATCCATGCAGCTTATTGTATCCTTTGACCTGAACATCCTGGGCATGGCAGCGTCCAAGTTCACCCAGTATAATTGGCTAGAAAACTGTATAATGCTCTATTACAGATTGGCTGGTCTTCAGCTTCAGAGTGCAGTGAAAGCATATCAAGTAGGGGCTATGGTAACCTCAGTTGCTTACCTGCCTTCAGTACCAATAGGGGAAATCTCCAACGCCTCCAACTGCTTCTCTGTCCATACTTTCAGATCGCACTAGATGGCATATCTCAAGGAGAAGTGTCTCTAGTCAAACAATTTTGAAAGGTCTTTTATTAGTAGTATTTAGCTCATGCCTTTCCAGTAATGGATCAAGGTGAGCTACAATCAAGTACTGTAGATATTTCCCTTTTCCCAGAGGGCTTACAATCTAAGAATGTATCTGAGGCAATGGAGGGTTAAGTGACTTGCCCAAGGCCACAAGACAAATCAGTGAGATTCAAACCCGGGTCTTTCTGATCCCAGGTTGCTGCTCTAACCACTAGGCTACTCTTCCACTCCAGTTCTCCAGGTTGCCCTATGTGACTATATCCTGAATTAAGCAAGGCATCCTTGAGCTATAGGATTCCTCTCAAGTATGACTGATTTCATTCTGCTCGTTGACGAAGAAAGTGAAGATGCTTACCTGTAATGGAGGTTTTCATAGACAACATGATAAATCACACACAGACTCTCCCACTGTTCTGGGTTGACTCTTCATATATATATATATATTAGAAGTTTAAGAACTATGGGACTTCACCCACATGCTCAAAAGGACCTTTGGTCTTTTGAGCTTGGAGTTTTATCATTTCCTGTTTATTTGAGACTTTATATAGTGCTTTTCTGTGCAGAAACAAAGCAGTTCAGAAATATAAATACAAGTAAAGGAAAAGAATTCCATAAACTAACAGGAAAGAGGAAATCAGAGAGGACAGATAATAGAGGTAGGGGAAAGAAAGCAGGAGGCAGGTTAACTTATATCCCAGACAACCTAAGCTCCGTATGCCCAAGAAAAAAGGTGCATCTTGAGTTGGGCTTTAAATAAAATAAAGTAAAGGAGAACTTGAGATGAAGGAGTTGGGGCAAGGAATTCCATAAACAGAAATAACATGCCGAGCAGGTTTTATTGGGAAGTGGAATGTGTAATCTGTTGTCATGGAGAGAATGGAGAACCCCAGTTGGAGTGTAAAATGTAAGACATGAAGATAAGCAGGAGACCTAGCAGAGAGGGCTTTGTGTGCAAGGATCAACAACTTGTATTAGCACGTGCTGATATTAGTAGCCAATGATGGTGTTTCAAAAGGGGGTTAACATGATTGAATTTACCTGCAAAAGATAGTACGCGAATGACGGTATTCTCCAGGAACAAGCAGGAAGTCAGTCCTCACTTATGGGTGACGTCGGCACTGACGGAGCTCGCGCGGAGCAATTTCCCAGCGTTCAAAGAAAGCCTTTGGGATTATTACCATGCATGCATGGTTCTCTTCCCGCCCAAGGGTACCATCTTGCTCAGTCTCCCTTTTTCCACGGAGCCCTTCGGACGCACGTCCTTGTACCTCGGAAAAAGTTTAGTTTTCCTCGCCTTAACAGGCTCTTTTCCTTTTTTTCAGTTGCACCAGTCCTCTACCCGTCCTCTCCTTCCTCTCTTTTTCGGAGCTTACGGGGATAGCTTTTCCAAAATTTTTTCTTCGGGCTTTGCGCCCTTTTTTTCTCCTCACTGCTGGCCGCATGGGTCTTCGATCTCGTAGGGGCCGTATTTGCCCCCATGGCCACCGGGTTTAAAAAATGCGATAGATGCTCTAGGAACATGTCGCTTACAGACACTCATGACTGTTGTCTAAGGTGTCTGGGAGCCGACCATGACCCAGAGCTCTGTAAGATAATATCCTCTAAGGCCCTGCTCAACCGTAAGCAGAAGTCCAAAGACATTTTTCGAAAGGCTGCCTCGGAGTCTCTGGTGGCACCCTCGGTCGTCTCCCCTCCAGTGGGTTTTCTCCCGGTGGTACTGTGTTCCAGGCGCAAGAAGAAGAAGGCTTCGAAGTCGATGCATGGGGCCCCCGACAAGCGTGAGCGCTCCTGTGCCCGGTCACTTAGCCCCCTTTGGCGTTCCTGAGAGTCGGACAAGGAGCGGCCCTGCAAGGTACCTCACAGAGAAATGGAGGCCTCCAGCGAAGGCGCCCAGTCTCCTGAGGGCCGTCCCGGTGAGGACCCCCTCTCCTCCTCGATGCCCGATCCGATGACCCCGGTATCTGCGTCCCAGGGCCCCATTCCCACATGGGAGTCCCATATGCTTGCGCTGGAATGCAGCATTTCTGCGTTTATCACTTCCCAGCAGGCGCTCATTGCCAGCTTTGCGGACTCGTGCCCGGAGAACGCGGGTCCCTCGTGTGGGACACCCAAGTCCATCCAAGAAACCCCGAGAGCCACGGGCCTCGTGAGGGTCCTCGACATCTGTCTCGCTCACTCTCTTGTTCTTCGGGGGCGAGATTGTCCAAGGCCTCCGGCTCCAGGCCATTGGACAGGGCGAACCGCACGGCTCGGATCCCTCGACCAACTTTTTGGACTGGGAATCCAATTGGGACACATCCCCGGAGAGTCGCACCCACTGGGATCTTCCGTCGGACCCCTCGTTGCCTGATCTCCAGCGGCGTTCACCGCCCGAGGACACCACCTTTTTGGTGTTTATTCGGGACATGGCTCGGGCCCTCAACCTGGTCACCCAGGCCGAGGAGGACCCTCATGCTGAAGAACTTGATATTCTTTAGTACGAGGCCCCGCCCAGGGAATCCCTCACTGTGCCAGTGCCACCGATTCTATCTCGGCTACTGCTCCGCATGTGGAAGGCCCCAACCTCGGTTCCCATTGTAAGCAAACGCCTTGACACAATGTACAAGGTGCAGCGAGGGCCAGGCTTCTGAAAGACCCAACTTCCACACACCTCGATGGTTGTGGAATCAACCATGAGGAAGCAGAAATCAAGAGCCCTTGATGCCCTGGCCGCAAGGCCTATCAAGGTTCCATGCTCTCTTGTCGCATACAAGCATACCAATTATATATTGGTATGTTCCTCCGCGACTTGGTGAAAGAATTTGAAGGTTTCTCCGCGGGCCTCAGGGGCGAGCCCCGCGACAGGTTCTGCACCATGCTGAAATCAGTGGCTGATTGCTCCAAGTATATCTCTCGAGCCTCCTATGATGGCTTTGAGACGTCGGCTCGGGTGGTGGCCGCAGGCATCGGAGCCTGCCAGCAGGCTTGGCTCCAATCTTCGGATTTGGAGTAGTGGGTACAGGAGAAACTGGATGTGCCCTGCCTCGGCGAACAGCTTTTTGGTAAGCCGATGGAGGAGAAGGGTGTGGAGATCAAAATGGAGTACATCACTAGGACCCATCTCTACTTGAAGACCTCTATGCTGCCTCGGAAGAAGCAGCCTACCAAGAAGCCTTTCTTCCCCAGGAAAGGCTTCCAGTACAGTGGCTACCATCCGTACCCGGCTACCCCCACGCTGACCACTCCCTTGCAGGGGAAGCCCGACCAGGGCCACTGTAAACCAAAGGGCCAGACGCCGGCTCCCTTACAACCCCCTCAGGGGTTTTGACGCCAGCGGCATAGCCCCTCGCCCTCCGCAATGCAGCAGCCAGTGGGGGATGCCTGTCCTGCTTTGCCCCGTCATGGACGCTTATCACCTCGGACAACTTGGTCCTCCAGATCATCCAGGAGGGCTATTGCCTCCACTTTGACAGGCTTCCACCCCCTTTCTCCCTGGCAGAGCCTCCTCGACTCCCCGCACACCAGCTTTTGCTGTAGTGGGAATTACACTCCCTCCTTGCCCAACAGGCAGTCGAAGGTCCCTCCCCAACTTTGAGGTCAGGGCTTTTACTACTGGTACTTCCTCGTCCTGAAAAAGACGGGGGGGGGGGGGTCTGTGGCCCATCCTTGACCTCCGCAAGATAAACAAGTTCCTGGTGCGAGAGAAATTCAAGATGTTATCTCTTGGCGTGCTGCTGCCCTTCCTCTGGCAGGGCGACTGGCTATGCTCCTTGGATCTAAAGGACGCTAATGCCCATATCTTGATCCACCCCCAACACAGGCAGTACCTGCGCTTCAGGGTGCAGGGAGAGCACTTCCAGTACAGAGTGCTCCCCTTCGGCCTTGCATCTGCCCCACAGTTCTTCACGAAGTGCCTTGTCGTGGCTGCCGCTCACCTTCGGCGCCGGGGTGTGCCGATGTTTCCCTACCTCGACGACTGGCTCATTACAGGCTCCTCTGCTGAGGAGGCCCGGCAAGTGATGTCACGCACTGTCCTCCTTGAGCCGACACAGGCTTTCGAGTTCATCGGGGCGTGCCTCGATACTCGGCAGTCCATTGCCTACATGCCGGTGGATCGCTCCACCACCTCCGAGCTCTGGCGGCTCACATCCAAAGCGCCCACCAGGTCACCGCTCTGTCCATGCTACGTCTCTTGGGCCACATGGCCTCAACCGTGCATGTCATTCTTCACTCCCGTCTGCACATGTGGACGACCCAGTGGTGTCTCAGCTCCCAATGGAGTCAATCCCTCGGACACCTCAGGGACTCTGTCAGGGTTCTTCTCGACCTTCTTTTGTCCCTGAACTGGTGGACAAACCCCCACAACCTCCTGCGGGGTTCGTCTTTCCAGGTCCCATAGCACAATGTGGTACTGACCACAGATGCTTCCCTGTTAGGGTGGGGAGCCCATTGTGGGTCTCTCTGCACGCAGAGGCAGTGATTGCCTGTGGAAGCTCAGCAGCACATAAACCTGCTCAAGCTCAGGGCCATCTGGTGGGCCTTGAGGACCTTCAAGGATGTTCTCAGCGGGAAGTCGGTTCTGGTGCAGACCGACAACTGGGTAACGATGTTCTACATCAACAAAGAGGGGGGCAAGGGGTCGCACTCCCTCTGCAGTGAGGCAGTCCTTATCTGCTCTTTTACCATTTGAGGGAGGATGTCCCTCAAGACGACATACCTCCCGGGTCAGGAGAATGGCCTGACGGACAGGCTCAGCAGAATCTTTCGCCCCCATGAGTGGTGCCTGGATCCCAAAGTGGCAGGCTGGCTGTTTCTACGCTGGGGCACTCCAGCGATGGGCCTCTTCGCCAGCCCCCAGAACACACAGCTTCCTTGCTTCTGCGGCCTGGTGCTGCACCCGGGCAGGGAGGGCCCCAGTGTTTCTCCTGGACTGGTCCTCTCCTATATGCATTCCCTCCTTTCCCCCTCATTTCAAGGACTCTGTTCAAGGTTCAATGGGACGGGACATCGCTGATTCTCGTGGCCTCTGCAGCCTTGGTTCCCATTCCTGTTCCGGCTGTCTTCGGATCCTCCAATTCCCCTGGGCTCTGCTAGGGACTTGCTGATGCAGGAAGAGGGTCGGGTACTACACCCGAACCTACCCTCCCTATCCCTCATGGCTTGGTGGCTGAACGGGTCTCTCTAGCCTCTGTGGTCCTTCTGGAGGAGGTCGAGGAAATCCTCCTTGCCTCGAGGAAGGACTCCATTAGGCAGGCTTATGCCTTTAAGTGGAAGCGCTTCTCCGTCTGGTGCTCGGAACACCAGATTGACCCCTTCTCGTGCCCGGTTCGGTGGGTTCTCCAGTACCTCCTCCATCTCTCGAGGGAAGAGCTGAAGTCAAACTCTGTTAGGGTTCATTTGAGCGCCATATCAGCTAATCATCTCCCTATCGAGGAAAAGCCTCTCTCAGGACAGCCACTAGTCTCCCGCTTCATGCGGGCCCTTCTGTTATCCAAATCGCCCATCCGTCCCCCTCTGGCGGAATGGGACTTGAACGTGGTGCTCACACAGCTCACTCGCCCACTCTTCAAGCCGATGGCAACATGTTTGTTCCGACACTTGTACTGGAAGGTGGCCTTCCTGGTGGCACTGACCTCGGCTCGCCGAGTCAGTGAGCTTCAGGCGCTCATGGCTGACACCCCTTACACCAGGTTTTATCGGAACAGAGTGGTACTCCGGACACACCCTAAGTTCTTACCCAAGGTCGTGTTGGCCTTTCATCTCAACCAAGAGATAGTGCTCCCAACCTTCTTCCCGAGGCCCCAAGCCGATCAGGCGTTGGCGGCTCTCCATACCCTCAACTGCAAGCGGGCCCTAGCCTTCTACTTGCAGCAGACCCAGACTCACCGCAAGTCTGACAGATTTTTCCTGAACTACGATCCTAATAGGCAGGGGCAAGCAGTCACCAAGTGCACCCTCTCTATTTGGGTGGCGGACTGCATTGCATTCGCCCAAGCGAAGGCAGGCGTCCCTCTGGATCGTTCAGTCACTGCACATGGGGTCCAAGCCAAAGCGGCCTGGGTGACCTCACTGCGCTCCATGCCCATGATGGACATCTGCCAGGTGGCAACCTGGTCTTCTACGAACACCTTCACCGCCCCCTACTGCCTGGAGACGGAGTCCTGCCAGGACAGCGCTTCGGCCAGGCTGTACTCCGTAATCTGTTCGGGGTATAAGCAACTTCTGCCCTCCAACCCTTCTTCATGGCTTCACCCCGAGGACCCAAAGACTCTGGCTCCTTCGGGCTTCGGCTTCTGCTCATGGCCTTGTGGAGGCGTTTTTTGGTTACAGGTTCAGTAGCCTGTAGCTAGGGAGGTCCCATAAGTGAGGACTGACGTCCTGCTTGTTCCTGGAGAAAGTGTAGTTACTCACCTGTAAGAGGTGTTCTCCAGGGACAGCAGGAATCAGTCCTCACTACCCTCCTGCCTCCCCTGATGAATTGCTGAATTTTTGTCCTTCACTTGCCATCTGCTTGGTAGAGCTCGAGCTAAGGGAACTGACTGAGCAAGATGGCACCCTTGGGCGGGAAGAGGACCACGCATGCGTGGTAGCAGTCCCAAAGGCTTTCTTTGAAAGCTGGGGAATTGCTCCACGCGTGCCCTGTTGGTGCCGACGTCACCCATAAGTGAGGACTGATTCCTGCTGTCCCTGGAGAACACCTGTTACAGGTGAGTAACTACGCTTTCTGAACTGCTTGGAGATGCTTTAGTGATGGAGGCAGACTGGCATAGTCAGAATTACAATAGTCCAGACGGGTGATAACACAACTAAGCAACAAGAAGGCCAAAGCAGAAGAACTGAGGAACAGACGAATGGTATGGCACTTATGTAATGCAAAAAACAACTTTTTCACAACTGAACCTGTATTGTGAGAATGACAGATCGGAATCCAGTATGATGCCAAAATATTTCAAGGTTGAGGTGACTTGAATTTGTGAATGGTCTATAGAAGCACAAATGATGAAGAGCCGCCAGTTAAATGGTGGATGTTTTTTTTCTGGGGTTTAATTTAAGTTGGTTGGTATAAATTCAGGAAGCAATGAGATTAAGTATGTGATCAGTGATTGAAAAGTCAGGCCTTAGGGGAGTGTAAGGGATAAAAGAGCAAAACCTCATTAGCATAGTAGTAAGAATGGCTATTTAGGTCCTGGACCAGTACAGCAAGGGGACTGAGGAAAAGATAGAACCCCGTGGGACTCCACAGGGGGAGAGGTAGGGAGTCGGAGTAGACCGTGTTAACATGAACCTGAAAGGAACAATCTGAGAGGAATGAGGTAAACTGTTTATATATGGAACCAGAAATGCCAGTATCTGCCAGGTGACTGAGGAAAATTGAGTGGACAATGGCATCAAATGCAGTTGTGAGATCCAAAGATACAGCAAGTGTTATGTTTCCACAGTCCAGTGAAGAATAAATCTCATTCTGAAGTGATGTTATGACTGTTTCAGTGCTATCACGCTCCCAAAATGTATGTATAACCAAAAATAGATGCTAAGTTCCTCACTAAGATAGTTGTAAAATATAGCCACAGCATGTGCATGTAAAAAGCCTTTATAATTCGATACGCCATCTGTATACAGGAAACAAAGCTATAAGTACAGTATTTTGATAGCATCATATCTAATCAGATATCCAAAGTGTCTCTTTGCTTATTACCTTATACTGTAACCAGCATAGGCAAAACAAGCATAGGCAAGAATGGAAGTAACAAAAGTCATGATATGCTTATACTATTGTATGCTATTGTAAACCCAAACAACCATGGCCTACTCCCATGCTATAGCCCCACTACTAACAAATAACCACCACTCTACACAAAATAACCCTAACAAAAATAGAGTGAAAAAAATCTAAATATATGAGCTAGCGTATAAATGCATTTTTGTCAGAAGAACAGCCATGAGGTTAAAACTGCCTCTCGAAGCTGTTACTTCCATTTTACTCAATTTTATTAATATATTAAATAAGCTCACAACGGAGCCATAAATAAAGGTGAAAAACCACCACAATTTGGTGCTGCCTACAACAAAAGCATAACTGAATTCGTGCATATGGATTTCAAAATTAAAAACCAGTACTTATCTCAACTGCTGTCCCCCCGCATTTTATCAACTACACGTGGAGCGGGCTACGGCAGCAATTTTAAGACATCTTCTTTGCACTTCAGCTTGAGAACAATAAATACAAGAGGTACATCCAAAATGACCTGCTTCTAAAGGTCTTTCTAGTATACAAGCTATAACGGGCAGTGAATGGAAGGTACCCAATTCCGATCTAGTTCACAGAGCTCGCTGGTACACCACTTGTCTAACATCCTTTGTGGTATACGTTTTGGTTTGCCCTTGTGGCCTTTTATACATTGGCAGGACGGTCCGTTCTGTGCGGACCCGTTTGAGTGAGCATGCATCTAGAATCAGGAATGGGATAATATCAGCTCCCATAGTTCAACATTGCTTAGATTTACATCATACCTTTGAAGATTTAACTTGGAGAGTACTTGATAGGGTGCCGGAAAATCCAAGGGGTGGAGATCGTGAGCAATTGCTCCAAACACTTGAACAACGATGGATTTTTTCTTGGTCTACAGTTGAACCATTGGGACTTAATAAAGAACTGGACTGGATCAGTATCCACGCCCTCAACAACTAGAAGAGGAAGAGTATGGAAATCTACAGGAAACAAAGTGTCTGCAGCAGGGAAGAAAGAGGGCATTATGTGGTAAGGTCCATGAGTGAACTGTTGCCGGGGCATGGCTACTTATATTTGAATGGGTTGATGGAGCAGACAAGGAAAATGAAACTAGGAAATGGTCAGTTCAGGGCAAAGCTTGGGTGGAAAAACTGGTCAGAATGAGTAGTGAAGAGCTGTTGATAAAGACAAGGTCAAGAGTATGATCAGCTACATGAGTGGCCTGAGAGAGCTTCTTTGGAGATGAGTCATATTGTGGTAGGCCATGGCCTAGCATGGCCTCTTGCTATGAAAGGCCTGTAACTTAGGCCTGGATTCTAACCCATACTATAGCTAGAAAAGAACCAAAAATTTGTGTGAAATAAGAAAACTGGTTTTGAAATGCTTAATCAGAAGTTTTTATGAATTCATAAGTCTTCTATTATTCTCTTGTATGTGAAAGAACAGAAATGTTTCAGAATATGCATTCCTGGAGCCAAGGTTAGCCTTGAAGTTAAGTCAAGAACTGGACCATTGTTAGAACGGTCCCGAGGGAGGGGGACCAGTTGCTAGCCTCCGGAGGGATTTCTAATTGGATAATTGAAGGGAATGTATAGCCAATGAAATGTTTGCATGTATCAAATGTATTGAGCTAGAACCAATGAAAAGTTTTCATGTATCAAGCTAGAAAAGTGGTATAAAAAGTTATGTCTTTATGGAGAGCTCCGCTCAGTTCCTTGAAAGCTTTGACTGACTGGGCCTGTGCACAAATAAACTGGTTTGGACCCTGTAAATTGACTCCTGGACTTGTTCATTGACTGCAGTTTGCTGCTACATTTCTTGGTGCGTTGTCGGGAAATGCGAGTGGTAAATGGTATTCAAGTGAATAAATCCACGTAATTCGCCTTGAGGTTTGGTCCGGTTGGAACCATGTCTGTCCGACTGCAGGGGAACTTCTCAGGCGCCGTCGATCACTTTGTATCGGAGAGGGTTCTGCCTGCCTCGGCGGGCCATTGGGTCCAGCTGGCCAACATCTCCGACCCGGGGGAATCCAGGGTCCAACTCAGAAGCTGGTGTGGTATCGGGGACCGGATCCGGTGAGTAACTGTTTTTGTATTATTAAGTCAGACAGTACTGGAACCTGGAACCATATGGTAATGGGAAAAATGGTAAAAGGACACTGATCACGTCTGGAGCGGTCCGAGTACTCTTGCAAGGGCTATTAAGAGCGCAAGAGGAAACCACTGACTCCTTCTGGTAAAAAAATCATGATTAACGGTAATGGTAAAAAATTTTGGTAAGCCTAGATAGTCAGGATTGGGCTTTTGGGAAATGCAATTGTGAGATGTGTAAGTGAGAGGTCTTGAAAAAGGCCAAGCGAGAGTGGACTTCGGACTAGCGCAGTTCCTAGCCGGGCGACTGCGTCTAGGTCGCGAAACGGAGGAAGCTTTTGGTGTATTGTCCGTCCTTACTGTGTGTCTGATTTTTGTTATCTGTTGAAACTGCGAGTTCCCCTTCTGGTATAAATGTGAGATTATTCTGTTGGGTAATTTGTGACAGTTTACCGGTTAAGAAATAGTACTAAGAAAGGAAGAAAGAAGACGTAAAACGTTACTTTAAAATCAAGGATCTGTCTCACTTATTTTAGTTTCCCTTCAGAACAGCTGAGACTGGCAAGCGAGAAAGACTGGGCCTGTCTGGAGAAAGAATGTAGCTGTTAACCCTGTGAGGGCTTGTTTTCAGCGTTCTGAAGCTGAGCTGAACTGTGATTATTTTAGGAAAATTGTACCTGTTTTATTCAATGTGTCTTAATAGTGATGTTCCTTCTGCTATGGTCATGTATTATATATCATGTAATAGGAATGTTTAGTCAGAATTTTGAATCCTGATAGTTTTGGGCTTAAGCCTAGGAAAGGGTTAAGTTCTTATTAACCCCGTTCGAGTTCCTGGACTTGTGCGGACCAAGTGAGATAGGTATAATGCAGTTGTGGTCTTAGCTTTGTTTTGTGTTTATGTTCAAAATCTTCAGTAAGCACTGTAATAGTTTAAATAGGCAGTGATAGAAAAATTCAGGAAACTGCTGAGTGAATAAGGAGTTCATCGTGTTTGAATTCTAGTTCCTGATATACTGCGACAAGCACCTCATAGAAGACATGCTTATTGTTAATAAAAATAAAATGAGGAAAAAAGTGTATATGTATTCTAGATATCCACCCACTTTATGAAAAAGTATCCGGAATGTCTTTAGAATATCTCCTTCCTAAACTGTAAGATTTAAAGAAATTTATTTTGCAGAGACATTATTCAGCTTAAGTGCTGAGTACGGCTGGCAGTTAGCTTCCATGCCAAGTATTATCATTCCAGTCATAAATAACAGATATGTGGTCGTCATGTTCGGTTCTTTCTATTGGAATTGTTGTTATCACATGTTGCAAAATAATAGTTTTATATTTTAAGGACTTTATCTAAATTGTTCCTGTTTAGAATGAGCACACACATCTATTATGCTTATTACAATCAATCTATGCTTATGTTTTCAGCCTACCCTTTGTTTACAGCAATAATATGTTTTTTTCTAATAAGTGCACCCAGAGGAACATTATTGTATAGTTCTGATTCGTAGTCCATAGGAAAATGCAACCTGACTGGCCGCCCCCTCTGTCTGTTGTTAACTACGTCACCATGGGGGAGGGGGGGGTCAGAGTCCATGCAGATTTTGTTGAAATGTATGCCTAGGGATTTAGCAAGGGCTCTGCTGGAGACTACGGATTGAAAAAAAAAAAAATCTCCCACCCTATTAGAAATGTTCTGTGAAAGGGGGGTGGCCAGTGTTAGTTACTTCATGGCCCCGTAGTTTCCCGTGTTTATCAGATTGTACAGAGAATATTCCCTGATCAGTTTCCCTACATAGGATTCCTGGTTAAATGTTTGAAAAAAAAAGAAAACAAGCTCTCCTGGATAGAGCGTTGCTATGAGAAACGGTGTAGGAAATTAGTAGCAAACACAAGAGGGCCCGGAAGTCTGAGAGAAAAAAAAAAAAAAACTGCCCGTTTCCTCAGCTCTGCCATCATCCCGAGCAGAGCCTGGAGCAAGGGGGGGAGGGGGGATACCTCCCTGCAAATGTCACTAGCCACCTCCGCAGCAGGAGAAGGCCCCGGCACAGTTTAAAAGTACCGATGACACTACAAGTAGGGATTTATTTGCTAGTTCAGCCTGATTGCCATATGCCTTCAGATGTACAACTACCAGTAAGAGAGAGGGTCACGTAATCCCATTGCACTAGGTCCAGCTTTGCACTAGCCAGCTGACCAGCTTTGTTTCTGGCATTATACCTTCTACGCTGAGAAACCATAGGATTTGATTGAATTAATGAACAGTATTATGCAGACCCAATCCAAATAGCGCAGACAGCCCTCACTATATACCCCATGCAATCTAGCAGCCCAGGAGAATTTGCGTTTTTGTCAGTCAGTCCCAGAAAGATATAAAAACAGAAATTGCATAAACTGGATGGATTTGTGGGCATGATAGTTAATGAATGTAACGGAGAAAGTGAATGATACTTTAGTAAGGACCAGAGGACGTGGAAGAGGCCGCGGAAGTGAAAGGCCTAAATTGGGTGTGAATCAGTGCGCCCATTGCAGAGAAGAAGGACATTAGAGAAGTGAATGCCCGTATCTTGACTCCACCCCCAGGGGGGAGGAGGGAGTACTTGATTGCAGAGTCATAAAAAAAATAAACCGAGCACAGTGTTCCAGCAAGAAAGGGAAGCAGCCATAGAGGGAGTGGCAGCCAAAGAGGGCTATAGCATGAATGAAGACTAGGCCAGACCGGACTCCAAGTTTCCCTGGGTCCCCAGGAGTCAGTCTGAAAATAGGGGACCAATATATGGACTTTATGAGGGATACAGGAGCAGAATACTAAAGCCAGTAGCCCCTGTGTTTTTCTCGATGCAGCACCATTGTCAGAGTTACTGGGTCTAAGGCCACAAAGCCTATCCTGCAGAACCACATGTGTGAACTAGGGGGATAGAAAATAACGCACCAGTTCTTGTATATGCCCGAGTGTCCAATTCCACTTCTGGGCCGAGACATGCTTGTTCAGCTCCAGGCCCAAATATCTTTTGCAGATGGGGGAGAAATGCAAATGACTGTGAACCCAAAGCCTGCTGGGTTAATGGTGCTTACTGTTCCCCGAGAAGAAGAGTAGCGGTTCTATAAGTGCATCTCCAATCAAGCCAGCTAGTTCCTGTATACCCACCAACCTCATAGCCCCACCTGAAGTATGGGCAGAAGATAATCCACCTGGCCTAGTGAAGAACATAGCCCCTGTCATTGTCACCCTCAAGCTAGGAGTGGAACCAGTGCATGTGACCAGCCATTGAAGGAATTCACCACCATCTGATGAAACTGCTGAAGTATGGACTTCTCAAGGAATGTCAGTCACCTTGGAACACCCCCCCTTCTCCCAGTAAAGAAGCCTGGGACAGGGGATTATCACCCAGTACAGGACCTAAGGCGAGTGAATGATGCAGTTGAAACTATACACCCTATAGTACCAAATCCTTATATTCTCTTGGGACTGATCCCTGCTG
Source organism: Ichthyophis bannanicus (assembly GCA_033557465.1). Classification (NCBI taxonomy): domain Eukaryota; kingdom Metazoa; phylum Chordata; class Amphibia; order Gymnophiona; family Ichthyophiidae; genus Ichthyophis; species Ichthyophis bannanicus. Next base: position 1,075,014,406 of record CM066032.1, read on the forward strand.
AGGCTGCTCACTTTACCGTTTTGGACCTGAAAGATGCCTTTTTCTGTGTGCGCCTAGCCCCCACCAGTCAACTTTTGTTTGTTTTTGAATGGCAAGACCCCACAACAGGAAGGCGGGGACAACTCACTTGGACTAGATTACTTCAAGGATTCAAGAATTCACCTACTCTCTTCAGTGCTATTTTAAATCAAGATCTTCCCAGCTACTATGTGAAACCAGGGGAAAGGGTTCTTCTCCAGTATGTGGACAACTTGCTTATAGCCACCAACTCAGAAAGTGAATGTCCACAAGCCACCAGTGAACTCTTGCACCTTTTTAATGAGGCTGGATACAAAGTCTCAAGAGCCAAGGCATAATTATGTCAAACAAGTTAAATACCTAGGATTCCAGTTGTCCAGCAGAATTAGACGCCTGAGACCAGAACGTAAAGAAGCTGTATGCAGTATTCCTGCTCCAACCACCAGGAGGCAAGTGAGAGCCTTCTTGGGTGCCACAGAGTACTGTTGTATATGGATTGGAACAATCTCCATTAGAATGGGGACCTGAACAAGAAACAGCATTCAAGACTCTGAAGACAGCCCTGATGACATCACCAGCCCTTGGACTACCAGATGTACAGAAGCCATTTCATCTATATGTCCATGAGTCACAAGGAAATGCCTTGGGAGTGTTGACTCAGCCACTTGGATCTTGGCAGCGACCTGTAGCGTATCTATCTAAGCAATTGGACATTGTTGCGAAAGGATGGCCACCTTGTCTGAGAGCCATCGCAGCTACAGCACTTCTAGTAACTGAAGCAGACAAGCTCACTCAGGACAAAATCTCTGTGTAATAGTGCCACATTCTGTTCAAACCCTCATGGACCACAAAGGAAATTACTGGTTCACCAACTCACAAATGCTAAAGTACCAGAGCATGTTGTGTGAAAATCAATTGCAATTGATGGTCAGTCAAGCCTTGAACCCAGCTACACTGTTACCAATTAGAACTGACCCTCCTGATCATGACTGCATAGAAGTCATGGATACTGTATTCTCAAGTCGACCAGACCTGACAGATATGCCTTTTGAAGATCCAGAACAAACTTTCTTCGTGGATGGAAGCAGTCTTGTAGTCAATGGACATCGTTGTGCTGGATATGCAGTAGTAACCCTGGATCTTGTAATTGAATCTTCAGCCCTAGCCTCAGGAACATCAGCACAGAAAGCAGAATTGATAGCACTCACAAGAGCACTAATACTGGGAAAAGGACTCTGTATAAATGTATACACAGATTCTAAGTATGCATTCACAACATTGCATGCTCATGGAGCCTTGTACAGAGAACGGGGATTGATAACTTCAGGAGGAAAATCTATCAAATATGGCCCAGAGATATTGACATTGTTAGATGCTGTATGGGCCCCCGAGCAAGTTGCAGTTATGCACTGTCAAGGACATCAAGCAGGAAAAAGAGAAATTGCACAAGGGAACAGATTTGCAGATGCCTCTGCTCGTAAAGCAGCCATTACCGGACAGACTCTAACTCAGAATACTACAATTCAAGCAGTTCTATTTCCTGTACCTCTTAATTCATGGCCCGATATACTACAAAAGAATTGGACAATTATTGTGAACAAGAAGGGGGGAGTACTCAGAAATGGATGGATAGAACTTCCACCACAGGAAGGAAGTCAACCTCCTGGACAAATAGTGATTCCTGAAGCATTAAGTTTAGCCTTTGTTCAAGCATTTCATCAAGCAACACATTATGGAAAAACTGCAATGACGAGCTTTGAAACCTCATTTTTATATTTCTTTGTTGGGACCTTTGACAGCTTCAGTAGCTCGTCAATGTAAAACATGTGCCAAGAACAATGCCAAGCAAGGTCCTAATCTACCAATAAGAATTCAATCAACAGGAGTTACTCCCATGAGTAATTTTCAAGTGGACTTTACTGAAATGCCAAAAGCAAATGGATACTGTTACTTGCTTGTTCTAGTGTGTACCTACTCTGGGGGGGTAGAAGCTTTTCCCACCAGGACTGAGAAAGCCAGAGAGGTCACTAAAGCCCTACTTCGTGAAATTGTTCCAAGATTTGGAATACCATTAGTCATAGGGTCAGACAATGAGCCCTCATTTATATCCCAAGTAACTCAACAGTTAGCTAAAGCTCTACAGATACAATGGAAGTTACACACAGCATACAGACCTCAGAGTTCAGGGAAAGTAGAGCGTATGAATAGAACTCTGAAATCTCAATTGTCCAAACTTTGTCAGGAAACACATTTAAAATGGCCACAGGTACTTCCAATAGCTCTTTTAAGGATACGCTCAGCACCTACTAAGTCATTAGGACTTTCTCCCTATGAGATTTTGTATGAGCGACCCTCGCCTATTGTATAGGGAATAAAAGGAGATATGAAACAGATAGGATCTGAAATTACTAGACAAAAACTATTGGTTTTAAGTTCTGTTTTGCAGAGTCTTCCTATGTGGATACGAGATCAGCTACCCATCAACTTGACTGAACCGCTGCATCCTCTCACGTCTGGAGTCTCGGTGTGAATCAAAGAGTGGAGAAAGACACCGTTGACACCGCATTGGAAGGGACCTTATGTTGTCATCTTGTTAACCCCAACAGCAGTTAGAGTTGCAGACCTCGAACCCTGGATTCATCACAGCAGAGTGAAATCAGCAGCAGCTCCAGAGCCAGACCAGTAAACATCAGAACATGATCCAGAAGTTCCATTGCAGCTAACTTTGCAAAGACAAGCAAATTGAAAAAAATTCAGGAAATTTTGAAAAGAGACTGTGCTAATATAGAACTCCTGAATCCCAAGAGACTATTTGTTTATTCTGAAGAGATTATCATCAACAGAAAGAGACTGTATTATGGACTATATTTGAAAATCTTTGTGCCATTTTGATCAAGGACAGTGCAAACTAAAAGGACTGTGTCTATTGAAATACGTTGGAATCTACAGCTCTACACACCAACCAATGAAATTGGTAAGGTCATGTACAGCGGAAGCTTGAGGATCTACAATCAACGCTAAACCTGTTGCATGCTACTGAGAGCAAAACAGGTCAACGTACAGTAAAGAAGAAGAAGACTTCGTGGTCAAGAATTATCAACAGTTGCACTGGTTTTTCAAAGACTTGCACTAATTCTTCAGAGACCTTTCATCATGATTCTCTACTGTTTCATCTTGACAGCAGCCTTGGGGTGCTTTGAACTGACTTTTGCCTTGCCACCCTGTGCTGCATGCATAACTACTACTCGTACTGAAGAAAAGATTACACAGACTTTGCTTTATCATACCTACTATACTTGTACAGATATAGTGAGACAATGTATTTTACCTCTCTACCTACGTAATATATCTGCAATCATTGAGAATATTGTAGAAAGAAAGACAACAGCTAAGCTCCTAGCTATGAGACGGTATCGGCCTATACCAAATGACATGGCAACAACTCAAGTATAAGTGATTTGTTTCTCACCCATCTTAACATTCAGGGTGAGAATAATCAAAGGGGGGAATGTGGTAGGCCATGGCCTAGCATGGCCTGTTGCTATGAAAGGCCTGTAACTTAGGCCTGGATTCTAACCCATACTATAGCTAGAAAAGAACCAAAAATTTGTGTGAAATAAGAAAACTGGTTTTGAAATGCTTAATCAGAAGTTTTTATGAATTCATAAGTCTTCTATTATTCTCTTGTATGTGAAAGAACAGAAATGTTTCAGAATATGCATTCCTGGAGCCAAGGTTAGCCTTGAAGTTAAGTCAAGAACTGGACCATTGTTAGAACGGTCCCGAGGGAGGGGGACCAGTTGCTAGCCTCCGGAGGGATTTCTAATTGGATAATTGAAGGGAATGTATAGCCAATGAAATGTTTGCATGTATCAAATGTATTGAGCTAGAACCAATGGAAAGTTTTCATGTATCAAGCTAGAAAAGTGGTATAAAAAGTTATGTCTTTATGGAGAGCTCCGCTCAGTTCCTTGAAAGCTTTGACTGACTGGGCCTGTGCACAAATAAACTGGTTTGGACCCTGTAAATTGACTCCTGGACTTGTTCATTGACTGCAGTTTGCTGCTACAATATAGGAAGGAAACAAAAGCCTCATCTTGATCGCTGGTGATTTCAATATTCTTGTAGATGCCCCCTTGCAAGCTCAACAGACTGGGAAGAGAAATTAAAAGTTCCACGATGGATTGCTGGACATGACCCCAAGAAGTAGGGTCTATGCAAGGTGGTCTTCATTTACATAGATTCAGTAAAATAGAGGGAAGTGGAATGAGAGTGGGGAACATTTTGGTGCTGTTGGATGATGTTGTGGCAGGTGAAGGCCTGTGATCCACAGTGTCTGACATAAGCAAGCAAGCCTAACTAGCTTGACCTGTAAATGAAGTCTGTAGAGAGGCCCATAGGAATTGCACATCCCCCAATATGCTGCTGTAGAATTAGAACTCAGTAAAAGCATTGATTTAGCTTAGACAAGCAGAATAGATGGAAAAATACAGAGAAGTACGTTTAAAACTGCTGACAGAGAAATTACAGAGCCCTGCTTCCCTACACGTACAAACTAGCTCAATGGCCTTGAAAGAAGGAAAGTAACAAGTTGGTGAACTGGCCATTGTAATTGGGACTAGAAGGGGGGTAAGCAGGTGCTGAGCCCACTCAAAGAACATAATTGGATAATCATATTGTAGCAGCAGATAAACATGCAATAAATAAATCCAGGAGTCTTTTCAAGGATCCAAGCCAGTTTAATGTGCACATGGCTCAAGCAATAAGCAATTTCAAAATGGCTGAGCAATGGCTTCTAGTAAAACAACAACTTTTATAGCTTTCTTGTCCATTCTAAGCATAGGCAAACTTTTCATTGGTCCCAGTACCCCTCTCACCCATCTATTGGTCCCGGTACTGATATTGGTACCCAATCGGGACTCTGGTCTGGGCCCAGCACCTGGTTGCCCCCCTTCTAGTCCCAATTACAATGGTCAGTGTCTCCAACTTGTTACTTCTCTCCTCCAAGGTCGCTGAGCTTGTTAAAACATATGGGAAGCAGAGGCACTGTGACCTTGCTCTCTGCAGAGTTAATTAATTCCATAGAAGCATAGCACACCTTATCAGTACCAATTAAACTTGTTTTTCTTTATTTTCTAAGTTTCGTTTCTGCTTAGCTATGTTCAGTTAAACTGAGTTAAGTTTCAATTCTATGGTGTCATCATTCAGGGGGGTTTTCATTCCTCTGGGCCTAACTACAGGCTTCAGTTACAGGTCAAGCTGCTCAGGCCTGTCTGCTTAGTTCAATTAGCATGGATCATAGGCCGTCGCCTACCACATTCCCCCCTTTGATTATTCTCACCCGCATGTTAATAAGGTGTGAGAATCAAATCACATAATACTAGGTAAAGGTATCACTCTGTGGTATAGGGTAGTAAGTTCACATAGCTAGCATCTTTGTAGCTGTCTTACGCTCTACAGTGTTATTAATAACTGAAGTTATCATTTGCAAGCAAAATGGCAAGAAACAAGGGAGCAACAGGCAGATAGTCAAAGTCCATAGTTTGGCAAGAGTGGGAAAAAGAACTAAAGGATTAGAAGGTTCGGTTGCATCTTTGTTGTGCTGTCATAAAGCTTCTGATTTAGACAGACCAGCTGTCCATCCTTCGTAGTAGATTGTGGTCCAGTCCGAACAAAACACAAACTGTCAACAATGGGGTGGGCCAATACCCACTCACTAGTAGTATTATGTAAATCAGTCTGATTGTATAGGATAGAATAGTTCAGTTCTTGCGTCTCCCAGGGCCACTGATCTCCCATCTTAGTTCCTCCACAATAGAAACAGTCAGAAGTGTGGAGACTAGATGCTATTGCTCCAGTAAGTTCAAGAAACAAGTTCTGGTGGTGGTATGAGGAATTGCAACGGTGGCTTGCATAGCCTTGTAGAAAGTCAAGATCTAGAACAACTTTTGGATTGGAGAGTATACCAATGCAAGTATAGGGAGAATGATAAAACAAGGTCTGAGTGACCTTCGGTCCAGTTCATGTTGTACTTATACAGGCTGCCCAGGGAGATAAGGCAAAAGTCATTTCAAAGCACTCCAAGGCTGCTATCACGATGAAACAGTAGAGAATCATGATGAAAGTTCTCTGAAGAATTAGTGCAAGTCTTTGAAAAACCAGTGCAATCTGTTGATAATTCTTGACCACGAAGTCTTCTTCTTCTTTACTGTACGTTGACCTGTTTTGCTCTCAGTAGCATGCAACAGGTGTAGCGTTGATTGTAGATCCTCAAGCTTCCGCTGTACATGACCTTACCAATTTCATTGGTAGGAGTGTAGAGCTGTAGATTCCAGCGTATTTCAATAAACACAGTCCTTTTAGTTTGCACTGTCCTTGATCAAAATGGCACAAAGATTTTCAAATAATATAGTTCATAATACAGTCTCTTTCTGTTGATGATAATCTCTTCAGAATAAACAAATAGTCTCTTGAGATTCAGGAGTTCTATATTAGCACAGTCTCTCTTTTTGTTTTTAAAACTTCCTGAATTTTTTCAATTTGCTTGTCTTTGCAAAGTTAGCTGCAATGGAACTTCTGGATCTGTTCTGATGTTCACTGGTCTGGCTCTGGAGCTGCTGCTGATTTCACTCTGCTGTGATGAATCCAGGGTTCGAGTTCTGCAATTTTCACTGCTGTAGGGTTAACAAGATAACAACATAAGGTCCCTTCTAATGCGGTGTCAACGGTGTCTTTCTCCACTCTTTGATTCACACCGAGACTCCAGGCTTGAAAGGGTGCAGGCAAATTGATGGGTAATCGATTTTGTACCCAGGTATGAAGACTCTGCAAAACAGAACTTAAAACCAATAGTTTATGTCTAATAATTTCAGATCCTATCTGTCTCATATCTCCTTTTATTTCCTATACAATAGGCAGGGGTTGCGCATACAGAATTTCAAAAGGGAAAACTCCTAAAGACTTAGCAGGGGCTAAGTATATCCTAAGAAGGGCTATAGGAAGAACCTAGGGCCACTTCAGGTAAACCTCTTGGCAAAGTTTAGACAACTGAGATTTCAGGGTTCTATTCATACATTCTACTTTTCCTAAATTCTGAGATCTATAGGCAGTATGTATCTGTTAATATCAATATCTTGGGGCTATACTTAATGGACTTGCTTCCTAAGGTTATCCATCCTCATTCTTTGTACAGGGGCCCATATGCATGCAAGGTTGTAAGGGTATACTTGAAATCTGGGTACACATTTAGACAGGGCTCTTTTCCTATTGTTAGTGCTCTAGTGAGGACTATCAGTTCAGCTTTCTGTGGTGAAGTTTCTGGGGCCAGGGCTGAGGACTCAACTACCAAATCAGGGGTCATCACTGCATATCTAGCACAACAATGTCCATTGATGATGAAACTGCCTTCAGCCACAAAGAAAGTCTGTTCAGGGTTCTCCAGAGGGACATCAGTCAAATCCAGGTGGCTTGAGAATACAGTGTCCATAATTTCTAAACAGTCATGATCAGGGGATCAAGACTAACTGATAACATAGCAGGATTGAAAGCTTGACTGACCCTTCAGTTGTATCTGGGGTTTTCACACAACATACTCTAATACTTCAACATTCATAGATTTGTTAGCTAGTAGTTTCCTTTGTATTTCATATTGGTTAGAACAGAGTGTGGTACAGTAACTTGAAGATTCTGTCTCAAAGTGAGCTTGTCAGCTTTGCTCACTAGGAGGGCTGTAGCTTGCAACAGCTCTCAAATAAGGGGCCAGCCTTTTGCAACTACATCCAATTGTTTGACAAATAGGCTACTGGTTGTTGCCAAGGTCCAAGAGATTGAGTCAACACTCCTAGAACATTTCCTTGCGACTCATGAACATAGAGACTGTAAGGTTTTCTGGACATCTGGTAGACCCAGAATTGGTGACAACATCAGAGTGTTTTTTTTCAAAGATCAAAAGGCTGCATCCTGTTCAAGTCCCCATTCCTCTGGAGACTTTTCCATTCCTTTGATAGCTTGATACAATGGTTTTTTTTTTTTTGGTTTTTTTTTTCTAGCAGCGCAAAATTGGGGATCCATATACAACATACTCTGTGGCACCCAAGAAGGCTCTCACTTGCCTCCTGGTGATTGGAGTAGGAATACTGCATACAGCTGCTTTGCGTTCTGGTAAGGGTTCCAGGCGTCAAATTCCGCTGGACAACTGGAATCCTAGGTATTTAACTTGTTTGACATAATTATGCTTTGGCTCTTGAGACTTTGTATCCAGCCTCATTAAAAAGGTGCAAGAGTTCACTGGTGGCTGGTGGACATTCACTTTCTGAGTTGGTGGTTATGAGCAAGTTGTCCACATATTGAAGTAGAATTTTTTTCTTTTTTTTTTTTTCTTCTGGAGTTTCTGGATAACTTGTCAGATCTTTTGCTGAGTGAGGCGAGTTCTTGAATTCTTGAGGTAATCTTGTCCAGATGAGTTGGCCCCGCCTCCTTGTAGTGGGGTCTTGGGCTAAGCGTATACAGAAAAAGGCATCTTTTTAAGTCCAGAATGATGAAATGTATAGCTTCAGCAGAGATCAGTTCCAAGAGAATATAAGGATTTTGGTACCACTGGTTGTATAGTTTCAGCTGCATCATTCATTCTTTCTTAGATCCTGCACTGGGCGGTAATCACCTGTCCCAGGCTTCTTGACTGGCTTGAGGGTGACAATGGCAGGGGCTATGTTCTTCGCTAGGCCAGGTGGATTATCTTCTGCCCATCCTCCAGGTGGGGCTATGAGGTTGGTAAGTGTACAGCTTGTTGCTTTGGATGCAGGTGAATAGAACCACCATTCTTCTTCTTGGGGACAGTTAACACCATCAGGCCAGCAGATTTTGAGTTTCATTTTTTTTCCCCTTCAACAAAGGATATCTGTGCTTGAAGCTTTGCAAGCAGGTCTCGGCCCAAAAATGGAATAGGGCATTCAGGCATATACAGGAACTGGTACATTATTATTATTATTTTTTTTCTAGTTCACACATGTGGTTCTGCAGAAAAGGCTTTGCGAGAAAAACACAGGGGCTACTGGCTTTAGTATTCTGCTCCTGTATCCCCCATAAAAGTCCATATATTGGTCCCCTATTTTGCAGACTGACTCCTGGGGACCCAGGGAAACTGGAGAGTCCGGTCTGGCCTAGTCTTCATCCATGCTGTAGCCCTCTCAGGCTGCCACTCACGCTATAGCTGCTCCACTCTCGTGCTGAAACACTGTGCTTGGTTTTATTCTGTCTATGATTCTACAATCAAGTACTCCCTCCTGGGGTGGAGTCAAGATACGGGCATTCACTTCTCTAATGTCCTTCGATTAAGATAACCTCCTCACATCATTCAACTAAAATATCATTCACTTTCTCTGTTACATTTATTTTCACAATTCACACACCCTCTGATTAACTTTCATTTAACCATTATGCCCGCAAATTCATCCAGTTCTTTGCAATTTCCGTTCATTAGTTCAATCAAGTCCTAAAACTTCTCAGTGTATAATGCAGTTTTTTTTTTAGTTCTAAACAAGTCTGGTCAGCTGACTTTCACTTCTAGTCCGGAGGGGGTGGACATTCCCCTGTTGCAGAGGTGGCTAGCAAACTACTTGGGAATCTGTAGTCCCCCCCCCCTCTCCTGGATTCTGTTTCTCCTAGCAATGCTCTATCCAGGAGGTTGATTTTTTTTTTTTTAAGGATCCACTTCTCTGCTGTGGGCACATTAGTTCACGCCCACCGGGGGGGGGGGGGGGTTGACATCATCGGTGGACTGGGCTCCATCCCCCCCTTAAGCACTCTGAACTGAACTACTTACAGAGAGAGAGAGACGAGACAGGATATCTAGAAATTCTGGGGCAAAATCCTGATTGGGACAGAGACATTTCATAATCTTCAGTAAATCCCTTACTGAAATTCTTGATCATACTTGAAAAGACACTTATTATTTCTGTAAACATAGGGCAGGCAGGAAACACTTAGATTGAGCACATACATCCATTATGCTTCTTATAGAGAGAACTATAGCTATCTGTCAGCATGTCTCTGCAAAAGAAATTATTTTTTTAGTTCAGGAAGCAAATATTTAAAAGACATTCCGGATATTTTTCATAAAATACAGTACACCTTTCCTTTTTTTTTTAAATACAGAAAAGCTAACTGATTTGTTCATTAGTAACCAGCACAGAGGGGAAGCATGCATTCAAATGACTTATACTCATTCATAAAAAGATAAACTTTGTTTTTAAAACTTTTGGTTAAACAGAGCTAGTGAAACCAGAGAAAAAACTAATTATAAATTCATCACGCTTCGATTAAATGAAGAGACTTTTCAAATCGGGAGTCCCTTTTCATTCCTAGGAGAAATCTCCTCCAGTCTCCAGCTGTCTCTCCAGAACCTTTTTTTTTTTTTTTCTCTGCAGGCTAGCTCGCCGGGGAAACAATTGAACTGTGCTCATAAAAAGAGACTTCTCATTCACATGGACAGAGATGCCAGAAAAAAACAATTTAAATCAATGTTAAGTCGTGATCTAATTACTTTGTAGATCAAAGGAAAAACAAAAACAGTTCTTTATCATTTCCTATTTAAACTGTTTCAGTGCTTACTGAAAATTTGAACATACAGCCGACAGAAATTCCTCTCACTTGGTCCGCAACCCATAAGGGATTAATACAAACTTAATCCTTTTCAGGCTAAACCCAAAAACTATCGGGACCCACAATCCTGACTAAACATTCTTATTAAATGATAAATAAATGATATATATTACATAACCACAGCAGAAGGAACAAAAACATATTAAATAAAACAGGTACAATTTGCCTGAAATAAGCACAAACTACCAGCATTGAGGTTTAAGCCTGCACAAGATTAGAAAGACGACACTAGACATTCTTTCCTTCAGACACGCCCCCTGTCAGTTTTTCACACTGCAGTAGAAAAACGAACTGGGTCAGACCAGCTTTTTGATTTCTAAAAATGACTGTAGGTGTTTTGGGTCTTCATTCTGCTCTATTAATACAATTTCTTAATCAGTGAACTGTCACAAATTACTCAACAGAATAATCTCACATATATAACAAAAGGGAAACTCGCAGTTTCAACAGATAGCAAAAATCAAATACACAGGACGGACAATACACCAAACGCTTCATCCGTTTCGCGACCTAGACGCAGTCACCCGACTAGGAACTGCGCTAGTCCAGAGTCCACTCTGCTTGGTCCGTGCTGCCAGACCTCTCATTCACACTTCATTCACACAATCATGCTAGCAACGTATCTTAGAATGCATTCCTTTCTATCTATTCTGACTAGTCTTTTTCCCAATTACAAAAAGGATGAGAGTTTCACCCGGCGAATTCCCATGCGGGGTTACTCGGCCCTTCCTTGAGAGCTCTCTTACCAATTCCCAATATCTCGAGATTACAAATTCCAAGTTCCACTGGCAGTACTGCTCTTTCTATTTCTGTCTAGACATACCAAAAACCCAGTCCTGTCTGCTCTGACCAGGCTGAATCATGATCCTCTATAACAGCTGTACCTAGCGAATACTCATGCAAGGATTTTCAAACAAAGACTTAAGTCTTACCAAAGTTTTCAAACTGCAGTTCTAACTCATCTGTCTAGACAGGTTTTCAAAACTATACTTACCAGATCTGGTTCCCAAGCTTCTGAGTTGGATCCTGGACTCCCCCGGGTCGGAAGTGTTGGCCAGCTGGACTCAGTGCCTGCCGAGGCCAGGCAGAACTCCCTCTGATACAAGAGGATCGGTGGGCCCAGGGAAATTCCCCTGCGTCGGATTGGCATGGTTCCAACTGGACCAAACCTCAAGGCGAATTACGTGGATTTATTCACTTGAACACTATCCACCACTCGCACTTCCCAGCCAACGCACCAAGAATGTAGCAGCAGATAAGCATGCAATAAATAAATCCAGGAGTCTTTGATCCACACCGAGACTCCAGGCTTGAAAGGATGCAGGGGTGCAGGCAAATTGATGAGTAATCGATTTTGTACTCAGGTATGAAGACTCCTGCAAAACAGAACTTAAAACCAATAGTTCATGTCTAATAATTTCAGATCCTATCTGTCTCATATCTCCTTCTAAAAAAGTATATCACAATATCAGTACCGGGACCAATAGAAGGGGTACGGGAGGTTACCGGGACCAATGAAATGTTTTTCTATACCTAGAATGGAGCAAAAGTCTATAAAAGTTGTTGTATTGCTAAAGAACATTGCTCAGCCATTTTGAAATTGACTTTGCTTGAGACTTGTGCACAAATAAATGATTTGGACCTTCTGAACAGACTCCAGATATTATTGGTTTGTCTGCGCTCTGCTGCTACAATGTCACCCACTAGTGTGTCTGATTTATCACCTCCCCCCATTTCAGGTAAGCAACTTTGGGGCTTGTTTACAAAGCCGCGGTAGCAGTTTCCGATCGTTATCGGAGCCGCGGCCCCATTGATTTTAATGGGGTCGCGGCTCCGATTACGATCGGAAACCGCTACCGCGGCTTTGTAAACAAGCCCCTTTGTCTTATTAGACTCCGGGGACATGTTTATTAAGCCCCACTCTAGTAACAGGGGTTTAGGCTGCATTACTAGTGTTATGGTAGGCTATGGCCTAGCATGGCCTGCTACTATGAAAGGCCTGTAAGTTAGGCCTGGATCCTAACTCCCATTATAGCTAGAAAAGAACCAAAAATTTGTGAAAAATAAGAAAACTGTTTTAAAATGCTTAATAAGAAGTTTTCATGAATTCATAAGTCTTCAATTATTCTCTTGTGTGTGAAAGAACAGAAATGTTTCAATACATGCATTCCAGAAGCCAAAGTTAACCTTGCAGTAGAAAAGTAACGGAATTAAGAACTATACCATTGTTCAAGCAATCCTAAAGGAGGGGGCCGGTTGCTAGGCTCCGGAGGGATTTCTAATTGGACAAATGAAGGGAATGTATAACCAATGAAAAGTTTGCATGTATCGAGTTGGAACCAATAGAAAGTTTTCATGTATCAAACTGAAAAAGAGGTATAAATGGTTATGTCTCTGTATAAACCTTTGCTCAGTTCCTTTTGAAGCTTTGACTGACTGGACCTGTGCACAATAAACTGGCTTGGACCCTGTCAATTGACTCCTGGACTTATTCATTGATTGCACTTTGCCACAGCAGTGTGGGACACTATGCTAGATGCAGGGGAATGGGGAACTCATCCTCCTGAATTTAGCACAGCTCCTGGTGTTAATGCCACTGCGGGGAGCAACTATCACCACTTATTGTGGTGGCAATAGTTGCTTCCCACCAAGCACTGGCAGTGCAGCTTTCAAGGCCCACACTAGTGGTGTTGTGGTGGGAACGCCCAGGCACCACCTAGATGCACGCTGCCCAGGTTGCATGAGTGTTTAGCACAGGGCCCTGCCTTACTTTGTAGTGTGGTGCCAAAAATGCATGCTACCCTCGCGCTACCCAGGTAGTATGCTTGAGTAAACATGTCGCTTGATTGACAGTTTATCACTGATGAGGAATGTACTGGCCTGCCGCGTTCATTATTTGTTGCTGCAGTGACTTTGCAATTGACAACTCTAAGATTAATGTAACTTGGTCTTCACAGGCTGAGTTATATTTCATTTTGCTGTTTTGTTAGCTCCTTTAAAAAAGAAAGCAAGGTCTTCATGGCATGTTATTTTTATGCTTGTATATGTTTTTATGTATCCTGTTTTGGGCTTATTGTAAGGGCAGATAAAATATCTACAAAATGAGATAGCTAGCTATTGTGTGATGGTCAAGTTACTTACCGTGTTGCTTGTTTTTCCTTTGAGATTGTTCTAGCCTCTATGTCCATGTAGGCCTTGCAGCAGCCTTGGAAAAATACAGCTACATCCAGATCCTCTGGACCTCCCCCCCTTAAATATGTGAGAACTTTGACAGTGCCTCTCAAAAAGCTTACTGCTTATAGAAATCTATACTAATGGATATTTATTTGAGATTTGTTCAGAATTGCTAGAGAAGCATTCAGATTGGGGAAATAATCATGTGCAGAAGGAGGATAGGAAACATGACCCATAAGTCGGATGCCCTTTATAATTTCCTGCTGCTGGGACTATGCAGTTCCCCAAAGGAGCTGTATCCCTCAGATCTGACTAATGCAGGCGTTAGTATTATTTATTAACTAGGCTTATATACCGCTTTTCTACCAGTCAAAGCAGTGTACATTCAGGTACTGTATATGTATTTTTTCCTTGTCCCCGAAGGGCTCACAATCTGTTTTTGTACCTGCGGCAGCGGAGGGTTAAGTGGCTTGCCCAAGGCCACAAGGAGCACCTGTGGGACTAGAAACCCCAGTTCTTCCGGCCCAAGGTTGCTGTTCTCTAGCGGGATTCAAACCTCTGGCCCAAGGTAACTTGCGCCAACCACTAAGCTACCACTCCATCAAAACAACTCTTATTTATTGTGGTCGAGAAGGAATGTTCCTTAAAAACATACATTGCTCAATTTAATTATGAAAACCTGGGTTAAATTTAGGGCTTTCATTTTTAAGATGTTCATAAAATGTAAAAATTGGTGTTTATTCCGGAGAGCACAAGATATCGGTGTTTATCAGGGGTTTATTGTAGCACAGGTGCTGGGCCTGCTTTTCTGAATGAATCAAATACACACGTTTTGTGTAGCTGAGGAGTCGTCAGTGTGGAAAAGGCAGAGAAACAGAGTGGGGGATCCCAGGCAGACAAGGGGAGGAATGGAGAAGAAGAAGTGGTGATTTACCAGGGTTTCTCCAATAAACGCTTTTATTTTTTTGCTTTGGGATGTTTCATCAATGTGTATCAGTTAAAACCTAAAATCAGAATTCTAATCATACGAGACAAACTCAAAAAGAGGAAACCCTTTGTGACATGTATTTAAGTCCTTGCAAAGGATTTCCTTCACGCAGTAGTTACTTTGGGTAGAAGGTAGTACATGGGCATGTCAAAGTAAAGGTGATCTTACAGGAATAGCAGGATTGATCAGTTCAATGCAAATGCGATACAGTTGGTATAAAAACTGATTCACTGTTTTGGAAAAGAAAAATAAGCAAAAAAAAAGCATATTTATATTTCCTATGTGGGGATGACATTCGTAGCTAAGAGAATTATAATAATTAGAACTACAAGGACAATGAATACGATAATTACAGTCTTCTTGCTTTTTTTCCACCATGTCTTCCTGACGATTGTCACAGATGTTTTTTGGAAAGCCTGGGCCTGGAAGAGAAGTGAGCAATTAAAATATGATTCAGGGCTTACGTTCAGCTAGAATTTAGCTCCAATGAAACAGTGCTGGCGCCGCAAGCTGCACAAATCTCACTAGGCATGAGATTGGCACAGCTGACCAACAAGCTTGAAAATGCTTGCTCCCGTTGCCAGCACTCTGCGGGAGGTAGAATTAATGGTAGAAACATGATAGGGTCCTAAGAGACCCTTCACCCTGTAAACTGCAGAATTACACAGAGACCCCCCCCCCTCCCACCCCAGAAGAGGTAGGATTGTGCAGATTGCCTCCCACTCAAGGTATGATTTTACAGAGGACAGAATCTCCAGGAAACAATTTAGGATATTTAAGCCTTGATATTCTGTAATTCATAATGCTGAATTCTGGGTGGGGAAGAGGGGGGAGGGCTGGCATGTTACAACCCCTTTTTCGGATTGCTATGTTTTTCAACATATGATGATTTGCCTTGAAAGGCCTTGTGATTGGTCACCCTCTTTCCAATTCTGGAGGCTTATACTGAGCCACAGAGCTAAAGAAAGGCAGCCCGGTGATAAACGACATTAGACAAGCATATAAACAAACACTAGGAAAGTTCTGTTTAATGATGTGAGTGACTTTCATGGGGCATTAATAACATTTATTAATGCTGGGACCAATAACTTATGCAACATTGCATAAGATAATTCACTGAGCTAAATGTGCTGCTATACCAGAGAATTTGCAATTGCAAGTCTGTTTCCTGACAGGGAGGTTATAGGATTACTCACACTGAAAAATAAAGCAAAGGGGATAGGATAGTATTAGGATATAAGGATTCCTAGTTCTATTCTAAGCACTGCTTTTTCATCCCATAGCTCTGGACACTATAATCCCTTGTCAGTCACTATAATATCTGTTCTGACTGTTGTGGGTGGGGGGGAAGTTGGATAAGAGTGTTCCTATTTTGCAAGTGATCTTCAATATATATTTGTCATAATATAGATGAAAACACAAACTGCCTCATAGAGATGATGGTCATGTTTATATTTAGTTCTGTGATGCAGATTTATTCAAACAGGGGTTTCTCAGAAGGTACTAACGTTTGTTTATTAAAAACTTGCTATACCGCCAAAGACCAGGTCAGGTACCATAACTGTTTACAATTTTAAAATTAAAATGAGAAATAAAATAAGGTAGGCAGGATAGAACAGATTGACAGGAGGCAGAGAATAATGTTCTTCTTTGAGCATGAACATTATTATCTCTGTCCTAACCCTGCCCCCCACCCGGTCCAGAAAGGCTTAATCAAAATAATGGGTCTTTAAAGCTGATTTCAATGTCTTAAAGGATGACTCCAAATGCATATATTCAGGTAGAGCATCCCAAAGATAAAGGGATAAAACGTAAAAAGCAGAATGATGAGTAACCTTATACTTAGCTCATGACACAGATGGCAACATCAGAAGATTTGTGTTTTGGGATCAGAGACAACATGTTACACAATAACGGATCAATAGAAAAGATAAATTGGAAAACCAGTGTAAAAAGCATGTGTGAGAACCAGAACTTTGAATCTAAAACAGATAAATACGATTGTCCTGGAGGTTTGGTTCTTGGTGTGTGCTTTACTATGACACAATATGAGCAACTTGACTTGTACAATGTGAGAGTAATTTTATAAGGGGGGATCCTAGTTTAAGAGGGCAAGTGACTGCCTACTTAGGTGCTATTTTATGACACACAGGCTCTGTGATTGATTGAGCCAATAGCGATGCGGGAAGTGCTGCTGACCAGACCTTTATCAAAGCTACTGAAAAGCAGCATGGGGCTTTGGAACTCATGCACGCATTGCATGTCAAAGCCCCATGCTCATTTTTACCACCTGCTGCCGGGTTTGGCTGGCTGGGCTTTCCACCACTCGCCTGCCCCACAGCGTTCTGAAAATGATTGATGCAGCACAAGATAAGCATGGATGGGGGTATATGAGAGAGAGAAACAGACTGAGGGGAAGGCTAGGGGTTATGAAAAAGAGAGAAGCCTTAGGGTTCAGGATTATAGAGACAGGCATTGGGTAAAGCCTCATGGGGCCTTGAGAGAGAGAGAGTTTGGGGAGACTGGGAGGAGGGTATAAAAGAGAGAGAAAGAGAAACATAGACTGGAAGAAGCTTCAGAGGGGTTCATGAGAGAGAGATACACATGCAGCCCCTGACATTTGCCACAAAAGACCAGGGGTGGCCCAAGGGTGATGCGGGGCTTCATTTGCATAGCTGCTGGACCTCATTTGCATTAATTTAATTTATTTTATTTTAAAATATATACGTTGCCCATCTAAAATTTTAGAAATGCAAAAATGTCATTGAAAAACTAAGCCAGTAGCTACCACTGGCACTATACTCAAACTGCATTATCTAAAATCAATTTTTTTGTCGGGGTCAATCGACATGAGAGGGAGGAAAGGAGGCCTTCCCCTCACCGTCGGGAGAACCCTTTTATTCAAACGGGCCACAGTGTACCCAAGTTTTATAAGTAGTGAAGCATGCACTTATCTTGTATAAAGGCAATTCATATCTTCCACAAAATGTCATCATCAGAGGCATGGCCTCCGGGGAATCCCTGAACATCAAGATTTGTCAATGATGCAATCCCTCAACGGAGAGATAATTCAGTGCAGTTGATTGTAATCAGTCATAAAAAACTCAACCAGTCTTGTTCCATATTCAAACCCGATGGAACCACTGTTTTTAGACAGAAGATCCAATATTGTTCTCTCCATTGTAAACAACTTTCCCGATCACGCCCCCGGGGGTTTACCAGAATCCAATCAATGACTCTCCATTTTAAATCATTGAAGCTGTGATTGAATTTTATGTAGTGTTCCACCACGGGTGCCGACAAAGATCGTATCTTGAAGCATGTTCCCCCATCCTGATCTTGACCGGACAAATCGTTCTTCCGACATAAAACAAATTGCAAGAGCATTGCAACATGTATACTACAAAATCAGTTTGACATGTGGAAGAACCAAAAAAGGAGTATGATTTTCCGGTAGTGGAATGAATCCAATGAACACCCTTCAAGGTGTTGGAGCAGTATTTACACCGATTGCATGCCCAATGGCCCTGGGTAGAATTTAACTCAATTTGGGCCAATTGTCTAGGGACCACCTGAACCAATCGGTCCCTTAAATTATGACCCCTAGTATATGCAAAATGTACCGGTTTTTGGAAACACGGATGTATCTGTAAGACCCTCCAATATTTTTTAAGTAGTCGAGACCCCTCTGCCGTATGGGTCATAAAAGGCAAAATTCCAGTCACCATATCCACTCCGCTATTATTTCCAGATGTTTCCTGTGATACCCTGGGAGCCTTTATAAGCCATTCCCGGTGTGAGAAACGAGCCCTAATATATGCTTTCCTAATTACTTTTCAGGGATAACCCCATTCTAATAGGTGGCCCTTCAAGGCTTGTGACTGTATCTTATACTCTTGCAACGAGGAACAAATTCTTCGTAAACGTAAGAATTGACCCAAAGGAAGACCATTCCGCATCTAAAATTTTAGGCAGCTTTCAAAGGAGCCCTTCACAAGCCTATATTATTTTTTTGACCTGGCAGTGACTTAGGGGCATGTCTACTAAATATTAATGTGTGTCAAGTGCCACTGTGCCAATAGAAATAAATAGGTGTTGCTGTACTTAGCACACATTAACATTTGTGAATGCGCATTAACTTTTAGTAGGCATGCCTCTTAATGAGTGTCTGAATACCATTTGCATGGGCAGTGAGGATAAAGAGACTACCAGATTTCTACAATACTGTACTCCAATCCAGTGCAAACTGCCAGGCATATTAGGAAGTGCTATACACCCTGCTCATTTATTAGAATCCATAGCAAATCTGCTGTATCATAACAGCACTACCAGGATTCACAAAGCACCAAATCCTACCTATCAAACACTGCAAATATTAAACCAAAACATCTCAGAGAATACCAATACATTTCCTACTGGGGAAAGAGAACAAGTGGTACTGTCATATAGAAACTATATGAACAGAATATTGCAGCTCAGTTACCAAACATAGAACAAGGGATCACAATTTAGAAATACGAAGACAATAAGTAAACTGGGAACCCCAAAAGCCAGACTTGGAATGTACAACAACACTGGAGAAATAAAACTATAAATTAATTTCCTCTTTGTACTAAACAAAACTCAAAGGCCCCGATTCTGCAAAGCGACTTGCGGGATTGCATATCCCGGTGGGACGTGCAACCCTGCAAGCCATCTTGCTCGTATTCCCTCACAAGCTCTCCCCGTATAGCTAGAGCAGCAATACAGGGAGAGCTGGGAGGGGCAGAGTGTGGTTGGGCCGAGGCGGCAGGACGTACAGGGCTGATTCAGGTCACGGTTCTGAACGTCCTGTGGGATCAGGGGGAATGTCCTGCTTGTTCCACCTCGAAGGTGGAATAAAAAGATTGGACCAGGGCTGGAACCCACCCTCTCCAGAGGCCAGGCCCAGGAGCAGATAAATCCCTGCCGCCCGATCCTGGCCCCGGCTGCCCAGTCTTGGGCTGGGCAGGGGAGAACAGAGGGTTGGCACTGCAGGAATCAGGGGGGCCTGTGGAGAGGACATCCCCACAGGTATGCTGTGGTCTGCTGGGCTGTCTTGGGGCCTGATCCTGTACTTGTGGGATTATCTGGTTCCCACAGTGCAGAATCAGGTCCAAATGGGCCCATCCTGCTCAGGGCCGGCTCAGACTTGCCCATTAGGGAATCGGGCTCCACACGTTAGTGATGCACATTTCCCTGAGCTGACATATTCCAGTTAATAAATTCAAAATAAAATAGTGTTTCTCTACCCTTTGTTGTTTGGGCATTTTATTTTTGCAATTGCCCAGTCGCTTTCTTCTGCTTTCTTCGTATCTTCTGCTAACTCTCCATTGTTTGCTGTCCATTTGTTCTTTTTTTCTCTCTTCTAGTTTTTTCCATTCTCTTTACATCTGGCTCTAACATACTGATCTTTCCCCTTTTGCTCTTTCCTCCATTTCTTTCTTTATTCCTTTTTCATCCACTCAAATTTCACCCTTCCATCCTCAATATCCACTTACTTTCCCAATAGCCAATCATAGATTTTTCTTCCCTCCCACAAATATCTGTTGTGAAAATATCTGTTCCCTTCTCCATCTTCACTCCCCCAGCTTCTTTTTTTCCTCCTGCCAGTCCCCCATCTCCAGCTCCTTATG
The DNA here is from genome assembly GCA_033557465.1 of Ichthyophis bannanicus. Classification (NCBI taxonomy): domain Eukaryota; kingdom Metazoa; phylum Chordata; class Amphibia; order Gymnophiona; family Ichthyophiidae; genus Ichthyophis; species Ichthyophis bannanicus. The sequence goes on from CM066032.1 coordinate 1,075,034,899, forward strand.
GTTGTTCCCCAGCATCCACTCCCATTTGCCTATCCTCCCCACCCACATCAGCCCATTTTCAGTCCTAGCCCCAATATCAGTCATAAGAACATAAGATATGCCATACTGGGTCAGACCAAGGTCCATCAAGCCCAGTATTCTGTTTCCAACAGTGGCCAATCTAGGTCATATGGACCTAGCAGTTTCCCCAAGGGACACAGGTTCCACAATGCTTGTATTGGTTCAAGCATTGATATCCTGGGTCCCTTCTTAATAATGGTTTATGGACCTTTCCTCCAGGAACTTGTCCAAACCTTTTTTAAACCCAGCTACACTAACAGCCTTTACTACATCCTCCGGTAACAAATTCCAGAGTTTGATTACACGTTGAGTGAAAAGATATTTTCTTTTATTAGTCTTAAATAGTTATAGTTATAGTTATAATATCTCTATTGTTCCATTGTGGTAGGCTATGGCCTGCTACTGTGAAAGGCCTGTAAGTTAGGCCTGGATCCTAACTCCCATTATAGCTAGAAAAGAACTGAAAATCTGTGAAAAATAAGAAAACTGTTTTAAAATGCTTAATAAGAAGTTTTCATGAATTCATAAGTCTTCAATTATTCTCTTGTGTATGAAAGAACAGAAATGTTTCAGTATATGCATTCCTGAAGCCAAGGTTAACCTTGCAGTAGAAAAGTAACGAAATTAAGAACTATACTATTGTTCAAGCAATCCTAAAGGAGGGGGCTGGTTGCTAGGCTCCGGAGGGATTTCTAATTGGACAAATGAAGGGAATGTATACCCAATGAGAAGTTTGCATGTATCAAGTTGGAACCAATAGAAAGTTCTCATGTATCAAACTGAAAAAGAGGTATAAATGGTTATGTCTCTGTCTAAACTTTTGCTCAGTCCTTTTTGAAGCTTTGACTAACTGGGCCTTGTGCACAATAAACTGGCTTGGACCCTGTCAATTGACTCCTGGAGTTATTCATTGATTGCACTTTGCCACAGCACCATGGTGCGAGCTCACCTTGAATATTGTGTGCAGTTCTGGTCGCCATATCTTAAAAAGGATGTAGCAGAATTAGAAAAGGTACAGAGAAGAGCGACAAAAATTTATACGTGATCGATGTTCCTCCAACAACCTTCTCCGTATTGAGCGAGAAGTTCTTCCCACATAGTATAGATGACAGGGACAAACAAATAAATCACAAATGATGTCTTGCAAGATGTTCTAAAATGCAGATGATATTGAGTCCCTGACTTTGAATCCTTCCAAGAAGAACCCTCAATAGTGGTGGTGCAAAAATCAATACAGAGAAGGTTGTTGGAACATCGATCACATATAAATACGTTAGTTTTTACAGCTCCCATGGTTCTGCACTGCTCTCAATTACAACGCCGTTTTGAGGATTTGAGATGGCTAGTGTTGGATCATGTCCCCTTGAATATCAGGGGAGGCGATCATTTTTCGAAATTGCAGTTAAGAGAACAATGGTGGATTTTTAGATTGAATACGATTGCCCCCTATGGCCTAAATGCAGAAACTGAATGGTGGTCATTACGTGATTGAAGCTGCTGTTGACAGTGGATATGATGCCAATCAAAGTGTTAACTTTGTTCATCTGTGACTTCATTAGTATGTCATAACCGGAACTGGATATTTGACCAGGTTTATAAGCCTGAGAAAGAGCTGAGAATTCATAGAGCTTGAAACACTAAGTGGTGTCACAGTACCTGGTCAAAATGTCTTTGGTTTATATGGAGGACTGTGGGACCTGATGGAGGGTCCTGACGTTCCAATTTATGAAGGAGTGATGCCTGGAGGCAATTCAAGTGACATTCGAGTGCTTCTACATCAGGAAGCTAGAACTGATTTCCAGATAAGTGGGCATGTGTTAAGCTGCTCATTGACTTGTTGAACCTCAGAACGGCATTACATTTGCTAAGGCATTTGGCTAAATACACATGGAACGGCATATTGTTATGCAGCAGTTCCAAAAAAAATATGTGACCCGTTGGTCTGTTTTTAAATTGATTAAAAAGAAGGATCCACTACAAGGGAGGTTTCCTCTCAAGGTGGATGATCTGACAAAATATTATAGTTCACAATTTTATGGTTTTGGTGAGTTAGAGAAAATAAGAGAACAGGTGCATGGTAGATTTAGTAAATCATCTTATTGTAGGAATAATCATGTTTTGGCAATCTCCCAGTTATACTATTTCCTTTTTTAATTGCTCCTGTTTTAGTTGAATCTTTTGTGTGTCAAATACGTGTCATATATAGTCCAAAGCCAGTTCACTGGCTAATATTTTTTTTTTAGATATTGGACATTAAGGGGTTGAACTGCAAGGGTGGCAATAATGTTGAGCACGACTGAACGGCCCAATATTCAAAGGGGTTTATCTGGTTAGCAGGACCTGCTAACTGGATAAACCCCGCTGAGAAAGAGATTCAGAGGGCACTAACCGGCAAATGCAGCTGAATATCTCCTCTAAACTCCGTGGCGCCATCTGACAGTGCCAGGACAGTCCATGGGCAGTGGGGTGGTCCAAAAAAACAAACTAACAGATTTCAGTTCTCCACAAGACTGGTTTTCTTCTTTATCATATTTATAGCAAACACACAAAATTTTAATGAAAATAAACAACATTTAGAGGTCACCCCATTTGGCAGTTTTTATGTCATCTGAACTAAACAGCAGACACCTGGAATGTCTGGTAATGGTGGCCACTGAAGGTTCAGCACCATCTTTTTCTTAGTTTCTGCTGAGACTCTGTCATCAAAAAGGGCTACACCTGCCAAATGTTCAGACACAAACCAGAGTTGCCTTGAAAATGCAACAGCCTGGTTTGGGTAAGCCTTAAGAACTGATAAAAATTGAGAGGAACTTGGATTGCAAATGGTACTTCACTCCACTGTCTGTCGTAAACAAGACTGATAAACAGAGCCAAATCTGTGATATTCTTGGACTCATGTGCAGTCATCCTAAACTGAGCCTTAAAAAGGCATGTTTTCAATACATAAATATCTTTTCCCATCCATAAAATGTTCAGAATGGGGTGACCTCTAAATGTTTCACAATCGGGCTGAAATTTCACAGGTAAGCAAGCTATCTCTAATGGACAAAAATAAGCCTTGTGGAGAAATAATTTTACAAACATCAACTTTATGCATTGGTTTTTGGATCACCCTAATGGGCAGGGTGAGGGTAGTCCCAGCACTTAGCTGGTTAGCAACAATTTTCAGTCCTCTTATCAGTTAAGGAACCGTATAAAGTCAGGTCATCTCAATAGCTATCCTAATTTATGCAGTTCAGCTATCCAGACAGTAGCCGGATATTGCCACTATCTGGATAGCTGCATCACTCAGCACTGAAACCGGATAATTAACAACAGAGGATATCTGGATTCCAGCACCGAATATCTGGTTTAATTTTTGCTTGTGGTAATCAGGTGCTGTAAAAATGCTGACTGTTGCAGATTGAATATTGGGCCAATAAAATCCAAAGACAGACATATTCCAATCACTAAATTGAAAATAAACTTAATTTTTCTGTCTGTCTGGCCATTTTGTTCTTTAATCCTGTTGATCCCAGACTCTGATTTGTTTTCCTCAGTCTTCTCTCAACTTGCCCTCTAGGGTCTGTGGTCCATCTGCCACTTCTCTCCCCTTTTCTCATCTTCATTTCCTTCCAACTCAGACATTGATCTTTTCCTTTCAGCTTTCTTCCAGTTATTTTTCTCTGTCAATTCAGATTTCACTTCCCCTTCTTACCATTCAGTCCTCAATCTCCCTCTTTTTATTGCATCTTCCTACCATTTTTCAACCTTTAACACAATCCTCTTACTCCCTGTCTCTCTATTCTTCCCCTAGCCACTTTTCCCCCTGTCTTTAACTAACGCTCCTCTTTCTCTTTCTCCCTTTCATCCTCCCTATGTCAAGCATCTCTCCCCTTCTCTCTCACCCTATCCTGTGTCTCTCCTCTCTTGCACCATCCAGAGCCTCACTTCTTTTTTCTCATCCTATACCCCACCATGTCCAGCATTCCTCTTTCCCTCTCCCTTACCCTATATTCAGCATCATCCCATTTCCCCCACTCCATGTCCAGCATCTCCTCTCTCCTCACCCTATGCTCAGAATTTCCTTTCTCTCTCTCTCTCTCTCCATCCCGTGTCCAGCATCTCTTCTCTATCTCAGCCCATGTCCAGTATCTGCCCTCTGCCTCCCACTGTGTCCACCATCTGCCCTCCACCACTACCCATTGTCCAGCCTCTGCCCTCCATCCCCAGCATTCAGACTCCTGTGTGCATGAGGGCCCAGCTGGTCCCGCCCCCTCCGATGTTGCATCAAAGGGGGCGGGACCGGCCAGGCCCTCATGCACACAAGAGTCTGAATGCTGCATGAATCCATGTTTTTTTTCTTAAAGTCCAATCCTCAGAGGCCTGCCTGCTGACAGAGGAAGAATGGTAGCGTCAGGGAGATGCCACCGAATTGCGGATCTGGATTTTTGTTTTTTGTAGGCAGCATGAGATGTGATTTGGGGGAATTGTATTTATTTATTTATTTAACTGGTTTTAATATACAGTTTTTCTACCAGGAAAAAACGGTTTACAAGTAGCAGTTGAGAAACATATACAGGCAACTTTAAAATAGGTAAAGCTAAAATTAGAACATTGTTAACAAGGGCAATTTTAGACAAGGGGAGGAGGTGAGATACAGGGAAGAATATAACTTAACTTATATTACAGAATACTTGTGATATCTAAGGGGGGAATGGAAAGGGTGGATAAAGTGAGGTGTTTGAGGGGGAAGTGTCATGAAAGGGCTGAGACAGCCTTGGGTGGTTAAGGGGAGGGGGGGGGGGGTGATGGGAATTGTATGTAGGAGTGGAGGATGTTCGTGCTGGGGGTTTGTTGTAAGGGGTGTACCATAGTATTTTTTGAAGAGGAGAGTCGAGGTGTTTTTTGAATAGGGTGTGAGACTGAATACTATGTATTGCGGGGGGTAGCTAGTTCCAAATTGCGGGAGTGTAGAATTTAAAGGCTCTCGTGCATGTTGCAGTCTCTCACGAATCTGTGTTGGTGGGAGAAGATTCAAAGCCTTCTCTCTACAGAGTCTGTTGTCAGGACGTTTGATTAGTGATTGGAGCTGTACGGAGGAGGTATTGAGAAGAGCTCTGTGGGTGATGGTGAGTACTTTGGACTTGATTTGAGAGGCAACAGGGAGCCGGTGAAGAGATTTTAGAATAGGGGTGATGTGTGAGTGTCTAGGGACTCCGGCTATAATGTGTGCGGTGGTATTTTGGGCCAGCTGCAGAGGGGCAATGGTAGCCTTGGGGAGCCAATGGAGGACAGAGTTACAGTAGTCAAGTAGTAGTGTGAGATAGAGGCTTGGCAAACTGCATGTAAGCTTTCAGGAGATAGGAGGGGGCATATATTATGAAAAATACAGAGTTTAAGATAGATGTTTTTGGTGCTGTTCCTAATATGAGGTTGGACGTTTAGGTGGTGATGTAGTATAACACCTAGCTGTTTGATCTGAGATTAGACTTTAAACTTGGAGACACCAAATTTCATGAATGCAGAAGGTGTGAAGTTGGGGGTCTCTGGAAATATGAAGGATCTCTGTTTTGGTGAAGTTGACTGCGAGGTTGTGATGTTGCAGCCATGAGATAATCTCACTGAAACAGGCAGTAAGACTGGAGTAGTCGAGGGAGGTAGTGTGGAATGGAGTGAATATCATTATGTCATCTGCATAAAGTTGGTAACCGATGTTGAATCTCTGAATTATGCAGCAAAGAGGTCTAATGTAGATGTTGAACAGGAGGGAGGAGAGGACGGAACCCTCTGGGACTCCTTAGGGAAGGCTGTAAGGCGTTTAGGAATGGTTATCGATTTCTATTAGTTGAGTGCTCTGGGAGAGGTAGGAGTGTACCATTTGAACGGCAAGCCCTGGACACCAGTATTGTTAAGCTGGTTGAGAAGAGTCTGGCGGGATACAGTGTTGAATGCTGCAGAGATGTCAAATAGTAACACTGCTGGAGGCTGCCAAACCCTACCTAAGTGCAGCAAAGAAAAAACAGCTTTTCCATGGCCAGTTTTAAGGGTCTGCTAGCAGCTGGTCTGACCATTTAAAAACTGGCCAAGGCAGCTGTAAACTGGCCAGTTGGCAACCCTAACATACACAGGGCCGGTGCTACTATTTTTGCTGCTCTGGACGAGTAATAACTGTGCTGTCCTCCCTCCCCCCCACCCCAGTGGATTCCAGTGGAGCCCTTCACAAGCCTGTCCTTTGTCCCAATATGTTGAAAATTTTCCGAGGGGTAGCTGTATAGTCTGAAATAGCAAAAATGGTAGAGGCAGGTGGCATCTTATCTGTGATATCGTGCCTCTGTCATTTTTGTCCCACAATAAGTGTACAAATATCTGCATATTTACATGTGCTGTGGTGTTAGAGAAAGGCTACCAGATTTCTACATGAGTTCCCCTCCAGCACCACCATATATATGAAGGAACTGCAATAAAACCCTGCAAAAAGACCAGTCAGAGTCCATAGCAAACCTGCCATAACTTAATACCAGGACTCGCACAATACCAATCCAATCTATGAAAAGGCATAAGAACATAAGATATGCCATAATGGGTCAGACCAAGGTCCATCAAGCCCAGTATTCTGTTTCCAACAGTGGCCAATCTAGGTCATACGTACCTAGCAGTTTCCCCAAGGGACACAGGTTCCACAATGCTTATATTGGTTCAAGCATTGATATCCTGGGTCCCTTCTTAATAATGGTTTATGGACCTTTCCTCCAGGAACTTGTCCAAACTTTTTTTTTAAATTTTTATTAAAAGACTTCCAAAGAATACAAAGATACAAGAACCACAAAGATCTTCAAAAAGAATGCAACAGTATCAACACAACATCAGGTCGCATTAGTAACCTACAATATGTCTTTATTTTTACACGTTTATAATAAAGAAACTGGGACCCCCACCCCCCCAACCTCCCTTCCCCCCCCCCAAAGTCACCCCAATCCCATGGCCCCCCACCCCCACCTCCCAACCCCCCCAACTATGGCTTGCTAATGCTAGGGCTCGGGACAGAGGTGAGCTAAGAGACACACATAGGGAGCAAATCTCCGGAGAGACCGGCATATCACCCCCAATTATCCAAAACAATCACGCGCCATAGCGAGAAACGAAGGGCGCCCATACCGATTCAAAGCGAGCTAAACGCATCCTGCTAACCGCTACTCCCCGTTCCATGGAGTATGTATCCCACATGCGTTCCAGCCAGACCTGGAATGAGGGGGCCAAAGCATGCTTCCAGGCCGCCGCCAGGGATAGTCGGGCCGCATTCAAGCCGTGCCGGAGTAAAGCAAGTTGCAAAGCCCGGGCCCCCGGCACGGATGCCCCAAAAAGAAAAATCCCCGGATCCCAAGGGATACTCAGTCCTAGAAGCATCTGCATCCGGAATTGTAGACCTCTCCAAAAAGAACGAATGCGGGGACATGCCCACCAAATATGTCCCAGGGTACCCCGTTGCCCACAGTTACGCCAGCATAGGTCCCCAGCCCCGGGATACATACGAGCAATCCGCGCCGGAGTCATATACCAACGGTACAGCAATTTATAATTCGTTTCTCGGGCATTAGTCGCTATTGAGCTTTTCCACAGGCGCGCTTCCACAGTCTCCCACTGCTGATCAGTATAAGAAAGACTCAAGTCAGAGTTCCAAAGCACCCTATGACGGATGGGGCACGCCTGGGCCCCCTGCAAATGGACACATAATGTCGCCACAAGACCCCTTGTAGTAGTGCACCCCTCACAGTAGCGCTCCAGTTCCGTCAGGTCCCGAGCAACCTGGGGCTGAACGGACCTAGAAGTGACCCAGTGTGTCACTTGCATATAACGATAGAGATGCCCAGCCGGGAGATCAAATTCGTCCTGCATTGCACGAAAGGGTTGTAGCCGACCATCAGCAAAAAATTGGCCAACCCGGCTGAGGCCAAGGTGCCCCCATTGCCGAAAAACTACATCACTCAAACCCGGTGGGAAAGAAGCGTTATCAACTATAGGGGCTAAAGGGGATAGATCCATGTCACGGGGTCGAAAGTGCTGGTCCCAGCAACGGAGGGTATGAAAAATGTAGGGATTACTGGTGCACTTGCCACGGCGAAGTTGTGGCCCTAGCCACAGCCAGTCCCCTAACCCCGCTCCCCCCGCCAAACTCATTTCCATCTGCACCCATCGCTTAGTGCTATCAGCAATCATCCATTCCACCCCCGCCCGACACTGCGCGCCGCATAATACCAATGTAAATTGGGCATTCCCATACCGCCGGAACGCGTGCGGGCAAAAAGAACTTGCCGCGCTAGGCGCGGGCGACGATAATGCCACACAAACTTCATAAGCAACTGTTGCCAGGTCGCCAATGTAGCTTGCGGGATGGGGAGCGGGAGAACCTGAAAGAAATAAAGAAAGCGGGGGACAATCACCATCTTGACTACGGCTATACGCCCAAACCAGGAGAGGAGCAGGCCGTTCCAAACCTCTAAGTCCCGCCGGACCTGACGAAGCAAGGGATCATAGTTAGCTTTGAAAAGATCCGTCCGCTCCACAGTTAGATTCACCCCTAAGTATCGCAGGGCTCCTGACACCCAGCGAAGAGGATAAGCCTCCTGAAGTTCCGCACAGACCGCCCTAGGGACCCCAACATTCAAGATCTCCGATTTAGTATAATTGATTTTGAAGACGGAGACACGAGAAAAATTTGCGAACAGCTGCATCGCGATTGGGAGAGAAGCAGACGGATTCACCAAGGATAGGATGATATCATCCGCAAAGAGCGCGATCCGATATTCCGCAGGACCAATGCGGACCCCTCGCAGACCTGGATGATCTCGAAAGCTCTGAGCCAGAGGTTCCATCGCTAAAGCAAAGAGCAGCGGCGATAGAGGGCAGCCCTGTCGTGTGCCTCTCTCCAAAAGGAAGTGTCTCGAGTGTCCCCCATTAATACGAACGCACGCCTGAGGCTGCTGGTAAAGGCTGCGAACCCAACCAATATAATTAGGGCCAAAGCCCATTATCTCCAGAACACACCATAAATATCCCCAATCCACCCGGTCGAAAGCTTTCTCGGCGTCAATTCCCACTAGCAACGCTGGTTGTGGATCCCGTTGCGCCACATGAATAATCTGCAACATACGCCGAATGTTGTCGGCGGCCTAGCGACCCGGCACAAAGCCAACCTGGTCTGGGTGAACTAAGCCTGGAAGAGCCCGATTCAGACGCGCGGCCAGCACAGAAGCAAAGATTTTAACGTCAACGTTTAACAAGGAGATAGGGCGGTACGATGCCGCATCGTGCAAGGGCTTGCCAGGTTTGGGTATCATCACAATCAATGCCTCACGTTGGGACGGGGGAAGGGAAGCCGCCCCCAAGACCTCATTAAACAAACAGGTCAGGGAAGGCGCCAGTTGTGCTCGGAACTTCTTATAGTATTCTGCCGGAAAACCATCACTACCCGGCGCGCTGCCAGTTTTCAGATGCCGGATTGCATTTTCCACTTCGTCAATCGTAAATTCCGAGTCCAACTGAGCCCGGTCAGAGTCAGAAAGACGCGGTAGAGCGGTCCTCTGAAGATAATCCTGCACTTGATCCCTACCAGAGGGCTCTGCTTTGTAAAGCCGCTCCAAGTAATCGGCAAAAAGATCACGGATCTCCCGAGAGATGACCCTTGTCTGTCCCCCAGCATTGCATAATTCGTGGACCACTCTCGAGGACTGCTGTTGACGCAGGCGCAAAGCCAAAAGGCGGCCAGTTTTGTTCCCATGTTCATAAAAAGTTTGCCTTAATTTCCGGCGCTTATTATCTAATTCTCTCTGCATACACGCATCTAAATTCGCTCGAACCGTCCGCCACTGACGTAGGACCTGCCTCGACCCGGTTCGGGCGTGCTCCAAGCCCAGGCGAGCAGATTCCCTCACCAAATGATCACGATCACGTGTCCACTTTTTGCGCGTGCGGGTTGCCTCAGTCATAAGTTGACCGCGGGCTGTGGCCTTATAAGCATCCCACACCGTGGGAAGTGGAACATCCCCAGTATCATTAAACTCAAAGAATTCCTTAATAAAGTGGGCATGATCTTGCACTGCACCCTGCCGCCGCAGGAACCTTGCATCTAAACGCCAAAGATGGCGATTCTCACTATACATGCCGTCCGGGAGGGTAAGCCAGCATGGGGCATGGTCTGACCAGGTCAGCGCTCCAAGTCCAGCCTGCACTCTCCCGTCCATCAGGTGCTGATCTAACAGAAAATAATCAATGCGAGTATGGACCTGATGGACCGGGGAGTAGTAAGTATAACCCCTCTCTCCCGCATGGGTGTCTCTCCATATATCCCGTAGACCCAAGTCGACCATCAAGCGTTGAAGGGCTCTTGCCGATCCCCCCATTCCCCCCCCAGCACGACCCGTAGAATCCAAATGGGGCACTAGATGCGTGTTGCAATCCCCACCCAAAACAATGGGGCCTTTTGCAAAATCCGCCAGTAGGGCTTTCAATCGTATAAAAAAGGGCCCCTGACCCGTGTTTGGTGCATAAACATTAGCCAAAGTTAGCAAGTGTCCGTCTAGGCGAACATTCAGGAAAAGCCACCTCCCCAGGGTATCTCGTTTTATCTCTTCAATCTGCAAGGAGAGGCTCTGGTGAAAGAGTAGGGCCACTCCCCGCTTCTTCCGGCCCTGCGTGTCGGAGGCCACCCGCACCTCAGTGTATGGGGATCGCTTTAGCCAGCCCTGTTTGGAATTCTGAAGATGGGTCTCCTGCAGATAAACAATGTCCCCTTGCAAAGTGCGCAATTCTGAAAACAGCAGGGACCGCTTCCGCGGGGAGTTAAGACCCTTAACATTCAAAGAGATAAAGCGCACCATTAAGAAATACAACCTAACCCCACACATCCGCTAGCCTCCCAGAAAGTCCCAATGGGGCTCCCCCCAGCAGACCCAGAAAATTAGTTAATCGGGCCCGCCTAGTCCACCCTCCAAGAACAAAAGCCATAGACCCTCCTCCCCAGCCCAAATAGACCCCCCAGCGCCATGTTGGGAGACCTCCCCTCCCACCCATCACCCCCCCCTTCCCGTCAATACCACCTGCCTGTCTAGGTTAATACAGGACACGGTAAATTGACCACAAACCCCGTATCCCCCAAAACCCCGCAAAGTGAAAACTCAACCTAAGCATAGAAAAACATTCCCCCCACTATTCCCCCACCCATCCCGGATCATCAATCCCATCATATCCCCCCACCAGAACAATAACATCAGTAAAACATTTGCAGATCAACCACCGCCCCACATGAAGAATGGAGTGGGGACCCCAGGCTAATCCTTGCCACCAGTCATCCAAAAATCAGGGGACCCACTGGTTGAGGCTCCCTAAAAAAAGAAAAAATAAGAGGAGCTCTTCACATCCACAAGAGTGTCAAGTGGACTTGCCCACCCGGGTCCACTCGGAATGCTGAGGCTTAGGGGGCGGCGGATGAGGCTGGGCATTATCATCAACTAAGCCCGCTTGGCGAAGAGCTCGCCAAGCTTCAGAGTAGTCCTTTGCAGAAATCTTTTTGTTGCCCAAAAGGAAGTTCATTCTGAATGGGAAGGACCAAGAATAGCGAATCCCCTTGCTGTTCAGGACCGCCAAGACTGGTTTCATCTCTCTCCGGCGAGCCAAAGTGAATGTCGAGAGGTCCTGGTAAATGGACACTGTCGCGTCCTGGAAGCGGACCGTCTTCTTCTCCCGGCCTCGTCGTATAAGAAGCTCAGCATCAGAATAGCATAGGAATCTCGCAATGACATCTCATGGTTGGTTGTTAGGGGGTTTTCCCAAAGCGCGATGAACCCGTTCAATTTCCATTCCAGAAGCGTGCGTAGCCAGCTCCTCCGCCGGAAGCAACTCCGCTATCAGCAGCTTAAGCACAGTCGGCAAGTCTTCTCCACCCCCCACCGCCTCTGGAATTCCACGAAAACGCACATTGTTGCGGCGGGAGCGGTTTTCAATGTCATCAAGTTTATATGTCAGCTCCATGGCCTGCGCACGCTGCCTGTCGAGAGCACATTGTAAATCCATCAGAGTCCCATCATGATCAACCACTTTGGTCTCCACGTCCTCTACTCGGGCTCCCAGTTCCTTAACGTCGGTCCGGAGTTCTGCGACATATTTCATCAAATCTTCCCGTAGTGCGCGGAACTTGTTGGCTAATTCTGCAAAGCCCCTACGGAGTTCTTGTTTGATTTGAGCCGAGGAAAGTTGCTTATGAGGGTCCAGTTCCTCTTCACGTACAGTCTCATCGTCGGAACCCGTTGGAGGAGATTGGCCACGCGGGCTGCTTGAGGCTCCGGGCTTACTCTGCAGCCGCTGGGAGGAGCGCATCCCCTCCCGAGTTTCAGAATTTTTGGTTTTAGCAGCCATCACACCGAGTCACCAAGCTCACACAGTGTTAGGAAAGATGGTGCCAATGCCAGCAAGAGTGAGGGCACCAGAAAGAGGACGGTGCTCGAGGTCACACCAGCCTGTAGAGTAGCCACCACTACACAGTGTCAGGAAATGCGGAAAGGCAATGTCAGCAAAGCAACAAGCACTGGTGAAACAGTGGGACAGGGAGTCTTAAGCTGCCTCCGGGCCCCCTGGAGAAACAGCCTGGCACAGGTGATAGTCAGAGAACAGTGTGGGGCGGTACCAGCAAGAGCCCGTAGCTGTAGATTGTAAAGCTTCAAGGAGAGGCCTGGGGTCAAAGAGGTCGCGTGTGCAGGCCTGCAGGGCACCCAGAATCCAATCGGGAGGGCGGAGGCCTCAGCGGAACACTGGGCTGCCGAGGAAAAACGGACCCGGTCACCAGCTCCAATCACAGTTCAAGGGGTGTGCAGGGGAAGAGGCAGCAGTCAAACTTACCCCCCTCAAGATGGCTCGTGTTGGTGAGGAAGGGTGATAAGCGCCGGTAGTTGCCGCGGCAGTTGCCGCGTGGATTTCACGTGGTCCCGTTCAGTCTTCCCTTCAGTTCTTCAGCGCTACAGCCAAGCGCCACACGCTTGAGAGTACGTGCCTCCTCCCGTTATTCGGACCGCTGCTCGAGCCGCAGGCAATAGTAAGGGCTGAGCACGTAGGCCCCGCGGGAGCCCGCCAGGCGATTTTCGTCAGTGCCGGATACCGCGGCTAGCGGCAGAGTCAATCGGAGGAGAGTCCGGCGGCAGGAAGCAGCTTCTGGCAGGCCACGCTGTAACGGTGAACTCCTCGGCTCCCCAGCCTCCAGAGGTCCCGCAGAATCACTGGGTCAAGCTCCGAGGGGGATCGCTGGCTCACGCTGATCCAGGGCAGGTACGGGGGGGGGGGGGGGATAATATGCGGCTGTTATCGTATGATTGCAAAAATTAGGGGTTGAGGGGACGGAGCTCTAGTAAGGTGCGGCCATCTTGCAGTGGGCTCACGAGCGCCCCCCGTCCAAACCTTTTTTAAACCCAGCTACACTAACAGCCTTTACTACATCCTCCGGTAACAAATTCCAGAGTTTGATTACACGTTGAGTGAAAAAATATTTTCTTTTATTAGTCTTAAATAGTTTACCCTGTAGCTTCATTGCATGTCCCCTAGTCTTTCTATATTCTGATAAGGTAAACAATCGATCTACGTTTACCCGTTCCACTCCGTTCATTAATTTATAGACTTCTATCATATCTCCCCTCAGCCGTCTCTTTTCCAGGTTAAAGAGCCCCAACCTTTTTAGCCTTTCTTCATAGGAGTATCCTTCCATCCCCTTTACCATTTTGGTGGCTCTTCTCTGAACCTTTTCAAAAATCGCTATATCCTTTTTAAGATACGGTGACCAGAATTGCACACAATATTCAAGGTGCGGTCTCACCATGGAACGATATAGAGGCATTATAATATCTTTTGTTTTATTTTCCATTCCTTTCCTTATCATACCTAGCATTCTATTTGCTCTCTTGGCCGCTGCTGCACACTGGGCCGAGGGTTTTAACATGGTATCCACAATGACGCCTAAATCGTTTTCCTGGGCGGTGGTTCCTAATGTGAAACCTTGCATTGTGTAACCATAGTTTGGGTTGTTCTTCCCTAGGTGCATAACCTTGCACTTGTCCACATTAAATTTCATCTGCCATTTTGATGCCCAGTCTTCCAATTTATCAAGATCCTCTTGCAATTTTCCACAATCCTCTTGGGTTTTAACAACTTTAAATACTTTTGTGTCATCTGCAAATTTGATAACCTCACTCGTTATTCCACTTTCCAGGTCATTTAAGAATATGTCAAAAAGCAGCGGACCCAGCACAGATCCCTGTGGTACACCACTATTCACCTTTCTCCATTGGGAAAATTGGCCATTTAGCCCTACCCTCTGCTTTCTATCTTTTAACCAGTTCCTGATCCACAATAGTACACTGCCTTCTATCCCTTGACTCTTTAGCTTTGCCAAAAGTCTCTGATGAGGGACCTTGTCAAAGGCTTTCTGAAAGTCCAGATACACTATATCAACCGACTCACCTTTGTCCACCTGATTATTCACTCCTTCAAAGAAACATAACAGATTAGTAAGACAAGATCTTCCTTGTCTAAAGCCATGTTGGCTGTCTCCCATTAGGTCATGACTATCTACATGCTGAGTAATTTTATTCTTTATGATGGTTTCTACCATTTTTCCCGGTACTGATGTCAGGCTCACCGGTCTGTAGTTTCCCGGATCACCCCTGGAACCCTTTTTAAAAATTGGTGTTACATTGGCGATCCTCCAATCTTCAGGTATTAGAGATGATTTTAATGATAGTTCACAGATTACTAATAGCAGGTCTGCAATCTCGTATTTCAGTTCTTTCAACACCCTTGGATGTATACCATCCGGCCCAGGTGATTTGCTACTCTTCAGTTTATCTAATAGTTGTAATACATCTTCCCGATGTATCGATATTTCCTTCAATTCTTCTGCACCTTTAAATACCACTTCAGTCATGGGTAACATCCCTACATCTTCCTCAGTAAAGACTGAAGCAAAAAATTCATTCAATCTCTCCGCTATCGCCTTGTTGCCTCTTAGTGCTCCTTTAACCCCTTTATCATCTAATGGACCAACTGACTCTCTCACAGGTTTTTTGCTACGAATGTACTTGAAAAGGTCTTTACTTCGCATTTTTGCTTCCGCAGCAAGCTTCTTCTCAAATTCTCCCTTTGCCTGCCTTATCAATGCCTTGCATCTACAAATATTAAGCGAATACATCTTGGAGAGCACCAATACCTTCTCTACTGAAAAACAGAACAAGTGGGACTGCTATAGATGTCTACATAGAAATTACATGCTAACAGAATACCATACCTCAGTCACACACAAAAGACATTGACAGATCCTTACCAAATACAAAACAAAGTGCCACAAATTAGAAATAGAAAGACAATAATTGAACTGGGAACTTCAAGTAGCCAAAATCAGCATTGGTAGCAACACTGGAAAATAATTAGAAATGCATTTCCTCTTATACTGAACAAAACACAGACGTCAATGCACACTTCATATTCCAGTTAATAAATTCAAAATAAAACACTTTTTTCCTACCTTTGTTGTGTGGGTATTTTATCAGTCAAAATGTCCCCAGTCTCTCTTCTGCTGCCTTCTGTCTTATTTTAAACCTCTTTTCAGTGTCTCTCTCTTTGACCCCTGTAGCCATCACCTGTGTTTCTTTCCCTCTTTTATTGCCCCCCAGCAGCAAGCACCCAATGTGTGTCTTTCTCTTTCATTGCCCTCCCCTGCAGCCATCACCTGTGTGTGTCTGTTTCTCTCTTTAACCCCTGCAGCCATCACCTGTGTGTGTCTCTCTTTGTCCCCCTGCAGCTATCACCCCTGACTCTTTTATTGCCCCCACTGCAGCCGTCACCGGTGTGTGTGTGTGTCTCTCTCTTCGTTCCCCTGCAGCTGTCACCCATGTGTGTGTGCGTCTGTCATTGCCTCCCTTGCAGCCATCACCCAATCTGTGTATCTCATCTCCTCCACAGTTAGCTCCCCAATATGTCTTTTTCTCATCTCTATTCCTTATCCCTCCTCCCTCCTCGTCCTCACCCCCCCTCGCATGCGACACCACTCTGCTCTCCACTGTGACCAGCTCTGTGTATACAGTTAAGCCGTGCAAGACAGAAGTTATGCTGATCTCATTACTTGAAGTCTCACGAGAGCAGCACAACTTCCTCCACTGCGTGGCTCAAGCTACTTGCATGGTGCCTATCACAGTGGAGGGCCCAAGAGCAGGGGTTTGGAGTTCATGCACATGCTGCATGTCAGACATTCAGTGCATGCATTGGCTTCAAAGCCCCGCACTGATCTTTTCTGCTGGCTATCCAGGACCTGTGCTGACCATGCTGCCCTCACGAGGCTGCCAACTTGTGCACATGCACGGTTTGCACAGTGAGTTGCACTGGACCTGCGCATACACCCACACAC
This sequence comes from Ichthyophis bannanicus, assembly GCA_033557465.1. Classification (NCBI taxonomy): domain Eukaryota; kingdom Metazoa; phylum Chordata; class Amphibia; order Gymnophiona; family Ichthyophiidae; genus Ichthyophis; species Ichthyophis bannanicus. The sequence goes on from CM066032.1 coordinate 1,075,051,376, forward strand.
CCCATGACACTCTCCATGATACGCACAGATGCACAAAATCCTTGACACTCTCCATCACAGACATGCACACATATGCATGCAGCCTCCCAATACTCCCCATGACAGACACATGCATGCAGCCCCCCCCAACCAGAGGTGGCTCTATAATGAGGTGAAGTGAGGCAGCTGCCTCAGGTGGCAAAGTTTTGAGGGAGGCAAAAAATGCCCTCAAAACAGCTGCCTTACTTCACCTTCAAAAGTTAAAAAAAAAAAAAAAAAAGTACACAAGTTGTTGCTGCTGCCGAGTCTGCTTCCCGGCAGCGGCAAACTCACCCTCTCCTTTTCCTTGCAGCCGCGGCTCCCTGCCTTTTAGGGAACTGTGGCTGTGCTGGTGATCTGCAGTTTAAAAGCGAAACCAATGTGGAGCCTTCAAAGCTCCGCACCGGTTTCGCTTTTTATTTAAACTGCAGATCACCAGCACAGCTGCGGTTCTAAGAGTTAGGAGCAACAGCTGCAAGGAAAAGTAGAGGGTGAGTTTGCAGTAGGGGAGTTAACATGGGGGAAGGTGGGGGCTGGTAATGGGCTGACATGGTGAGGGGGAGGAGGGGGCTGGAAGGAAATTGACAAGGGAAAGGTGGGGTCTACAACTGGGCTGACACGGGGGGGAGGGCTGGAAGGGAATTAACATAAGGGGGAGGTGAGATCTGCAACAAGGCTGACATGGGGGGGAGGGGACTGGAAGGGAATTGACAAGGGAAAGGTGAGGTCTGCAACTAGGCTGACGGGGAGGGCTGGAAGGGAATTGACATGAGGGGAAGATGTGGTCTGCAGTGGGGATGACACAGGGGATGAGGGGATGGAAGAGAATTGGCATGACGGGAAGGTGGGGGTCTGCAACTGGGTTGACACTGGAGGAGGAGTTGACTGGAAGGGAACTGACAAGGGAAGGTGGGGTCTGCAAGGGAGATGACATAGGGGGTAAGGTGGTGACTGGAAGGGGGCTGACATGGGGGAGGAGGGGCTGGAAGGGAGTTGACACAGGGAAAGGTGGGGGCTGGAAGGGGGCTTACATGAGGGGGAGGAGGGGGCTGGAAAGGAGCTGATACCTGGGGATGGTACTGGAGGGGGACTGGAAGGGTGATGATACTAGGGGAGGGAGGAGAGGGATGGAAGGGAGCTGACATCTGGGGATGGGACTGCAGGGGGTTAGAAGGGAGCTGACACTTGTGATGGGACTGGTAAGTGGCAGGATAATGGGTGTGGGGGCTGGAAGGGAGGAGACACTACCACTGGGATGGTATTTGGACTAGAAGGGGCTGGACAGTGGGGAAAGAGGGGGACTGGAAGGAATGGACACCCGTGGAATTCCTGGGAATACAAGGGGGTTGAAATTGGAAGGTACTGGGAGGGGAGGACTGGAAAAGGGGGCTGATATTGGGGAGGATTACTAGGACTGGAAATAGGCTGATGGAAGGAAGTGAAAAAAACAAAAGAAGAGACAATAAATGACAGATGGATATAGACCATAGAAAGAGAACTAAGAGAAGACAGGAAAGCAGAAGCCTCAGATCGGGACCAGCATGATCAGAGAATAAAATGATCAGACAACAAAGGTAGAAAAACATAATTTTATTTTCAATTTAATGATTGTACTTTGCATGATCTTTATGGGGAACTACATCTCTTATTTATCTGATGTTGCACTTCATGCGAAGTCTGGCTTCTTGGGGATTCAGTTTAATTTTTGTCTACATATTTTTATTTTTACTTTAGGTTGTAGTCACTTATTCTGTACTTGGTGAGGGTCTGTGTTGTGAATGTGTGACTGAGACCAGGTGTTCTGTTAACATGGAGTTTGTACATAGGGATCTATACAGTACTGTAGTAATTTGATGTGTTCAGCTTTTCAAATACATGTATGTATGTTCTAGGGATTACAGCAGTATTTATAGTGTGTCGTTTTTCTGGGTAGGTTCCTTATGTGAGTTTGGGGAATTTATTCTGGTATGGTATGGTAGATTTGGACTTGTAGATCTTTAGTGACTTTTGTAGGGTTTTATATTAGTTCCCAATATGCCTGGTACTGGAGAGTGTTTGTTGTTGAGATGACCGGGATCACATTTTTTTTTAATATATTGAATTCTGTGAATGAATGTCCTACTTTTGCTCTGCATCCATTGTTGAGGGAGATGTTTCTGTGGATGCAGAATATATATTCAAAAAGAAAAAGCGAGGAGCATAACACAGTATATAACAAAATAAAATGAGTTATAATTTGGGTTTGATTCCTACTAGCACTTCTTGTGGCCTTGGGCAAGTCACTTAACCCTCCATTGCCTTGGAAGAAAGGCCTAGCAATCTACTTCTGGTCACACTGCCAAGAAAACCCAGGAGCTGCTGGGCCACCAGGAGTCAGCATTGACTCAAAGGCACACATTGCATTGCATTATAAACTGTGCCGTGGTTCTCACTTTTTCTTTTAGTTCCTTGGTGTGCGAGCATCTTGTATTTCCTTTGTTCTTTTGCAAAATATATATTTACATTAACACCATACTGGTCCATTGCGCAGTTTCAGGAGTTATGTTGGGGTTGGTTGCCAAGCCCTTCTTGGTTACAAAGTCTCTTGTGTTTTAGAGGGTGGAAAGTGCTGTGTTGGGGCGCCAAGTTGCTCCTGTTTTTGTGGAAATGGAGGTGCTTTAGGGTGTTGGTTGGGGGGGGGGGGGGGAATGGAATATGTATTGTCTTTGAGATTTGCAGTATTGTGTTCTTTATGCTGCCAGACTGAAATTTAAAATATTTTGTCAGGTCAGATTCAAGGAAATTTTAAATTTCAAGGGAACATCTCAGTTTAATTTAGTTTAGTAGCCTGATAGCTTCACTGCTGCTGAGTTCCGGACTTTTCCAGCTCTAGCACAATCCAATCAAACGTTTGAATTCATGGCTACCAGGAGTTTCTCATTTTATATCTTCCCTCCTCATCAATAATCTGGTCATAGCAAAATAAGTATGATGTGCAGATTGGTGATGGTCTGATGGTGGGGGGAGCGCTGTGTAAGTGGCTTTTCATCAAATTTAATGTTTTTTTTATCATGTGTTTTATTGTAACATCCGTTTTACTAAATTGCATGTATATGTTTGGAAGCCACCTATGATTTTAGTTTGGTAGCATATATATTTTAAAATAAAGCAAGCTAAATTTATAAAAATAATGCTGCAATGACTCTCCATCATGGCTCTGCATCACCATCATGCTGCCCCTGGGAGGAAGTAGATGGGGGGAGGGGGGGCACTAGGAGGTGGAGGAAAACAGAAACCTCAGATTGGGACAAGCATGATCAAGAATAAAATGGTCAGACAATTTTCAATTTAATGAACAGTCTTGGTGCTATCTTCATATTTTATGAAGTACAGGGAAATGCAGCTCTTTCTATTTCTCTGGCATTGCACTGTATGCAGAATCTGACCTTTGGCAGTTTCAGTTTAATTTTTATCTGTATATGTTTGTTATTAGGTTATGGTACTTATTCTGTACTTCGGTAAGGGTCTGTGTTCTGAGTTTGTGGTCAAGGCCAGGTGTTCTGTTAACATGGAGTTTGTACGTAGGAATCTGTTCTGTAGTAATCTGGATTGTTCAGCTTTTCAAATATGTGTTTGGATGTTCCAGAGCCCGCTGCAGTATTTACAGTTCTGCTTTTTTGGGTAGGCTCCTTATGTGAGTTTTGGAAGTTGAGCTGGTATGGTATAGTAGGATTGCTCTACAGAAACTTAGTGACTTTGTTGTAGGGTTTTGTATTAGTTCACAATTTGTTTGGTACTGGAGAATGTTTGTTGTTGTTAGTGAGATGGTCTGAATGTTTTTTTTTTTTTTTTTAAGATATTGAGTTCAATGGATGAATGTCCTGGTTCTGCTCTGCACTCATTGTTGAGGGAGGGGGTTCTGTGGATGCAAAATATATGTTCAAAAAGAAAAAAAGCAAGAACCATAACGCAGTTTATAACAACAAAATAAAAATAAGTTATAATTTGGTGTTATAAACAGTGCTGCGGTTCTCGCTCTCTCTTTTAATTCCTTGGTGTGCAAACATCTTGCATTTCTTTCACATTATCTAATTGGCTTTTTGGTTTGGTTCAGTCCCTAACTGGAGTTTTGAGGGGCGCCATCTCATCCCTCGCCTCAGGCAGCACATTGCCTTGAGCCGCCCCTGCCCCCAACAGTCCCCTTCACGCACACATGAAGCCCTCAATACTCCCTATGATGCACAAAGCCCTTCACACCCCCATGAGTGTGTCATTTTTTTCTCTATAACATCAGCAAAATTCACCCTTTCCTTTCTGAGCACACTACTAAGACACTTATCTACTCTTTAGTCACTTCCTGTCTAGACTATTGCAACCTTCTCCAATCTGGTCTCCCTCTGAATCATCTCTATCCCTTTCAGTCTGTTCAAAACTCAGCTGCATGGTTATTCTTCCACCAGCCCCGATATGCTCATATAAACCCTCTTCTCAAGTCACTTCTTTGGCTCCCTATCCATTTCTGTATCTGGTTCAAACTTCTCCTACTGACCTATAAGTGCACTCATTCTGCTGCTCCTCACTACCTTTCCTCTCTTATCTCTCCCTACACCCTCCTCGGGAGCTCCACTCTTCTGGCAAATCTCTTCTATCTGTACCCTTCTCTTCCACTGCCAACTCCAGACTTCAATCCTTCCACCTTGCTGCTCCTTATGCCTGGAACAAACTACCTGAGTCTGTACGTCAGGCACCTTCTCGGACCCTTTTCAAATCCAGGCTGAAAACTCACCTCTTCGAGGCCGCTTTTGGATCCTGATCCGCTTAGCCTTCTATGTGTTTTCTTACCATTTCCCTAGCTATATCCTTGTCCACCGCTGTTGTGTTGTCTGTCTTAACTAGATTGTAAGCTCTGAGGAGCAGGGACCGTCTTTTACATATGTTTGTCTGTACAGTGCTGCATATGCCTTGTAGCGCTATATAAATGATCAATAGTAGTAGTAGTAACATGACATATACGCACATGCATGTACAACACTCCCCATGATAAACGCATGCAAGCATGTATGAAGTCCTTGACATTTCCCCCCCCCCCCCACACACACACATGATGTACACACCCTCCAACACTCCTCATGACAGACAGACAGATGCATGCACTCTTCAACACTCCCAATAATAGGCATTGGAATGGGGTGGGCAACACGGGCCCTACTAAAGTTTGCCTGCTGTGAAGCAAACTGTCCACCGGGATCCTCTCTGCCCTGGGCAAAAGAGAAAAGTGCAGCTGCAATGACTGCAAAGATCCCTGTCTGAGCAGCGATGATCGGATCCCTGCGGGTAGAACAGGAAAGGAAGGCCACGATTGCAGCCTCAAAGCAGGTTGTCTGCTCGATGGGGAGTTAGGACAGAGCTTGGGGTCAAGCTTAGGGGCCCCCCCCCATAAAACATTAGGCATTCTGCTGCCCCTGCTCCCAATGACATGCCCACAAATGCACCCACAGCCTCCGCTCTTGACACTCCCCATGACATACCCCAACCTGCCTAGCCCCTGATACTACCTGATACTTCCAGCAAGACGCACATAGGAACACTCCACATGCCTGATTCTGGGAGTGGGGGAAATGTGCCATTGGGTTACTCTGCGATGTACACTTTTCAACTTGTTACTTTTCAAATTGGTGACTGTAAATGGTAAGGGAAAGGGGAGATGGAGCAGGGGAAGGGGGAGGGAAGCTGCAGTGGGGAAAAGGAAGCAAGTTCAGAAAGATTCTGGGGTGTTAATCTGGAGGAAAATCACCACTGATAGCATCCAAGTTTAGGATGCACTGTATAAGGGACCATGGCAGACCTCCATGGGGACTCATCTCAGAGATGATGATGAATCAGATGTAGCCTGTTTGTTTGCTTGGCCTATCAAGAGGTGAAGTCTTAACATTTGTAAGCATTAGCTAGTTTTGTTTACTGGGGAGAGCACTGAGAAACATAATCAACTTTGAATCTGATGAATCCCTTTGAGTATAACTTCTATACTGGTTGATGATGGGAGACTATCATTTGAGAATCTGTGCATGCAGCGTAAAAGTGCAGTATCAGCATTTAAAGGCAAGTTGCTCAGAGGACAAGCTTCAGAAATCTACTTTATCATAGGAAACTATTTCTATCATAGGAAATGGGGAGATACTGGACTGCAAGGGGCAGGGAACAAAGAGAGAGACAGAGAGGAAATGCTGAGATTGTGTGCTCTGAGAGGTAAATAGAGAGGAAAATGCTGGACTTTGGTAGGCGGACAGCAAAAGGAATATATTGGATAAGTGGTAGATAGGGTGAGGTAGAGAGAGATGCTTGCTCTGAGTGGTGGACAGATGGTGAAATCTGAGTAGATACTGATGGAATAAAGAAAGACTTGGAGGAAGGAGCTAAAAGGGAAAGATCCATATGTCAGGAACAGATATAGAGAAGGAATGGAAGAAGACAGGAGGAGCAAGGAGGAATGGCAAACAGCAGACACTGGAAAGACGGTTAAGAGAAGATAGAGCAGCAGAAGAGAGACTGGGGCCATTGTGACTGAAAAAATTAAAAGCCCAGACAAAGTTAGAAAACAAGTATTTTATTTTGAATTTATTAACTGGAATATGTCGGCTTTGGAAATGTGCATTGCTGTATCTGTGTTTTGTTCAGTACAAGAGGAGATGCATTTCTATTTTTATTTCTTGAATGTTGCCATAAACACAGAGTTTGACTTCTTGGAGTTCCCTGTTCAATTATTCTCTATTTCTAATTTATGGTCCTTTGTTTTGTATTTGGTAAGGGTCTGTCTGTGTCTTGTGTGTGTGACTGAGGTATGGTATTCTGTTAGCATGTCATTTCTATGTAGAAATCTATAGCAGTCCACTTGTTCTGTTTTCCCAGTAGAGAAGGTATTGGTGCCCTCCAAGATGTATTGGTTTAATATTTGTAGTGCTGCCTTTTCATAGACAGGGTTGGTGTCGGGTGAGTCCTGGTATTAAGTTATGGAAGGTTTGCTATGGACTCTCCCTGCTCTTTTTGGAGGGTTTTATAGTTCTTCCTTATGTATATGGCAGTTTGCGCTGGAGGAAACTCATATAGAAATCTGGTAGCCTTTCTTTAATCGCATTGCACATATAAATGATATTCAGACATTCATACATTTATTAAGTTATTGTTGAGACAAAAATCTGAGCCATGTGAAATCTTATAGACTGGCCAATTTATTGAGACATGAGCCTCAGTATATTGGTTAGTGTATAACAGAGGTTCTCAACCCAGTCCTCAGGACACACCTAGTCAGTCAGGTTTTCAGGATAACCACAGTGAACATGCACAAGAATAATTTGCATACAGTGGTGGCAATGCATGCAAATCTCTCGCGTGCATATTCATTATAAGATGCAATTTAAACACAAAAATAGCTTTATAAAATTACTCCCTCTATGCCTAACTGCTGCTTGAAGTATATCTTATAGACCACAACATAGAATATGAATAGCAAAAAACAAAGTGCAACCAGATTTTATTGAAAAAATTATAATCACTGAAATTATCTTCTAGTTGTAGTTTTTAACTTACCCCAACTGTTAATAGCATCCCGTCCTACTTTAGGGCTAATAGTTATACCAGTGTGCAACCTGTACTTTTGAAGCGACTAAGTTTGATCTAGATTAGCATCAACACTGGCACCAAAACAATGCGGTTGACTGAATTAGCAGAAGTCTGAAACTTGTCAGCACTCAGGAGAGACAATTTCTAAAACACCTCCCATATCCCACTATTTCTGTTAAAGAAAACAGATGACCACTTACGGTTGCTTGAAGATCATTGCTTCTGAGGACCAGCTCATCTAGCTTTACTTGTCTCTCTAAAACTCTGTTAATATTCTGGGCCATAATAGTTTTGACACCGTCAACATCACTTTGCAAGGTATGCACCGCACCTGACCCTTGAGGTGAACTGTTAGTTTCCTGCACCAAAAACAGTAAAATGATTTAGCAATGTAGCAATCCTAGCAGCTCATATTCTATGAGGAGGGCGTCATTTTGCTGCCCTCACTGGGAGGCATGAGCAGGGAATAGGAATGCCTATTAAAAGGCAGAAGCTGAAAATTCAAAAGGACCGATTGTGTAGTCTGAGTAAAGCAGCACATCATCTCTTAGGATGAAACACTTTGGAGTCAAGCAGATTATGTACCGTAATGCTGCTGAAATCATCCACTCTATGGTTAAAGCAGTAGGGTACCCGGAACATAAAACGGCCCCCTCCACCCATTCCCAGAAACCTGGGTCTTGGTGACATTATTGAATGCTCCGTTATGTGTTGTGGCTGGTACAACATAGATACTCCCAGAAGTAATAAAGCACTACTCCAAAGTAAATCAGGTCACAATCCTCTTGACTTTTATTTTGTTAAGAGGCATATCTAATATTGAGGCAATGAATAACCTTAAATACTGAGCACAGAGTTCTCCTCTACCTTTTGCAGATATATTAATGTAGCTACTGGATACCAGGAATGTGCATTTGTTTGAAATGATATGGGAAATATCAACATGTCTTATGTTGTTTTATATCATGTTTAACCCTAACACAACATTAAAAAATTCAAAATTCTGTTTTCCCTCCAAGTGTTGTCAAAGGCAGGCATGATCACTAACTGGATAGCCAGGATCTGGATTAGGCTTGGAAAATGTTTCTGATAGTATGCTTAGACATTCTTTCACAGAATTTCTGGCACAAGGACATGTCAAAAGAAAAGTCTTTGGAGTACAGTAAATCTCTACAGCAGGAATCAATAGATTCACAAGGCAAAAATCCAGTTAGCAGTATCCATAGAGCTCTAGATCAGACAAACTTTGGGCCAATAAGGAAATGGGAATGAAGATCATCAGCAATACAAAACACAGTTGAGAGCAGGCTGGTTAGAGCTAGCCCTCCATAGAGACATGATAGCTCTTCTGTCACTGGTTTGAGGCCAGTTTCTGACCATGAGAAAAAAAAAGCCAGTTGGATTTTTTATTTGCCTGACACCTTTAGCAACCTTTCAGCTATGTTTTTCATTTGGGCAGCATCCACAGCTTCCTCTTTAATTAACAAGATTGCCCTGAGATGAAAATTTATAAAAACATTATACAAAATGAAAATTTATTAAAACAAAACAAAACAAACTGCAAAGACAAGATGAAGTTGGGGTTACAAAGATGCAGAACTTTGAAATATACTCTGGATGCCTTGTTTGTCTTAGTGCAGAGAAATAGCCAGGCTGAGTATAAGCACTGTACAGGCTTGAGTTTAAGGAAACTTCAAAGCCTCTTTCTAAAACAGAGATGTACAGGCACCTCAGCTCAGACAAGCCTCTGTGTGCAAACCATTGCAGGTGTCTCCTGTGTTGTATGCTCCATCCAAATGGCCTTGGCCACAACATAGCACTGTGCTGGCTGCTTCAATCTCAGTAGCCTCATATGTCAACTTTGTAGCAGCACAGGATTCATTGCATTCTAGTCTATCCAGTGGAGAACCAGCACTGACGACGTCTTATTCTCCAACCATAGTGCAGAAATCCAAATTGAGACCTTCTGTTCATTGATCTTCAGTCCAGCCTATGCTGGAGTCTGCTCTGGTCCTGGTCAGAGTAGCTGATAAATTTTCTCCATTAGTTTTGCTGCTCCTTATCAGATCAGCCATACTCGTTGCTACAAAAGATGTTTAATGATTTTGTCAAGGGCTACTGCAGGGCTGGATTAACACTGTATTGGTCCCTAGGCAAACATACATTTGTAGGCACTCACTCTGAACATCCATTTACTGTTTTTATCAAACCCCCACAGTCATATTTACTCTTTCTCTGTCCCTCAACTGCACTGGGTCTTCATTCATGGTCTTCTGCCACATTTCACCTTTCCAGAAGTGATGTGGGGAAACCTGCCTAGTTCTAGATGCAGCAGCAGCACACTATAAATGAACATAGGGATTGGGCAAACACATGCTTTGAATGGAGGGGTCTAATGGTCACAGCAGTGGGCTGAGAACTAGGGAAGCTGGGCAAGTCATTGACTCTAGTGTAAAAAAATGCCAAGGGTGGACTGCCCCTAAGAGTGAGATTCATGGGCAATGGGGATCATGCAGAATCATGACTAGGTGGAGATGGACATCCAATCCCCACTATTCGCAGGGTCCCGATTCTGGACCCAGAGCTCTCCACACCTAGAAGGCCTTTGTGCGGGGAGCTCTGGATGGGGGCGGAAGGGGGTGGAGAATGGGTTGGGGGGGCACTTCCAGGATGTACAGGGCCTATACAGGTTATGGTCCTGTAAGTTCTGCGTTGTCAGGATGGACGTGGGACTTATTTAACCTCGGAGGTGGAATATGTCCCATGCATAGCGGGGATCAGGGCACAAAGGGCTGCAAAAGGTAAGTCCCTGCCATCCAGCCCCTTCCTTGTACTTGGTAAAATATAAAAATAGGTGTAAATTTCGCAAACTCACATATTCCATTCACTAAATTGAAAATAAAATTATTTTTTCTACTTTGCTGTTTGGTGACTTTATTTTTCTAATCATATTGGTCCCAGTTTCTGATTCTGCTTTGCTCTGTTTGTCCTCTTAACTTGGTTTCCAGGGTCTCCTATCCATTTGCTGTTTCTTTTCTCTCCTCCTGTCTTCTTTACTTTCTCTTCTATATCCATCCCTGGCAATGATCTTTCACTTTCAGCTTTCTTCCATTTATTTTTCTGCCTCTCTATCCACCCATATTTAACCCCTCCTCACTATCCAGTGTTCAAGCTTCCTCTTTTTACTGCATCTATTTATAACTTTCTACCCCCCCCCCCCACCTGGGTCCAGCATCTTCCCTCTCTCTTCCTTTCCCCTCCATCCATATCCAACATCTCTCCTTCTTTTCCCTTCACCTCCATCCATGTCCAATATCACCCCTCTCTTACTTCCCTGCTCAGTGTGAGGCATCTCTCTCCCCCTCTCTCCTTTGCCCATGTCAGCATCTCCCCCTCGCTTTCCACCTGCCCATCTTTTCTTCTTTTCTTTCCTTCACCCGTGTCCAGTAGCTCCCCTCTCATCCCTTTCTGCTCCCCGTCCCAACCTCTCCCCCTGGCCCTCTCTACCTAGTCTCTCCCTTTATCCCCCATGTACAGTATCTCCCCCATTCCATGTCCAGCATCTGCCTCTTCTCCCTTCCCCCTTTCATGCACAGTATCTGCCCCTATTCCCTCTGCTTCCTTGTCTCTTCTCTTTCCCCTTCATGTCCAGTATCTCTCTTGATCTTCCCTTCCACCAGCATCCCTCCCTCTTCCTCCTCCATGCCCGTAGCCCTGTCTCTTCCTCTCCCCATGTCCATATAAATCCCCCTTTCACTATTCAGTATCATTCACCTTTCCTTTGTCTATTATCTCTTCTTCTCCCTTTCTTGGCAGAAGCAAAGGAAAACAGCAGCATGGAGCCTTGAAGCCCATGCGTGTGCACAGCATCTGCTGGGCATGCCCCTTTTGATGCAGACTTCCTGTGTTACAGGAGGCAAGAACAGCAGACACTGAGCATGCACACAGGCTCTGAGGCCCCCCGCTGCTATGTTCTTTCATTTATTTCTACTGTGGAGGTTTTTTGCTTTCTTCTTCCCTCCTTCATAATAGCAGCCTGCTCACTGATGTGGGCGGAAGAGTCTCAAAAGAAAATGAGCCTCCTCTTACCCAGAAGCAAAGTGAAGCAACTGAATATTGGTGATGGTGCTTTTGGTTGGCGGTATATGGTGAACCTCAGTTTTAGGTTGGTGCACATACACCCACTGTGTAGAATGGACGCTATGCCCATGTACCACAACTTGTTTCCTTGCAAAGAAAATCTCAAAATGAATGCATTCCACGCCACCCTCCTTTCGTTGTTGGATAAGAGGTTGACTGTACTTGCTAGATGTCAAGGATATCTACACCCATATCTCAATTCATCCTACCTGCAGAAACTATCTAAAATTCCTTCTGTACACCAACCAATATCAATACAAATTCCTCCCCTTTGGCCATTCCTTGGCTCTCAGGGTTTTCACTAAATGCTCTGTAGTTATAGCAACTCACTTACAGAAGCAGGAACATCTAATCTTCTGGTAGCTTCTTTGAGAACTCTGGATCTTTGTCTCAGGGACAAAACAATGCTTCTCCTTTGAGGCCTAGGGATTTTTTTTTTGGTTTTCATTCATAGGAGCTATTCTGAACACAGGCCAAGTAAAGGCTTTACTGCCTCAAGACAGATGTCCATCCAGAAGGTTTAGTCACGGTTAGAACCACCTTCTAGATGTTAAACCATATGACTGCTTCTGTACACATTGTGCCTTTCACTCACTTCAAAATGAGAAGATTGCAATGAGACCTCAAATTCCAATAGAATCAATGTATTCAGCCTCTTTCTATAATTCATCTGTCACCTTTATTGCAGACATGTTTCAGTGATGGATTTCAAAACTCAATCTGAACAGAGATGCCCCCTTTGCACTACTAGTGCATTCTTTTTTCCTGACAATAATTGCTTCCAGCATCATCTGGGGATCCCAACTTGGCTCTCGACTCACATAGGGAGCCTAGTGACAAACTGAACAAATGTTAGATATCAATCACTTGGAGCTCAGGGCAACAGATTACTCCTTTGGAATATTTTCAGATCTTCTTCAGAATCAATCAGTTTTAATACAGACTGACAATCAAGCTGCTGCATTTCATGTTAACAAATAGGGAGGTGTGGATTCCCTTTGCTTATGCCAGAAAGCAGCAAGAATTTAGAGCTTTGCAATTTCTCATTCAAAGCCATTTTCATCCCAGGCAATCAGAACCAGATAGTAGTCAAACTCAGCAGAGTTCTTCAGTCCTACAAGTGGTCTGTGGACCACTGAACCTTGTAGAATATTTTTCGCGCATGGCACACTCCTCAAATAAACCTGGCTGTCAGCATCAAAAATGCAAAGCTGCACCTTTATTGTTCAGTGCACCCATCCCCAGATGGGCTCGCAATGGATGTGCTGGTCATAAACTGGACTCTGCTCCTCCTCTATGCTTATCCACCTATCCCTCTAGTAGCAAAACCCCTGCACAAGTTCAAAAATAGTCCAGTACAATGATTCTCACATTGCCGTACTAGGCTCATCAGAAATGGCTCCTGCTTCTGAAAACACTCTTGGTTCTTACTTGGTGCAGGCTTCACATCTTTCTAACTTTAATAAAGTATCCAAATCTTAAGTCACTGTGGAAACTGAATAGTGTTTATTTTCCACCCTGGGTCTACCGATACCTGTTCAACATGTATCTTGGTGTTGGCAATAAAGTCTTCACCACTTAGTGTTTCACGAATGGTCATATCCCTTTTTGTGTCCTCCAAAGAACACATTGCGATATCTTTATCATCTCTATTGCCTTGTACCTCAAAGGTCTCAACTGCATACATCCTATCATCTCTCCATAGACAGACTTCCAGTGTCCAATCATTTCCAGATTCTTGAAGGGGCTTTTTCATGTAAGACTGCTGATACAATAGCCTCTTGTGCCATGGGACCTCAATGACATCCTTGCATCTTGAATGGAACTACCATTTGAACCCACAGAATTCACATCTCTCAAGCATCTTACCTGTAAGATGCTCTTTCTAGTCACAGTCACTTTGGCTCAAAGAATCGGTGAATTTCAAGCATTGGCCACCTAAGAACTTGTACACTTAGCTCTATCATAACAAAGTAGGTTTACATATTCATCCTAAGGCCTTATCAAAGGTAGTCACTCCTTTCCATGTCTAAACTGCACAAGCAGCCACACACAAGAAGTCCCTTTGCCCTCTGGACTCTCTTACATACTACCTACAATAAATGGGATTTATCAGAAGATCTATAGTCCTTTGTCTCCTTCAATCTCTTCAGACATGGCATTCTAGTGACTAAATGGACATTAGCCAGTTGGCTAGCATCTTGTATTCATTTTTCTTATGAACAAGCTTGTGTTTCTCTAGCTAGTAAAGTAAAACCTCATCAAATCAGAGCAGCTGCAGCTACTCTTGGAATTCTCTTTGCTGGACAGTATATGCAAATCAGCTACATGGTGCTCATTTCATACTTTCACTTTGCACTACTGTTAAACCCGGCTTCAGTTAATGACAGTGCTGTACTGTCCAACCTGTCTCTGTAACTTCAGCAATTCTAACATCATTATCTTCTAACAGGCCCCTACTGAACAATGGGCAAATTACCAATAATGTTTAGTGAACCTAAACTTGGGAATCACCCACTTGTGTGCCAGACTCAATAAAAAAAAACAATTTTGCTCATCTGTAGCAGGTATTTTTCATGGACAGCAGGACTGATGCTACCATTAGCAGCAAAGCTAACCAGACAATGGCAATATTCAGCCACTGCCTGGTTATCCCCGGATGTCATCCTGCTCCACCCCCAGAACACGCCAGTGCTAGCTGGCTATCATGGAGGTGTTTAGCAGTGGTACTAACCGCATTAAGTGCGCTGAATATGAGGCCCATAAATCTTAGACTTGCAAAAGATTATCTGGTGCCAGAAAACCTCCTTCTTTATCCAGGCATATATTGGTGATATATTTGTTGGTTTATAGTTCTTTTTGTTATGTTGTAGTTTTGTCCATTTATTGTTTTATGTTTTTATTATGAATGTGATGATGTGATCTGGTTCCATGGACTCAAATACAATTTTTTATCTTATTTGAAGAATATAATAAATAAAAACAAATTTAGATAGATCACCAAAGTATGATTGTTTTAAACTTTCCTTTATTGATTTAAAAAAAACATGTACAATAGCAGAAATACACAGTTTTTCCTTCACAGGTGGACAGCAATGTGCATAATATACAAATCTAGAAGTCACTTCAGTAGTGGTAACACAAATTCTCCACTACCAGACACTTTGGAAAAATTACAAAACCTTGTTAAAAAATATATTCTGAAACTAAATCGAAAAACAAGGAGAAGAAGGTATCCGCAGAGGACAAGACAAACAGAAGCGGACACCAAGGACCAGGCCTACACGTAGGAGTAGTGTTATGCAGAAACTCTTTATTGAAGGACCCAACTTTTTAAGTTTCGGCCTGAGGCCTTCATCAGGGGGTCTAAAAACCAAACATATAAATAAACAAAACATAATAAATGCAAAAAAACAATTACATAATAAATTAATATCAAAATAAAAGCCTGGGGGAAAGCATTACCAAATTACCGCACAGAAGGTGTGTGTAGCACGTCTATGCGGTAAAGAAGCCAATTTTCCAATCTAAAAGTGAAAAACGTAAAACCATAGTTAGAAATTGCATCAAATGAATTTAACAACAATAAAAATAAATACAAAAAGATTATAAAATCACATCAGTTAATTACAATAATGAATAATAATAAAAGACAAAATAATACGAAAGGGACAATAAATGTACAACAAATGATGTAACAAAAAAGCTAACCACGCTAAATAAAGGACACTGCATGTATATGTGTATACATATAAATAGAAAAGGTCATACTAAGGACACAAAGAAACCAATTACATAATAAATTACATCCATAAAGAAACCAAATTATTGTATGAAGAATGTGTGATTTTACGTTTTTCACTTTTAGATTGGAAAATTGGCTTCTTTACCGCATAGGCGTGCTACACACACCTTCTGTGCGGTAATTTGGTAATGTTTTCCCCAAGGCTTTTATTTTGATATTAATTTATTATGTAATTGTTTTTTGGCATTTATTATGTTTTGTTTATTTATATGTTTGGTTTTTAGACCCCTGATGAAGGCCTCAGGCCGAAACTTAAAAAGTTGGGTCCTTCAATAAAGAGTTTCTGCATAACCTACGTGTAGGCCTGGTCCTTGGTGTCCGCTTCTGTTTGTTCTGAAACTAAATAATAAACTTGCCATACTAAAACACCATGAATTCTCAGGTTTCAAAGAGCAGCATTGCAAATATTTCACCAGGCAAAAGAGCACCAAAACATTTCTTATTGGGACAAGAGAACAAGTCAGACTGCTACAGATCCCTACATATAAGCTAAATGCTGGGCAGAATCCCTCACCTTGGTCACACATGTGAACACAGATAGATTCTTACCAAATACCGACCAAGGGATCACGAATTAGAAACGGAAACTCAGAGATGTCAATCTCTGTAGGAATGTGCGTGGCCAAAAAAAAATGGCTTGTCCTTGTTCAAACAAAGTTTTCCCGATTTTCAGGCATATTTTTAATCTTTGTTTTGCCTATTCACTTTTGTATGTGCATTATATTTGTGCTAGAGCTCTGTTATGCTTGCAAATCAATGTTACGTACACTAATTCAATGGTAGATGTGTACAATCAATTTGCATACACTGTCATTATTTAGGGGCCCAAAAGGACCAAATCGACTGTGATGAATGCACACCCTAAAATCTCTGCATGTAGTACAGTACTGGAGAAAGAGAAATGCATTTCCTTTTGTACTGTGCAAAATAGAAAGTTCTATATACATATACAATGAGTAAGGGCAACTTCCAAAAACCAATTACTTGGCTAAATGGGTTATTTGAAAATTGCTCGCCCTCTCTGCGGTTCACTGACGGTTCTTTGAGGTTGTTTGGCTGTCACAATTTATTGACTTCAGCTGCTCTTTGCCGCTCTCCAGAGGCTGCTGCCCAAGGTGACACCTAATCTGCCTAATGGTTGAGCTGGCCCTATATTTGACTAAAAATCTTAGCTTTGATGAAATCATCATCCTTCGTCCTGAGGAAGACTTGTTCTCTGAGGTTGCTCCTTGATACTAAATGATCTTCAAACCATGTTATTTGCCCTCCTCTTTAACTGCATAGACTAATGTGAGTCCCTGTATAGTGACATTAAACTGACCTCTCTGTGCCAGCTGTAACTGCTTCAAATTACAGCGATCAAACTCCTTTCTAATGCCCATAGTTTGATCATGTGACGCCTCCCACTCCTCCTGCCACAGAAGACTGGTTCCCCATCCCTTTAAGAATCCAACTCAAGTTTCTTCTACAAAGCATAGGATGCTTCACTCAGCCATTTTGACATATTTATCTAGATTGCATGTCCCATATCGCCCCACATGTCCTCTCCATTCGCGGCACAACAACCTGATCAATATTCCATCACCAATGATCATGGGCTTGGAAACCACTCACTGGGCTGCCTTTATTTATCTATCACTTTCTCACTGGAACTCCTTACTGGCTACTTCAAGGACTAAGTCTT
This sequence comes from Ichthyophis bannanicus, assembly GCA_033557465.1. Lineage (NCBI taxonomy): Eukaryota > Metazoa > Chordata > Amphibia > Gymnophiona > Ichthyophiidae > Ichthyophis > Ichthyophis bannanicus. Next base: position 1,075,068,619 of record CM066032.1, read on the forward strand.
CCAAGACCAGATTTAAGGTTAGTTTCAAAACTCTCTTCTCCCAGGCCTTTCCTGAACTATTGATTTTTCTCTAGAACTGTCCAGTCTGGGACATGAACTTGCTTACCCATCTCCTCCCCTCTCAGCCTGATTTCTCTCATTTTTCTAGTCCCCTCTGATTTTGTAGAAGTTATTTTCCTTGTCCTGTAGTTTTGTCCTTTTACTATTGTGAACCGCTTTACTGTGATAAATCGAAAGATGGTATAGCATTGTTACTCACCTGTACAGGTGATCTCCAGGAACAGCAGGAATCAGTCTTCACATATGGGTATCATTGGTACTGATGGAGCCCGCGTGGGAATATTCCCCAGCGTCCAATTGGAAAGCTTTAGGGAGCACTCCACTGCACCTGCACATCTGCCTTCCTGCCTTCCCAAGTCTTCTCCTCAGTTGAGTTTGTAGCTGAGAAATATAGGAAAAAAGAGACTACCCTACAACTCCTAGGGGAGGAGGGCGGATTGTGAAGACTGATTCCTGAAGATCACCTGTTACAGGTGAGTAGCAATGCTATCTCCAGGAACAAGCAGGAATGCAGTCTTTACATATGGGACTCATTAGCTCCAAAGTACCAAACTGGAGTTGGTTGCAGTTGTATCCCTGAGGCTAAAGGATAGATTTGAGAAGGTGTGGATATAAGTAGCCCCATTGGACTTGATTGCTGTTGGCTGACCATCAACAGGGGAGTCTGGTGCTGGAAAAAGTCTGGGATGGAGGATAGGAGTTGCAGTTAAGTCCCAAAAAGGTGCTGGAGGCTAGCCTGGCCAAAGACAGCATCCCGACGGGAGTCCATATCTAGGAAGTAGCGTGCAGCGAAGGTATGAATGGAGGACCAGGTAGCTGCTTGACAGATTTCATCAATGGAGATGGAATGAAAGTTGACAACTGAGGTTGCCATGATTCTCATGTTGTGAGCAGTGATGTAACCCTCTAGGGCAGAGGTTCCCAACTCCAGTCCTGGAGGGCCAAACACCATTCAGGTTTTCAGGTTGTCCCTAATGAATATGCATGAGATACATTTGAATACAATGGGGCAGTGCATGCAAATGCATCTCATGCATATTTATTAGGGACAGCCTGAAAACCTGAATGGTATTTGGCCCTCCAGGACTGGAGTTGGGAACCTCTGCTCTAGGGAGAGGTCCGCTTGAGTGTAAGCAAAAGAGATGCAATACGCAATCCAGTTGGATAGGGTGCACTTTGACACTGGAAATCCAAGGTTACTTGGATCAAAGGAAATGAATAATTGAGAGGATATCCTGTGATTTTTGGTTTTATCCAAGTAGAAAGCCAGGGTGTGTTTGCAATCCAAGTGTGGAGCGCTACTTCAGCCCTAGAGACATGTGGCCTGGGGAAGAAGATCGGTAGCATGACTGATTGGTTGAAGGACTACAAAAGGGAACTGCTACTTCTGGAGAGAGATCTGCAATTGTGAGTATATAATTCTGGGAATTTTTCTGAAGGGAATTCTTTGGATTAAAGCTGATTAATCTGTGAACCCAGTGTATTTGTTAAATCAGTCAGGCCTAGTAGCAGCAGTTTAAGTTTAAATTTAAAATACAGAAGAGAGCTTTCTGGTTAAATTTAGAACCCAGTAGAAAGCTTCTAGTTTAAATTTCATACTAAGTCAGAGCCTAGCAGCAAAGAGCTTTAATTTAAATCAAAACAGAATATAACTTAGTATAAAAGGAAAAACAGGGTCAGTATTCTTTGAGCAAGAAATACTCTTCTAGAGACCTTTACAAAGAGGCCTTCTACCTAGAGGGCAAGAGATCCATGAAACTTTTTAAATAGGTGTTAAAGCCAGGCGGCAGGTCAAAAGGCCATTTTGAAAGACTCCTTCTATCCAAGCAAGGACTGTTAATCACCCAGGAAGTTGGTCACAGCTTACCTTAGAAGTACAGGACAGAGTACTGTGTAGCAGCCCTCTTTTGATAAGTCTTATTTCCCTCCATCCCTCGACAACACCCACCCACCCCTGGGATAATCATAGCTTTATAGGTACTTACACATCTTAAAGGAAAGGAGGTGCTCTCAGGTGCAGCTCGTTATCCAGATCAGTCATACACTAAGGGCCTGTGATTAATTAGGCTTCAAGTGAACAAGCTATATTAAACATATTAGGTACACTTTTATTAGTATAAGTATCCACAGCAACCCTTAGTAAGTAAAGAACTTAAAGATCTAAACACAAGCTTAAAACTAAGATGCAGACAGCAGTCCAGCAGCGAAATGGGAGCTTCTCAGTCTTTTGCATTGAGTGTCACATATATGATTTTCTCCATTTGGTGAGAGGTCTTACGTGTGCACTAGGTGCAAGGAGTTCTTTGCTCTCAGGGAATGAGTCCATTCTCTAGAGGCTAGAGTAGCAGACTTGGAAGACATAAGAAAGACAGAGAGGTACACAGATGAGACATACAGGGATATAGTCCTGATGTCCCACCTCCAGTCTGGCAGCATCCCTGTTGCCATGGAGGAGAGAGGTCACGTGACAGGAGAGCATCACCCTGGTGTGGCAGGAAGTGATCCTGTAACTAGGACTTGTCCTCCAGGTGATGTAAAACCCTCTTGCACCGAGGAAGTTTCTTCAGAGCCATGTGCCCATGAGGGAAGGGTTAGGGCAGCCGTTATAGTTGGTGATTTGATCATTAGGCATGTAGATAGCTGGGTGGCTGGTGGCCGTGAGGTTTGCCTGGTAACATGCCTGCCTGGTGCAGAGGTAGCGGACCTCACGCGCCACCAAGATATGGTCTTAGATAGTGCTGGGGAGGAGTGTGCTGTCTTGGTACATGTCAGTACCAATGACGTAGGAAAATGTGGTAGGGAGGTTTTGGAGGCTAAATTTAGGCTTTTAGATAGGATATTGAAATCCAGAACTTCCAGGGTAGCGTTCTCCAAAATGCTTCCCGTTCCACTCGCAGGACCCAAATGGCAGGTAGAGCTCCGGAGTTGCAATGCATGGATGAGACGATGGTGCAAGGATGAGGGTTTTGGATTTGTTAGGAACTGAGGAACATTCTGGGGAAAAGAGGGGCTCTTCCGAAGGGATGGGCTTCACCTTAATCGGGATGGAACCAGGCTGCTGGCATTAACCTTTACAAAGGAGATAGAGCAGCTTTTAAACTAGATAATATGGGAGAGCCGACAGTCACCCAAGAGCGCATGGTTCAGAAGAATGTATCCTCAAAGGATACTACCAAAAGCAGAGAGGTTCCAAAAAAGAGTAAAGTAGCCCAAATGCCCTTGAGTATGGAGCAGACAGAGCTTAAAGATTCCAAATTACCCATGCCTACCAATAGCCAAATTAATATGAATAAAATACAGTCTCTAAAATGCTTGTATGCAAATACTAGAAGTCTAAAAATAAGACGGGAGAGTTAGAATATATAGCACTAAATGAGAGGTTAGATATGATTGGAATATCAGAGACATGGTGGAAGGAGGACAACCAGTGGGACACTGTGATACCTGGGTACAAACTATATCGTAATAATAGAGCTGATCAAATTGGTGGAGGGGTTGCACTCTATATTAGAGAGGGCATTGAGTCAGAAAGGATTAAAGTTTTGCAGGAAACAAAATTTGCTGTAGAATCACTATGGATTGAAATTCCATGTAAAAAGGGGAAGGCGATGGCAGTGGGGGTGTACTATCGACCACCTGGCCAGAATGAACAAATGGATGATGAAATGCTCAAAGAAATCAGGAAAGCTAACAAAAGTTACAGCACAGTAATAATGATGGGTCCTTAGTGGAACATCAGATCTGGTGCAAGAGACAAGGGTGTTGGGGCCACTTGTCAATAGTGATCATAGTATGATCGTGTTTGATTTAATTACTTGAGAAGGGATGGTAAGGAAATCCACAGTACTACCTTTTAACTTTTGAATGGGAGACTATGATAAAATGAGGAAAATAGTTAAGAAAAAACTAAAAGGAGCAGTTGCAAAGCTTAAAGACTTACATCAAGCTTGAGTGTTGAAAAATACTATCTTGGAAGCCAAAACCGGCTGTATTCCACGCTTTAAGAAAAGTGCAAGGAAGTCCAAAAAAACTGCCAGCATGGTTTAAAGGTGAGGTCAGAGAGGCTATTGTTGCCAAAAAAGCATCTTTCAGGAAATGGAAAAAAGAGCCAAACGACGAAACCTGGAAACAGCACAAACACTGGCAAGTTAAATGCAAGGCATCGATAAGGAGGGCCAATGGAGAATTTGAGAAGAAGCTTGCTGCGGAAGCAAAAACGCGTCATAAAGACTTTTTCAAGTACATTCAGAGCAAAAAACCTGTGAGAGTGTCAGTTGATCCTTTAGATGATAGAGGGGTTAAAGGGGCACTAAGAGGCGACAAGGCGATAGTGGAGAGACTGAATGAATTCTTTGCTTTGGTCTTTACTGAGGAAGATGTAGGGATGTTACCCATGACTGAAATGGTATTTAAAGGTGCAGAAAAATTGAAGGAAATATTGATACATTGGGAAGATGTATTAGAACTATTTGATAAACAGAAGAGTAGCAAATCACCTGGACCAGATGATATACATCCAAGGGTGTTGAAAGAACTGAAATATGAGATTGCAGACCTGCTATTAGTAATCTGAACTATCGTTAAAATAAATTGCAATACCTGAAGATTGGAGGATGGCCAACGTAACACCAATTTTTAAAAAGGGCTCCAGGGGTGAGCCTGATGTCAGTACCCGGAAAAATGGTAGAAACCATCATAAAGAACAAAATTGCTGAACATGTACATAAGAACATAAGATATGCCATACTGGGTCAGACCAAGGTCCATCAAGCCCAGTATTCTGTTTCCAACAGTGGCCAATCTAGGTCATATGTACCTAACAGTTTCCCCAAGGGACACAGGTTCCACAATGCTTGTATTGGTTCAAGCATTGATATCCTGGGTCCCTTCTTAATAATGGTTTATGGACCTTTCCTCCAGGAACTTGTCCAAACCTTTTTTAAACCCAGCTACATTAACAGCCTTTACTACATCCTCTGGTAACAAATTCCAGAGTTTGATTACACGTTGAGTGAAAAAATATTTTCTTTTATTAGTCTTAAATAGTTTACCCTGTAGCTTCATTGCATGTCCCCTAGTCTTTCTATATTCTGATAAGGTAAACAATCGATCTACATTTACCCGTTCCACTCCATTCATTAATTTATAGACTTCTATCATATCTCCCCTCAGCCGTCTCTTTTCCAGGTTAAAGAGCCCTAACCTTTTTAGCCTTTCTTCAAAGGAGTATCCTTCCATCCCCTTTACCATTTTGGTGGCTCTTCTCTGAACCTTTTCTAAAATCGCTATATCCTTTTTAAGATAAGGTGACCAGAATTGCACACAATATTCAAGGTGCGGTCTCACCATGGAACGATATAGAGGCATTATAATATCTTTTGTTTTATTTTCCATTCCTTTCCTTATCATACCTAGCATTCTATTTGCTCTCTTGGCCGCCGCTGCACACTGGGCCGAGGGTTTTAACATGGTATCCACAATGACGCCTAAATCTTTTTCCTGGGTGGTGGTTCCTAATGTGGAACCTTGCATCGTGTAACCATAGTTTGGGTTGTTCTTCGCTAGGTGCATAACCTTGCACTTGTCCACATTAAATTTCATCTGCCATTTTGATGCCCAGTCTTCCAATTTATCAAGATCCTCTTGCAATTTTCCACAATCCTCTTGGGTTTTAACAACTCTAAATAGTTTTGTGTCATCTGCAAATTTGATAACCTCACTCGTTATTCCACTTTCCAGGTCATTTATGAATATGTCAAAAAGCAGCGGACCCAGCACAGATCCCTGGGGTACACCACTATTCACCTTTCTCCATTGGGAAAATTGGCCATTTAGCCCTACCTTCTGCTTTCTATCTTTTAACCAGTTCCTGATCCACAATAGTACACTGCCTACTATCCCATGACTCTTTAGTTTTGCCAAAAGTCTCTCATGAGGGACCTTGTCAAAGGCTTTCTGAAAGTCCAGATACACAATATCAACCGACTCACCTTTGTCCACCTGATTATTCACTCCTTCAAAAAAACATAACAGATTAGTAAGACAAGATCTTCCTTGTCTAAAGCCATGTTGGCTGTCTCCCATTAGGTCATGACTATCTACATGCTGAGTAATTTTATTCTTTATGATGGTTTCTACCATTTTTCCCGGTACTTATGTCAGGCTCACCGGTCTGTAGTTTCCCGGATCACCCCTGGAACCTTTTTTAAAAATTGGTGTTACATTGGCGATCCTCCAATCTTCAGGTATTAGAGATGATTTTAATGATAGTTCACAGATTACTAATAGCAGGTCTGCAATCTCGTATTTCAGTTCTTTCAACACCCTTGGATGTATACCATCCGGCCCAGGTGATTTGCTACTCTTCAGTTTATCTAATAGCTGTAATACATCTTCCCGATGTATCGATATTTCCTTCAATTCTTCCGCACCTTTAAATACCAATTCAGTCATGGGTAACATCCCTACATCTTCCTCAGTAAAGACTGAAGCAAAGAATTCATTCACTCTCCTCCTTTCTATCACCTCACTGGGAGACTATTACATGGATCCACCACTTTTTCCGTAAAGAAATATTTCCGCATTTCACTCCTGAATCTATCCCCTTTCACCCTCATCCCATGTCCCCTTCTAACAAAACTTGCTTTCAATCGAAAGAGGCTCTCCCTCTGTGCATTTATGCCATGGAGGTATTTAAACATCTCAATCATATCACCTCTATCCCGCCTTTCCTCTAAGGTGTACATATTAAGATCCTTAAGTCTGTCCTCATATGTTTTATAATGAAGACCAATAACCATTTTAGTAGCCACCCTCTGTACTGACTCCATCCTGTTTAAATCCTTTTGTAAGTGCGGTCTCCAGAATTGCACACAATAATCCAAATGAGGTTGCACCAAAGACTTATACAGAGTCCTCCTTTTTTCTGCTAGCCATTCCTCTCCATATGCACCCAAGCATCCTGCTAGCTTTTGCTGTCGCCTTTTCTGTCTGTCTAGCTACTTTAAGATAATCAGACACAACCACGCCTAGGTCCCGCTCTTCTTTAGTGGACAAAAGTACTTCACCCCCTATACTATATCGCTCCCATGGATTGCTGCAGCCCAAATGCATGACTTTTTTAACATTAAATCCCAGCTGACAAATTCTAGACCATTCTTCAAGCTTAGCTAGATCCCCCCTCATGTTATCTACACCTTCCTGGGTGTCTACTCTATTGCAGATTTTGGTATCATCCACAAAGAGGCAAACATTACCCAACAGCCCTTCTGCTATATCACTTCCAAAGATGTTAAAAAGAATTGGACCAAGGACAGATCCCTGGGGCACACCATTGGTAACTTCCTTCTCCTCAGAGTGAGCTCCATTTACCTGTACTCTTTGTCGCCTTCCACTCAACCAATTTCTAACCCAATCAGTAACTTTAGGGTCCATCCTTAGGGTGCTCAGTTTGTTTTTAAGTTGCCTGTAAGGAACAGTGTCAAAGGCTTTACTGAAATCTAAATACACCACATCTAGGGCTCTTCCTCGGTCCAACTCCCTGGTCACCCAGTCAAAGAATCAATCAAATTTGTCTGACAAGACCTGTCTCTGGTGAATCCATGCTGCTGGACTCCAGAAACCTCACTATTTTCTCTTTCAGCAGCGTTTCCAATAATTTACTCACCACCGAAGTTAAACTGACCTGTACTTTTCAACCACATCCTTACTTCCGCTTTTGTGTAAAGGCACCACATAAGCCTCTCTCCAGCCCTTTAGCACCACTCCCGACTCCAACGAGGCACTGAAAAGGTCAGTTAGTGGAGCTGCTAGAACGTCCCCAAGTTCCCTCAGTATTCTAGGGTGTATCCCATCTGGTTCCATCGCTTTGTCTACTTTAAGCTTAGCTAGTTTCTCATGAACACAGTCTTCTGAAAATTGTTCAAGATGCCCCTCGCTTCTGTTCCTGATTGTGGGTATTTTCTGAGGTCCTGTTCCTGGTTCTTCATCTGTGAACACAGAACAAAAATATTTGTTAAGCAATTCAGTTTTATCCTCATCAGCTTCAACATATTCCTCCCCTTCACCCTTGAGTCTGACAATACCACTTTTGCCCTTCCTCTTCTCACTAGCATATCTGAAAAATGTCTTATCCCCCCCATTTTATTGCATTGGCTATTTCCTCCTCTTTTTGAATCTTTGCTTTCCTGAGTACTTTGTTAGCTTCTCTAAGTTTTTCCAAATATAAATGCCTGTCTTCCTCTCTCTTTGATCTCTTGTATTTCATGAAGGCCTCCCTCTTTTTCTTCAACTTTTCAGCTACTACTTTCTAAAACTATAGCGGTCTGCTTTTCCTTTTACCTTTATTTACCATTTTAACAAAAAGGTTGGTTGCCCTTAAAATATCCACTTTCAGTTTTGCCCACTGTTTTTCTACATCCCCCAGCTGTTCCCATCCCGCTAATGACTCCCTGAGGTATTGGCCCATCTTGGTAAAGCTATTTTCCTAAAGTCTAAGACCCTCGCATTTGAATGGATTGTAAGCCCTAGTCCTATTACTGAACCACACCATCTGGTGATCACTGAATGTAAAGTGATCTCCCTATATAACACTAGAAACACTTTCACCATTGGTAAGCACCACGTCCAGTATGGCCCCTTCACGTGTAGGGTCTGTTACCAATTGCTGGAATAAGAATCTAAGATATGCCATACTGGGTCAGACCAAGGTCCCTCAAGCCCAGTATCCTGTTTCCAACAGTGACCAATCTAGGTCATACATACCTAGCAGTTTCCCCAAAAGACACAGATTCCACAATGCTTGTATTGGGTCAAGCATTGATATCCTGGGTCCCTTTTTAAATAATGGTTTATGGATCTTTCCTCCAGGAATTTGTCCAAACCTTTTTTAAACCCAACTACACTAACAGCCTTTACTACATCCTCTGGTAACAAATTCCAGAGTTTGATTACACGTTGAGTGAAAAAAATATTTTCTTTTATTTGTCTTAAATAGTTTACCCTGTAGCTTCATTGCATATCCCTTAGTCTTTCTATATTCTGATAAACAATCTATCTATGTTTACCCGTTCCACTCCATTCATTAATTTATAGACTTCTATCATATCTTCCCTCAGCTGTCTCTTTTCCAGGTTAAAGAGCCCTAACCTTTTTAGCCTTTCTTTCTAGGGATATCCTTCCATCCCCTTTACCATTTTGGTGGCTCTTCTCTGTACCTTTTCTAATAACGCTATATCCTTTTTAAGATGCGGCAACCAGAATTGCACATAATATTCAAGGTGCGGTCGCACCATGGAATGATACAGAGGCATTATAATATCCTTTGTTTTATTTTCCATTCCTTTCCTTATGATACCTAGCATTCTATTTGCTCTCTTGGCTGCCGCTGCATACTGGGCGGAGGGTTTTAACTTGTTATCCACAATGACGCCTAAATCGTTTTCCTGGGTAGTGGTTCCTAATGTGGAACCTTGCATCGTGTAACCATAGTTTGGATTGTTCTTCCCTAGGTGCATAACTTTGCACTTGTCCATATTAAATTTCATCTGCCATTTTGATGCCCAGTCTTCCAATTTATCAAGATCCTCTTGCAATTTTCCACAATCCTCATGGGTTTTAACAACTTTAGTTTTGTGTCATCTGCAAATTTGATAACCTCACTCGTTATTCCCTTTTCTGGGTCATTTATGAATATGTCAAAAACCAGCAGACCCAGCACAGATCCCTGGGGTACACCCCTATTCACCTTTCTCCATTGGGAAAATTGGCCATTTAGCCCTACCCTCTGCTTTCTATCTTTTAACCAGTTCCTGATCCACAATAGTACACTGCCTCCTATCCCATGATTCTTTAGTTTTGCCAAAAGTCTCTGATGAGGGACCTTGTCAAAGGCTTTCTGATAGTCGAAATACACTATATCAACCGACTCACCTTTGTCTACCTGTTTACTCACACGTTCAAAAAAACATAACAGATTAGTAAGTCAAGATCTTCCTTGTCTAAAGCCATGTTGGTTGTTTCCCATTAAGCCATGACTATCTACATGTTCAGCAATTTTGTTCTTTATGATGGTATCTACCATTTTTCCCGGTACTGACGTCAGGCTCACTGGTCTGTAGTTGCTCAGATCACCCCTGGAACCCTTTTTAAAAATTGGTGTTACGTTCGTCATCCTCCAATCTTCAGGTATTACAGATGATTTTAATGATAGTTCACAGATTACTAATAGCAAGTCTGCAATCTCATATTTCAATTCTTTCAACACCCTTGGCTGTATGTCACCAGTCCAGGTGATTTGCTACTCTTCAGTTTATCAAATAGTTGTAATACATCTTCCTGATGTATCGATATTTCCTTCAATCTTTCCGCACCTTTAAATAACACTTCAGTCATGGGTAACATCCCTACATCTTCCTCAGTAAAGAACGAAGCAAAGAATTCATTCACTCTCTCCGCTATCGCCTTGTCTCCTCTTAGTGCCCCTTTAACCCCTCTATCATCTAATGGACCAACTGACTCTCTCACAGGGTTTTTGCTATGAATGTACTTTAAAAAGTCTTTATTACGCGTTTCTGCTTCCACAGCAAGCTTCTTCTCAAATTCTCCCTTTGTCTGCCTTATCAAAGCCTTGCATGTAACTTGCCAGTGCTTGTGCTGTTTCCAGTTTTCGTCATTTGACTCTTTTTTCCATTTCCTGAAAGATGCTTTTTTGGCAACAACAGCCTCTCTGACCTCATCTTTAAACCATGCTGGCAGTTTTTTGGACTTCCTTCCACTTTTCTTAAAGCGTGGAATACAGCTGGTCTGGGCTTCCAAGATGGTATTTTTCAACAACACCCAAGCTTGATGTAAGTCTTCAACCTTTGCATCTGCTATGCAGAGAAAGCTTTTGATAGAGTGGGCTGGAAGTACATGTTTATGACATTGAAACAGTTCGATTTCGAAGGCCTTTTTCTTCAAGCAGTGCAAGCTTTGATCGGAACCTTGGGTACGGATAATGATCAATAGTACCTACTCAATCCGACTCCCTTTGGGTTGAGGTACATGCCAGGGCTGTCCTTCATACTTCATGCTTATTAACATTAGAGCTGCTATTATCACAGATTCGGCGGAACCTGCAGATACAGGGAATATGGATGGGGGCCTCATGAATTTAAACTATCAGCCTATGCTGATGATCTATTGGTGTATCTTACATCTCTGATAAGTTCTCTCCTGGCTCTTTTAAATGAATTTACAATTTTTGGAATTTTTTCAGGTCATAGGCTCAACAGATAAATCTGAGGCAGGGGCGATTCCCTGTGTGCCTCTTGGCCCGATGGGTTTCTGCTCGATGGATAACTCACTCATTTCGATACCTAGGGTTGACCATACCCTCGGCCTCAGAGGCCCTCTATCGATACAACGTGAGGCCCCTCTTGATCCAAATAGAGCAACAATTGGAGAGGTGGTGAGAGCTTCCCCTTTCACTGGGGGGACACAAAGTATTATTTAAGATGATACTTTCCCCACGTTGGCTATTCACATTCCAAACAATTCCAGTATGGCTCCTGAGAAAAGACCTTACCAAGATGTGCTGAAATACCAGTCTATCCTGTGCTAGAGACCCGTGTTGTTCCTGGAAATGTTGAGCCTTAACTTCAAGCCCAGTCAATTGTCCCTGTTGGGCATGCAAAGATTTTTCCAAATTCTCCAGCCTAGGAGAGTACAAGGCTGAGGCCTGCAATACCCCAGCGCATACCTGGTAAACAGACTGCTTGCATCCCATATGGAATCCAGGGTCACCTCCTTAAGGCCTACAAGTGGTGGAAGCACAGGAAAAGACAAAAATTCCTGGATAGCCACACTCCCTCCGACAGGGGTTCACCCCCCAACTTGTGCACTGCTGGTTCCATTGCTTTCAGTCCCCAACAAAGACACCACCAAGGTCAAGGTCAGTTTGAGTTCTGGCGCCCGTTCTGATCTCAGGCGCGCCATACTCAGCAATCCCAGGCGTGGGGGAAGTGGATGGGCTATCCAGGCTCAGTGTAACATCGCTGCCGAAGCTGAGTCTCTCCCCTACCCCAACAGCAGGAATGCCTGATAACTTTGCCCGTGTAAAGATGTTCATGGTGCATTGTCCCGCTGGCACTGCTTTGGGCATAGAGGGGATGCCTCCCTTGCCCTTAGCCTTCCATTTTGGCATAGAAGAAAAGGTAAGTGCTGAGCAATCACCAGCACAGCCTACTCCGATGCCATCTTAAATCCTTTATGAGCAAGAGCTCTATATGTACTTAAGAATCCACATTTTTTTAATCCAGAAGTATCAAAGACCAGCAAATAAATTAAGATGAAAAAGAAAAAACAATACTTATTTTAGGGCCTCAAAAAGATGTGTGTGTGTGTGTGTGTATCTATCTATAATGTTGCGTGTGTGTGTATCTCTCTCTCTCTCTCTCTCTATCTATCTATCTATATATCTATATATAGAGAGAGAGAAAGAGAGAGAGAGAGAGAAAGAAATAGATAGATATAGATACACACACACATATATTTGTGGTCAACATTATCGGCACCCTTGCATTTCAACCCCTTAATGTCCAATATCTCCTAAGACCTTGGGATTCCTGTATCTACAGTTCGCAATGTTAAGAGGTTTTCTGCTCATGGAACTGTCAAGAACATCTCGGGACATGGTCAGAAGAGGAAAATTAATCCAAGAAGTCTTCCTAGGTTAGTGCAAGCTGTTGGAAAAACACCACTTACAACTTCCAAAGAGCTTAAGGCTGACCTGGAGCAATCTGGAGTGGTGCACCACATACCATGCACTAAACAAAGAAGGACTTTATGGTGAAGGCCAAGTAGGACCCCACTGCTAAAAGGGCACACCTGTTCTTTGCCCAAATCCACCTTGAGAAACCACCATCCTTCTGGTAAAATGTGGACAGATGAAATCAAACTTGAGCTCTTTGGCAATGCAGACCAACGATACATTTACAGGCAAAGAAATGAAGCTTATATGGAAAAAAACAGCCTTCCTACAGTTAAATATGGTAGAGGTTCCATAATGTTATGGGGCTATTTTGCTGCCTCAGAAACTGGAGGCCTGGAACGTATTAAAGGAATCATGAAGTTGGAGGACTAACAAGGTATTTTGGAGCAAAATGTGCTAACTAGTATCAGAAAGCTAGGTCTGGGTCGAAGGTCATGGGTCCTCCGGCAGGACAATGATGCAAAACATACATCCAAAAGTACAAAATGATTAAAAAGGAACAAATGGCCAGCAATAAGTCCTGATCTAAATCCGATCGAGAACCTTTGGAAAGAGCTGAAATCTGCCATTGGTAAAAGGAATCCTGGAAACATTCATGAGCTGCAAGAAATCGCAGTTGAAGAGTGGGAGAAACTACCAGTAGACAGATGTACGAAACAGATGACTACAAGAAACGTTTGGGGGCTGTCATCATTGTTAAGGGTTGTGCAACCAAATGTATGGGTGCCATTTGTCCTGCCCAGGTCATATTTTGTTTTTTTTTCTCAAAATTACTATGTCTAAGTTGCACAGACGACATTTTTTTTGTTGTATACGTTTGAAAATGCTATTAAAATATTATGATGACATAGGAGGTCATTCTGAAATGCAGGTTGCGGGGCTGTGTATATATATATATACACACCTCTTTTTGAAGCCCTTAAGTATTGTTTTTTCTTTTTGATGTTAATTTTTTGGCTGTCTTTTCATTCATAGGTAGATTATGCCCCTTTTGTAGCTTTCCAGTTCTTCCACCTATTGAACGCCCCAACCCTTCCCTCCATTATCCCTTCTCAGTCCTACATCTCCCCATCAGCAATCTCCCAAAATCTCCTTCCCTTATATTTATCCCCCAAGTGATGGCTCCTTTCTAGCTTTCTTATCCCTACAATCCCTACATTCTCTCCCTCTCCCTCCAATTACCTGCTTTTGAGGCAGCCATGAGGTTTAGCTGTGGGTAACCCTTCCCCCAAGCCATGAGGTTCTTACATAGTGATCAGCTTACTAAGAGAAGACATAAAGATTTCAGTAGGCACCCTTCCCCCCCTCCAGGCCTGAGCACAATACCCCCTTGCCCAGAAATCAGCAGACCAGAGCATACCGGTTTGGACAGGTCACCCAGGCACCTTCCCCAGGGGCTGCTGATTGGTGGACAGGAAATACCTGAGACAAATGAGATTGTAGAATGAGTTTAAAAATGTACTGTATATAAGACAATGTAGGACGTCCTTCGGGGCTCAGATTTTTGTGGAGGGTGCCGGCTCTCTGTCTGGGCCTGTGTGCACATTAAAAGATCCTGTTTGCATTCCAGTCTGTCTGTGTGTTTCCTTCTGTGGGTGAGAGAGAGAATGAGAGCATTTTCAGCTGCTTGGCTGCAACATTTGGCACCCCAGGTGGGACTTATTAGTTAAATAAAAGCCTCTCTCATCACACCCACGGTGGGAAGACTTCTGCTCTTGCAGCTTCAGGCCTCCACCGGTCAGGGACCGGCCCCTCCAGGTGATTAACGGTCCTTGGCGCCCCAGGCCCCTTTGTGCTCCGGAAGGACACCTTGACTCGTCTGGTCGGTCGGTCCCTGCGGCTGACTACCCTAATTGAAATCCGGCTGTATAGACTGGCATCCAAACTTTCTCTGATCAGAGGTCTGGTGAGTACTACTGCCTTACTGTTTTACTGTTTTGGGTAGTTCTGTATTTCTGTATCTGGAAATTCTGGTAAAATCTGGTAAATCTGGTAAATTCTGTGAACCTGTAGCGGCCTGATCACCCGCAACGAGCAGTCCGAGTAAGGACCCCAGGGTCCCTGAAACCACGGCTCGTCCAGTCTCTGTTGAGTAGGAATAAGAAGGGGGGGGGGGCGCTTGTGAGCGCCAGTAAATGACCGCAGTATAAATTCAGCTCTGCCACCTCGGGTCCCTTGAAAGTACTAAAAAGCGCTGCCAAAAAAAAAAAAAACTATTTAAATTGCCCAAAATATTAGGACTTAACCCCTTAAGTGTGCTCTCCAAGCTGCTTATTAAAAATTGCACTGACCGCAATTCTCCAATGATCGGGGCGATTTTGAGCCTACACACGCTGTCTGGAAGGAAGCTGTAGTAGCAGAAGTTAGCGATTGGGTTGGAACTGCAGCAGTACAGAAAATGCAGAGCCTGTCTCTTCTAATATAAATTGTTACCGGGCCACTACCTGTTCCCGAGGAGTCCTGACCTATGATCCTCTGCTTCTGGCTAGATCTTTAAATCTAATGCTGTTAGACCCGATGCTTACCTCTTGTTTTTTCAAGTCCAGAATCGGCTAAAAATCGTTGTTGGGCAGTGTGCAGTGCCATTAGAGGAGAGTGATCGTTTTTTTCCCCCTTCATCTGTGAGTGGTGAGTGAGCCGGTGTGGAACACACGAGGAGGTAGTAGCCATTTTGTGAGCACCACATGTAAGAATTTCTCTACACTGAGATACTAAAAAGAAGAAACAGCACTTAAAGTAATCCTGGAGCTCCATCTAGTGGACATTTAAAATAGCTAGCTGTATTTCTCATACTACTATTATCCTCATGGTTAAAGTAATCCTGGAGCTCCATCTAGTGGACATTTAAAAAATAGCTAGCTATACTTTCTCATATTACTATTATCATCTGGGATAAAATCAAATCTCATGCTGCAACTAGAGTGTGTGTATATTGAATATTGCATTTTCCTGAATTGAGATTAGATTAGAAGATCTATATTGTAATATTGCATTTTCCTGAATTGAGATTAGATTAGAAGATCTATATTGATATATTGCATTTTCCTAAATTGAGATTAGATTAGAAGATCCATATTGTACATTGCAATTCCAGAATTGAGAATAGATTAGAAGATCCACATTGTATACTGCATTTAGTCATTGAACTAGAATTAGAGCATGGGGTCAGGAAAGTCAAAAGTGCAAACGCCCCTACAGTGCATGCTTCGCTATTTTAAATCTGGGTTTGGGGAGGATTACGGGGTACCCCTCTCTGCCTCTCGATTATCTTTTCTATGTGAGAGGGAATGGCCAGCCTTAGTTAAGCTGTGGCCTCCCCAGGGGTCCACTGATCTGCCCACTGTGTTTTTAGTCCATCAAATTGTAGCAAAAGATCACCCAGACCAGTTTCCCTATATTGATTCATGGCTGGCCATATGCCAGCTCAGGCCCAAATGGCTCCAGCGCTGCCACGAAGATCAGTGTAGAATAATGGTGGCGGCCATCGGTCGCCAAAAGGGACGGACGCCCGCCCTATCTACCAGGGGAGGGACTCTCCAGAAATTCCTCCATGCCCCCTCCCTCTGCTTCAACCCCTTGTCCAATCCGCACCACTGCAGGATCCGCCCATAGCTGAAGGGTCAGGAAGACCTCCTCTTGGGGTGGGTGATGCCAGATTTAGGGAAGATTCTGCGGATTCCAGCCCCTCATCTTCAGATTCCCCTCCCACATCCTCCACCCCTCCCACTCCTGGTACCACCTCCAGTGCCACCATCTCCTCCCCTGAGAGCACACAGGCTGAGCTTGGATCGTCCACCCCGGTGGCCCACCGCCTGCGGTCGCATGATCTCTAAATGCCACTATGACAAGTACAGGGGCTCCCGTACCTTGATGCTGCTGGGCGTGTGGCAGTGGGACCATCCAGCCTGATTTATGTCCCTTTCTCCACCACGGACCTGTTGAATTCGAAAACCCACTATGCCTCCTACACGGAAAAGCCTCAGGAACTGACAGATCTTATGACCAGTATTATGCAAACACACCAGCCTACCTGGTCGCACACTAGGCAACTGCTTTCCACTTTATTCAGCATAGAAGAACGAGCGTGCATTGTGCGGGCTACCCTCGCGTGGTTGGAGGCGCATCCTGCAGATGCTGAAGTTATAGATCCTCGGCAGCAGGCAGTGGTGGATTTCCTGAATGAAGACCCAGAATGGAACCCAAATGACCCTAAAGGAGCACTGGCTCTCACTCGCTTCCAGACTGCACTCCTTGAGGGCCTTAAGAAGGGGGGACAGCGAGCTACGAATATCAGTAAGATCGCGGAAGTTCTACAGCTTCCTGATGAGAGCCCGGCGACGTTTTATGAGCGTCTGACTGAAGCATACCGACTGTACACCCCCTACGATCCAGCAGCTCCCGAGTATCTTCGTATGGTGAATACGGCCTTTGTGGCACAAGCACAGGGTGATATACGGCGGAAGCTGCAGAAACTGGAAGGGTTTGCGGGCATGAATGCAGCACAATTGATGGAAGTAGCACAAAAGATATATGTAAATCGTGACCAGGAGCAGAAGCGAGAGTCGGAGCGTCGGATGAAGAAGAAGGCAGACTTCCTAGTAGCCGCCCTAGCCGAGCGACCACCAGTTCCAGCCTGGGCCAGAGGAGAAAATAGGGGACGAGGACGAGGCCGTGGATACGGGGGGCCGAGGTTTCCCCTAGGCCCCAATCAATGCGCCTACTGCAAAGAGGAGGGACATTTGGAAGAATGAGTGTCCAAATCGTAACACAAGGCGAGGGAGATATCCATCCACAAGGGGTGTAAGAGCACCCGTACGAACTACACGGGAGCAAGACCAGCATGATGCTTTCCCGCCTCCACCGGGACCAGCCATTGAAGGCCTTGCAACTATGGAACATTATGACTCAGATGGCTACTAGGCCAGACCGGGCTCCAAGTTTCTGTTGGGTTGCCAGGAGCCTATGGTCAACGTGAATTTAGGGGACCGGAAAATGCAATTCATGGTCGATACCGGAGCAACACACTCAGTGGTCACCCAACAAGTGGCCCCGATCTCCTCCCAATCAGTAACTATTGTGGGAGCCACGGGGGAGAGGGCCCAGAGACCTTTTCTGCAAAACCGCACGTGCCAGTTGGGGGGACGGACCATCACTCACCAGTTCCTGTATATGCCTGAATGTCCTATACCCCTGCTGGGTCGGGATGTTCTGGCAAAACTCCAGGCCCAAATCTCATTCGGGCCTGACGGCCAGGCTGAGCTCGAAATACCCAGCCTGGGCCCAGCAGTTTTGGTACTGTCCGTCCCCCGAGAAGAAGAATGGCGGTTATATGAGGACAGGCCCAAATCTGATGTGGCTACCCTGGATACGTGGGAATCAGTGCCCCCTGGAGTATGGGCTGAAGGAAACCCCCCCGGAATGGCCATCAACATCCCTCCCGTATGCATTGAAATGAAGCCGAGAGCTTCCCTGGTACATGTGCGACAATACCCGCTGCCGCGGGCAGCTGTGGAAGGAATTCATCATCATCTGGTGCAGCTACTATAGCATGGTATCCTGCGGCCCTGCCAATCGGCATGGAACACTCCTTTGCTGCCAGTCTGAAAACCTGGAACCACCGACTACCGACCTGTTCAGGATCTCCGTCGTGTCAATGAGGCCACTGTGACTCTGCATCCAGTAGTACCAAACCCTTATACACTGTTGGGCCTCATCCCGGCGACTGCTTCTCACTTCTCAGTACTGGACCTAAAAGATGCCTTCTTTTGTATACGCCTGGCTACTGTGAGCCAGCACCTGTTTGCTTTCGAGAAAGAGGACCCTGCTACTGGCAGAAAGTCCCAAGTTACCTGGACTCACTTACCACAGGGATTCAAGAACTCCCCTACCATTTTCAGCACAGCATTGGCGCAAGATCTCACTAGTTTCCCCCCGGGGGAGCCCGGCAGATGAGTACTTCTGCAGTACGTCGATGACCTGCTAATCGCTCTGACTCTGAGGCTGAATGTATACTGGCAACCACAGAGCTTCTCCAACTTTTGTACGATGCGGGTTACCGAGCTTCAAAAAAAAAAGGGCTCAGTTATGCCAGTTGGAAGTGAAGTATCTGGGATTCCATCTGTCGAAAGGAAGCCGACGGTTGGGGAGCGAGAGGAAGGAAGCAGTGTGCCGGATCCCAGTGCCAACAACCCGCAAGCAAGTACGCGCCTTTCTCGGGGCCGCTGGGTACTGTCGTATCTGGATTCCCAACTTCGCAAAGATTGCAAACCCCTCTATGAGTCTACAAAGGGCCCAGAGAAGAGCCCCCTTGAATGGGGTCGTGACCAACAGGAGGCCTTCGAACATTTGAAAAGGGCATTACTGTCGTCACCAGCCCTAGGCCTTCTGGATGTTACCAAGCCTTTCACTCTCTACGTACATGAAGCAGCAGGAGCAGCTTTGGGGGTCTTGACCCAACAACTGGGGTCTTGGCCGCGACCAGTCGCCTACCTGTCTAAACTGCTGGATCCAGTGGCCAAGGGATGGCCACCTTGCCTGAGAGCAATAGCAACAACAGCCTTGTTGGTGGAAGAGTCTGATAAACTATCCATGTGCTAAGACCTTTTAGTCACCGTCCCACATTCGGTCCAAACATTACTGGAGCATAAAAGAAGTCACTGATTCACCAGCTCCCGGATGTTGAAATACCAGAGCATGTTATGGGGAAATCCCAGAGTGCAGATAACTACCAGCCTAATACATTCCTGCCTGTTGGCCTGGGACCACCTGATCACGACTGCCTGGAAGTGATGGATACAATCTTCTCCAGTCGCCCTGATCTGACAGATGTGCCGTTAAGCAATCCGGATGAGACCTACTTCGTAGATGGAAGCAGTCTGGTGTTGGAGGGCTGCAGGTGTGCGGGGTACGCGATGGTGACGATGGAAGTAATAGCCGAAGCTCAGCCTTTGCCCCCTGGAACTTCCGCACAGAAGGCGGAACTCATGGGCCTGACCCAATACACCCCTCTGTGGCTTGCCTCCAGTAATACTGCCCTCTACCGCCCCTAGCGGTTGAGGTCTCACTTAAAAAGGGGGGAGTGAGGCAGCCATGAGGTTTAGCTGTGGGTAACCCTTCCCCCAAGCTGCTGATTGGTGGACAGGAAATACCTGAGACAAATGAGATTGTAGAATGAGTTTAAAAATGTACTGTATATAAGACAATGTAGGACGTCTTTCGGGGCTCAGATTTTTGTGGAGGGTGCCGGCTCTCTGTCTGGGCCTGTGTGCACATTAAAAGATCCTGTTTGCATTCCAGCCTGTCTGTGTGCTTCCTTCTGTGGGTGAGAGAGAGAATGAGAGCATTTTCAGCTGCTTGGCTGCAACACTTTCACATTTCCCAACCAACCCTCCTTTAAGCTCTTCCACCCCCTCCCCTTTACCTCTCTCTTGCTGTTTTTCCACATCTTTGTCTTGCAGCCTCCCTCACCTCACCACCCTCTATCTATTTATTTCTTACCACATTATCTTCAATCTCTCTATTTTGAGCTTTTGCTTACTTACCAGCATTCTATCTCCCATTCTCACTCCTCCCCATCTTTTCCTTTCTCTCTCAGTTCTGACTCCTCCTTCACCCTCCAGTTTTCTTCTCTCTCAAACATTCCCTAGGGTTGTCAACTGGCTCCAGGTTTGCCCAACAGGATTGCTGCAGATTAGAGTTGACCTCAATGAATGTAGAGACTTGTAGTTTTGCTTTCCTTAGTGAATGCAATTTGAAAGTCAGAACTACAAGTTCCTGCATGTAAAGCATACCCCATCCTAGACCTTCATTTCTATCCTCTCCTCCCCAGCCTTCACCTACATCTTCTGCCTTTCATCCCCTCACCACATAATTAAATTTGATTAAAATAAATCCTTCATTTTACAGCTTCCTGCAACATAACAAACTCTATGTGGGTATCAAGAAAATAAAATGTGGGGCCTCTGTTTGAAACCCTGCACATCAGTGGCATAACTTCTGTCCAAGCAGCCCCCGCAATGTGAGGGGGCCAGGGCAGGAAGGGAGCACACACAGCAGCATTTCAATTTTACGTTTGTTTGTTTGCTGCACTGCCTCTGTTCCAAGCCTGTTAGTTCTTGGGCTGAAGTCTCACAATAACAGAAGTATCACGAAACTTCGGTCCAGAAGGAACACCTCTGGTCCTGGAACAGAGGCAGTGAGGCAAACAAATAAAAGTAAGTTGCCGTGCCAGGCCACTGCTGCTGCTGCCACTGCCGCTGCCGCTGGAATGGGGGATGGGGTGTCATCATGGGGAGGGAGGCGACAATAGGAGGGCCCTTATTTTGCTTGGAGGGCCCCCACTAATACTTTTGCCATTGCTGCACATTAATATAGAAATGTATGTACATAAGAACATAAGAAATGTCATACTGGGTCAGACCAAGGTCTATCAAGTCCTGTATCCTGTTTCCAACAGTGACCAATCCAGGCCACAAGTACCTGGCAGGTACCCAAAAAGGTACATAGGTTCCACAATGCTTGTCCTAGGACAAGCAGTGGATTTCTCGGGTCCTCTTTAATAATGGTTTATGGACCTTTCTATATATGTCTACTATTTTCTCTTGCCCTGTTCCTTCCAACGAGGCCAATCAGGCTGCACCGGGACACACAATAAAAGAAAAGCCATCAGGCGTGTTTGCGCCTGGTGGGCCCGCACCTGAGGACCTTGCCAGAGGGCCCTTTGGCGGGGACCTCGGATGGGAACCGGAGCAGGACTGGCACAGGATCCACCCAGCCGCACCTCAAACTGGCACAAGCCTGACTTGAAGGGTATGAGGAATAAGGACCCAAAAACAAAAACCCCTCATGGAGGAACGGGAACAGGCGAATGAAACACCAAAACACCACAACCAACTGAGAGAAGATAGCTCCCATTGTTGAACGCAGACGTAAGAAACCCTTTTGCTCGCGCCACTCCTCAGTAAGGCAATAAGCTCATCAAAATGCACTCTCGCTATTGCTATGCTTTAACCTATATTATAATTATCTTAATCCTAGCACAGCAAACTAAATGTACAGGCACAAGGCCTCACATATTACCCACTCCTTTGCTCACACTACCACTACCACCAGTTGCCACCTTATATTACCAACGAACCATGAGTTCAACACAAAGATTACAATTTAACTCAGCCGCCACGTGTACATCTCAAGCACCATACACACATAAACCCCATTACTGAGTCCCCAATCAAGTGCGCACTAATCAATGTAAAATCTGTCAGAAACAAATTAAACACTATCTTGGTTTACATACAAGTCAACAAGCTAGACATTATATGTATCACAGAAACATGGCTCACAGACACAGACCAGGTCATAATCAAATCACACCACCTGATACGCAGCTTTTAACTGTACAAGAACACATAAAAAAGGGGGAGGTGTGTTAATACTGGCTAAAAACCACTATAGGTTCAAGACCACAGCATCTAGTCACATGACTAGGATGAACACAATCACCATCCCCAACAACTACCTAACCATTTGCCTCACATATAGACCACCAGATGCTAAGTCCGCAGATTTCTCAACAGTATTGGAAACAATCTGCACACACAACTCTCAGCATAAACCACTCATTGCCTTGGGAGACTACAACCCTTGTTCCTCACCCACCAAAGAAGCCAGAGCGTTCCTCACAGCAATGCAATCTCTCCAGTTTGCTCAGATTGAATGCTCCAACATGCAAACACAGAACAAGCCCCGATCTCATCTTCTTACCAAAGCAGATAATGGAAAATGACCAGCCCTCAGACTTGACAATAACCCCTGTCTCTTGGTCAGACCACTATGCAATAACCTTCTCAATGCTGATCAAAAGCCCAGCCAGCCGTAAGAAGGAGGAACATGTTAAAAGGAGATTCAGAACCTATCAAAAAGATCACTTTCTACAGGAAATAACCCCCAAACTACAACGAGATAACCTAAACTTGGACAGTATCATTGAAAACTGGGATGAAGTGATTACTGCAGCCTCCTCAGCGACAACTCAAACCCACCTTCGCACCTGCCAGAGGACCAGCGCCCCCCTGGTACTCCGACACCACCAGGGAAGCAAAGAGGGCACTGAGAAAACTAGAAAGGAAATGGAGAAGAAATAAGACACAGGATAACTTACTACAATACAGAGCTAGGCAGTTAGAATACAATGACCTAATCACCAAATGCAAACAACAATACCACACCAACACCATTATGAAGGCGGTAAACAAACTTAGAGAGCTCTTCAACATAATGCAGAGACACAACACAACATGACCACGAACACATAGGAGCCTTGCCATAACCCCCCCCCCCCCCCTCTTATCAGGAACAATACAATGACCACAGAACACCAAAGAACTTGGAAAGACTTCACCACTCCCTCAGTGCTTCAGACTAAACAAATAATCGACTCCTTGAATACAACTTCAACTACGGACCCCTGCCCAGTGGCATGGATCAAAGATGCTAAGGATCGACTAAGCCAGCACATCGAGAAAATAGTGCTCCACCAAGGATATATGCTGACCCACCTCAAGCAATCCATCATTCATCCAGTACTTAAGAATACCACTCTAAATCACGCAGATCCCAAATCCTACCACCCAATCTCCAGCCTCCCTTTCCTTGCAAAAATAATCGAAAAATCTGTCCAAAAGCAGCTACAAGATCACATTGACCGCTGACCTCCTTATTGAACAGCCTCATAAGGGGGATAAACAATATCAAAAAAGGATTCCTCCTAATTTTTATGGACATATCAGCTGCTTTGATATGGTCCCCCACAACAGAATGATACAATGGCTATATGAAGTTGGCCTATGCAACAACACAATAAAATGGTTCGAATCCTATCTCACCAACCGAACACAACAGGTGAAATGTGGTGACCAGAAATCAACACGCTTTAACATGACACAAGGTATACCCTAGGGATCCGCATTGTCCTCCATCCTCTTCAACCTGTACATCCAACCCATCTGCAATATACTCAAGAAACACAAGATGCTCTACCACATCTACGTGGGCGATATCATGGTATACACCCCAATAAATACACAGCCCCGGACCTCACCTCCATAACTAACTGCCTGGACGAGATGATCACATGGCTTACCAGTAACAACCTATCGGTAAACTATAACAAGATGGAAGCCATGTTTATTACCAGAAGAACTAACTTCAACCCACCATCCACAATTTGCATCCGGGACAAACCTATCAATGTGAAGGATGAGGTGTAAGATACCTCGGAATCACCCTAGACAGCAAGCTAAACTTTCATTCATACATTAACAAAACTGCTGCAAAGGCACACTACAAATTAAAAATCATAAGGAGAATCAAATCAATCCTAAGCCAAGATCACTTCAAAACAGTATATCAGGCAATCATCACGCCTATAATAAATGATGGTAATTCACTATATCATGGACTCCCTAAACAAACCACACACCCTCTCCAGTTGTTGCAGAACACAGCAGCCGGGATCATCACAAAGACTACAAAAAATTAGCACATCACTCCAGTGCTCCAGAACCTCCTCTGGTTGCCCATACAAGTTTGCGCAAGATTCAAGGCGACTTTAAATATTTTCAAAATCATTAACAACATTTCAGCTAATGCCCTTCAGAACTTAGTAACCAGACACACCAGCATGAGGCCATAGAGAACCAGCATGGATAACAAGATAGCCCCCCTCCCCCCTGAATACCACAGAACAAATCAGGCAACGTCCAGAAGGGCACCATCCCTCTATGCACCTGAACTATGGAACACTCTACCTGACAGCATAAGAGCCATGAGCGACATGAAGGATTTCAAAGTAAGCTCAAGACCATACTCTTTGTACAATACTACGGACCCTCCCAGAGCCTACAAGCCTAGCTATGAACGTGATCGCAAACAACACGCAACGGTCTCAATCAATAAATTGTAAATAGTTACGGATGCATATACCTCCTCCAGTACCCACCCCCGCTCTTACCCCATAAATGTACACAACTTAGTTACTTGTAAACCACTTTGATTGAAGGAAAAGTTGGTATATAAAACTGGTTAAATAAATAAAATATTTATTTACGATTATTTGAAAGAGGCACTCCCATCCAGAATAAATTTGAGGCGGCTTATTTTACAGGCAGGTGAAAGTACTTCCTAGCTTGAAGATGATATTTTAGATTGAAGTAGACTGTGAGGCACAGGTACCTTTCACTGAAGGGTGCACTTTGCTGTTCTTGGGAGAATCCATTTTGTGGTACCGTTGTGCAGCAGTAGTGATACCTCAACAAATGTTCAAGTATTTAACTGTCTGCAGGTTTCTTTTAGAGGATAATTTTCACAGCTTGTTTTGCGGGTAAACCGGTAGTTACCTATGTATGTAAAAAGCCCTTCTGCAAACTGCCCGCTCCCTGCCTATTTTTGGATAAAAGAGTCCATGCTATTCATAGCACTGGTAATTTTACACACATTCAAAAAGGGGCAGGTATGGGGTGAGGCTAAATCATGGGACAAGGTGGGGGAGGGGGGGAGCTCACATTGGATTTCCATTTTGAAAGCCTTGTGTAATAATTTCCATAAGGACATTTGCCCCACTGGCTGGATTTTCACAGTGAAATCCTGCATGAGGTTTCTATTGGAATATGCACTTGCAGCGCAAGCCCCACAGTTAATTAAAAAAAAACAAACCTTGGCCCTTTAATTAGCCCTTTCTTTCACCTATGAATAAAATTAATTTGATCCTAAATCAAAGACTTGGAAGAGACTCACCATGTCTGGCTTTATTCGTGTCTGTAGTTCTTTAGTGAGATGACACAGAGGAAAAGGATTGTTTGACCTGCTTGTTAATGTTTGACCATGTGAATGTGTTTGGGCTTTTTTCATGTGGAAAAAAAGTGCAACTGTTACTGAGAAAAGAACTGTTTTGAGGGGGACAAAAAGAAAGACCCCTGAAAAACTGGGGACACATTGAGCAACTGCCACATTTGCAATGCCCAGAAAACCTAAGAGGCTATACCACAGACAAAATGAATGATTTAACTGAACCTCTTGTAATGTCAGGTTACAAAAATACCATATAAAAGTAACGCTGAACAACATCGAAATATGATCTCTTTTACAAAAAGGAGGCTGTGGGAAGCAGTTTTAATAAGCTGTCTAACAAACGAGTCAGAACAACTTCTTCTCAGTTTAATTAAACAAACGGCATCTTCCTAGCATTTAGTGGAGAGAAGAAACTATAACTTACAGCAGTTGGACTGTTCCCAGAGTTATTACTGATTTCTGGACAGAGGGTCTCTTGAGGGGGCTACAAAATCATGAGTGCCTGCATCAAATCCTTTCCCATAGCAGGTGGCTTTTTGGGCGGCTGGGCATTTTCTTTAAGAAAAGCAATTACATGTATTAACCCTCCATTTCCAGTCTTGGGGCTGAAAAACTTGGTCTGGACTACGATTCCAGAAATGGTAGCAAAATATCTATCATAAATGTCTGGAAACATCTGACCTGAATCACACAGTGCTTGGTGCAGATCAAAGTAATGGACTTGTCTATTTTCTTCAGGGCTCTTGACAAAATTCCCTCCGATCTGGAGAAACAGTGCATTTACTCTTTATGTTATGCTGGTAATGTCCACACAATTCTGCAAATCATAAATGCCAGCAGGTTTAATTCTGTCTTTTGCGCAGCTATTCTTTTAGGTAGGCCCAAAGATATATGACTGTACTGTTCTATTTGAGAAATTTTAATTGGTGCCCTCCCTGTACAGTTGTTGCCTTCATTTCTAGCCTAAATTAGAGCAGTAGAAGGTAATAAAACACATTCAGGCTTTATTTTAGAAGCCTTAATGGCCATTTTACAAAGAGTCAAATTTACATATGGATATGCTTACTACACAGAAGGTGTAAGAGGGCGTCGCAGGGAGAACTAAGAAATAATTCTGGACTGCATTATGGCTGCTCTCTACAGTAGGTTGTGGTGTGATTCGGGAGTGGCCTGGGTGGATCAACAATCCACACCCGTATTCCCCACTGCATATGTATGAACAAACTTGGGAACGTCAGGATTTATTCCTGCTCTCTAGCACTTTTAGGTTATGCAAATGTGCTCGGTTTGGTCAGTCCTTTCCAGGAAGGATTCAGGGGGATAAATTATCCTCCTTAAAACCTTGTTGTTTACTTCCCCCTCACAAGCTAAATTAGATAGAAATTGTGGCATCTGTTGCTAATTAGCGGCATTTATACATACCGGCCCGCATAATAACTGCCATAGAAGTACAAGTGCTGACATATGCCTATTGCGGCCATGTTTACCCTGCTGATTTTTCCTATGTGCTTCTTTGTAAAATGATTCCTCCAGCTGCACCATACACTTGCACTCATGCCCCTCTTATCCTGCATTTTAGAAAAGGCTCCACGTTTAGCAGAGTGATTTCTAAAATACTGATGGAATTGTGAACATTACTACTTCGCTGTCTCAATTCTCATCTCTATGGCTTTTCTAAAATATGCCTTCGCTTGTCACAAAATGAGTGGTCAGATTTAGTAACATAGTGAATGACGGCAGATAAAGACCAGCATGGTCCATGTGGTCTGCCCAGTAAGATGGCTAGAGTTGTAGAGTTGCTCCTGCCGCTCTGGGCAGGTTACTCCCCCTCTATGCCTTTGCTTAAGGCTATACTTGCCACTCCAAGCAGGTTACCCCTCTCTATTTATGAAGACATTTGCATTTGTTTTGATTCCATCCTCTTGCTATTCAGTGATTCTATGTGTCTGTCTCATGCCCTTTTCAATTCCGTCACTGTTTTTTCTCCCATCACCTACTTCGAGAGGGCAGTCCAGGCATCTACCACCCTTTCTGTGCAAAAATATTTCCTGAATCCAATTTCCAAGTGTTAAAGCTTTGTGCATTGCTAGACTCTGCTGTAACTTCGATCAAATATGCAAACTATAGCATGAGACATGGTACTTAATCTTATTTGTACAAATGCCTTGAGCATAACATGAAAGAAGAAGCTGAATGCTGAGTAATTCTGTGTAAGTGTAGTTACTCACCTGTAACAGGTGTTCTGCAGGGACCACAGGAATCAGTCCCTGATTCCAGTGACGTTGGCGCCAACAGAGCCCTCACGGAAGCACCTCTCCAGCTTTCAAAGAAAGCCTTTGGGAGATGCCACCACACATGTGTGGTCCCCTTCCTGCGCAAGGGTGCTATCTTGCTCAGTCAGATGACATAGCTAGAGCCGACAAAAGAAGATGGCCAAAAATCTATGGCAACTCCAAGGGGAGGAGAGAGGGGTGTAAGGACTGATTCCTGCTGTCCCTGGAGAACACCTGTTACAGGTGAGTAACTATGCTTTCTCCAGAAACAAGCAGGAAGTCAGTCCTCACATATGGGACTCCCTAGCTACAGGCTACCGAGAACCTGTAGAAAAGGCAAAACATGGCCCAGCCATGAGCAGCCACAAGTGAATCTGAGGACAGACACTGATGACCTCAGTGTCCAGGAAGAACAGTGGCTCCGGTAGCCTGAACAAGAAAGGTCGGAGGGCAGGAGTTACCTAAACTCTGAACAGATTGCGGAGTACGGCCTGGCCAAAGGTGCTGTCCCATTGGGACTCCCTCTCCAGGCAGTAGTGAGCTGCAAAAGTGTGAATAGAGGACCAGGTGGCGGCCCGACAGATGCCCGCCATAGGGACATAGCGTAGGCTTGCAACTGAAGTTGCCATAGCCCTGACATTGTGCGCTGTGACCCCACACTCCAACGGTATCCCAGCCTGATTATGGGTGAAAGTGATACAGTCCGCCACCCAGGTGGACAGGGTCTGCTTGGTGACCGCCTCCCCTAGTTGACTGAGCCATAGAAAAATAAAAGCTGTGAGACTTTGCGGTGGTCCTGAGCAGTTAGGACAGGGCCCTTTTGCAGTCCAGAGTATGAAGAACGGCCACTGTATTGCCGGTGTGGGGCCATAGAAAGAAGGTGGGCAACACCAGAAAGAAGGTGGGCAACACCACCTCTTGGTTGAGGTGGAAGGTGGACACCACCTTCGGAAAGAATTTAGGGTGGGTGCGAAGAACAACACTGTTCTTGTAGAACCTGGTGTAGGGTGACTCGGCCACCAAGGCCTGAAACTCACTGACTCTGTGGGCAGAGGTGAGCGTCACCAGGAAGATAACCTTCCAAGATAGGTACCACAAATGGCAGGTAGCCAAGGTTTTCGAAGGGCGGCTTGGTAAGCTGTGTCAGAACCACGTTAAGATCCCATTCTGCTGCAGGCGACCGAATGGGAGGCTTAGAGAGCAGCAAGCCCCACATGAACTGGGTGATGAGGGGCTGAACAGAAAGAGGCTTACCCTCTATGGAGTGATGATGAGCGGAGAGCGCGCTCAGGTGTACCTTACTGGAGTTGGACTTAAGTCCGGCTTGCGAGAGGTGGAGCAAGTATTGGAGTGCCATTTGCACCTGGCAGGAGAACAGGTCAATCTGTTGCTCCACGCACCATACTGAAAACTTGCACCTCTTGAAGATAAGCTCATCTCGTGGAGTCTTTATGAGAGGCCAAGAGGACTTCCTCCACCTCCCTGGGGAGGTTGAAGGGCGCTAGGGCAACCTGTTCAGCCGCCATGCTGTTAGCTAGAGGGACCCTAGGTTGGCGTGGACCCTGGCCTGCTCCCTTGCTTTGTTGACCCTGCTGAGGGGACTGGGTGGCTGGGTATGAGGGATAGCCTCAATATAGCTGGCCCTTCATGTAGAAGGGAAGCCCTTTTCCCGGGTGGTTTCTTCCTAGGAAGAGTAGATGTCTTCCTCGAGAGCCGAGTCCTGGTAACATATTTGGTCTCAATCTCAGCCACCTTGTCTTCCATCGGCTTGCCAAAGAAGTTTTCCCTGAGGCAAGGGACATCGAGGAGTTTCTCCTAGACCCATTGTTTGAGGTTTGCAGATGTTCTGTGGTGGCTACCCTCACGTTGGACTCAAAGCTGTTGTAGGCTGCTCAAGACAAGTATTTTGAGCACTCACTGACAGACTTCATGAGGGTCTGGAAGCATTGGAGGTGGTCCCCATTGAGGTCTGCCATGAAGCCTCCAAGTTCTTTAGTTAGGACTCGGAGGTGCATGTCAATATACAGTTAAGTCTTTATGTGGCACACCTGCATCAAGTCCTGGTAACATTTTTGCCTAAGGGCATTGAGGGCTTGGGACTCCCTGCCTGGGGGCACTGATGAGTGAGTCTTTGGGCTTTTTTGTCGATGCATGGCAGATTCGACCACCATAGAGGTGTGAGGGAGTTGCACCTTCCTGAAGCCCGGTCTTCGCTGGACCCGGTACATGGTGTCCAGACATTGGCTAATGAACAGCACCAATGCCGGTGCCTCCCACAGGAAGGAGAAGGAGTCTACCGAGGATGGAGGGGACAGTGACGATGAGGGCCTTCTTGGGTGGGGCCTCTTCCTGGAGAATTTTGAGTTCCTCCGTATGAGGGTCCTCCTCTGAGTCCATGGCCAGAGAAAGTGGCTTTGCCATGTCCCGGAGAAACTTGAGGAACAAGGTATCCTCGGGTGGCAACCGATGCCTCGAGGCTGGCGAGACTGGTCCGAGGGGAGGTCACGGGGTGCCCATGTCTCCGGGGAGGTCTCGACATCGGACTCCCAGTCTGAGTAGTCCCTTGAAGACTCGAGGCCCGACGGCTCTAAGGGCATCTTTGGATCCGGTTTTCAATAAATTGGGGCTGGGGCTGAGGCTTGGCTGGAGACAGAGGTGCTTGCCTGAGAACACCTCGCTCCCAAGGACTGGGAGCGGGATCAAGACCCTCGCCAAGGATCTGCTCAAGGCATGTGGTTCTCGAGAATCGCTTTGGTGGCCCCAGGAGTCCTCAGCATCAAGGTCCCTGCTGTCTCGGCGTGTGCATTGGTGGGGCTGGGCATTGTTTGCCACGAGGCAAGGAACACAGAAATGCTGCGTTCCAATGCCAGCATCCTGGCTTCCCACTCAGGTGTTGAAGCCGTCGACACAGATGCTGGAGTTGACCGAGTCAGGTGTCGGGGAAGAGATGGAGTCCTCAATGAGATGGGCCTCGGGGGTCTGAGATCCGTTGCCAGAGGCCTTGACGTCTGTTCTGGGTACCTTCGCCAGCCGCTCCCACTCCGACTCCTTGGATGTTCGTCGGGGGCTGAGGGATCGCGCACGGGACTTGCCATGCTTGTTCACTTCCCAGGATGAGGTCCTCGGGGATTTCTTCTTCTTATGTTCTCGCTCCAGGGAACCTTGATTGGAATGTCTGCTTGCCCGCTCGGGAACTGCAGGGGCTTTATGCATCTCCGAGGATCCGTGAGGGGCCTCAGAGCGCGAGGCTACCGGGGTTGGGTCTGCCCTGTGGAAGATGTCATCCTGCTTCTGCTGGCGACTCTGGATGGCCTTTGCGGACATCTTTTTACACAGGAAGCACGCCTCTGGGTCGTGGTTGGTACCCAGACACTGGAGGCAACAATCACGTGTATCAGTGAGGGACATGTTTTTGGAGCAGCGATCACATTTCTTGAACCTGGTGACCATTGGGGCAGAAAGGACCCCAGCAAGTTTGAAGACCTTTGATGTGACCAGTGGTTGAAAAGGCGCAAAAGCTGCTGGATGGAAAAGAACCTAACAAACAGTTTCCAAGGCCTGATGCCAGGGCAGCAGGGCTCGGAGGTGGGAAAGGAACTGGCACTAGCCAGAAAAAGGCATAGAAGTGCACGAGAAAAACAACTTTTCTCGGGGCGAAAAACCAAATGTCTGTAGAGCTCTGCGGAAAAAGGGAGATTGAGCAAGATGGTACCCTTGGGCAGGAAGGGGACCACGCATGTGTGGTGGCATCTCCCAAAGGCTTTCTTTGAAAGCTGGGGAGATGCTTCTGCGAAGGCTCCATCGGTGCCATCACCCATATGTGAGGTTTGACTTCCTGCTTGTTCGTGGAGAATACCGGGGACCATTTTTATTTATACGCCATCTAGGGATTTATGCTCCTTAAATGAAAATTTGCTACTACTACTACTGAGCATTTGTATAGTGCTACAAGATGTACGAAGTGCTGCACCGGCATGTAACAGACAGTCCCTGCTCATCAGAGCTTACAATCTAGTCAAGATAGACAACACAAGGGAAATACAAGGAGATCAGGTGAGTCAAGATCCGAAAGCGGCTGTTGTCCTTAACCTGTCTTAAAGTCACCATGAGAGAAGTCTCCATTCGGTATTTTTCTAGCTGACCCTTAGCCTTTGCAATGCTTTACCTTGTAGTTCAGAAACAGACTGAAGACCTTTTATTTTGAACAGGCCTCTATTGGCATCTTGGACTCAAAGTGGGCTGGAGGTACATCCGCTCTGTTTTCTTTTTCTTTTAATTTTATTTCTTATTTTATATTTTCTAACTTTTAGCATTTCTTTGAATTAGCTTCTACTTGGATTAATTGTACTTTTTCATTGTACTATTATATTTTTGCAGGGCCGGGCCAAGGGATTTTGCCTCCCCAGGCAGAAACTCCAGCAGTGTCACTCCCCCTCCCCGTGCCAAGCTGCCCCTGCCATGCCGCACTGCCCCCCCCCCAGCTGCCACCGATTCCATCTTGGGGGGGGGGGGGCGGGCGGGTAGAGGCAGTATTTTAAAAGCAGTGGCTTTCTGTTCCCTGCCGTAGGCTATGTGATTCAGCACACATGGCCTGCTGCTTCTGACCCCCCCTCCTCCCCCCCCGCCGACAGTAAGTTGCATCGGAAGGGGATCAGAAGTGGCAGGTTATGTGTGCCAAAGCACATAGCCTGCAACAGGTAACAAAGTGGTAGCAGAAAGCTGCCACCTGGGTTGACTCCCTATACAGGCGCCTAATGGACGGACTGGCCCTGTATTTTTGTGATTAATGTAGGTAAAATGCACGTAAAATGCATATGTGGAACCTTGCATTGTGTAGGTACAGTTTGGTTTATTTTTCCTTTGTGCATCACTTTGCATTTGTCCACTTTAAATTTCATCTGCCATTTGGATGCCCAGTCTCCCATTTTAAGGTCTTCTTGCAGTTTTTCACCATTGACCCACAATTTAATAATTTTGAATCATTTTATGCCACCTGCAAAAGCAAGAGGCCGAGCTGGGCCGGCGCTACTATTAGGCAAACCAGGCAGCCACCTAAAGCGGTGGCCCCCCAGGAATGCCCATTGCCGCCCCTCTCCGGGGCCTGCACCCTCAGCAATGGCTCCCAAACTGCGATGTAGCACTTACCAATACAGTCCGGTGCTGCATCACGGTTCCTTTCTGTTACTGTGTGCCGTTTCTGCTTCTCTCCAACACACATCTCCAGTTTACACGGAATATCTTGGTCACCGCAATTAACGTAGTTAGCAAATCTGCTAACCTCATTAATCGCTTTCAATATAGGGCCCTTAGCCTATAAAGCATAGCAGCAGCTAAATCAAAAGAGGGTTTGGGGCAGATGACACAATTTGCAGATAGACACAAAATTATTCAGAATTGTTAAATCACATGCTGATGGGGAGAAACTACAAGAGGCCCTTAAACTGGTAGACTGGGCATCCATCCAAATGGCCGATGAAATTTAAGGTGGGCAAGTGCCAAGTAGATTCGTAGGAAAAATTGCACATAGTCCTCCTGAGACAACCAGCAGAAGAGGAGGTTGCTTAAAGGAATGCACCTTAAGAAAGACTTTTTCCACCTCAGGGTGTTAGCTTCTAAAAGTTCCTAATGGTCTATATTAACCTGCTGTTCCACTGATGATATTTCTTAATTAAATAAAATTGATAACTGTCTTTGAAAAGGCAAAATTCATCAAGTGTGGCCTTCTCACCATGGCTGAAGGTTGGTGAATGAAGATTTGCAGAATCATAACAGATTTGAACACCTGGCATGTAATAGCTGTTTCAGTGCTTTGGTCCCTGCAAATCATAATGCTAACTGTTTTGTGTTAATGCTGCTTTCTTGAAGGTAAGAGAGAATGGAAATATATTGTGTCAAATCTGATCCTTCATATATGTTTGATCACCATGCTCAAGAACCCAGGCCTCTAAGCAGCCGCAAGGCCGAACTGCATCGGAAAATTTACAGCTGCCACAAGGTGTCAGTGTTGACTTTAGAAAAACATTGCTAAGTGTTTCTAAACCAGTGTGACCATTGCAGGCGTGCTGAAAACTTTTATAGTGGTTAGTCAGAGCCTGGTAGGGAGAAGAGCTGGGTGAGCCTCTATCAGCCACAGAAAAGACTTCTATCATTCTTTCTTCCCACACCTTTTATCCTGCAGGATGTCTTCCAGCCAGCATTGGAAAGAGATGTGCTGCTCATACCTGCTGCGTTCTCCTCCTTCATGGCTTCAGCTGCAGACTGAAGCTGGCAGAGAGGGAAGAATCAGCAGGTAAGAACCGTTCACCACATCTGCTGACTGGAAGAGATGAGGGCAGCTAAGAATAGACAGATGATTATTTTAGGGAAAAGGGGTAGGGGCAGAAGAGTGCCTCAGGTAGATGGCGAGAAGACAGAGGGATAATACAAAGGGATTGGGGGAGATGATCATGCCAAGGGAGTAAATGGGAGATGATCATGCCAGGGCGGGAAGGGGAATGGAATGAAAGGTGATAATTCCGGGCAGGCTTTATCTAGCTATAGACAAAATAGTGTGGTAGGCGACGGCCTATGATCCATGCTAATTGAACTAAGCAGACAGGCCTGAGCAGCTTGACCTGTAACTGAAGCCTGTAGTTAGGCCCAGAGGAATGAAAACCCCCCTGAATGATGACACCATAGAATTGAAACTTAACTCAGTTTAACTGAACATAGCTAAGCAGAAACGAAACTTGGAAAATAGAAGAAAAACAAGTTTAATTGGTACTGATAAGAGAGCACAGCTTCTATGGAATTAATTAACTCTGCAAAAAGCAAGGTTACAGTGCCCTGCTTCCCATATGTTTTAACAAGCTCAGCGACCTTGGAGGAGAGAAGTAACAAGTTGGAGACACTGACCATTGTAATTGGGACTAGAAGGGGGGCAACCAGGTGCTGGGCCCAGACCAGAGTCCCGATTGGGTAGCCATATCAGTACCGGGACCAATAGATGGGTGAGAGGGGTACTGGGACCAATGAAAAGTTTGCCTATGCTTAGAATGGACAAGAAAGCTATAAAAGTTGTTGTTTTACTAGAAGCCATTGCTCAGCCATTTTGAAATTGCTTATTGCTTGAGCCATGTGCACATTAAACTGGCTTGGATCCTTGAAAAGACTCCTGGATTTATTTATTGCATGCTTATCTGCTGCTACATTCTTGGTGCGTTGGCCGGGAAAGTGCGTGTGGTGGATAGTGTTCAAGTGAATAAATCCACGTAATTCGCCTTGAGGTTTGGTCCAGTTGGAACCATGCCAATCCGACGCAGGGGAATCTCCCTGGGCCCACCGATCCTCTTGTATCGGAGGGAGTTCTGCCTGGCCTCGGCAGGCACTGAGTCCATCTGGCTAACACTTCCGACCCGGGGGAGTCCAGGATCCAACTCAGAAGCTTGGGAACCAGATCTGGTAAGTATAGTTTTGAAAACCTGTCTAGACAGATGAGTTAGAACTGCAGTTTGCAAACTTTGGTAAGACTTAAGTCTTTGTTTGAAAATCCTTGCATGTTATAGAGGATCATGATTCAGCCTGGTCAGAGCAGACAGGACTGGGTTTTTGGTATGTCTAGACAGAAATAGAAAGAGCAGTACTGCCAGTGGAACTTGGAATTTGTAATCTCGAGATATTGGGAATTGGTAAGAGAGCTCTCAAGGAAGGGCCGAGTAACCCCGCATGGGAATTCGCCGGGTGAAACCCTCATCCTTTTTGTAATTGGGAAAAAGACTAGTCAGAATAGATAGAAAGGAATGCATTCTAAGATACGTTGCTAGCATGATTGTGTGAATGAAGTGTGAATGAGAGGTCTGGCAGCACGGACCAAGCCGAGTGGACTCTGGACTAGCGCAGTTCCTAGTCGGGTGACTGCGTCTAGGTCGCGAAACGGATGAAGCGTTTGATGTATTGTCCGTCCTGTGTATTTGATTTTTGCTATCTGTTGAAACTGCGAGTTTCCCTTTTGTTATATATGTGAGATTATTCTGTTGAGTAATTTGTGACAGTTCACTGATTAAGAAATTGTATTAATAGAGCAGAATGAAGACCCAAAACACCTACAGTCATTTTTAGAAATCAAAAAGCTGGTCTGACCCAGTTAGTTTTTCTACTGCAGTGTGAAAAACTGACAGGGGGCGTGTCTGAAGGAAAGAATGTCTAGTGTCGTCTTTCTAATCTTGTGCAGGCTTAAACCTCAATGCTGGTAGTTTGTGCTTATTTCAGGCAAATTGTACCTGTTTTATTTAATATGTTTTTGTTCCTTCTGCTGTGGTTATGTACTATATATCATTTAATAAGAATGTTTAGTCAGGATTGTGGGTCCCGATAGTTTTTGGGTTTAGCCTGAAAAGGATTAAGTTTGTATTAATCCCTTATGGGTTGCGGACCAAGTGAGAGGAATTTCTGTCGGCTGTATGTTCAAATTTTCAGTAAGCACTGAAACAGTTTAAATAGGAAATGATAAAGAACTGTTTTTGTTTTTCCTTTGATCTACAAAGTAATTAGATCACGACTTAACATTGATTTAAATTGTTTTTTTCTGGCATCTCTGTCCATGTGAATGAGAAGTCTCTTTTTATGAGCACAGTTCAATTGTTTCACTAGCTCTGTTTAACCAAAAGTTTTAAAAACAAAGTTTATCTTTTTATGAATGAGTATAAGTCATTTGAATGCATGCTTCCCCTCTGTGCTGGTTACTAATGAACAAATCAGTTAGCTTTTCTGTATTTAAAAAAAAAGGGAAAGGTGTACTGTATTTTATGAAAAATATCCGGAATGTCTTTTAAATATTTGCTTCCTGAACTAAAAAAATAATTTCTTTTGCAGAGACATGCTGACAGATAGCTATAGTTCTCTCTATAAGAAGCATAATGGATGTATGTGCTCAATCTAAGTGTTTCCTGCCTGCCCTATGTTTACAGAAATAAGAAGTGTCTTTTCAAGTATGATCAAGAATTTCAGTAAGGGATTTACTGAAGATTATGAAATGTCTCTGTCCCAATCAGGATTTTGCCCCAGAATTTCTAGATATCCTGTCTCGTCTCTCTCTCTCTCTGTAAGTAGTTCTGTTCAGGAGATTATGGTATTAAAAATGACAGCAGCCCGTTTGCAGATTTTGTGTACTAGGGAGTGGCCCGAACTAGACCCCATCTGGCCCCGAGAGGGAACGTTCACTGTAGAGATTATCCAGTCAATACACCGTAGAGTGCGGGTAGCGCACCCAGATCAGTACCCCTATATAGATTCCTGGTTAAGTATTTGTGAAGATCCGCCCTCCTGGGCGCAGCGCTGTTATGAGGAACAGTGCAGAATAATGTTAGCTAAAACAGATTCTAGACAGAAAACGGAACAGCCTAGAATGAAAGAGCAGGATAAGAAAGCCACGAAGACCATCCTGGCAGATCCTGATTCCCCAGAAGTAGTCCTCAGGCAGCCCCGAACCCCAGGTCCAGTAAGAATAGCCCGGCGGCGTCCTGCCCCAGAACCCCAGAGACGGCCAGAGCCAAGGCGGGACCCAACCCCCGGTCCCCCTCCTAGAGAAGAGAAAGAAGAATTAGTGGAAAGAGAAGTGGAGGATGTAAAAAGTGAATCAGAAGCGGAGATAGAAGAAGGAGAGAGAGGAAATTCCCCAGAAGAGGAGGAGGACAGTGTACAAATAATCGAGAAAGCCAGCGCTAGCACTAGCACGCCAGTGAAAGAGAAACCCAAAGCAAAACCAGTTGAGAAAAAGAAAGCGACTCCTGCAAAGGCAACGACAATAACCCTTAGATCCCAAATGACGCCGGGGACAGCCCAACTGTTTCCCTTAAGGCAAGTTCCGGGAGTGCCCGTAAAGAATGATAATGATGAAGTGGTAGCGGGACCCCTAACTTATGTGTATATTCCTTTCTCTACAACTGATTTATTAAATTGGAGGTCGCATTATGCCTCCTATACTAGCAAGCCCCAGGAGCTGACAGAATTAGTAACTAGTATTATGGAAACTCACCAACCCACTTGGCCAGATTGCCGTCAGGAGAAAAAAAAAAAAAAATCAACCTCCTGGATAGAGCATTGCTAGGAGAAACAGAATCCAGGAGAGGGGGGGGGGGGGGAATACAGATTCCCAAGTAGTTTGCTAGCCACCTCTGCAACAGGGGAATGTCCACCCCCTCCGGACTAGAAGTGAAAGTCAGCTGACCAGACTTGTTTAGAACTGAAAAAAAAAAAAACTGCATTATACACTGAGAAGTTTTAGGACTTGATTGAACTAATGAACGGAAATTGCAGAGAACTGGATGAATTTGCGGGCATAATGGTTAAATGAAAGTTAATCAGAGGGTGTGTGAATTGTGAAAATAAATGTAACAGAGAAAGTGAATGATATTTTAGTTGAATGATGTGAGGTTATCCTAATCGAAGGAACAGAGGAAGTGAAAAACTGGGTGTGAGTGCGCCCATTATAGAAAAAGAAGGACATTAGAGAAGTGAATGCCCGTATCTTGACTCCACCCCAGGAGGGAGTACTTGATTGTAGAATCATAGACAGAATAAAACCAAGCACAGTGTTTCAGCACGAGAGTGGAGCAGCTATAGCGTGAGTGGCAGCCTGAGAGGGCTACAGCATGGATGAAGACTAGGCCAGACCGGACTCTCCAGTTTCCCTGGGTCCCCAGGAGTCAGTCTGAAAAATAGGGGACCAATATATGGACTTTTATGGGGGATACAGGAGCAGAATACTAAAGCCAGTAGCCCCTGTGTTTTTCTCGCAAAGCCTTTTCTGCAGAACCACATGTGTGAACTAGATAAAAAAAAATAATAATAATGTACCAGTTCCTGTATATGCCTGAATGCCCTATTCCATTTTTGGGCCGAGACCTGCTTGCAAAGCTTCAAGCACAGATATCCTCTGTTGAAGGAAGAAAAAAATGAAACTCAAAATCTGCTGGCCTGATGGTGTTAACTGTCCCCAAGAAGAAGAATGGCGGTTCTATTCACCTGCATCCAAAGCAACAAGCTGTACACTTACCAACCTCATAGCCCCACCTGGAGGATGGGCAGAAGATAATCTACCTGGCCTAGCGAAGAACATAGCCCCTGCCATTGTCACCCTCAAGCCAGTCAAGAAGCCTGGGACAGGTGATTACCGCCCAGTGCAGGATCTAAGAAAGAATGAATGATGCAGCTGAAACTATACAACCAGTGGTACCAAAATCCTTATATTCTCTTGGAACTGATCTCTGCTGAAGCTATACATTTCATCATTCTGGACTTAAAAAGATGCCTTTTTCTGTATACGCTTAGCCCAAGACCCCACTACAAGGAGGCGGGGCCAACTCATCTGGACAAGATTACCTCAAGAATTCAAGAACTCGCCTCACTCAGCAAAAGATTTGACAAGTTATCCAGAAACTCCAGAAAAAGAAAAAAAAAAAAGAAAAAATTCTACTTCAATATGTGGACAACTTGCTCATAACCACCAACTCAGAAAGTGAATGTCCACCAGCCACCAGTGAACTCTTGCACCTTTTTAATGAGGCTGGATACAAAGTCTCAAGAGCCAAAGCATAATTATGTCAAATAAGTTAAATACCTAGGATTCCAGTTGTCCAGCGGAATTCGACGCCTGGAACCCTTACCAGAACGCAAAGCAGCTGTATGCAGTATTCCTACTCCAACCACCAGGAGGCAAGTGAGAGCCTTCTTGGGTGCCACAGGGTACTGTTGTATATGGATCCCCAATTTTGCGCTGCTAGCAAAACCATTGTATCACATTGTATCAAGCTACCAAAGGAATGAAAAAGTCTCCATTGGAATGGGGACTTGAATAGGAATGCAGTCTTTTGATCTTTGAAAAAAACACTCTGATGTTGTCACCAATTCTGGGTCTACCAGATGTCCAGAAAACCTTACAGTCTCTATGTTCATGAGTCGCAAGGAAATGTTCTAGGAGTGTTGACTCAATCTCTTGGACCTTGGCAACAACCAGTAGCCTATTTGTCAAACAATTGGATGTAGTTGCAAAAGGCTGGCCCCTTATTTGAGAGCTGTTGCAAGCTACAGCCCTCCTAGTGAGCAAAGCTGACAAGCTCACTTTGAGACAGAATCTTCAAGTTACTGTACCACACTCTGTTCTAACCATTATGAAACACAAAGGAAATTACTAGCTAACAAATCTATGAATGTTGAAATATTAGAGTATGTTGTGTGAAAACCCCAGATACAACTGAAGGGTCAGTCAAGCTTTCCATCCTGCTATGTTATCAGTTAGTCTTGATCCCCTGATCATGACTGTTTAGAAATTATGGACACTGTATTCTCAAGCCACCTGGATTTGACTGATGTCCCTCTGGAGAACCCTGAACAGACTTTCTTTGTGGCTGAAGGCAGTTTCATCATCAATGGACATTGTTGTGCTAGATATGCAGTGATGACCCCTGATTTGGTAGTTGAGTCCTCAGCCCTGGCCCCAGAAACTTCACCACAGAAAGCTGAACTGATAGTCCTCACTAGAGCACTAACAATAGGAAAAGAGCCCTGTCTAAATGTGTACCCAGATTTCAAGTATACCCTTACAACCTTGCATGCATATGGGGCCCTGTACAAAGAATGAGGGTGGATAACCTTAGGAAGTAAGTCCATTAAGTATAGCCCCAAGATATTGATATTAATAGATACATACTGCCTATAAATCTCAGAATTTAGGAAAAGTAGAATATATGAATAGAACCCTGAAATCTCAGTTGTCTAAACTTTGCCAAGAGGTTTACCTGAAGTGGCCCCAGGTTCTTCCCATAGCCCTTCTTAGGATATACTTAGCCCCTGCCAAGTCTTTAGGAGTTTCCCTTTTTGAGATTCTGTATGGGCAACCCCTTCCTATTGTATAGGAAATAAAAGGAGATATGAGACAGATAGGATCTGAAATTATTAGACATAAACTATTGGTTTTAAGTTCTGTTTTGCAGAGTCTTCATACCTGGGTACAAAATCGATTACCCATCAATTTGCCTGCACCCTTTCAAGCCTGGAGTCTCGGTGTGAATCAAAGAGTGGAGAAAGACACCGTTGACACCGCATTAGAAGGGACCTTATGTTGTTATCTTGTTAACCCTACAGCAGTGAAAATTGCAGAACTCGAACCCTGGATTCATCACAGCAGAGTGAAATCAGCAGCAGCTCCAGAGCCAGACCAGTGAACATCAGAACAGATCCAGAAGTTCCATTGCAGCTAACTTTGCAAAGACAAGCAAATTGAAAAAATTCAGGAAGTTTTAAAAACAAAAAGAGAGACTGTGCTAATATAGAACTCCTGAATCTCAAGAGACTATTTGTTTATTCTGAAGAGATTATCATCAACAGAAAGAGACTGTATTATGAACTATATTATTTGAAAATCTTTGTGCCATTTTGATCAAGGACAGTGCAAACTAAAAGGACTGTGTTTATTGAAATACGCTGGAATCTACAGCTCTACACTCCTACCAATGAAATTGGTAAGGTCATGTACAGCGGAAGCTTGAGGATCTACAATCAACGCTACACCTGTTGCATGCTACTGAGAGCAAAACAGGTCAACGTACAGTAAAGAAGAAGAAGACTTCGTGGTCAAGAATTATCAACAGATTGCACTGGTTTTTCAAAGACTTGCACTAATTCTTCAGAGAACTTTCATCATGATTCTCTACTGTTTCATCGTGATAGCAGCCTTGGAGTGCTTTGAAATGACTTTTGCCTTATCTCCTTGGGCAGCCTGTATAAGTACAACATGAACTGGACCGAAGGTCACTCAGACCTTGTTTTATCATTCTCTCTATACTTGCATTGGTATACTCTCCAATCCAAAAGTTGTTCTAGATCTTGACTTTCTACAAGGCTATGCAAGCCACCGTTGCAATTCCTCATACCACCACCAGAACTTGTTTCTTGAACTTACTGGAGCAATAGCATCTAGTCTCCACACTTCTG
The DNA here is from genome assembly GCA_033557465.1 of Ichthyophis bannanicus. Taxonomy (NCBI): domain Eukaryota; kingdom Metazoa; phylum Chordata; class Amphibia; order Gymnophiona; family Ichthyophiidae; genus Ichthyophis; species Ichthyophis bannanicus. Next base: position 1,075,110,517 of record CM066032.1, read on the forward strand.
ACTGTTTCTATTGTGGAGGAACTAAGATGGGAGATCAGTGGCCCTGGGAGACGCAAGAACTGAACTATTCTATCCTATACAATCAGACTGATTTACATAATACTACTAGTGAGTGGGTATTGGCCCACCCCATTGTTGACAGTTTGTGTTTTGTTCGGACTGGACCACAATCTACTACGAAGGATGGACAGCTGGTCTGTCTAAATCAGAAGCTTTACGACAGCACAACAAAGATGCAACCGAACCTTCTAATCCTTTAGTTCTTTTTCCCACTCTTGCCAAACTATGGACTTTGACTATCTGCCTGTTGCTCCCTTGTTTCTTGCCATTTTGCTTGCAAATGATAACTTCAGTTATTAATAACACTGTAGAGCGTAAGACAGCTACAAAGATGCTAGCTATGTGAACTTACTACCCTATACCACAGAGTGATACCTTTACCTAGTATTATGTGATTTGATTCTCACACCTTATTAACATGCGGGTGAGAATAATCAAAGGGGGGAATGTGGTAGGCGACGGCCTATGATCCATGCTAATTAAACTAAGCAGACAGGCCTGAGCAGCTTGACCTGTAACTGAAGCCTGTAGTTAGGCCCAGAGGAATGAAAACCCCCCTGAATGATGACACCATAGAATTGAAACTTAACTCAGTTTAACTGAACATAGCTAAGCAGAAACGAAACTTGGAAAATAGAAGAAAAACAAGTTTAATTGGTACTGATAAGAGAGCACAGCTTCTATGGAATTAATTAACTCTGCAAAAAGCAAGGTTACAGTGCCCTGCTTCCCATATGTTTTAACAAGCTCAGCGACCTTGGAGGAGAGAAGTAACAAGTTGGAGACACTGACCATTGTAATTGGGACTAGAAGGGGGGCAACCAGGTGCTGGGCCCAGACCAGAGTCCCGATTGGGTAGCCATATCAGTACCGGGACCAATAGATGGGTGAGAGGGGTACTGGGACCAATGAAAAGTTTGCCTATGCTTAGAATGGACAAGAAAGCTATAAAAGTTGTTGTTTTACTAGAAGCCATTGCTCAGCCATTTTGAAATTGCTTATTGCTTGAGCCATGTGCACATTAAACTGGCTTGGATCCTTGAAAAGACTCCTGGATTTATTTATTGCATGCTTATCTGCTGCTACAATAGGTTATTGCCCATGGAGCCAAATTCTGACAGGAGCAGAGTTTTGCCACCAATGCCATCTGGGCTTGCATCAGTAATTGCAATAACTAATTTAAGAAGGGGACCTGGGAGTCCTTGCTTGGGTTTCCATGGTGACGTGAAACTCATGAAAGAGGAGAGGACGGGCCAACACAGAGCCAGTCAATATGCAAGGGTTGCAGACCCGATGCTGACTTTTCTTATTGGAGAGGTCAAAGCCAGGCCACTATACAGGCCAAGAGACAAAGATGAATGGGAACGCCCAGGAGAGAGGAAGATCTGGGCAGGGTTAATTAGGGGAGGAATACACCCTTCTAATGACTTTTGGGGGACTTTCCTGATTGCCTATGTTCACCTTCAATTTATACCTGACCCTGATGCCAATGGGTGGAGGGAGAGGAACAGAAAGGGAAGGTGACTATGACAGGAGATTAAGGAAAAGACAGAAGGGAGGGTGATGATACTAAAAGGGGGTAGGGGAAGCTATCAACTTGGAAAAAAAGAAGGAAAGCCAAAGTGACTCTGGCACGCTTGTAAGGCCCATAATCAGAGGGGGCAGAACCCATCAGGGCCTTACAGGTATCCGGAGTTGCAAGAGCCCGCACTTTTGCTTTCAAAGTTGATGCTCATCCGCTGCTGCTTGTCCTCAGATCTGGGGCAGCAGTGGCAATGAGGGTGGGGGGTTAATAATTCTGCCGCTGCCCCAGATCCGAGGACAAGCAGCGGCGATGAGCATTAATTTGAAAGCAAAAGCGCAGGCTCTTGCGACTCCGGATACCTGTAAGGCCCTGATGGGTTCTGCCCCCTCTGATGATGCTTTTTGCATCAGAAGGTGTGGAACCGGAAGGGACTTACAAGTGCGCTGGGCGCACGATCCCGTGCTTTTCTTTTCCTGCCGCTGATATTGAGAGAGGCATCAGCAGCGTCAGCAGGGAGAGAGGTGGAGGTGGAAGGCAGATGCTGGACAATGGGGGGGGAAGGGAGGCAGGAGAAAAAATGTTGGACAATAGGGGGTGCAGGAGGACACAGTAGGGAGGAAGCAAGAAGACAAGCTGGGTAAGCGTGGCAGGGGGCACTGACATCAGGAGGGTGCCATCGCTAGCCACCCGCCCTCCCACTCTCCATCTCTCCATTCAGGATGGCCTGCGGTGCGCCAGCGGCCTAGTGGAGAGGTTGTCGTAGAACACACTGCTCTCGTGGGCAGAAGGCTGTGAGTAGCGATTGCGGTCTCTCACAGCTTTCTGCCCATGGGAGCAGCGTATCTTGCAGGCAGGTTCTCCACTAGGCCGCCTGCACTCCTCAGGTCATCCTGAGTGGGGCGGGCAGCCAGTGACTGTGCCCTCCTGATGTCAGCTTCTGTGGGCAGGCTCTATTTCTCTGAGCCGCAGGCAGCTGCTCCAACAGGCAGAAGGGTGTGGGAGGCAATAGTCATGACCTAGAGGAGCAGAGCCTGCCCATGGGAGCAGCATGTCCTGCATGCTGGGGCTGTGCAAGGCCAATTGTGCCCTGCCTCTCTGGGCTGGAATCACGACTTCCACAGCCCCTGCTCATAGGACATGCTGCTCCGTGGGCATGCTCTGCCCCTTGTACATACATGGAGGGCATTGGAAAGGGGGGAGTGGACATGAGGGGGCATTGGAAGGTGGACATGAATCAGGGAGTTGGAAAGGAAATGCTGGGTGTAGGGGGGGGGAATAGGGAGGCAGCGGGGATAAGATTGAGGTGGGGGGCTAGGGAGATAAAGGGGAGGTACTAGACATGGAAAGGAACAGGGAGAAGCAAGGAGGGGAGATGGAGTGGTGATGTTGGCCACGGGATTATAGGGAGACTGTGGGGAAAATGCTGGATGGGGGGGTGCAGAGGGAGATGCGGTGCATGGGGTAATAAGTAGAGAAGGAAATGCAGGACATGGGGGTAATAGGGAGAGAGAGGAGAGATGGATATGGGATAAATAGGTTGAGAAAGAGGTGGAGAGATGATGGACATGAGAGTAATAGGGAGGGGATGGTATGGAGATGGAGTAGAGGCTGGTTGCAGGGGGACAGGAAGGGAAGGGCAGACATGGAAGGAAAGAGAGAACAGAGGTACTGGATGGAGAGAAAGAGAGAGCCAGAGAAAGAGAGAGAGACAATGGATGTGGGGTTAGAGATGTTAGACATAGAGGGGGGAGAGAGTGTGAGCAAAAGACTGGGGAATAATGGGCCAGGGAAGAAGAGCTGGGGAGTGGAAGGACTGGGTGAAGGTTGAAAAGCAGTAGGTAGATAAAAAAAAGAGGGAGATTGTGAACTGGATAGTAAGGAGTAATGAAATCTGGGTGGACAGAGAGAGAGAAAAATAAATGGAAGAAAGGTGGAAGGAAAAAAAAATCAATATCCAAGATGGAAGGAAGTGAAGAAAACAAAAAGAGAGACAAGAAATGGCAGATGGACCAGAGACCGTAGAAAGAGAGCTAAGAGAAGACAGAAGAAAGCAGAAGTCTCAGATCCGGAACCAGCATGATCAGAGAATAAAATGATCAGACAAAAAAGGTAGAAAATATAATTGTATTTTCAATTGAGTGATAGGACTTCGCACTATCTTTATATTTTACACAGTATGGGGAACTGCATCTCTTATATCTCTGGTGTTGCTCCGCATGTGGAGTCTGGCTTCATGGGATTTTAGTTTAATTTTTGTCTATATATTTTTATTTTTACTTTAGGTTGTGGTCACTTATGTTGTTCTTGGTGAGGGTCTGTGTTCTGAGGGTGTGACTGGGGCAAGTAGTGGATTTCCCATGTCCTCTTTAATAATAGTTTATGGACCTTTCCTCCAAGAACTTGTCCAAACCTTATTTAAACCCAGCTACACTAACAAATGTCAGAGTTTGATTACACGGGGTCATAGTAGCACCCAGGCCACTTGCACTGAGCCATTATGTTAGTTTTTGCCAACAATGCAGATGCCTGCATGTGAGAGTTCTTTCTCTCACCTCACTCTGCAGTAAAGTATCATTTTGAGAAAGAAACCCTGTAAACCTAACAGTAATGGGTAAAAGTATTTTTGACTACGTCTGTTTTTAGTTTGTACTAATATATTTCCTACTTGCTGAAGATCTAGCTCTGTTCTGCATATGTGTGACTGAGGCTACGTGTTCTGTTAGCATGGAATTTCTATGTAGGGATCTGTAGTAATCTGGCTTGTTTAGTTTTCTGAATAGGAATATGGATGTTCTAGGACCCACTGTAATATTTATACTACTGCCCTTTTCTGGGTACACACTCCATGCTGTGTGAGTTTCTAAAGTTAGTGCTGTTATGGAATAATAGATTTGCTCTATGGCTCCTGTACTCTGGGTTCTTGGTGTAGTCAACTGTAGGGTGTTGATTGTGGAGGGGAGTACTGGAATATGGATTGTGTTTGAGATTTGCAGTTTTGCGTTCTTTATGCTGCCAGACTAAAATTTAAAATACTTTGTCGGTTCAGATTCAAGGACATTTCAAATTTTAAGGAACGTCTCGGTTTAATTTTGATTAGTAGCCTGACAGCTTCACTGCTGATGATTTCCAGACTTTTCCAGCTTTAGCACAATCCAATCCAGCCTTTGAAGTCATGGCTACCAGGATTCATTTTTCTTATTTTATATCTTCCCTCATCAATAATCTGGTCATAGCAAAATAAATCTGGTGTACAGATATTTATAGTGCTTTGATTTGGGAGGAGGACTGTATGCATGGCTTTTCATTAATCAAATTTAATGTTTATTATTATGTTTGTTTTAGTATAGCATCTGTTTTACTAAATTGCATGTGGATGTTTGAAAGCCACATAGGATTTTAGATGGGTGGCATATACATTGCCGCAATGAGTCTCCGTACATAGCTCCGCATCACCCTCAGGCTGCTCCTGGTGGGAAGTAGACAGGGGGCATTGGAAGGTGGAGGAAAGCAGAAACCTCAGATTGCAAAAATATGATCAGAGAATAAACTGGTCAGACAACAAAGGTAGAAGAGAATTTTATTTTCAATTTAGTGATCGGACTTGGTGCTATGTTTATATTTTATACAGTACATGGAAATGCATCTCTTTTTATTTCTCTAGTATTGCACTGTATGCAGAATCTGACGACTTGGGGTTGCAGTTAAATTTTTATCTACATATGTTTATTTTTAGGTAATGATCACTTATTCTGTACTTTGGTGAGGGTCTGTGTTCTGAGTGTGTGACCAAGACCAGGTGTTCTGTTAACAAGGAGTTTGTATGTAGGGATCTATACTGTGAATTGTTCAGCTTTTCAATTAGACATTTGGATGTTCAAGGACCCACTGCAGTATTTACAGTGATACTTTTTTTGGGTAGGCTCCTTATGTGAGTTTTGGAAGTTGGTGCTGGTATGGTATGGTAGATTTATTCTATAGATCCTCAGTGACTTTGTTTTAGGGGTTTGTATTTTTTCACAATATGCCTGGTACTGGAGAATGTTGTTTGTTAGATGATCAGAATCAGTTTTTTTTTAAGATACTGAATTCTATGGGTGAATGTCCTTGTTCTGCTCTGCCCCACTGTTGAGGAAGGGGGTTCTTTGGTTGCAAAATATACAGTGGTGTGCAAAAGTCTGGAATCACTTATAAATTTGACGTTTTTTCAACTTCGTGACCTTATATCTTAATTTCTTTTTCCTCCCAGTGGCTTTTTCTATTAGGGCCAACTTTTAGTATTGGTTTGGCCCGTATTTTCTGAGTTTGTTCCCCATAGTTGTCCTGTTGATAGATTTTCTCTGAAAATCTCTTAATGTACATCGTTGGCCAACGATATATTATTGTAAGTATGCTTTAAAATATTATGGACGCACTCCAGGTTTCCTTCAAATTAATGTATGTGGCCTTGAAAAAGGCCATTTTCATGTGTCAGTGATGGCTCAGTATTTGATGGGCCACCCTTTGTTCTTAATCACCTGACTGCACCTAAGTCGGCATTGAATGAACCAGTCTGACAAGGTAATCGTTGGTGACAACGCGATTCCAAGCTGCAATGAGTGGCTCAATCAGCTCATGCTTTGATGTCAGATGCCTCTTGGATATTTCCAAGGCTACCTTTTGCCACAGGTTCTCGATTGGATTCAGATCTGGAGACTGGGCAGGCAGTCCATTGACTTGATGTTGTTCCGCTGCTTCCAGCTGATCACCTGTCTGGAGCGATGGCAGGGTGCATTGTCATCTTGGAACAGGAACTGGCCAGGAAACAGCTGGTGTGCTGATGGCACCATGCACTTTTGCAGTATGGTGATGTACTTGGTCCCGTTGACCATTCCATCGACGATGTGAAGATGCCCAACGCCACTGGCAGCCATGCAGCCCCAGACCATGACCTTCAAAGGATGCTGCACAGTGAGGTTGAGAAACTCAGGCTTGAATTCCTCTCCAGGAAATCTCCTCACATAGGTGTGGGCCTGGTTACCAAACAGGCAGAATTTGCTTTCATCGCTGAATAGCACCTTTTCCCACATTTCAGTCGACCAGGTTGAGTGCTTTCTTGCCCACACGATCCGGTTGCGCCTTTGTATGTCAGTCATCAGTGGCTTATTCCGTGCTTTGCAGCCCCAGAAAACAAACTGCAGGCACTGGCGACGAACTGTTGATGAGCTGATACTGACCTCACTCTTGTCTGACCACTCTCGAAGTAGCTGAGGCGAGGTCAACTTGCGATTAGTCAGTGAAATGCGTTGTAGTGCGCAGTCCTGACGTGATGTTGATGCATGTGGACGACCTGAACAAAGCTTGTCCACCACTGAACCCGTTTCTTTCTTCTTCTGTACAATCTTAACAGCGCTCTGACTGCAGCCAACTTTCCTGGCTATCTGACGGCTTGAAAATCCTTCCTCGCTCATAAAGAACACACGAGCATGCTCCTCCAATGTTAGGGTCCGAGTCATCTTCATGGTCGATCCAGAAAGCATATGAAATTCAAAAATTCTGCGCGTTTTTATAGCTGCACTGTTGGCTAGATATCTGCATTGTGATTGGTTAGTGAAACCAGCCTCCTGATTGGTCAGAAATAACGTGTGTATATTGGATAATCTCGATCCAGTTTTGACGCAGGATCTACAAAAATTGCAGTAGCTATCTCCCAGTATCTGTAAAGTATTTAAATTGGAAGCAAGGAATGCAAAAAAGTAAACTCTAATAGCCAAATGTATCCCTTTTAACGTGGTAGAAAGATGAATATGCTGGGCTAACGCAAAATTTAAAAAACCCAAAAAACGTTAGAAAGTACGAAAAACGCGAAACTCACAAGTGATTCCAGACTTTTGCACACCACTGTATGTTCAAAAAGACAAAGCAGGAACCATAACACAGTTTACAACAAAATAACAATGAGTTATAATTTGATTTACAAACTGTGCTGTGGTTCTCACACTTTCTTTTAGTTCTGTGGTGTGCAAACATCTTGCATTTCCTCCAAATTATCTAATCAACTTTTTGGTTCGGTTCAGTCCCTGACTGGAGTTTTGAGGAAGCCCTCCCCCCGGGGAGGTGGGGGGGGGGGGGAGGAAGCACCAACTCATCCCTCGCCTTAGGTAGCAGATTGCCTTGAGCTGTCCCTAGTGGTACATTTCACTCTTTGGGATGAGGCATCTCTGCAGTTGGATTTTGTCAGGTTCTGAGCTTGAGTAGTTTTAACCCAAAGTCTCTTTCAGGTTCCATGTAGGTAGAGACGTAAGTTCAAATGTAATGCCCCCAAGCTAAATTTTGCTGGCACTGCACAGTGGCAGAGGAATTCCTCACCCCTTCTTCCCCCCAAACCTTAAGTTTTAAGAAGGGTAGAGCATGGCAGCACTGTACTTCCCTTTAACAGTGTCAAAATTATTTAATAACATTTTTGAACCCACCTGACATCTGTAGAAGCCCCTAAGTACATCATCTCCTGCTGCTGGGCCAAATCTCATGATAAGAGTCATAAAATCTCTTGGCTCTAATGGTTAGACTTGGGCCCGGTAGCAGGAGTAATGTGCTTGAACGTTTCTCCAGATGCTGGATGGGATTCAGTAATTTTATTAAAGAAAGATGTTGGGAAGCGGCATGGCAACACTGCTAAAGTAAGTTCAGTGTTGCTGCACTCTGTTGCTATTTCCACGTGATGTCAGAGCAGGGAGGGACAGATCTGCTTAAAGTGCTGGCGACTAGCACATTGGGCGCGCGCCCTCTCCTCCACCTCTGTCCATCCACTTTCTACTCTTGCCCTGCAGCTGGCACCACCGTGGAGAAAACTGAGGGCGGCAGCAGCAAGGTAAGAGCAGAAAGTGGCTGGATGGAGGTGCAGGGGGCGGGAGTGAGCGGGGGGGGGGGGGGGGGCGACGCGCACCCGATGTGTAAGTTTCGCAGAGCACAATTCTGGCTCGATACGGCCCTGGCTCTCTGGCCCCCTTCCTGATTGAACCTCCTTCTGCATTGCAAATTTGCATGGGTGGAATCTGTGCCTCAGTAAGGAGGCTTCATTCTAACAGGTACACAGGCTCTTTCGACTACAGTGATTCAAAACTCACATGCAAACTCCCATAGGGCATGGACAGGGATAGTTCAGTCTCTTACTAATAAGTTTTAACTAATTTAATTTTAGTTTAGTATTTAATATTTAGCCCAGGTCTTTTCAGTAGTAGTTCAAGGTGAGTTCCATTCAAGTACAGTAGGTATTTCCCTATCCCCAAAGGGCTTACAATTTAAGGGCTCCTTCTTGCTAACGCTTAGCAGGAGCTATCTGTCAGAGAGCCCATAGGAATAAAACAAACCATGCAGCAGATAGCTCGAGCTAAGTAGCAAAGTATATTATCAGAATATTCAGCCGATAAAGACGAAAAGGGCCAAGCATTTGACCACTCCTCTAGTTTTGTTTAGATTACATCTCATTTTGTCTCCTCTAAGGGTTGTCTGCTGTATTGCAGAACTTTATGTGATCTGCAAAACACAGTAGAGACAGCTCTTGAGTTGCTAGAAGCAACTTCCCTGTTCCCAGCAAGCATTCTTCTAGTCTCCAGCACTATCTTGGCTTCTCAGGGGTGGAGCCTCTTACTCTGCTAGCAGACTCAGTACAAGGTCTTCTCCTATATAAATTATCAGCTTACTTTCATCAGTGGCTCAGAGTGAAATGTTTTGTCTTCCCAGCCTATCAGGCCCGTAGTTCAAGGCTGTCGGTGCTAACAATTTTTCAGTGGCTCTTCCAAAAGGGACTGCTACTGCTGGAAAGAAATCTGCATTTGTAAGTATTTATCTGCTGAGAAATAATCTAAATCTTGGGGAGAAGGGAATTCTTTGGGTTAAAGCTGATAAATCTGTGTATTTCAGAATTCAGTGTTTTTGTTAAGTCAGTCAGGGCTTAGTACCACCAGAGAGCTTTTCATTTAAATCAAATCAGAGTATAGCTTAGCACAGAAGGTAGAATAAGGTAAATATTCTTTGAGTAGAAATACATTTTTTATTTATGCAATTTTCAACAATATACAAGAATCAAATCCTGCAAAGAAAAGTAGCAAACAAGAATTAAAACAAAAAGAAATCAGTACATAACCTGTACAAATTAGGTAATAAAAATACAACAGCACTTTGCCCACTACAGTCCCCAGTTATATATTGTGGTACTGCAGACTCTCTGCAGACAAGAGAAAATGCTTTAAGCTTAGAAAAAAGAGGCAGACACCGGCTGCAGCATTACAAGGAGCCATATAGGGGGAGCAAGTGGGACCTCTGGAGGACTGAAGAGCCACGCCCCAGAGCCAGTGATGCAATACCGGCCTGCACCCAATCCAGAGAGGGAAGAGTTCCTTTAAAAAAAAGCCCAGATGACTGGAGAGGAGGAGCTTTCCAAGAGGGAGAGAAGGACCAGGAAATAGGAGTCCTGGTGGAAGGAACAGGCCCAGCAGACTCAGCAGAGCCAGGTGAAGGAGTTCGCCTCAAGTATCCCAAGAGTGGAGAGGACACGCCTTCCAAGAGGGAGAGATACAGAAAGGAAGCTACCCCTGGAAGGAGGAGGACTGTGCTGGAAAGTCCTGGACCTGAATCTGGCAGAGGCCAGCAGCCATTGAAGGATATAACATGGAGTAACCAAGGAAAAGAGGAAAGACCTTCTTTAAAAGGTAACATTCTTGGCCCAGAGAGAGGGAAGCTGTGCTGTGAATGTGGTTTAACCCCAGCAGAAGGCCTCCGGGAGAACCGAAAGCCTACCATTGTGCAAGTAAGGCCAAACCCCAGCAGGAACTGGCCTCAATCCTCACCTTGCCGGGATAAGCCAAGAAAGAAAGGTAATCACTGTTTTTCTGATTATAATTTCCTGAACGCTGTGACACAGGAGGAACAGGGAATAGAGGAACGCTGTCCTAGTAGAACTGTTTATGCCTCGGGATACAAACCTATATCAAATAAGAGACTCTCTAGTAAAAGAGCCGTGTGCAAGAGAGACTGTTCTCAGTCTAGAGGTACACAAAACCAGGGCTTACCTTTGAACACAGAGCATTGGGACATCGTGCAAACGTTGTATAAAAAGCCTGAATGCAAGCTACCAGATATTGATGACCTTGAACCAATGCAGGTGGACATAGCTGCCGACCTTTCGGACCCTGAAATGGATTGCAGCTACTGCCAGGCGGAAGGCTTTGACCCTTTAGACAAGGAATAGAGCTGTAGCCTGGGGAATGTGTGAATCTTTGTTTTCTCATATTATTACTGTGAAGTTAACAGGGTTAATACAGTTTTTGTTTGTTTTCTTTCAACCTGAGATAAGGACAATTTCTGTTGCTGTAAAGATCTGAGCTTTTGAACCTTTTTGCAATCGGGGAAATAAAAGCCTTTATTCTCCCTTCACTCGGACTATTATGTTTCTTTGAGCATTTGGTTACCAGAAGGCTACTAGGACTACAAAGAAAACCTGGGCCCTGTCTTTTAGCCAAACTCAGTTACAAATATTTTTGTGTCCACCCTCTCTACTGTGACGCTTCTTTGCCACTAGGGCGGCGTTGGGACAATATTCCAGGGAGAGGGAGTCACAATACCTAGGAAACATTACAAAGAAGAACAAGGGGAATGCACAAGTGAACTATCCCACCGGATAACTCACCCTACTACAACTATAGGACTAGACTTGGGTGGGGGTTCAGTGATATCATGCTGAATAGCCACAAGTCTGGAGGAGAATAAAGGAAGCCACCTGATTCTGGCCAATTTAGCCAGGAACTTACAAGGGAAACGAAGGAAAAAAAGACCACCCAGTTGAAGCACCCCAGATTTAAGAACCAAAAATAGTTTCCTGCTTTTCTGTGTGGCCCTAGAGACACTAGGAAAAATCCTTATAACAGACCCCATAAACTCTTTCACAGGTGACTGAAAATACATTCTTAACAACTAATCTTGGTCGACATCCAATGCCAGAGTGACCAAAACGTGGCTGTCAACATGGAATCAGACCCCGACCTCTCAAAGAAAGAAAGCAGTCAGATCCAGGCTATCACTGGATAGGGCCGGGGATGAAATCAAACCCTGACCCAAACCCTCAGCCATCTTAACCTTAGCCGAAGTTGGTGAGGTCTTACATGTGCACTAGGTGCAAGGAGCTCTTTGCTGTCAGACAGCGAGTCTGATCTCTGGAGGTTAGAGTATCAGACTTGGAGGACCTAAGGAAGACAGAGATATATATAAATGAGACCTACAGGGATGTAGTACTGAAGTCCGACCTCCAGTCTTGCAGCCTCTCTGTTGCCATGGAGGAGAGAGGTCACGTGAAAGGAGAGCATCACATTAATGTGGCAGGGAGTGATCCTGTAGCTAGTATCTTTCCTCCAGGTGATGTAAAACACTCTTGCATCAAGGAGGTTTCTCCAGGGACATATGCCCATGAGGGAAGGGTTGGGACGGCCGTTATAGTTGGTGATTCGATCATTAGGCATGTAGATAGCTGGGTGGTTGGTGGATATAAGTATCACCTAGTATAACATGTCTGCCTGGTGCGAAGGTAGCGGACCTCACACACTACCTAGACAAGGTTTTAGATAGTGCTGGGGAGGAGCCTGCTGTCTTGGTATTTGTTGGTACTAGTGACATAGGAAAATGTGGGAGGGAGGTTCTGGAGGTCAAATTTAGGATTTTAGGTAGGAAGTTAAAATCCAGAACTTCCAGGGTAGCATTCTCAGAAATGCTTCCCATTCCACGCGCAGGACCCAAAAGGCAGGCAGAGCTCCGGAGTCTCAATGCATGGATGAGATGATGTTACAAGGAAGAGGGTTTGGGATTTGTTGGGAACTGGGTAACATTCTGGGGAAGGGAGGGGCTTTTCTGAAAGGATGGGCTCCACCTTAACTGGGGCAGAACCAGGCTGATGGCATTTAACCCTTAAAAAGGAGATAGAGCAGCTTTTAAACTAGATAAGAGGGGAAAGCCGACAGTTGCCCAAGAGCACAATGGTTCAGAAGGATGAAACCTTGAAGGATATTAGCAAAAGAGGGAAGTAAGGACATCCTAATAGGGAGGTTCCAATAAAGATAAAAGTAACCCAGATGCCTTTAAGTACAGAGCAGACAGAGCTAAAAGATTCCAAGTTACCCTTTTCAACTGATAACCAGATTGTTAATATGAATAAAATACAACCGCTAAAATGCCTGTATGCAAATGCTAGAAATCTAAAAAATAAAAATGGAGAGCTAGAATATATACATAGCAGTAAATAAAAGGTTAGATATAGCTGACATCTCAGAGACTTAGTGGAAAGAGGACAACCAATAGGATACCGTGATATCTGGGTACAAACTATATTGCAGTGATAGGGTAGATCAAATTGGTGAAGGACATTGAGTCACTCAGGATAAAAGTTTTGCAGGAATGAAAACACACTATAGAATCTCTATGGATTGAAATTCCATATAAAAAGGGGAAAGCAATGGCAGCAGGGATGTACTACTAACCACCTGGCCAGAATGAAAAGATGGATGACGAAGTGTTAAAAGAAATCAGGGAAGCTAACAAAAGTTACAATACAGTCATAATAATGGGTGATTTCAATTACCCTGGTATCGATTGGGTCAATGTCACAGCAGGACATGCTAGGAAGATAACGTTTTTAGATGAAATAAATGACTGCTTCTTGGAGCAACTGGTTCATGAACTGAAAAGAGGAAAGCTATTTTGGACCTTGTCCTTAGTGGAACACAGGATCTGGTGCAAGAGATAATGGTGTTAGGGCTACTTGGCGATAGTAATCATAGCATGATCACATTTGATTTAATAAATGGAGGGAGGACGGCAAGGAAATCCACAGTGCTACCTTTTAACTTTCAAAAGGGAGATTATGATAGAATGAGGAAAATAGTAAAGAAAAAGGAACAGCTGCAACGTTAAGGTTTGCATCAAGCACGGGCGTTGTTTAAAAATACTATCTTGGAAGACCAGACCAGCTGTATTCAACGCTTTAAGAAAGGTGGAAGGAAGACAAAAAACTGCCAGCATGGGTTAAAGGTGAGGTCAGAGAGGCTGTTGTAGCCAAAAAAACATCTGTTAGGAAATAGAAAAAGGAGCCAAATGACAAAAACGAGAAACAATACAAGCACTGGCAAGTTAGATGAAGGGCATTGATAAGGCAGGCAAAGAGAAAATTTGAAAAAAGCTTGCTGTGGAAGCAAAAATGCATAATAAAGACTTTTTCAAGTACATTCGTATCAAAAAATTTGTGAGAGTCACTTGGACCATTAGATGATAGAGGGACACTAAGAGGGGGACAAGGGGCACTAAGAGGGGACAAGGCCATAGGGGAGAGACTGAATGAATTCTCTGCTTTGGTCTTTACTGAAAAAGATGTGGGGAAGCTACCCATGCCTTAAATTGTATTTAAAGGTGATGTATCAGAAGAATTGAAACAAATTTTGAACTGGGACTATGTATTACAAGTATTTGATATACTAAAGAGTACAAATCACCTGGATTAGATGGTATATATCTGAGGGTGCTGAAAGAACTGAAATATGAGATTGCAGACCTACTATTAGTAATCTGTGAACTATCATTAAAATAATCTGTAGTACCTGAACATTGGAGAATGGCCAATGTAACACCAATTTTTAAAAAGGGTTATGGAATGAACTGTGAAACTACAGACCGGTGAGCCTGACATCAGTACCAGGCGAAATGGTAGAAACCATTATAAAGAATAAAATTACAGAACATGTAGATATTCATAGTTTAATGGGAGAAAGCCAATATGGATCTAGCCAAGGAAGATCTTATCTTACTAATTTGTTATATTTTTGGAAGGTGTAAATAAACAGGTAGATAAAGGTGAGCCAGTCGATATAGTATATCTGGATTTTCAGAAAGCCTTTGACAAGGTCCCTCATGAGAGAGTCTTGGTAAAATTAAAAAGTCATGGGATAGGAGGCAGTGTACTACTATGGATCAGGAGCTGGTTAAAAGATAGAAAGCAGAGAGTAGGGCTAAATGGACACTTTTTTCAATGGAGAAAGATAAATAGTGAAGTACCCCAGGGATCTGTGCTGTGTCCACTGCTTTTTAACATATTCATAAATGATCTGGAAATGGGAATAACAATTGAGGTAATCAAATTTGCAGATGACATAAAATTATTTAAAGTTATTAAAACACAAGAGGATTGTGAAAAATTGAAAGAAGACCTTGATAAATTGGAAGACTGAATGTCCAAATGGCAGATGAAATTTAATATGGACAAGTGCAAAGTTATGCACCTAGGAAAGAACAACCCAAACTATGGTTATACGATGCAAGGTTCCACATTAGGAACCACCACCCAGGAAAAGAAACTAGGTGCCATCGTGGATAACACATTGAAACCCTCCACCCAGTGTGCAGCGGCGGCCAAGAAGCAAATAGAATGCTAGGTATCATAAGGAAAGGAATGGAAAATAAAACAAAGGATATTATAATGCCTCTGTATCATTCCATAGTGCGACCACACCTTGAATATTGTGTGCAATTCTGGTCACCATATCTTAAAAAGCAGATAGCAAAATTAGAAAAGGTATTGAGAAGAGCCAGCAAAATGGTAAAGAGAATGGAAGATTGCCCCTATGAGGAAAGGCTTAAAAGGTTAGGGTTCTTCAACTTGGGAAAAGAGACGGCTGAGGGGAGATACAATAGAGTCTATAAATTAATGAATGGAATGGAACAGATAAAAGTAGATCAGTTGTTTATTCCACCAAAAAATAGACTAGGGGACATGCAATGAAGCTACAATGTAACCCATTTAACACTAATAAGAGAAAATATTTTTTCATTCATTACATAATCAAACTCTGGAATTTGTTACTGGAGGATGTAGTGAAAGCTGTTAGTTTAGCTGGGTTTAAAAAGGTTTGGGCAATTTCCTGAAGGAAAGGTCCATAAACAGTTATTAAAGAGGACCCGGGAAATCCATTGCTTACCCCATTGCAAGCATTGTGGAACCTATGTACCTTTCTAGAAACCTGTCAGGTACTTGTGATCTGTATTGCCCACTGTTGGAAACAGGATACTGGGCTTTGATGGACATTTGTCTGACCCAGTAAGGCATGTTTTCAAAATTCTAATTGCAGATTACTGTGCACTGTGCATGCATGTCTTTGCAGGTAGGGGATGTTATGTTCTTATGTACACTGGAGATTCAATGTATGCAAATTTCTCGTGTATCTTCACCGGGGATAAGGTTACCAAATGTCTCTGATTTTAGAGCTGTGTACCTGCCTCCCACCTGTTTGGCATCCTCCTGTCACCGGCAATGTGGTCAGTTGTTGTTGTTAAGTGCCGTCGAGTCGGAGTTGACTCATGGCGACCTTCTGGATAGCTATCCTAAATTGTGTTCGGTCTTCAGTCAGGCGGCTCATTGTTGACAGACTGGTACCCGAAGCTGCTGTTATTGTATCGATCCATCTCATTACTGGCCTTCCTCTTTTGCGTTGACCTTCTATCTTGCCAAGCATGATGTCTTTCTCTAATGATCTCTCTCTTCGCATGATGTGTCCAAAGTATGAAAGTCGAAGTCTTGTCATTTGAGCTTCTAAAGAAAGCTTAGGTTTGATCTCCTCTAGTACCGACTGGTTTGTTCTTTGGGCAGTCCATGGTATACACAGTATTCGCCGCCAGCACCATAATTCAAAGGCATCAATTTTCTTCCTGTCTGTCTTTTTCACTGTCCAGCTTTCACATCCATATGATGTTATTGAAAATACCATGGCTTGAACAAGTCAAATCTTTGTATGGAGAGAGACATCTCTGCTCTTGAGAATCTTATCTAGGTCTTTCATAGCCATTCTGCCAAGAGCAATGCGTCGTTTGATTTCTTGACTGCTTGTTGCTTCTTTATTGATAGTTGATCCAAGTAGGTTAAAGTTGTTCACAATTTCAATTTCTTCTCCTTCAACGATGAACCTGTTGATTATGCCAGTTGTCATGATCTTTGTCTTCTTTACATTAAGGTGCAGGCCCATTTTGAGACTATGTTCTTTGATTGTGAGAAGCAAATGTTTCAGATCATCTTCACTTTCAGCCAGTAATGTAGTATCATCAGCATAGCGAAGGTTGTTGATGAGTCTTCCACCAATCTTCACACCTCTGTTGTCTTCATACAATCCTGTTTCTCTGATGATTTGTTCTGCATATATATTAAACAGGTAGGGGGAAAGTATGCAGCCTTGTCTTACACCTTTGCTTATTTTAAACCATTCTGTTTCTCCTTGTCCCGTTCGAACTGTTGCTTCTTGATCAATGTACAAATTGCGCAAGAGAACGATCAGGTGTTCTGGTATACCCATGCTTCTTAATGTGGCCCAGAGTTTCTCATGGTTTACACAGTCAAAAGCCTTGCTATAGTCGATAAAGCACAAATAGATATCCTTTTGGTATTCTTTAGTCTTTTCAAGGATCCATCTCACATCCGCAATGATGTCTCTCGTTCCTCGCCCTTTCCTGAACCCTTCTTGCACTTCAGGTAGTTCTTGTTCCAGGTATGGTTGTAGTCTCTTTTGAATAATCTTCAGTAGAATCTTGCTGGCATGTGGGATCAGAACGATTGTTTGATAATTTCCACAGTCAGTTGGATCACCTTTCTTTAGAATTGGTATAAACACAGATCTTTTCCAGTCAGTTGGCCATGATGTTGTCTTCCATATTTCTTGGCAGAGCCTTGTAAGTATGGCAACAGCTGCATCAGATTGCTGCAATACTTCTATAGGAATGCCATCAATGCCTGGTGCTTTGTTCTTTGATAAGGCTTTCAATGCTGCTTCAACTTCTTCTTTCATCACCAATGGTTCCTGATCATAAGGTACAGGTTGAAACGGCTATTGGTCCACTTGATCTTTATCATATAAAAACCCTGTATATTCCTTCCACCTTTTCTTGATCTTCTCAGCATCATTCAACATAGAACCTTGAGCATCTTGTAACATTCCAATTCGAGGCTGGAACCTTTTCTTTAACTCTCGTAGCGTTAGGAAAGCCGATCTTGTTCTTCCTCTAATAGTTTCTGCTTCTATTTCCTTGCATGCATCGTTGTAGTACTTTTCCTTGTCCTGTCTTGCTGCACGTTGGAAATCTCTGTTGAGTTCTGCGATTGTCTTTCTTTCTCCTCTGGCTTTAGCTTCTCTGCGTTTCTGGGCAATTTTCAGAGTTTCTTCCGTCATCCATTTTGGGCGTTTTTGCTTTTTCACCTTTTATAGAGACTTCTCGCTTTCTTCCAACACAACCTTCTTGATGTCATTCCATAACTCTTCCGGAGCTCTGTCATTTGTATCTAAAGCAGCAAATCGATTTTGCAGGCAGCCTTTAAATTCCAGTGGTATATTCTCAAGGTCATATTTTACTGCATTCATGAGTGGTTTGCTCTTTTTCAACTTTAGCTTGTGTTTGCATACTAGTAGTTGATGATCTGTACCACAGTCAGCTCCAGGTTTTGTGTTGGTTGATGTTATAGAGCTTTTCCATCGTTGACTTCCACAGATGTAGTCAATTTGATTTTTATACAATCCATTGGGTGAAGTCCATGTGTACAGTCGCCGGAAGAAGGTGTTTGAGATGAATAGATCATTGGTCTTGCAGAATTCTATCAGTCTTTCTCCAGCTTCATTTCTGTTGCCAAGTCCATATTTTCCAACTACTTTGCCTTCTTCTTTGTTGCCAACTTTTGCATTCCAGTCACACATGACTATCAGGATATCCTGTTTGCATGTTCTGTCAATTTCAGCTTGTACTTGTTCATAGAACTCTTCAATTTCATTCTCTTCTGCAGCTGTTGTTGGGGCATATACTTGAATTATAGTTGTGTTGATAGGCAATCCTCGTAGACGAATAGAGATTAAGCGTTCGCTGACTGCATTGTATTTCATTACAGTTCTTGCAAATTTCTTCTTTATTATAAATGCAACACCATTTCTTCTTTGTCTTTCATTTCCAGCATAGTAGATCATGTGATCATCTGATGCAAAGTGCCCGATGCCAGTCCATTTCAGTTCGCTGACACCCAACAGATCAAGTTGTACACGTTCCATTTCATTCTTGACCACCTCCAACTTCCCTTGGTTCATACTTCGTACGTTCCATGTTCCAATGTGTAAGACATCTTTACAGCTTCTGACTCTCATTTCATGCGCAGCTACATCAGCAGTCAGACTTCCCGAGGGCTTTGATCCAACCACATCATAAATGCTGGCTTTACTCTGAAAAGTCTTCAGTTCTTCCCCAGTAGCTAGTTGAGTGCCTTCCGACCCGGGGGTCTCATCTTCCAGCACCATAGCACAATTTGTTTTGTTGTAACTATCCATTGGGTTTTCATGGCAAGATACAGAAGTAGATTGCCGGGCCTTTCTTCTGCGCAGTTTAAGTTTGGTGTTGTTGCCGTTGTCACAAAAATGTGATCCTTCGCCATCAACACTATCCCATTCTGCTGCTGCCCAGATGGGTGGTTTGTCTTGGTCTGGCACCTCAGCTGAGACCTGTCCATCTTGGGAGACCCTGCCAGTAGTTAAACTACCGATAGTTTAGTTTAGCTCTCAGCATCACTGATGCACACAAGCCCTCACAGCACGACAAGCTGCAAACCAAGTGAGAGAGAGAGGATGGAAATAAATATTTTTAATTTAGTGATTTGAATGTCAGTTTTTAGAATTTACATCCATTATCCTACTATTTGGCACAGTACAGGGGAAATTCATCACCATTTCTTTTTCTCTGATTTGTCTACTTGAAAGTGATATCGTTGCCGTCATGGGATGGATATGGGAGGGGGCAAGGTAATGACTCTTCTTCCCTTTTCTATGCTTTGTTGCTCAAACTTGGAACTAAGGTACCCCTTTCCTCCTCCCCTCCCTATCACTTTGGATACGTGTCCCAGATTTGCCTGCAAAAAACCTGTAAACCTTAACTGGGGAGCTTGAAAATCCAACTGACTATGGGGTCACCAGGCCAAGCTTAAGAAGCAGTGGTTTAAGGACAGTTCACAGAGTTTGCCAGCAGGTGGTGCTATTAAGCTATATGTCATTAAAAAATAAAAGGCTGCAGAGCAGATTTTCTTTTAATCTGCCTGAAGAGCACAGTGTAGAAATGTGCTACACATACACAGATATGGATTACAAGAATGCAATGACAGCATATTAGCATTGTTTCTGCTTAAGAACAAAGGAATTGAAAATTTTGCATCATGTCAGAAACCCGAACAAGAGTACGTCTGATAAAAAAGGAATCCAGAAGGCACTGAGGAAGCTGCCAGTGCTCTTGATTCTCATGTAACAAGAGAATTTCAGAGCATCCCTGCATCCTTAAAGGGAAATGGCAGCTCAATTTCTTCCTAGTTTTCTCTAGAATCAACAACTCCCTGGTATAAGGCGACCCATGGAAAGAAAATTTGAGTTTATATGCTGTCCTCTAGCAAGGGTCGCGAGATATGAACTGGCACGAACCCTTCCCCCTGGGCATCCCAAATGGAAGCACCTCCTCAGTGCTCTAGTCAGGAACGAGGAGGTTCCTTCACTAAGAATATCAGTCATGTGGTTGTCCCAAGAATAAGCAATATATTCCCACGTTAGACAGTATAACCTCCCCAGTATTGCCCATATTGTGACGTACTACAAACCTCACAAAAATTACTCAGGACCTGTAGAGAAAATCTACTATACAATACTAGTCTCAACTTTCAAACCTCACACAAGGAACTTACTGAGAAAAGAGCAGTACTGTAAATATTGCTGTGGATTCTATAACATCTATAAACCTATCTGGAAAACTGATCAGCCGGATTACAACAATCTTTACACAGAATCTCCAAAGGTAGATGGAATATTCTTCTCATCTAGTCTTGCTGAGTATCTTCATGTGGTGACCCCATTGTATAAAATCTATACCAAATCTCAACAAGGCAACATTATGATACAGTGCATTGCAAAGGTATTCATCCCCTCTGTTTGTCCTGTTTTGTCACATTACAACCTGGAATTAAAATGGAGTTTTAGGAGTTAGCATCATGTGATATACACGACATGTTTACGACTTTGAAGATGCAAAATATCCTTTATTGTGACACAAACATAATTAAGACAAAAAGAAAACTGAAAGCAGGAGTGTGCATATGTATTCACCCTCCCCCAAAGTCAATACGTTGTAGAGCCACCTTTTCCTTCAATTACAGCTGCAGGTCTCTTGGGGTATGTCTCTATTAGTTTAGCACATCTAGCCACTGGGATTTTCACCCATTCCTTAAGGCAAAACTGCTCCAACTCCTTCAAGTTTGCTGTATGCCAATGCAACCCATCTATCTTCAAGTAATGAAACAGATTCTCAATTGGACTGAGGTCTGGGCTTTGACTAGGCCATTCCAAGACATTTAAATGTTTCCCTTTAAACCAGCTTTAGCAGTATGTTTAGGGTCATTGTCCTACTGGAAGGTGAACCTTCATCCCAGTCTCAAATCTCTGGCAGACTGAAACAGGTTTTCCTCAAGAATTGCCCTGTATTTAGTACCATCAATTGTTCCTTCAATCCTGACCAGTTTTCCTGTCCCTGCCAATGTAAAACATCCCACTGCATGATGCTGCCTCCACCATGTTTCGCTGTGGGAATGGTGTTCTCGGGGTGATGGGAAGTGTTTGGTTTGTGCCACACATGGCGTTTCCCATGATGGACAAAATATTCATCTGACCATGTGTTGGAGGGGGGGGGGGGGGTCTGCCACATGCTGTTGTGCAAACTCCAAACGTGTTTTCTTATTTCTTTCTTTAAGCAATGGCTTTTTCCTGGCCACTCTTCCATAAAGCCCCACTCTGTGGAGTGTATGGCTTAAAGTGGTCCTATGAACAGATACTCTCATCTCCGCTGTAAATCTTTGCAGCTCCTTCAGTGGTATCCTCAGTGTCTTTGTAGCATCTCTGATTAATCCCCTCCTTGCCCGGTCTGTGAGTTTTGGTGGGCGACCTTCTCTTGTCAGGTTTTTAGTGGTTCCATATTCTTTCTATTTTGTTATAATGGATTTAATGGTGCTCCATGGGATATTCAGAATTTGGGATAGTTTTTTATAACGCAGCCCTGATCTATACTTCTCCACAACTTTGTCTCTGACCTGTTTGGAGTGCTCCTTGGTCTTCATGTTGCTTGCTTAGTGGTGTTGCAGAGTCAGGGGCTTTTCAGAACAGGTATATCTATACAGGCATCATGTGACAGATCATGTGACACTGCACACAGATGAACCCTAATCAACTAAATTTGTGACTTCAGAGGTTAATTGGTTGGACCAGATCTTATTTAGAGGTTTCATAGCAAAAGGGATGAATACATATGCACTCACAACTTTTCAGTTTTTACTTGTTTATTTATATATACTGTGATGAAGCTGAAGCCATTGAAGCTATAGACTTAGGAAAAAACACTGTTTATTATAAAGCAACTGACTCACAGAGGGTGCAGTTACCTAAAAGTGCAGCTAGCGGGAGCAGGCACGAGGCTGAAGAAGCTAAGCTGACACACCCAGGTTTTGAGAATGCAGGAGCTAATCAGGTACACCTGAGTAGAGAGCCAGGAAGCTCAGTGGAGAAACGGCTTTATAAACAGTGCTCAGAAGGAAGAAAGCAGAGAGGATCTCGAGTTCAGGAAGGAACTGAGAGAGGAGTACGAGCTGAGAGAGGAGCTGAGAGAGGACCTCAAGCTCAGAGAGGACCACAAGTTTGGAGAGGAACACAAGTTCAGAGAGGAACTGAGAGGGGACCTGAGAGAGGAACCTCACATACTGAAAGGCAGAGAAGCTAGGAGTACTTACAAGGAAGAGCTAAGTTCCAGGGAGGACAAGCCCGTTCCAGAAAGCTCCAGGAGCCAGTCTTCAGGGAAGACGGTGATAGAAGGAGACTGCCGGGTAGAGCAAATACCAGCAGAGCACGTCTCAAAGATCCAAGGGACAGTTATATTTCCTTTCCAAGATGTGAGCCAGCTCCTAGAAAAGCTTATAACCCAGAGAACCGTACTGATAGGAAACAAAGCTGGGAAGGGCTTGTGAAACCTTTACAGAGAGGCATAGTAAAAAGCCATAACAGTTATTTGCCAAACCAAGACCAGCAAGGCTGGGGAATATTGGAAAGATCTATTGAACTACAACCTGCCTTATCCAGGGAAAGCTCAGGATTAGCTGTCAACACGGCTGAACAGGAACCTATGCAAATAGAGGTGATAGAGCCAGAGCCGTTGCAGTTAGAGCACCCGATAGACTGCTCACTCTGTGTTTCCAAGAGTCTAGAGTCTCTCACAGAATTGTAACCGGCAGGACATGCTTTAACATATCTTTTTGCTTTTGCTAAGCTGAAAGAAGACGTTTTGTATTAGTTTTTCCTCTTGATGTTGAAAACCTGTTTGAATGCAAAGAACTGTGAAGCGCCTGTATGTAACAGTTACTGACTTTGTAAATATTTTGGCATAAACCCTGAAGTAAGGTACATTCTGTTTTTGTCTTCCTGGAGAACCTTTGCACAACAAAGGGAATAAAAACCATTTAAGTTTAACCCTGCACAAGAGTCACAACTATTTCTTTATGAAGTGGGACTACAAAGACCATGATGCACCTGGTCTAGAAACGTTTTTCCTTCTTCAACCAACAATGTGTCCACCCTCTCCTTTCTGCACGCTGCCACTAGGAGGGGCTGTGACAATACATGGTATTTTATTGCCATTTCACTTCAGCAATTTGGACTATATTGTTAGGTCCATTACGTAACATCCAAATGAACCACCATTTTCATTCTAGGTTGTATGTAATGAGACAAAACAGGACAAAAACTGAGGGGATGAATACTTTCGCAAGGTTCTGTAAAAGTATGGTAAGAAAGAAAAAGGAAGACACATACTGGCTGTTTGTCACCCAGGATAAAAAGTTGCAAAAAAAAAAAAAAAAAAAAAAAAAGTTGCTCCCGGTAGCTTGTCTGCAAAGGCGAACCATAGTATTAGAGACAGTGCAAAATCCCTAATGCAGCCATAGGCCATGGTGAACTTGTTTGTGGACCTGCTGCAGCAGGAGATAAACAGAAACCAATGAAAAAATTAAGAGGACTGAAAACTGTTCAGAACTCCTGAAGGAAAAAAAAAGATAATGTGTTGCTGCTATTATGCCAGTCCCCTATATTTGATTAGAGGATACACAAAGAGAGCTCATCAAATAATGGAAAAAAGAGAAAAAAAATCCCAAAAGAAAAACTGGAAAAGGCAACTGATGCAAATATAAGGTCTCTAATTGGACAACTTAAAAAAATGTATCTGAGTCAGTCAGGCGTCAAAGAGTCAAGTAGTCCCACAGAAAGAGAAATAGAGAAAGCAGGTTCAGAAAGGAGTGCAAAAAAGAGATGCTACAACAACCAGAGCACTTAGATGATGCAACAAAGGGGGCACCTGAGGCAAAAGAGAACATCGCGCCAGGAGGGGCAGATTGGAAGAGGAAGGGTAGCCATGGCTCAGTGAGTTGAGAAGGAGTTGGAGAGGACGTGAATAATGTGGAACTGGCCAGGGGGACAGAAAGGAGAGGAGAGATGGGAGAGAGGTCAAGAGATTGAAGAGTTGGCCATGGATCTCCTGGCCTGCATGTTTATGTTTAGTATAACTTGCTATACCACCCTAGGCTGGTAGCATTAGAGCAGTTTACATCAATTAGATTACACACATAGAAATGAACGCCCATTAAAAAAGAAAAGCAATAGACATGATACAAAAATTAAAAAAGGCAACAGCTAACCAGGGCAGCCCTTACCCTGAGCCGAGCATCCCCGAAAAAGCTTCATTGAAGAAATGTTTTTTTAAGAGCGTCTTGAATTTTTAATAGGAAGACTCAGAACGATGTGCAAAGGAAAGGCATCGCATGGAGATGGGGCCAGAAAGCAGAATGCCACATGACATCGGGCTTTTGTTCAGGCAAGGGAAACAGGAAGAATGTTTAATAGATTTGCACTCTTGAGAACAAAGTGTGCGAGAGGGACTGTAGGGAGTTAATAAGATCGAGAGATAAAGGAGGAAACCAGTATACAAAGCTGTGTAGATGAAAGTGAGTATTTTGAGTGAAACTTGTATGAAAGCAGGAGCCAATGGAGGTTGATAAGTATGCTGGAACTCAAGGGAGAGATCGACTGCCGGAGTTACACCTTAGATCTAAGGCAAAAGCATGATAAGTATTTACATTAAGAATCCATCACTGGGTATTAGAGATAAATCTGATTTAGTACTCTGCAGCAAAAATTTGTTACTGAGATAATTCTACCAAAAAGGACACAGGGACAGAAGAAAAGAAGATAGATAACTCCTCCTTGGGAAAAAACATGTATTGAAGAAAAATAAAACTACTGTGTGCCAAGATGTCCTTGATAGATGGGTATCTCAAAGGATCAAGATCACCAAAGATAATGCGAAAAATCCAAAATATTAAAATAAAACCATAAATTCATATGCTCCAACAACAGACTAAATAACAGCAGAAGCACAAAAATTGCAGAGATTTGGTATCTTTCTTTTCTGTTTTCTTCATAACATATTATTTAGAGAGAACCCAAAGAATTTTTACAAGGAATTGGGAAAGAGCATCAATGAGGTGAAAATATCACCAAGACTGACACAGAAAAATTCTGGATAAATTTATATGAAATCCCATCTCCCCATGTCCATCATTCCCCCTCTCTCCCTCTCCTTCACCCTGTGTCCAGCATCTCCCCCATCCCGTGTCCAGCGTCTCCCCCATCCCGTGTCCAGTGTCTCCCCCTCTCCTTCACCCTGTGTCCAGCGTCTCCCCCATCCCATGTCCAGCGTCTCCCCATCCCATGTCCAGCGTCTCCCCCATCCCGTGTCCAGTGTCTCCCCCTCTCCTTCACCCCGTGTCCAGCGTCTCCCCCATCCCGTGTCCAGTGTCTCCCCTCTCCTTCACCCCGTGTCCAGCGTCTCCCCATCCCGTGTCGAGCGTCTCCCCCTCTCCTTCACCCTGTGTCCAGCGTCTCCCCCATCCCGTGTCCAGCGTCTCCCCCATCCCATATCCAGCGTCTCTTTTCTCTCTCTCTCTCTTTGCCCAACCCTGTGTCCAGATCTCCTTTCTCTTTCTCCCCCAGCCCCTATCCAGCATCTCTTCCCCCTCGCTCCCCTCACCCTGTCCAGCATATGCTCTCCAACCTCCTATGCCCTCTACCTCTGTACAGCATCTGCCTTCCATCTCTTACCCGTTGTCCAACTTCTTCCCTCAGTCCCCCTATGCCCAGCATTTTCCCTCCATCCCCCTATGGCCCCACCCTGTGTCCTGCATCTACCCTCCACCTCATCCTATGTCTAGCCTCTGCTTTACACTCCTCCACCTCATGCCCACCAACTGTCCTCTACCTTCCACCTTATGTGTAACATGTGCCCTTCACTCACCTATGCCCCCTATTCCATGTCCAGCATCTTCCTTCCATCCTTCTATGCTCCCTACCCCATGTACAGTATCTCCCCTCTGTCCCTCCAATATATAGCCACCATATGCCCTTACACTCCCCCATCCAGTATCCACCATTTGCCTTCCATCCCCTTATGCCCCAACCCCATGTCTAATCCCTGTTTTCCTCCCCATGTTCACCACCTGCTCTCCACCCTATGTCCAATGTGTTGCTCCATCACTGTATGCCCCCCCTACTCCATGTTTAGCATCTGCCTGCCACCTCCCTACTCAGTGTTCAGTATCTGTTGTCTGCCCCATTTCATTTCCACATCATCCCTCTGCCCTCACCGTGTCCATCCTCTGCTCTCTATCCCTCCACCTCATATCCACTCACCATCCTATGTTCAAGATGTGTCCTCCATCCCCAATGCTCCCTACCCCATGTCTAGCCTCTGCCCCATCCCTCTATGACCCCTAACCCATGCCCAACACCTGCTGTCTGGCCTCCCCCACTTCATTTCCAGCATCTGCCCTCTGTCCTGCCTCCCCTACTTTGTGTTCAGTATTTGCCCTCCGTTCCCCAACACCTGTCTAGAATCTCTCTTCCTGCCATCCCCCTCCCCCCAGCTTGCATCTGCTTTTGTTTTTCTGGGCTGCGGCGGCAGCAGCAGGCCACCGGCATAAACCCCCCCAAAAAGCATGTATCTTTTTGATTCCTGCAGGCTTGGGGAGGCCCTGCTGGACTCGCTCTCCTCTGATGTGAAAGCATGCACCAGAAGAAGGCAGGACCAGCCCAACCTTCCAAGCTTCAGAAATCGCAAAAACCCTTCAATTTTGTTTCTCTTTTAAAGCTGGGGGCCTGCTTCACTGCAGCCACCACAGATACAGGAAAAGCAGCAACAACTGAGGGGGATGTCAGCAGTCTTTTTTTTAAGCAGTGTGAGGCTGCCACCACTGGCATGGTTTAGGGGCAATTTTTTTCACTCCCAAAAATTTTCCGCCTGAAGCAGCTGCCTCACTTTGCCTAATGACAGACTGCCCCTGCTCTCTAGAGAGGTCTGTGCTGGGGTTCAGTTCTGGGTGAGCTCTTGCAGAGTGCACTGGATTTTTTTTAAATTTATACTTTTATTAAGATTTTCCAAATAATACATAAAAGTAAAATTCACTATTAAATAGAAAAAAACACTATAGGTAAAAAATAAAAATGTATCACATAACAAGCCTACCATATGGAGAAGACCAGTGCCTAAGAAAAACAAATTACAAGATAAATTCTATGAATAACCATTCCATCAATCCATCTGAACATCTTAGGTTCCCATTCTAACCCCAGTTAGTTGGTATGGGCACCAAAGGACTACAGGGGAAGTGGTAGAGGCTGGTGAAACCAGTTCCCATTCCTCAGGCTCAGGGCTGAGGAGGACTCTTATGCTGGGGAGGAACTGAGAGATAGTGGAACTGAATAATAAAAGTCTGAAACTAAAGTGGCTGGAGAGACCTGGAGTCTGAAGTGAATAAGACAATAAAGCGATAATACTTTATTTAGTGTATCATTGAGTTGATGCTGACTCCTGGCGACCCAGCCCCTGGGTTTTCTTGGCAAGTGCGACAGGAAATAGATTGCCAGGCCTTTCCTTCACACAATAAGTCTACAGCACCTGGTGGTCTCCCATCCAAATACTAGCCAGGCTCAGGGACGGTTCTATCATTAGGCCGGGTGAGGTGGCTGCCTCAGGCGGCAAATTTTGGGAGCGGCAAAAAATGTCCCCCAAAGCAAGCCAGTGGCAGCCTCTACATGCTGCTTAAAAAAAGAGCAAATGACAATCATGGCAGCAGCCTCCCCCACTACATTTCATTGGTCTGCGGCGGCGGCGGCAGCAGCCCTCACAACTGAAACACTGGAGGAAAAAAAAAGAGCAGGTCTTTGAGAGACTCCATGCTTGAGCATGCCCCTTCTGGAGCTATGCAATGTGTCAGAAGGGGCAGGCATTTGTAGACCTTCCAAGCACGGAGTTGCGAAGATGCATGCTTTTTTTTTCTCATCAATGTTTCAGTTCTGAGGCCGGTCATCACGGCTGCAGACATGTTGGTAGCGGGGTGGGGGTAGAATGGATAGAAGGGAGATGTAGGACAAGAAGGGGGGGGGCACTGATTGGAAGGGAGATGCAGGACAGGAAGAGGAGGGATGAATGGCTGGAAGGGAGATCCAGGACACAAAGGAGGGGCAATGGCTAGAAGAGAGAGTTAGAACATGAAGGGAGGGGGAGACGAATGGCTGGAAGACAGATGCAGGACAAGAAAGGGGGGGGGGGACGAATTATTGAAAAAGAGATGCAGGACACTAAGGGGGAGCAATGGCTTGAAGCGAGATTCAGGACACCAAGTTGGGGGGGGGCAATAGATGGAAGGGAGATGCAGGACAAGAAGGGAGGCAATGGCTGGAAAGGAGATGAAGGAAATGAAGGGGGATGGGTGCAGATGTGGAAGGCAGATGCAGGACACTGGTAGGGGGTGGAGGGAAGATGCTGGATATATAGTGGAGAGGTGGACAGCAGGCACAGTGTGGGAGACATAAGACGATAGAGGGCAGATGATGGATACAAGGGGAGGCAGAGAGATGGAAGGCAGATGTTGGACATATGGTGCAGAACAGAGGGGAGGACACAGGTGAGGGCATAAAGAGGGCAGATAATGGATATGGGATAGAAAAGTGGAGGTAGGGGTCATAAGGGTTTGGAAGACAGATACTGGACATGGGTTGGCAGTATAGGGGGTAGAGGGGTGAATAGCAGAGGCTGGACAGAGGGTAGGGTGCCATAGTGAGATGAAATGCAGATGCTGGATATGGGATGAGGGGTAGAAGGGATAGTGAGGAGAGGCTGGACACAGGGTAGGGATTGAGGGCAGATTCTAGACACAAATTGGGGGTGGTGGAGGGAATATGCTAGACTGGGGAGATAGAGATGTCTAACATAGGGTGGGGGAGACGGGGGATGCTGGACATGGAGGGGATAGGATGAGAAGAAGGGGAGAGGTGCTAGATGGTAAGAGAGGGGGAGACACAAGACAGGGCAGGAAAGAAAGGGAGAGATGCTGGACATAGGGAGGGCGGAAGACAGAAAGAGAAAGTTCATTAATGACTGGGGAATAAGTAGCTGGAGAAGAATAGAGAGATGGGGAGTCAGATGAAGTGCTAAAGTTTGGAAAGTGGTAAGAAGATGCATTTTAGATTTAGACCTGGATGGTAAGAATGTTCTGCCCCTACAATTGTCTGTGCATGCTTTCATTGTATTATTTATTGTTGCCAGTTGCAGAGCCGTACCGAGGGAAGATCGTGCCCTAAGCGACTTGCACATCGGGTGCGCGCCCCCCCCCCCCGTGGCGGGAGAGAAGAGGTGCGCCCGATGTGCAAGTCGCCGGTATGTTAAGCTTAGCATGCCGGAGGAACGCTTAAGGGGTGCATTTTAACTGTCCTGCCATTGCCTGCCGCTGCTGAGAGAAGAAAAAGTGGTGGCGGCAGGCAATGGAAGACAGCTAAAATACATCCCTTAAGCCTTTGCGCCCTGTACGGCCACACTGCTTGCACAGGGCTAGGTACGGGCCTGGCCAGTTGTATGTTAGTCTTCAGAAAACAAAATGCTCCACTTTAACTGATGCGTTGTGACTTTAGAACTACTGGTGTGGGGTATTATGACAAAACTTAATACCATTCATACATGAAAGAAACTATCTCTGGAGAGGTCTCAAACTCAATAGCGCTATAGGAACTTCAGTACTTATAATACTGTCGAATGCGCTGGCAGCATCAATGACCAATCCAGAGAATGTGAAGATTATAGAAAACACTATTAAATCCACGAAACTGGAATATCAATCGCATTTAAAAACCATACCATAGTTTTAACAAAAAATGCTTATCTTGAAACATATCGTGGTGTGAATTGCTTCTACACCTCCTCTGGCATACCTCTGTGTATAGAAAAGAGGTAGACCAAAATACTTTGTTACAATATACTAGTGCATATCCGGTGCGATTGAAAAATGGGCTCCCTTTCTCCCAATTCCTGAGATTTCGGAGGAATTGTTCGGAGACAAAAGAATTTAAGAGACAGGCAGTCACCTTATGTCGGGATTTTGCCGATAGGGGTTATCCAAAATCTATTGTTCAGAGAGCTTACAAGAGAGCGCTGTACAATGATCGCTCATGGTTGATTGGGTCAGTTAGGACACAGGAGATACAGGCTCCTGTGGAGCAGGTTAACTTTATTACTAAGTTTTCGCCGTTGAGTTATAGGATTCAGAAGATCTTGAGGAGACATATGAATGTCTTGAGGAATGTAACTGGTTTGGAGAATAAATGTCTTCGGTGTGTTTGGAGAAGAGATAAGAATCTCAAAGAACAGTTGAGTCCAGCGGTCCTTAGATCCCCTAGAGTTGAAGTAAGCAGCCCGGTTGCGAGTGGCCATCACAAATGTGGCAACTGTGATGTTTGTATGATAATGGAGGAAATTTCAGTTTTCACATACCACACTAAAACTTATTTATTGAAGGGTAATACGTCGTGTGCTTCAGGTTCGGTGGTTTATGCGATTCGTTGTCCTTGCGTTCTTCTTTACATTGATAAGACATCACGTTCTCTCAGAGTGCGGCTTAGGGAACATCGTAGCCGCCTGAGATGTAACGTTGTTACAGCACCTATTGTACAGCACTGTAAAGCTTTTTCCCATACGTTTGAGGATTTACGTAGCTTTATTGTAGAACAGGTATGCTTTGCTAGACAGGGTAAGACCTTAGACCAGTCTTTACTAGTATGTGAACAACGATGGATTTTTAGATTGCAGACATTAATTCCGATGGGCTTAAATACTAGTATTGACTGGGGTGTGTGCTTGTGAGATCCTTTGGGTTAAGTTTAACTAGTGGTTTTAATGGCTGTATTAATTGAGTTGATGTCAGCAGGTTTAGTAGTTTAAATTGAGGCTTCAGCCGCCTAGACCGCATGCGCGGCGTTTTTGTGAAGACTACTCTAAACAGCTTGTTGCTAGAGAAACGTGGGCAGCATCGGCACTAAAGGTGGTTGTGCTTTAAAGGTATGTGGTTTTAGTGTTTGGTTTATAGTGTTTGGTTTTAATAGTGGGTAGTAGGCGTTGTGTTATTAGGAAAGTTATTTGTATATTTGTTGATTCTTTATGTAGACCCCCTGATGAAACTCTTTTTTAAGAGTGAAACGTTCGGAGTGGCGCCAGAGGAGGCGTAGGGGCAATTCACACCACGATATGTTTCAAGATAAGCATTTTTTGTTAAAACTATGGTGTGGTTTTTAAATGCGATTGATATTCCAGTTTCGTGGATTTAATAGTGTTTTCTATAATCTTCACATTCTCTGGATTGGTCATTGATGCTGCCAGCGCGTTCGACAGTATTATAAGTACTGAAGTTCCTATAGCACTATTGAGTCTGAGACCTCTCCAGAGATAGTTTCTTTCATGTATGAATGGTATTAAGTTTTGTCATAATACCCCACACCAGTAGTTCTAAAGTCACAATGCATCAGTTAAAGTGGAGCATTTTGTTTTCTGAAGAGTGATCTACTTTTTGCTCTGTTAAAGGACCATTAATTGAAATTGCAGTTGTATGTTAGGGCAAGCAGCTTCATGCTTGTTTGTAATCCTTGCTCCTATAGGCTTTAACAGGTCCATGTCACCCACTCCCTCCAGTCTCCTTAAGATTTCTGCCTTTTGGATAATTTCCCTGCACCCCTCCCTTCAGGGCAGACTCTCCATTTTGTGGCAGGGAGCAAAGCTCTACAGCCCTCTCCTTTTCATTTCTTCCCCTTGGATTTGCATCATCCTTTTACCAAATTCACAAATTTACAGCTTCACAACTTCACAAATAGGCCTAGATTACTTGCATCCATCTATATTTTATGTGCCCCATTTCACCATTTTTGCAACATTTCAACCTGCTCCAGTTTGCATTCATTTAGATGTCTCCATAATCCATCTTCAGCCATAATTCAGACAGATCCAGCATTCTACATATCTATCCGAGAGTGTAAAACCTCTTGATTCATCTTCCACAGTAAGTTATACAATTTACTTATTACAATAAACAGTTGAATTATCATAGACTGGGTCTTTTCTTGGATATGAATTGGTTTAACTGCCTGTTTACAGTAGTGTTGTATCAGGAAACACAGTTTGGGTGCAGTAACAGTAAAAGGGTGGTCATAAATTATTTTGCCAAGAATAAGCCAGTGAAGAAACTGGATTCATAAGGGCTGCAGAAAACACTTTATTAGCTGTTCCAGATTTAAGTTGCTAAAACTCTTTTTGTTTAACCCCCTAATTCCTCTGGCCAGTGTAATCTGAGACCGATGTGTGTTTGTTGAAAGGTGCTTCAGTATATAAACATTTCAAGCTATGGAAGAGTCTACTAAAATTAATCCAACTGCCACAAATATGAATTCTGCAGTAAAACTGTAGGCAGATTCAAAAGATATTACTGTCATAATGCAGGAACACTCGGACCCCACTCCACAAAGGGAAGGTAATACTGGGTCTAAAAAAATTCAGATGCTAACCTACAAAACCAAGCAAATTTATGAGACGGGCAGGGAGAGGCTTCTTTCTGATAAAGTGTGGCACAAGGTAGAGGAGGGCATATCTAAGGTCTCAGAAACTCCAACAAACATTAGCTATCACATATATCATCCTCAGACTAATTATCAGCACTACTTGCTTTAATTAGAGAAATATCAAACATTTCTGACAAAATATAATACCGAGGAAAGTTTAGCAGAAAAGGATCTTCAAGAGAGTGAAGAAATGTAAGCTCTTAGTGGAAGGTACCTTAAGGAGGCAGAGAACAGAAAAGAGTCTATGAAGGAAGTTATGTCACTGCACTCTGGTTCTTCCAGGCATATGCCTAAATCTAAGGTCAGTGCATTCAAATCGCTCTACAGTAAGCTCAACTGCTGCAAGAGCACATGCTGAAACAGAAGCTGTAAAAGCTCAAGCCCGCGTCCGACAACAAGGGACCACCCTGAAATGAGAGAGAATTAGAATAGAAGAGGCAGGGGCGGCTCTATAATGAGGCCAAGTGAGGCGGTAGCCTCAAGCGGCAACTTTTTGGGGGCAGCAAAAATTACCCCCCAAAAGACTGTCTCACTCTGCCTTAAAAGAACAAAACAACCCCCCCCCCTTCTATCTTCGGAAGCTGCTGCTGCTGCCGCCGCATCAGCATGAACTGCCCCATAACTGTGGCCCCCCGCCTCCCCAGAAGAGCCCAGTGTTTCTTCTCCATGGCTCAGTTTAGCAGAGCCGCGCGAAGGGAGAGTGTTTCCCTTCCCCGCGGCTCTGTTAAAGCTGAGCCCATGGCGCTGATGGGGAAACAGGAAATGCTGTTTCCCATCAGCGCCGCGGGCTCAGCTTTAAAAGAGCCGCGCAAAAGGGAAACTCTCCCTGTGCCCGGCTCTGCAAAACTGAGCCGGCGTGGAGGGGAAATGCTGAGCTCTTCTGGGGAGGTGGGGAGCCACGGTTGCGGGGCAGTTCATTCTGCCGCTGCAGCAGCTTCTGAAGACAGAGCTTTTCTTTTAATTTCCCTGGGCTGGGGTGGGGGCTAGGACTGGAAGTGGGCTGATGGGGAGGGGTTAGGACTGGTAATGGGCTATGGTGGGGGCTAGGACTGGAAATGGGCTAATCGGGAGGGGGGGGGTTAGGACTGGTAATGGGCTATGGGGGGGGGCTAGGACTGGAAATGGGTTGATGGGGGGTTAGAACTGGAAATGGGATGATCGGGAGGGGGGCTAGGACTGGTAATGGGCTATCGGGGGGGACTAGGACTGGAAATGGGCTATTGGGGGGGGACTAGGACTAGAAATGGACTGATTGGGGGGGTTAGGACTGGAAATGAGTTAGGACTGGTAATGGGCTGATTGGGAGGCTAGGAGTGTAGTGGGCTGGTTTAGGGGGATAGGACTGGAAATGGGCTAGGACTGGAAATGGGCTGGGACTGGAAATGGGCTAATGGGGGAGGGGAGGAGAGTGCTGCTGGCCCTGGAAGAAAACTAGGGGCTAGGGCTACAAATGAGCTGAAGCAGGGGATGGTAGAATAGGACTGGAAGGGAGCGGATACTGAGAGGGTCTGCCAGGGGAGGGAGGGGGCTGGAAAGGAGCTGATATCTGGAATGTACTGAAGGGGGACTGCAAGGGAGCTGACACTTGGGGATGGGAGTGGTAAGTGGCTGGATAATGGGGAGGAGGCTGGAAGGGAGCTGACATGCGAATGGCACTGGAAGGGAGATGGGCAGACGGTAGGGTGACTGGAAGGGAGCTGACTGGGGGTATGGCACTGAGAGTGGACCTGAGCTGATACATGGGATGGTATTTGGACTAGAAGGGACTAGACAGTGGGGAAGGAGGGGGACCGGAAGGGAATGTATACCAGTGGCAGTCATGGGAATGCAAGGTGGTTGACATTGGAAGGTACTGGGAGGGGAGGACAGGAAAGGGGGCTGATACTGGGGAGGGTTACTGGAACTGGACATGGGCTGATGGAAGGAAGTGAAGAAAACAAAAGAAGAGAGAAGAAATGGCAGATGGACCATGGACCATAGACCACAGAAAGAGAGCTAAGAGAAGACAGGAAAGCAGAAGCCTCAGATAGGGACCAGCATGATCAGAGAATAAAATGGTCAGACAACAAAGGTAGAAAAAATAATTTATTGACTTTTAGTGATTG
This sequence comes from Ichthyophis bannanicus, assembly GCA_033557465.1. Lineage (NCBI taxonomy): Eukaryota > Metazoa > Chordata > Amphibia > Gymnophiona > Ichthyophiidae > Ichthyophis > Ichthyophis bannanicus. The sequence continues at coordinate 1,075,145,292 of CM066032.1, forward strand.
GACTCTGTGCCATTTTTATATTTTACACAGTACTGGGGAACTGCATCTCTTATTTATTTGATGTTATACTGCATGTGGACTCTGGCTTCTTGGGGTTTCAGTTTAAATTTTGTCTACATATTTTTATTTTTACTTTAGATTGTGATTACTTATTCAGTACTTGGTGAGGGTCTGTGTTCTGAGTGTGTGACTGAGGTCAGGTGTTCTGTTAACATGGAGTTTGTACATAAGGATCTATACTGTACTGTAGTAATTTGACTTGTTCAGCTTTTCAAATAGGTGTATGGATGTTCCAGGGCCCACTGTAGTATTTACAGTGATGCTTTTTTTGAATGGGCTCCTTATGTGAGTTTTGGAAGTTTGTGCTGATATGGTATGATATGGTAGTTTGCTCTTTGTTGTAGGGTTTTGTATTAGTTCACAATATGCCTGGTACTGGAGAATAGTGGTTGTTGTTAGTGAGATGATCAGAATTAGATTTTCTTTTAAAATATTGAGTTCTGTGGGTGAATGTCTTGGTTCTGCTCTGCACCTACTGTGGATGCAAAATATATGTTGAAAAAGAGAAAGCAAGAACCTGTGGCAAAGTCAGCTGTCCTGAGAGTGGGGGAGGTGAGAAGCATAACAAATTCACCCTAGTTAAGGGTCCCCTTCTAGGACTGCAGGGAGAGAAAGCCACAGCCAGGTTTCAAAGACAGAAACCCCCCAGCTGGAACAGGTTTCAGCCAATGACTGATAAAGTAAGAAAGAGGGATTGCAAGCACGAGGACCAAAGCCCTTACTTTAACAAGTGCACTGATTATTCTAATATCAGAAGGCAGGGGGATTACCAACACCTGGGAAAGAAATAGGTGGGGTTAAGACCCTGGAGGTATAAGCCTGGGTTAGATTATGCAGAAAGGGGGAGACGAGAAGGAGAGCAGCTGCGACAGAAGCAGAGAGAAGGAGTGGATTCTTGGAGAAGTACTGAGCTACCCAGAGCTGAGAGAGCTGAATTCCCTGCAACAGGTTGGCAACAGAGGTGGGGTCCAGGAAGTGGAGAAGCTTTCAGACCACCAGAGAGGTTGTCAGCTGAACAGTCTGACCAGGTCGGTGAGTCAGAACCCATGCAGTTGGGAGAACCAGTGTCAGAGTTGGGGGAAGAAGATTGCTTTATGGATTGCTCTCTATGCCAAGCTCTAGACAGGAGGTCTTGAGGAAAAGCTAGCCCTGAAAGAAGTAATTCTCCTTGGAAGTTAACCATATGGCAGAAGCAGTGTGGAGGTAAATTCCTGTCTGTTTTAAAAGGGAAATTTACTGCAACGTAAGCCTGATCAGGAAGCTCTGATTCATGCTTGTTTGTCACCTGTGTTTGAACTGTGCAACGGCAAGAAAAGCCAAGTTAGCTGCTATAAGAGTTTTTGCTTGCTCCTCTCCTATATGAAAAGCCTGCTAAGAGTTTTGATAACAGCTTGTAATGTTTGTTTTGTTCTAAGTTTGGTTTCACGTAGAAATGCAGCCTAGAGAGGTTTTTTTGAGGCTGGCAGAAACCAAACTGCTATAGAAGAATTAAGCCTGAATTTTTCTTTATGCTCTGATTAACAAGGACTAAACAGGAAAGTGGCAGCCTAGTTTCTAAAGGCAATTGCTTCTGCAAGTAGGAGGACTTTAAAAAGCCATTTTTGAGTTCTTTTGGTTTGTTTGCCATTATTTGCTGTACCTTAAGCAAATCCTACAGTTGTAATCCTGTAAATGATACCTTGAATCTGCTGTGTTTTGTGTTATGGAAATAAACTTTCTGTTACAAGCCTTACCCTCAGTTACCTCAACTACAAACCTTCTACTTAAAGCACCAACATATTTTTAGCAGTACTACACTTCCCAGAAACCAACACGAAGAAATAGGCTGCTAGGAGCTGATAGAAGAAGGAATCCTCAACTACCATGACCACTAGAGGCAAGTGGCTTCGGGCGTTGTGCTTGTGACAAACCATAACGCAGTTTATAACAACAAAATAAAAATGAGTTATAATTTAGTTTTATAAACTGTGCTGTTGGTTCTTGCTGTCTTTTAGTTCCTTGGTGTGCAAACAGGACCGTACCTAGCCCTGTGTAAGCCATGCAGCCGCACAAGACGCAAAGGCTTGGGAGGCGTATTTTGGCTGTCTGCTGTCGCCCTGCCGCCGCTGGCAGGACAATAGCAGGCAGCCGAAATGTGCCTCCAAGTCTCTTTGCAGCACTTTAAGCAGATCTGGTCCCTCCCTCCTCCGATGCGATGTCAGAGCAGGGAGGGACCGATCTGCTTAAAGTGCCAGCACCTCTCAGATTGGGCGCATGCTCCCCTCCTCCTCCCCATACCTCTGTCCAGCGCTGCCTGCTCGTTCCCTTCTTCCGGCGCCGCTGTGAAAAAAACAGAGGGTGGCAGCAGCAGGAAAAGAGCAGGCAGCACTGGACAGAGGAATGGGAGGGAAGAGGGGGTGTGCACCCGAGCTGCAAGTCACACAGGGTGCGATTGCAGCTCGATATGACCCTGTGTGCAAAACATCTTGCATTTCCTCCATATAATTTAATCGGCTTTTTAGTTTGGTTCAGTCTCTGATTGGATTTCTGAAAAAGCCCCGCCCCCTCTAAGGTGTGTGTGTGTGGGGGGGGGCGCCATCGCATTCTTCTCCTCAGGCAGCAGATTGCCTTGAGCCGCCCCTGAGAAGAGGAGGAACAGAGGGCAGCTGCAGAAATCACTGCTGATGCCGTTGCACCTGCTGCTAGAGTTTCTGCTGGCATCGCAGTAAGAAGGAATGATCCTAGCTTTTCGCTTGATACATCTGAAGTGACCAAGGCCAGCTGCTTTCAAAATGAAAGGCCAGTTAAGAAGCAGAGTAGCGTAAGAAAACCCATATCTGTGCACAAGACAGAAGTGTCACCCACAACGTCGACATCTTCTGACCTCTCTTCCATCACAAACAAGGTGGAAAATCCTGACAGGCAGTGCCCTTTACACAAGAAGCCTCACTCTTTAACGAAATGTCATGGGCTTAGAGAAAAACTTTTAGCAGAATGTAAAGAACTGCTCAAAAGGTACAGAATCCGCTATTCATGTTCTTCATCAAACCATCTTGCTAAAGACTACAGGGTAACCATCAAGTGTACAGATTGTGTCAGTGAACAACACATCAATGCCCTACACCCAGAGAGGGTGACAACTAAATCCCGAGAAGCTGCAGCCCCTGCATTGAATCACAGCAGGGAGAATGATGAAACCAAGGTGTCAGCACCCGAGGTTATTGCCAAAGGTACGGAAGAATGTGGAGAAGGCCATGAGCTGATAAGCCTATTCAAGGTGTATCCCAAAGGACTGCCTTAAAAGTTAGTGAAAATTATGTCACCATGGATGATCAAAGTGACGAGTCATTAGCAAGGTCAGAGTTCTATGACTTGTTTGCCATACATGAAGCTTACTATCCTTACAAGCTCAGAACTTGTTCAAACATCTCAGAGTCAATGGGAAGAAAAGTGAGTGGATATATGATAGAAGCTATAGATGGCAGCATCAAGTTGCAACCACTTACTCTTACAGAATGTGGCCAGATACCAGACAACTGGGATGAAATTCCTACATCAGAAGCTGCTTGGCATGCTCCTCACTTTAAACCCATAGCTAATCTAATCCCACCTTTGGATCCAGATGCTCAGGTTCTACTTCTACAGGGGAGAGACAGTCCTTGTGGTGCCCCCTACGCCCATCATTTTGATTTGGTAAGGGTGATAGTAGGTGATGTTTGCCTCAACAGAATACATAAATGAAGCTTTAGCACATATGCAACCAATGTGCTAAAAAATGGGCATTCCTCCTTATTTGAACCATGCCCTAACTATTTCTCTACCAACGTGGTTCTGAACGTTAAGAAGACAGTGAATTGTGATTTTTGGATCTTCCAGACTACCTCTCTGTCAGATTTAGGAGAGTACCTGGGAAGTTCAGTATTCCAATTCACAAGAGACAATGATAAACTACTCTCTCTATAGAAGATAAAGAATTCCTGAGAATTATGGACAAAGAATTCTAAGGATGAGTCAAACAGCTGGGTAGCTCCTCTTCCATTTTGAACGCCCAGGCTGAGACTTTCTAACTGTAAGAGCCATGCTGTCTCATGTCTCTGTCACTGTATTTGCCCCCACCACTTCCATCGGGAGGGCATTCCAAGCATTCACCACCCTTTCAGTGAAAAACTATTTCCTGACGAGTAATGCGAGTAATCAATGTGGATTTGTGATGTTCGTAAAAGGGTGATGCAAATCCAAGGGGAAGAAATGAAAAGGAGAGGGCTATAGAGGAGGGGTACAGGGAAAGCACCCAAAAGGCAGAAAGAGCTTCAATAGCTCAATGAGATCACATCATATACCCTGTAGTAAGGCATGAAGCCTGGCAGGTATTAAGGAGCTTGGAGGGAGTGGGTCACATGGACATGTTCAAAAATAAAAAGGCGAGAAGTGCAGCACAGTTTATAACACCAAAATAAAATTAGCTGTAGTTTTTGCTTTGTCATTTTGCTACTTGGTTTGTGATCATCTGGAATCCCTTTTGTTTTTGAAGAATATATAGTTAAATTTAATAGCATGTCAATCCAGTGTGCAATGTCAGCGGTGAAAGTTAGGAATTTTAAAGGCTGGCCTAAATTTTGCTGCTGAAGCTAACCAGGCAGTGGATGAATATCACTGCTATCCGGCATACGACTAATTGCTCTATCTGCTGCTACTGAATATCTCCCCCAAATTTCTAGATGAAATGGATGACTGCTTAATGGAGCAGCTGGTTCAGGAACAGACATGAGGGGCAGCTATTTTGGATCTATTCCTTAGTAGAACACATAATCTGCTCCAAGAGGTGCTGGTGTTGGGACCACTTGGCAACAGTGACCATAGTATGATCAAATTTGGAGAGAAGGCAGTACTAGTATTTGACTTTCAAAAGGGAGACTGATAAAATGAGGAAAATGATTAAGAAAAACTAAGAGGAGAAGCTGCAAAGATTAGGAGTTTATATCAGTCCTGGACATTGTTTAATAATACAATCTTGGAAGCCCAGACTAGATGCATTTCATGCTTTAAAAAAAAGGTGGACAGAAGGCCAAATGACTGTTGTCATATTTTGAAGGTGAAGTGAGAGAGGCTGCTATAGCAAAAAGAACATTGTTCAAAAAAATGGAAAAAGAATCTGAATGAAAAAAAATAGGAAACAACATAAGCATTGACAAGTTAGAGGAAAAGCAGTGATGAGGCAGGCAAAGAGAGAATTTGAAAATAAACTTGCTATGAAAGCAAAACTTCTAATAAAAACTTTTTCAAGTATATTCGAGCAAAAAACTTGGGAGGGAGTCAGTTGAACCATTAAGAACATAAGAACATAAGATATGCCATACTGGGTCAGACCAAGGTCTATCAAGCCCAACATCCTGTTTCCAACAGTGGCCAATCTAGGTCATATGTACCTAGCAGTTTCTCCAAAAGACACAGGTTCCACAATGCTTGTATTGGGTCAAGCAATGATATCCTGGGTCCCTTCTTAATAATGGTTTATGGACCTTTCCTCCAGGAACTTGTCCAAACCTTTTTTAAACCCAGCTATACTAACAGCCTTTACTACATCCTCCGGTAACAAATTCCAGAGTTTGATTAAACGTTGAGTGAAAAAATATTTTCTTTTATTAGTCTTAAATAGTTTACCCTGTAGCTTCATTGCATGTCCCCTAGTCTTTCTATATTCTGATAATGTAAATAATCGATCTACATTTACCCGTTCCACTCCGTTCATTAATTTATAGACTTCTGTCATATCTCCCCTCAGCTGTCTCTTTTCCAGGTTAAAGAGCCCTAACCTTTTTAGCTGTTCTTCATAGGGCTATCCTTCCATCCCCTTTACCATTTTGGTGGCTCTTTTCTGAACCTTTTCTAATAACGCTATATCCTTTTTAAGATACGGCAACTAGAATTGCACACATTATTCAAGGTGCGGTCTCACCATGGAACGATATAGAGGCATTATAATATCCTTTGTTTTATTTTCCATTCCGTTCCTTATGATACCTAGCATTCTATTTGCTCTCATGGCCGCCGCTGCACACTGGGCGGAGGGTCTTAACATGTTATCCACAATGATGCCTAAATCGTTTTCCTGGGTGGTGGTTCCTAATGTGGAACCTTGCATCGTGTAAGCACAGTTTGGGTTGTTCTTCCCTAGGTGCATAACTTTGCACTTGTCCACATTAAATTTCATCTGCCATTTTGATGCCCAGTCTTCCAATTTATCAAGATCCTCTTGTAATTTTCCACAATACTCTTGGGTTTTAACAACTTTAAATAGTTTTGTGTCATCTGCAAATTTGATAACCTCACCCATTATTCCCTTTTCCAGGTCATTTATGAATATGCCGAAAAGCAGCGAACCCAGCACAGATCCCTGGGGTACACCACTATTCACCTTTCTCCATTGCGAAAATTGGCCATTTAGCCCTACCCTCTTCTTTCTATCTTTTAACCAGTTCCTGATCCACAATAGTACCCTGCCTCCCATCCCATGACTCTTTAATTTTTCCAAGTGTCTCTGATGAGGTACCTTGTCAAAGGCTTTCTGAAAGTCCAAATACACTATATCAACCGACTCACCTTTGTCTACCTGTTTATTCACACCTTCAAAAAAAACATAACAGATTAGTAAGACAAGATCTTCCTTGTCTAAAGCCATGTTGGCTGTCTCCCATTAAGCCACGACTATCTACATGTTCAGCAATTTTGTTCTTTATGATGGTTTCTACTATTTTTCCGGGTACTGGCGTCAGGCTCACCAGTCTGTAGTTCCCCGGATCACCCCTGGAACCCTTTTTAAAAATTGGTGTTACATTCGTCATCCTCCAATCTTCAGGTATTACAGATGATTTTAATGATAGTTCACAGATTACTAATAGCAGGTCTGCAATCTCGTATTTCAGTTCTTTCAACATTCTGGGATGTATATCATCCGGCCCAGGTGATTTGCTGCAATGCAACGTGTGCCTTTGAGTCAGTCCTGACTCCTGGCGACCCACAAGCTCCTGGGTTTTCTTGGCAGTGTCACCGGAAGTAGATTGCCAGGCCTTTCTTTTGAGGCAGTAGAGGGTTAAGTGACTTGCCCAAGGCCACAAAGAGTGCTAGTGGGAATTGAACCGTGGTTGCTTGGTTACCAAGCCAGTGTTCTAAACACTAGGCTACTCCTAGTTTATCTGCTACTCTTCAGTTTATCTAATAGTTGTAATACATCTTCCCGATGTATCGATATTTCCTTCAATTTAAATACCATTCCGTCATGGGTAACATCCCTACACCTTCCTCAGTAAAGACTGAAGCAAAGAATTCATTCAGTCTCTCCGCTATCGCCTTGTCGCCTCTTAGTGCCCCTTTAACCTCTCTATCATCTGAATCTCTCACAGGTTTTTTGCTACGAATGTACTTGAAAAAGTCTTTATTTCACGTTTTTGCTTCAGCAGCAAGCTTCTTCTCAAATTCTCCCTTTGCCTGCCTTATCAATGCCTTGCATTTAACTTGCCAGTGCTTGTGCTGTTTCCAGGTTTCGTCGTTTGGCTATTTTTTCCATTTCCTGAAAGATGCTTTTTTGGCAACAGCCTCTCTGACCTCACCTTTAAACCATGCTGGCAGTTTTTTGGACTTCCTTCCACTTTTCTTAAAGCGTGGACTACAGCTGGTCTGGGTTTCCAAGATAGTATTTTTCAACAACACCCAAGCTCGATGTAAGTCTTTAACCTTTGCAACTGCTCCTTTTAGTTTTTTATTAACTATTTTCCTTATTTTATCATAGTCTCCCTTTCGAAAGTTAAAAGGTATTATTGTGGATTTCCTTACTATCCCTCCTCCACTAATTAAATCAAACGCGATTATGCTGTGATCACTATTGCCAAGTGGCCCCAACACCCTTATCTCTTGCACTAGATCTGGTGTTCCACTAAGGACTAGGTCCAATATGGCTTCCCCTCTGGTCGGTTCATGAACCAGCTGCTCCAAGAAGCAGTCATTTATTTCATCTAGGAACTTTATCTCCCTAGCATGTCCTGCCGTGACATTGACCCAGTTGATACCGGGGTAATTGAAATCACCCATTATTATCACTGCGCTGTAACTTTTGTTAGCTTCCTTGATTTCTTTGAGCATTTCTTCATCCATTTGTTCATTCTGGCCAGGCGGTCGATAGTACACCCCCACTGCCATCGCCTTCCCCTTTTTACATGGAATTTTAATCCATAGAGGTTCTACAGCAAATTTTGTTTCCTGCAAAACTTTAATCCTTTCTGACTCAATGCCCTCTCTAACATAGAGCACAACCCCTCCACCAATTTGATCAGCTCTATCATTACGATATAGTTTGTACCCAGGTATCACAGTGTCCCACTGGTTGTCCTCCTTCCACCATTTCTCTGAGATTCCAATCATATCTAACCTCTCATTTGTTGTTGTTGTTGTTAAGTGCCGTCGAGTCGGAGTCGACTCATGGCGGCCCTCTGGATAGCTATCCTAAATTGTGTTCGGTCTTCAGTCAGGCGGCTCATTGTTGACAGACTGGTTCCCGTAGCTGCTGTTATTGTATCGATCCATCTCATTGCTGGCCTTCCTCTTTTGCGTTGACCTTCTATCTTGCCAAGCATAATGTCTTTCTCTAATGATCTCTCTCTTCGCATGATGTGTCCAAAGTATGAAAGTCGAAGTCTTGTCATCTGAGCTTCTAAAGAAAACTTAGGTTTGATCTCCTCTAGTACCGACTGGTTTGTTCTTCGGGCAGTCCATGGTATACACAGTATTCGCCGCCAGCACCATAATTCAAAGGCATCAATTTTCTTCCTGTCTCTTTTTCACTGTCCAGCTTTCACATCCATATGATGTTATTGAAAATACCATGGCTTGAACAAGTCAAATCTTTGTATGGAGAGAGACATCTCTGCTCTTGAGAATCTTATCTAGGTCTTTCATAGCCATTCTGCCAAGAGCAATGCGTCATCTGATTTCTTGACTGCTTGTTGCTTCTTTATTGATAGTTGATCCAAGTAGGTTAAAGTTGTTCACAATTTCAATTTCTTCTCCTTCAGCGATGAACCTGTTGATTATGCCAGTTGTCATGATCTTTGTCTTCTTTACATTAAGGTGCAGGCCCATTTTGAGACTATGTTCTTTGATTGTGAGAAGCAAATGTTTCAGATCATCTTCACTTTCAGCCAGTAATGTGGTATCATCAGCATAGCGAAGGTTGTTGATGAGTCTTCCACCAATCTTCACACCTCTGTTATCTTCATACAATCCTGCTTCTCTGATGATTTGTTCTGCATATAAATTAAACAGGTAGGGGGAAAGTATGCAGCCTTGTCTTACACCTTTGCTTATTTTAAACCATTCTGTTTCTCCTTGTTCCGTTCGAACTGTTGCTTCTTGATCAATGTACAGATTTCTCAAGAGAACGATCAGGTGTTCTGGTATACCCATGCTTCTTAATGTGGCCCAGAGTTTCTCATGGTTTACACAGTCAAAAGCCTTGCTATAGTCGATAAAGCACAAATAGATATCCTTTTGGTATTCTTTAGTCTTTTCAAGGATCCATCTCACATCCGCAGTGATGTCTCTCATTCCTCGCCCTTTCCTGAACCCTGCTTGCACGTCAGGTAGTTCTTGTTCCAGGTATGGTTGTAGTCTCTTTTGAATAATCTTCAGTAGAATCTTGCTGGCATGTGGGATCATAGCGATTGTGCGATAATTTCCACAGTCAGTTGGATCACCTTTCTTTAGTATTGGTATAAACACAGATCTTTTCCAGTCAGTTGGCCATGATGTTGTCTTCCATATTTCTTGGCAGAGCCTTGTAAGTACGGTAACAGCTGCATCAGATTGCTGCAATACTTCTATGGGAATGCTATCAATGCCTGGTGCTTTGTTCTTTGATAAGGCTTTCAATGCTGCTTTAACTTCTTCTTTCATCACCAGTGGTTCCCGATCATAAGGTACAGGTTGAAACGGCTGTTGGTCCACTTGATCTTTATCATATAAAAACTCTGTATATTCCTTCCACCTTTTCTTGATCTTCTCAGCATCATTCAACATAGAACCTTGAGCATCTTGTAACATTCCAATTCGAGGCTGGAACTTTTTCTTTAACTCTCGTAGCTTTAGGAAAGCCAATCTTGTTCTTCCTCTAATAGTTTCTGCTTCTATTTCCTTGCAAGTGTCATTGTAGTACTTTTCCTTGTCCTGTCTTGCTGCACGTTGGAAATCTCTGTTGAGTTCTGCGATTGTCTTTCTTTCTCCTCTGGCTTTAGCTTCTCTGCGTTTCTGGGCAATTTTCAGAGTTTCTTCCGTCATCCATTTTGGCCGTTTTTGCTTTTTCACCTTTTGTAGAGACTTCTCGCTTTCTTCCAACACAACCTTCTTGATGTCATTCCATAACTCTTCCGGAGCTCTGTCATTTGTATCTAAAGCAGCAAATCGATTTTGCAGGCAGTCTTTAAATTCCAGTGGTATATTCTCAAGGTCATATTTTGCTGCATTCATGAGTGGTTTGCTCTATTTCAACTTTAGCTTGAGTTTGCATACTAGTAGTTGATGATCTGTACCACAGTCAGCTCCAGGTTTTGTCTTTGTTGATGTTACAGAGCTTTTCCATCGTTGACTTCCACATATGTAGTCAATTTGATTTTTATATAATCCATTCGGTGAAGTCCATGTGTACAGTCGCCACTTATTTAGTGCTATATATTCTAACTCTCCCATCTTATTTTTTAGACTTCTAGCATTTGTATACAAGCATTTTAGAGACTGTATTTTATTCATATTAATCTGGCTATTGGTAGGCATGGGTAATTTATTTATTTATTTTATTTACATTCTCTTATATACCGCGCTATTCTGCATCAGTGAGGTTTACATTGAACAAACTGAAATTACATTGTACAGGGCATTATAACTTGGAGATAACTATTTTACAGGGGACATGGGCTATAGAGGTTTAAGTGGCTTGCCCAAGACCACAAGGAGCACCTGTGGGACTAGAATCCCCAGTCCTTCCGGCCCAAGGTTTCTGTCCTCTAGTGGGATTTGAACCCCCGACCTTCCGGCCTGAAGTACCTTGCCCCAACCACTAGGCTACTCCTCCACTCCACTTTGGGATCTTTAAGCTCTGTCTGCTCCATACTCGAGGGCATTTGGTCTACCTTACTCTTTTTTGGAACCTCTCTGCTTATTAAAACAGGGCTGCTACACAATACCCTGTCCTGTGCTGCTGAGGTAAGCTGTGACCAACTTCCTGGGTAATTAACAGTCCTTGCTTGGATAGAAGGAGTCTTTCAAAATGGCCTTTTGGCCTGCCACCTGGCTTTAACACTTATTTAAAAAGTTACACGGGTCTCTTGCCCCCTAGGTAGAAGGCCTCTTTGTAAAGGTCTCTAGAAGACTATTTCTTGCTCAAAGAATACTGACCCTGTTTTGCCTTTTATGCTAAGTCATATTCTGATTTGATTTAAATTAAAGCTCTTTTCTGCTGCTAGGCTCTGACTTATTATGAAATTTAAACTAGAGCTCTCTGTTGGGTTCTAAATTTAACCAGAAAGCTCTCTTCTGTGTTTTAAATTTAAACTAAAAGTACTTTGCTGATACTAGGCCCTGAGTGAGTATTAAATTGAAACTACAAGCTCTCTGCTGGGTATGGAATCTAACCAGAAAGCTCTCTTCTGTGTTTTAAATTTAAACTTAAACTGCTGCTACTAGGCCCTGACTGATTTAACAAATGCACTGGGTTCACAGATTAATTAGGTTTAATCCAAAGAAGTCCCTTCAGAAAATTTCCCAGAGGTATATACTCACAATTGCAGATCTCTCTCCAGAAGTAGCAGTCCCCTTTTCTAGTCCTTCAAGACTGATTAGATGATAGTGGAATAAAAGGAGCACTAAGGGAATAGCTGAGAGATATAGGAGGTCATTTTAGAAGCCCTATTTATGCTGTGGACATCAGAAAATGGACATAGAGATGTCCAAAGCATAGAACCACTTTAGAAGCTGGCTGTGGGGACATCCCCAGTGTGAGGATGTCTGAATCTGCATGAGTTATGGAGGAGGCATAGCCAGGGCATTCCCAGGAATCCGGAGGCATGCTTAAGGTGTTTCCAGAGACCAGGACATACCCAGCTGATCACAGAGTTGTCATGAATGTCCAGCGTCAGGGGCACCAATAGTGCTTGTTTTAGTTGAAAAACATCCAAAGGGTGTAGAGAAGAAAACACTCTATTATCTCCAGTATTCAACATAATTTCAATTATAGCAGCAGCAGGATTTGAACCATGGCTACCCTGTTTCTAACCCACTATTCTACCCATTATGCTATCCTAGACAGATGGTTTCTGCAATAACGGTTCTGGGGATGTCTAAGTAGACACCCTCGTTGATGTTCCTTTCAGGCATGTTTGGGTTTGTGAAATCACGTTTGCACCTGGATGTGCCTGCATTTATTTTTCAGATGTTCTGGTTTAGATATCACAGATTGCACTTGGATGGATCTTCTAAAATTCTCTAATAAATGAATACTCATATTTAGTGGTGATGAACTGGAGGGCTTGAAACAAATATTGATAAACCTGGAAGATGTAATAGCACCTCTTGTACCAGATTATCTGGATGAGAAGGTATACATCCTAGGGTGCTGAAAGAATTAAAAAATAAAATTGCAGACTGACTATTACCGATTTGTAAACTATCATTAAAATCATTTTAAGGATGACTGGAGGATTGGAAAGTGGCCAACTTAATGCCAATTTTTAAAAAGGGTTTTCTTGTGATCCAGGAAACTAAAGACCAGTAAACCTGATATTACCAGACAAAATGATAAGAAACCATAATAAATAGCAGAATAGCTGAACAGTGAACATGTAGTCATGGTTTAGTGAGACAAAGCCAACATGTATTTAGCCAAGAGAAGTCTTGTTTCACTAATCTGCTAGTGAAGGTATAAATAAAGAGATAGATAAAGGTGAGTCAATTGATATAGTGTATCTAAATTTACAGAAAGTCTTTGACAAGGTCCCTCATATATACATAGTAACATAGTAAATGACGGCAGATAAAGACCAGTATGGTCCATCTAGTCTGCCCAGCAAGGTGGCAAGAGTAGGTGCACCTGCCACTCCGTGCAGGTCACCCCTCCCCATGTCTTTGTTTAAGGGTGAACCCACTACTCCGTGTAAGGCACCCCTATTTGTTGAAAGACTCTTGGAGAAATTAAGAAGTCATGGGATAGGAGGCAGTATGCTATTGTAGATTGGGAACTGGTTGAAAGGTAGAAAACAGAGAGTAGGGTTAAATGGCCAATTTTCTCAATGGAAAAAGGTGAATAATGGAGTACTCCAGGGATCTGTGCTGGACCCGCTGCATTTTAACCAGGCTTTGACAAATTTTCTTTGAATCTTGGAGCTGGCCTGAAAATCTAGGAACTGGCTGCTGAAACCTAGGTCACGGTGCATGTCCCTGCCCCTCTCCCCCAAAAGGTGTACCACAGTTACTTTTTTAGGTTTTAGGTCCTGATTTACTAAGACTTTTCCCATTTTATATGGGAAAAAGATTAATAAATCAGGCTCTTAATGGGCCACTGCATAGTCCTAGCAGCAGGCAGTGATCCCCACGCCTTCTCCTCCCCCTCCCGCCATCCCCACTGATCCTTTAAGCTACACCTATTGGGTATGGAAATGGGGTGCTTGCATGTGTATTGTGGCGCCCTACTACCGCCCAGGCGGTTGCCCGGAAGTAGAGGCGTGCCTTTTGTTGTCCCTTGTTATCAAGAGGATCCAGAGCCATGGCTTCTGGGAAATGTAGTTGTGTATAATAAACTGAGTCCGAGGGGTTAGAAGGCAAATCACAGGAATTTATTTTTACTTCCTCCAAAACAGAGCATTTAGTAGCTCAGCGCATGTTAAACAAAATTAGGATGCTTCTCCAACACAAAAAGAAGTTTAATAACAACGCTTCCACATCAACTTAACATAACACTGTTTCTGGCAGCTTATAACCACAGGCATGTGTTTCTTTCACAGTCTCAGTGTTCTACAATAAAGCATAAAGGTTCCTGCTCAGTTTTGAGCCTGGCGTCTGCTTCATTCAAAGTGTCCAGCCTTTAAACACAGCTTTCAATGTTACTGGTTTACTTTAAACACAACTGACTCTCACTCACAAACTTTTGCAGCAATTAAAGTACTTGTTGTCCAGCTAATCCGGTCCTGTTTTTTCTTCCTTTAAAAACCCAGAACTGCCCTTATACTGCCTTCTTACAAAAAGAGCAATCCATGCAAGATTCTATGGACTCTTGATCAGAAGGGCAAGGGTCTGTTTGCATGTCCTCATATTCCTGTTCTATTGTCTCCTGGCTTGGCTCAGCTTGAGCAGGTGAAGGGTTAATCTCTTCTAACAATTCTAAGAGTGCCTTCCAGCGTGACCTGTTTCCACCCTCAGGGATCCTAGCCGAGCTATACAGATCCTTAGCTGGTAGTAAACATTTCAGAGACTCTAACAGTTTTACATTATTCTCAGTAAAAACTTTATGCACAGACCTTTTCAGAGCTGGTAACTTCCTGGCAGATTTCTGACCTACAGCCGTTGTACCTTGTTCCTGGTCAACAGCTTTCCTTGGTAAAGCCTTCCCGTCTCCAGACCCGGCTATACTTCTTCTACAGCACTGGCATCCACCTGGGCTGTGGCTTCCCGTATGTTGAGACCTTTGGGGATCCCCCCTGAGGCTGTCCCTGGAAGATTTCCTACCTTCAGGCTTCCTGAAGGTTCTTTCTTCCTCTTCCTCGCTGGACTCACTCCCCTCAGTTTCCCTGGAGGTCTCCTTTCCTTGGAGCTCTCCCCTTTCCTGGTGCTCCTTTCTTTCTGGGTGCTCTGCTTTCCTCGGGTGCTTTGCTTCCCTCCAGTGCTCTGCTTCCCTCCTGTACTCCTTTCTTTCTGTTTTCTGGGGTTTAAGAAAGAGTGGTTGCACTATCCCTTCCAACTCCTCCCTCAGGTGTTTCCCAATACCTTCCCTGGTTGCCTTGAAGCTTGGGCGTGGCCTACACTCAGCAACTGAATGTAGTTTTTTTTCTTTTGCTGCAGTTTGACCCTCACTGTTCTCAGGGCTATCCCTCTGCTGAAAGGTAAATGTTTTTATTTCACCTAATTCTCGGGGCTCAGATATGCTTTCGCCACCACACATCCCCCCCTTAAGATATTACGGGCTGGCTTACCAACCCCCGCCCAGCCCATAATCCTTGATAGGGTATTGAGGTCTATCTGGCCTCTGTCTGGCTTATCTCTTCTTGCAGCAAACTGAGCCATTGCTACCCGCTCATGCCAAGGTCGCACAACGTTGATATGGTACACTTGCTGTAGCCCGCTTCTGGTTTCCACTGCGTATGATACAGTACCTACCTGCTGTATTACTCTATAGGGCCTCTTCCATCTACTTTCAAACTTGGGAGCGGCTCCCGCCACCATTACGATTACTTTTTCCCCTATCTCTAGCTGGCGTGGTTTCGTGTGGCGATCATAATAGGCCTTCTGGCGTATCTGGCTGGCTGTTAGGTTCTCTTCTGCAACCTGGGATGTACGATATAACCGCCCCTTCAGATCCTTTAAGAATTGGGGTACTCCTATCTCGTCCCCCGCCGGCTCAACCCACTGTTCCCGTAGGATGTCTAAAATTCCCCATGGAGGTCGCCCATACATTAGTTCGTATGGGGAAATGCCCATAGAGGTCTGTTTCCGCTCCCTACATGCATACAGTATGAAAGGGAGCATTGTGTCCCACTCTGCCATGTTACCGTCAAGACTTCTCCTTAACATTTTTTTTAACGTTTGGTTCTGCCTTTCTACTAGGCCGTTTGACTGCGGATGGTATGCGGCTGTTTTAACGTGTCGGATACCAAAGGCATCCCAAACCTGAGCCAGGTACCGGGACATAAAGTTTCTTCCCTGATCCGTTAGGATTTTGCATGGGAACCCCACTTCACAGAACAATTTCACTATTTCGGAGGCTATAGTGCGCGCTGATATATTTCGAAGTGGAACAGCCCAGGGAAACCTTGTGGCCTGGTCTATGATGACAAGTATATATTGGAACCCCCGGGGTGTCCTTATCAGGGGCCCCACTATGTCCATGGCGAGTCTATGTATAGGCTTCGATATAACAGATATGGGTAACACCGGTACCTCTGGGGGATGGCTCGCGGTGACGTGCTGGCAGGAAGGGCATGCCTCACAGAATCTAGAGGTCTCCTTAAAAACCCCGGGCCAATAGAAGCGAGCTAGAATTTGGTCCAAGGTACCATGCATTCCTTTATGACCCCCCACCGGATGGTCATGGGTGAGTCTTAAGACTAGGGCCCGGAAAGTATTGGGAACTACTAGTTGCTTCCGTGTACTCCCTATCTTAGTATCTAGGCTTTCGCGGTACAACACATTGTTGTCCAAAAAAAATCGAGGTAGGGTTTCCGACCCTTTCTGGGCATACTCAAATTCCCGGGCTAGGGCAGGATCCGCCTGCTGTTCTCTGGGGAAGGAGGGAAATTGCTTGACTAATTCAGCTGAGACCCAGGGCAAGTCCCGTCCAGCTGCCAGTTCGGCTCTATTTCGCGACCTAATTTGCCTTTCCCAGCATTTTTCAGCCCTTCCCTTCTTGCGGTTACCCCTAGAGGGAGTTACCAAATCATCATGAGAGGGCAACCCATGCGCGGGGTCGTCCGGTGGGTCTTTTCCCCCCTCCAGGGCCTGTGAGCGTGCCCGATTAGATATCATGCCTGTCTTCTGTTGCAACTCTTCCTTCAACCCGCGCCTGAATTGGGGCCAATCCCTCCCCAATACTAAGGCATGCGGTAGCCTAGGTACGACAGCTACCGGTATTCTCTTCCTTGTCCCTAGACCCTTTACCATGATATTATACACTGGGTAAAGCGATGCTGCTCCATGGATACATCTTATTTTTACGCTGCCTTCAGATGGCTGTAGAACCCGGCTATCTCGGGATTCTATCTTTTTCCAAAGTATTCTGGAGATCATAGACTGATCGGCTCCAGAGTCAAGCAAGGCCTCCGTGGCAATACTCTCTACATCTACCACCAACAAAAATCCCTCCCTACTCTCTCTAGAACGAGCGACGATTAGGGCTGTCCTTGCTTTACACTCTCTTTTGAGATGGCCCTCCTCCCCACATGAAAAGCATTTCCTTCTTACATAACAAGTTTTTTCCATGGGTACAGACTTAGTTGTTTCCCCCAACATTGGCCTTCCCTTCCTTTCTGATGTTACAACCTCTGCCCGTTTAGCAACACCACCCTTCACCTGGCCCACCAATTCCACTTCGAAAAAGCGCTCTGCCAGAGAGGTAGCCTCATTGGTGTTACGGCAGTTCTGTAGGATCAGAAAGGTTTGGAGGTCTTTGGGAACTGCCTCCATAAACTGTTCCAAGGCAATACAGTCTAGGATGGAATCTATTGTCTCAACCTCGGGTGTTAGCCACTTCATTACCAACCCTTTAATATGTTGGCAAAGTGCTCGTGGTGTTTCACCCTGTTTCAACCTGCAATTTCTCAAGAGGCGGCGATAGACCATAGGCGTTAGCCCTAGACGGTCCTTTATAGCCCTTTTGAGCTCCTCATAATTGGAGGCTAAGGCAGCGGGCATGGCCCTATATGCTACTAGCGCTTCCCCAGTAAGAGAAGCGGCTAGGCACACCGCCCACTGGTCTTTTGGCCATCCAGTTAGGAGTGCTACCCTCTCGAAGGCTTGCATAAAATCATCTACATCGTCATCTTTGGTTAATTGTCCAAATGTAAATGTCCCATTACAAGATAATCCCAGCTCTTGTAAAGCTCCCAAGGAACCTGGCATTGTCCTTGTGGACTCCTTTGCTTTTTCCTGCGCCGACAGCCATGCCCCCATCATCTCCAGGAGCGGCTTCTGCTGCGCTTGCAACATGGCTGCAGTATGTTCTTGGGTTCGGGCCGACATTTCCTGTTGCTTCTGGAATTGCTCAGCCATCCAGTTGAGAAGGTCACCACGCTCCATCTTGGGTCTGAGCTGCAACAAGAAGAACAGAAAAAAAACCCAAGTGCGGCCCACAAATTACAAGCACTGCTGCCTAAGCTCTTCTTGAGCACGCTATACCCCAGTACCAGTATCCTCGAATAACCCCTTCTATTTACGGGTTACCTGGTACCAGTGTAGCCTCAGATTTATCAGCAACGCAGGTCACCGGTTGGTCCTTCCGATCCAGCTCCAACCTTCTGCTGCCACTCCGGGTTTTCTCGGTCCTCAGCAGGGCTCTGTACTTTGCCACTGGCTTCTGTAGATGTTCTCCATTTCCGTGTGGGTTTTGCACAAATCTTGTACATGCATATATGAAGGTAGTAATCCTTAAAACTACGCCACCTGTGGCGCCCTACTACCGCCTAGGCGGTTGCCTGGAAGTAGAGGCGTGCCTTTTGTTGTCCCTTGTTATCAAGAGGATCCAGAGCTGTGGCTTCTGGGAAATGTAGTTGTATATAATAAACTGAGTCCGAGGGGTTAGAAGGCAAATCACAGGAATTTATTTTTACTTCCTCCAAAACAGAGCATTTAGTAGCTCAGTGCATGTTAAACAAAATTAGGATGCTTCTCCAAAACAAAAAGAAGTTTTATAACAACGCTTACACAGCAACTTAAACATAGCACTGTTTCTGGCAGCTTATAACCACAGGCATGTGTTTCTTTCAGTCTCAGTGTTCTACAATAAAGCATAAAGGTTCCTGCTCACTTTTGAGCCTGGCGTCTGCTTCATTCAAAGTGTCCAGCCTTTAAACACAGCTTTCAATGTTACTGGTTTACTTTAAACACAACTGACTCTCACTCACAAACTTTTGCAGCAATTAAAGTACTTGTTGTCCAGCTAATCCAGTCCTGGTTTTTCTTCCTTTAAAAACCCAGAACTGCCCTTATACTGCCTTCTTACAAAAAAAGCAATCCTTGCAAGATTCTATGGACTCTTGATCAGAAGGGCAAGGGTCCGTTTGCATGTCCTCATATTCCTGTTCTCTTGTCTCCTGGCTTGGCTCAGCTTGAGCAGGCGAAGGGTTAATCTCTTCTAATAATTCTAAGAGTGCCTTCCAGCGTGACCTGTTTCCACCCTCAGGGATCCTAGCCGAGCTATACAGATCCTTAGCTGGTAGTAAACATTTTAGAGACTCTAACAGTTTTACATTATTCTCAGTAAAAGCTTTATGCACAGACCTTTTCAGAGCTGGTAACTTCCTGGCAGATTTCTGTACTACAGCCGTTGTACCTTGTTCCTGGTCAACAGCCTTCCTTTGTAAAGCCTTCCCGTCTCCAGACCCGGCTATACTTCTTCTACAGCACTGGCATCCACCTGGGCTGTGGCTTCCCGTATGTTGAGACCTTTGGGAATCCCCCCTGAGGCTGTCCCTGGAAGATTTCCTACCTTCAGGCTTCCTGAAGGTTCTTTCTTCCTCTTCCTCGCTGGACTCACTCCCCTCAGTTTCCCTGGAGGTCTCCTTTCCTTGAAGCTCTCCCCTTTCCTGGTGCTCCTTTCTTTCTGGGTGCTCTGCTTTCCTCGGGTGCTCTGCTTCCCTCCAGTGCTCTGCTTCCCTCCTGTGCTCCCTTCTTTCTGTTCTCTGGAGTTTAAAAAAGAGTGGTTGCACTATCCCTTCCAACTCCTCCCTCAGGTGTTTCCCATTACCTTCCCTGGTTGCCTTGGAGCTTGGGCGTGGCCTACACTCAGCAACTGAATGTAGTTTTTTTTCTTTTGCTGCAGTTTGACTCTCACTGCTCTCAGGGCTATCCCTCTGCTGAAAGGTAAATGTTTTTATTTCACCTAATTCTCGGGGCTCAGATATGCTTTCGCCACCACAGTATGTGTGGTGCTGTGGTGCGGGGGGTGGGGTGCATGCAAATGTGTGTGGTGTGGGGTATGGAGTGCTTGCATGTGTGTGCGTGGTACCAGGGGCAGCTCAAGACAATCTGCTGCCTGAGGTGAGAGATGAGTTGGCGTCCTCCCCCACCCCCCTGGCAGGCAAAATGGAGGGGCTTCCTCAGAGCTCCAGTTAGGAACCAGGCGGTCCCCTCACTCATAACATCGATTATGTGGTTGCCCCAAGAATAAAAAAGCAATATATTCCTAGGCCATATAATTTATTAAAAATGTTACAATACTGTTTTTAATGCAGCAAAAATTATAGCAGCTTAATTATGTAGCCTGTAACAAAACTAATACATGACCCCTCATTGTCCATAAGCGTTCGTTGTCAAGGAGACATGAGCAGACTTCCTTCTCCACACCCTCCAAATATCTGTCTGACATAATGAACACTTTTCCGGTGGCTATTCTTTGCTAGAACAGGTATAAACTTGGAATCTACTCAGGACGTCAAGGGTGTTTCTGAAATATCCAAGTTCTGGGAACACCCTGGACATGTCTACTCCATGTCTCTGTTCAGATTAGGATGCCCTTGCCCTGAGGATGTCCACAGAGCTGGCTTCTAAGATATCTCTGGGGATATCTCCATGCCCATTTTCAGACATCCAAAGCAAGAATAGGGCTTCTAAAATAACCCACATATTCTACATCCAAAGAAACCCATCTCCCACAGTGGGTACAGAGGAACATACAAAAGATAATTTTTGATTCTGATGTCATCACAGTAACAGCAACATAAACCCTCACCAGTACTGGACATATTGTGATGTAATAGAAAACTCTGTAACAATTACACAGGACCTATGGAAAAAATCTATCATAACATAACAGTACCCCAGGAATTTGTGCTGGGTCCGCTGCTTTTTAACATATTCATAAATGACCTGGAAATGGGAATAATGAGTGAGGTAATCAAATTTGCAGATAACACAAAATTATTCTAAGTTGTTAAAACCCATGAGGATTGTGAAAAATTGTAAGAGGACCTTGATAAATTGGAAGACTGAGCATCCAAACGTCAGATGAAATTTAATGTAGACAAGTGCAAAGTAATGCACCTAGGAAAGAACAACCTAAACTATGGTTACATGATGCAAGATTCCACATTAGGAACCACCACATAGGAAAAAGATTTAGGGATCATCATGGATAACATGTTGAAACCCTCTGCTCAGTGTGCAGAGGCGGCCAAGAGAGCAAATAGAATGCTAGGTATCATAAGGAAAGGAATGGAAAATAAAACAAAGGATATTATAATGCCTCTGTATCGTTCCATGGTGCGACTGCACCTTGAATATTGTGTGCAGTTCTGATCATTGTATTTTAAAAAGGATATAGCATTATTAGAAAAGGTACAGAGAAGAACCACTAAAATGGTAAAGGGGATGGAAGAATACCTCTATGAAGAGAGGCTAAAAAGGTTAGGGTTCTTGAACCTGGAAAAGAGGCGGCTGAGGGGAGATATGATAGAGGTCTATAAATTAATGAATGGAGTGGAAAGGGTAAACGCAGATTGTTTACACCATCAAAATATAGAAAGACTAGGGGACATGCAATGAAGTTACAGGTTCATTTATTTAAGACTAAGAGAAAATATTTTTTCACTCAACGTGTAATCAAACTCTGGAATTTATTACCAGAGGACGTAGTAAAAACTGTTAGTTTAGCCGGGTTTTAACAAGTTTAGGACAAGTTCCTGGAGGAAAGGTCCATAAACCATTATTAAAGGGGACCTGGGATATCCACTGCTTGTCATAATACAAGCATTGTGGAACCTGTGTCTTTTTGGGAAACTGCTAGGTACTTGTGACATAGATTGGCTACTGTTGGAAACAGGATACTGGGCTTGATGGACCTTGGTCTGACCCAGTATGGCATATCTTATGTTCTTAACTTCTAAAGTTCACACAAGGAGCCTACCGAGAAAATAGCAGCACTGTAAATAATGCAGTGGGCCCTAGACATCCATAAACTTATTAGGAAACTGATTTGTTCCCTGTACACTGCTGTGACTTGTAGATACTATGGCATAGAAATGTTGCTAAATAAATAACTAAAATAAACAAGCTGGATTGCTACAGATCCCTACATAGAAACTCCATGCTAACTGAATACCTGCCATTGGTCACACACTCAGAATACAGATAGATCCTCACCAAGTATAGATTAAAGTACCACAAAATAAAAATAAAATTATGTAGGCAAAAATTAATTGAAATTAAAAAAAAAAAAAAAATACCAGACTGCATCCGATACAATATCAGAGAAACAGAGATCTGTAGATAACCCCATACTGTGCAAAGTGTAATGATATAACATGTGGGGCCCAGTATTCAAAGGGGTTTGTCCAGTTAGCAGCAGGGCCGGCACAACCACTAGGCAAACTAGGTAGCCGCCTAGTGCAAAGAGCAGGGTATTCAAAGCTAAATAGATTCTGACAGCCAGGAGGGCTTAAGGCTTAAAGTATGCCTATGGCACCACATCTTGAACCAGCTCTGAGCCAGCCCTCACTAGCAGGACCTGATAATCAGATAGAGAGATTCAGAGGGCACTAACCAGCCAGTGCTGCTGAATATTTCCTCTAAATGTCATGGCACTGTCTGTACAGTGCAGGGCAGTCCATAGGCAGGGCAAGGGTAGTCTCAGCACTTAGCTGGTTAGAAGCGATTTTCAGTTCGCTAATCAGCTAAGTGTCCATATAAAGTCAGGACATTTCAATAACTGTGCTTTTTTTATGCAATTCGGCTATGCCATAGGTTTTCAACCCAGTCCTCGGGGAACCCTAGACCAGTCAGGTTTTCAGGATTCCCACAATGAATATGCATAAGATAGATTTGCATACAGTGAAGGCAGAACATGCAAATCTTTCTCATGCATATTCATTCTGGGAATCCTGAAAACCTGACTGGCCTAGGGTTCCCCGAGGAGTGGGTTGAAAACCCCTGGGCTATGCAGACAGCAGCTGAATATCACCACTGTCTGGATAGCTACATCTGTCAGCACTGAAACTAGATACTTAGTGCCAGAGGATATAAGATTCCGGTGCTGAATTAGCCGGCTTCACTTCTGCCCATTGTGGTCAGGCGTTTTAAAAATTCTGACCAGGATGGGTTGAATATTGGGCTTATAAAATCCAAAGACAGACATATTTCAATCACTAAATTAAAACTAAAATTAATTTTTCTACCTTTGCTGTCTATCTGGACATTTTATGCTCTAATCCTGTTGATTCCAATCTCCGGTTTGTTTTCCTTGATCTTCTCTTAACTCACCCTCTAGGGTCTCTGGTCCATCTGTCACTTCTCGCCCCTCCTGTCTTCTTCACTTCCTTCCAACTCTGACACTGATCTTTTCCTTTCAGCTTGCTTCCATTTATTTTTCTCTATCAACTCAGATTTCATGTTCCCTTTTTACCATCCAATCCTTAATCTCCCTCTTTTTACTGTTGACCTACCATTTTTCATCCTTTAACACAGTCCTCTTATTTCCCATCTTTCCTTCCTCCGCCACTTATTCCCCTGTCTTTAACATAGAAACATAGAAATATGATGACAGAAAAAGACCACATGGCCTATCTAGTCTGTCCTTCCATATCAACAACTACAACAGTCCCCTTTTTACCTTTAGAGATCCTCTGTGTTTGTCCCATGCTTTTTTGAATTCAGTTACTGTCCTCATCTCTACCACCTCCACTGGGAGACTATTCCACGGATCCACTACTCTTTCCGTAAAGAAATATTTCCGCATATCACTCCTGAATCTATCTCCCTTCAACCTCATCCCATGTCCCCTCGTAGCAGAACTTGCATTCAATTGAAAGAGGCTCTCTCCCTGAACATTTATGCCACGGAGGTATTTAAACATCTCAATCATATCACCTCTATCCCACCTTTCCTCTAAGGTGTACATATTAAGATCCTTCAGTTTGTCCTCATATGCTTTATAATGAAGACCACTAATCATTTTAGTAGCCACCCTCTGCACCGACTCCATCCTGTTCACATCCTTTTGAAGGTGCGGTCTCCAGAATTGCACACTATACTCCAAATGAGGTCGCACCAAAGACTTATACAGAGGCATTATCACCTCCTTTTTTCTGCTAGCCATTCCTCTCCGTATGCACCCAAGCATCCTTTTAGTTTTTGCCGTCGCCTTTTCTACCTGTTTAGCTACTTTAAGATCATCAGGCGCAACCACGCCTAGGTCCCGCTCTTCTTTAGTGGACAAAAGTACTTCACTCCCTATACTATATTGCTCCCTTGGATTGCTGCAGCCCAAATGCATGACCTTACATTTTTTAACATTAAATCCCAGCTGCCAAATTCTAGACCATTCTTCAAGCTTAGCTAGATCCCTCCTCATGTTATCTACACCTTCCTGGGTGTCTACTCTATTGCAGATTTTGGTATCGTCCGCAAAGAGGCAAACCTTACCCGACAGCCCTTCCGCTATATCACTAACAAAGATGTTAAAAAGAATTGGACCAAGGATAGATCCCTGGGGCACACCACTGGTAACATCCTTCTCAGAGTGAGCTCCATTTACTTGTACTCTTTGTCACCTCCCACCCAACCAGTTTCTAACCAAAGCAGTAACTTTAGGGTCCATCCCTAGGGTGCTCAGTTTGTTTATAAGTCGCCTGTGAGGAACAGTGTCAAAGGCTTTACTGAAATCTAAATATACCACATCTAGGGGTCTCCCTCGGTCCAACTCCCTGGTCACCCAGTCAAAGAAATCAATCAAATTTGTCTGACAAGACCTGCCTCTGGTGAATTCATGCTGCCTCGCATCCTGTAATTTGCTGGACTCCAGAAACCTCACTATTTTCTCTTTCAGCAGCGTTTAATTTACTCACCACCGAAGTTAAACTAACTGGCCTGTAGTTTTCAACCACATCCTTATTTTATTTATTTATTTATCTGCATTTATATCCCGCTTTTCACTGGGTCAAAGCGGTTGGGGGATACATTTAACACGAGGGGATATGAGACACATACACTAATACTTACAGGGAACATGGGCAATGGAGGGTTAAGTGGCTTGCCCAAGACCACAAGGAGCACCTGTGGGAATAGAAACCCCAGTCCTTCCGGCCCAAGGTTGCTGTCCTCTAGTGGGATTTGAACCACCGACCTTCTGGCCTGTAGTACCTTGCCCCAACGACTAGGCCACTCCTCCTTACTTCCGCTTTTGTGTAAAGGCACCACATGAGCCTCTCTCCAGTCCTTTGGCACCACTCCCGACTCCAACGAGGCATTGAAAAGGTCAGTCAGTGGAGCTGCTAGAACGTCCCCAAGTTCCCTCAGTATTCTAGGGTGTATCCCATCCGGTCCCATCGCTTTGTCTACTTTAAGTTGAACTAGTTTCTCACGAACACAGTCTTCTGAAAATTGTTCAAGATGTCCCTCGCTTCTGTTCCTATTTGTGGGTGTTTTCTGAGATCCTGCTCCTGGTTCTTCATCTGTGAACACAGAACAAAAATATTTGTTAAGCAATTCCGCTTTATCCTTATCAGCTTCTATATATTCCTCCCCTGCACCCTTGAGTCTGACAATACCACTTTTGCCCTTCCTCTTCTCACTAACATATCTGAAAAATGTCTTATCCCCCCATTTTATTGCATTGGCTATTTCCCTCCTTTTTCAGCTACTTCTTTTGAAAACCATAGCGGTCTCCTTTTCCTTTTACCTTTTATTTACCATGTTAACAAAAAGGTTGGTTGCCCTTAAAATATCCCCTTTCAGTTTTGCCCACTGTTTTTCTACATCCCCCAGCTGTTCCCATCCCACTAACGACTCCCTGAGGTATTGGCCCATCTTCACAAAGTTAGTCTTCCTAAAGTCTAAGATCCTCACCTTTGAATGGATTCTAACAGCCCTAGTCCTAATACTGAACCACACCATCTGGTGATCACTGGATGCAAAATGATCTCCTACTACAACATCAGAAACACTTTCACCATTGGTAAGCACCAAGTCCAGTATGGCCCCTTCACGTGTGGGGTCTGTTACCAATTGCCTGAATAGTTCTCCCTGTAGAGAATCCAGGATCTCCTTACTTCTAGATGATACTGCAGCAGGAATGTGCCAATCAACATCTGGCATATTGAAATCTCCTATCAGTAGCACTTCCCCTTTCCTAGCAATGCTGCATATGTCTTCAATTAACTCTCTGGCAACCTCTTCCTCTTGTGAGGGAGGTATGTATATCACACCAATGCAAATAGATCTCTCTTTCCCTCTTTCTAGTTTAGCCCACAATGCCTCCTCTCTCCCTTTTAAGCTCTGTAATTCCAAAGCTTTAATAGTAGTTTTTACATATAGTGCCACTCCTCCTCCCCTTCTTCCTACCCTGTCCTTTCTGAATAAAATATAGCCAGGTATAGTTACATCCCAATCATGGTTTTCTCCTCTTTCTCTGTTCTATCCTCCCCATGTCCAGCATCTCTCCCCTTCTCTCCTACCCTATCCTGTGTCTCTCCCTCTCTCTCGCATCATCCAGTGCTTCCCCTCATTTTCTCATCCTATCCCCCCATCATGTTCAGCATTCCCTCTCTTTCTTGCTCCCTCACCCTATGTCCAGCATCTCTCCTTCTTCCCCCACTCCGTGTCCAGCATTTATTGTCTCTTTCCCTATCCTGTGTCCAGCATCAGCTCTCTATCCCCTATGACCCAGCTCATAACCTGCATCAACCCTTCATCCCCCTATGCCCTCACCTTATGTCCAGAATGCGCCCTCCAACCCCATGACCCCTACCCTATGCCCAGTATCTGCCCTCCATCCCCTACCCCCTGTCCATCATCTCCCCCACCCCATATCCACCATCTGCATTTTATCCCCTTATGTCCCTCACTCCATATCTAGCATTAGCCCTCCACCCCACACTTGTATCCAGTATCTGCCCTCCGTATCCTAACATGGCCAATATCTGCTTCTACTCTCCAATTTGTTTCCAGTATCTTCCCTCCACCCCTCCCATTTATGTCCAGCATTTTCCCTACACACCACCACTCATGTTCAACATCAGCCGTCTGCTTCCCAAATTGTATCCAACTTCTGCTGCCTGCTCCCCCCCCAGTTATGTCCATCTGCCCTTGGCCCCCCAATTTGTGTCCAAATCTGCCCTCAGCCCTCCACACCTGTCTACCATCTCCCTTTCAGCTTCATCCCCAGCCCCTGCCGCTGTCTGCTGCTACTTCTCCTGATGGAAGAAAACCCTCCGTGGGTCTCTGCATCATTCTGCTCCTAAGTGCGGGCTTGACAGTCCCGTCCCCTCCGCTTGACACGATGTCAGAGGGGTCAGGACCAGCCTGGCCTTGCACAGGAGCAGAATGAAGCACCGACCTGTGCTTTTTTTTTTCATTCTTAACTTTGGGGGCCTGCTGCTGCCGTTTCCGAAGCCAAACACGAAACTCAGCTCATAATCTTGGGGTCATCTTTGACGCCTCCCTCTCCTTCTCCACACACATCCAACTGATAGCTAAAATTTGTCTCTTCTTTCTCTGTAATATCAGCAAAATTTGCCCCTCTTCTCTGAACACACTACTTAAGACACTTATCCACTCTTTAGTAACCTCCTGTCTAGACTATTGCAACCTCCTCCTCGCTGGTCTCCCTCTGAATAATCCTGCTTCCCTTCAATCTGTTCAAAACTCAGCAGGCTAATTTTCTGTCAGCCTTGATATGCTTATATTACCCCTCTTCTCAAGTCACTTCATTGGCTCCCTATCCATTTCTGTATCCAGTTCAAACTTCTATATCAGAGGACATAGTAAAAGCTGTTAGTGTAGCTAGGTTTAAAAAAGGTTTGAACAAGTTCCTGGAGGAAAGGTTCATAAACCATTATTAAAGAGGACCCAGGAAATCCACTGCTTACCCCGAGATGAGCATTGTGGAACCTGTGTGCCTTTTTGGGAACCCACCAGATACTTGTGACCTGGATTGGCCACTGTTAGAAACAGGATACTGGACTTGATGGACCTTGGTCTGACCCATTATGGCATTTCTTATGTTCTACTGACTTATTAGTGCTCTCAATCTGCTGCTTCTCACTACCTTTGCTCTCTTATCTCTCCCTACACCACTCCTCGGGATCTCCGCTTTTCTAGGAAATCACGTCTATCTGTGTCCTTCTCTTTGATCCCTTCAAGTTGCTGCTCCTTACGCCTGAAACAAATTACCTGAGTCTGTGCATCAAGCGTCATCTCTGGACCTTTTCAAATCCAGGCTGAAAACTCACCTCTTCAAGGCCGCTTTTGGATCCTGATCCGCTTAGTCTTCTATGTGTTTCCTTAACATACCCTAGATGTATCCCTGTCCTCAACTGTTGTGTTGTTTGTAAGCTCCAATGAGCAGGAACTGCTCCTATATGTCTCTGTACAGCGCTGTGTATGCCTTGTAGCAGTATACCAATGATCAGTAGTAGTAGTAGGCTCCAGCAACAGCATGGAGGAAGTGCCACCCAATTGGTGATCTTCTGGCTTTTTTTTTAGATAGCGTGAGGTAGTCACTGGTAGTGTGATTTGGGGGCATTATTTTGCCGATCCCAAAAATTTACCACCCGAGGCGGCCACCTCACCCTGCCTAATGATAGGACCGCCCCTGTGTGGTGCAGAAGTGGGGTTCCTGCATGCATGTGGTGGGAGGTGGGATGTGCCTTTTGCACATACACATTGTGCCCTTTACTTTCCATGCATTCATCTCTTCACCCTCTAACCCCTTGCACTCTTCCCCCCTCCCTTACTCCAAACCCTCTCCTGCTGTCACTCACCCACCCCCAACTCTGTTTCCCTTCCTAGACTCTCTCCCTTTCTCCCTCCTCCCTTGCACTCACCCCTTGCCCTCCTTTATTTAAGCTACTGACCCTTGAAATTTCTTAAGCCAGCTGTGCAGCAAACTCCCCCTGCCTCTAATGGTGATAGGGGCAGAAGTGCTGCAAAGTGCTGCAGCTAGGGCTGGCACCGTCTTCCCCAGTCTGCAAAATACTCAAACCTTTTTTTTTCAGGCGGGGGCAGACAGCACTGGTCCTGGCCGCAATTGTGGTCCTTTGCAGGACTTCTGCCTGCAGGAGATGGGATCCCTAGGCAGACACCATCTATCTGAGCTCCATGTGCCAAGTACAATTTTTTAGTCGCCTTGGTAACCTGACACCTGGGGTTTGTTGAGTCCTGTTTTTAGCATATTTGTAAATGATGTGGCAATGGGAATAATGAGTGAGGTGATCAAATTTGCAGATGACACCAAATTATTCAAATTTGTTAAAACGCAAGAGGATTGTAAAAAATTGCAAGAGGACCTGGATATATTTGGGTGTCCAAATGGCAGAGGACATTTAATGTGGACAAATGCAAAGTTATGCACATAGAGCCTGCTTCAGTAACAGACATATCTGGCTTGCGCCCGCATGCAAAATGTAAAAGGGGCTGATAACAACCTGATTCCGAAACCACGGGTATAGACACACTTGCTGTTTAGGGATCAGAGAGAAATCCGTCCCGTGCGCATCGCATTCAGAGAACTTAGACGTTGCAGAGGCTCCCCATCTCCATGCAGCCGCACCTCTGCTGGCAGTACATGCAGTTCCTAGGCCGATGGCCACATCAGCAGATGTCAGCATAGCCAGCACAGTGTCCCAGGCACAGCGGTATGTTCCTGTGGGGGTGGTTCTACAGGTTTGCAGACGGAAACACGTCTCTCACCTCTGGCATCTGTCATGCACAACTGCATCGTGTGCTCTCCATGGCAGCATGCACACCACCTCACTACAGCCTGACACAACCCATTCTCCATATAGCAACCAAGGTAGAGTAAAGCTGAATCTGCTCTAAGTCCTGCCCTTATTTCACAGTCTTGCAGGAATAATGTGTACGTCGATGGGGACCTCAGGGGATGTTCAGCAGCCTTTCCTGAATAACCTTTCTGCGTCTCAGCGACTAACCACGCCCCTGATCCGCCCCTCCCAGCCCACATTCTATGATCCCCGTACTTGCACCATGTACGTGCAGGGCTGTGGGACTACAGAATACGGTGGTGCATGTTTTCAGGGGTGGACATCTATCCCACATGTTTAACTGCCCTATTTGTCTGTCATAATGACTCCCTTCCGGAAGAACAACCCAAACTACAGTTACATGTTGGAAGGTTCCACATTAGGAATCACTACCATGGAAAAGGATCAAGGCGTCGTCATAGCTAATACATTGAAACCTTCTGCTCAGTGTGCAGTGGCGGCCAAGAAAGCAAATAGAATGATGGGAATTGTAGGGAAAGGAATGGAGAATGAAACCAAGTGTATTATAATGCCTCTGTATTGCTTCATGGTGCAAACTTGAATATTGTGTGCAGTTTAAAGGTGAGGTCAGAGAGGCTGTTGTTGCCAAAAAAGCATCTTTCAGGAAATGGAAAAAAGAGCCAAACGACGAAACCTGGAAACAGCACAAGCACTGGCAAGTCAAATGCAAGGTATTGATAAGGCAGGCAAAGGGAGAATTTGAGAAGAAGCTTGCTGCGGAAGCAAAAACGCAAAGTAAAGACCTTTTCAAGTACATTCGTAGCAAAAAACCTGTGAGAGAGTCAGTTGGTCCATTAGATGATAAAGGGGTTAAAGGAGCACTAAGAGGCGACAAGGCGATAGCGGAGAGACTGAATGAATTCTTTGCTTCAGTCTTTACTGAGGAAGATGTAGGGATGTTAACCATGACTGAAGTGGTATTTAAAGGTGTGGAAGAATTGAAGGAAATATCGATACATCGGGAAGATGTATTACAACTATTTGATAAACTGAAGAGTAGCAAATCACCTGGGCCGGATGGTATACATCCAAGGGTGTTGAAAGAACTGAAATATGAGATTGAAGACCTGCTATTAGTAATCTGTGAACTATCATTGAAATCATCTCTAATACCTGAAGATTGGAGGATCGCCAATGTAACACCAATTTTTAAAAAGGGTTCCAGGGGTGATCCGGGAAACTACAGACCGGTGAGCCTGACATCAGTACCAGGAAAAATGGTAGAAACCATCATAAAGAATAAAATTACTCAGCATGTAGATAGTCATGACCTAATGGGAGACAGCCAACATGGCTTTAGACAAGGAAGATCTTGTCTTACTAATCTGTTATGTTTTTTTGAAGGAGTGAATAATCAGGTGGACAAAGGTGAGTCGGTTGATATTGTGTATCTGGACTTTCAGAAATCCTTTGACAAGGTCCCTCATGAGAGACGTTTGGCAAAACTAAAGAGTCATGGGATAGGAGGCAGTGTACTATTGTGGATCAGGAACTGGTTAAAAGATAGAAAGCAGAGGGTAGGGCTAAATGGCCAATTTTCCCAATGGAGAAAGGTGAATAGTGGTGTACCCCAGGGATCTGTGCTGGGTCCGCTGCTTTTTGACATATTCATAAATGACCTGGAAAGTGGAATAACGAGTGAGGTTATCAAATTTGCAGATGACACAAAACTATTTAAAGTTGTTAAAACCCAAGAAGATTGTGGAAAATTGCAAGAGGATCTTGATAAATTGGAAGACTGGGCATCAAAATGGCAGATGAAATTTAATGTAGAAAAGTGCAAGGTTATGCACCTAGGGAAGAACAACCCAAACTATGGTTACACGATGCAAGGTTCCACATTAGGAACTACCACCCTGGAAAAAGATTTAGGCGTCATTGTGGATACCATGTTAAAACCCTCGGCCCAGTGTGCAGCAGCGGCCAAGAAAGCAAATAGAATGCTAGGTATAATAAGGAAAGGAATGGAAAATAAAACAAAAGATATTATAATGCCTCTATATCATTCCATGGTGAGACCGCACCTTGAATATTGTGTGCAATTCTGGTCGCCGTATCTTAAAAAGCATATAGCGATTTTAGAAAAGGTTCAGAGAAGAGCCACCAAAATGGTAAAGGGGATGGAAGGATACTCCTATGAAGAAAGGCTAAAAAGGTTAGGGCTCTTTAACCTGGAAAAGAGACGGCTGAGGGGAGATATGATAGAAGTCTATAAATTAATGAACGGAGTGGAACGGGTAAACGTAGATCGATTGTTTACCTTATCAGAATATAGAAAGACTAGGGGACATGCAATGAAGCTACAGGGTAAACTATTTAAGACTAATAAAAGAAAATATTTTTTCACTCAATGTGTAATCAAACTCTGGAATTTGTTACCGGAGGATGTAGTAAAGGCTGTTAGTGTAGCTGGGTTTAAAAAAGGTTTGGACAAGTTCCTGGAGGAAAGGTCCATAAACCATTATTAAGAAGAGACCCAGGATATCAATGCTTGACCCAGTACAAGCATTGTGGAACCTGTGTCTCTTGGGGAAACTGCTAGGTACATATGACCTAGATTGGCCACTGTTGGAAACAGAATACTGGGCTTGATGGACCTTGGTCTGACCCAGTATGGCATATCTTATGTTCTTATGTTCTTATAACTGCGCTCTGTGCGACTTGCAAACTTGGTGCCCCCCATGACAGACTTTTTCAGTTATGTATTTTATTTATTTATAAGAATTTCTGTGCTGCTTATCAAAACAATAAATTAGACAATAACAAACCCAAGACACCATAAAACGAAAAAAAAATGTTGCTGTCTTCAATACTTCAGGTAAACTGCACTACCCTGAAGAGCTATTATTTAATCCACCAGGTAAAATGCTTGTTGAAACAATGCTGTAAAGCTGCTTATGAAACAGTTTTACATCACTCATCCCTCTTAATTTGCTTGGAAGCCTGTTCCACTCAACAGGGACAGCTAGAGAAAAACAGCATGTCTGTGTTTCAGCAAAATAGATTTACCTTATTGCTGGAACACCTTCAGATCTTAAAACCTAAGTGAGCTTATACATTGTTTAAAACAGTGCCAATGTAGTTGATGGCATCACCATATGATTTTTTTTAAATCATTGTGAACATCTTATACCTGACCCTCCATGCAACTGGCAACCAATGTAAACTTTTAAAATATGGAAAGTATGCATATAACATGAGACCTTTTCCAAAATGCAAGCAGCTGCATTCTAAGCAAATTTAAGAACTTTGGTAGTAGTTGCAAGACGGCCCAAGTTCAAGGGGTTACAAGGGTTCAACCGAACTAAGATTAGTGACTGCGTAGCAAGTAGGAGCAGAAAACCCTAGCACACGAATGTCGAGAGGAACTGGGAAATGTTCCTACCACTTTGTTCCCTTTTTTTTTTTAATGCTGGCAGCTGGGAATTTCCTCCCTTTGGGGGCAGTGGAACATGTTTTGGTTGGAAGGGCCAAACCAACCAATCTTTGGCCCCATTCCAAGCTTTCTAATTGGTGATGCTGTGTTGGTCAAAATATGGAAGGGGCCATGGCCCCTGTGGCCCACCCAGTCCGCTATGTCTGCTACTGGCACACTGGCCTTCATTTCTACCTATGTGGAAATCATCTAAGCATAATTTTATGTTCTCCACCAGAAAAACAACCTCGACAATCAAAATAGTTCTGAATTCATTAATTCACTGAGGAAACCACCTTGCCTTATCAAATTGATCATTGTGTTCATTTTCTGAGAGCTCCTTCAGGCTCTTTTGCTCTTCCAAATGCTAACAAGTGGCTATTTAAGTCCCAATAAAATGTGCACATGAAAATTGAAATCATTTCATTACAAGAGTCATGTTATTGATATGATCTCACTTTGGAGCTCCAGTGCTGTGATGAGCATTAAGAGAAAATGCTGCAGAAAAATGCCAGAAACCCTACTTAGAAAAATCATTGAGAACGCTGTGTTTTGTATTCTGCCAAATTACCCTCCCTGCTGCATCTACTGGCAAAACGTGGCTTGACTCCAGCTCAGCCCAGTAAGAAACATGGACTGCAACGAAGGGACGTTTTTAAAACCATTGTTTTACATTTTGTTTGATATTTTAAGTATGTGTTTTCTTGGCATCAAACTTTTTATCCATTTAAGTTTATTACATTATTATTTAAACTTCTTTTAGCTCCGTATATTGGTTGTACTTACATTGGTTTTATATGTTATATTGGTTTAAATTAGAATCTCTATTTATATGTCTTAGTTCATTCTCCATGTTCTTCTTAACATTTAGGATATATTTATAGTTATGATTTTAAATGTTTTTTTATGTATATTATATATTGTTTTTTAGCCATTAATGCCCCTGAGGAAGGTTGTTACGAAACACGGCCAGTGTCGGGCCAGTGGCTGAAGTGGATTAATTCAATAAAAGTTTTCAATTTTTACACGTCGCTTCGTTGCAGTCCACGTTTCTTACTGGGTTGGTCTTTGCACGTGGACTCGTGCTTGGATTGTTGGACCTTTGACTCCAGCTCAGTTCATAAATGGAAAAGAACCATGTTGGAAGAACACTGATTCCTACTCATTCAGTGCAGCAACACCTGCCCTTTCCTGATGCTCCATTGAATGTTTCTGTGGCTTTGTGAAGTTATAGGAAATGATCTTAAAACAAAGAAGTTGACACTCTCGAAGAGCACTTGACTGCTTGTGGATGGCATTCTTAGCAATGGACATCCATTCAGCTTGACTTCTCACCCTGAAGTAGCCCGCAAGTCTCAGCCCCAGTTCCCACGCCACTGCTGCTGCCATGCTGGAGCAGGCTGGCTCAAGCATGTCCCTACCTCCTCTGCATTTCCAGTCCTGAACATCAATGTGCTCCTTGCTGCAATGGCACCTTTTCCAGTGCCCG
This sequence comes from Ichthyophis bannanicus, assembly GCA_033557465.1. Taxonomy (NCBI): domain Eukaryota; kingdom Metazoa; phylum Chordata; class Amphibia; order Gymnophiona; family Ichthyophiidae; genus Ichthyophis; species Ichthyophis bannanicus. The sequence goes on from CM066032.1 coordinate 1,075,179,970, forward strand.
TGGGAGCAGCCTGTTCTGTGGGCTGAAGAGGGGGATCATGGCCAACAATGCAGTGGTGTTCAGTGCTTGCGGGAACAGCCTGTCCTGCAGGCCGAAGAATAAAGCACACTCCGCTGCTGGCCACGATCCTCTTCTTTGGCCCATGGAACAGGCAGCTCCCGTGGGCACACATCACCACTGCGCTGCTAGCCTTTGGCATCCTTGAACACTGGCGCCCCCCTACCATGCTTACCTAGCCTGCTTACTGGGTAGTGCTGGCCCTGAATTCAGGTGAGGTCTTCTGCAAAAGGCTTCACTTCCGTTGGGAGGGGTTTCTTCAATTTCTGAACTGGGTTTACATGTGCCTCTACCTTTTTGCATCCTGTGCGGCTGCATCGCTCGCACCTGCCTAGGTATGGTCCTGACTATGTACCAATCATGTACCACAAGTCAGCCTCTTCTATAACTGCATCATAGATCTGAGCATCTATTTTCCAAGCCATGGGGATTAGTAAACCTAGTTTTCTAAATGTTGCCCTTTCTTCTCATTTTTCTACAGGCGTTTAATGTTTTATTTAACTGAAGAGTTTTACTTACATAAGAACATAAGATATGCCATACTGGGTCAGACCAAGGTCCATCAAGCCCAGTATTCTGTTTCCAACAGTGGCCAATCTAGGTCATATGTACCTAGCAGTTTCCCCAAGGGACACAGGTTCCACAATGCTTGTATTGGTTCAAGCACTGATATCCTGGGTCCCTTCTTAATAATGGTTTATGGACCTTTCCTCCAGGAACTTGTCCAAACCTTTTTTAAACCCAGCTGCACCCATCCCTATAAATCCTAGTGTAATGCCACCCTCAATAAGTTAGTCAGTCTGTTCCAGTAGATACTCCATTCCTTCTTCCATAGATGGAAGCTATCTCTGCTCAGCATCCCTTGGAAAATCATTCCATGGTCCAGGAAAACAAAACACTTTTGTTGACACCCTCCACAGAGCCACACATTTATCTCCAGACTGTGAGCTTCTCTGCCTTGGACTTTATGCTCAGCTGGGAAGATTGAAAACACCATCTGTGCACCTATTTGCTTCAGACTTTCCCAGAGCCATGAAGTCACTTCTGATATGTTCAGGGAAATACTTAGCGATATCTTTGGGCCAGCGTGGATAAGCAGCATCAGATAATAGTCAGTAGACTTGATGAGGTCTCCGTAATCTCTCCATAATGTCTCAGATCTTGGCACCTGGAAGACCGCACACTTCCCAAGATGATATTTCTGTTCTGCTGGTGGATACCGCCATGCCTCTTAGAAGGGTGTCACCATCCACCATTACCTTTCATTTCCTAGGCACTGTGGCATCACCCTTGAATGTCCCATGTCCCACCCTCTTTTTGGATGGATAATTTTGTCTATATAATGATTCAAATGGTGAAAATTATCTGTTCAAACAGCCCAGATTTAAAAAAAAAAAAAAAAGCATATATGTGGTCAGCCTTACCACCCACCATTTAATATCAACCTGAATATATTTTAGTGTGGGGTTTTGATACATTTTTTATTTTTGTCTTTGAACTAATTTCTTTTTGAATGACAACAAATCACTACCGGTTGCTTTGATATGGAGTGGAGGAGTAGCCTAGTGGTTAGAACACTGGCTTGGTAACCAAGCAACCAGGGTTCAAGTCCCACTAGCACTCCTTGTGGCCTTGGGCAAGTCACTTAACCCTCCATTGCCTCAGAAGAAAGGCCTGGCAATCTACTTCCAGTGACACTGCCAAGAAAACCCAGGAGCTTCTGGGTCGCCAGGAGTCAGGACCGACTCAAAGGCACACATTGCATTGCTTTGATATAGGGGCATGTTTACTAGAAGTTAATGGGCGTTAAATGTCATTGTGTCATAAAAATAAAAGGGCTCTGGGCACTTAACACACATTAAATCCTTTAGTAAACATGCCCCTAATTTTAAAAAAATCTAAAGTGACAAAACAGCAAGGGAAACCGTAAACAGCACAAAAAAAGTTCATCTGATTAATAAAACATAAAACAACAATATAAATTGACCTAATTAAAAGCGACACAACTTGGCCATATTTTGGCACATTGCCTACATCTCTGGTCTATAGACAAAATGAATAAAAACAAAAAAGGCTCACTATTCTTGTAAAAATATCAAGAGGATAATCTGTATCTCATAGTTAACATGGTGCCATGCTATCAGCACATGGTAATTCCTACTTTTTACAGCTAATGCAGCTTAGTAAATAGGTGCCAAAGTGATTAAAGTCTAAGGAGTTGATATTTGAAGACATTTAGGCAGTTTGCACTTTAATGCCGTTCAATGGAGTATTCAGAGGCACTACCATGGTCAATACTATTGAATATGCCTAGTTTGTGCCACTGAACACCTCGATGCTAGCTGGCTTGTATCAGGGTATTGCGGGGATAGCATCCAGGAAAGGTTAGGCAGGAAAAAGGCTGGCCTAACTTTACCTGGTTAAGGATAACTGTTATCAACTGAATATCATAGATAACTGGTTAGCTAAATTGCTAACCGGGCAACCCAAATATTCAATGATGGTGGTCAGATATGACCCTGGCATTGAATATCTGGGTTCAAGTTAAAACGGCAACATCCAGCTGCTATAAAAATGCTGGCTGCTGCTATTGAATATCGAGCCTTAACACTAGAAGCCCCAAAAGGAATTTTACCTAGAAACCCCAAAGTGCGTCAATTGCCGCATTATCACGACGACTTCGTTTAGCATGAAATGCAGATGTGAATTAATGTGAAGTTACTTATTTGTTAAATACGTGCAGTATGTGACATCATTGCATGATGTCATTGTGTGTTTATTGTTTGTAATGTCAGAGTAAAACTGTAAACAGTGATTGAGATGCGCCACCTAGAGGGAACATGAATTTATACCTAGAAGCCCCAAAGTACGTCAATTGACGCATCCAAGACAATTGAGTGCGTCAGTTGATGTACTTTGGGGCTTCTAGGTATAAATTTATTTTCCCGCTAGGTGGTGCATCTGTCATTAATTTTCGATGCACATATTTGAACATCTTGACCTTGCTAACAAAGTCATGGAACATGACTGACATGGTTCTAGCAGTGGTGCTGGTATACAACTTCAAAAATGCATTTGTGTCAATTGACGCACTTTGGGGCTTCTAGTGTTAAAAGGCTATTGATGAGATTTTCCAACACATCTGCCTCATGTACATGTTTCCCAGACACACACATTCCTTCCCCCACACATGCTCCTAAATACACTAAGGCACTCCACTTAAGACTCCCTTACAGATATACAACCTCCTTCCCCAATTCACCTTGCTGCCTTGATAAAACAAGCACACACTACCCTCAAACACAGACATACATACACTTGCCTCCAAAACCTAGTCCTACATACATCCATCAGGTCTGTACACCTTCAGTGCCCAGCACCACCACACAACCCGCCTCCATATACCCTACCCTCCACATCCCACAATTACGTGCACACACAGCACCCCACTTCACATGCACATACACATTGGCACCCTGCCCCAGGCACAGACACCCTGCCTTCAGACAAACATACGTGACCTAGACACACCCCACTCAGTCCCACACCTATCTAATCTAATGTAATGTAACAGAGTTTTATATACTGCAATGATCCCAATTAAAAATAAGGTTCTGTGCAGTTTAACAACAAGAAAAAAAATATTTAAAAAGAAATAAAGAACAGTAATCCCTATTAAATAACCAAGTTGTCAAACTTTTACGGAATTGACATAAAGAAGGGATACGTTTCAGTTGTTTAGGTAATTCAGACCACTGTTGTGCCGCCATGAAAGGGATTGTATACACGAAGCATGATTTTGAGCAACCTAAATTCTCTCACATATACCAGACATCTCAAACTCAACCAGACACCTCACCCAAGACACACTGTCAGCCAACTACATAGACATACACTTGCATACATAGCCCCCTCACACATACACCCACACGCCATCGCCCACTTGGGTAGGAATGTAAGAATATGGATAGAATTAGTGATGTTTCTGATTGTCATGATTCCAAGCGGACCTGGCAGTTCTTGGCCAGGGACAAATTTACTGGCCTTGCTGTAGCCATGGAATTGTTGGAGATAATGAGTCCTGAGCATATCTAATGACCATACTGGGACTATTATTATTATTATTATTATTAATCATTTATAGAGTGCTACAAGGTGTATTAAGTGCTGTACAGACACGCAAGTAGATGCTCGTAGAGCTTACAATCTAGAAAACAAACATACAATACAATACAAGAAATAAGGGCAATAAAGTGATGAAACACAAGGGAAGGAGACTAGGATCCAAAGACGACCTCAAAGAGGTGAGCTTTGGGCATGAACTTGAAGAGGGAGAAAGAGGAGATTTGACGTAAGGACAGGGGACGCTTGTTCCAGGCAAAAGGAGCAGCAAGGTGAAAGGAACAAAGCCTGGAGGTGGTACAAGAAGAAAGGGGCAGAGAGAGAAGGAAGGCAAAGGAGGAATGGAGATCAAGAGGAGGGGTATAGGGAGAGAGGAAACGTAAAGAGGAGCAGCAGAGTGAATCCATTTATAGGTCAGGAGAAGTAGCTTGAATTGAATACAGTAGCAGAAAGGGAGCCAGTGAAGGGATTTCAAAAGAGGAGTTATGTGAGTGTAACAAGGCTGGTGGAAAATTAACCGCACAGCAGAGTTTTGAATAGATTGAAGAGGGAAAAGATGACACTGAAGAAGACCAGCAAGGAGGAGATTGTAGTAGTCAAGATGGGAGGTAATTAAGGAGTGGGCAAGAGTTTTAGAAATGTGATCAGAGAGGAAGGGGCGAATCTTGTTAATGTTAAAAAGAAAGAAATGACAGGTTTTAGCAAGTTGTTGAATATATGAGTAGAATGAAAGAGAGGAGTAAAAAATGACCGCAAGGTTATGAGCAGAGGAAACAGGAAGAAGAGGAGTATTATCAATAGAGATGGAGAAAGGAGGAAGAGGGGAGGATGGTTTAGAGGGAAAAACAAGACGCTCAGTTTTTAGCCATGTTCAGTTTCAGATGGCGGTGAGTCATCCAGGCAGCAATGTCAGACAAACAAACAAAGATACATGCCTGAAGGGCAGGAGAAATGTCAGGTGAAGATATATAAACTTGAGTCATATGCATAAAAAAGATACTGAAAGCGGTGGGAAGAGATGAGTGCACCAAGGGACTGTGTATAGAGAGAGAACAGGAGTGGACCAAGCACAGCCCCTTGGGGTACACCAACAGAGAGGGATGGCAGAAGAGGAAGTGCCATGTGAACAAACACTAAAGGAGCGATTAGACAGATAGGAAACAACCCAGGACAGGACAGAGTCTCTAAAACCAAGAGAGGATAATGTGACAACGAGGAAAGAGTGATCAACAGTATCAAAGACAACAGAAAGGTCAAGAAGAATAAGAACTGAGTAAAGGCCTTTAGACTTGGCTAGGAACAAGTTACTGTAGACTTTGGCAAGAGCCATTTCAGTGGAAAGAAGAGGACGAAAGCCAGACTGGAATGGATCAATGAGGGAATGTGAGGAGAAAAAATCGAAGCAGCAACAAAGAACAGCACATTCAATGAGTTTGGAGATAAAAGGGAGAAAGGAGATGGGACGATAATTGGATGGAGCAGTAGGGTCGAGAGGGTTTTTTGAGAAGAGGAGTGATCATAGCATGGTCATAAATAGCAGGAAAGGTGGCAGTGGAGAGAAAAAGGTTGATAATATGAGACATGGCAGGGATAACGGAGGATGAGATGGAGTTGAGGAGGTGGGGATGGGATCAGAGGAGCAGGAAGTTGGCTTAGCGGATGAAGAATGGAGGCCTCATCAAAGATAATAGAAAAGGATGAGCGGGTGGGAGAATTTGTGGGGAAAAGTTGAAAATGGAGAGTGGAAAGAGGAGTTGAAGAAAAATTAGTAGGGAATTGAAGAGAAATCTTATTGACTTTATCATGGAAATAGTTGGTGAGGGTTTGGGCTGAAAAAGAAGGAGGAAATGGAGGAGGAGAGGTGCCTTAAGAAGAGAACTGAGAGTGCAGAAGAGATGACGGTTGGGTAAATAAAATAGTTTTGCTTTGTGAGTGAAATGGCAGACTGGAAAGAAGTAAGCATGAATCGAAAGTAAAGGAAATCAGAAAGAGAGTGAGATTTAAGTCAAGTGCATTCAGCAGAACGGGCACAGGAGCATAGGTAGTGGGTAATAGAAGACAGCCAGGGTGAGGTGAAGTACTCCTCGCAGGGCGTTCTATTGGAGGAGCAAGAGTATCCACAGTGGAGGAGAGAGTGGTGCTGTAGGAGATTATAGCCTCATTGACATACTTATAGGACAAAGAGAAAGAGATGATAGTTGATAGAGACAGTGGATCAATAGCATGAAGATTCCTAAAATGATAGGAGGAGATAAGGCAAGAATGTGGTGGGGAGTAATGAAGACAGAAGCTTAAGAGGTGATGGTCAGATAGAGGAAGAATTGAGGTGAGGAAATTGGAGGGTAAAAAATTAGAGTAGAAAATAAGGTAAAGGCAGTAACCAAGCCGATGAGTGGGGGTGGATAAGAAAAGCTGAAGGTTGTAGGAGGAAGTAAGGGAAAGGAGTTTAAGAATCTGTGAGGAAGGAAGAAATGGGCTTGTCAGGGGGTCTATAGATAACAGTGACATGAAGAGGAAGGGAACAGAAAAGATGAATAGAGTGGTATTCAAAGGAGAGGAAGGTGTGGGACTGAGGTAGGAAGAGGAGTTGAAATTGACAAGAGGGAGAAAGTAGAAGGCCAACTCAACCACCGTGGCCAATGGTATGAGGGGTGTGGGAAAACTGGGAGCCACCAGGAGAGAGGGCAGCGACAGAAGCTGTCATTAGGGAGGAGCCAGGTTTCAGTAAGAGCCAGGAGATGAAAAGCATGAGAGAAGAAGAGATCATGGGTGAGAGTTTATTGGAAATGGAATGGACATTCCATAAAGCACAAGAAAAGGGGAGAGGAGAGGGGGAAAGGAGAGGGATATGGATGAGAGTGCCTTGGTGTAGAGAAGAAGATGAAGGGTGAACAGGATTGGGATTGATATCACCAGAGGACAAAAGGAGAAGAAGAAAAAGAGAGTGAGAGGGAGAGAGGAGGCAGCATGGCAGGAACGAGAATGAGGGAATGAAAGTGAGGAAGGACAGGGAAGAATATGAGGGAGGAGATGGTAATGCTCAAGAGCAGAGAAGAGGGTGGAAGAGAGGAACTTGTAGGAAATAGGGATGGTAGGAGGGCGGAAAGAGAAAGGAAGGGATAAGGGTTTGCAGAATAAGGGAAAAAGATTAGGAAGGAGCAGAAAAAGGGATACAGAGTTAAGAGGAGCCATAGATTACATTGAAGAGAGATAGCAAGAAAATGGGAGCTAACCATAGGGAAAAAACCCAAACCACCAAAGTCGTTGAAAGTTAAACCTGTGGTTGATGTCAGGGTGACTTACACAGTATAAGAGGCTGTGTTTCTCTGAGTCACAGATGACTTTAGCTATAGGAATGACCTAAGCTCAGCAGTTCCACGGGAAGGACAGCGTTCCACAGCAAACAATATGATCCTCTGAATGTATCATAAACAACTACAGGACAAACAGAGCAGGATACAAAAGTCCACCGTGGAGGCACAATTTATTTCAACAGAGAATTATCCAACAGAGAGATGAGCCTGACACGAGTTTCAGGTGGGAGCCTTCGTCAGGGGACAAAACCTCTGAAATTATAATAAAAAGATACAAATAAATAAAATCATATATATGCTAGTCATAAACTAAAAAGCTAAATTAAAAAACAAAGTATCAAACATACTAGAAAAACTCAAAACGTTTAGATTATAGAGCAACATCTATATGCTAAAAAATCAGATAAATCTTAGATGCCATATTTTATAACATCTGCATAGAGTAAAATCTAAACAAAACCATTAAAAGCAAAAATAAAAACATGATAAAAACATTTATCATGGCGGCGAATACTGTGTATACCATGGACTGCCCGAAGAACAAACCAGTCTGTACTAGAGGAGATCAAACCTAAGCTTTCTTTAGAAGCTCAGATGACAAGACTTCGACTTTCATACTTTGGACACATCATGCGGAGAGAGAGATCATTAGAGAAAGACATCATGCTTGGCAAGATAGAAGGTCAACGCAAAAGAGGAAGGCCAGCTATGAGATGGATCGATACAATAACAGCAGCTACGGGTACCAGTCTGTCAACAATGAGCCGCCTGACTGAAGACCGAACACAATTTGGAATGGCTATCCGGAGGGTCGCCATGAGTCGACTCCGACTCGACGGCACTTAACAACAACAAAAACATTTAAACAACAAAATCATATACTAAGCTGACATTTGCAGAAAATTAATGTGTATAAAAGCCTAAAATTAAACAACACATAAGTGAAGCAAGTAAGTAAATAAATAAAACAATGGAAGGGTACAAAGGAGACCTAAAATCCATGGAGTAACTCACCAGCTGCTACTTCTAGCAGTCAACAATGTAGAACCTAAAAGCATAAAACAAATGTTAAGAACAAAGGAACAATAAAGGAGTATTGGCATATTATGTGTATAGAAAGACCAGAGCTCATCGGATCACATTTGAAACAGGTGCAATGCAATCCTACATGCAGAAGCCACATCGAAGACTCTCTTCAAATAGTTGCAGGAGGTGTGCTGACATCATTCACAAAGCTGTATTGTAGGGAGGTGAACCCTGGAGGTCTTGGACAGCTAATGGTGAATCAAAAATGTATCAATCACAGTAATATACTGTACTGTAAACGGGACTGCGATATAGATTACCCAACCACAGCAGGGCAGAGATAACATAAGTACTTTGTAGTTCATTCATGAAGAACATGCCATTATCATTAAATAATGAAACTGACTGTATCTGATGTAGTCTGTCATTAAGGACATTAAAGGTTGCAAACCAACCTCAACGATAAAAGCCATTAGATAACCATGTTGTAAAAAATCCCTGAACAACCAAAGTGAAAGAAGGAACTCACTGACTGGTCATGCCCTGCACTCTAGCAAAGATTCACCTTCTCCCGCCCCCATCTAGGCTTCCCCATACATACGCTGTCGTAATACAGGGGTGCCTTTGGCAGGCCTGGCAGAGGAGGCTGTAGCAGGGATGGCCTCCCCAAGATGACGTTCATTGCTGCTATTCATGGAATGGACAGTCCCCATGTTCACCCTCCCTCTGCCCTGCCACCAGTCATGCACATCCTGCGCTTGCAGGCCCCAATGCCAATGCGTCTGGCCCTAGCACATGATACTGTCCTTACAGTACCAGAGCTTACCCATACCCTCTGCCCCTTCCTCTATCCCTGCCACTGCAACAGGTCAGCGTGCCTGGCCCTCCCTGGGGGCACAGGAGCACTGGATGCCAGGGTTGGCAGGGATCACACATACCCCCCACACTGCATACATGGTGGGGCTGCACTATGCACCTGTGCCTGCACTACCTAGGCAATACCCCATGAATCCTGCGGCACCCACTAGAGCCAACAGTAAGGATAGACAGTGAGACCAGCGGTTGGGTGTACATCGCTTTATTTTTATATACATGGGTTGCCCCTGCCACGCACATGTGGCTGTACTGACCCTTTTACAGACCTGCCTGGCCGTTGCACAGCCCGCATGTCCAATGTGACCTACAGGGTACCGGGTCCACTGCCCTGGAGAGCCGGATGGGAATCTGAGGGCCTCAGTGAGCCAGCGCACCTCCTGGGACAGGGCCTGGAGGTTGCCACAGATGCCCTGCAGGTGCTGTGCAATGAGCTCCAGGGGTCCCACATGAACAGCATGGCCCCGGACCTTGGTCCCCTCTGTGTCAATGATGTGCTGTGGGGTTCTGCGGCCTGCAAAAGCAACTTGTGGCTCATTGCACAGCCCCAGCCCATGGCACCTGACACATGGGGCACTCGCATCCCCACCCTCCTCCCCATGCCCACTCCCTCCCACACATCCCTCCCCCCACTCAGACCTGGTCCCCCTTCCCCCCCTGTTCACCTCCTTTCCCCTGATCACTCCCATTCCAACGTTCCTCCACCTACACACTGCCATCACCCTTATCTCCCCCTGCACACTCACATCCTCTTTCCCTCCCCCTGCTCGCTCACATCCTCTCCCATCTCCCTCTACCCATCTTCACTCACTCCTGCTACACTCTGCCCACTCCCAGCCCTGCATCCCCAGACTCTGGCCCTCACCTCCTCCTGCCGCAGACCAGCACTGGGTGGCATATCCCTCTGTTTGCCCTCCTCGAAGGAGTCTCTCTCCTCAGCACCCTCTGCCTTCTTGGGGGCACCCACCCAGTTGGTCTCCAGCTCGCCGCCCACTGCCCATGCTGATTCACTACCCTGGCACAGGGCCTGCCACAGTGTGGTTCCCCCCACATCCCCCAAGGTGCTATCCTGTCCTTCTACCTCAGAGGAGTTGGGTTCCACTGTGAGTGTCAGGGTGACCACTTCCTCCTCCCCACTCTCCCCTGGGGGGGAGCTGGATAGCATAATGGGGCTGCATGTGCCTGTGGTTGTGGCCCCATGAATTCCATGCCGGGGCTGCTCAGGGTGGGGCCATGGTTCCTGCCCACCTGTGTCTGCAGCTGCCCCAGTGCCTCTCTGGGCATCTCCTCTGCCTCCTCCTCGCCTTCATCCTCCGCCTCCTCTTCCTCAGCCTCCTCTGATGCAGGGGGCGGGGATATAAGGGGGTATGCATCAGTGGCAGTAATTGGGGGTGCATGACAGACGAGTTACAACCACATTATCTGTCTGCAGTCTCCCCTGCATTGGGTGAGCTGGGTTATGCTGGGGTGGGTAGGGTGCTCTCACGGTGCCTGCTCCCGCTGCAGCTGCCGGCAGATGTGGTTGAGCAAGTGGGGTCATGTGCGCCGGATGGCCCTATAGTGCACACGGTACGCTTCTGTGTTCCTCATGATATGGAAGCATCTGTGGACATAAACAGTGGTATGCTACATGGGTGTCTGTGTTTCCTCCCTCACAGGTCTGTCCCTGCCACTGCCTGCTATCCATCCACCTGTGGATGCTGGAGCTGGACCCATTGTGTTGCTACATTCCATGTGCTACCTCTCCTTGGACTGCAGCTGGCCCTGTGCCCCCTTGCCTCCTGCTTCATGTGTGACTGCAGTGTATACTGGCCTGTCCATGGACTGAGGGCCACGGGGATGGTGGTGCACTGCCCAAATGGGGCTGCCTGACCTGTTCCCTGTGGGACCTGTGCTTTCTGTGGCTCGTTCGGTGGTGCCCATTGTGGCCATTGGATGCTGTTCTCAGACCTGTTGTTGCTATCTGTCACCTGTGCATGGCAGCATAGTTTCTGGAGTGTGGGGAACATTGTGGAATTGCACTATGCCTTTCCTGTGCATGTCTGTCTCTGCCTGCCTGTGCTGGGCTCATTACCACTGATGGTTTGTATGTACACTTCCTGCCTCCTGCTGGGGTGTGACTCTGGCCTACTGGTTTGGCCACTGTCCTGGGTGCTGGGGCAGGCATGTGGTCCCAACCTGCTTGGCTTTTTTTGGGTGTGCTGCTTGTGTGCCACCCACACTTTCTCTGTTCTGGGTTTTCATAGGTCCCTGTGGCTTTCTTAGGGCACAGTCTCTGCATGGTTTAGGTGTGCTGCACTCATGACAGTTGTGACCCTCACTTTTGCACAGGGATATATTGTATCTAATCCTCCCATCTCAACTTTATTGCTGCTGCTGTGTACTCTTCTGCAGGTCTGCGTGCGCCTGTCTTTGGACACAGCAGAGTGTCAGGGCAATTAGGGGTTTGCAGTTGCTTTATGGTCTGTGCTCTTACTGCCTTGTGCCCTGTGCTTGTGACTGGGCACAGCAAAGGGCAAAAGGGCCTGTCTGTTGGGGCTCTGACATCTGCTTTGGTCAGTGGCCTGGGTGCTGGGGGCCATGGGCTCCGCCCCCACTTGCACTGCTTGTTTTGAGCTGTCCTTTCACTTCACGCTCCATTGCCTGTGGAACTTTCCTGTTGCCATTCCTGCCTGTGCTGTACCATCTTCCATTTGCACAGCTTGGCATAGCATGATCTGGGAGTGTTGTTACACTGTCACATATGTGTGGGATGGTTGATGTGCTTCACAGTGTTCTTTCCTTGTGGTTTATCCCATTCTCTGCCTCATAGTGGTATTTTCTCCTTGGCATTCCACATTCCATGGGGACATTGTTGTGTGTGTTTGTGTTTTTCTATTTTTCTCTATAGGGTCATCTATCCCTGGTACCTGCTTCACCTACATATTCTTCTTAGAGGCACATTGTCTATGTACACTGTCTGGATCCTCCACACCCTCATTCACTTTGCTTTGGGTCTGCTCCCCTAACTCTGTGCACTGTTCATATTCCTGCCCTTGCCCAGCCTCCCCATCATCCCCCTTTTTACTGCACTCTCTATCCTTCCCTATTGTTTACACGTCTGTCAGCTTTCTGCTTTCTCTACTTACTGCACTAGGGTGGTCCTGATGTGCTCCCAGCTCCTGTGTGCTGCAGCAAGGGCTGGCCTTCTGTGCCCCATGGAAGCAGGGCTGCCTCCTCCTTCAGGACTAGCCTGCAGAACAGGTATGTCTCTGCTTTGGAGACGTTTGGGTGGCGTATGGCCATTTTACGAGTTCTGATGTGCGCTGGCCTGCGGGTGGGGGAAGGCATCACTCCATCCTGTTTCCTGTTGCACGTGGGTTACCGTGCAGGTCTGGACATTTTCAGATATCCACATGGACATACTGTCTGACACGCGATGCACATCTTGCTTGTTTGTACGTGTCTGCCGAGTAGATGGCACATCGCGCTTTGTACATCTTTTCACATATACGTTTTGCCACGTATTCCATGTTTGCGTGTACGTAGATTCCTGTGTGCATGGTCTACTAGATTAGTTGTGCACATTCACATCTTGTATGTTTTTCCTGGACCTCAACGCACCCATTGGAATAGGCCTCCAAATGGGGGAAAACAATAGTATCTGCAGCCTTCCATATCTTCAAATCAGGCATATAAAAAATGGATGCACTGCATTGAAGGGGGTCTTCGATGTGACGTCTGCATGTAGGATTGCTTTGCACCTGTTTCAAATGTTATCTGATGAGCTCTGGTCTTTTTATACACTATACACATATGATGCCGATAGACTCCTCTATTGTTCCTTTGCACTTAACATTTGTTTTATGCTTTTAGATTCTATATTGACTGCTAGAAATAACAGCTGGTGAGTTACTCCATGAATTTTTAGGTCTCCTTTGTACCCTTTCATTGTTTATTTATTTATTCACTTATTGATGTGTTTAATTTTAGGCTTTTATTCACCTTAGTTTTCTTTTTTTTTAAATTCTTTATTTTCGTTTTATAACAACAAAGGAAAAGGAAGACATACAGCTAAAAGACAGATACATAAAGTGTAATACATACACCAAAGTAAACCCCTGCCACCCCCCTCCCCCCTGCTTCTTCTCTAGAAAACTAATCATTCCCGAAGCGGGCGTGTACTTACATTATTGTGTTACAAAACCTAACGGTGATCTGAAACATGATGAGTGCACATTATACAGGCATGTTGGAGCAATGAGCAGATTGTACATAATCATTAAGCATCTGCCATTTAGACAAGCGAGAGTGAGGTTGGGCATGGGGAATAGCTCTCCGAGGTATCTGCTCATATTTACTATATAAGCAGACGAGGTTCCACCATTCATTGACAGTAAGTCGAGAGCTATCCTTCCAATTCCTCGTGATTAAGCATATGGCTATACCCAGCATGAAATCAAGGAGAAAGCGACCCTTCTTAGGAAGAGAGGGGACCTCCGCCACAGAGCGGAGTCCCACGATCTTCCAAGAGAGAGGTTCGTGAAGGTGTAAGATAAATTGAATACAACCCCAGACCCGCCCCCAATAAACCTGTAGTTGAGGACATTCATAAATAACATGAGCGAAGGTTCCCACAGCAGTATGGCAAGACCAACACTGGTCCCTAGCATTCGTGTTCCATTTGGCTATTTTTCTGGGGTATAAAAGCATCTGTGTGCAAAGAAGAAGAGAGTTTGGGTAACAGAGGCGGACCGGGAAACCCGCACTACTTTGCTCCAGAAAACGCTCCATTGCACAGGGGTTAAAGTGGTTTGCAGTTCGCGCTCCCAGGCTTGTTGGGCTCTAAAAGTGGCCGTGTCTGTACCCTGACATAATATTTTATAAAAGTTAGAGGCTACCCCATGTGTACTACTAATAGAGTGAACTATCTCTAATAGCCCGTCCTCAGTAGGGGCAGAGGGCGGCATGATTCGAGCACTTTTGAGGCAGTGTTGAAGCTGCATCAAGTGAAAGTAGTGTTTCTTGGAGAAAATCAGATCCGCAGCTTCCTGACTTAGGTAGCTTAGGATTTTCTTCCGTTTTATCGGATTATTGATTCCTTTTACGTTCAATGAGAAAATCTTACATGGTGCCTTCAATCAGTAATAGACATTTTAAGTGAGGGCGCTTGAAAACATACAACATAATCAGAATCTGTGCAACAATGACATAATCACCGAGTATTCTGGATAATACACCCCATATTGAAAAGTGTGTACCAAAGTATCTTAGAGAAGAAGCAAAACCCCCAAAGAATATGGCGACCATATGTCTGCGGGAGGAGGCCCTAGAGAGGAAATAGAAAGACATGAAAAAAAAAAAAGGAAAAGAAACACCAGAGTCCATAATTAACACTATCTCTGATACTCATCGAGGCTACTGTGGGTAGATGGAGTCGGGTCACAGATATCATCAAAAGTAAGGCAACAAACCGCCCTCGCCAGACTCTTTGCTGGGCTGCGGCAAATCCAATATGGCAGGTACAGCGGATATGAGAATACTTGCAGGAATATTCTGGAAGTCAGCGCATCAAGTCGGCTTCTTTGGAATCCAAAAACTCCGCTAGTAGATCAGGGTCCTCAAATGTTCTTGTCTGATTGTGAAGCGTGACTCGGAGCTTGGCCGGGTACATCAGGCCATAGCGTGCTTGTAGTTGTTGAAGCCTCGGCCGGAATTCCAGAAAGCGCTTTCGGCGGTCGACCGTGGGTTTAGCCAAGTCGGGATAGAAGGAGATCTTGTGGCTCTCAAACTCCATATGGCCCTTTGCCCGAGAGGCATTTAGAATTTGCTCAACGTGTTGATATCTCAAAAGTCGAAAAATGATAGGCCGCGGGGTCTTCCTGTTGAGCGTTATGCTTGTGGGTACACGATGAGCGCGATCGATCTCCAAATCTTTGGTAAAGGTGATTTGGAGCAGGGAAGGGAGGATTTTGCATAAAAACTCTTTCATGTCTCCCGATTCCGCTCCCTCCGGTATGCCCACGAGTCGTATGTTGTTGCGACGCGCTCTATTATTGCCATCTTCCACTTCTTTCTGCAAGGCCCGCACCTGACGTTCAACTTTGTCGAGTTTGGACAACCGGGCCGCATGGGAGTCCAATATGCTCTCCATTTTGTCCTGACGCGAAGAAAGCCCTTCTAGCTTGCTTTGCAGCACACCAAAATCTTCCCGCAGCGCTCGGAGTGCTTCACCGTTTGACTGCACGAGGTTTTTGACCCCTCTAATCTCTGCGAGGATTTCCTGCTGCATTTCGGGGCCCTCGCGCAAGGCCAGCCCCTTCTGCGGGGACGGAGGTTCAGTTTTGGAACGTTTGCCGTGAGAAGCCGCTGGAGATCCAAATTCCAAGCGCGTGGGTTTGGTCCCCGCCATCTCACCAATGTGCCCCGGCAAGATCAGAGTAGAAGTTCCAAGTATGTACGGTGTTAATTCAGGATTCTGAGTAGGCCTCTCGGGAGCCTCAGCGTTATGCGACCATCCCGCTGGACATCAGGCTCCGCCCCCCACCTTAGTTTTCTTCAAATGTCAGCTTAGTATATAATTTTGTTGTTTAAATATTTTTATCATGTTTTTATTTTTGCTTTTAATGGTTTTATTTAGATTTTACTATATGCAGATGTTATAAAATATGGCATTTTAGGTTTATCCAATTTTTAGCATATATATGTTGATCTATAATTTAAACTTTTTGAGTTTTTCTAGTATGTTTGATACTTTGTTTTTTAATTTAGCTTTTTTGTTTATGACTAACATGTATGATTTTATTTTTTTGTATCTTTTGATTATCTTTTGTTTCCTGCTCTGTTTGTCCTTCGTGTCACTGCAGGCAGTACAAAGACCTTCAAATGCAGATAACTTGGAAATTGGCAACGTGCTGGTGCTCCTGTATGTTTGTCCTGGACTATTTATAATTTATAGAGGTCTATTGCCAATAGAATTGATGCATCGCATGAAGCACATTGCGAGCAGGTATGTTATCGTAAGGGTTTTTTTTTTCAGCACAGGGTTTTGCAAGCGTAAGTTCCCCCTTACTGAAGAGCTACAGCATTTGCACAGGGTCTGATCGTAATGGGTTAATAGTGAGAGGAGAAGAGGTTCATGACATGCTCCAAAGGAAGCTATTAGGAAATAAATATATTTGTCAAAAAGCAAGTCCTGAGCTGGGGGATTATCTGTATTCTTCACCCTACTCTGAGGTGAGTGGGGAGTTAGGGAGAGCTGCTATGTACTAGGAAGTGGTTTCCTCGGAATCAGGAGGCCTATGGCATGAGTCAGAAGGGATCATAATGTAGTCTTTAATGTTTCACAGTAATACCCTGGAGTGTGAGAAGAAAAGGAGAGGGTGTAGTGAAGAGTGGCATATTCCAGAGAGAAATGTGGCTGAAAAGAGAATTTGGGGTCTTACCCATAGAAGAAGATTTTGGAATCCACTGGAGTCATCTGCTACCAGATTTTGTCTTTATCTGTGAGGTTCAAGTATTTAAACTGTATCAAGAACATCCCTGATTGATTTCTTGTCTTCTAAGGCTGTTGGCTCCGCCTTTCCAAGTATTCACCAGGAGATTTGCGTTGAATAACCCAACCAGTGTGTATTGGGGTTGTTTTCTTTTTGTGACTTTACTGATCAGGATCAGTGTTGGGGGGGAACCACAAAGTTAGGGTTCTGGAATATTATTTCCTCCCCATCTTCCCATCTGGTTATGTCCTCATATACCCCTCCCTGCTGCAGCGTCAGGAAAAAGAGGCATTTCAGGGTTGCACAAGTCTTGCACATCCTGATATTTGCAGTTCAGTTTATTTAATATCCTCAGACTCTTCATTTTTTACCTTTGAAGAGAGACAACCATCAGGTAATTAATCCTTCCTTTACAGAAACAAACAAAATGCTAAGAGAAGTATTTGTGCTATTATCGGAAATAGAAATATGCACAATTAGACCCTCTGAAACAGCAGGTGGTATGAAAAATGACCAGAAAGGGGAATGTTGTTTAAATTCTTTCATTGCACATATTATTGAAAAATGCTTAGCAGTGGGGAATTTATAACACCTGCTTGCTAATAATAATTTAGCATCTTCACAGTCTACACTAATTAGATTTTAGTGGTTCTACTAGGTCAGTCAATAAAACTTTATTATAGTGCAATATTTAAATCTACAAAATTATTCCACGAGGAGCCTTAAAAGAAGCTCCTAAATGTTGCCCTGCATGTTTCAGAACTTTTTCACATGCAAACTTTCAGGACACAGATCCCCCCCCCCCCCAGCTGAGATCAGACGAGGATATTCACAGTGAATATGTATAAGATGCATTTGCACACAATGGAGATTGTACATGCAAATGAATCTCATGCATATTCAGTGCACATAGCTCGACAGCCTAACTGGTTTGCAACACCTGAAGATTGAAGTTGCCAAACTCAACAGCTTGGGGATGAGTCCCAAGGTGGTGAACTGGATCAGAAATTGGTTGACTGACAGATGACAGAAGGTGATGGTAAACGGAACCCACTCAGATGAAAAGAAGGTGATTAGCGGTGTGCCCCAAGGATCAGTCCTGGGACTGGCACTGTTCAATGTATTTGTGAGTGATATTACTGAAGGACTGAATGGAAAAGTCTGTCTTTTTGCAGATGACATGAAAATTTTCAACAGAGTGGACTCCCCTGAGGGAGTGGATAACATGAGGAAAGATCTACAAATGCTGGAGGAATGGTCTAATGCTTGGCAGTTAAGATTTAATGTGAAGAAGTGCAGTGTCAGACACTTGGGAAGCAGAAATCCAAGGGAACTGTATGCGATAGGGGGTGAGAGATTGGTGTGCATGGACCAGGAGAAGGACCTCAAAATTATTGTTTCTGATGATCTCAAGGTGGCGAAACAGTGTAACAAGGCAGTGGCAAAAGCCAGAAGGATGCTGGGTTGCATATAGAGAGGAATTACTAGCAGAAAGGAAGAGGTACTAATGCCACTGTACAAGTCACTGGTGAGGCCTCACTTGGAATATTGTGTTCAGTTTTG
Source organism: Ichthyophis bannanicus (assembly GCA_033557465.1). Classification (NCBI taxonomy): domain Eukaryota; kingdom Metazoa; phylum Chordata; class Amphibia; order Gymnophiona; family Ichthyophiidae; genus Ichthyophis; species Ichthyophis bannanicus. The sequence continues at coordinate 1,075,198,400 of CM066032.1, forward strand.
GAGACCGTTATCTCGCAAAGGATATAAAAAGGCTGGAAGCAGTTCAGAGGAAGGCGACCAAAATGATTTGGAGCCTGCGTCAGAAGACTTATGAGAAGAGACTTGAAGACCTAAATATGTATACTTTGGAGGAGAGGAGGGACAGGGGAGATGTGATTCAGACCTTTAAATACTTAGGGCTCGATTCCAGTGTGGAGGTAGAATCCCTCTGTGCGCCTGGCTGGACCCGGATGCACCACGATTCTGATCCCGCAGGGCATGTCTAGCCCCGCGGGATTAGAATCGTGAACAGGCCTTTATGTGCAGGGCTGGACCCTGATTCTGTCTGGCCTGCATGTACAGGCCTTCCCCAACTAACTCAGTCAGGGCTTTTAAATGGAGCTGCAGCACCATGTGTCTGGTTGCCATGGCACCACAGTTCCATTTAAAAGTCATGATCCCCGGCTGCTGGCCTCCAAATTGTTTTCCCCAGAGCCCGACCCCCGATCTGGCCTCCCAGGGCCAGGGTCGGGCTGCGGGGAATGCTCTCCGCCCTCTCCCACTGCTGCCATGCCCCAGGCCCACCAATCCCGCCACATTGGGAAGTTATTCCACCTCGGAGATGGAATAACTTCCCCGTTCAAGTCGCTGGCCCCGGACATACAGGGCAAATTCAAATGTCGGTCCTGTACGTCCGGGACCGGCGACCACCCACTTCCTGCCCCTGATCCTCCCCTTTCCCGCTCATCTAACTTCCCTGTACAATGTGCGGGGAAGGAGGATGGGGCCAGGAATGGCCACAAATAGCAGGGATGGATGTCAAAATGGGACATCCATCCCCGCTATTCGTGGCTCGGAATGACCCCCTTAAAGAGTATTAACGAACAAACAAACCTCTTTAAAAGACAGGGAAGCTGTAAAACTAGAGGGCATAACATGAAGCTCCAAGGGAGTAAACTGAAAGGCAATGTCAGGAAATACTTTTTCACTGAAAGGGTGGTGATTGCTTGGAATAACCTTCTGATGGAAATGGCGGAAGCAAATACAGTGACAGAATTCAAAATGACATTGGACAGACACAGTGGCTCCCTTTATAGCAACAGGATAAAATCAAAATAAAACTTAACTGTCTCTTATATCTAAACAAATAGGGGGTGACCTACACGGAGCGGCGGATACAACCCCTAAACAAAGGCATGTGGAGGGGTGACCTGCAGGGAGCGGCAGGTGCACCTACTCTTGTCGCCTTGCCGGGCAGACTAGATGGACCATACTGGTCTTTATCTGCCCTCATATACTACAAGTTACTATGTTAGACCTTTTGGAGGTAATTCTATAAGGAGATGCATAGGATTACGCGCCATCAGTGCACGGAAGTCATGTATTTTCCATGAACTATATGAGGAGATGGGCCTTTATGTGCATACTTTAGGTCAGAGGTTCCCAACTCCAGTCCTGGAGGGCCAAACACCATTCAAGTTTTCAGGCTGTCCCTAATAAATATGCATGTGATGCATTTGCATGCACTGCCCCCATTGTATTCAAATGTATTCATGCATATTCATTAGGGGCAGCCTGAAAACCTGAATGGTGTTTGGCTCTCCAGGACTGGAGTTGGGAACCTCTATTTTAGGTGGTTGCTATTCTGTGAGTGCCTACGTCAGGCTGATGGTGCATACTTGTGTGGGTGTGCATAGGGGTGGAGCTGGGGTGGAGTTATAAAATACTGGAACTGATGCACATTCTTTAAAAACGTAAGTGCAAGCATTTACGCCAACTCTGGGGCTGGTGTAAAGGTTCATGCCTAGATTTTGTGCATGCTTTTGGACATGTATGCCCTTATTTTATAAAGAAAAATAGGTGCCCACTTTTCTTTATAAAATAGACTTCACTTTAGGCATGTTCTGGGTGCCTAAAACTGGGCGCACGGTTATAAAAGTGGCCTCTTGCTTTCAGTCTTGGCCATGGCTTCTCCCCAATTTTAGAGCTGTGTCCTGATTTCCACCTGTTTATTTATTTTTATTTATTTAACAGGTTTTATATACCGCTTTATCATTTCATGTTTGGTAGCCTCCTGTCCCAATTCCAGCAATGGGGTCAAAGGGGATAGAAAAAAAAAGTAACATCAATGTAGTGCTTTGAATGTGTCCGTTTTTACAATTTACATCCATTATCTTTATATTTTACACAGTATGGGGGAAATGCATCACCTTTTCCATGTATCCGTCCATTTGTCAGCCTGGAAGTCATCTTGTTGCTGCCATGAGCTGGATGGGAGAGGCAGGGTAATGACTCCTCTTCTTTCCTCCATGCATTCTTGCTCAAACCTGCAACTAAGGTATCCCTTCCCCCAGGGCTGGCCCAACCATCAGGCAAACTAGGCGGTCACTTAGGCCAGTAGCTTCTGGGGGTGGGTGGGGATGGCAAAGAGCAGGGCATTCAAAGCTAAACAATAGATTCTTACAACTGGAAAGAGGGGGGGGGGGGGTGTGAGACTTAAGGTTTGAACCAACTGGGACCAGTCCTGCCTTGGACTGCCCCCCTCCCCTTGGATAAGTATCCCTGATTTGTCTGCAAAAATTCTGGCAACCTTAGCATTGAGGTTCCTACTGATGTGGCCCTTCTCTTTTCCACCATAGTCGCAATGCTTTTTACACTGTCTTTTCTCACTATTAGGTTTATTTGCTCCATAATTAAGACTCAAACGCTAACACAGACAGTGGCCCAGTTCAGGAAATGTCCTAGAATCATGTCAGAAGCAGAAACAAACCCAATGAAACTGACAGACTCCCTTCCCCACCAGAAAGCAGCAGGATCTAGTGTACTGGGTCAGCTCACCTCCCCACAGCCCAAGGTTGCCACATTTCAGGATTTATTTATTTATTTATTACAATTTCTTATATACCGCGCTATTCGGTATCAGCGCGGTTTACATCATAACACAACGACCGTAACAACAAGCTGTCTGGTTTTACATCAAACAGGAGTACAAACTTGGATAACAGGGGTGAACTATATACATGAGATATTTACACATGAGGATGTGAAATGTTAAGAAGGCAAGAACTGTACAACGGGAACTCCAAACCCAGGATCCAATAGAGGCTTGCATGAGTGATTGCATGCCCTTCAGCAAAAGTTTAAACATCACTTCATTGCAAGGACACAGCAGCACTTTGTGAAGCACTAGGAGAAATAGAGCTCATCTACTCATAATAATTATGACATGATGATTAGTATCTCATGATCATTCCTACTAGGTCTATAAGCATCAAAGAAAACAAAGTCTGGTCAGTGCAGTTTCAGCTATGACAAGAGTTAAGTGGCCAGGTTCAGCCATAAAAAAGCACTCCCTTAACTTCTCATAAAGTCATGACACAAGCTTGAAGATTGGCTGTCTTCTTCAACCTACCTCAGGTTTGTGGGGACTTGGGGAGCGCTGCAATGTACAGTACTAGGAAGTGGCTCTCTTTGGTTCAGGAGGCCTATGGCCTGGGTCAAAAGGGATTATAATGTAGTGAGACCCTAGTAATGGGGAAGCATTGCATTGTCACCCTGCTTCTGCAATAACCAGCCAGCAAAGTCTTGAGGTTCTCAAACCATTTCTTTACTTCCACTTATAGCAGGGGATCAACGCACTTCAAACAGCAGCTACAGTCTTTATACATTTCATCCAAAGCAATAGATATTCATTACAAACCACTTCTACAATTAACAGTGGAATTATCACGAGTTTTCCTGGGAGGGCTATGCAGTAGTGGTCTAATTGCTTTAATCATAAGAATATAAGATGTGTCAAACTGGGCCAGAACAATGGTCTGTTGAGCCCAGCATCCTATCTCAGACAGTGGCAATTCAGTTTACTTGTAAAATACCCAGCAGATCCAACAAAGAATGCTGTTCTCAGAATAAGAGTTGGAGACACCCCAGTCTATTTGGCTAATAACTGTTAATAGGCCTATCCTCTAGAAATATATTCAAAGATTTTTCAGCCCATCTATTGACTTTGACCAGATTTTCGGGCAACAAATTACAAAGTTAACAATGTGTATTAACTGCCATATTAAATACTTAGTACTTAAAACACCTAACAAGCAAAGTGTGCCTTTGAGTCAATGCTGACTCCTGGCCACCCAGCAGCTCCTGGGTTTTCTTGGCAGTGTGACTGGAAGTAGATTGCCAGGCCTTTCTTCTGAGGCAATGGAGGGTTAAGTGACTCCTCCACGCCAAACACAACTAACATGGAAATCCATATTAAGAAATGGAGAATGCACCTTGCATTTAGTGTGGGTATTGTTAATGCACGTTAACTACCAAAATGGTAGATAACACAGAGCAGTTAATTAATGAGTAATTAACTACATTCTGTGTTAACAACAGTGCTGCTCTCACGCTGTAGCGACCATTGCCAGCTGTGAGTGGCATGGCTTTCTTTCCCAAGCACCAGGAACACCTCTTACAAATACCGTGGAGATTTTGCTGGCACCGCAGATTAACTTTTGCAGTTCACCCATGTCAACTGCAAAACCTTAATGTGCTTTAGTAAAGAGGAGCCTTTGTTTTCTGTTTCCTAATTGAATTCAAAAGAATCAAGTCCATTCTGTTTGACTCTGCTTTGGATTACTGAGGCATGCAGTTTAACATTTGTTAGTGACATGTCTGTTTTTCTAATTGCACTTGTTTATAAATCAGGCCCTAGCAGTGCCACAGCCCAGCAGGGAGGAACAAAATTCAAATAACTGAGTCAACAAAGGGGAAACTGCCAAAGTATAAAGCGTTAAGCAGTACTGGATATCGGCCTGGAAATGCACAGGCATTGCAGGAACCACTGACATGCCTAGACTCCCCTTCCCCCATCACCTGGGGCAGGTGTCCCCTACATTGCTGTTGCCCCCCCATGTAGCGCAGCACTGCATGCCACAATGCAGCCTCCCAGCCCCGGCTGGCCCCCACGGAAGTAGGTGGCAAACTTACAATTAAGCTGGCTTGCTGCGGTGCTTCTAGCTCCAGGAGCCAGCTGCTTTTCTCTCCCGGCCAACGTCTTGTGTGACATCGGCCGGAAGAGAAGCGGAGCCGGCCCCTGGAGCACAAGGCACCGCGGCAAACCAGCTTACTCGTAAATTTGCTACCCTGCCTCCACGGGGCCTGCCAGGGTTGGGGGGCTGCATTGTGGTATGCAGTGTTGGACCACGTGGAGAGTACTAGCAGTGCTGGAACTGGCAGCTCCCTAGATGCTGAAAGCCTTGCTTTTCAAGGGTCAATTTATTTGGCATGTGCGTTACTTTTCTTATGAATGGTAAAATTGACGATACACAATTTTAAGTTAGTCCTGGTATCAACTAACTGAGCATGCATGCTCAGAGGTTTTGCATGAATCAACATTTGTGAACTTTGTTTTCATTGTGTGCAAAGCCAATCTGGGAGGGAGAGGTTGGTCGAAGAGTGGTCACCAACAACTAGCATGAGGCACTTCAGCCAGCCCTGATTCAAATGCAGCCAGAGGAATCTATTCCTATGTCTGACTTCTACGAATTTCATGGTTTATGACAGCACAGTAGGGCTGCAACACACAGTGAGCACTATAGAGAGATGAGCATTTTGGCTCTGATTTTCAGAGGAGGGGAAGGAATGTAGGTGTTTCGGATTTTAAGGGAGAGACAGGAGTATGGCTGTGACAAGGGTAGGATTTTAAAGATAAACAATATTAGCTTTGCTAACAGTACTGGCGCTACTGATGTAGGGGCTGTGTCTGGGCCAAGAAAGACTTTAAAACTGAGAAAATACAACAAAACAACTTGAAGTCTGACTTGTTCCTGCTGTCTCTTTCTCTTACTATCTCAAAGCACAAAAATAAGAGATTCCACTGCAGAAGCATAAGATATAGTGCAGCAATATTTCTTGCAACAGATTTTTTTTTTGTGTATTGTCTTTGATAGCTGTGAGGTTGTCAGGGCAAAGGGCACCTTTACTGCACTATACCTGTTCCATTACAGTGTTCATACAATAGTAAACTTTGAAGCGAAAAAAATAGATTTAAAAGAAAGAAGTTGTAGTAGAGGAGCAGTCCCTGGGATTCTACCAGTGCCATTGGAGCCATATAACTGCAAGAAGTCCCCCCGCCTTTTCAAGAGTGTGAGCAGAGGCATGCAGCCTTAGTGGGCAGGCACTGCAAGGCAGAGCCAAAACATGTCATAAAATTTTGGAGGCATACATCTGGGAAATTAAAAGGTCATACAAAGAAAGAAGGGAGGAAGATGAGAATGACATGGTGTAGAGTTGAGGGGGGGGGGGTGGTTCACTAGAGAAGCAGCAGGTAAAGGAAAATCAGCCTCATAGCAGGCACATGGTATTCCCTGCTGAAACGAGTGTGGAGGTGGGCTTGGCAGATACAGAATTTTGGTTTTCTTAACGAGCTTCACACTGCTCACTGTCGTGGTGACCTCTCGGTGGTGGTGTCTTTGGACCTCTCTGCTGCCTTTGATCTCGTTGACCACTCTCTTCTCTTGGCCTGCTTACGTGAGGCAGGCCTCTGCAGCATGGTTCTTCATTGGTTCCACTCTTTTCTTTCTTCTAGGTCTTGTTCTGTTCTCTCTTCTTCCACCCCTGCATCTTCTTCTGAGCCTTTTCCCCTTCCCTGAGGTGTCCCACAAGGCTCAGTACTGGCCACCCTTCTCTTTAACATCTTTCTCACACCTCTTGCCTTACTGGTTCAACAACATGGGATTTCTGCTTTCTATTATGCTGACGATCTGGTCCTCCTGCATCACACTTCTCCCCTCCACCCTGATCTCTCCCCTCTCAATTCCTGCCTCGCAACAGTTGCCGACTGGCTCACCACTCATTGTTTGCATCTTAATCTCATAAAAACTCTTGCTATCTGGTTCTCTTGCAGTAGCACCCCTCCCCCCTCAGGTGTCCCCTTCCCTTTCTGGCTCTCCTATCCCCTTAGTCTCCTCATTTCGTTAGCTGGGCGTCTTCTTCGACTCTGATCTATCTTTTCGCGATCACATCTCTCATATTTCCAAAACTTCATTATTCCTCCGTCAAATTCGTGCTATCCGGCCCTTCCTCACCTCACAGGCACTCACTACCCTTCTCTTATCTCTGGTCATGTCCTGCATCGACTTTTGCAACTCTGCTTTGACTGGACTGTCCTCTGCTCAACTTCACCGTCTTCAATGTATTCAAAATACCGCTGCCCGGCTCATTTTTCATTTGTCTCCACGTGATCACATTACACCCCTTCATATTCGTCTTCACTGGCTCCCTATCAAATTCCGTATAGACTTCAAAATCCTTACACTTGTTCATCACGTTCTCTACACTCACTCCCCTCAGTACTTGGCCGATGTCATTCACTTTCACACTCCTACGCGTTCCTTACGATCTCTTCATCTCAATCGTTTATACCTTCCTTCCCCCTCACATGCTCGTCTTCTGTCCACACGTTCCTCTGCTTTCTTTTTCATTGGTCCCGCCCTCTGAAACTCCCTACCCTCTTCTATTCGGCTTGAACAACACACCGCCTTTAAGAGTAGTCTGAAAACTCACCTTTTTGCCCTTGCCTTCGACCTAACCAACCCCTCCGTGTAAACCTTTCTTTCCCTGCCCCCTCTCTCTCTCTCCCCCCTCCCTCTCCTTTGTCTCGTTGTATGAGTCTGATGGTTTGCTTTCCTATCCATAATTGTAATTTCCTATCCATTTTCTGCCAATGGCTTTCTGTATATGCTATGTAAACCGCTATGATGTTACTGTTTAGCGGTATATAAAGTTAATAAACATAAACATAAACATAAATCTGAGGGATCCACAAGAGTGGGATTTACATCTGGATCATCAGATGCTGAAAGTGTTCTGGCTGAGGAGGCTGTTGAAGAAGTTGTTGTCAGTATGCCAAGTGGCGAGGAGGTAGAACATGATCCTGGCCGTGTCAAGGTCAGGAACACTGCACAGGCAGAGGGAATAGTAGAAGAATAAGAAGGATGTTGTGGGCCTTTCATTTGTTTCTCTGCCTCCAGCCACTGATCCAGCAGCAGCTCCTCCTCACTCAAGGAAGTACAGGGGAAGTTGGGTAAAACCTCACATGAGCAGAAGCATTTTAAAATGCTTGACACTCGAGGTATGCAGAATGCAATTATTGTAGGCAACACATTAGCAGACGAAAGCTGAGGGGGTCATCTCAAAAATAGTGGCATGCTGCATCATTTGGGAAAACAGCACCTTCCCAGCTCCATACAAGGGGGGGGGGGGGGCTGATTCTAGGCTTGAGACTCAATCCAGGAGTGGAAATAGCAGTGCAGGGAAAGGAAATCCCTTTCCCAAGTGTAGCCCCTATTCTCTTCCGCCAGTCAGAAGGCACGGTAGCAGACCTGATGCAAATCAAAGCAAGCCACCGTGGAACACATGGGATGGTTTTGATTAGCACTGTTAAGGGGCAGGTAGCAGGTGGCATCGAGGGAGATGACGCAGTGTATCAGGGAAGTGATAGCTCTGGATGATCATTCCCCGAAGATGGCTGAGAAGGTGGAGCTTATGAGGCTACTGCATCTCGTAGCTCCCACTTAGCAAATGCCCTGCAGGGCAACCTTTAGTAGACAGGCGATCCTCAGCCTGTATAATTAGTTGCAGGGGTAGGCAGTAATGTGCATTTTATGACTGACACCAGGACCAATCAAAATGCTACAAACACTTACCTCTCCCTGACAGCATGCTGGAGGCAGGAACAGGCTGTAGGTCTAACACTGGAGCAACAGCAGGAGGTAATAGATGACAACAGCCAGGTAATAGATGACAACCATATGTGCATCAGCAGAAATAAGGGCAGTGCTGCAGGACTGGCACATTACGCACAAACAGAGCACCGTGCATCCAGGTTTCTTTGTAACAGATGGTGGGACGCACCTGGTCAAGGCAGTGAAGAGGGAGGGCTTTCGTGGGATCAGATGCTTTGTACACTTGCTCCACCTGGTTGTGAGAGACCCCCAAAGCCTGGACAGCAAGACAAGAGGCAGCCCTTTCCTGAGACAACTGATCAAGAAGTGCCAAAAAGTAGCTGGGTATTTTCACTGGAGTGTGAAGGGTGAGTGCTCCATGAGAAGTAGGTAGTTAAATAAAAAGATAACTAAAAAGGAACATAAGGCGATACCTTTTTATTGGACTAACTTAATTCATTTGTAGACTAGCTTTCAAAGGTTGAGACCTTCTTCCTCAGGCCAGGCCATTGGAAATAGGCACCATCCTGGAGAGACTACAGTGCCAGCTTCTAAAGCACGGCTAGTAGACACGCTAAAGCGGAGAAGGTAGGCAACTGTCCCTCAGCATAGCTCTACACTCCTCCTTCCTCACAGTCACATGAAGATGAAGGGAGACCGAGCAAGGGAGGTTTGACTTCAGAAACATTCGATTTTCCACTAATTCTGTTGCTAGCCATGAATGAGAGGGAGCCACAATATTCCTGGCCATGGAGGTTTCTCCAAATGAGTTCGTTTTGTGCATACCACCATAGTTATGAATTTCATTCATTTGTGCACGTTGGCGCACATCTGTGTGTATGTGTGTGTGTGCTGGTGTGTATTGGGGAGCTCTGTGTGACAGATGTGTATGGACAGACAAACACAGGTAGAGGCTCCACCATATGCATTATTGATTAAATGCAATGTGCGTAACAAAGCAATTATAAAAATTCAGTGTGCATGGAGAAATAACCGGGTCAATATTTAAAAAGTATTTAGACATTGGGTGCTGTGCAAAATGTCTAAGTGCAGTTTTTCCAAACAATCCAGTGGCACTAGGAAGGTAATTTATAAAATCCCCTATAATTAATGTGCCTTTTTCTGCTCGTATTTCACTTCTATTTTATAAAATCAAGTATGTGCCTTATAGACTTTATAAAATAGGGCATAAGTGGTCAAAACGTGTGTTCATTTAAGGCGCAAGCACTCACAGTGTAAATGTCCACACCTAGATTTCTCAAGGATGCGTATAAATCGTGCATTTTATAATTTATGTATGTACGTGTGCACTCCACCCATGTACTGCTCAAGCACCACCCATGTGCACCCCCACAGAGAAAGTACGCATCATCGGCCCTAAGCGCACATTATAGAATAATGACCAACTAAAGTACATGCATCTATGTGTGGAAACCACTAAAATACCATGATTCATATGCATTGATATTCTGATGTATGTATAATGCTGTCTATAGAATGGGAGGGTGGGTTGGTGTTCTGAAGGCAGGGCTGCAGATCTGTTTAAATTATATGCATAAGTGTCCATCTTCAACCTTTTATACTCATGAACATGTATTTTACAAATGATGTCCAAGGGCAGTCTGGGAGGGATGTCCAAGCCAGAGTGTCTGGAAAAAAAAGCAGCTATGTCCAATTTCAGGCATGATTTCACAAATGTGGATGTGCCCAAGATAGATGTCCCCAGAATAAGACTAAGCATGACTCAAGACTAGGGGTATCTAGCAATAGGCTAATGATTAGAGTAGTGAGCTAGTACCAGGGAAGTCAGGGTTCAAATTCCACTGCTACAGTCGTGATTATACAGAGTATTGGGGATAGTGGGGTGCTATTTTCTCTACAGCCTCTTTATGTTTTATGAACAAAACAAGCTCTTTCCCAATGCCTATTCATGCCTGGAGCAGATCTAAGTTTGGACGGAGTCGCAGATATCCACGATGTTTCTGAAATCGAGCAGGGATATCTAAGTCAGTAGTATAAAAAGTCCATTCCACCACTCCAGACACGCCTTTGCTACTCCCCCTGACTACTTGCCCATTCCCCCATTGGAGAAGTCTTTAAAAGACATTTGTAAAATGACTCTGGGGACATCTCTGTGATTTGGATGTCTGCATGCACGTTTTCGGACATCCAAATCACAACTAAAGCTTTGAAAATGAGCCCCATAGCTTATATATTTAGCTTGGGATGTGCCTAAATGAAGTATGACTTGGGTTGTCCAAACCAATATATCAGCTACAGTGTTGTACCTGGCACTGTGCGAGCAATGCAGCCGCACGGGGCACAAAAATATACGGGTGCATTTAGGGCTGACTGCTGGCCTTGACTCTCACCCATGCTGCCTGCCCCTGCCCTGCTGTCACTCTTTCTGTTCCCTTGTCGGTGTTGGCAATGACGGCAGCGGAATAGACCACCAATTAAAAAAAACAAAACATGCAGGTCTTTCTGACTCCGTGCTTGCATGGCTGGGCTGATCTGCTCGTGTCAGAGGAGAGAGGGATCAGATCAGCCATGCAAGTGTGGAGTTGGAAAGATTCGCGTGTTTATTTTTGATTGGATGTCCCCTTTCCTGCCGCCACCGTCGCCACCAAGAGAACAAGAAAAGTGGCGGCAAGGGAAGGGCAGGCAGCACGGGTGGGGAGCTGGCTGCAGATGAAGACTGTGGGGTAAGATGGGAAGATGACAAATGTGTCTGTGTGGGAGGAGGGGGGGGGGGGTGCGCCAGGATTGCAAGTTGCACAGGGCGCATTTATGTCTTGGTATAACCCTGATAAGCTACAGTATACTTTGACTGCTGACATTCGGGGCCTTATACATATAAATTATATATAGGAATTCTAATATTTGTTGCTTCTAAATTATTTCTCAGATGTTTTACTGAAAATTGACCTTAATGCTTCTTATTGCAAAGACAGATAAGCACGATTCTGAACCCCCAAGTGCCTGTAGGCACTGACAGAAGAAATTCATTCCTGAAACCTGATAAATCCCAGTTTTGGCAGGAAGCTCCTGTGATACGGCCTCTCTCTGGCCCTGGGATGCTCAGTAGCTAATATATTGTGAACACTATTCTCACACCCTGTTTTCCAGAGGGGTCTCTTCCATACTGTATCCACAGCAAAATTCTTTTGAAAACCAGTGTCTTTTAGCAGGAGTTGTTTTTTAAGACATTTTACATGTTTTTAAAAAAACTTTAACAATTGACTTATTTTTCTTCTTGATTCCATTTTGGAACACAGACATTTGCTGTGTATTGATTTTCTGCAATGACATTGTAAGCTTTCGCGGTACCTTGCTGAAGGACATCTCTTCATTTCTCCAGAATAGCACACCAGGGGAAATTAAACCAACCGGGAAAATCAGCGCCACTTGACTAGACTAATGTTGCTGTTGCACTATTGTCTGATGGGGGAAATAGGCTAAGAATTTCTGCTTGGAAGAGCATTGCTCCATCCTTTGGGCAGTGAGTGCAGTCCACAGAATATATTTTGAACATGGATATGTGTTGAAAGTCAAACCACTAGCAAATTTTCAAAAAATCATACAAAGGGGCTAATCCAGGGGTTCGCAACCCAGTCCTTGGGACATACCTAGCCAGTCAGGTTTTCAGGATAACCATAATGAATATGCATGAAAGAGATTTGCATGCATTGCCTCCAGTGTATGGAAATCTCTCTCGTGCATATTCATTATGGTTACTGTGAAAACCTGACTTGCTAGGTGTGTTCTGAGACTGGGTTTAGAACTCCTGGGCTCATCTATGCTTCTGTAGTTAATGTGTGGTGGAGTAGTCCCAGGTATTTATTTTATTGATTCGTTTAGCATTTAGCTCATGTCTTTCCAGTAGCTGTTCAAGGCAAGCTGCATTCCGGCACAGTAGGTATTTCCCTGTTCCAAGAGGGCTTACAAGGATGAAGCTAGCATTTGCATTTGGGAATGGTGGACCTCCAAGTAGTTTTGGAGCGAGTGAGCAAAACGGTCATTCAGGTTTTTAGCAGGGCTTCAGGAGGTCTCTCCCATGATGTCACTATTTCTCTCCAGTGTCTGTTGCTCTTCCCATCTCTATTGATTATTTTCCTTCCTCTTTCACCTTTTCATCATTCTTCTTCCACTTTGGGCTTAGCCGCCGCATTCCCCCATCCCCCAACTCCCCTCTTTCCCAATTAATTCAAGTCCCTAGCTCTTCTCCTCCCCCCCCCCCCCCGAGATTTTGATAATTAAACTCAACCATTGGAAACAGGACACTGGTCTTGATGAACCCTTGGTTTGAGCCAGTATGGCAGTTCTGTTCTTATTTCAGTATCATCCTTCCCAGAACAATCTTGCACCAAAAGGTCATCATACTTTGTTTTGTATATGTGTAACTCCCCTTTCTATGTGGTCCTCACAGCTGCTTCTAGTGGCTTGGAAAATAAGGGGGCATACTAATCCAATGAGCCATTTTAGAGTTTTTTAGTCTGGTGCTCATGGATTTTTATTATTAGGATTCTTTTGGTGGGGACTGGAATACACTAAGAGGCCCTTGTCATTTGACACTCACTCCTCCCCCTTCTCAAATGAGTCCAGGTCAAAAATTGTTTTCTGAACCAAGGATTTGCTTAAACTTTAGAGCCACTGAGCAATAATAATTGGCAGAAGCAACAAACATGATTTATGTTACAAGCAGTTAACTCCTCCTTCTTAGTCAAAACAGTTACAGGTAGCTAACTCCTTTGACCTTTCATTTTGGTATGTTACCACACTCCTTTCCATTATCCTTTATCTTAAACTGAACAGTTACTTCACTATTCACCACTCATGCACCTTTGCTACTTAGTCCGGTTTCTTCACTACATTTGCATTTTTGTTACTTAGTCTAGTTTCCCTTAGTTTCCCTCTCTCCTCTTTCTAGCAGTCTTCCAGTGTACCTGAGCTTGAGATGATGCAGACACAGGTCCCCGCTTCTGCACTGGCTTGCTCCTGGATCTAGAGTCACAGGTCTATGATGACTGAATGGGCGTTGGCTTCTGTAGATGCAGGTTCCCAGAACTGCTCGGCAGGGCACCTGGCTTTGATGAATTGGAAGGCTTAGTTGTTTGTACAATTCTTGGAACCTCTCTCACAGGCTGAGCTACTCTCCCTCTGAGACACTGTGGTGCTGGCAGGGTTTGCACAAATATCAATGCTCTGCTCTCTCCTCTTATGCAGCTGTTCTAAGCCTGCTTCTCACTTTAGATGGTATGAGTGGTTGTGTGCAAGAGACACTTTTGCCCCTTTCTGGTGCAGTGGCTAGGTGCCAAAGACATCTGCCCTTTAAGGGCAGACACCTTATTCTCTCCTCATGGTGCAGTGGCTGGGGGCCAAAGACAGAGTTCTGTCTTTGGGAGTGGCTTATATATGGTAGGATTTTCTCTTCCAGAGGAGTCTCCTCCCAGCATGAAGTGACTATCAGCAAGAATCCCTTGTTCTGGAAAAATGTCAGCTTTTCTCTAATGTTCCTTTTAATATTTAGTAAGGATGCTGGATGGTGCTGCTACTCTCACAGTAACATCCAAGCAGTATCTACTTATATTTACATAATGAGGACAAATTCCAAAGCCATTTATCCAGGTAAATGGGCTATTTGATACAGCAATTGCCCAGCCTCTGCAGTGAAAGTACATGCTGCTGGTTCCTTGTGTTTGTGTGGCTGTCAGAATCTATTGTTTTACCTCGAATGTAGCTGCTCCATGTCATCCCCCACAAGCTGCTGCCCTAGGCAGTCATCTAATTTGCCTCATAGTTACACCAGCCCTGAGTTCCTTTATGTTCCCCTCATCTCTCTCTCTCTTATTCACTCCGCTCCCTTGTTCTGCCACCATAGTTTGTTGTACAGGTTTACATTTATTTTATATTGTAATGACAGTCTGTAAACTAGGCAAACAGTTTCCTGCTAGGTCCATGTAATCTTTGTTCTTATAGGTTAACATGTTGCATGTGATCCATTCACTGCCCGGCTTCATGTCTCAGCCCAAGATACAACCTTTGGCCCTACTGGTTGATTCCAGAACCTCTCGTCCTTTTGGGTTTTCCTTTGCACCTCTCCCTCTGGTGTAACAATCTCCATCTTAGCCTTATAAAGCCAACACGCCACAGCCCCTCTCTCCCTGTCCAAACCCCTCGAATTTTACTCTCTTTTCACTACACGTCAGCATCCATTCATTCCTTCGGCTAGTGTTTCAGCATTCACCTCAGCCATAGTCTTTTAGCATTCAGTTATTCATTTAATTCCACAGTCCTCTCAGTCAGCAATTGTACAACTGAATCAGCTTCAGAAAGACTTTGTCTGTTTGTATTGGACCAGTGCTCTTGGTTTCAGCTATTTACAGTAAGTTCTTTGTTTTGTTTATTTGTAATAAACAGTTGGAAATTAAGAGACTGAGGGGGAACGTATGCAAAGCGATTAATGCGGTCAACAGACCTGCTAATTGTATATTTCATGCTGAGTGGGATATTCAGCAGCACTTAGTTGGTTTGCACCACTGAATATGCTAATTGCGTAGCATCAGAGCTTTGCGGGGGGAATTACGGAGGCAGTGGAATCTGGTTATTTTAAAGCGGCTAAAGATAGGCAGAAAGAAGGCTGTCCTAACTTTAGCTAAGCAGACAGCTGCTGAATATCGCCGCTGCCCGGTTAGCTGAAGCACTATCCAGCCAACCTGCATAATTCAATGCCAGTGGAAGGATATGACCCCAGCTTTGAATATCTGGGTCTTAGTTGAAGCGGCGACAGCCAGACGCTTTAATAGTGCTGGCTGTCACCAATGAATAGCAGCCCCTGAACCATCTCCTTGGATGCTGAACTGATTTATCTAACTATTCAGTATTGCAGTATCACACAGTATAGGAACAATATATTTATTTATTTAAGCTTATTTCTATACTGCTTTTCTACAATTCAAAGCGGTGGACATCGAAAATAACATGCCAGGGCATCGAATGTGGCCTGGCGATCATACACAGAACATGTAACAAATTAACATGGAAGTAGATAACTGAATAGTGTGCTATAACAGGTCGAACATGTTTGTGACATAACTATGTACAAGTAAGTGGGTTCAACAAGCAACATATCTCTCAATCCTTTATTTGCTCCTTTTTCATTCCTCTTCCCGCCTGCCCTTCTGCCTTCTAGTCATTCCTCCTCCATTTTATAGGGTAATAACGTTAGTTAATGACAGGCAGGTATTAAATTATAACATGCACACCAGAAGGTCTGTAAATAAGAACACGAAATGTGATACTGCTTCGACAGGGAAGGAGCAATACCTATTCAGTTTTTAATACAGAACAGGGGTTGGTCTCGTCTCTGACAAGGGACCAATTACTGGCGAGGTGCAGTGAATAAATTAAGATTTGTGTGCAGAAAGACCTGATGCAGAAAACTGCACATATTACCATGGCTTTTAGTACACAGATATTAATTACATCAGTCCATCAGTACCTCCTCCTTGGTCCTTGCAGGGGGCTTGCTTCCAGAAGTCCTTCAGCCAAAAGGAAGCAGAGATATAGGTAGCTACTGCAAATGTTTGAGGGAGGAAGGACCCTCAAAAGGGTCTAGCTTGGTGATTTTCTAACTTTACTTGGCTCCCCAGGCAGTCAGATTTTCAGGACATTCATTATGAATATTCATGAGAGAGATCTGCACACACCATCTCCACTGAATGTAAATTACATCCTGCATATTCATTGTGGATGTCCTGAAAACCCAACTGACTGGCAAGCCCCCAGAACAGGTTTGGGAACCCCTGGCCTAGCTCCATTTCTGCTTTCATAGCTGCTAAACTTCACAATCAGCAGATTAAGAGATAAAGAGATGCATAAAAAATATAATGAAGTGTTACAATGGAACTTAAACCTGTTCATTTATGTGTCTTTTTAAGATTGGGTTATTAGGAAAAATTGAAAACTAAGGAAAAAAGATATGTTTGGTTTGAGTGTTTGAGTGTTTATTTACTCCATTATAATTTCAAACGTATCTACTTTAGGAGAGGAAAATAAAATTAATTTTATATTTACTTGCTATTTAAATCTGCTGAACTGGCGGGAAGAACAGAATGCAGCACCAGAGCAAACCACTCACCGCTGAAAGTCCCGATCGGCATCGCACAAGGGAGCGGGAAGCAGGACTTCTCCCCGCTCACCTGCACAAGACCAATCGGAGGCCCTGGACACCATTTAAATCTGCTGAACTGGCATGGTCCTTAGGCGTGGACCTTAGGTGGATACATCAACAGTTACATCCCAAACGTAATTCATTATCTTGCTTTCACATAACCGGGATTTCAACAATCTGCGAAACCCACATGCAGACACTATCTAATGATACTGAAGTTACATCATACGGTAAATATACCAACTCATTACTGAAGCAGAAATATATATTGTCATTCTAAACCTTGATAGCCATTTATATATGCTGCTCTACTCTATGTTTTGCAAGTCAGAAACCGTTACAATGATTACTTTCACATCAGTATACAAGATGCAATCAGCCTAGTGATTACAGAGAGCCATTGTTAGCCTCTAGTTTATGGTATTCATATTGTCTTGACTCTGTGTTCTTCATTACATCAAAATAATCTTTGCAAGGAATCGTAAGTTAATAAGCTTTCCTAGCATTTACCTCATGTATTAACATATACTGTTAGCATCAGATCAGTTTATTTCATGCTATCATAATCTGCTGTTTATGCAATTCCAGGTAAAATAATAGACAAAGTTTCACTGCCATACAGGATACCCCATTATAGCCTTCTCTCTTTTAATAAGAGTCCCACGGCTCGTCAACATGATTAAACAGACATCCTTTATGTTATCTACTTCCTCCTCCTATTTTCTCCCTTCACACAATCATTCAATACAGTTTCACCACAATGCTTTCCCGTTCCCATTCTACATTATCATTACAGGGACAGCCCCTGTAATTACCATCGCTCATTTACAGTTAACACTCACAAACACTGTTATGATAGACTCATTTACATAAATCCAATAAAATCCAATCATGACAATTTTTCCATTATAGCAACACATTCAATAAAACGCATCCTTGAACTTGTGGTCGATCAGAAATAAAATACCAGTAATCTTAGCCAGTAATTCTGACCTATTATGCCTAACAGAAACTTGGTTATCTGAGTCAGATTCTGTTCTGATCAACCAACTAACGCTCTCCGCCTATAAATTATATTATTGTCCGAGAGCATCTAAACATGGAAGAGGAGTCTTAATACTAGTAAAGAAAGAACTAAACACAACCCTTCAAGTAAGTGATAATGTGACATGACATGATAACACATGTGAAAAACGTCGCAAAAGCTGTATATCACAAGATTGGAACATTGCGCCTCCTTTGACCACTCCTGCACTTCACTGACTACCGGACTATATTTCAAGCCCTAGTTATCCCACACTCTGCCGCTAGAGTACTTGTAGGTGTGTCAAGGTCAGAACATATTACGCCTGTGATGAAGGAGCTCCACTGGCTACCCCTACAAGCTCGAATCCACTACAAGGCACTCGTCATGACATTCAAAGCACTGAGGAACCAGCCCACGTCACCCATCAGTAAATTAATCAACATCATGCCTGACAACAGGATCAGAAGATCTGCAATGCGGAATGCATTAGAAATCCCCAAGATAATGACAAAATGCCTAAAAGTAACAGCCAATAGGGCTTTTTCGGTTTATGCACCCACATCCTGGAATGCCCTCCCCTCCGAAATGCGATCTATCACGAGCCTTACCCTATTCAGAAAAGCGATAAAATACCACCTATTCCAAAAACACTACCCAGAAGGCATCCCCGGGGAAACATGTAATAGACCCCCCGACACCCCTCCATATCTGCCCCAATACTTTAAGCCAACAAGAGAATAGATAATCTGCGCTTCCCTTGGCTTAAACCTGTGTCATCTATCCTACTCGATGGTGAATATTCTGTAACTGTGCAATATGTTTTGTAAATAGTTCTCACCCAAGTTATTACCTTGTTGATTGTTCATTGTAAGCACAATGTGTTTTTGTTACATTGTACTATTGTTCTGTTCACTGTAAACCGCACTGATCTTAATAGCGCGGTATATAAGAAACGTAAATAAATAAATAAAATAAATAAATAATGTGGAAGAAATGGACATGCTAACTATTCAAACAAACAACTTGCGATCACGCCAATATACAGACCACCTACAATCTCTCCGGATAACCTTTCAGCCATATTAGAAAAAGCACGCACCATATCAATGAATATATCCCAGATGATACTGGGTGATTTTTAATCTCCCAGCGCTCCACAGCACTTCCTAAATGCTTTGCTAGATATAGGTTATATACAAGTGGTTCAGGTCGCAACCCATAGAAAAAGTAATACATTAGATCTTATATTCCTTCAAAATGAAATCACACAAAACACACACTTCTCTGAGCCTATAGCTCTCCCATTACCTTGGACTGACCACTTCATGTTAGAATTTACCCTGTCTGCAGTGCCTCAGCATTCTAAGGTAATTGATCCACCAATAACGCATAATAAAAAATTCAAACAATTTGAAAAAGTGTCATTCTTAAATAGTTCCCTCTCTCAACTAGATACCTCACTTAAAGACCTGGACAATCTCATCCACAATTGGAACTCCACTATCTCAGGGGCTGCTCTAGCTCCACCTTACTCAAATAACACAATTAAAAGAACCTCCAAAACATGGTATACTCCAGAACTTAGGTTGCTAAAGCAAAGATTGCGCAAATTAGAGCAAAAATGGAGATGCATTGGAGCAGAAAATGATAAGATATACATGGACACATTGAAATCGTACAAAGAGTCCATAGACAGCAAAAAAAGAAAAAGAAAAAGGATACCGTGTCTATATTCTCTCTAAATCGCTAAACAAGCCTAGGGAACTTTTTCCCATAGTAAGGTCACTAACTAGGACACCAACTCTGGAAGATGATAAAGTATGCATCCATCCCCAAATATTAGCCGACTATTACATGGAAAAACTCAAAATACCTACATCTGATGATATCTCCCTCACTCCATCCGCTTCGCAACCTAGCAGTTGCGTATACCCTAAACAGGACACAAGGTCGACATTCCACCCTATCAACCTAAAGTATATTAAAATTACAATTACCTGCATAAATGCAACCACTTCACCTAGTGACCCCTGCCCTAACAACTGGCTGAAATCATCGATAGATGATTTTGCGCCAGTCATCATGGAAACTGTTAACCTTTCATTACAGCAAGGTTGAATGCCATTTATGCTGAAACAAGCCATAATACGACCAATATTGAAAACTAAAACTTCAGACAAAAATCTCCCCAATTCATATAGACTCATATCAAGCCTACCTTTCTTAGCCAAGATCATTGAAAAAATTGTGCAAAATCAACTAGTAGACTTTGTCAAACTCAACGCCCCTCTGGATGAGCAACAGCATGGATTTAGAACACATCACAGTGTAGAGACTCTAATGCTAACCTTTCTTAATAATCTCATTTGTGGTTTAGATTCCAGCAATCAAGCATTCATCTTAATTTTTCTCGACATTGCAGTGGCCTTTGATAGTGTTAACCATAAATACTTATCAAAAGACTAATGGAAATTGGATTACAGGGGATGGTCATACAATGGTTTAGGTTAAACAGGACCAGGGTATTCCCCAAGGCTCCTCACTCTCCACTCTTTTATTCAATCTTTATATTTAACCTATATGCAGCATCTTCAAAAAGCACAAGGTTAATTATCATCTATATGCAGATGATATCATGATATACCAGCCCATAGATACATCTGACCCATTATAGCCCCAGATATTGTCATGCCCAGATGAGATAACTGACTGGCTCAGAGCACAATTTGAAGATCAACATCAATAAAACTGAGGTACTCTTTGTATCCAGAAACCCAAAAGTTATCCCTCCCAATAAAATACAAATCCAAGGTGTTGAAATTCAGTTTAAAAAGGAGGTCAGATATCTCGGCATTAGTGTATACTAGATCAAATGTTAAACATGGTAGCACATATAAAATCAGTCACAAGAGTTACTTACTTTAGATTACGTACGCTTCAACATTTACAAACATTACTTGAAGAAAACGACTTCAGAACTGCCCTACAGGCACTAATAACACCGCATCTTGACTATTGTAACAGTATCCTCCAAGGTCTACCCAAGAAAAACATCCACCAATTGCAACTAGCCCAAAACCTTGCTGCACATATAGTATTGAAGACAAAACACACTGATCATATTACCCCAATACTTCATAATCTTCACTGGTTACCAATTGGATCAAGGGCAAAATATAAATACTTAATGATCATTTTCAAGCATCTTAATAATATTGCCATAATACCTCTATCATTGCTCCTTACGACCCCCACTTGCTCCAGAATAAGAAAAAAACTGCACTCAAAACACATTAGCCATACCCCATCTTTATCTTTATTGTCATTTGATATACCGCCCTAGGCAGCAAGGCATCAGAGCGGTTTACAAAAATTTAAATTAAAAATAAGAAAAAGGAAAAGAATGTCCATTTCACGAACAATTATACCAGCACAAGGGCATTTTCATATGTTGCCCCAGCATTAAGGAACGCCCTGCCTGATAATCTAAGAGCTATAAAAGATTTGCAGCAGTTCCACAAAGACCTGAAAACACATCTTTTTATTGAGCATTATGGCACCACCCATGAGCATCCTTAAGTGCATCATAAATAATGTCACTAGGTCAGTGTCTCTTCTATGACAATAGCTGTAATACTGTACATAGTTATTAATGTTATCATGCCTATATTTAATATTGTTATATAAGTTGTATGTACATAGTTATGAAAGTTTCAATGTAAAGTTCTGTTTCAATGTAAACCTCTCCAGATCTTGGGAAGGAGTGGTATATAAATTCATGATAAATAAATAGCTAGTTCTATAAATTGATAACATTAGCCTACAATTACCTAATAGCTCAGACCTGCTGGTCATCTCATTAATTCAAAATCTCCAGGTCTGTCTTAGAAACTTTGCAAGATCTAGGCTGCAAATGACCAGAATTTGCTCTTGTGGAAGTATGATTTTGAAAAAAAATGTGTCTACAAATATTGGAGGTGCAAACTCAGAAATAGATGGATTTGTATCTAAGAATAAGCTCAAGCTATGAGCATATTTTTGGTGTTGTGGGGTAATTTGCAAGGTGGTGGGGCAGTTGCAGGAGTATAGTTTTGATTCTGTGCTACAGACCTGGAATGTTTTCTTCCATTGAAACTATCCTGTCCTATCTTGGTTTCTTCTTATCTCTCCCATCGCACTTTAGCGTTTGTGCTGGTGTGTCTTCCTCTACTGCTGGTGTACCCCAAGGGTGTGTCTTGGGCCCACTCCTTTTCTCTCTCTATATCCAGTCCCTTGGTGCACTCAGCTCCTCCCATGCCAATACCCAATCTACTGATAAAGCACCAAATATGAAGAAAAAAATCACAAAACAGAAAACTACTACTACTTGGAGATTCCATCATCAGAGGCACCAACTTGGGAACACAGTTCAAAGGAGAGAAGATAGTCAAATGCCTCCCAGGCTCTTCAACCATCAGGAATACAAACCAAATTGTTGATGTAGTTAGCGCAGGAAGTGAGCACTCCAAAACTGATGTCATCCACCTTGGTACAAATGACCTGGCTAGAAACAGTGCCTCTGCAGTTCAAAGGGACTTCCAGACTCTGGGAGAGAAACTGAAGCTCATTGTTAACACTGTAGCATTCTCAGAAGTTCTACCTGTTTTTGGTAAGGGGGCAGAAAGACTGCATCGCATAAACAGCTTTAATACATGGCTCCAGACCTGGTGCAAACAAGAAGGATTCAGGCAACTGGGGAAACAGATGGACCAACAAGACACTATACTGTGCTGATGGACCACATCTCTCTGTCGCAGGAAAAAATGAAAAATTCAGACAGTATGTGGACAGGCATTTAAACTAGAGAAAGGGGGTGACGGATGTGGAAGGACAAGTTCAGGACGTCACTCCCAGCAAAAGCAGAATAACATCAGAAACAGCCACACTTTTAAACCACACATCAACGACCGGTGGGAAGAGGTGGGTAGAACAAAATCAATGCAAAATACATGCAAGCCAGTTCAATGCTGGAAAGCAATGAGCACAAATGCTCGAAGCTTAGCCAACAATGTTCCGGACCTGGAAGCCCTAATGGTGGAAATGGACTTGGACATTGTGGCCATTACAGAAACATGGTTTAATGAATTGCATGAATGGGATGTAGCCATAGCTGGCTATAATCTATTCAGAAGAGACAGAGAAAGTGGAAAAGGAGGAGGAGTAGCCTTGTATGTAAAAAGCAATATTAAAGCTACTGCAATGCAGGGAGCAAGGGGAAAAGAAGAAGCGCTCTGGATTGTGTTGGAAAGAGGAGATGGCACTGTCATCCATATTGCTGTAATCTACAGACCTCCAACTCAAATCAAAGAAATAGATAATGAATTGATTATAGATATTTCCAAGATAGCCACAAATTTATTTATTTTATTTTATTTAATGCTTTTATATACCGTGCTTTTTAAAATCAGTGCGGTTTACAGATAACATATTGTGCAGAGCAGGAAGAGTCTGCTTCGCACTTACATTGAACAGGAAATACAACTTGGGTTAATAACCATAGGGAGGTAAATACAGGCTATATACAGGCTATATACAGTGTGGGCAGGAAGTCGCTGCGCAGCTATGGTTACATGGTTGTTCTTGCAGCCAGGGCCGGATTTGCCTATACGCCACGTACGCCGTGGCGTAGGGCCCACAGCTGGCAAGGGCCCACCGGGAATGTTTTTTGCACAGGGCCCCGCGTTTCAGGGGGCCCCGCGCAAAAAACATTCTGATACATCATTAAAATTAAAAAACAAAACAAAACCTGTCGCTGCCTCTGCCGGGGCCGCCGCGGCAGAATCGAGTGTGCCGCGGGGCCCCCCCTTCCCAGCAGGGCCTGCCCTCCCCGGTATCACCTCTCTCAGCTGCCTCCCTCCAGTCACACGCGCCGGCTTTCAGAGCGCGAGGGAAGAGTTTCTCCCTCGCTGCTCTGTTAAGCCCGCGGGGGCTGATGGGAATGCCATCAGCCCCCGCGGGCTTAAACAGAGCAGCGAGGGAAAAACTCTTCCCTCGCGCTCTGAAAGCCGGCGCGTGTGACTGGAGGGAGGCAGCTGAGAGAGGTGATACCGGGGAGGGCAGGCCCTGCTGGGAAGGGGGGGCCCCGCGGCACACTCGATTCTGCCGCGGCGGCCCCGGCCCCGGCAGAGGCAGCGACAGCTTCTTTTGTAAAAAAAAATTTGCTGGGCTGGGGTGGGCTGGGGGGGGGGGGGTAGGACTGGTGAGGGGCGGGGGGGGGTTAGGAGTGGTAATGGGTGTGGGGTGTGGGGGGGGTTGGGACTGGTGAGGGGCTGGGGGGGGTAGGAGTGGTAATGGCTGTGGGCTGTTGGGGGGGTTAGGAGTGGTGATGGGCTGGGGGGGTTAGGAGTGGTAATGGCTGTGGGCTGCTGGGGGGGTTAGGACTGGTGATGGGCTGGGGGGGGTTAGGAGTGGTAATGGCTGTGGGCTGTTGGGGGGGTTAGGACTGGTGATGGGCTGGGGGGGGTTAGGAGTGGTAATGGCTGTGGGCTGTTGGGGGGGTTAGGACTGGTAATGGGCTATGGGGGGGTTAGGAGTGGTGATGGGCTATGGGGGGGGCTATGGGCTATGGGGGAGCTAAGTCTATATGGGCTGATGGGATTAGGACTGGAAGTAGGTTGATGGGGGCTTAGGACTGGTAATGGGCTATGGGGGGGGGCTTAAACTTAAAATTGGGTGATGGGGATTAGGACTGGAAATGGGCTGGTGGGATTAGGACTGGTAGTGGGCTATGGGGGGCTAGGACTGGTAATGGGTTGGGGGGGTTGCTAGGACTGGAAATGGGCTGGGGGATTAAGACTGGAGGTGGGCTGATGGAGTTAGGACTGGTAATGGGCTGTGGGCTGTTGGGGGGGGTTAGGACTGGAAATGGGCTATGGGGGGCTAATACAGGAAAAGGGCTGATGGGAAGTGGTTAGGACTTGAGGTGGGCTGATGGGGTTAGGACTGGTAATGGACTGTGGGCTGATGGGGGGGTTAGGACTGGCAATGGGCTATGGGGGGGTTAAGACTGGTAATGGGCTGTTGGCTGATGGGGGCTGTCTGGTAATGGGCTATGGGGGGTTAGGACTGATAATGGACTATGGGGGGGGGGCTAGGACAGGAAATGGGCTGATGGGGAGGGGTTAGGACTTGAGGTGGGCTGATGGGGTTAGGACTGGTAATGGACTGTGGGCTGATGGGGGGGGGGTTAGGACTGGCAATGGGCTATGGGGGGCTGACTGGAAATGGGTTGATGGGGGTTAGGACTGGAAGTGGGCTGATGGGGGGTTAGGACTGGAAGTGGGCTGATGGGGGGTTAGGACTGGTAATGGGTTATAGGGGGGGCTTAAACTGAAAATGGGGTGATGGGGGGTTAGGACTATAAGTGGGTTGATGGGGGGGCTAGGACTGGTATTGGGTTGGGGGGTTGCTAGGACTGGAAATGGGCTGATGGGTGGCTAGGACTGGAAATGGGCTGATGCAGGGACTAGAAGGGAATGGATGCTGGGTGAGGCTGGAACTAGAAGGGAGCTGATGTTGGGGGAGGATTAGAATGGGATGGGGCTGGAAGAGTAAAATGGAGAAGGGAAAAATATTTTGTGTGGGAGGGATAAAAAATCTACAATTGGCCGGGTATTGGGAGAGTAAGTGGGGATTGAGGATGGAGGGGTAAAATTTGAGTGGATGAAATAGGAATGAGGAAAGAGCAAAAGGAGAAAGATTAGTATGTTAAAGCAGATGTAGAGAGAGAATGGAAAAAACTAGAAGAGAGAAGAAAGGACAAATGGACAGCAGACGATGGAGGGTTAGCAGAAGACACGAAGAAACCAGAAGAAAGTGGCTGGAGCAATTGCAGCTGAAAAAAATGCACAAAAGGTAGAAAAATATCTCTTTATTTTGAATTTATTAATTGGAATATGTCAGCTCTGGTAAATGTGCATCATTAACGTCTGCGCTTTGTTTAGTACAAGAGCAAATTAATGTATAGTTTTATTTCTACAGTGTTGTACATTCCAAGTTTGGCTTTTGGGATTCCCAGTTTAATTATTGTCTTCCTGTTTCTAAAATGTGATTACTTGTTTGGTGATGGTCTATGTTCTGCATGTGTAACTGAGCTGAGGTGTTCTGTTTATATAATTCCTATTTGACATTGCCACTTGTTCTCTTTCCCCAGTAGGTCATGTATTGTTGTTCTCTGAAATGTATTGGTTTAATATTTGCAGTGTTGCCTTTTGATAGGTAGGGTATGGTGCTTTGTGAGTCCTGGTAGTGCTGTTAGGATACGGCGGGTTTGCTATGGGTTCTAAATGGGCAGTGTTTGTAGTAGTTCCTAATGTGTCTGGCAGTTGGCACTGGATTATAGTAATGTAGAAATCTTTTAGTCTTTCTTTATCCATACACTCATTAAGAGGCACGTTTACTAAAAGTTAGTATATGGTAACATTATGCAAATATTTATGCAAATGAGGCCCCTTATGCAAATGAGGCCCACACCCCCCTTGGGCCGCCCCTGCTGGGGGCCCACAATTTTTGTTGGTGTAGGGCCTCACTCAAGGTAAATCCGGCCCTGCTTGCAGCTATATACAGGCGTGTAAATTGGGTCGTAAGGTTGTATCAGGTAGGGATGTGTTGTTGGCCTGGGCATAGTGCAGGAGAAAAAGGTGGTGCTTTAGTGCTTTTCTGAATTGTGCGAGGTCAGTGATCGTGCGGATGAACACTGGGAGCCCGTTCCAGCAGGTAGGTGCATAGAACATGAATGAAGGGGGAAGTGATCATATTAGGTGGCTTTAATCTACCCGATGTGGATTGGAGTACTCCTGCAAATCTGGAAAGAAGTAAAAGAATTGTGGATGCTTTCCAAGATGCTTTACTTAGACAAATGGTGATGGAACCAACCAGGGAAAGCTCAATGCTGGATTTAGTTCTCACCAAGGGAGATAGCATGTCAAATGTCCAGGTGGGTGCCTCTGTGAGCAGCAGCGATCATCACATGATGTGGTCTGAGATAAAAGCCAAGGTGCAGTCCAATCATAGCAAGCTCAAAGTCCTAGACTTCAAAAACACTGACTTCAGTAAAATGGTCAAGTACCTGAAGGAGGAGTTGGCAGGGTTGGAGGGGATAAGGGAAGTGGAATTGCAATGGGCTAAACTAAAGGTGTCAATAAAAGGGGCAACAGATAAATATGTAAGCAAAGTAAATAAAAACAAGAGGAGAAGGAAACCTATTTGGTTCTCCAAAGAAGTGGCTGCTCAAATAATGGCAAAAAACACAGCTTTCACAAAATTTAAAAGCTTGCAAACAAAGGAACACAGAAAGGAATACAGGATCAAACTAAAAGACAAAAAGAGAAATAAGGAAAGCAAAATCAAAGGCAGAGGAAAAGATGGCTAAAGATGTGAAGTGTGGCGACAAAACTTTCTTCAGGTATATTTGGGAGGAAAATCAGAGATGGAATTGCAGGACTCAGAAGTGCTGGGAATGGACTCGTGGAAAGTGACTTTGAAAAAACAAAATTGTTAAACAAATTTATTAAATTTATTTATTTATACAGATTTGTATACCACTTTATCCTTCAATCAAAGTGGTTGACATCACAATTTGGGTCTACATTGAACAGGAGGGAGGGTGACAAGACGTACATATAGACATTTTGTGTTTGGCTCTTATCTTCACATTTAAGCGTTAGTAGGGAAGGTCTTTAGTTTGCTTGATCATAGAATTCCATGAATAGGAAGGTTCTGAGGGATTTGCGGAAATCCTTGAGGTCATTTAGCGCTCTCAGTTCATCCAGAAGAGCATTCCAGTGGGCCGGTGCTGAGAGGGATATAGCTCTGTTGGAGGTAACTTGCTTTGTTTTATGGTATCCAGTGGGTGTGCGGAGTCTATTGCTGCTGTTCGTTCATCTGGGCCGGTTGGTTATGTCCCTGGTTATTAAACTGTGCAGGACATCTGCTGTGCATAGGTGAATAATCTTGAATATGTTTATGGTCATTTTGAATCTTGCCCGTGCAGATATTGGTAGCCAGTGCAGTTGCCGAAGTATAGGTGTGATGTGTTCATGCTTGGCTGTGTTCATACTTCTGCTCTGTTTTTACTAAAGAAAATCCTGGAGAAGGACCACCAGTGACTCATAAATATAAAAATGGGAATGAAGTAGATGCTACACCATTCACAGAAGATGATGTGTTAGAACAACTTGAAAAATTGAAAGTGGACAAGGCCATGGGACCAGATGGGATACATCCCAAGATACAGAGAGGTTCTTGCAGGGCTGTTAAAGGATGTTTTTAACAGATCCTTGGAAACAGGAGACGTTCCTCAGGACTGGAGAAGGGCTGATATGGTACCTTTCCACAAAGGTGGTGACAGGGAAGAAGTGACAAATTACAGGCCGGTGAGCCTTACCTTGGTGGCAGGAAAAGTAATGGAGGCGCTCCTGAAAGAGCGAACAGTGGACATTCTCAAAACCAATAGGTTGCATGATCCGAGGCAACATGGTTTTACCAAAGGACGATCTTGCCAAACAAATCTGATTGAGTTCTTTGACTGGGTGACCAGAGAACTAGATCAGAGGCATGTGATGGATGTCATCTACCTGGATTTCAGCAAAGCCTTTGATACTGTTCCTCATAGGAGGCTTATCAATAAACTCAATAGTTTGGAGATGGGACCCAAGGTGGTGAACTGGATCAGAAACTGGTTGACTGACAGACGTCAGAAGGTGATGGTAAATGGAGCTCATTCAGATGAAAGGAGGGTGATTAGCGGGGTGCCCCAGGGTTTGGTCCTGGGACCAGCACTGTTTAATGTATTTGTGAGTGATATGGCTGAAGGACTGAATGGAAAAGTCTGTCTTTTTGCAGATGACACGAAAATTTGCAACAGAGTGGACTCACCTGAGGGAGGGACCTTATCTCGCAAAGGATGTAAAAAGACTGGAAACGATTCAGAGGAAGGCGACCAAAATGATTTGAAGCCTGCATCAGAAGCCTTATGAGAAGAGACTTGAAGACCTAAATATGTACACTCTGGAGGAGAGGAGGGACAGGGGAGATATGATTCAGACCTTTAAATACTTAAGAGTATTAATGAACAAACAAACCTCTTTGAAAGATGGGGAAACTGTAAAACTAGAGGGCATAACATGAAGGTGCAAGGGGGTAAACTGAAAGGCAATGTCAGGAAATATTTTTTCACTGAAAGGGTGATGGATGCTTGGAATGCCCTCCCGATGGAAGTGATGGGGGCAAATACAGTGACAGAATTCAAAATGGCATGGGACAGACACAGTGAATCCCTTTACAGCAACAGGATAAAATCAAAATAAACTTTACTATCTAATTTCTGAACAAATAGGGATGCCCTACACGGAACAGTGGGTTCACCCCTAAACAAAGACATGGGGAAGTTTGAAGATAAGAGAATGTGAAGATAAGAGCCCTTAACAGAGCGGCAGGTGCACCTACTCTTGCCACCTTGCTGGGCAGACTAGATGGACCATACTGGTCTTTATCTGCCGTCATTTACTATGTTACTATGTTGCAATGTTACTATATGTTACTATTTTCCATGGTAAAAAGCTTGGTAAATCAGGCTCTTAATGGGTCACTGAACAATGCCAAGAAAAAGCAGTGGACCCTCTCCTCCTCCTTCCTCTCCCACCACCCCCACAGACCCATTAGGCTACAATTGTTTGTGTGTGTGGGGATAGCTCTGTAGGGTTACCAACTGGCTCCAGATGCGCCCGACAGGCTTGATCCAGTCCTGGGTTTACCCCATTGCATGCAGGGTCATGTAGTTCTGATTTCTCCATTGCACTCCATAAGAAAAACAAGACTACATGTCCCTGCATGCAATGGGGTAGACCCAGGACTGGATCAAGCTTGTCGGGCGCATCTGGAGCCAGTTGGCAACCCTATAGCTCTGTGTACACCTTATAGCGCTATACAAATGTTAAATAGTAGTAGTAGTAGATGGGGTACGTGTGTGTGTGGGGGGGGGGGTGCCTTTTGTACATGCCCGTTGTACTTTTTACTTACTTCCCATGCATTCATCCCTTCCCTCCCTATTCCATCCCCTCTCCTGTTGACCCTCTCCCACCCCTGGACTCTTCCCTTCAATCTCCCTGTGATGGAGTGTATGAAAAACTCCCCATCCCCTGCAGGGAAACTCCCCTGCCAAGCTTAGCACAGCTGAGGGTATTGCTCTGGTAAGAACTTAAACCCTTGTCCCTTTAAGGGTTAAAGCTGGAGAATGCCTGGGAAGGGTGTGGCCTGGCTCTAGGCTTTATTCCAGGAAGAGAGAGACGTCTGGGGTACTCTGGAGTATGCAATGACCACTTTTCTTTGAATGGAGACCTGCTGGGAAGGTAGGAATTATGTTTAAGTTTGCTGCTGTGCATGCAGCGTTGCTGTTAGATATCTACCCAGCTGGAGGGCTCTTGTGCTATAGAGAGCTGCTGTTTCCTTGTTGCTAAGGGCTGAAAGAGTACTACTGAATTGTGCCCCAGAGAGCAGGAACTTTGGGAAGAAGCAGTTTGTTTTATTATCTTAGCACTGTCTGTGCTGGAACAGTGATCTTGCTCAGCAGAGCAGTCCCGCCAAGACCAATTAAGGAACTGTTACAGCTGAGGAAAGCCTAGAGCCAGAATGTATCTTTAACACACGTGTATTGCAGGCCCAAGAAGGGCCAGGACAGTTTGCTTGGGTGTTTTTTATCCTGAAAGTAAAGTGTATTTATTGTGGAGCTTTGTGTCATTGCTCATCTGCAGTTTACCACACTCCACCCACATACACTCGCCCCTGCCCTCCATTCACAGAGGTGCTGAGGCAGCCAGGAGAGCCGGTGACTGCACAGTTTGCCAGGAAAAAAAACAGGTTACTAAGTTTGCTGTGCAGCTATCTTGGTAACCTCCTCCTCCCTTCCCCCCTCTTTTTTTTTTTCTTTTATTGATATCGCAGCTACAGCTCTGTAAGGTGCAGGAGCTGTGGCTGGATTGGAGGAGAGGGTGGGGTTGCCCTCCTCAGGAACTCTGCTCTTCTTGCAAATGGCTTCTATCTGTGCCTTTCTTTTCTACTATGAATTACAGATTTACATCTTGTCACTGTACTGCTCCTTATGCCTGGAACAGATATCTGAGTCTGTATGTCAGATATCTTTTTATTTACATTCTCTTATATACCACACTATTCTGCATCACTGCAGTTTACATTGAACAAACTGAAATTACATTGAACAGGGTATTATAACTTGGAGATAACTATTTTACAGGGAACATGGGCTATGGAGGGTTAAGTGGCTTGCCCAAGACCACAAGGAGCACCTGTGGGACGAGAAACCCCAGTCCTTCCAGCCCAAGGTTGCTGTCCTCTAGTGGGATTTGAACCCCCGACCTTCCGGCCTGAAGTACCTTGTCCTAACCACTAGGCTACTCCTCCACTCCTGATCTTCTCTGATCCTTTTCAAATCCAGGCTGAAGACTCGTCTCTTTGCTGCCGTTTTAGGTTCCTCACTTACCTGATCTCCTTTGTGTTTCCCTACCATCCCCAGCTGTATCTCATGTCTACATCTACTGTGTTCTTTCTTGACTAGATTATAAGCGCTGATCAGGGACCATCTTACATGTGTCTGTGTAGCGCTGCAAATGTCTTGTAGTGCTATACAAATACGCAGTAGTGGGGACAAGGAGAGAGCGATGAGAAGTCTGTTTTCTGCTCTGGCTGCCTGCTCATGCCAGCAGCTGGCCTGGCCATATAAAAACAGTCTGGTTGGCAACCCTAGTTGAGACAGGAAGCCCTAGCTGCTGGATAGCAAATTGCACCCTCCAGGAATTGCTAAGTAGGATGGTGTGCCTCATAACCTTGAGGAAAGAGAGG
This sequence comes from Ichthyophis bannanicus, assembly GCA_033557465.1. Classification (NCBI taxonomy): domain Eukaryota; kingdom Metazoa; phylum Chordata; class Amphibia; order Gymnophiona; family Ichthyophiidae; genus Ichthyophis; species Ichthyophis bannanicus. The sequence continues at coordinate 1,075,230,183 of CM066032.1, forward strand.
TAGGGCTGTGGAAGCTGTAACTGGAACCCCTGTTGGAGTGGGGAAGGATTACTGAACAGGAGCAGGCTGCATGTGAGCAGACGTATTTTACCAAGGCAGTGTGTTGTAAAAGAATGCTCTGCAGTGGAAAGAGAGTGTGGTGGGCAAAGAAAGTAGACAATGTGCATAACAGCTTTGTTGGGAAGGGCAGTGGACACCGCGTGAGTAAGAACCTGCACGTTGTGAAACAGGAACTGTGCGAGCAGTATATGAGAGGAGACTGCTCTTCTCTTAGCAGGTGGCAAGTTGAAAAGCTCTGCTGCTGAACTCGTTTTGGGAAACCATTAAAGTATAAACCAGTGGCTCCCAAACTGTGGTCAGGACCCCAAATGGGTCACAAAAACAGGGCCGCTCCCTCTCCCTCTGGACCTCTACTGCGGCCCATGATCATTAGTAACATTTAGCAGGAGTGCAGTGCGTTGGTGACTGACAGGACCAGTGCCTTCCTCCTACGTGGTCTTCTGCGGGGTTGCCACACAGCGTCCTGGTGCTGACTGCTGCTCCTGTTGCTGCCACTGCTGCTGCCTTTGTGCTTTGGATAAGTTAGGGGAAGGAAATGGCTGAGGGAGGCAAAGAGATCTGCTATTTTTCCATCATCTGGAGTCGCATGGACTCTTAAGTGTTAAAATGGGCTCATCTTGAATAAAGGTCTGGGAAGCACTGGTATAAATGCTGTATATTTTTGGAAACTGGTATGGCCAAGAGTGTCTGCAAAAGAGAAACCTCTTGGGCCAGTGGGCAACAGGAGTGGGCTCTGTAGCAGCATTAATGTTAAGTAGGCTAGTCAGAAGCTACTCGGTTTAAGATATGGGAGCTGTTTTACTGAAAGCGCAGGCACGTGGAAGGAAAAGTTGAACTGAACTGTGGTGACTACTTCTGAAGCCAGCCAGCTCAGAGTGAGAGAGCACTACCTGGCTGTGTGACGGAGGACTCCTAAGTTTAGAAAAAAAGAAAAAGATTTTGTGGAGATCCAGGTGCAAGCTTCAGGAACTCACTATGTAAACTGAATGCGTGACGGTTCAGTAGTACAGGCTGGATGCCAATCACTTCTATGTTTAAAGTGAATTTTCCATCAAGGTTACATTATTTTTAGTTCTAAATTCTTACAATAAGAGTTGTTAAACAAAAGTTTGTTTTTAGATGAATATTGCCTGGAACTGAAGTTTGTTTTCATATCAAGAGTGGCTCTCTACCAAAGATAAAAAGGTTCCCAAGGAGATCAACTCCCAACTGGCTCACAGTGCTATCTAGCTGTGACAGAATACATTGGGCTAGTTCTTTGGGGAGTTTTTCTCTGGAACCCACGTTTTTGGCTTGGCCCACTGTAAATATCAATGTGTCTTCTTTACTAAGTTTTCCTGCATAACTGAAAATTTAATGGCATGAAATGATATTTTGCCCCCAGACAGATGGACAGGCGGATATTCCCAGCTTCTCTTATGTCTTTCCAACTACTAGTAGCTTAAAAAGAATAAAAATGGTTCTGTATATACAAATAAGCTGAGGTGTCAAAGCATGGCCTTGTCCATATGCATTCTGATGAGCTGGGGGGAGGAAAGTGAAGGGAGCTAGGAGGGCTAGATGGAGGTTTGAGAGGAGGGTGGATAATGAGGAGAGCTGGGGAAAGAGAAAAGGGGATACGAGGACGGAGGGAGATAAGGGCTATGAGGAGGAGAGGGGAGGACAAGGTGGGAGGGGAAGAAATAGAGGATGGGGGAAGGAATTTCGAAGGGAGGGAAGAGGGAATAGAACGTGACGTAGAGAGTGGAAAGGAGATAGCAGGAGCATACAATATAGATCTCTATCACGGACATAAAGACGCAGCATCCCCTCTTTCATATGCACCCGCACGCACAAACATACCCCCTACTCCTTTACCCCCACACCATCCTCAAACACAGCCCTCTGCCCCTATAGTTAGCAAACATCCATGTATGTTCACCACTCACGCATATATTTCCTTCCATTCTTCCCTCTCCCTCAAAACCCACAATCTTCCATCTCCTCACACACCCCACCAATACAACCATGCATATTCAGCCCCACAACAGTCTTCATCTCCCCCAATTACTTCTATCCCCCCACACCTCTGCACATAGACTCCACACACCACCACCTAACACACCTCTCCATACCTATATCTCCCCCACCTATACCCAACTCTCCCCCACAGTTCACATCTCCATGTCCCACATTCCTCAGATACGTATACCCCATACACATCCAGCTGTTCACTTTCTTACACCGGTCACACTCAAAGACCTACCCTCCCAAAAACACTCTAAACCACCAAGCCACTAACACAAACACTGTATACATTATACCCTTAATCTGCAAATGTAAAAAGGCAAAATGTGCCTTTGTTTCGCACTGAGATCGCATTTTGCTACTTTGTAATTGTTGCTGTCTTTATCTATCTGCATTAATCTTGCCGTTTCCATTGGCCTCTTTTATTCCTATCTTTCTTTTTGATTCTTTGAACTACTGTGTACATGTGGGGTTTAATGTAAGAGCTGAATTTTTCTTTTATTTTCTTAAATGTATTGTTTTTACTTTGCGTATTCTTTCTGTTCTGTCTAAATTTTGACTTTTCTATATCCGTGCTTGCATTTTTGTTGGATTGATAGATGGTTGTACCTGACTTCTGCTTGCCTTTCTGATGGGTGGGGGGCATGGTGTGAGGGGGAAGGTGGGGAGATATTTACTTGATATGGATTATATACTCTGATTATATTGCATGTAAAGCTGCTCTTGTTCTATTGGGTTCCTCATAATAAAAATGATTGGTTTGAAACATAAGAAGCTTTTATATTTGTATTTAATTTTATTGATTTATTAATGTATATTCTTGTGTTTTAAAGTACAGAGTGGATTACAGTAAGTTATCAGATTGAACGGGCAGAAGAGAAGTATTGACTCTAAATTAAACTAGCCTGTTGCAGTTTGTGCATAAAATATGTGCCAGTGCCAGGAACCTGTAAAATTTGAGGTGTTTCTGGGCTTAAGCAGGGGTGTCTAAGCTAACTTCCTTTAAATATTCGGCTTCCAGGCTACAAATATATATCTATGGAAGGTCCTGAACTTGCAGATTGTCACCTGGGTCTAGCTCGGTTCAATATTAATATATGTGATATTGCACAGGGGTTGATAGGTGGGTTTTTTTTTCTATTCTTTCCAACCCAACAGAAGTTGGGGCGTGATCTGAGAGCGTGACCAAAGGGGTATGTCTCTTTAGAGCTGCTGAGGAGCCACTAGATTGTTTTTAGGTGTTTGAAAATCAGGCACTTGGATGTCTAAATTACAAGGATGTCCCTGGAGCCATTTTAGAAACTCCAGATATGGACATTCCTAGTGCAAGAACTTCAAGTAGAATGGGGACTATGACGGCAGAGCTGGGGCCGGCACTAGGGTCTCTAGCACCCTCCTGCAACCTTCAGATTGGTGTTGCCTCCCTCATTACTATTAATGGTATGCTGAAGCCCCCCCCCCCCCACCTTTCCCAAAACTCCTTCATAAACTCTGTTCACGAAATGCTAGTATTTCTCCTCCAAAACAAATATCGTAACAAGAAAATTTTGCAGTGAAGGGGCAAATGCCTAGCTGGAATAAAAACATAATACAAATGTCCTTCAGAACAGGACAATCCTACCATTTCATAACAGCACGAGTGAGGACCTACCTAGGAAAAGGCAGCACTGTAAATACGAGCGAGCTCGATTAAAATCAATACAACCTATTGGGGAAACAACACTGTGTACACAAAAATGGAATGGAAACACCAATAAGCCAGACGGTATGTGAGCATGCAGTGAAATAGGAACAGCAATGCATTTCCACCTCTGCTGTGCCAAATATTGAGATAACAAATATAAATTCCAAAACATGACAAATTCCAACCACTAAATGAAGAACAAATTAAAATTCATTTTTGCTAGCTTTGTTTGGTCTCCTCTCAATCTCTCTCTCTCTCTCTCATGTTCACTTTCCCTTACTCTAGTTTCTTTTCTCTTTTCCCTGCTCCATCCAGCTTCTCTCCTTCTGTCTCTATCTCCCCAATATGCCCAGCATATCCCCTCTTTGTACTCCCCCTTGTCACCTTATTTTCTCCCCCCCCCCATATGTCCAGCATCATCCTTCTGGGTTCCTACTCCTCCACTCCCCCCATAATCAGCAGCACCTCCGCTGCCATCCTATTTTTCCCTCTGTCCAGCATCATCTGCCCTGTGTCCTTATTCTTCCTTTGCCCCACTAAGTCAAGCCAGAATATCCCTAATTCATCTTCTCCTGTGTCCACCCTCTGTGATCCTTTCCGCATGTCCCTGCTAGTATCTCTCTCCTCTCTGCCAGTGCCTACTTCCACCGCTGACACTTGCCTGGGCCTGCGGAAGCAGCAATAGGGGGGGGGGGGTGTTGGTTGCCAATGATAGCTCTGCCGATCAGGCCCTGCTCCCCCCCCCCCAACAGGAAGTTTGCACTGGGGGAGAGGGATGGGACCAGGCTGCAAGTTGGTGCATGCCAATGGTTCTACTGTTTCTACCCTCCCCCCCCCCCCCCCACGCAAACTTTTTGTTTTGGAGGAGCAGGGCCCAATCTGCAGAACCATCATCCACATGCACTGACGTGCAGACTCTGCTCTTTTTTCTATTGCTGAGAGAATGGGGGCAAAGAACTAATGTGTCTGACTTGGCCTGTCTGCTGTGATTTCGGCACCCCTTATCTCCGGCATCCCCTGCCATGCTTACGCAGCTTACTGGGCAGTGCCGCCCCTGGGCAAAGTAGCTTGAGCGGAACAATGAAGGTGCATATTGCAGTGTGACTTCAGAATGTCTCAAGTATGACTGGCCCTGGTTGAGGTGTCTATGCCTATACCTGCTCCCGACCATGAATAAGGAGCAAATAAGTTCTCATTTCATGGTGGAATTCTACAGAGGGAAGAGCACAATGCACTCGGTCAGTATTTTCTGGTCAAAGAACCAGCATGTAAATACAAACAACAAACAAGCCTGCCACTGTCTTGAGTGTCAGAAATGTCACCAAACATGGTTCATCCTCTTTCTGGAAAGTGCTGGCTGGGACATCGAAGAAGCCATTTTTGCAGCCATCCAATTTTGGAGATATCCATGTTTCTAAAATTGAGCTGAAACCTAAAACCACAGCGTTTTCTCAGATGTTCCTGGGATGTCCCAGATTGCACCTGGGCATCCTATCTAAAATGTCACTTTCAGTATCTATCTCTAAAATGAGGAAGGCTACAATAGACAAGCATGTGGTTGCAAAAAAGGTGCAGCACTAGATGTTACACTGCCTGTTGAATGTGATTCTGCATCTGGTGTTTCCTTGAGTTCTGGGGGTCAATCCACCCCCTCACCTCCTATGGCTTCCTTTATTTCACTAGAAATGAGGTTACCTGTTTCAGGTTCTCTTCTGTTTGAATCCTCATCTCAGTTGATACCTCTAAGAGAATGTTCCCTGGACTGTTGCAGCCACTGCAATACCGAAAGTGGTTGTGTGTTCTTCTGATGGGACTAATGTGGTGAGTTGGACTCTTCCCAAGAAGCCTCTTTGAAAAATACTTGGAAGGTGGCTTCTCCAAAACAGATTTTTTCAGGTCTTCAGATATTGCAGCTCTGTGACATTTCCAAGCAAGCAGACAAGCAGAGGAGACGTTTTTAGGAAGTTAAGAGACTGTATCCAAGATGGAATCCCAAGTTGAGACATTAAAGATGGAAGTCTGCACAGTTCAGTCTTTCTCTATATCTGGGGTTAAGGGCAGGTTAAATATTCATTGACTACTATGGAAAATTTGTATAAATGTAGAAATTGTCTCAATTTTTCCAGTTTTTTCAGCATTTCTGAAGAACTTTGTCACTTATTTCAAAAACAAAAATCTCGTTTGCAAAAAATGTTTGTTTACCTTTGAATGTTAATAGGCAAAACTAGGAGGGCGCTTGTGATGTAACAGTCAATGAACTCTTTTTAATTTGACTCGCTTCTTGAAAAACTCTTGATAGCATAACACAGGGAACATAAGACCATAAGATATGCCCTACTGGGTGTCTAAGCCCAGTATCCTGTTTCCAACAGTGTCTCATCCAGGTCACAAGTACCTGTCAGGTTCCCAAAAGATATCCAAATTCCATACAGCTTGCCCAGTGGATAGGCGGTGGATTTCCCAGTCGCTTTTAATAAGGGTTTATAGACTTTCCTCCAAGAACCTGTCCAAATCTCTTTTAAATCCAGTTACACAAACCAGCTTTTACTATACCTCCAGTAACAAATCCCAGAGGGGTTACCTTCCTTGTTAACTTGCATTTTTCCTAATTCAGAGGTAAAGGTCTGAGGTTTCTTTTTGTGGTCAGAAGTTTACAAATTTTTTCTGAATGTTGTTAGAGCAACATAGATACAGAGGATGAGTACATTTTTTTTTCAACTGAAAAATTGGGTTCTTTGGGTGCAGCTTTTTTATGAAGGTTATTTTAGGGTGCTGATTACGGTGGGCGTGTGTATGTTGGATTTTATTTTACTTTAACTGCAAAGTTTCCTGAATGCTTAAAAAATCTCTGCTAGAGAAGGATGAAGTTTGGATCTAAACATTGCAGGAGACATGTGCAGCATCACTAGTGTCATATATATATATATATATATATATATATATATATATATATATATATAGTGGCCCAAAAAAAGTGAGAACATCTCGTAAATAGTTTACTTATTTACCTTTTTTAGCTATATAATGTCTTTATTTCGGCAATTTCCAGTTGCCATATTCCTTTTTTTTTTTTAATTTGTCAATCGTTTACATCTGTCTTTTTGAATTTTTAAATAACTTATATGCTATGAGATGTTCTCACTTTATTTGGGCCACCCTTTGTGTGTGTGTGTGTGTGATTTTACTTTTTGTTCTTCAGTCCCCCATTGATGGTGGGCTATATCTGAGTCATTTTATTTTGATGGTTTTCCTTTGAATTTCTCAGATTCAGTTGTTTTCATTTTATGGAAACAGAATTTATATAATTCAAACAAAACAATCCTATAAAAAGCATATTTGGATATCACACTTTTTTTAAATATTTTGTTTTGTAAACATATACATAATGAGGGAGAGCTCAAAGAGCCACTTACTAGGATAAATGGTGTTTACATGGAGGGGAATTTTAGAAGGGACATAGACGTCCCAGATAGCACTTGTAAGCTAAAACTTCTAGAAATAAAATGTAGGCACATCCAGGTGCAGACACGTTTTCACAAATGTGGATGTGGCCAATATGGAAATCAATGGGGGGGGGGGGGCGCATCTACATAGACATCCCTAGGACCATATTTCAGAACCCTGAGATCTAGGATAGCCTAATGATTAAAGTAGTGGGCTAGAAACAGAGCAGCCAGGGTTCAAATCCCACTGCTGCTGTTGATGTTGTGCTGAGTACTGTGGATGGTGATGCTTTTCAGACAAAATGTGGCCCCAGCCACGCCTCCACCATGTCTCTGTTCAGACTTGGTGTTCCTGGGCATGCTCCACCATGCCCTCATTCAGACTTAGGGGCTTGTTTACAAAGCCACGGTAGTGGTTCGCAATCGCAGCCGCGGCCCCATTGAAATCAATGGGGCCGCGGCTCCGATTACGATCGCAAACCGCTACCGCGGCTTTGTAAACAAGCCCCTTAGATGCCCTCATGCTGGGAACATGCCCAGAGCAGGCTTTTGATGTCTTTGCCAGCCTTACAGATGTTCAAAGCACAAATGGGGCTTCTAAAATTATCCCCATATTGTCCATTCTTCCTGCAGGCAAAAGTAAGTACTGACTTTTTTTGAGTATGACCCATTGTTTTTGTTTGACTGTAGCGACCCTTTGCTGTCTCCCCCCTCTCCAAACTGCTGCCCTAGGTGATTGACTAATTTCCCTAGTGACTGGGCTGGCCATGACTAGTATACATGATATGTTTTAAACATGGTCTCAATTCTGTGTAGCTGTAGATACTACACATATGAATTCTAAACTATTGTATAATTTTTTTCTCCTTTTTGACATCAGTTCAATCAGAATTAGACTTTGTGGGTAATTTTTATAAATCTCTTTTTCTGCATGTAAAATGGCGATTTACATGTGGAAAAGGCCTCATTAAATCAGAACACCCCTAAAGAGTAGGTGTGGTACAAGAAGGTGTGTACTTAGAGTAAGCGTGCACAGGATGGGTATTTAGGTGGAAAATGGAAGGAGTTGCAATTATGAGCATAGTACATATAATAACACATGTGGACATAAAGCATGAGCAGACATAATATCCACATCTGCAATATAAGTGCAATTTCTGCTGCACATTTGCTAGTATCTTATAAAGAGAGAGAGAGTTTTATGTAGACAGTCACTCACTCCTTCTGGGCGTCAGTTGCAAGTACCAATGGCTTTCCTCTATTTATGTAGCCCACCTTGCTGAACCATTAGTTTCAGTGCCTGGCCAGGACCAAGAGACCTAAATTATGGAAGTTCCTAGATTTGGAGGGAAAGGGTCTTTTTGCCTACGTTTTGCTTCTCATTACAGCAGACTGAGCGAGTGCTAAAAGATGGGAAGTCTCGCAACCCAGGTCTCGGGGCAAAGGAAATAAGTCTTTCTGCCAGACAGATGTAGGCTTAAATCCTGCTGGCAGTACTCTTCTGAACCATACAGACAACGGGGCAAAGGAAAGAGGGAACTACCCTTAGTAGAGTGATCTAAGGGAATGCCTGAGCAGTGAGCCATAGGTGTGAACCTTTCCAATGAGAGGAAGGCTGATGGGAGTACCAGGACAATTGAGAGTTTGGGAATGGAGGTTTTTCCTCTAGGATATATGCCTGCTGACAAGTATAGTGAGGAGCCCAGCGGCATGGGGCTAGAGCTAACACACCTGTGACCTGGGACGAGGGAAATCCCCAGAAGCTGAAGGAGTTCTGAGGGGTAAGATGGTGAGAGAGCAAGTGTGAGTAGAGAATCTGTGGATCTCTCTGGAAGCCATCACGCGCACACCATATATCTGACCAGTTGGTATTTCCCACTGGGGACTGTCAAAAATACCACTGTGGCTTCCCCTCTTAGATTTACATTCAATTTTCTCTTATGGCAGCCTGCCCAGGGGCTTATTGCTACACACAATTTAATTTAATGCAATTTCTTATCTTCTGCATCAACCTATTAGTAGAGGTCAGAGCGGATTACAAAGGAATGTCAAAACAGAAAATCATCATTCAGCAACTATGTAGGATTTATAGATTTAGGTAAAAAGTAATCCAAATAGCAATCCTTACATGGACCATAAAACAATTACTTGCTTTCTTAGTTAGCTAATAGGGTACCACAGATGTTTGATGCTATTTCACCTTGTTGGATATCACTATTTATATTGCATTTTACATACAATACCTGCAGAACATATGCATTTGAAAAGGGAGCTTTAGGGGGGGGGGGAAGAGGGAGGTAAGAAGAAAATATGGCTTGCATTTTGCACACTATGCCCCTTAAAAGCTCAATGGCTTGAACGATGGTGCTATCACTCTCATTCCTTGACACCACCTTCTGTAAGCAAGAAGGTTTTCACTGTCAATGCAGAATTTGCTCTCTTCGGCTGGCTCAATATTTTCCTTGAACAAATAGGTCACTAGTGGAAGATTAGCAACATCTTCAGGTATACACGTCAAATTGATCCACCAAGACATTTTAAACTGCACGAGCATTTCAGCTTAATATTGGGCCGATGCAGATACTTTGTTAGGAAGCCTGCGCTGGGGCTTTAGCACAGGGTCCAACACAAGTCTAATGCAAACGTTTTGCTCTCTGATGTTGTAAGCAGGCAGCATGCAAACAAGCTATGTGCAAATGCTCTGCATTAAACAAGGAGAGCAAGCCAAACGAATAAGCACACAGGTCTGCGTTAGTAGTACCTACATCTTGTGCACAAAAAAAATGTAGTTTATGGGTATTCGCTGGATTGCTGTCTGGCACCTGAACAGCAATATTCTGCACAGAAGCTCTGAGCAGCATAGTATCCCTATCTATGCGCCAGATAGCATTCCAGCATACCACCACCTCCATCCCCTGCTGAGTTTTTTACACCGCTTCCCTTCAGCAAAACCCCCCAAACATTTTGAGTGCATAGGGCCTGCATCTTAATTCCTCACTATCGCTGATTTGAAGATCAATGAGCTAGCCCTTTTTACACAGGACTGGCCCAAGGAGATAATGTCCTAGGCGAATCTCATCTCTTGTGCCCCCGCACCCCCCCAAACCCCCCGCAGCACCCTTCTGCAGGACCTGCAGCAGTGGCAATGCCTGCAAACATCCCCATGGCACTTACTCTTCAAGTTCATTGCCACCCTGCTGTTTGCTTTTGGAACGAGTCCGATATCTGGAGGCTAGAGTAGCAGACTTGGAGGACATAAGGAAGACAGAGGAACATAGACTAGATGTAGTCCTGAAGTCCCACCTCCAGTCTGGCAGCCTCTCTGTTGCCATGGAGGAGAGGTCACATGACAGAGCATAACCTTGGTGTGGCAGGAAGTGATCCTGTAGCTAGGACCTGTCCTCCAGGTGATGTAAAATCCTCTCGCACCAAGGAGGTTTCTCCAGGGCCATGTGGGAAAGGCTAGGACAGCCGTTTATAGATGGTGGTTCGATCATTAGGTAAGTAGATAGCTGGGTGGCTGGATGTGAGGAACACCTGGTAACATGCCTGCCTTATGCAAAGGTAGCAGACCTCACGCGCCACCTAGACAAGGTCTAAGATAGTGTTGTCTTGGTACATGTTGGTACCAATGACAAGGAAAGTGTGTGGTAGGGAGGTTCTGGAGGCCAAATTTAGGTTTTTAGGTAGAAAGCTGAAATCCAGAACTTCCAGGGTTGCATTCTCTGAAATGCTTCCCATTCCACACGCAAGACCCCAAAAGGCAGGCAGAGCTCCGGAGTCTCAATGCATGGATGAGATGATGGTGCAAGGAAGAGGGTTTGGGATTTGTTAGGAACTAGGGAACATTCTGGGGAAAGCAGTGGCCTTTCTGAAGGGATGGCATTAACATTTAAAAAGGAGATAATAGGGGAAAGCCAGGTGTCGCTCATCAGTGCGTGGTTTGGAAAATGTATCCTTGAAGGATACTACCAAAGATTGAAGTTAGGGCAAAGGGCATATCAGCAGAGGTTCCAATAAAGACAAAAGTAACCCAAATGCCCTGGAGTACAGAGCAGACAGAGCTTAGATTCCAAATTACTCCTGCCTACCAATAATCAGATTTAATATGAATAAAATGCAACCTCTAAAATGCTTGTATGCAAATGCCAGAGGTCTAAAAAATAAGATGGAAGAGTTAGAATATAAGCACTAAATGAGAGATTAGGTATGATTTGGTATCTTGGACATGGTGGAAGGAGGATAACCAGTGGGACACTATGATACCTGGGTACAAACTATATCATAATGATGGAGCAGATCAAATTGGTGGAGGGGTTGCACTGTTAGAGAGGGTATTGAGTCATAAAGAATTAATTTTTTTGCGGGAAACAACATTTTTGCTGTAGAATCTCTTTGTATTGAAATTCCATGTAAAAAGGGAAAGGCGATGGCAGTGGGGGGTGTACTATTGACCGCCTGGCCCCACCCATGGACCCCCCGTAACTCTCCAGATAGTGCCATAGAGGTTTGAGGGGATATTCAGCAGAACCGGCTGGTTAGTGCTGCTGAATATCCCTCTTGGCAGGATTTATCCGATTAAACCCCTTTGAATACTGGGCTGTATGTACACATTTTGTTTATATGCTGCACAGAATAGGGGCATCAGCAGCTCTCTGTTTCTCTGGTGTATTGCATGCAGAGTCTGGGCTTTTGACATTTCAATTTAATTTGACTACATTAAACTAACAAACTAAAAATAAAAGTATTTTATGCTTGGTGAGGGGATCTAGCTCGGTGTATAACCAAGGCCAGGTATTCTATTAGCATAAAGTTTCTGCGTAAGGATCGATTAGTAATCTGGCTTGTTTGGTTTTCTGACTAGGTGAATGGCTATTCTAGGGCCCACTGCAAGAAAAAAACATTTAGTTAAACCAGCTTAGTAAACATTCTTCTAACACGGCAGCGCAGAAAATCACTGCGTTTATTTGCAAACACTGTTGCCTGCAAGAGTGGGCAGGATATGGGTGGAGAATGGGGGTGTGCAATGCACAATTACTGCAGGCATCAAAGCTGCAGACATGGGTGCATTATGCCTCAGTGGGTGTCATTATGTACATCCATGGTGCTCTTGGGGAACGCTCTCTGCAATTTTGGAACATTATCTGCAGGGGAAATGCTGTGCAAGCTCCCAATAGATAACGCACAGCTTTTGTAGCTAATAATGTGCTATTTGCACTTTTTTGTCACATTGGCTGCAAAAGCCTAAAGTGCTTTAGTAAACAGATTCCCTTAGTGCTGCTCTTTTCCAGGTAGGCTCCTTGTGTGTTTTGGAAGTTGATACTGCCATGATATGGTAGATTTTCTCTCTAGGTCCTGAGTAATTTTTGTAAGGTTTTATATTGCCTCACAATACATCTACACAATTTCTGATTCTGATGTCAACTCGGTATGTTTGTTCTCCCCAAGACATTTTGAATGGGTGTACCATCTGGCTGATTTTTGCTGACCATCCAGCTAACACATTCACTGCAAATAATGGGAAGGAATGGAAAAGGAAAAACTAATTATGTTGTCTGCCAGTTAACTTATAATGTGACCCACCCAGCTACACCTTCATGCCATCTGGCTGGCAAAACTCTTCTGAGGAGAATATTGATTGAGTTCTATGGGGAAATCTAATAACGAGTGCAGAGGACAAGGGTTTCTTTGGATGTAAAATGTGCTCAAAAATTAAAAAGCAAGAAGCACAGCACACTTTATAACAGTAAAGTAAAATTAGCTGTGGTTCTTTCATTCTGAGAAGAATCATTTGGAACCTAAAAGCTTGCCCTATATGCATCAAATTAGCTGCTATGCATAAAGAATGGACTCTACTAAGGGAAGAATTAGCTGCAATTAAACACACCTCCTCTAGGGTACAAACTGAACAAAATCCACCGCTTCCACAAAGAATCAAACAGCACAGGAACAAATGGATCACAATGGGCTCTGGTAGGCTGTGACCTGTAACGCAGACACACCCTATACATCAGGAGATATCCCTGCCTTGGCTAATGAGGGTGCCCAATCCATGAAAATGGAAGAACGCTTAAATGATAGACTTAATGGCAAATCTACTGATAATGTACCAAATAGGAAGAAAAAAAATCACAAAACAGAAAACTATTGTTCCTTGGAGATTATCAGAGCTCCAAAGAAGAGGATGGTCAAATGCCTCCCAGGCTCTTCAGCCAGCAGGAATAGAAACCAAATTGTTGGTATAGTTAGTGCAGAGAGTGGGCTACCAAGAATGATATTGTCATCCACTTTGGTACAAATGACCTGGCTAGAAACAGTGCCTCTGCAGTTCAAAGGGACTTCCAGACTCTGGGAGAGAAACTCAAGCCCATAGTTAATGCTATAGCATTCTCAGAAGTTCTACCTGTTCATGGTAAGGGGGCAGAAAGGCTGCATCGCATAAACAACTTTGATATATGGCTCCAAACCTGGTGCAAAAAAGGATTTAAATAGGCGACTGGGGAACTATATGGATCAACAAGAGACTATATAACTGTGCTGATGAAACTACATCTCTCTGTCGCAGGGAAAAGGATCCTAAGTGATAAATTCGGGCAGTATGTAGATAGGCATTTAAAATAAGGAAAGGGGATGAAGGATGGAGAAGGACAAGTTCAGTACGTCTCACTCCCAGCAAAAGCAACACATTGGAAACAGCCATTTTTTTTTTAACACATCAGTGGGAAGGGGCGTGTAGAACAAACTCCATGCAAAAGGCAGGGAAGCTATTCAACAAATGCTGGAAAGCAATGAGTACAAATACTCAAAGCCTAGCCAACAAAGTTCCTGATCTGAAAGCCCTAATGGTGGAAATGGACTTGGACATTGTGGTCATTACAGAAACATGGTTTAACGAGTCACATGAATGGGATGTAGCCATAGCTGGCTATAATCTATTTAGAAAGAGGGTAAAAAAGGAGGAGGAGTAACCCTATATGTCAAAAGCAATATACAAGCAGCTGAAATGCAGGGAGCATGGGGAGGGGGGAAAAGAAGCACTATGGATTGTGTTGGCAAGAGGAGGTGGCACTGTCATCCATAATGGTGTAGTCTACAGGCCTCCAACTCGAGCCGAAGAGATGGATAGCGAACTGATTGATATTGCAAAGATGGCCGTGAATGGAGAAGTGATCATACTGAGTGACTTTAATCCAGCCGAGTATTAATGAACAAACAAAGAAACCTCTTCCAAAGACGGGGAAGCTGTAACATGAAGCTGCAAGGGGGTAAACTGAAAGGCAATGTCAGGAAATACTTTTTCACTGAAAGGGTGGTGGATGCTTGGAATGCCCTTCCGATGGAAGTGGTGGGGGCAAATACAGTGATGGAATTCAAAATGGCATGGGACAGGCACAGTGGATCCTTTTTATAGCAAGATGATAAAATCAAAATAAATATAGCTATCTCTTTTATATCTGAACAAATAGGGGTGACCTACGTGGAGCAGTGGGTACACGCCTAAACAAAGGCATCGGGAGGGGTGACCTGCACGGAGCGGCAGGTGCACCTACACTTGCCGCCTTGCTGGACAAACCTAGATGGGCCATACTAGTCTTTATCTGCCATCATATACTATGTTTGTTTGTTAATTTTGCTCCTTGGTTTGTGATCTGACATCTTTTGTTTTTGCAGACTGTAATGTCAGATCAATGTGTTACATTTAGATTCCCAGACTATATAATTAATCTGCTATATTTTTTAGCTACATAATTAAAAAAAAACAACAACCCAAAAACAAACCTATAGCATACAACTGTACTTTGCAACACTTGATTGTAACTTCAGCAGACATAATCGGGAGCAATTCAATTTCCCAGAAGTCTGAATAGTGATTCACTATCAGCAGGAATGCAATGAAGTTGAAGTCCCATGTTGACAATCTGTCACGTCCACACTGGGATGTCATGTGATCCCCCATCATTTGCTTCTGTTCTTTGGTGCATATTCATTTGCAGGGAAGAAAAAGAAGAGATTCTTTCGCAGATGGACAACCAGAGGAGGACAGCGGAAGGAATGACCACGGCCTGCCGGATGATGATGGGTCCTCAATTAAGAATTTTATTTATCATCCGGCAGGCCATGGTCATTCCTTCCGCTGTCCTCCTCTGCATATTCATTTGCAGGCAGAACAATTACGCAGAAGATAGGAACTGGGGACATTCTGGGGAAAGGAGGCGCTCTTCCGAAGGGATGGGCTTCACCTTAACCTGGATGGAACCAGGCTGCTGGCATTAACCTTTTTAAAAAAGAGAGAGCAGTTTCTAAACTAGATAATAGGGGAGAGCCGACAGTCGCCCAAGAGCTCATGGTATGGAACAATGTATCCTTGAAGGATACTATCAAAAGAATGAAGTTAGGGCATGGAAACTCTTATGAGATTGTTTAAATTTTGAAGTTTTGATGTTATTGTTTACAATTGCAAGTTCTATTTAAAAGTTGAAGTTAATGTAAACCGCCTTGATTTAATGAAAAGGTGGTATAAGAAAATTGTTAAATATCAGCAGAGAGGTTCCAATAAAGACAAAAGTAGCCCAAATGTCCTTGAGTACGGAGCAGACGGAGCTTAAAGATTCCAAATTACCCCTGCCTACCAATAGCCAGATTAATATGAATAAAATAGTCTCTAAAATGCTTGTATGCAAATGCTAGAAATCTAAAAAAATAAGATGGGAGAGTTATAGCACTAAATGAGAGGTTAGATATGATATCTCTGAGACATGGTGGAAGGAGGACAACCAGTGGGACACTGATACCTCGGTACAAATTATATCGCAATGATAGAGCTGATCAAATTGGTGGAGGGGTTGCGCTCTGTTAGAGAGGGCATTGAGTTACAAAGGATTCAAGTTCTGCAAGAAACTAAATTTGCTGTAGAATCTCTATGGATTGAAATTCCATGTAAAAAGGGGAAGGCGATGACAGTGGGGGTGTACTATCGACCGCCTGGCCAGAATGAACAAATGGATGATGAAATGCTCAAAGAAATCAGGGAAGCTAACAAGTTACAGTACAGTAATAATGGTGATTTCAATTACACTGGTATTGACTGGGTCGGTGTCACAGCAGGACATGCTAGGAAGATAATTTCTAGATGAAATAAATGACTGGTTCATGAACTGACCACAGGGGAAGCCATTTTGGACCTAGTCCTTTTTTGGAACACCAGATCTGGTGCAAGAGATGGGTGGTGGAGCCACTTGGCAATGGTGATCATAGCATAATCACATTTGATTTAATGGAGGAGGGATGGTAAGGAAATCCACAGTAGTACCTTTTAATTTTTGAAAGGGAGATTATGATAAAATGAGGAAAATAGTTAAGAAAAAACTGAAGTCTGTTCCTATCTTGGAAGCCCAGACCAGATGTATTCCACACTTTAAGAAAAATGGAAGTTCAAAAAACCTCCAGCATGGTTTAAAGGTGAGGTCAGAGACCGTTGCCAAAAAAAGCATCTTTCAGGAAATGGGGGGGGGGGGGGGGGGGGGGGAGGGGGGAGAGACAAACGACAAACGCACTGGCAAGTTAAATGCAAGGGATTGATATGGCAGGCAAAGAGAATTTGAGAAGACGCTTGCTGTGGAAGCAAAAACGCGTAATAAAGACTTTTTTTTTTTCAAGTATATTCGTAGCAAAAAAACCTGAGAGTCAGTTGGACCATTAGATGATAGAGGGGTAAAAGGGCACTAAGAGGGGACAAGGCCTTAGCAGAGAGACTGAATTCTTTACTTCGGTCTTTACTGAGGAAGATGTAGGGATGTTACCCATGACTGAAGTGGAAAAGTAGCAAATCACCTGGACTGGATGGTATACATCCAAGGGTGTTGGAAGAACTGAAATATGAGATTGCAGACCTGCTATTAGTTCACAGATTACTATCATTAAAATCATCTAATACATTGGCCTTCCTCCAATCTTCAGGTAACGCCAATTTTTAAAAAGGGTTCCAGGGGTGATCCGGGAAACTACAGACTGGTGAGCCTGATGTCAGTACCGGGAAAAATGGTAGAAACAATAATAAAGAACAAAATTACTGAATATGTAGATAGTCATTGCTTAATGGAAGACAGCCAACGTGGCTTTAGAGAAGGAAGATCTTGTTTTACTAATCTGTTCTGTTTTTTTGAAGGTGCGAATAAACAGACAAAGGTGAGTTGGTTGATTATAGTGTATCTGGATTTTCAGAAAGCCTTTGACAAGATCCCTCATCGGAGACTTTTGGCAAAACTAAAAAGTCATGGGATAGAAGGCAGTGTACTATTGTGGATCAGGAACTGGTTAAAAGATAGAAAGCAGAGGATAGGGCTAAATGGCCTATTTTCCCAATGGAGAAAGGTGAATAGTGGAGTACCCAAGGGAACTGTGCTGGGTCCACTGCTTCTTGACATATTCATAAATGAACCAGAAAAGGGAATGAGTGAGGTTATCAAATTTGCAGATGACACAAAACTATTTAAAGTTGTTAAAATCCATGAGGATTGTAGAAAATTGCAAGAGGATCTTGATAGATTGGAAGACTGGGCATCCAAATGGCAGATGACATTTAATGTGGAGAAGTGCAAAGTTACGCAGCTAGGAAAGAACAACTCAAACTATGATTACACGATGCAAGGTTCCACATTAGGAACCACCACCCAGGAAAATGGTTTAGCCGTCTTTGTGGATAACATGTGAAAACCCTCCGCCCAGTGTGCAGCGGTGGCCAAGAGAGCAAATAGAATGCTAGGTATCATAAGGAAAGGAATGGAAAATAAAACAAAGGATATTATAATGCCTCCGTATCATTCCATGGTGCGACCGTACCTTGAATATTGTGTGCAATTCTGGTCGCCATATCTTAATGCTATATCCTTTTTATTAGAAAAGGTACAGAGAAGAGCCACCAAAAGGGCAAAGGGAATGGAAGGATACCCCTATGAAGAGAGGCTAAAAAAGATTAGGGCTCTTCAACATGGAAAAGAGACAGCTGAGGTGAGATATGATAGAGGTCTATAAATTAATGAATGGAGTGGAACAGGTAAACATAGATCGGTTGTTTACGTCATCGGAATATAGAAAGACTAGGGGACATTCAATGAAGCTACAGGGTAACCTATTTAAGACTAAGAAGAAATATTTTTTCACTCAATGTGTAATCAAAGTCTGGAATTTGTTACCGGAGGATATAGTAAAAGCTGTTAGTGTAGCTGGATTTAAAAAAGATTTGGACAAGTTCCTGGAGGAAATGTCCATAAACCATTATTAAAAGGGACCCAGGATATCCCTGCTTGACCCAATACAAGCATTGAGGAATCTGTGTCTTTTGGAGAAACTGCTAGGTACGTATGACCTAGATTGGCCACTGTTGGAAACAGGATACTGGGCTTGTCGGACCTTGGTCTGTCCCAGTATGGCATATCTTATGTTCTTATGTAAGTTCTTTGATCTTGCCTTGCATATTAGGCTGGTAACATGCTTCATCGCTGATGTGTCTTCAATGTATTGCTTCTAGCCTCTCTGATCAGTGATTTGGGTACAATAATCTTAGACGCTTTGTATTTTGCCATTTTGTATGCTGATTTTCATCCCTGAATGGCCAATATACCCTAATTTGTTTTTTTGTTTCCTCCTTTGAGCCTGGCTGGCCACTCAGGATTACGGTTTTCAGTATTTACATCTCTTGCAATGTGCTGTATGATCTGTTGCAGCCTCCTGTTGCTTTCAGATAATCCTGCCTGGTTGATCTGGGCAATGCCAGTTTGTTGCATCCAACGGGAAAAAAACATAGCAGTTAGAAGAGAAAGTAGAAAAATAACATCAGCAGTACTGGTGGTGGACTGCTGATGGTCATCTGCAGTGACTCTGCTGAGTGTGTCACTGCTAAGAGAATAAAATGGGTAACGGGAAAAAAAACGTAGCAGTTAGAGAAGAGAAAGTAGAAAAATGTAATAAGGAAAGGCTAGAGAAATAAAGTTTGCATTAAAAAAAAAAATTGCAACTGTATTCCTGCTACAGCTATAACTGAACAGGTGGGAGGGTTGAGGCTGGTGGTGGAAGGTCTGGGGAGAGATAGTGTGCGCATTTGCAGAAAAAATCATGCATGTCAGGGAAGGGGGAAGGAGAGAGAGAGCTTATCAATGCTTATCTGAGGGGGAAAAATTCATCCCATTTCTCCAATCTGATCTCCCTATCCCTTGCCCTCCACTAAACAAAGCAGCAAACTATGCCTATGGTCTCAGTCATCACCTCTTCTTTCTCCACAAGTCTTAGGTTCACTATCCCACTAATCTTCCAGGACAGCGATGAAGTGTTAACGAAGGTTCCAAAGAATGAGGCGTGCCACCTTATGTCCTTCTGTGTAGAAGTTCTCCCATCAGAACTTTGCAGCTGTCTACAAGATGACTGATTACTTCAAGCTTTTCCGTACAGAATGTACATGTCAGTTTTGCCAGTGTGTTTTTTTTCTATGTTGGCTGCGAAACATCTCATCCATAATCCAGTGTCCCAAGCTGCAACTATCAATCTCTCATCCTTAGGTTTCAGGTCACCTATTGTTAACCATTAATGTGCCCTGTTTAGATTTCCGTATGAATGGTTCCTGAAGTAACACTGTATTTCCCACTGTATTTGTGCATTTGTCAATGGTTTTCCCTCATTTAATATAATTCTTTAAACCTTGTTTTGCACATTGTGTTGCTTCCTTTTCTGTGGGTCAGACCATGGTCCATTGAGCCCAGCACCCTGTGTCTGACTGTGGCCAGTCTGGATCACAAGTATCCAGCATATCCTAAAAAGTAGATCTGTGGTTCTCCCTAGTCTACCTGGTTAGCGGAGGGAATTTTTATTTTTTATTTTTTTACAAACTTTCCAAAGGATACATCCTTCATACAGAAATAGTGCCAAAGCAAGCAGAACATCATAGAATCATAACAACCAACAAAATACAGTAAAGCAGTCACCCATCCTAGCCCACAATACTGAGGGGAAGGAAGAAGAAATAAACGCACACTCGCACATCAACTGACTCAAGCAACCAACACTCTACCGAACTCTCCTGCCACAGGAGAGTCTATGGAGGCTTCAAGGCAGCGAGCATTTAGGAAGATTAGCAGTTGGGAGGGGTCATAAACATACAACACTGAGTAATACTTGATTAGGCACTAGCAAGGATGGCTCAAGAAAGAGACCTCCCAACTGCTGAACTCCAGGCCAAAGGAGTACAAATTCCCATCGGTGTTTCTGTGTATCTTTGGATAAGTCTGGGTAAATCTGAAATAACAACCCACGAAACATTAAATTGCATTTTCTAAAAAACAATATCGGCAACCATTCTTTATCAGATATTAATGCAAAAATCACTAGCAAGGTAGAAGTGACAGGTTCTTCAAGAAATGGCTCCAGAAACTCAGATATTTAAGATGTCTATTTTCTGTGTCCCAACAGCTGCAGAGGTAGAACTCCTCAGAGGGCAAATACTATGCACAAACTATTGGCGGACAAGATTCAGCCTGTACAGAAGACCTCAGTTAAAAATTTAAAAATGTTTCATCCCGTCATAGTAGGAGCCCAAGGAATTTAAAACCCGAAGGTTAGCAGCTCGAGCCACATTTCCAAATATTCCAGTCAAGCTAATACCACAGCAGAACTCTTAACCACAGTATCTACTTTACTTTCCAAAAATAGACACTTTTCTTTGAGTGTCTGATAGTGAAGCCTGTATATTTGCAACTTGACTCTATTTAATTTACAGTGCACTCGAAGTATCTGACACTTGTTTAGTTAAGGTGGATATCTGTGGAATCGATGCCTCACCCAAAGAAGCCATTGTCCATATCCCTTCTAGGGTGAGTTTTTTTTTGTGATTTTTTTTTTTTTTTTTTTTGGGCACACCAGTGCAAAGCCAACCCAGTTACTCACTGCAACTGTTCCATCTTTGGACACCAAGGATGCCATGCCTCCTCCATCTGCGCCAGAACTCCTATGCACCAGACCTCCTGATGCGGCTAAGGACACTGCTTGCTGGATCCCAGACAGGCAATCCCCAGTGTCCTCCACTCTGAGACTCAACTCCTGATAGAGAGCCCCACAGCAAATCAGGTCAGAGCTACTCCCTGACTGCAACTCAGGGCTCCATTGGAAGGAAGCAGATTTAGTCAGCCGGAGTGAATTGGAGGGGAGAGAGGTGCTAACGTCCAAGTCTTCTGACTCTGGCGCAACCACAAGCAGGCTTACCTCCTCCTGTTCACTCATTAGCTGCTGGAGTGGGCAGAAAAGAATCCAGAGGAATCCAAGGTAATGGTGTAGAAGCAGGAGAGGAGTGATGGCACCACTTCTCTCTCTTCCCCCCCCCTTTAGCCTTTTGCTTCTTCTCCATCTGAGAAAAGCTGCCTGCTATCCAACTCCATCCAGCACCATCTTAGCTCCTCTCCGCCTGGCTAGTAACTTTTTGTAGATGTTTCCTCGAGACACTTCTCAAACTCAATATATTGCTTACCATGGTCATGTCCTCTGGCAACAGATTCTGCAGTTTAATTATGCACTGCATGAAAAAAATGCTTTCTACATCTTGTTTTCAGCTTGCTAGTTAGTTTCATGGAGTGCCCTCTTATTTCAGTGTTAGGAAATAATAATTTTAACCTCTTCTGTTTTACCATTCCACCTCATACATGATTTCATAAACTTCTATCATATCCTCTTAGTCATCTCTTCTCCATGCTGAAGAACCCTAAAAACTGTTTAGCCTTTCTGTAACACTGGGCCCAGGGAAGGAATTCCAATCCTATTACCTCTGCTAGTGTAGTTGTGATAACAAGTGGTTACCACAGACTGGAACCCTTTGGGAAACCAGATTCTCACATTTGGACACTATGGTCCCTACACTAAGTACTGAGACTAGGTTGCAGTGGCAACCAAAAAAGAGTACTAGGAATCATAAGGAAAGGAATGGAGAACAAAACATATGGATATTATGCCTCTGTATCGCTCCATGGTATGACTGCACCTTAAATATATTATGCAGTTCTGGTCACCATATCTAAAAAAGGTACAGAGAAGAGCTACCAAAATGATAAAGGGGATAGAAGGATAGCCCTACAAGGAAAGGCTTCGAAAGTTAAGCCACTTCAGCTTGCAAAAGATGGCTGAGGGGAGATATGATAGAGGTCTATAAAACAATAAATGGAGTGGAATGAGTAAACAGATGTTTAGGCCTTCAAAAGGTAAAGACTAGGGGACATGCAATGAAGTTGCAATGTGGCACATTTAAGACTAATCGGAGAAAATATTTTTCCACTCAATGTGTAATCGAACTTTGGAATTAGTTAACAGAGGATGCAGTAAAAGTGGTTAGTGTAGCTGGGTTTAAGAGGTTTCAACAAGTTCCTGGAGGAAAAGTCCATAAACCATTATTAAAATGGACCGGGGGAAATCCACTGCTTGCCTCTGGGATACATAGGATGGAATCTGTGTACCTTTTCAGGATCCTGCCAGGTACTTGAGACCTGGTGTTAGAAACAGGTTACTAGTTTGGACTTTTTTTTTTTTTTGATCGGACAGATCCAGTATGGCATCTCTTATGTTATGTTTTAGCAATTAGTGGGAGAAAAAAAGTTAAATAGAATTGAGTTAGAGTGGAAGATCAGTTTGTTACCGAATGAAATCAAAGCCAAGTAGATGCAATTTCAAGTAATTGTTTTCCCTTTATGTTTAGATAAATAAAAGTTGGCTCGGAACACTTAAAGCTAACAAGCGGTGTTTTTAAAACCATTTACATTTAATAGCATATCAAGGAAGACTTCAAGTGCAACACTTAAATACTTAACATAACATATATTTTTCTTTTCCCAAAGCATTTAGGCACTTTTAATTTTCTCTGCAATTATTAACTCTGAACTCTCACTGAATATATTTCTACTTTTAGCAATATAGTAGATACCAAATCTGTTTGATATCTATTGCTAAAAGGAGGAGAAGTATATTAACTCAGAGTTTTCAGTAGAGAATGTTAAACCCCTGTTTTCTCACAGAACTTTTTTTTTTCTCTAAGTGTGTATAAAAGAACTGTTTTAATCTCCCTGGATCAAGTTAGCAGAATATGAAATGATATCTCAAAGTTTGGGATTAGAAATCTCTATTTAGGTTCAGATAATAGTAAAGCTCTGATGCACCTGGGTGTGTTAGGAAGATCTCTTGCCTTTACTTATCTCTCCTGAAGTCTTCATCTGGGCATGGGACCCTTGATAACTCTCTGGGAGTTATCCCATGCTGTCCTTCCTTCCTTCCTCTGTCCCGGTCCCTTAGGGAAGTAGAATGTTCTGATTCAGAGAGCTCCTAACTTTCAAAAAACAAATCAAGGAAAACCCTAATTTTATGTGATCTGGCATGCCTCTGAAGGAACAGTGAGGCTGTGGTTACTTCAGGACCCTGCCTAACAAAATAAAGGATTCACACTTGAACTTTTATTCACTTGATGCACCCTTTGTGCAATGAAATTCCAGGCTTCAGAGCATGGTTTCACTGAGACTTCTGAAAATACAACTTCAACAATTACTGGCAAAGGACAGTAAGAACCTCTGTTCAAGCTCAGCCCTTACACCCTGCAACTGTAAAAATCAGGAACTTCTGACAATAGCTTTAAGCACTGTGGTCAAAGCCACAGCTCACATCTGGGATAAGCAGGTAATCATCCTTTCTGCCACACCACAGAATTCTTATATGGTCCTAGAACATCTAGCAGAGAACACAAATCGGCAGCTGAAATTCTTTCTCCTGATATTTCAGCTTCTTCCAGAAAAACACCTGTGCAGTAAAGGCTGAGAATAGCCTTTACTCCAGATAGAAGAGCGCCTCTAGTCACACAGCTCTGACCAATCATTCAGTAAGCTTAAATAGAAAAACCTCAATTAGTATCTCTCACTACAAAAGCTTTGCCTTAGTCTACCAATGTCTTGGGAGAAAGCTGTGAATTTAGAAAAGAACTTCTCCTTTCTCCAGGTCGCTCTCTCAGGGGTGGAGCAAACAAGAAATCGCAAATGGGTCCTTTCCTCAAATGCACAGCTCCCAGACAGTCGAGCTGGTTTTCTCAAACACTAAGAGGTATGTTTGCTAAACCAGGCTATCTGCAAGTAGGTCCCATGTTTTATTCAATGGGACCACAGGAGCAGCCAGTTAATTAAAATAAAACTAAAAGTGATTCTTTCATAAAGGAGATGGTCTATCCCATTTATCACTTTTTTGTCACTCTTCTGAGTCTTTTCTAGTTTCACTATATCCTTTTTGAGCTGGGGCAACCAGAATGGTACATAATAATCAAGGTGTGATTGCACCAGGGACCTACAGAGAGATGAAGGCACTTTTTTTTTTTTTTTTTTTTTTTTTTTTAATATTTTATAAATGTCTCAAGTGTAATCTAGGTAAGGTTACCAGACTTTTTGGATGGAGGAGCCCGCATAAGCGCCTCCAGTCTTTGCACCGGCCCTGGATATAAGTTCTTTTCTAGTGGAATTTCACTTTTCTCCTTTTTATCTGAAGACTAATCCAGTGCTTTGGGAGCCTCACGCAGTCATCCCTGTAGATGCCTTCACCTTCACTGGCAGAACGGAGGCTTCTCTCCTGCTGGTAGCACCATCATACTGAAAGTGGCACTGCGTGTGTGCCAGTAGCAGCTGGAAGGAAGCTGACTCCCGGGGGCTCTAGGGGGATGATTGAGATCTTTGTTTGTATATTGGGGAGGCCTAAGATTTGGAGAATTACACCAACAATAAAATTTTTGTGCTTTGGGGTCTGAATGTCTTTTACATACTTTGGTGGGGGGAAGAAGTCTTCCTCTCTGATAACCAACATTTTTGCTTTGGGCTATGCAAAAAAGCAGTATTATCATGGCCTTGGGCCTTGGGTGGGGATGGGGGGGGGGGGGAGGGGAGATTTGCTGGGTAGCTCTGAACAGTCACCTTCCCGATCTTTTGTAAGATTCATTTTAGCAGAGGCCTTGTTTAGTATACCCCTCTTTTTATTGGTCACAACACCCGTGCAATGAGACAGATTATGGTTTCGCACTCAAGACAGCCTACTATTCTGTGCACTATTTCATCTTTAGTTTTGTTCTTGCTGTTAATGATTGCTAAACAGACAGCATGATCCCCTGACGTTACACCATTAGCGCGCTTAATGTACTTGTGGCATTCATAGCACACACGTGCTTTTACTTGAGCAGAGCCCAAAGCCTTTTGACAATATTTATTAGTGGTACTTCTCACCTATGCTTTTGACTACAATTTGAGGTTTTTCCACCTGTTTTATCTTTAACATATTAACAATTTAGCCTGGCTTTAATGTATAGAACATCTTTTTATGTGTTTAAAAGGTGTTGAAGTTTGACTTTGTTTATTTGCGTGAGCCTGTCTCTTTAAACAAATGAGATTTCCCATTCCCTGCCACATTGGCATTTTGAATTTGCCGTGATCTGCTAAAAAGGGAAGTGGTTTGCATTTCTCATACTAGTAAGAACTAAGCTTTTGAAATATGTCCACATCTAACTTTTTTAGTCCTATTTTAGGACGTCTTTATAGTAACATAGTATTCTTTTTTTGGTAGTAGTATCATAGTACTGTAAGTTATTAGCGTATGAATAATTCCTTACCTGCTACATGTTGTCACTTGATTGACTCACCCTCACTTATATACACAACTGCTTTAGGTGTTAACATTATTTGGATAACATTTTCTTTCATAGACATAATTACACACTCTAGTGCAGAGGTACTCAAATCCAGTCCTGGAGGGCCGCAAACCAGTCAGGTTTTCGGGATATCCTTCATGAATATGCATGAGATATATTTGCATGCACTGCCTCCATCGTATTTGAATTGATCTCATGCATATTCATGAGGGATATCCCAAAAACCTGGTTTGCGGCCCTCCAGGACTGTATTTGAGTACCTCTGCTCTAGTGATTTCTGACTTTGAATCCTTTTATGTATTGACAACAACATATGTCCTCCTCATCCCTCCTAATACTGTTGTATATTGAATATCACTGTCTATTCTTGTCTTTGGTAGCTTGTTTTAGAGCCTTCCTGTTTTCTATTCCTCATTTAGTATTTATAATGCTTTCTATCATAGACATAATTACATTACATGTTTATATTACTGTACATGTTTACATTACATGTTTGTACATTTGGTGGGTTTAGACAGGTTCACTGGTATTTATTTTATTATACATTTTATTACTTGTGTCTGTGTATCTGAAAGTGTATTTTGCAGGTTTTTATATTGGATATTTTTGACTTTGTTTTTGTTTTGATTTTATCTGAGGTTTTCAGCTGAAATGTGTTGGGGTTTCCTAATTTTTTTAGAATCGTTGCTGTTTTTATTTACTCTAGGCTGTGTTTCATTCCTCATTCGCACTCAACTAAATAAAGTCAAAGGTCTACTCCAGCTGGCTATATGTAAAAATATTTTGCCGATATTCAAAGAGTGGATCTTTAAACTCTGCTGTGGTCAGCTTCTGTGCTTCGTTATCCTGGTATTAAGCAGCAGTATCCAGATATCTAGATCCTCAGAGGCAGCCACTATGTGATGACCTTATCTGGATAGTGGTGGGTGGTGGTTTTTGTGTTTTTTTTTTTTTTTTTTTGTTTTTGTTTTTTATATCCACTATCCAGATAGGACTGGAATTTTACTCATCGCCCTCATCCAGATAACCTCTGTGGTTATACAGATAAGGGTGTTTGAAAATTGATCCAATTTAATTTACTGGGTGATCAGAGTTTGATACAGTTTATCTGTTAAACTTTATTGGCACCTCTGCAATTCAACCCTTGTCCAATATCTCCTTTAAAAAAAAATGTGACTAGTGAAATGGTGAAGAAGAGAGCTGCCTGAAACCATCAGAAAAGCCATTATCGCCAAACATCAAACTTCAAAGGGGTACAAGGCCATCTCCGAAGACCCTGGGATTCCTGTGTCTACAGTTCAGTGTTAAGACTTTTCTGCTCATGGAACTATAAAGAACCTCCCAGGACATGGTGGGAAGAGAAAAATTTAATCCAAGAAGTCTTCAAAGGTTGGTACAAAATGTATGAAAAACACCATGTATAAGCTCTTTGAATGTTAAGACTGACCTGGAGCAATCTGGATTGGTGGTTCTACCCACACCATACCCTACCCACTAAACAAAGAAGGATTTCATGGGCAAAGGCCGAGTAGGACCCCCACTGCTCAAAGCACACAAAATGGCATGTCTGATCTTTGTCCAAAACCACAATCCTTCTGGGAAAATGTTGTGTGGACTGATGAAACCAAACTTGAACTCTTTGGCAAGGCAGACCAGTGATACAGTTACAGGTGAAGAAATAAAGCTTATAAGGGGAAAAAACACCTTTCCTACAGTTAAATATGGTGGAGGTTCTATAACGTTTATGGAGCTGTTTTGTTGCCTCAGGAGCTGAAGCCTGGAACATATTAAAGGTATCATAAAGTCAGAGGATTACCAAGGTATTTTGGAGCACAATGTGCTACCTAGTGTCAGAAAGCTAGGTCTGGGTCAAAGGTCATGGGTCCTCCAGCACGACAATGACCCAAAAGTACTATTCTGGTTGGTTAAAAAGGAACACATGGACTGTTTTTAGACTAGCCAGCAATGAGTCCTGATCTCAATCGAATCACACTGTTTGGAAAGAGCTGACATTTGCCATTGGTAAAAGTAATCCTGAAACATACATGAGCTGGAAAAAATCATAGCTGAGTGGGAGAAACTACCAGCAGACAGATGTATGAAACTTGTGGATGGTTACAAGAAATGTTTGGAGGCTGTCATCGCTGCCAAGAGTTGTGCGACGAAATATTAGTGAAGGGTGCCATTAGTCCTGTGCAGGTCCTACTTGGTGTGTGGGCTTGTATGGTGTTTTTTTTTTTTGTTTTTTTTTTACTCAGAAATTTACTGCGTCTAAGTTGCAAAAACCATATGTTGTATGCTTTTTTTATCATAATATTTTAATGTTCATATAGCTGGAATATTTCCCATTTCTCAAGATATTGTACACAACATACCTAAAATGCAAGGGTGCCAATAATGTTGATTACAACCGTAGACATGAAGGGGGGGGGGGGGGAATACACATTTGTTTTATGTTAGCTGAATTTCAGACCCATACTGATGAACTGTGGTCGTGGTGTCTAGCCCAAGGTTATCCTTACAAAATCATTTTTTGTGCTTATAAACGGGCACGTTACACTCAGTGTGGTTCCTTTTTGGATTGAAGTTCTGACACTTCATCTAGTGATCCTTCAAAAAGTACATGAAAGGTAAAACTCAAATTACAATATTTGGGGAGTTAAACATCTTTTGCATAAATATTGGTCTGTTCTACATCTTCATGTTTTAGTAAACCTTTTTGTATTCCTGCGGTTCTAACATTCATGACAGAATTGTCCATTCAGCTATTGTTGACTGCCTGCCTTCTATGGTCACTTTGCATGTGGTAATTGCCACTATGGCACTTTAACTTCTTTTGGAAGGAGAAATATGGGCGATCAACAACGTGGACTGCGAGCTTGGTGGCATACAAACATGTCTGTCAAACTTTGTGGTGTACCTTTTTTATAGTTTGCCCTTGTTGCCTTTATTACATTGGTCGCACAAGTAGACAAATGAAAGACACTTTTAGGTGAACATGCTTCCCGATTATGAACTACCATTACATCAGCTCCTATGATGGAACACTGTCTACAATTTCACCATCAATTTCAGCAGTTACACTGGCGTATTATAGATTATATTCCAGCAAATCCATGCAGTGGATATCGGCTTTTTAAATTACAATGGACAGAGCAATTGGTTGGTCCAGCCTCTAAGTCATACCAATTGCACAGGAATCTTCCTTCTGGTGGATGCCCCCCATTTTTATTGGTTGCATTAAACATCTCCTATGACTGCCTACATCAGACTCCATCTTTTATAACAAGTGGTTCTGCAGCAGAAAGGCAGAGGTCAGTTTTGGAGAGCATATCTCACAAAGGATATAAAAAGGCTGGAAGCGCTTTAGAAGAAGGCCACCAAAATGATTTGGAGCCTGCATCATAAGACTTATGAGAAGAGACTCAAAGACCTAAATATGTACACTCTGGAGGAGAGGAGGGACAGGGGAGCTATGCTTCAGACCTTTTAAATACTTTGGAAGAGGGTGGTTTGTTCACTAATATTCTAAGACGAGGAAGCTGTAAAACTAGAGGGCATAACATGAAGCTGCAAGGGGGTAAAATGAACTGCAATGTCAGGAAATACTTAACTGAAAGGGTGGTGGAGGCTTGGAATACCCTCCCGATGGAAGTGGTGGGGCAAATATAGTGACAGAATTCAAAATGACATGGGACAGACACGGTGGCTCCCTTTTATTTTGATTTTATGCTGTTGCTATAAAAAACATAACTATCTGTTATATCTGAACAAATAGGGGTGACCTGCACGGAGCAGCAGATGCACCTACTCTTGCCGCCTTGCTGGGCAGACTAGATGGACCATACTGGTCTTTATCTGCCGTCAAATACTATGTTACTATATATAGGTGCTGAAAGCTGAATTGGAGCCTGGAATCTTACAGCACCTGAAGCACAGCCTGTTTAGAGGCTCAATGTAGCTTACATTGTGAGTTGATTCCTTTTTCCATCTTTCACATTTTTTTTGGTTTAATAAAAACAATACAGCTTATGTGAGGGTGGATGTTTTTCTCCCCCCTCCTTAACAGTGGCTCCAACATTTCTTGACAGACGAAAGTAATTTCTGTACCTGTATATTTTTAGTTGGTGGGTCTCTTGCATTTGTTTAAGCTCGAATGGTCAATTTGGCAGCTGATATTTAACATTAAAAAAGGCAGGGTCATGCATTTGGGCTGCAAAAATCCAAGGGAGCGGTACATTATACAGGATGAAGCTTCTGTCCATGAAAGAAGAGCGGGACCTGGAAGTGATTGTTTTTGGTGGCTAAAGGAGTAGAAAAGGCAATGGTAAAAGCCAGAAGGACGTTTGGGTGCATAGGGAGAAGAACGGCCAGTAGGAAGGGGGTGATAGGTTTCATCAAAGACTTATATTGAGGCACTCATTTGGAGTATCGTGTACAGTTCTGTAGACCACACCTTCAAAAGGATGGAGTCAGCGTGGATTCTGGCTACCAGAATGGTCAGTGGACTTTGTCATAAAGCATATGGGGACAGACTTGGATCTCAATATGTATACTTTGGAGGAAAGGCGGGAGAGAGGAGATATGATAGAGATGTTTAAATACCTCCGTTTCATATTTGCACAGGGAGGAGAGCCTCTTTCGATTTGAAATAAAGCTCTGCAACGAGGGGGCATAGGATGAAAGTGAAAGGGGATAGATTCTGGAATAATATGTGGAAATATCACTTTACAGAGTGGTAGAAGCATGGAATAGTCTCCCAGTGGTAGTAAGAGACCAGGACAGTAGCTGAATTCAAGAAAGCATGGGACCAACACAGAAGATCTCTAAAAGAGGGGGGGGGGAGGAAAGAAGGCACTATAGTAGTTGCTATGGAAGAGCAGACTAGATAGCCCATATGGTCTTCTGCGTTTGTGTTTCTGTTTCTGTGTTTCAATTATGCTGTCCCTCCCTCTCCTCCCTGTCCCCATCATGATGCAGCCACTCACTGTTTACCACTGTTCCTCCCTCTGGTCCCAAACTCAACAGTCATTCACTTTCTTTGCCACTACACCTCCCTCCTAGAGTCATCATGACAGAACTACTGGTCATTTTACTTACCTACTTTTTCTTTTTAATTTACACTTTTATTAAATTTTCACTTTTTTTTTTTATTTTTTTTAACAAGAAAAAAGATGGGGAGGGGGAAAGAAATATTAAACTCGATAGGTAAAACAAAAGAACATTGCAATTACAGCACATATCAAGAAGGAGGGAAAAGGAAATTGCCAAATACTGTAGAAACATTTCAAACCTGCAAAACCCACCTAAAAATCCTTTTAACTGCAAAACTCCTAAGTTCATCTACACAAAGGTAGGCCCAGAGTAAGGTGTCCCTTCCTTTCTTCCTTCTCCTGCTGGCATTGGCTAGAAAGAATTTGAGCAGGCTGCGCTTGCCGTCCCAGTACAGCCCATGTGATCACCCCCCCCCCCCACACACACACACCTTCCTGTGGTTGGAGCCGCTGGTAGGCATGGAAGGCGGAGGCAGCCACACCAGTCTGATATTTGACAAGATTCAAGCTAGCCGGTTAGTTTTAAACTTTTGTAAACACTGATCTGCCGGCCTGGCAGGGACTTCAGGGTCCAGGTTTCAATAATGGCCACAGTGCAGTGTTAAGAACTAAATCACCACACCAACTGATGCAGATGACAAAGATTAGAGGGGAGAGCTAAGGCAACCATGGCACTAACTGTGAGTGAGGGGCAGCTATAAGTTAAAGGCCCCTCGTAGCTGTGGGGCCTAGGGTATTTGCCCTGCTTGCTAGCCCAGAATGCAAGATGCTGCAGGTAGGGAAGAATAATTCATACTATAGCTACATGATGATATATTCCACATTAGGACAAGATGTTCAAATCTTCTGTTTAATCTCCATTCCTTTCCTAATAATTCCTACTTTGTTTGCTTTTTTGGCCACCGCCACACGCTGAACCG
Organism: Ichthyophis bannanicus; assembly: GCA_033557465.1. Taxonomy (NCBI): domain Eukaryota; kingdom Metazoa; phylum Chordata; class Amphibia; order Gymnophiona; family Ichthyophiidae; genus Ichthyophis; species Ichthyophis bannanicus. The sequence continues at coordinate 1,075,262,042 of CM066032.1, forward strand.
AATGTCATAAAGCCTCTGACATGCTCCATAGTACATCTGCACTGTGAGTATTGTGTGCAATTCTGGCCACTGCACCTCAAAGATAAATAGTCGAATTAGTAAAGGGACAGAGAAGGGCGACCAGAATGAAAAAAGGTATGACCTCCCCTGTAAACAAAGGCTAAAGAATTTAGGGATCCTCAGCTTGGAGAAGAGATGGCTGAGGAGAGAAATGAGGGGTCTAAAATCACAAGTGGCATGGAAGGGATAAACACAAATCTGTTTACTCTATCAAAAAGTACAAAGACTAGGGGGGCATGCCATGAAGCTAATAAGTAGGGAGGAGTGGCCTAGTGGTTGGGGCAAATTGCCTTGGGCCAGGGGTTCAAATCCTGCTGGAGAACAGCAACTTTGGCCGAGAGGGACTGGGGTTTCTAGGTCCTCAGGCAAGCCCCTTAACCTTCCGTTGTCTCAGGTACAAAATATAGATTGTGAGCCCTTTGGGGACAAGGGAAGTAGATTCTGAATGTGTACCACTTCTACCTGGTCAAAAGCAATATATAAGCATTACTAAATAAGTAGCAGTTTAAAACAAATAGGAGAAAAAAAATGTTTGCATCTGACGTATATTATTAACAGGTGGACTCTGGGGAAAGCCACTGCTTACCCTTGAGTGGGCAGCATGATATCCATTTACTTTTTGGGATCCACCTAGATTGGCCACCGTTGGAAACGATAGACCTTTCTGATATGACCCAGTATGGCAATTATGTTAGCATGGGTGCATTTTGGCTTAGAATAAGCCATGATTTTCACAAGAATTTGGACTATTCAAATACAAAAAAGCAGAGAGCAACTTAACATGACTGCTAGTTGTGTAGGAAATACTTCTATGTAGTTTTCCCTAAACTTATTCACTGAGCAGCAAGATTATTCCATTATCAATTCTTGATAAGAAAAACATGATTCTTTTGTCAATCTGTGGATGCCTGATTGCTTAAATGGCTGCAATATTAGATTTCTAGGTATCGGGTAATAAGAAACAGTAAAAGGTCTAGATGGAACTGGAGGCTGTTATTAGATCCTGCTGTGCTCCTGCAGGTTTTGATACAAACAGAACACAGAGATTGAATTAGAACGTCATGCTAGGATGAAGACTTTGGATAAAGAGAAACACTGTCCTACTTAACGGGAAAAAAAAGTCTCATTATAAACATGTCTCTAATTGTGAATAACGGGGCGCCCTTCTGAGCACTTGTGTGTTGTGGGCCAAAAGCCGTGCAGTGCTTTCGCATGTGATCTGTAGTACTAGAAATGGTATAGCTGTTTTAACCTCTAAAATGTGAATAACAGAGGTACAATTTAAAGATTTTTTACAAACAAATAAGAGATGCTTCTCTCACTTTGGGGTGAGCTAAACTAAAATCTTTAACCTTTTGTTTATCAAGAGCTCGTTCAGCGGCAGCGTTGTGGTTACTGTTTGCTCATTTGCTTCTGAAGAAATAAGACTCAACAAACAAGTCATGGATGTATTGCCTACAGTTTGTTTGCTGGCCTTTATTTTTACTTAGAATTGGGGCCCCTTGTGTCTAAAAATGCTGATATTCGAACACCATAGCAGTCAGCCCTGAGAAACATCGGTGGGACAGTCGGCTGCATTATCTGGATTGTAACCACTGTCACAAGTGCTGCTATTGTGGCTGCCCCTTCCCGAGGTCTGCAGTGGTGGCAGCAGTCAAATATGAAGTAAACGTGGGGCATCTGAGACTTCTGTGTACTTCAAAGGCCTTGCTGGTCCTGCCCCCTCTTAAACACATTTTTCACGTCCGAGAAGGTGGGACAGCAGGGCATTTTGAAGTGTGCAGACATCTCAAAGATCTCTCATTTGGTGTAGATTTTTGCCACTGTCGCTAGGGCTGGTCCCAGAGTTGGTTCAGGGCACCCTAGGCAAACCTTAAACCTGTAGGGCTGGTACCCCTGCAATTCTGCGCCTGCAGATCTCTGGCCTGCTCAGCAGCTCAAGCCTGAACCAAGCTGATCAAACAAGATGGCTTCCTGCTACACTTTTGCCGTGTTCAGCCACAGACTTGACCTTCAAGCAACTGCTTGCCCAGCGTTTCTATGTGTGCATACAGAAGCCATTGTTCCTGGCCAATTCACTGCCCACATGCAAGAACATCTGCTTCTCCGGTGCTCATCTATAGATGGTTCTACTGACCTTGGACACTTGTACCTATTCCCAGAAACTACATACTATTTCCTCCGCATGACATCTTACTATGGATCCTTTGTCTGCAAGAAAGATTCCTGTAACCTACCTCCTGATTCGCTGAGAACACCTCGGACTGTCTTGTGCCAAACAATCACTGGACCTAGGACGGAGACTCATCACAAAGAATAATACAGTCTGCGCAGAAGAACTTTGGCGTCTTTTGCTGTTTGTGCCCTGCTTACCTGGTTTCTGCTACTACGTGTGTGCCAGGCCATTCTCCTAAGGACTGAAGACTTTCACAGATACCTTTTGGTTCTGTGTTCTCCTGCAGCTCGCCTCCGAAAGGGCTATAGCCTGTGTTATCTACTGTAGCTTAGCTGCCTGCTTGGACTTGTACTGCCCCAGAATCTCTGGACCCCAGCCACCAGAGTACCAGACGCAGCTAAGGTACAGTCTCTCTCTCTCTCTCTTCCCCCCCCCCCCCCCCCGATGGACAATGGTTAGCTAGAAACTTATTCCATAACTTTTCTCAGTGCAGAGAGAATCAGTGACGTCTGGTTACTAATTACTGATTTATCACTTTGTCTAATTGTAATTCTGTGTCGCAACAAACTTCTACCTCATGTTTCTAATTATATATCTTTAGCTATATATGTTTGTATATTTTTTCTACCTGGCTGTTCATAATAAAATATTATATATATATATCTACAGACCAGACGTCTTCCGTGGCTCTTTACCAGCATAACTCATAGAACTTCAGGCTGGGTATCAGTAGCTAATTTCCCCTTGACATAACAGAGAGCCTAACTTATTTTTTGTGCTACTAATAATCCCTACAAGCCTTACAACCTCCCTTAGCTATTAAATGCCCTGCTCTTTGCCGCCTCCTCTCCCCAAAGTTACTGCCTTGGGCACTTACCTATTTTGCCTAATGGTTGGACTGGCCTTGACTGGTGCTAGTTTTTGGGAGAAGCGGCAGAAATGATAGCATGAGGGGGAGAGGTAAGAGATTCTGAGTGCTGGGGGGGGGGGAGGGTTGGGGGGATAAAGAGAAGAGGCCAAGTGTTGGAGAGGGAGAGAAAAAAGATGCATGTCATTTGAGGGCCAGTGAGATGGGGGGGGGGGGGGGGAATGGACAAAGGGAGATGGAGAAGACATGCTGGACATGGAGGGGAGAGATAAAGAAGGGAATACTAGACATGAAGGGGAGGGGAGATGCTGGACACAAGCGGATAGGGAGAGGGTAAGAGTAGGAGGAAACTGGGCCTGAGAGAGGGGAGATGCAGGGATAGAGGAAGGGGGGGGGGTGATACTGGACTTAGGGGGATAGGGACATGGGCATAGTTTGACTGCTTCATTTTGGGGGCAAAGGGTAGGGTTACATTTGCATATTCATTATGGTGAGCTTAAAAAAAGAAAAACACACCCAGTAGATGGACAGTAAGCTGGTATATCATACAAGTGAAGGATGGGTTGGCGCCTCAGAGCAGGTCTCATTCAGTGGCTTTGCGGGGGGAAAAAAGAGGAAGGCAACATATTCCCAGGCTATATAACTAAAATGCAGCAAATATTGTAGCGGTCTAATTTATCTAGCCTGACACTCTATATATTTATAGGTGTCTGTATTTCTCTCTCTTATTCTGCGAAAAACAAAGGAGATGTAAAGTGATCACTTGTCAAAGGGCAAAAAGAAAAAGAACCACAGCACTGTTTATAACACCAAAATATTAGTTAAATTATAACTAATTTTTTATTTTGGTGTTTAAAACTGCATTATGGTTCTCTCTTTCTCTCTCTCCTTTTGAGCATCTATTTTGCATCCAACCAAACCCCTCCTCCAACAGGAGGCACAGAGCAACACTGGAAGAAACAAATGGAGCAGGTGCAATAACGGGGGTCAAACAGACTTTATTGGCATCCCAATGCGTTTCGGCCAACCAGGCCTTCCTCAGGGGGTGCAAACCTCAAAGTTAAAACAAATAAAAATTAAACAAGCAAAACATGTTTAAAGATATAAAATCATACAGGACTAAACAAACAGGAATAGAATCAGAATGTTATGGCCTCCTTTAAAAAGAGAACTGATGCACAAAATCAGTGGCGTAAAAGGGGAAAAGGACACCTTACATATAAAAACAAATGGCATGATAACGAGTGTGAAGAGGGTTGAGAAGGACAAAAATGAGAACCAAAAAATGCCCTGTTGTAGACACCACTCAATAAGCGTTACTGCAGCACAAGTTCCCAAACGTATTGTTGCCTGCACGAGCATACAAACATGTGAGTGAACCCAAAACCAAAAGTGAGTACTTGCTATCTAACACCACCTAAAGAGTGTAGAATGAAACTGCTCTGAACATTCAATAGTGTTCCTAGATCTAAAAGCAATCAAAGGTTAATCTTGATTCTCATATAACCAAAATAGAAGAATAATAAATAGACCAGCAGAGAGAGGACTTGTCTTGCAAATGTATGTGTAGTCTCCCACCACTGCAGTAGGAAAACCACCTCATGGGAACAGCTCTCCTTTTAAAACCCAGCAGTAAGCTTTGCGCCAAGATAGTGCACACTGGGAGATCACTTTTTAAACAAGGACATAACATCTTGATTCTATTCCTGTTTATTTCTGTATGGTTTTATATATCTAAACAAACATGTTTTACTTATTTAATTTTTATTTGTTTTAACTTTTGAGGTTTGTACCCCCCTGAGGAAGGCCTAGTTGGCCAAAATGGGTTGGGGTTCCAATAAAGTCTGACCGCTCTTTATTGCACCTGCTCAGTTTGTTTCTTCTAGTGCCCTGGGGGTGCATCTTTGCTCCCTGTTGGACTACAGAGAAGAACTAACGCAACATACACACAAAAAAACAATTATTCAGATTCTGGTGTTATCTCATTAATAGTTCACAATCTGCCTGATATTGGAGAGGCTAACACAAAACACTTACACAAAAGCTACTGAAGACCTATAAAGCAAATCTACCATACAATGACAGCAGCTTCTAAAATTAACATTATAAGGAGCTTATGCATCATGCAATCCCTCTTCAGTTCTTTCATTGACTCCTATCCATTTCTGTATGCAGATCAAACCTCTGCTACTGACCTACAAGTACACTCATTCTGCTGCCCCTCACTACCTTTCCTCTCCTCTCCCTACACTCCTCCTCTAACTCCACTATTCTAGCAGGTCGCTTCTGTCTCTGCCCTTCTCTTCCACTGCCAACTGCAGACTTTGAGCTTTCCATCTTGCTGCTCCTTATGCCTCGAATAAACTACCTGAGTCGGGATGTCCGACTTCATCTCTGTCCCTTTTTCAAATCCATGCTAAAAATTCACCTGTTCTTCGAGGCTGCTTTCAGATCCTGATCTGCTTGGTTTTTTGTCTCCAATTGTTTTCCTTACCATTCACTTAGACATACATATCCTAGTCCCCAGCTGCTGTGTTGTCTGTCTGGACTAGATTGTAAGCTCTGAGCAGGGACCGTCTCTTACATGTGGCTGTGCAGCACTGTGTATGTCTTGAGTGCTATACAAATGATCAGTATAGTACCCAGAAAAGAGCGGCATCATAAATATTGCAGTGGGCCTTAGCACATCCTTGCACCTATTCGGAAAACTGAACAAGCCAGATTACTTCAGATCTAGGGTTGCTGGCCGGTATTCAGCCAGCCTGCCCAGTTTTTATATGGCCAGGCCAGCAGGTGGCAGAGAGCTAAAACCAACCATTGAAAGGTGTGGGGTTTGCTCTGGCCACAGGACTGGGAGCAGCCAGAGCAGAAAACCAGCTTTTCATCTCTCTCCGTGTCACCCCCTCTCCTGCAGCCCCCCCTCTCCTCTGATCCAGCCGCAGCTCTTGTGTTTTACAGAGTCCTGGCTGCGATAGCGATGATTTAAAATAAAACCAAAACCGGTGCAGAGCCTTCCAGCTTGTGCTCTGGAACCCCTGCTGCTGCATCCCACCTTCTAAAGAGTTACACTAGATGGAGTGGAAACAGCAGCAAGGGTTCCATAACACAAGCTGGCAGGCTCTGCACCGGTTTTGGTTTTATTTTAAATTATTGACACTATAGCAGCTGTGGCTGTGTAAGACACAGCAGCCAAGGCTGCGAGGGGAAGTTGGTGCTTGGAAGGGAGCCGATACCTGGGGATGGTATTTGGACTAGAGGGGACTGGACAGTGGGGAAGGAGGGGGACTGGACACCAGTGGCCATCCTGGGAATGCAAGGGGATTGACATTGGAAGGTACTGGGAGGGGAGGACTGGAAAGGGGGCTGATACTGGGGAGGGTTACTGGGACTGGAAATAGGCTGATAGAAGGAAGTAAGAAAATAAATGAGGAGACAAGAAATGGCAGACTATAGACAGAGCTAAGAGAAGACAGAAAAGCAGAAGCCTCAGATCAGTGACCAGCATAATCAGAGAATAAAATAGACAACAAACAGAAAAATTTTTATTTTCAGTTTAGTGATTGTGCTATCTTACACAGTATGGAAAACTGCATCTCTTATTTATCTGATGTTGCACTGCATGTGCAGTCTGGCTTCTTGGGATTTCTGTTTAATTTTTGTCTATATATTTTTATTTTAGGTTGTGGTCATTTATTCTGTACTTGGTAAGGGTCTGTGTTCTGAGGGTGTGACTGAGGCCAGGTGTTCTGTTAACATGGAGTTTGTACATAGGGATCTATACTATATTGTACTAATTTGACTTGTTCAACTTTTCAAATGGGTGTATGGATGTTCTAGGGCCCCCCTGCAGTATTTATAGTGTTGCTTTTTTCCTGGGTAGGTCCCTTGTTTGAATTTTAGAAATTTATGATGGTATGGTAGATTTGACCTTATAGATCTTTGGTGACTTTTGTAGAGTTTTATTAGTTCACCTATATGCCAGGTACTGGAGAATGTATGTTTGTTTTGTGTGTTATTGAGATGACCAGAATAGGATTTTTATTTTTTGGACTATCACAGCCTGTTTGAATGATAAGTGTTTACTTCTAAGTAGTTATTTTTATTCTGGCTATTTGCCCTTCAACTGCAATTTTTTTACAACATTGGATTTGAAGGAGAAATACTAGATTACTTGAAAAGAGTCACAAAGGAGTTTTGGGGGAAAAAGGAGGGTGGGGTGTAGCCAAAACTAATAATGAGGGAGGGGTGCTGATTTTTTTTTTGAGGCTGCAGGGGAACACCAGAAACCCTAGCATGGCTCTGCCTGGACCAGGGCCGGCCATACACATTCAGCAGGACAGCTTTGGGCTGCAGTTGGGGCTGTCAGCAGTCATGGTGGGCCAGAATCCAGCCCTTGGCAGCAGTGGCAAAATTTAAAAAGAAAAGTGAAGCAGCAGGGCTAGGTTCAGGCAGCATATGAGGTCATGCAGGCATCGGAGCCAGGATCACCGTGGCTGCTCCCCTTTAAGGCCCACGGTGCTTGTGGCTACTCCTGGGCACTATGCTGCAATCCTCACAGCAGTCCAGCACTCTAGAGTAGCCACAAGCACCACGGGCCTTAAAGGGGAGCAGCCACGGTGATCCTGGCTCTCCCCGACGCCTGCATGACCCCATATGCTGCCTGAGCCCAGCCCCACAGTTCTGCTCAGCCACCATCATGCGGCTTCACTTTTCTTTTTAAATTATGCCACCGATGCCCAGGGCTGACACAGGCCCACCACGGCCACTGACGGCCCAGATTGCAGCCCGAAGCTGTCATACCCTGCCTCAACATCTGGGGAAAAAAACCCACGACTACATTTGTTTTTTCTCTCTGCCGCAGCTCTCCAGCACGGTCCAGATGCTGCCTATTCTCCCTCTTCTGCTAACGCCACGGAACCCTGGTAAATATTTGTTTAGTTTTTTACACTTTGGGTTACATTAGCACAGGAATAGGACTGGAAATGGGTTGATGCTGGAGGATGGAGGGACTGGATGGGAGATGTACTGGAGGAGGAATGATGCTGAAGGTTGAGGGCTGGAACTAGAAGTGGTAATGTTGGGAGGGACTGGGACTAGAGGGAGCTCATGCTGGTTGGTGCTGGGACTGGAAGAGAGCTACTGCTGGGATTGGCTGGAATTTAGAGAAGTTTCCTAGTGGTTAGAGCACTGACTTGGCAACCAAGAGACCACAGTTCAATTCCCACTAGCACTCCTTGTAGCCTTGGGCAAGTCACTTAACTCTCCATTGCCTCAGAAGAAAAGCCTGGCAATATACTTCCGGTCATTCTGCTAAGAAAACTCAGAAGCTGATGGGCCACCAGAGCGGGCATGGACTCCCAAGGCACACATTGCATTGCCTAAAGTCCACTAACAAGTTGACTTTTTCAGTCTCCGACAGATCTGCGGCCTCTTCTGGCTTGTGGGTCCTGGGCAATTGCCAGATTGCATCCCTCCTAATGCCATCTGCTGTCTTTTTGTACAGTATGGTGGAAATGCATTGCTATTTCTCTTGTGTTGCACTACATGCAGTGTCTAGCTTTTCTGAGGTTTTGGTTTTAGTTTGTCTACTGTATATTTCTCTTTTTGTTAGGCCTTCATCAATAAATGAGCACATCTGTATTGTGAGTGCGTGCATGTCTGTGCAACCATTCTGTTAGTACGGAATTTCTGTTTAAGAATGTGTCGCAATCTTGCTTCACTTTGCAAATTTCCCTCTCTGCAATTATTTTTTTGCAGGCCAGGGGGCAGAATGGGGCTAGGGCAGGGCAGGGATGGGCATGGGCGGAGCATGGCTAGCCACAGGTGGTGGGTTTATCTCTCAAAAGGCTGGCAACCCTATATAGATTCTACATAGAAACTCAATGCTAACAGAACACTTTGGCCTTGGTCAAACAGGCAATACACAGTTAGACCCTCACCAAGTACAGAATAAATTATAACAAACTCTTAAATAGAAATATGTAGACAAAATTAAATTGAAACTCCAATAAGCTAGGCTCTGCACTGAGTGCAACGCAAGAAGTAGAAACAGTAGTGCATTTCCCTCTGTACTGTGCAAAATATAAAGATGGCATAAAATCCCTAAACTGAGGTAGTAACATAACACATGATGGCAGATAGACCAGTATGGTCCAACTAGCCTGCCCAGCAAGATGGCAAGAGTAGGTGCACCTGCTGCTCTGTGCGGGTTACCCCTCCCCATGCCTTTGTTTAAGGGTTTACCCACTGTTCTGTGCAGGTCACCCCTATTTGTTGAGATAAAAGAAGTTTATCTTCATTTTATCCTATTCCAGTCATTAAACTGAAAAGTAAATTTTTTATCTTTTTTCATCTAGCTATTTTATTTTTTAATTTCCTTGGTCCTGGTATCTGGTTTTTGTCCTGTCTTCTCAACTTTTTTTGTCTGCAATCCACCTGCTACGTCTCTCCACTCCTGTCTTCCTCACCTGCTCCCCTTAATCCTTCATTTCTTTTTCATTTTCCTTTCAGTTTTCTTCCATTTATTTTTTTTCTGTCAACTGATTTCATTTATTTAACAGTATTTCTATACCGCCTTATCCTACAATCAAGGCGGTATCACAGCAAAACAATCAAAAGTAGTGAACATGTATTTCATGCAGTGAAAGATATCATGATTTGTGTGTAAGATGTTTGATTAGGTTGAACTATGTACATTGTGCGCTATGATACAGCATGTGCTATAATACATTCTTCTATACATTGAGTGTTAAGATACATCGTGTGCCGTTATACATTTTCTTATCAGGGGGTCGGAAGGGGGTATGTTGGTAGTTCCTGGTAGTTAGATCAAGTGACGTGTCCATAGTGTTCTATGAACAACGTTGTCTTCAACTGTTTGCGAAAGTCTTTGAGGTCCGTCGTCGATCTCAGTTCATCTGGGAGGGAGTTCCAGATTGTTGGGGCAGCCAGGGAGAGTGCTCTTTCTGTGGTGTCTTTGCGTGTTTTTCTGAAGTCTCTAGGGGTGTTAACTCGGTTGGAGGTTCCTTTTCTTCTTGGGTGTGTGCTGGTGTCTGGTTGTATGAGGGTGTGCAGGCTGTTGGCTGAAGTGTGTTTGATCTTAAATATGTTTATGATTGTTTTGTATTTGATGCGTGAACTGATTGGGAGCCAGTGTAGGTCTTTCAGAACAGAAGTAATGTGTTCATGTCTTGTTGATCCAGATATTATGCGGGCTGCCGTGTTTTGTGCTAGTTGTAGTGGTTTGAGTGTTTGTTTTGCTAGTCCAAGGTAGATGGGGTTGCAGAAGTCCAGTAAGGGGGTTATTAGAGCTTGGCATACGGTACGGAAGTGCTCAGTGGCGAGGAGGGGTTTTAAGTCTTCTGATGATTCTCATCCTGTGGTATGCATTTTTGATTGTTTTGCTTACGTGTGGCTTGAGATTCAGTTCATTGTCTAGGGTCACTCCGAGGTATTTTACTTCCGATTTTATTGGTATGGTTGTGTTTTGTACCTTGATGTCCGGTGGGTGGATGAAGTCTGGGTTGTGAGTGATTATTAGTGCCTCCGTCTTGCTGTAGTTGATAGCGAGGTTGTTGTCTTGACATCATCTTGTCATTTGTGTGAGGCAGTCTGTTATTTTAGAGTAGTCCGGGTTGTCAACTGAGATAGGTGTGTATATCATGATATCATCTGCATAGATTGTATATTGAATGCTGTTCGCTTTCAGGATGTTGCATATTGGCTGGATGTAGATGTTAAACAGTAGTGCCGAGAGGGCGGATCCTTGAGGCACTCCTTGGAGGACTTTTATGGGTTGAGAGGTGTTGTGGCCTACCTTGACCTGTATCTGTCTGTCGGTTAGGTATGAGTGGAACCATTTTAAGGTGGGACCATGTAGCCCAATGTTCTTTAGTCTTTCCAGGAGAGTTTTGTGGTCTACTGTGTCGCATGCTGAAGAGATGTCAATAAAGATCATTAAGAAACCTTTTTTGGTGTTGTCTATGATTCGGAGGATGTTGTTGAAGAGGTAAATCAGCAATGTTTCGACTCCATGGTTGGGGCGAAAGCCGTGTTGGTTGTCATCCAGTGGTGCATGGTTGTCAATGTGTTCTTGTAGTTGGTGGTGTACTGATTTTTCGATGATTTTTGCCAGAAAGGGTATGCTGGATATTGGTCGGTATGCTGCTTGGTTGTTCTTGTCGAGGGTTGTTTTCTTTGGTATTGGTCTTACTGTGGCTAGCTTTAGTTGATCTGGCATGAATCCTTGGGTGAGGGAGTTGTGCACCATGTTGTGTATGATGTGGATGAAGCTTGATTTGGTGGCTTTGATCCATGACACTGGGCAAGGGTCTGTAGGAGCGGTGCTTGTATTGATTGCGGAGATGATGTGGGAGAGCTGCTCTGTTGAAAGTGAGCAGAATGTGTCCCAGGTCTTAGGGTGTGAGTTAGGCCGAGTTGATGCACTAGGTCTTGTTTGTTCTGCGGAGTGAAATTTTTCCTTGATATGGTCAGCAAATTTTTGCAGGTCTATTTGCACTTCATCTTCTGTCCTTTGCTCCTTTGTGAGGATTTTCACTATTTCGAATAGCTCTCTGGGTTTGTTTATGGAAGTATTTATCATGTTTGTATGGTATTCTCTCTTTGATTGGTTGATATGTTCATTGTATTGTTTTTGCTTTGTTAGGTATAGTTGCTGGTTTTCAGCAGCCTTGGACTTTCTCCATCTCCGTTCTATCTTTCTGAGTTCTCTCTTTTCTTGTCGTATGGTTGTTGAGTACCACGGCTTGTGTTGTCTCTTGTTGTGACGGTGTTTCTTGGGTCTGGCATCTGTTGCTTTGGTGGCATTAGATAGGGTGTTGTTCCAGTTGGTGATTTGAGTCTCCAGGTCGTCTGTTTCTGTGGTCAGTTGTTGTATCGTGTCCTGTAGGAAAGTGTCTCTGTCGAAGTTCTTGAATTGTCTTTGTGTGGGTGTGTTGTCTGAGTGTTCTTTTAGATTATCTTTTTGTAGTTGCAACTTTTATCTTGATTATGTAGTGGTCTGACCATGGAACTGGGGTGATGGTGGGTGTTGATATTAGACCTCTTGATGTTAGGTAGCTGGTTGCGAAGATGAGGTCTGGGGAAGAACCGTGTCTGTGCGTTGGGGCGTCGACTATTTGGGTGAATTGAAGTGAGGTCATTGCTTGAAGGAAAGCTTCTGCATCTTTGGTGTTGGTGGACTTGAGGTTGAAGTCTCCTAGCAGTAGCGTGGGTTTGTTAGTTGCGGTGATGGCGCATACTGCTTCGAGCGTTGAGGCTAGTTCGTCAGGTGAGGCTCTGGGTGCTCTGTAGGTTAGGCAGAGTGCCATGTGTTTGTTCATGATGCTGATTGTGTTACCTTGTTGTGTGTCGGTGAAGCTCTGAGTTTTGAACTTTAGGTTCTTCTTTGCAATTATCAAGACTCCTCCTCCACGTTTGTGGGTGCGTGGGCAGTTGTATGCTGTGTATGTGTCTGGTACCAGTTGATTGAGTAGTACATTGTCGGTGGGATTGAGCCAAGTCTCTGTTATGCAAAGTATGTCTGGCTGATGGTCTTCTATGTGGTCTGCTATTGTGTGTATCTTATTGCATATGGATCTTGCGTTTATGAGCTCTATAGTTGTATGCTTTGAAGGATTTGTTGTTTCGTGTGTTTCCTTTGAACTTAGTGTGTGGGAGTTTGATTTGTGTTTGTTTTTTCTTTTTGTCACTGATGTTCTGTGTGTGTCATTATGCGTGCACTGTGGTTCTATGTATGTCCAAGTGGTTGGTGGATGCCATGGTGAGTTAGAGTGTGGGTAGTGGAAGTGTGTGGTTGGTGGCAGGATTTGTGTGATGAGGAGGCTGAGTGGGAGAAACAATGTTGTGAGCATGTTGATTTGTTGTGATGTCCTGTGAGAGTTTACTTGCGTTTCTGACGTCTTTCGCTTTGGTCTGCTCCTTGTTGGTTTCTTCTGTGGTGCTGTCGGCGATGCTTTGTCCTTTGTTTGGCTTCCTTCTGCTCGCCTTCGTGCCACGCCTAAGGGCCACGCCAAAGGGCCCTCCCTGCAGGGACGCCGCTTTTATGGCCTGCCGACCGCTGCTGTCTGTGCTCCCACTGCCCCAATTGGGCAGGGTAATAGATGTTGACAACCAGAATAGGGCTATAAGGCTTAAGGTTTGCCTAGGGTGCCAATACCTTGAACCGGCCCTTGTGTTACATAGTTGATTTATATAACACAGCCATGGGCAGTGGTGAAAGGTTAATGTATCCAATTTATTCCATTGCACAACTAGAAGGTACAGTGAAACAAATCTTGTTCATCTATTGTCTGTTAATGTTAGGGTGGCAAGGCATCTTACTGTATCTATTCCAGTCCACAGTCAGAGAATATAGCTAAGTAAAGTTCTCAAGAGCAGAGATGTCTTGCCCCATACAAAGATTCAACTTGTCCAAGCTATCGTATTTTCAATATCATATGGATGTGAAAGTTGGACAGTGAAAGAGACAGACGGACAGAAAATCAATGCCTTTGAATTATGGTGTTAGTGAAGAATACTGTGTATACGGGGACTGCCCGAAGAAGAACCATACCTAAAATCCCCTGTGTTACAGCTTTTAGTGAAATTGACAGCACATTTATTTACATGCTACCATAAATACTTCAACGCCATAGGTGTAGTGGACCATGCTTATAAAAGAGCTAGTTATTGTGACCAAAGAATTCTACAGGATCTAAAGGAAAGAACGAGTACATACATTTCATAACTGGTTGCTCTCCAGTAGGCTACCATTTGCAGCAGATAATTAAAGCATTTTACTGTTTATATGTGTGGTGCCTGGATTCAAGAGGAGGGGAACGAGATTTGTATATTCTCGAGGGCATAACCTGAAGGAATTTACAAGTCCAGTCAGATTAAAATCCCCTCTTAGCACAGCAGAAATCTTTCCAGGCCATTATTGTTGTGGGGGGAGCTCTATTTGTGATATAACTTTGGATCTGAAACATTTTTAACAATGGAGCTAGACATTATGAAATGAGGAATAGGACCTCCTGTAATTCCAGTTTTGTTTATGCAGTGTTCTGCTTTATGTTGGAAAAACTATATGGCCCTTTACGATTCGGATGCTTGAACGTAAGAGTAAACTTCAGTGAGTATATAGAGACGTGCTAATGATGCGACATTGCATAGAATTACAACATACGTTTTCTAATTTGTGGTGGTTTTGCATCAATCAAATCAAGTTAGGGGGTGGAGATATGGAGTGAGCTAGGTATCTTAAGTGTGAACAATGATGTATTTTTCGTTTGAATAATGTAGAACCTAAGTATTTAAATTGAATCTATTTGGAATCAGTGTGGGTCATTTTTACCTAAATCTGATAGAAACCATATGGCCTATGTTTCTATCCTCTTTCTGCCATCATCTTTCTATCTAGTCTGCCCTTCTATAAACTACAATAGTCCCTTTTTTTCCTTTAGAAATCATCTGGGTTGGTCCCATGCTTTTTTTTTAAATTCAGATACTGTCCTAGTCTCTATTTCCTCCACTGGGAGACTATTCCACACATCTACCACTCTTTCTGTAAAGAAATATTTCCACATTGTGATAAGGAAGCTTGTAGTGAGTCTAAGGAAATAGGAGAAACTGATGATTTTGCTTTTAAGAAAAGTGACATCCCTGCAGTGCACAGGTTTCAGCATTGGCATAAAGAAAGCAAGCAGAGAGAAACAAAACCTAGGCTGCCACACCCAAGCTCTGCTGATGTAGTTGCAGGCTTGGAAGATAATTGCAAGCACCTGTCCAGAGAGGGAGAGACACTGCCCGGGAAGCAGGGATATAAACCTTGGCTAGAGAGAAAGCAAGGGAGGAGAAGAGAGCCTGGGTGGAGAGAGCCCGGAGGAGGAGAACCTGGAGGAGAGCCCGGAGAGGGAGAGCACTGGAGAGGAGAGCTCGGAGAGGGAGAGCACTGGAGGAGAGAGCAGAGAAGGCTTCAAACCCCAGTTCCTGATCAGAAGGTTCAGAGAGTTCAGAGGTGGGAGCCCAGGACTCAGCACAGGAGTCAAAGGAGCCAAGCCTGGAACAGGGAGCCATGGCAGAGCTCCAGGAAGGAACTCGGAAGTGAACCAGGGACTGTTTCCCAGAAGCTGGAGGGAGACTGGTGAACACAGCCAGGGAGAAGTGACCACAGCTCCAGGTACAATTTATCCTTACCGGGTAGAGCTGTGCTCAAGAGAGACACAGGGATCCTCAGAGAGAGTATACCCTGAGACATACGTTAAAAGCTCAGAGCAGGGCACTGCATTACCGGAGCCAGAGGAAATGCAGGTTGAGCCTATTGAGCAGGATTTATTGCCTCCAGAAGTACTCATGGACTGTTCTCTGTCAAGCTGTTAGCATCGAGTCCCTTTGCTAAAGAATAGCTGAAAAGATAGTCTCCTGAAAAGTAGAGTAATGAAACCTAGCCTGAACTGAAGGTAGGAACTTGCTCTTTTAATGGGAAGATACCTATTGCATGTATATTTGAAGGCTTAATGAAGACAAAGGTAAAAATAAGATATTTTTACTTTGTTGAATGAAGAAGCTGTGTTTTCTTTATCCGTTATATTGATAAGCAGCTGCATATAATTGACTGTGAAGCTCATCCAGCCTAAGTTGTAAATAACCTTGAGCGAATGAATGGAGAAGTATCCTGTTACAGTCTACATGGACTTTGTTTGCGTTTGGGGAATAAATTTTGTCATTTGCCTTTACTTTTGGTTTCATGACTACACTTCATCTTAGAAGGCCAAAACTACAACTCCCAGCATGCTTCACTGGAGAAAAATAGTTTGTTCAACCTTTTATAAGAGAAGTTAATGGCAACCCTATCCCTCTAAGCCTTAGGCAGAGGGCTGGGGCGTGACAGCATATTACTCTTGAGTCTATCTCCTTTCACTCTCATCCTATGTCCCCTCTTTGCAGAGCTTGCTTTCAATTGAAAGAGGCTCTACTTTTTGTGCATTTATGCCATGGAGGTATTTAAACATCTTTAACATATACATATTAATAACTAAGTCTGTTCTCATGCACCTTCTGCATAGACTTCATCCTGCTTATATTCTTTTGACGGTGTGGTCTCCAGAATTGCACACAATACTCCAAATGAGGTCGCACCAATGACTTATACAGAGACACTATTGCCGTTTTTTTTTCTTCTGCTGGCCATTCCTCTCCCTATGCACCCAAGCATCCTTCTAGCTTTTGCTATCACCTTTTCTGCCTGTTTAGCAGCTTTGTTTCTGATCTTAATCACACCCAGCCCTGCACTTCTTTCGGGGATAGAAGTATTTCACCACTTTTACTGTACCACTCTTGAATTTTTGCAGCCTAAGTGCACAACCCTGCATTTTTAGCACTAAATCTCAGCTTCCAAATTCTTGACCATTCCTCAAGCTTAGCTAGATCCCCCCTCCATGTTATCTATTCCTTCCTGGGTGTCTACCCTATTGCAGATTTTAGTATCATCCACAAAGAGGCAAACCTCACCCAACAACCCTTCCACAATATCACTAACAAAGATGTTAAAAAGAATCGGACCAAGGACAGAACCCTGGGGCACACCCCTGGTAACCACCTCCTCCTCAGAGTGAGCTCCATTTACCTGTACCCTTTGTTGCCTCCCACTCAATCAATTTCTAACCTAGTCAGTCACTTAAGGGTCCATCCCTAGGGTGCTCAGCTTATTAAGTTGCCTGTGCAGAATGGGGTCAAAGACTTTCCTGAAATCTAAGTACACCACATCTAGGGTTCTCTCTCGGTCCAACTCTCTGACTGATTTCTTTGACTGGACAATCAGATTTATCTAACAAGACCTGTCTCTGGTAATCCATGCTGCCTCAGATCCTGCAATCCATTGGACTCGAGAAACCTCACTATTCTCTCTCTTAGTAGCGTTTTTCCAATTTACTCACCACAGAGGTTAGACTAACTGGCCTGTAGTTTTCAACCTCACCCTTACTTCTGCTTTTGTGTAAAGGGACCACACGTGCCTTTCTCCAGTCCTCTGGGACCACTCCCAGTTCCAAAGAGGCATTGAAAAGATCAGTTAGGGGAGCCATTAGAATGTCCCTAAATTCCTTCAGTATTCTCAGATGAATCCCATCCAGTCCCATTGCTTTGTCTACCTTTAGTTTAGCTAGTTCCTCATGAACACAGTCTTATGAAAATCATTCAAGATCCTCATTGCTTCTGTTCCTGTTTGTGGGTGTTTTGAGGTTCTGCTCCTGGTTCTTCATCTGTCAGCCCAGAACAGCATATTTAAGCAATTCTGCTTTATTCTCATCAGCTTCTACATAATCTCCAGGAACAAGCAGGAATGAGTCTTCACATATGGGTACGTCGGTACCGATGGAGTCTGCGTGGGAACGCTTCCCAGCGTCCAATCAAAGAGCTTTTGGAAGCATCCCACCACGCCTGCGTGCTGCCTTCCCGCCTTTCCCAACTGCCTCTCCTCAGTTTTTCGTTTTCCGCGGAGCCGGCAGAACGTCCTGTCACCGCAGAAAATTCTTGTTTTATTTCTTTAGTTTTCTTGTGGTCGTGGCTGTCTTCCCGACGCCACCGGTACCGCCGGTGTTTTCTTTTCTTGTAAAATCTTACTTTTTCACGGGATATTTTTTCTTCATAGTGTCCCACGGTTCCTTAGGCCTTTCAGGCCTCTTCTTTTTCCTTCATGGAACCGCCAGCCACGTTCTCCAAGAAATGTTCAGACTGTGGTGGTACAACTTTATTTTTAGACCCTCAAAGTCGGTGTCTAACCTGCTTGGGTCCTGACAACACTTTGGTGAGAAGAGGTCTTCAACATCGAGGTTCCCTCGATACACGGTTTCCCTCCAACTTCGGGGCACCGTCCCCTCCTTCTACACAGGATCAGGTAACCCACAAACAGTCTGTTAAGACTAGCCAGCCCTCGTGTGGTAGGTCTCATGCACAGCATGTACACGGCTCCGGCCTTGCCCTCAAGGGCCCACTGGTTTCAAAACCCCGGCGGGAGTCTTCGGTCTCCAAAGCCTTTCAGGGGTTTCAGGTTGTTCCTGGGGTTCACCCCTCACAGAACATACTTGAGCCGTGTCCGGTGGTGGCAGCTGCTTCGAGCGGTAACCGATACCCCGGCATCGGCACTGGTGTTGGATGAAACACTCCTCACCAGGGATGGTCATCTGGCGTCCTCGGTGCCTTCGGGACCGGTGGATTCTCTCCAGACTATCCAGTGCTATCTCCAGGAACAAGCAGGAATAAGTCTTCACATATCGGGACTCCCAAGCTAAGATGCCTGGAGTCCCAGCATGTTATAGGTTGGAACATGCTATCCCGCACAACATCAGGCATTCTGAGGATGGAGGGTAGGAGTTAAGAACATAAGACATGCCATACTGGGTCAGACCGAGGTCCAACAGTGGCCAATCTAGGTTATACGTACCTAGCAATATCCCCAAAAGACACAGGTTCCACAATGCTTGTACTGGGTCAAACATTGATATCCTGGGTCCCTTTTTAATAGTGGTTTATGGACCTTTCCTCCAGGAACTTGTCCAAACCTTTTTTAAACCCAGCTATACTAACAGCCCTTACTACATCCTCCGGTAACAGATTCCAGAGTTTGATTACACGTTGAGTGAAAAAATATTTTCTCTTATTTGTCTTAAATAGTTTACCCTGTAGCTTCATTACATGTCCCCTAGTCTTTCTATATTCTGATAGCGTAAACAATTGATCCACGTTTACCCGTTCCACTCCATTCATTAATTTATAGACCTCTATCATATCTCCCCTCAGCCGTCTCTTCTCCAGGTTAAAGAGCCCTAACCTTTTTAGCCTCTCTTCATAGGAGTAGCCTTCCATCCCCTTCACCAATTTGGTGGCTCTTCTCTGTACTTTTTCTAATAACGCTATGTCCTTTTTAAGATACGGTGACCAGAATTGCACACAATATTCAAGGTGCGGTCGTACCATGGAGCGATACAGAGGCATTATAATATCCTTTGTTTTGTTCTCCATTCCTTTCCTTATGATACCTAGCATTCTATTTGCTTTCTTGGCCGCCGCTGCACACTGGGCGGAGGGTTTTAACATGTTATCCACAATGACTCCTAAATCTTTTTCCTGGATGGTGGTTTCTAATGTGGAGCCTTGCATCGTGTAACTATAGTGTGGGTTGTTCTTTCCTAGGTGCATAACTTTGCACTTGTCCACATTAAATTTCATCTGCCATTTGGATGCCCAGTCTTCCAATTTATCCAGATCCTCCTGCAGTTTTCCACAATCCTCTTGGGTTTTAACAACTTTAAACAGTTTTGTGTCATCTGCAAATTTGATAATCTCACTAGTCATTCCCAGAGATCACCTGTTACAGGTAAGTAACTGTGCTTTCCTTCCCTTCTCCCTAGAGTCTGACAATACCACTTTTGCCCTTCCTTTTCTCACTAATATATCTGAAAAATGTCTCCCCCCCCCCCCCCCATTTTACTGAATTGGCTATTTCTTCTTCATTTTGTATCTTTGCTTCCCTGAATACCTTGCTAGCTTTAAGTTTTTTTCCAAATATAGATGACTGTTTGGGTGTGGGTCCCCCCCCCCCCCGGTGACATCTTGTATTTTATTAAGGCCTCCCTCTTTTTCTTCACCTTATTTAGCTATGTCTTTTGAGAACCATAGTAGCCTCCTTTTTCTGTTTACATTTATTAACCTTTTCTAACAAAGGTTTCTTGCCCTTAAAATATCTCCTTTCAGTTTTTCCCATTGCCCTTCTACATCCCCCCAGCTGTTCTCATCCTGCTAATGACTCCTTGCAGTATTGTCCCATCTTGGCAAAGTTAGTTTCCCTAAAGTCTAAGACCCTTGTTTTTGAATGGATTTTATCAGCCCTAATCCTAATACGGAATCACACCATCTGGGGATCACTGGATGCAAAATGATCTCCCATTATAATATCGGAAACACTTTCCCCATTGGTAAGTACCATATCCAATATGGCCCCTTCACATGTGCCTATTCACATGTCCCTATTCCAGCTGCCGGAATAGTTCTCCCTGTAGAGAATCTAGGATCTCCTTACTTCTAGATGACACTGCAGCAGGGATGTGCCAATCAACATCTGGCATATTGAAGACACCTATCAGCAGCACTTCCCCTTTCCTGGCAACACTACATGTGTCTTCTATAAATTCTGTCCACTTCTATTTGCATTGGAACAATATACAGACCTCCCACACAGGGAGATTTCCCTTTCCCTTTCCCTCTTTCTAGTTTAACCCACAGTACCTCCTCACTCCCTTTTAAGCCCTGTAATTCTATAGCTTTAATTTTTATATAGTGCCACTCCTCCTCCTCCCCTTCTTCCTATCCTGTCCTTCCGGAATAAAGTATAGCCTGGTATAATTACACCCCAGTCATGGCTGTCCGTGAACCTTGTCTCTAACTGCTACTAATTCCAAGTCAGTCTCTCCCATTAAAGCTGCAACATCTGGGATCTTATTTCCCATGCTACAGGCATTTTATACACACTGCTTTCCAGATGTTGCCCTTTTTACCCGTTTCTACAGACGTATTTAATCTTTCACTTACCCGGGGGTTTTCTTCACCCATCCACACCGAATCTAGTTTAAAGTCCTCTTCATAAGTTAGCAAGTCTGCTGCTGAAGACACTTTGACTCCTCTTGGACAGATGGATGCCATCTTGGCTCTGCAGCCTTGGAACAGCATCCCATGGTCCAGGAAACCAAAACGCTCTGACACCATCCACGTAGCCATGCATTCATCTCCAGGATGCGAGCTTCTCTGTCTTGGCCTTTACCTTCAACAGTGAGGATTGAAGAGAACACCACCAGCGTACCTACCTGCTTCATCCTCTGTCCTAGAGCCATGAAGTCACTTTTGATACTTCTAGGTATCTTTCTGAACATATCATTTGTGCCGTTTAGATGTGGCATGGTGTTTGTTTATTTATTTTTTATTTTAAACTGTCTCTGCTGATACGGGTGGACAGATGGTGACATATTATTGATAATACTTAACGTTAAGGGGTATGTTTACTAAACTGCGGTAATGTCACTCGTGTTAGGTTCCGCGGTAAAGGTACAGATGCCCATATAAAGGCGTGGGCATTGCATCGTTACAGCAAGCTGTATCAGCTAACGCACGTTACAAGGTGCCTTTAGAATAATGCGCATTACAAGGCGCCCTGTAAGGCGCCTCATTACAAGGCGCCCTATAAGGCTCCTTAGGCTAAGTGCCGTATTAGGCACCCCTGGACAAGGCACTGTAGAAGGCACCCTGGGCTATGGAACCATAGGTTAAGGTGGCCTAACAAGGTTACGCTGCCCTAAGTTAGTGTGCCCTAGGGGCTGCAAGGTGCCTCAGGATGACATGCATGACCTGTGAGGAACAGAGATGGATGTAGCCCTAACACTAGATAGAGCACTCAGGAAAGGCAATGAACAGGTGAGTGAAGGAGGGAGAGCTGGGAGCTGCTGGACCTGCCATATCTGCGGGCATCCCATGTGGCTGCCAGTATTGATTGCCAACACCCTGTGCTATGATACAGCTGCCCACCATGTTTGCCATGTAAAGTACTGTAAAGACAGTTGGTGGCAGACGATGGGAATACATGTCCCCCAGTGGAGGTGGAGGTGGCAGGATAGTTACAATGATGGGTGGACAGAGGAGTGGTGGTGCCATGCAGATCAGGCACAGGCGAGGCAAGCATGAAGAGGCGCAATGCAGGAAAGGGTAGCAGTGCAGGACAGGGGGTGGAAGCCTGCACAGGCAGACAGGACTCTACACAGCTGATAGACGCAGATAGACGGACCGAGGGAATGTTGGCAATTGTGGCAAGGTATTATGGGCTAGCAGCACAGATCTGCAAAAATATGACTGTTACAGGCATGCACACTATTTGAGTAGGACAGGCATGAGAAGAGAGAACAATGAGGAATTGAACCCATGAACACTGCTGAGAATGGCAATGTATTAACCAGTAGGCTATACCTCCATGGTGTATGTCACCGCAATGGCTGGGTACAGAAGGACTGCAGGTCACCGCACAAACTGTCTGCTCTGAGTGCCAGGATAGGGTAACCCCATCAGTACCCATGATGAATAGCAGTCTACAGCTGATCACCAAATGGGGTATGCACCTCTCCGGTACCTCAGCTTGGAAAGATGAACTGACAGTGTGTGATACTGGCACAGAGTAGCTACAGACCATGCCATTGTGCAGGTTCTGTGTTCACCCTGAGGGATAGGATGGGTGCCCAGCACTAGGTCCACAGTACATGTGGTGCTAGAGATAGGTACTGCTGTACATCCCCATCACTACCAGTGTGTGATAGGTGTTCCTTGTAGTGCAGCCGAAGGTAATTCAGTGTCCATCTATATTCTGCAGTCACATGTGGCCCTCTGGGACCAAACACCACCCAGATTAGTGTGTACCCCGTGTTAGGGTCTGGCTGACATGGGCACCTGTTCTCAGGGCAGAGGGGTTTCCAGACTTGCATGAGATTTATGTAGCAGTGCCTTTATAGGTCACAGTGGTATATGCTACATACCCCAAAGGGCCCACATCATACTTTTTGTAGGTAAGGAACATGTGCCCCTGCCCAGATGAAGCAACCTCCCATCCTGTTGGTATAAGACAGCCCTCCAGAGTTGGTGGGCCAGAGCCATACCTGTTACTGGGGTAGTGGCAGACCAGCAGCAATGCTGGGGTTAGGTCTGGAAAAACCCAACTGCCTCACACCACTGTCTGCCAGTCACCAGCAGACTGCACCTTATAGGTGTTTCAACCATGCACAGTCTAACTGCAGACAGTCCACCAGCAAACCCATATTGCATGCTCAAAGAGGAACTATGTGTACCAAGCAGGCATCTCAGTGATTGGAACCCCAGCAACAGGAACACAAAAGTATTACTGGAGGCAGATAGTGTAGAGCGCTATGTGGGAACCTAGACCTGCCATGGTCACTGCTCGGTCAGAGTGAGTGCCCTCCCAGCATGCCATGCTGTGGCCACCGTGTCCATGCAGGCGGTGGTCAGGCACTGCAGTGTCCCAGCCATTGCCCCACGCCCTGTGAAGATGCATCCTGGCCAATCTGCCCTGTCTGGGCCATACCCACAATACCTTGCTCCTCGTTAGGCACATATTCTGGCTAATGCTGGTAACAGTGGGACATTTTGGGCCCAGTGAAGGGTGGATAGCCACAGAACAATGGATTGACATTAACACACACACTCCTATTGCAGCATTGTGCGAAGATAGGGGTGGTTGGCAACCCTGCCCGCCACACTAGTCCTGATCACAGTGCCGACATTGCTAAACTGTGCAGGAGGTAGTAGTAGTGCTCTGGTGATAACTGCAGCTCAATGCTGGGGCCAACAGCCTGACTCTCCATGCATCTTTGGATTGTGGAGCCTGTGTGCATGGGTGTGATTACCCCTGTTCGCCGCTGCTTTGGGCTTTGCACATGTTGCTGTTGTATCTGCATTGTAGGGTAAAATATAGGGGCATGCTCTGCAGGAACCACAGCTGGGACTTGAACCTTTGACCCTCTGCTTCTGGATACATTGGTTGGGTGTACTGTACCACACGGTTGCCACAGATGCATGGTAGTTCCTGGGGCTACCCGTGCTTTTCCTCAGCCAGACCTTTTATGTTGCACTGCATACCACGTACTGATACAGGGCATGGCCTAGGTCCACTGCAGGCAGGTTCCACTGCCTCCTCCAGCATGGGCATACCCCCCCCCCCCTGCCATGCTGACATGACCATATGCTGTCGGTGCTGGTAGTGCGCAGTCCCAGGCCATCCACTGTAGGTGGCTGCCTAGGGAGCAGGATCTGGGGCAGGGGGCATACATGAGCATCCTCACATCCCCCCCCCCATCACCGCCTACCAATAGTATGTCCTTTCCACTGGGGGGGGGTTGGCTGGGGGGATGTTAGGTCAGTGCCCTGGCAACTGTTAGCTCGGGTGGACCAGGTAGATGTAGGTGGATTGTGTTTGGCCTTTGTCAGCTGCTGTCATGCTGATTTCCGGTTTCTATGTTCCTAGGTGCCCGCCTAGTCCACCCTGTGCCCCAGCTGCCCCGCTACATGTCCCGCCTGCAGCCCCCTATGCCCCATTTGCACCATCGCCATAGTGGCCTTTCATACTTGGGCACTATGCTGTTGCTGAAAATGGAGCACTACTATCACATTTCTTGGGCTCCCTGCCTATGCTGTACATTGCTTATACTGAAATGGTTTCTCTCTCCTGCTAATGTGCATCTAACGGCAGGTTTTCATTCGCGGTAGGATTCAACCCTTCAGTTCAGCGCGTTAGTGTAAAAGGAGCCTCTCCCCGCCCATTGACCCCTTCTCTCCGCCGTCTCTCCACGCGGCCGCAAACACTAACTCTCATTAGGTAACGTTAACGCGTGTTAACATTATCTAACACGCGGTCTGTAATGTTACCGCAGTTTACTAATCTACCTATCAGAAATTTAGGGGTATGTTGTCGGGGATTGTAGTTTTACCATTTTAAGATTAGATAGACCAATATGATCAGGGTAGAGGTTTATATGATGAGAGGGTATAATTTTTGTGGCCTCTTTAAAAGTAATTCCCTAGTGCTCCATGGGTTAAGGTATATATAAACTGTGCTTGTGCAGCATTTCTTTGAAGTTTTAAAGCTGGGAAACATTGTAGCAGCATGAACTCTGCTCCCGTGCTGTGCCTGTCTCTGAACCTTTTGGTGATTTCAAGTCCAGTATGTGTTTTTGCATGCAATGTTAAATTAATGCAGCTAATCTCAATTTATTGAAAGTAACTGGTTATTAAGTCAGTGTTTGTTTGTTTGTAGTCTGATGTTACTCCTAGTTGCATAATATTCATGTCTGTAACGTCCTGTGATTTATATATGTTATTTATATATAGAGTTGAGTGGAGGAGCAGCCTAGTGGTTAGAACACTGGCTTGATAACCAAACAACCAGGGTTCAATTCCCACTAGCACTCCTTGTGGCTTTAGGCAAGTCACTTAATGTTTAATTACATTTGATATACTGCTCAGGCCGAAGCATCAGAGGGGTTTACAATACAATATAACCCTCCATTGCCTTGGAAGAAAGGCCTGGCAATCTACTTCCAGTCACACTACCAAGAAAACTCGGGAGCTTCTGGGTCATCAGGAGTCAGCAATGACTCAAAGGCACACATTGCATTTTTATATATAGATAACAGGGAGAGCAGTTTAGGAACCACCCGCAAGCTATAAACAACACTAAGAAGCATGTGGTAGTATTCTATGGTGCAACACAATTTTGCCATGTTGTGCCAGTGGGTTTAACTTCATGATGTAAAACAAAGTTTGATAAAAAACAGGAGTCTAGGGCAACAGCTTTGAGGATTTATTGTTCCCAAAGCAGTTTTCTTTGTGTGGTGTGGTTTTTTTTTTTCCCCTACTCTGGGAGTTTCTGGTCTTAAGAATGATAGCTTTTATATATGTTCCTTTTCTAAATTTAGAAATTATAATATATATATAAAAAAGGACAATTAGAAACATTTATAATATATAATAGGTTCTCAAAATTGTCATTTTAATTAGGAAGGGAAGAATAACTTTTGCCACTCCTAAGTGAAATAGAATAAAGCTCTTCTTCAGGCTATTGACCCTATTTATTGGTCAAACTTCTACAGTATATGTATATAAGCCATGTCTGGATAGAGGCCACAGGCCTGCTTGAGGCTCTTGACCACTGTTAGGCCAAAAGAAGAATCAGGGACAGGAAAAGAATGAGCTGCTGACATAGCATGAGAACGTTCTGGGAGTAGAGCGATATGGAATGTTGCTGGTTTTAGTGTGCATTTGCTAAGGAAACCAGATAAAACAAATGAAACAAGGAGACATTAGGGGGAACCAGGGAGTAAGATTTAATTAGGCATTGGTCTTGGGAAGATGAGATGGTGTTTCCATGCTAACTTGAACCTTGGAAAATGTAAAAATGTGCCACTATTTTATATAGAAAAAAGTATCACTGAAAACCAGCTGCATGAAAATAAATAACCTTTGTAGCAATGCCAGCCTTTCAGAAAAACTATAATAAAGATTTTGTGAGTATTGCTGAGAAATTGGTTTCTGTCTACTTCCTCTTTATAAAGTGAGATGGTGACCCTTGCGGTCCAGTAGGCCCCTAACAAGAAGGTGGGGTTTAAGAGGCTGCTGCTGATTTACAAGTGCCCTGCAGGACAACATTTAGTAGGCAGGTGATCCCCAGCCTGTATAATCTGTTGCACTGCCAGCTGCAGGTATTGCTGGCAAAAGCAGAGGCTGGTGGTAACATGCATTTTATCACTGACATCTGGATTAATCAGAATACATGCCTATCTTTCCCTGACAGCATGCTGGTGCCAGGGAAAGATAGGCAGGATGTAGGTATAACAGGGGAGCAGCAGGAAGAGGGTATCTGTAGGCCATGCGGAACTGCCAGGTAATGAATGACAGCCATACTTTGCCCTTATTTCTGCTAAAATATGGGTCTATGCTGTAGGATTGGTACATAGAGCACAAGCAAGCACTGTGCTTCTGGGTTGTTTTGTAATAGTGGATGAGATGAAACATGGTCGAAGACGGTGAAGGAGGGTGATTTCAGGGGATCAGATGCTTTGCACAGTTGCTGCACGTGGTTGTTTAGAGACCCCCCCCCCCCCCCGGCCTCAGGAGCAAGGAAAGCAGCATCATTAGCCTGAGACAACTGATCAAGAAGTGCCACAAAATTGCAGGGCATTTTCAGCAGAGTGCGAGGGGTGGGTGTGAGAAGCAAGAAGCAACAGGACGCCTGCACATCAGTTCAAGCAGCAAGTCGGCACCATTTGCAATTCCACTTATGACATGCTGGAGAGGTCAGTGGATCAATGGGTGGCCCTGCATCAGATGTCTGTGGAGACAGATCCTACATCAACAGGCCCCTGGGTTGCCAAGATTTGGCAAATATCACACAGGTGATAGAAGTCCTAGAGCCTTTTAAGGTTGCCAGGAATGAAACGAGTTCTGTAAGGGTAGTGAATATCTGAAGAATTAAGTTCGAGGCCTTTCAGCAGTGATGGGGATTCACAACAGGTTTTGGTGATGATGGACTTCTTGCAGGATCAAGTAGGGGGGAAAAAGGTTGCAACCCCATGTGCAGCAGGAAGCTTATATGCCAGCTGGCCTCTTATCACCTGCAGGTGAAGGGAACTGTCATCTTGTAGTGCACCACACTGACTGAAAGATAAAGCTGGCAATGGAGGATGAAAAAAGGGAACGCCAAAGGCAGGGGGCAGTGACGACCATGATGCAGCATAGTAGGCACATTGGCAAGCAGTATTGGAACCATGAGCCCCACTCTGTTACCTATCAATCCCCCCCCCCCCTTCTAGCTTTTCATGTCAGCAGCAGCCCATGAGCCCCAGCCAGAAAAAATATTTGGTGACCAAAGCCCTAGTTACAATTCTAACCAGCAGAGAGAAGCCTACTATGATCCTTCACGAATTTCAATGACATGTGACCTTGCAGAGCCCACTGAGGCCATGTACGTATCCTTTAATATACTGGGCACGCAAGTTGGCAGTTTGGCTAGAACTGGCCAAGGCTGCATGGCATTTTCTGTCCCATCATCCAACCAATGTACCCAGTGAATGTATATCCTCCATGGTAGCGGATATTGTGGCTCCATAATGTGCCCAGTGAATGTATATCCTCCATGGTAGCGGATATTGTGGCTCCATAATGTATATCCTCCATGGTAGCGGATATTGTGGCTCCATAATGTGCCCAGTGAATGTATATCCTCCATGGTAGCGGATATTGTGGCTCCATAATGTATATCCTCCATGGTAGCGGATATTGTGGCTCCATAATGTGCCCAGTGAATGTATATCCTCCATGGTAGCAGATATTGTGGCTCCATAATGTACCCAGTGAATGTATATCCTCCATGGTAGCGGATATTGTGGCTCCATTGTTCACAGCTAGCACTTTTTTTTTTTAAAGACAAACCTACTACTGCTACTAATTATTTGTGTAATGCTACAAGGTGTACTCGGCACGATACATACAGATGTAAGACACAGTCCCTGCTCATCAGAACTTGCAATTTAATCAAGATGGGAGGAGTGGCCTAGTGGCTGGGGCAAGGTACCACAGGCTGGAAGGACAGTGGTTCAAATCCCACTAGAGGACAGCAACTTTGGGCCGGCAGGACTGGGGTTTCTAGTCCCATAGGTGCTCCTTGTGGTGTTGGGCAAGCCATTGCCCATGTTCCCTGTAAGTATTAGTGCATGTGTCTCATATCCCCTTGTGTTAAATGTATACCTCAACCGCCTTGACCTGGTGAAAAGTGGGATATAAATGCAGCTAAATAAATAAATAAGATGAAAAAACCATTGCAAAACTGGGGACCAGAGTATGGCAAGATTCACAAGTAGTGAATGAGTGATGGGCATCTGAATCCAAAAGTAGCCTAGACTTCAATAGGGCCAGAGAAGGAGCCTGATGCACTGATCCAGGTAGTTTGTTCCAGGCATATGGAGCAGCAAGGTGGAATGAATGAAGTCTGGCGTTGGCAGAGGAGGGCACAGATAAGAGGTATCTGCCAGAGGAGTGGAGTTCCTGAGGAGGCATGTAGAGTGAGATAAGAGGAAAGGTAGTGAAGAGCTAATGCACTTGTAGATAAATAGAGGAAGTTTTGAGCTGGGTGCGGAAATGGATAGGGAGCCAGTGAACTAACTTAAGAGGGTTAAATCAGCATAGCAACACTGGCGGAAGATAAGCCATGCAGCTGAGTATTGAACAGCTTGAAAGGGAGAAAGAGCATTCAGATAGAGACCAGAAAGGAGCAGGTTACAATAGCCAAGATGGGAGGTGACTAGCGAGTGAATGAGGGTCTTAGTAGTAGTGTGAAGAAAACTCAGTGATCTGACCACAATACCACGGCTCTTTCTGGTCTCTGGTCCATCAAGCAGTGAGAAACAGGCAGAGAGTGATACAGAACACAATCACACACACAAAGTGCTACTTTCTTTGAGCTCAGAGGGAAAACGACAAGCGGTCTGTGGACACGCACAGTTCCACGCCTGACGAATTCAAATTCTTCCTCCTAAAAAGCTCCTTTTATTAAAGAAAAAAGGGGAAGTAACAGTCATTTATTATAACCGTGAAATAACACAAGGTGTCGCCAAAGTTCTTTTTACAGAGTAAGATCTGATTACAGTATATTATATGAAATTCACTTGATTATGACAAAATTATTTATAATTGAAAAAATTGTTTTGTCAGCAGTGACTGTACTATGAACTATAGTTGCACAGTTCATAGCCTATGTTTACCCTTTATGCTTACGTTAACAATGTTCCAGACTATTTTAAAGACGGTTACACAGAACTCATGATCATGACATCCTATTCTATTTAAGAGGAAGTAGGTGAAAAGCTAAACTTCTAAACACATTCTGTATCAAGAAATTCATCCATCTTCAATTACATATTGGGGATTCTGGTATCCCTTTATCTGTCCATGTCTACATAGTGTGTGGCAAAATTTGTCCCTCCCTTTCTACAATCTTATAGAGAAAGAAGCAACAGGTTTTATCTATCTGTTGGATGCGTGCAGAGAGAGTAGAGTCAAAGGTTCTGAGCTGAGGAAATGGGGAGGAGTGTAGTGTTACCCACAGAAATAGAAAAGGGGGGGATGAGTTTAGGGGGAAAGATAAGGAGCTCAGTTTTGGCCATGTTTGGTTTCAGGCGGTGGTGAGACATCTGGGCAGCAATGTCTGATAAGCAGGCCGAGATCTGGGCCTGGATTCCTGGAGAGATTTCAGGCACAGAAAGGTAGATCTGAGAGTCGTCAGCATAAAGATGATACCGAAAACCATGGGAAGAAATAAGTGCACCAAGGGACTGAGTGTAGAGAGAGAAAAGGAGAGGTCCCTTAGTTTCCATTCATTTTCATTTGATGAGGAGAAGGAATGAGTAGAGCTGTACTGAAGAGCAGTTGCCCACTTTGTCTTCAGTGTTCAGATGTGTCTGACGGTTTGCACTGTAGTCTCTCAGGGATGGTGCCCATTTCTGTTGGCTACTTTCAATCCCCCATAACAAAACTTAGAAAAAAATAAAGCAAAGCCCAAAATGGGAAATAAAATAAAAAGTCTCCCTCTGCTTCTGGTGCCAGTCTTACCATCCTGTCAGTTTGCCCTTTTGTTGCTAATTAGTCCTGCTCTAGAGATCTGAGCACATCTGTATTTCAAATCCCACCGCTGCTGCACAGGTGCTTTGTGGCCTGCTATCATGTTTCAAATGGATCTGTTTAACCCATGTGGTGCAAAAAAAAAAAATCTCCTTTCCCTTGCTTCTCTCTGTCATTGCTCCCTGTGTCACTTTGGCACTGCTCTCATTGCTTATTTTGTTTAGCTGTGCGCTTACATCACTATAGCTATGAGTCTAAGTGGTTTATATAAAACAAACATGATCTGGTGTGGCCTTACATAGAACGATAAACCTCACTGCTCTCTTCCCCTCTTGCTGATTTGGGTAATTCATGCCACACTTCTTGATGCATGGCTGTATGACCCATGTGCTTTGGCTTTTTTGGGGCCGCTCCTCATCCTTAGGGCTGGAGTGAGACAAGTATTAACCAATGAGTTATAGACATGCTGGAAGAGGGAGAGGACATAGTATAGTATGTAATGACTTTCTGACTTCCTCTGCTGTATGTCTGCATCCTGGGAAGAGAGACCATGTGGCTAGTAACACGTAGCAGAAGTATTAACCAATGAGTTATAGACATGCTGGAAGAGGGAGAGGATATAGTGTACTATAAAAGAACCATGAAACAGGATAATTGTGAATGCTTAGTCAAGCATTCACCCTTTCTTGCAAGAGTGTAATGTAATTAAATAACCCTTTGCCTCAATGAGGAGTCTGTTATTGTGTAAAAGGTTATGTTTATTACATAGGTGGTTGCTTAGGGCAGCAGACCCTAGTAGGCAGCCTGATGCCATTTTGAAAGCAGTGGCACAAAATGCATCAAATTGCCGCTGCCCCTCCTCCATCTTTCTCTTCTTGCAGCAGCAGCAGCGGTCTGACTCAGTTTTGAAAGTGGTGGTGGCTCAAAATGAAGTTGGACCACTGCCGCAAGATGAGAAGATAGATTTGGTGGTAGGAGGGGGAGGCCAGCAGCAGGGGGGGGATGGCAGCGCAATGGGGGCTTCTGCCTGGGGTGGCAGAAACCCTTGGGTCACCCCTGCTCATCATCCCCCTGTTTTTGCATATTTATGGGTGCCTTTCACTTGTTTATATACTTTGGGTGTACTGCCATCTGCTTTGGCATACCGTTCCTAACAACCCAGGTCTAAGAGAAACTGAACCCGCAGTGATAGGGGGACACCAGTGGTCTACCACCATTGACGAGCCTTGAGCTCTCTCTTCAATCCTTTTCAAAGTCTTTTTCTAGCAGGGATCATTTATGGTATTTCTATCAGGAGGGATGAGCATAGGGCACTGATGGAGGAAGGGAACACTTGCCTAGCCAATCTGATAGCCAAATCACCTAGCTATTATAGGGTGACAGACCTTGCATCCACCATCCTCTTATACTTGTCGACTACCAAACCTATAGCTGGTACTGAATGACAAGTGCACTCCATGATTGCTGCTTTCACCCTGGTAGCTCTATCAGGAGGGATGAGCATGGTGTTGCGAGGAAGGAAGGAAGGGAACACCATTCTAGCCAGCTGCATCAACTCTAGCTGTCATGAGGGCAACAGATGGCCCTCACATACACAATCCTCCATTACTGTACTTGACTATCTGTCCTCTGGCACAAATATTAGCTTTTTATTATAGGGGCTTTTTTGTCTTGACTAGATTGTTAGCTCTGACAAGCAGGGACGGTCTCTTACATGTCTGTACAGCACTGCGTATGACTGGTAGCGCTATATAAATGCTCAATAGTAGTAGTAGTAGTAGTAATATTTGCTGCTGCATCAGTCTTCCTCAGCTCTTCTGGACTGTTGCTGCCAGTGCTGCAGCCCCACTCCCATTGCTTTTGGAGCCTTCACTTTAATGCATCCTCTGGTTATTTTAAATCCCTCCAGATGTCATCAAAGCTGTCAATGAATGCTTCTTCCACCTCTGGGGAATTTTCCTGTTAAGGTTCCTATGCTGGGACTGAAGTCCTCAGTGCTCGTAGGGCTCTAACTTGTGGACATGCAGCTTAGCTGAACTAACCTCACACCTGTGGCATGGGCTTGTGCTACAACCTCTGCTTTGTGTTCTCCTCTGGTGTTCTAGGGCTTTGCAGTGAATTTGGGTGCTGTGCTGATTCTTCTGCCATAATTTAGGGCCTTACAGGTGATCCATGTGCTGTGCTGGCCCTCCTTTAATTTAGGTTCTTCTAATGGGCCTGGGTGCTCTGCTGGCCTCCTTGCCATCTTATTCCTCTCAAAGAGTCTTGATATGTTTCCACCCATTGTGATGCCTCTGTGCCCTCTTCCACTATCTTAAGGTGTTCACTGTGCTCTTTGTACTGCTTTTGCCTCTATTCTGGTGCCCTTAAGGTGACAGTTGTAACACTCCCGATGATTTGTAGTGCTGTTTAAGAAGCCTGCCATCAAGCTCCATCAGTTTTGATTGAAAATAGATGGCGACCCTCACTATTTTTTTTCTGATATGATAGACATTTAAATACCTCTATGGTGTAAATGCAGAGGGGGGGGGGCCTCTTCCAATTGAAAGGAAGCGCTGGAATGAGGAGGTCATAGGATGAAGGTGAGAGGGGATAGACTCAGGAGTAATCTGAGGAAATATTTTTTTTTTATGGAAAGTATGGTGGATGTGTGGAACAGCCTTCCAGTGGAGGTGGTGGAGAGACAATTTTTGGATTTGAATTCAAGAAAGCATGGGACAAGTAGAGAGTACCCAGCAAGTACCCCAAAGGACACATAACATTGGCAGGCGGTGCCGGGGGGAAGCATGGATGTCTATGCAGGTATCCCTACCCCATATCACGCACCATAGGCAGCCGCCTACCGGCACACTGGATAGCCTGGGACTGCACACCACCGGCACAAGGGCATGTCAGCATGGTGGCAGAGGGGTGCTGGTGATGGAGGGGGCAGTGGCATCTGCCTACAGAAGACCAAGGCCAAGCCCTGTTAAGGTGGATGCCTTGCACTGCCACAGACAAGGTCTGTCTGATGAACAGTCATGGTAGCCCCAGGGAATGATCTGCCTCTGTGACAACAGTTTGGTGCAGTACACACAGCAAGTATATTCAGGGGCAGAAGGTCACAGGTTCGAGTCCCAGCTGTGGCTCCTGCAGACCAAGTCCCTAAATTTTACCCAGTACTAAACCGTGGTAATAAAGACTGAACCTTTATTGCAGATAAAATAAACATGCCATAAACGCCTATACTTTACCCTACAGAGCACATATACCATAAACATGTGCAATCCCTAGAGCAGAGTTTCCCAACTGCAGTCCTGGAGGGCCAAACACCGTTCAGGTTTCATGCTGTCCCTAATAAATATGCCTGTGATGCATTTGCATGCACCACCCCCATTGTATGCAAATGTAGCTCATGCATATTCATTAGGGACAGCATGAAAACCTGAACCGTGTTTGGCCCACCAGGACCGAGTTGGGAACCTCTGACCTAGAGCAGCGGCCAACAGGGGCAGAAATACCCACACCCACAGGCTCCACTATCCAAAGCCTCATGGAGAGTCAGGCTGTTGGGCCCTGCGTGGAGCAGCATCTATGAATACTAGCACCTGCATACCTAAGCAATGCCGTCTTAAACTTGGACACACGTTCCACATATATCAAAAGGCTGCTATGATTAATGTCAGATAACAAATCCTAAGTTAAACACAATTTGTTGACAGAGATTCATCATAGCAATTTTTCTGATATCTGTGGAGTGTGTTACAGTGTTTGTTCCTGACAGTGTTTACCACCCCGGGGAGTGACCCTAACAGTATTGAGTACCATAGCAATGCCTGAACTGTGCCCAAGACTGGTGTGGCGGCCAGGGCTGCCAACCACCTCTATCTTTACACAATGCTGAAATAGGTGTGGGAGTGTGTATGTCTACCCAGTGTTTTGTGGCTGCCTACATCTTACTGAGCCCACACTGCTTGCACTGTTTCCAGTGTTAGCTTGCCAATGTGCATGAGGAGCAAGGTACTGTGGGTGTGGCCTGGGCAGGATGCATCTGCACAGGGAAATTGTTGGGATATTGTAGTGCCCGACCACCACCTGCACGCACAGGGTGGCCACAGCATGTCATGCTGGGAGGTCACTCTCACCCTGACTGAGCAGTGACCATGGCATGGCTAGGTTCCCCCATAGTGCTATACAGTATTTCTCTCAAGTGATATCTATGGGTTCCCTTTTCTGGGACCCAGTCACTGGCATACCTGCTTGGTGTGTGTGTGCTCACATCCCATTTTTGGGTGCAAACAGTTCCTCCAGGAACATGCACTATGTATGAGCTAGCAGACTGTCTGCAGTTAGCATGTGTATGGCTGGAACACCTTGCAAGTTGCAGCAGGTGGAGACTGACTGTGCCCTCTGCTGGTGAATGTCAGATAGTGGTGGAGGGCAGCTGAGCTTTCCCAGGCCTACTGCCTGTCTGCCAGTGCCCGCTGTGATGCTCACAGATCTGCATTGACTGCCCTGTAGGGTGCCTATTCCCCAGCAGGACTGGGATTGATGGTCCCCTCTACTGCTACCATTGCAGAGATGTAGAATGTGGATCTGTTGGTGGGAGATCCTATCCCCCACCCTGACCCACAGAGGGCAGGTTGGGTGGTACATAATCCGCTTTTGGGTCCAAACACCACCCTTCTCTTATAACATCTGACCATGGCAACCACATAGGATATGCACTATTCTGGGTGCATCATAGTCCACAAGGGCTAGCCGTGACTGGGAAATACAGATGGACACAGGTGTATCTGCAAGAACTACTTATCACACACTGGCACTGATGAGGACCTGCAGCACAGCCTACCTCAGCCAAGCCAGGTGCTGCAGACCTGGTGCTGGGTGCCCCACCTCACCCTCAGGGTGAGCACAGGAACCGCACAATGTCACGGTCTGTAGCTACTCTGTGCCAGTAACACACATGGTCAGTTCCCCCTACAAGGCCAGGGTGCTATAGAGGCACATACCCATCTTGTGATCAGATGTACGCTGCTGATCTGCATGTGCAGTGCATCATGGGTACGGGTGGGTTTATCCTATCCTGCTAACCACAGCAGACAGTTTGCGTGGTGACCTGAAGTCCTTCTGTAGCCAGCCAGGGGTTTGTTAGTAGCTATAGAGCTGTAGCCCACTGGTTACTTCCATGACTGTGGAGGCAGAGGTCATGGGTTTGATCCCACAGTGGTGTTATTTAATAAGGCTGTCTGAGGCATTTCCTTTTAATTTAAATCAGTGCTGCCAGCAAAACACCCTCACAGTGCCGTAGCCTAAGGTGCCTCATAAGGCGCCTTATAAAGCACCCTATATTGCACATTATAAGGTGCCTTGGTGGACCGGGTACTTTATAATGTGCCCTATGGAGTGCCTTATAGGGCGCCTTATGCGGCACTTTAGGTTACGGCACTGTGAGGGTGTTTTTGCTGGCAGCACTGATTTAAATTAAAAAAAGGAAATGCCTCAGACAGCCTTCTTACATCACACCAATGCAGGATCAAACCCATGGCCTCTGCCTCCACAGTCATTGCAGTAAGCAGTGGGCTACATCTTTATAGCTTCTAACACTGTGCTGGCATGAACTTAGGGTTAACGTGCCACGGCGCCCACTATCGCGCGATACAGATTCTTGCAACCTTGCCGCCGGACCGCCCACTACCTTATATGGCATTCTTCACATTAACGCTGCAACTAGCGCCGGTAACATTAAGACGGTTTAGTAAACATACCCCATAGTATCTCAAAAAAAGAAAATATAGTCAAAATATCCCCTCTAATACCAGCCTACCATATGGAGGAGAGCAAGGACACAATTTAAAAGAAAACTTAGCTTAAACAAAAGAACAGCATGCACAGAGCCTAAAGCTGCTTAAAATATTTATACGCTGAATATTATTGATGAAATCTCTTTAGATGGGATTGACGTCGATGCCTCAGGCTTAGAGCTCAGAAAAGTCACCAAGTGAGCAGACTCATAGAATATATTTGTGTTATATCCATTTGTATGGAAAATTAAGTCAAAAGGTCCCCAAGTTGAAGCAGTTTAATGAAATGCCTTTCTCTGTCTGCGTGGCCTGAGCCACATCAGGAAAAGCCCTGACCTTTGCAGTCAAGGAACAAAATGTCAAGATTACAAAAAATACAGTTTCAAAACCCTGTCTCTATCTGGCTCAAGGATGTAATGAACGATCAATATGGCAGGCTTTGCAGTTTCAGCATCGTCCTTTTCCAGTACTTGTGCGAGATTGAGTTTCTAATCCTAGAGGTTGGAGCCCAACCTTAGCAAATAGTAGCAGATAATATGCCCTAGTAATTGGTGGACAAGAAGACTCTGGTACTTTCAAAATCTCCATCAAATACCTTTTAAATGTACTTAATGGTGTCACCAGTGGAAGTTTTTGGAACGTTTATAAAATACCGTTCCTGCGTTTGAAAATTGTTTAGTAATATCTAAATCTTCTTATGCAGGGAAACCTCTTTAAGCAGAGGTTTTTTTTTAAAGTCTGATAACTTCTGTTTAACTTCGAAAACTTTTTTCCTTTGTTACTAGTTTCCATTTCCACAGCTTGCAATTTTGTCAGTATTGGCAGATATTAAGCTGAAACCTCCCTCCATTTGAATTGATAATGAGCATTCCAGCTCGGTAAAGGCTTACCACAAAATTTCTAGTGTTTTCAGAGCAGGCTAAACGGGCAGAGCACTAACCAATGCCTGCTCGGGTCTTGGTCTGGAGCACAAACTAATGTCCCCCATAATGCTCAGCAGAGAAACCAACCTGTGTATCAGGCAATGACGAGGCCAGACTCACTCCAACGGTTGCTGCTTGGAGACTGTATGGCAACTCCACCTTCACCAGAGACCAGCACGGCACATGCTATTAGCACAATCTCAACCATAGAACATAAGAACATAAGATATGCCATACTGGGTCAGACCAAGGTCCATCAAGCCCAGTATTCTGTTTCCAACAGTGGCCAATCTAGGTCATACGTACCTAGCAGTTTCCCCAAGGGACACAGGTTCCACAATGCTTGTATTGGTTCAAGCATTGATATCCTGGGTCCCTTCTTAATAATGGTTTATGGACCTTTCCTCCAGGAACTTGTCCAAACCTTTTTAAAACCCAGCTACACTAACAGCCTTTACTACATCCTCCGGTAACAAATTCCAGAGTTTGATTACACGTTGAGTGAAAAAATATTTTCTTTTATTAGTCTTAAATAGTTTACCCTGTAGATTCATTGCATGTCCCCTAGTCTTTCTATATTCTGATAAGGTAAACAATCGATCTACGTTTACCCGTTCCACTCCGTTCATTAATTTATAGACTTCTATCATATCTCCCCTCAGCCGTCTCTTTTCCAGGTTAAAGAGCCCCAACCTTTTTAGCCTTTCTTCATAGGAGTATCCTTCCATCCCCTTTACCATTTTGGTGGCTCTTCTCTGAACCTTTTCTAAAATCGCTATATCCTTTTTAAGATACGGCGACCAGAATTGCACACAATATTCAAGGTGCGGTCTCACCATGGAACGATAGGATCTGCAAGAGACAGCGCTGATCAGGATTAAGCAAAGTCTCGCTCTCTGGTGGTCTCTCTGGCTCACCTACTCCTGGAGAGGTCTCCAACAGATTATGGCCAGCAGCTTGACATTTGGAGGAAATCTTCCCTAGGACCATGAAGGGGGACATTGCCTTGAGCTGTGGGGACTTTTGGATGGCCCCCTTCCTCTTCAAAGGATGCTTGCCCATGCAGGTAATCAACGTGAAAGGCAATGAGATGCGGTAAGGATGGAGCTCTGATCACAGCTCCCGTACATCCCCCCTCCAGCATGCTTCTATGTTCCATTGAAACATAGCTTCAGCCCCCCATAGATTTTAATGGGGACAAATGGGATGAACACACAAATGATTTGGTTCCTGAACCAAATGAAACCACAAATTTTGGTGTGCACATGCCTATTGTTTTAGCATTCAGACCAAAAGGTTCTACTTTGGTCTCATCAGCTCACAAAATCCTCTCAAAATATAGGTGCAACAATGGCTCAATGTTTCTTTGTAGAAGCTACGAGTAGGTGGCTTTTCCTTAACCGTGGCTTCCTTTATTCCATGTTCTCATATGAGCCGTGTTTGTGGAGTAATCTTGAAATGGTTGAAAGTTTTATCCACTTTCATCCAGACACATCTGTAGTTTTCTTAAAAGCAGAGTTGTCAAATTACCCAGTTCCAGGAGAGCTTTTTGCTAGTTCTGGTTTTAAATTTGCATTGCAATGCAGTATGATATTTGTAGTCCCTGATTTTATCTATTGGAATCGGTGCTTCAGGACCCATAATGTATCAGGATGAGCTTGTCAGAAATCTGGGACTGGCTTAAAATCTCACTCCTGGAATTGGATAACTTGGCTGTAAAAATAATAATACTAGGCCTCCAGTGACCGTTCTCAGACGTTTCTCTGCATCCACAGATTACTAAAGTGGTACAGTTGGCAGTCTACAAGCTGGTTAAATAGCTGAAGCCATACTTGGACACTTCTGCCTTGTGGGTAGGGGTGCAGGCATTGGTTGATAGTACATTGGATATTATAATAGGCTTTATGCTGCCCTGCCTATTAAAATTATCTGGAGGTTGCAGGTCATTCAAAACATGACTGTATGAGTCCTACTTGATATTCCTCATTGGGGGTGTGATCAGCTGGCAATCTCGATCACTACCCAAACTAAGAACAAATCCTGTTATGTATACTTGTAAATACTCATGTAAATAGTTGCAGTAATGACGTCCCATGTTTTATCCAAGTTCTCTGTCCTTGTTCTCTGTAAAACCAAACAGTTTGTT
Organism: Ichthyophis bannanicus; assembly: GCA_033557465.1. Lineage (NCBI taxonomy): Eukaryota > Metazoa > Chordata > Amphibia > Gymnophiona > Ichthyophiidae > Ichthyophis > Ichthyophis bannanicus. The sequence continues at coordinate 1,075,301,211 of CM066032.1, forward strand.
GTTCTGGTCTGTTATATTGTGAACCGCGCTGATGCTGAATAGAGCGGTATATAAGAGCCTGTAATAAATAATAAATAAATAAATAAATAAATAAATAAATTGTGCGCTCTCCGTGGCTTCCAATAAGAACCTATCCATTTTAAATTGATGAAGGCTTTTAAGGTACTGACTACCTCCCAGACACCTTTTTTGTTGGATAAGCTGGAATGGTGTTCACCTGGCCATAAAGAGGGTAGTAGGTTATTGATCCTCTCCTCTGTAAAAAGATGAAGTCTACTCTTCGGAACCGGGCCTTCTCAGTTGTGGTTCCAATGTTATGGAACTACTTAACTGAAGAGTGACATTCTGAGAGATGGTTGTCTTTTCAGTGAAAGCTGAAAACTCATGTGTTTGCAAGCTGACAGTTTTTGAAGGGTTGATGGGTTAATGTGCAGTCAGGTTCTAAGGGGGAGGGACTTGATAAGGCGGCTAAAGCTGTGTTTATCACTTTTTTACTCCTTATTCTATTATTGTGTTTTAATTATTTGATTTTAAGGATGTTTACTGTTTATGTAAACTGCTTTGAATGAATGAATGGCTTTCTAGGAGGTGATATAGAAGTATTTACTATATAAATAAATACTCCCCCCCCCCCCCCAGCTACAGATTTTGAAAGGACAGCCTGATCAAGGCAGTGTCTTGGTGATGCCACCCTGCTCTTAGTTTTTAATTGACTTGACAGTGCCTGAAGGCAGTGCCTCTCAACCAGTGTGCTAGGGTACAGTGGTGTGCCTTGGGAAAGTCCTTGGTGTGCCTTGATGGTGACAGCCTGGAGTGTGGTCAGCATGGTCTCATGAGGTGCTTGCCCATCTCTGTTGGAGTGGAGGAATAGCCTAGTAGTTAAAGGAGCAGCCTGGAACCAAAACATTCGCGCTTCAAATCCCACTGATACTCTTTTTGTGGCTTTGGGCAAGTCACTTAATCCTCTACTGCTTTAGGTACAAAGTTACAGGCCGATGAAGAAAACTAGCATGGCCTTTAAGCACAGATAACGTCATGATTAAGCACATGTTTTAAGTTAACGTCAAATGCAGAAAAAAGATAGGTAAACAGCGACTGAAAAACTAGCGCACAATTAACGCCAAGAGTATTTAAATGTAGGCAAATGAACTGTACATACTAAACTGGTATGCAGTAATCGCTGCTTCTCATGCAGAGACAAGTGTAGAGGATTTCACAACCAGCTTTAGTGCCAATATCTCTACATTTGGGTCTGAGATGGCTTAAACTTCCAGCATGTTCTCTCGATAGGATTTTGATGGCATCGGGTGCTTTCCTCGATGCCTGGATCATCTTCCCCTCAGATAATCCAAGCATCAGGCAAAGCACCTTATGCCATCAAAATACTGAAGCAAATTCCTGTTGGCCTAGCAGTCCTGATTATTTAATTTCCCCCCACACCTGATGGTGTATTTTGGTGGCATCGGGGGCGATCGTGCCATCAGTAAAAGCCCCTGATACCATCAAAATACTGTTGGGGGCTGGTGCCCAACAGAAAGGAACTCTCTGGTCTAGAGGCCCCCTGAACCCCCCCAACCCGGGTTCCTTTTTGTTTTAAGTCAGGTAGGGGTTCAAGGGGCCTCTAGACCACCAGGGATTCACTTTGTTGGGGCACTGGCCCCTGACAGTATTTTGATGGCATTGGGGCTTTTCCCAATACTGTGATTGCCCCTGATGCCATCAAAATACCGTCGGGGCTGATATGCAAATTAGCCACACAGTGCCTGTTACTCTGGGAGAGTATGCCAAACTAGCACTGACTTCTTGTGCACATATATTTGGCTTGCTCTCCCAGTTAAACTGGGCACAAAATGGTAGCGTTAAATAGGTGACTCATTTGCATACACACAGTTTAACATGTGGCTAATTTGTGTGTTTGCCCTAGACTGCCATATAAGACCAAAAATACCATTTATATGGCAGTCTGACCCTGCTCGGTGCATCCCATGATGCATTGCGCAGGGCCAGGTACTGCCATTTTTTCAAGATGGCGGTGCAGAAGCATGTGGGCCATGCTCCGGCTCCAGATTAAAGGTACTGAGAGTGGGGTGGAGGGGTTCTGGGGCTATGAGGGATTTTGGTTAGTGGGTGGATGAGGAGATCTGGGCCACCAGAGATTAATTGGGTTGGTTGGGGGATCAGGGCTGCTGGGCCACCGGGGACTTTGTTTCTGTTGGGGGGTCGGTGTCTAGGGGGAGCACCAGACCCCCGACATTATGCTGATGGCATTGGGGGCTTTCCCCGATGTCTGTCCTAGGTCATCCTGAGGTGAAGTGTTGAACTTCATCTCAGATGAGCCTGTTTTCTCCAGGACAGTATGCCAAACTTGTGCCGACTTCTGTGCGCATGTGTTTGGCTTGTCTCCCAGTTTAACACTGACTTTTTGCACACTGGGTAATCTGAATATTGCATTCCAGCGCAGAGAGTCGTCATTGGTTGCGCTATGAAACCCTACACTAGAGCTTTAAATGCTAGGCTCCAGTGCAGGATTTCTGCATCGGCCTGTTAGATTGTAAGCCCTCCAGGCCAGGGAAATATATTCAGGTATAGTAGCTAACTTGCTTTGAAGGCCTACTAGAAAGGTGTGAGCTAAATACCAATAAATAAACCCCAAAATATTTTGCAGTCGCAAATCTGACAGAATGTGCGTTTAGGTATAGTTTGAAAGTAGCTTACTGCAATTTTTCATGGAGAGTCACTGGACTCCCCTTGTCCTCCCCACCAAAGTGAATATCTTACTACTAGCACTCACCCTCCCACTGGTAGAACAGCAGCACTTCTTATGGGGACAGTTTCTCCAGATTAGTTAGTTTTGTGCATACCATGACACCAATGAACCTCACGCCTAAGCCAGGGTATGTAGAGGAGTCTTACTTGTGTGCCGCCTCTGCTGGCTTCAATCTGGTGTCTGGGTGCATGGAGCTCTGCCATCCCACATGACCTGCTAGCCGCATTTGTTCAGAAATGAGACTGAATTTGGCAGAATGAGGCTGCCCATAAATTAAAAATGCTGCTGTTCTCCTGCTGCTGGAAGGGACTGAGCAGTGAGAATCATACAAACAGGGTCGTCCTGACTACTAGGCAAACCAGGAGGTCACTTAGGGCAATGGCTTCGGGGGGCGGGAGAGCAGCAAAGAGCAGCTACAGTCAGAGCAAAGCAATGGATTCTGGGAGCCACACAACTTCAGAGTTACAGTATGAGCTTTAACTGCAGGAAGAATGAGCAATATGTAAATAGTACATTTACCCCAGTGAGAGGGTTTTTTTGTTTTTTAAAAATCTTCCTCATAGATAACTGTGTGTGTGTGTGTGTATATGTGTGTGTGTGTATATATGTAGATATGTAAGTGGGAGTGAGTATTCAAAGGCATTTACAGTTTGCAGACCTGCAAACCATGTCAACGCCATTTAGCGGGATACTCAGGCTTGCTGATATTAGTGCTGCTGAATATCTGCAGGTGTGGCGGCTACACACCTCGCTGCTAACCAATTAGCTTCATGGCAATCTGGGCAATACAACTATTCAATTCTAGAGCCCAGATAATGCCCCGGTATTGAATATCTGGGTTTAAAGTTCAGTGCTGGTGGCTAGCCACTGTAGGAGCGCTTGCTGCTGGCACTTAATATGAAGCTGTGATTTCCAAATATACAGTACATCTTTATAGGATTGCTCTGAGGATTTGCTCTGAGGAATGATGTTAAGATGATTACAGTTGAGTCTGATAATCACAATCTTGGGAGGAGGGAAAGGGGTCTAAAGCGCTAGTCACTAACTTGTGGGTACCCGAGTACTTAAGATTAGTGACTTGTGTTGTAAATTTCATTTTGTGTTGCTGTAGTCAAGAACGCTATGCATTCCTGGCTATGTCAATACTAAACTAGTGGGCCCGAAGCTGGTCCTGAAATATTTTAAAGGGCTGGTGCTGGAAAAGAGACCCCCATGTATCCCTGATCTGCTGATCCCTTTATCATACACTCTCCTACCCCGCCCCCACATTCCTCATCTCCTTTATTTGGCTGCTTGATCCCCTTCATACTGCAAAACTAGGGGGCTTTATCTTACATTTTACAGCCAAAAGCAGCTGGGACAGAAGAGTCTGGGAATTGCTGCTTCTCCTCCACTAGCTACCAGGGACCTACTTTGTAGGTGCAGAAGGGGGAATAGGGAACTGGAGGATTTGAAGAAGGGGATTATGGGTAGTGGGTTGGATAAGGAGAAGAGTCTGATTCAGTGCTGTAAATTCCACCCAGGCAGCCTCCACAATATTTGCTGCAGTGCCTTCCGCTCTTCTCTCTCCATTGAAGAGTTATCAGGCCCAGCATCCAAGACCCCTCACTGCTGGGGCTAAGTCTTGTAATAAGAACTGCGGTCTGTGTGAAACTTCACGCCGGCAGTATTTATTTATTTATTTTATTTAACAAACACTTTTATACCGCATCCTCCCAAGGATCGGATGCAGTTTACAAAGAACCAGTGATGCAAGGCATGACAGATGGGCATGTCTAGTCTTTTAATATATGGAACATTTGGAAACGTTTTACAAGTAACTTTTTACATGTAACATTATAACTATGTACAGGCAGTACAAATTACATTCCAGGTTGCTTGCGTGGAAACCAATCTGAACGGGTTAATTTACAAGGGAGTCTCATCTATGTACAAAGTGGGATGTTTGTTAGTTACTGTGTTAACTTGGACTTGCTTTTAGTTTCTTGTCTGTTATCCCTTGTCTATTTGTGTGTCAGTGTTAGTGTTAATCTGTGTGCCATAGTGTTTCTTGTATAGATGTGTGTTTAATTTTTTATGGAAGTCTCTAATGTCAGTAAGTTGTCTGATGTCCTCTGAAGATCATTCCAGAGAGTGGTGGCTGAGTGTGAAAAAGCCCTATCGTTGGTGAGTTTCTTAGCTTTTGTAAATTCTTTTGGTGTAGGAGGTGATGGTGGCTGGGTCTGAAAACTCTTCAATGGAGAAAGAAGAGGAGTGGAAGACAGCGTGGCAAACCTGAAGTAAGTTTGCTGGATGAAGGGGAGTGGACCTACTGGTCCGCCCTGGAGTATGGAGGGGCCATTGACAAAAAAATTTTGCTTTAGAGCCCCTCATTAGAACTTCTGCCACTGGTCTGATTAGAAGAGTCATGGAGCTGGGGTTTGAAGAAGAGGCTACCAAGGTGCTGGGAAGTTGGATTGGTGAGACAGGAGGATAGGATTAGGTGTCTTGTAGGTGGGTGTTTTACATCTGCACTGGCCCTTTAAATGATAGTGGGTTCCGCTTGGGGCTTGCTAATTTTGTGTTACTGCAGTCATGATGTTCCTGGCTGAAACAACACAATTTTAAGTTTACTGCACCAGTCACAACTTAGGTACTGCAGGCTAGTGACTGGCATGTTAAATTTTAGTGCAGTAAAACAGAATTTTATTGCAGCTTACTAATTGGCTCTCAAGGGAGAAGAAACTGGATTAGAAAAGAAATAACCCCAATGGGGCATTTTTTTCCCTAAAGGCTTTAGCGCACGTTAATGAAAGTTAATGCCCGCTAAATGTCTAGAGCCCTTGTATTTCCATGGCACTTAATACACGTTTAACTTTCATTAATGAATGTTAACCTTAGTAAACATGCAATAAAGTCTGGTTTTTTTTTTTTTTTTTACTATTTAATATTTATTGGCATTTTATAATAACACTCAAATAATTACATTTAAGTGAAATAAAGAAGTACGGGAAATACAAAGAAAATACTTGCATATAACTCACAAAGTAAGAAATAATTCATCCCTAAATTAGCCCACAATAAAAATTGAGTGGGCTACAGGAAATATCAGTACCCTAATTATACCCTTTTACTGGAACACAACTAAGGTACACATAAGGAAAAAAAAAGAGATACATTTCAGCAAGCCAAGACTTAAGCGTCAGCCGTAATGCGCCCCACCTCGACCCTAATTTCTTCCCTCACACAAAGAAATTCTAAGAGCTGTTTTGGATCAAAAAATAGGAAATTTGGATCTATGATAAACAGGCAAATAACAGATACAGAAGAAAAGGAAAACGAGAGCAACACAGCAGCCAATTTAACTACAACAGCTAATACCTATTCATTCACCCCCAACTGGACCCTGGGAATTCAAAAAGGAAAGTAATTGCAACGGAAACGAAAAAACATAGGAATTGCCATGAAGTTTCACCAGGCATTTACGGGGAAATTTTAAAAAGAATAATCCCCCCCAGCTGGAGAACCCGCAGTCGCAGGATCAAAAACTTACTCCTACGGCGACGGGTTTCCCGAGCTAGGTCCGGAAAAACTCGAGCTGAACAACCCTTGAACAATACATTCCTTTTATGAAAAAAGAGCCTGAGCAGCCATTCACGGTCTGATATTAAAGCAAAAGTAACTAAACAGGTCGCTGTCTTAACTAACACAGAATCAGAAGTTTCCAATAGAGCAGAAACACTTAAAACATCAAATTGCTCCTGCCCACCTACTGCAACAGAGGCCGAAGCCTTCGAAGCAGTAGGAAGATAATAAATCCTAACAATAGGAGGGCATGAATCTGAAGGAACCCCCAACACTTCAAGAAGATACATTCTAAACATTTCTTTCGCCGAAATATTAGGTAACAAAGGAATATTTACCAAGCGCAAATTTGCCAATCTAGAAAAGTTTTCTAACTGTTCCAACCGGGCTTTTGCCTGGTTAGAGTCCTTAATAAAAAGTTCCGACAAAGTTTCCATCTGTTTAGTCTTTTCAACAGTCTCTTCAAGCTTGATTTTAATCTCGGAGACCTCCTTCTCAAATTGGTCAATTCTAGCCAAATTCGATGTCATCTCCAATTGGATTCCTTTTGTTTGTGTAAGAAAAGTTTGACCCAACTGGTTAATAGCAGTCCATATAGACTCAAGAGTAAACTGTTCAGGTCTTGGCAAAGAAAAGGAAACGATAGACCTGGATTGTTCACCTGGTAAAGCTTCACCAACCTCAAGGAGCTGTGGAGGGGTCCCGGCATCCACGATGAACGCCACAGGTAAGTTCTCAACCTCACCAGCAAGAGCCTGCTGATCCATCGGAGAGTCCATTCCCTCCGACTTGCTAGGCAGGTGTGGCCCCAACGAAGCCTCAAACTCCCAACACCGGGGATATTTGCCTATTTATCATGGATCCAAATATTGTGGGCTAGTGGTGGGGTTCTGCTTGTGATTGTTACCTTTGATCATTCTGTATATGTTTTTTTTGGAAGTGTCCCCCTTTTCCATTGCAAGTTTGTTTATGCTTGTACTTTTTGTTAAAATTAATAAAATATAAATTAAAAAAAAAATAGGAAATTTTTCCCCTGGTAAGAAACATAACATCTAGATGGATATTTTAGCACAAAAGAAGCACCCAATGAGGTGGTCCTGGATCGAAGAGCCAGGAAATCCTTCCTCTTTAATTGGGTGGCTCGAGATTAGTCAGCAAATATACGAACTTTTGCTCCCAAAAACAACTCATTAATATATTTTTTAAAAAGATTGAAGAATTAAAGTTCTGTCAGCTTCCAAAGCCAGAGTTACAAGCATGGTAGTCCTCTCTGTAACAACATCTAAAGAACTTTCAAGAAATCCTGTTAAGTCCCCCAGTCCACTCACAGAGGCCTCAACATTCCTCATCTTAGCCTCCAAGATATTCACAGATGGATATTGTGCCCTCGTAATTGGAGGCAGATGTTCTAAGCACTTCCATCAGATATTTACCATCTCCACTGGTGACATAAGGGGGGATCTCGGAAAGTTAAGCAGACGAAGATTGTTCCAACGAGCGAGATTCTCCAGATATTCAGTTTTACGTGTTAACACAGTCCTTTCTCTCATCAGAGCAGCATGCTCCTCTCTAAGGCGAGAAATCTCCTCATTAACTTGAAACAGAGAGGCAGTCTGTAATTCAAGGCTTTTAGACGCTTCCAATTTCACACTAGCCATTTCAGAACTCACAAAACCCACAACTGTAGATAAGGAAGTTGTCGGGGCCGAGATGGCGTCCCACAGCGCATCCAAAGTAATAGTTGCAGGTTTCTCCAGCACTAAATTTACTGGCTTTTGCAGACCTCCAGGCTCCAGCTGCCATAGAGAATCTGCACACACAGACAAAGCTTCTAAGCAATTCTCAGGCAATCTCTCCCCACCGGAATCCAGAGCCAGCCGCTGAACTGTTTGCCTCTCACTGTCGGGTAGTGGGGTGCTCTCCCGGCACCACCCGAGCACAGACTACAACCGGAGAGAGATCATTTCCGGGTTGAGCTGGAGGAGACCGCTGGTCAGGAGACAAACTAACTCCTGAAGCGCCCAGCACGGATTCAAGATCTCCAACCCGTGCTGTCGAGGACGCTGCTTGAGACCCCACTGCTGCAAATCCGCAATGTTCAAGGGTCAGCTGAGTCGAAGGAAGCCTGCGGTGGAGAAATGGGGAGACCAGCCTGTTTCCTTTTTTTCCGCCCCATAATAAACGAGGCAGAGATTTGGCAACAGCACACTCGCTCAAACAAACTTGGAGCACAGCAGCCAGAGGTCAGTTGTCTGCCACAATCTTGCCCCCCCCCCCCGACAACCGCAATAAAGTCTTAAACAGCTGGTTTATTTAAAACGTTCCTTACATGGAAAAACCTCTGTACTTCTTGTTTTTTCACATAACTCTTGCGACTCATAATCTGGGATGGATGACTCCTCCAAATATTAGTGTCTGCTTTTGTTAAATCCAACTGAGCAATAGTCTAAGGGGCATAAGGTGTGTTAAGTGCTTCCACGGCCCATTAATTTCTATGGGCCATTGTAGCACTTAACATAGAACATAAGAACATAAGATATGCCATACTGGGTCAGACCAGGGTCCATCAAGCCCAGTATCCTGTTTCCAACAGTGGCCAATCTAGGCCACAAGTATCGAGAAATTTCCCCAAAAGACACAGGTTCCTCAGCACTTGTACTGGGAAAAGCAGTGGATATTCTGAGTCCACTTTAATAATGGTTTATGGACCTTTCCTCCAGGAACTTGTCCAAACCTTTTTTTAAACCCAGCTATACTAACAGCTTTAACTACATCCTCCGGTAGCAAATTCCAGAGTTTGATTAAGTGTTGAGTGAAAAAAAAATATTTTCTCTTATTTATTTATTTAACATTTTTTATATACCGTCTTTCTACGAATCAAGACGGTTTACATATAACAATAAAGGCAGTATATTTCAACTGTTTACAAGGAACAAATAACTGGATACAGAGTAAGCAACATGAAGAACTAAATTATAATATACAGTTAATTGCAGTGAACAGTGATCAACTATTTACATATATACATATGTCTATGGACAGCTACGGATGGGAGCACTGTAAGGTTAATGGAATAAGGGCAGGGAGGTAAAAGTAAGAGGTTTGGTATTAGGGTGGGAGAGAGAAATGCTCAAGGAAATTAGTCTTAATAGGTTAATAGAATTAGTCTTAAATAGGTTATCCTGTAGCTTCATTGCATGCCCCCTAGTCTTTCTATATTTTGATGGCGTACACAATCGATCTACATTTACCCGTTCCACTCCATTCATTAATTTATAGACTTCTATCATATCTCTCCTCTGCCGTCTCTTTTCCAGGTTGAAGAGCCCTAACCTTTTTAGCCTCTCTTCATAGGGGTATCCTTCCATCCCCTTTACCATTTTGGTGGCTGCTTTTTGTACCTTTTCTAATAACGCTATAACTTTTTAAAGATATGGCGACCAGAATTGTACACAATATTCAAGGTGCAGTCGCACCATGGAATGATACAGAGGCATTATAATCTTTTTTTTGTTTTTATTCTCCGTTCCTTTCCTTATGATACCTAGCATTCTATTTGCTCTCTTAGCCACCGCTGCACACTGGGTGGAGGGTTTTAACATGTTATCCACGATGATTCCTAAATCTTTTTCCTGAGTGGTGGTTCCTATTGTGGAACCTTGCATCGTGTAACCATAGTTTTGGATTTTTCTTTCCTAGGTGCATAACTTTGCACTTGTCCACATTAAATTTCATCTGCCGTTTGGATGCCCAGTCTTCCAATGTATCAAGATCCTCTTGCAATTTTCCACAATCCTCAGGGGTTTTAACAGCTTTGAATAGTTTTGTCTCTTTTGCAAATTTGATAACTTCACTTGTTTCCATTTCCAGGTCATTTATGAATGTTAAAGCAGCAGACCCAGAACAGATCCCTAGGGTACTCCATCTTTCTCCATCGGAAAATTGGCCATTTAGCCCTACCCTCTGCTTTCTATCTTTTAACCAGTTTCTGATCCACAACAGCACACTGCCTCTTATCCCATGACTTTTTAATTTTGCCAAAAGTCTCTCATGAGGGACCTTGTCAAAGGCTTTCTGAAAATACAGATACACCACATCAACCGACTCACTTTTTTTTTTGAAGGTGTGAATAAACAGGTAGACAAACATGACAGATTAGTAAGACAAGACCTTCCTTGGCTAAAGCCATGCTAGCCACGGCTTAATGGGAGACAGTTATCTACATGTTCAGTAATTTTGTTCTTTATGATGGTTTCCACAATTATTCACAACACTTACGTCAGGCTCACAGGTCTGTAGTTTCCCAGAACACTCCTGGAGCCCTTTTTAAAAAATTGGCATTACATTGGCTATCCTCCACTCTTCAGGTATTAAAGATGGTTTTAATGATAGTTAAGATTACTAATAGTAGGTCTGCAATCTCATGTTTCAGTTCTTTCAACACCCTTGGATGTTTACCATCCGGTCCAGGTAATTTGCTACTCTTCAGTTTATCAAATAGTGATACACTTGGAAGAGATATTACTATTTCTTTCAATTCTTCTGCAGCATCTCCTTTAAATACCATTTCAGTCATGGGTAAGATTCCTACATCTTCCTCAGTAAAGATCAATGCAAAGAATTCATTCAGCCTCTCTGCTATGGCCTTGTCCCCTCTTAGTGCCCCTTCTACCCCTCTGTCATCTAATGGTCTAACTGACTCTCTCAGGTGTTTTGCTATGAATGTACTTGGAAAAAGTCTGTCTTAAGCATTTTTGCTTCCACAGCAAGCTTCTTAAATTCTCTTTGCCTGCCTTATCAATGCCTTGCATCTAACTTGCCAGTGTTTGTTTCCAGTTTTTGTCATTTGGCTCCTTTTTCCATTTTCTGAAAAATGCTTTTTTGACAGCAACAGCCTCTTTGACCTCACCTTTAAACCATGCTGGCAGTTTTTTGGACTTCCATCCACTTTTCTTAAAGTGTGGAATACAGCTGGTCTGGGCTTCCAAAATAGTATTTTTAAACACCCAAGCTTAACTTTATTTAAAGCGTGTTAACTTTTAGTAAACATACCCCTGCCTGATAATGCCTGACGGAGGCAACACACTGATAAGTGAAACCAGTAGTTCTTCAGCAGTAGTTTTCAGCAGTAGTTCTCTAAACATAATTGAGTCTTAACAACAGTTTCCTGTCAGTCACTGTGTTGCCTCACCTTCTCAGCAGGTACTCATGTGAATGAATTGCTGAAGGCAGAGTGATGGCTACTTTACTCACTTGTGTCCTTTATGGCTCTTTAATAAGACATCTTCTGCCTTGGACTTGGGGGGGGTGGGGGCTGGCCAAACCATAGGCAAGACTAATTGGTCACTTAGGGCAGCAGCTTCTGAGGGGGAGTGAAGACCAGCAGCAGCAGTCATCAAAGCAAGACAGATGCTGACAGCCACGCAAACTCAAAGACCCATCAGTGCATACTTTTATGTAATGCAAAGCAAAGTCTAATACTGTATCTGTTGTTGCCTTTCATAAGAATAACAAGGTGATTTATTATAAAATGACAAACAATATATATATTTAATGTTTGTTTATATATTATGTTTGCATTTATTTGATGCACCACAGATTTGTGATCAAGCTATGCCATTTACAATCAAAATAAAATCATATAAAATCATGAAGAGTGCCAATATTTATGATGGGAAATAAACAGGAGAAAGACCAATAACAGGCCATGTTGAAAAGAACATCAATTATAATGCGACAGAGAAAACAGAAGACAAAAAAGGTTGAAAACAGAAGTTCTTAAGACCAGCATACCAGAGGGAAACTAACACATCCTGGACTACTTCCAGAGATCCAAAACTAATGGTATATCGTAGGCCAAAGGATATTATAATGCTTCTGTATCGTTCCATGTTGCGACCGCACTTTGAATATTGTGTGCAATTCTGGTCGCCGTATCTTAAAAAGGATATAGCGTTATTAGAAAAGGTTCAGAGAAGAGCCACCAAAATTGTAAAGGGGATGAAAGGATACTCCTATGAACAGAGGCTAAAAAGGTTCGGGCTCTTCAACCTGGAAAAGAGACGGCTGAGGGGAGATATGATAGAGGTCTATAAATGAATGGAATGGAACGGGTAAATGTAGATCGATTGTTTACGTCATCAGAATATAAAAAGACTAGGGGACATGCAATGAAGCTACAGGGTAACCTGTTATGTTTATTTTGAAGGTGTGAATAAACAGGTAGACAAAGGTGAGTTGGTTGATATAGTGTATTTGGACTTTCAGGAAGCCTTTGACAGTCCCTCATCAGAGACTTTTGGCAAAACTAAAGAGTCATGGGATAGGAGGCAGTTTACTATTGTGGATCAGGAATTGGTTAAAAGATAAAGCAGAGGGTAGGGCTAAATGGCCAATTTTCCCAATGGAAAAAGGTGAATAGTGGTGTACCCCAGGGATTTGTGCTGGGTCCGCCGCTTTTTGACATATTCATAAATGACCTGGAAAAGGGAATAACGAGTGAGGTTATCAAATTTGCAGATGACACAAAACTGTTTAAAGTTGTTAAAACCCATGAGGATTGTAGACATTTGCAAGAGGATCTTGATAAATTGGAAGACTGGGCATTGAAATGGCAGATGAAATTTAATATGGACAAGTGCAAAGTTATGCACCTAGGGAAGAACAACCCAAACTATGGTTACACGATGCAAGGTTCCACATTAGGAACTACCACCCAGGAAAAAGATTTAGGCGTCATTGTGGATAACATGTTAACACCCGCCCAGTGGGCAGCGGCGGCCAAGAGAGCAAATAGAATGCTAGGTATCATAAGGAAAGGAATGGAAAACAAAAAAAGGATTTTATAATGCCTCTGTATCGTTGCATGGTGCGACCGCACCTTGAATATTGTGTGCAATTCTTGTCTCCGTATTTTAAAAAGGATATAGCGTTATTAGAAAAAGTTCAGAGAAGAGCCACCAAAATGGTAAAGAGGATGGAAGGATACCCCTATGAAGAGAGGCTAAAAAGGTTAGGGCTCTTTAACCTGGAAAAGAGATGGCTGAGGGGAGATATGATAGAGGTCTATAAATGAATGGAATGGAACGGGTAAACATAGATCGATTGTTTTACGTCATCAGAATATAAAAAGACTAGGGGACATGCAATAAAGCTACAGGGTAAACTATTTAAGACTAATAAGAGAAAATATTTTTTCACTCATCGTGTAATCAAACTCCGGAATTTTTTACCGGAGGATGTAGTAAAAGCTGTTAGTGTAGCTAGGTTTAAAAGAGGTTTGGACAAGTTCCTGGAGGAAAGGTCCATAAACCATTATTAAAAAGGGTCCCAGGATATCGCTGCTTGACCCAATACAAGCATTGTGGAACCTGTGTCTTTTGGGGAAACTGCTAGGTACGTATGACCTAGATTGGCCAGTGTTGGAAACAGGATACTGGGCTCGATGGACCTTGGTCTGACCCAGAATGGCATATCTTATGTTCTTATGTTCCTAAGGTGAACAAGTTGGGTTTTAACTCCTAGAAAAACTTCCTGTAGGAGGGTTTAGTTTAAGAAGAGTACAAAGAATTCCAAAGTCTGGGAGCAATACAGAAAGAAAGCAACCTGTCTGGTATTGTCTAAGAACATAAGAACATAACATAAGATATGCCATACTGGGTCAGACCAAGGTCCATCAAGCCCAGTATTCTGTTTCCAACACTGGCCAATCTAGGTCATACGTACCTAGCAGTTTCCCCAAGGGACACAGGTTCCACAATGCTTGTATTGGTTCAAGCATTGATATCCTGGGTCCCTTCTTAATAATGGTTTATGGACCTTTCCTCCAGGAACTTGTCCAAACCTTTTTTAAACCCAGCTACACTAACAGCCTTTACTACATCCTCCGGTAACAAATTCCAGAGTTTGATTACACGTTGAGTGAAAAAATATTTTCTTTTATTAGTCTTAAATAGTTTACCCTGTAGCTTCATTGCATGTCCCCTAGTCTTTCTATATTCTGATAAGGTAAACAATCGATCTACGTTTACCCGTTCCACTCCGTTCATTAATTTATAGACTTCTATCATATCTCCCCTCAGCCGTCTCTTTTCCAGGTTAAAGAGCCCCAACCTTTTTAGCCTTTCTTCATAGGAGTAGCCTTCCATCCCCTTTACCATTTTGGTGGCTCTTCTCTGAACCTTTTCTAAAATTGCTATATCCTTTTTAAGATATGGCGACCAGAATTGCACACAATATTCAAGGTGCGGTCTCACCATGGAACGATATAGAGGCATTATAATATCTTTTGTTTTATTTTCCATTCCTTTCCTTATCATACCTAGCATTCTATTTGCTCTCTTGGCCGCCGCTGCACACTGGGCCGAGGGTTTTAACATGGTATCCACAAGGACGCCTAAATCTTTTTCTTGGGTGGTGGTTCCTAATGTGGAACCTTGCATCGTGTAACCATAGTTTGGGTTGTTCTTCCCTAGGTGCATAACCTTGCACTTCTCCACATTAAATTTCATCTGCCATTTTGATGCCCAGTCTTCCAATTTATCAAGATCCTCTTGCAATTTTCCACAATCCTCCTGGGTTTTAACAACTTTAAATAGTTTTGTGTCATCAGCAAATTTGATAACCTCACTCGTTATTCCACTTTCCAGGTCATTTATGAATATGTCAAAAAGCAACGGACCCAGCACAGATCCCTGGGGTACACCACTATTCACCTTTCTCCATTGGGAAAATTGGCCATTTAGTCCTACCCTCTGCTTTCTATCTTTTAACCAGTTCCTGATCCACAGTAGTACACTGCCTCCTATCCCATGACTCTTTAGTTTTGCCAAAAGTCTCTCATGAGGGACCTTGTCAAAGGCTTTCTGAAAGTCCAGATACACAATATCAACCGACTCACCTTTGTCCACCTGTTTATTCACTCCTTCAAAAAAACATAACAGATTAGTAAGACAAGATCTTCCTTGTCTAAAGCCATGTTGGCTGTCTCCCATTAGGTCATGACTATCTATATGCTGAGTAATTTTATTCTTTATGATGGTTTCTACCATTTTTCCCGGTACTGATGTCAGGCTCACCGGTCTGTAGTTTCCCGGATCACCCCTCGAACCCTTTTTAAAAATTGGTGTTACATTGGCGATCCTCCAATCCTCAGGTATTAGAGATGATTTTAATGATAGTTCACAGATTACTGATAGCAGGTCTGCAATCTCAAATTTCAGTTCTTTCAACACCCTTGGATGTATACCATCCGGCCCAGGTGATTTGCTACTCTTCAGTTTATCTAATAGTTGTAGGACATCTTCCCGATGTATCGATATTTCCTTCAATTCTTCCACACCTTTAAATACCACTTCAGTCGTGGGTAACATCCCTACATCTTCCTCAGTAAAGACCGAAGCAAAGAATTCATTCAGTCTCTCCGCTATCGCCTTGTCGCCTCTTAGTGCTCCTTTAACCCCTTTATCATCTAATGGACCAACTGACTCTCTCACGGGTATAGCCAATACAACAATAATAGTAGTAATCTTAAACTGCATCTTGTAGATGATTGGAAGCTAGTGATTCTGGAATAATAATGGGTGATATGATCATATTTACATGAATTTGAGAAAAATGAATAGCCATGGTCTGAATGGATCGGAGCCACTTCAGATTAGTTTGTCCAAGCATTTTCAATTATATATATTTTTACAGGATCATTATGGGAATCGTAGTGTTGGGATAATCATGATTGTGAGTTTAATTATCAAAATCTTGAGGGTGGGAGGAGGGGGGAACATAAGAATGAAGGTTTTCTTAGCGTGCTCAGTATCCTTGTACCAGCAAAAAGGCTGTCCTAGCTTTATCCAGTTGCCTAGCCAGATGGCAAGCTGAATATCTGGATTAACAGCTGTGGCAACTGTCTTGAAACAAAGCTTTACTGCCATTGTTGAATATTGACTCTGGAGGCTTAACAGAAAAGTCCAAGATGCGTGGGCAAAACTGAAAGGGGATATTTTAAGGGCAACAAACCTTTTTGTTAAAATGGTATATAAAGGTAAAAGGAAAAGGAGACCGCTATGGCTTTTGAAAGAAGTAGCTGAAAAATTGAAGAAAATGAGGGAGGCCTTCATGAAATACAAGAGATCAGAGAGAGGAAGACAGGCATCTATATTTGGAAAAACGTAGAGAAGCTAGCAATGTAGTCAGGAAAGCAAAGATTCAAAAAGAGGAGGAAATAGCCAATGCAATAAAATGGGGGGATAAGACATTTTTCAGATATATTAGTGAGAAGAGGAAGGGCAAAACTGGTATTGTCAGACTCAAGGGTGCAGGGGAGGAATATGTAGAAGCTGATGAGGAGAAAGCGAAATTGCTTAACAAATATTTCTGTTCTGTGTTCACAGATGAAGAACCAGGAACAGGACCTCAGAAAACGCCCACAAACAGGAACAGAAGTGAGGGGCATCTTAAACAATTTTCAGAAGACTGTGTTCGTGAGAAACTAGCTAAACCTGAAGTAGACAAAGCGATGGGACCGGATGGGATACACCCTAGAATACTGAGGGAACTTGGGGACATTCTAGCAGCTCCACTGACTGACCTATTCAGTGCCTCATTGGAGTCAGGAGTGGTGCCAAAGGACTGGAGAGAGGCTCATGTGATGCCTTTACACAAAAGCGGAAGTAAGGATGTGGTTAAACTACAGGCCGGTTAGTTTAACTTCCTTGGTGAGTAAATTGGAAACGCTTCTGAAAGAGAAAATAGTGAGATTTCTGGAGTCCAGTGGATTACAGGATCCGAGGCAGCATGGATTCACCAGAGGCAGGTCTTGTTAGACAAATCTGATTTCTTTGACTGGGTGACCAGGGAGTTGGACCGAGGGAGAGCCATAGATGTGGTGTATTTAGATTTCAGTAAAGCCTTTGACACTGTTCCTCACAGGCGACTTATAAACAAACTGAGCACCCTAGGGATGGACCCTAAAGTTACTGCTTGGGTTAGAAATTGGTTGGAGGCATCAAAGAGTACAGGTAAATAGAGCTCACTCTGAGGAGAAGGATGTTACCAGTGGTGTGCCACAGGGTTCGGTCCTTGGTCCGATTCTTTTTAACATCTTTGTTAGTGATATAGCGGAAGGGCTGTCGGGTAAGGTTTGCCTCTTTGCGGATGATACCAAAATCTGCAATAGAGTAGACACCCAGGAAGGTGTAGATAACATGAAGAGGGCTCTAGCTAAGCTTGAAGAATGGTCTAGAATTTGGCAGCTGGGATTTAATGTTAAAGTAAGGTCATGCATTTGGGCTGCGGCAATCCAAGGGAGAAATATTATATAGGGGGTGAAGTACTTTTGTCCACTAAAGAAGAGCGGGACCTAGGCGTGGTTGTGTCTGATGATCTTAAAGTAGCTAAACAGGTAGAAAAGGCAACGGCAAAAGCTAGAAGGATGCTTGGGTGCATACGGAGAGGAATGGCTAGCAGAAAAAAGGAGGTGATAATGCCTCTGTATAAGTCTTTGGTGCAACCTCATTTTGGAGTATAGTGTGCAATTCTGGAGACCACACCTTCAAAAGGATATAAACAGGATGGAGTCGGTATAGAGGGTGGCTACTAAACTGGTTAGTGGTCTTCACTATAAAGCAGGGGTCTCAAACTCAAATTGCTTTGAGGGCCAAATGAGGACTTGTAAAGTAACCCGGGGGCCGCATAAGACACAGGGTAGAGGTGATATGATTGAGATGTTTAAATACCTCCATGGCATAAATGTTCAGGGAGAGAGCCTCTTTCAATTGAAAGCAAGTTCTGCTACGAGGGGACATGGGATGAGGGTGAAGGGAGATAGATTCAGGAGTGATATGCGGAAATATTTCTTTACGGAAAGAGTAGTGGATCCGTGGAATAGTCTCCCAGTGGAGGTGGTAGAGATGAGGACAGTAACTGAATTCAAGAAAGCATGGGACCAACACAGAGGATCTCTAAAGGCAAAAAGTGGACTGTTGTAGTTGTTATGGAAGGACAGACTAGATAGGCCATGTGGTCTTTTTCTGTCGTCATGTTTCTATGTTTCTATGGGTAAGGTTTGCCTCTTTGCGGATGATACCAAAATCTGCAATAGAGTAGACACCCAGGAAGGGGTAGATAACATGAGGAGGGATCTAGCTAAGCTTGAAGAATGCATAAGGGGCCTCATTTGCATAAATATTTGCATAATGTTGCATAATGAGTATATGGATAAAGAAAGACTAAACAATTTCTATATTACTATAATCCAGTGCCAACCGCCAGGCACATTAGGAACTACTACAAACACTGCCCATTTAGAATCCATAGCAAATCCCCCGTATCATAACAGCACTACCAGGACTCACAAAGCACCAGACCCTACCTATCAAAAGGCAACACTGCAAATATTAAATCAATACCTTTCAGAGAACAACAATACATGACCTACTGGGAAAAGAGAACAAGTAGCAATGTCAAATAGGAATTACATAAACAGAATACCTCAGCTCAGTTACACATGCAGAACATACACCATCCCCAAACAAGGAATCACAATTTAGAAACAGGAAGACAATAATTAAATTGGGAACCCCAAAAGCCAAACTTGGAATGTACAACAACACTGTAGAAATAAAACTATACATTAATTTGCTCTTGTACTAAACAAAGCACAGACATTAATGATGCACATTTCCCAGAGCTGACATATTCCAGTTAATAAATTCAAAATAAAGAGATATTTTCCTACCTTTTGTGCATTTTCTTTCAGTTGCAATTGTTCCAGCCACTTTCTTCTGGTTTCTTCGTGTCTTCTGCTAACTCTCCATCGTCTGCTGTCCATTTGTCCTTTCTTCTCTCTTCTAGTTTTTTTTTTCATTCTCTCTCTACATCTGCTTTAACATACTAATCTTTCTCCTTTTGCTCTTTCCTCATTCCTATTTTATCCACTCAAATATTACCCCTCCATCCTCAATCTCCACTTACTCTCCCAAAACCTGGCCAATTGTAGATTTGTCTTCCCTCCCGCACAAAATATTTTCTCCCTCTCCATTTCACTTCAGCACATTACCAGTCCTAAACCCCCCAGTGGCATTACTAGTCCTAACCCCCCCCCCATCAGCCCACAGCACATTACCAGTCCTAAACCCCCCCCAGTGGCATTACTAGTCCTAACCCCCCCCCATCAGCCCACAGCACATTACCAGTCCTAAACCCCCCCAGTGGCATTACTAGTCCTAACCCCCCCCATCAGCCCACAGCACGTTACCAGTCCTAAACCCCCCCAGTGGCATTACTAGTCCTAAACCCCCCCCCCCATCAGCCCACAGCACGTTACCAGTCCTAAACCCCCCATCAACCCACAGCACATTACCAGTCCTAAACCCCCCCCCATCAGCCGCGGCAAAATCAAATGTCCCACGGGACCCCCCCCTGCCCGGCAGAGCCAGCCCTCCCTCCCTCCCTACCTGCCTGCCTGCTTGCTTCCCTCCCTCAGTCCTTCTCTGCTTCAGCTTAGAACCGCGAAGGGAGAGTTCCTCCCTCGCGACTCTGCTAAGCCCGCTGAGGCTTATGGGAAATTTCCCATCTGCCCCGGCGAGCTTAACAGAGTCGCGAGGGAGAAGCTCTCCCTTCGCGGCTCTGAAAGCCGAAGAGGAGAGGGACTGAGGGAAGCAGGGCTGGCTAACATCGGGGAATTCCGGGGGCTGCCTCCATACCTGCTCGCGCTGTGCACAAAATGGATCCTCGAGGGCGCCTGGTGCCTCGTGGCGTTCGGCTGGCTGCCCCCCCCCTCCTTCCTGTCTCTCATTGGTTGAGGGCAGGCTCGTGACTCGGGAGAAGACTGAGAGTATTTTTTAACCCCACGCGGCCGCACCAGGCAATCAGGTGAGAAAAGTGAAATGGCGTTGCGGGCTGTACAAAATGCTCTTGCGGGCCGCATGCGGCCCGCGGGCCGCGTGTTTGAGACCCCTGCTATAAAGCATATGAGGACAGACTTAAGGATCTTAATACGTACACCTCAGAGGAAAGGCGGGATAGAGGTGATATGATTGAGATGTTTAAATACCTCCATGGCATAAATGTTCAGGGGAAGAGCCTTTTTCAATTGAAAGCAAGTTCTGCTACGAGGGGACATGGGATGAGGGTGATGGGGGATAGATTCAGGAGTGATATGCGGAAATATTTCTTTACGGAGAGAGTGGTGGATCCATGGAATAGTTTCCCAGTGGAGGTTGTAGAGATGAGGACAGTAACTGAATTCAAAGAAGCATGGGACAAACACAGAGGATCTCTAAAGGAAAAAAGGGGACTGTTGTAGTTGTTGATATGGAAGGACAGACTAGATAGGCCATGTGGTCTCTTTCTGTCATCATATTTTTATGTTTCTATGTTTCTAATAACTTTAAAATATACATTTAACATAAATTTAATTGGACATTTCCATTCACTGTCTTGGTTGGAATACGAAAAAAAAATGCTCTTAGCCAAGATCAGCAAATGCCCTGTATCTAGATGTTTTGCCACTTCTGTACCTGAATCAAGGGCTAAAGATGATTTGGTCTGTGTCTGCTAATTATTTTTAAATCAAAGACATTTTGTTTGGAACAATATAAGTATGCATATTGAGGATCTTAACAATATATTTTTGTAGTCTTTATGCCCATTAATATTTATTTATTTTTCTCTTTCAGATGATTCATCTTTAGCTGCAGATGTAGGCACACAAGTACCTAAATATCTAACTGTTGGGAGTCTGCTGATCTTGGCTAAAGAGCGTTTCCACCAAGTTAAGTTTTGTTGAGCATTTATGCTGACTATTCAAATGTTTGTTTGAAATTTGTTTGGGAACTTCAAAATTACCCCTGAAATATCACAACGATTTATTGGGCTTAAAAAATATCCGTCCTACATTGCAGAGAACTTTAGTCTTTTAGAATATTTTGCAAACTATTATTCTGGGAGCATCTTAATTGTTCCTCCTTCTCCCTGTAAAATAGGGTGACCAACTTCCTGGTTTTGGACTGGACAGTCTGTCTAGATGACAAAAAAAATGTGCTGATACAAATTATAACCGGATACTGTATTGTCTAGCCAATCATTGCTGTTGGGCCAATATAGGCACCCAAATGGTGCATCTCCTTCCTACTGTCACTGGCATTCAAAACATCTCAACTCTTCCTCTATGCCCCTCCAATCCCCCTGCATTTTCTCTGTCTTCAACCCTTTCTCCTTGCTATGACTCATGGCTTTTTTTATATTGCTTGGTGGCAAAGGTAGCAAAAATTAAAAACAAAACAAAACAGAATAATTTGTGGTCCAGAGCCTTGACCCTGTGTATTGTGCAAGGCTCTTCAATGTCCTGATGCATAGCTTTGAAGATCTGCGGAATGAATTATTTTCTATTGCTGCTGCTGCTGCCGCTACCACCATGGAGCAACAAGGAGCACGGAAAGGAGGAAGGTTTGAGGGAGCTGGTGAACCACTGGGGAAAAGCAAAGAGATAGGGGGTGTTGTCAGACCAGGGACAAGGAGAGGGGGAGAGAGCGGGAGGTGCTGGGCCATTTGGTGTGTGGGGGGGGGGGGGGGGAGTAAGGAGAGATGCTGCATCAAGGGAGAGCAGAGAAGAGACTGATTCTTTTTGGTAGAAAGGTGCTGGGGCAGATTCTGGGAAATGCTGGAATGGAGAAATGTGGCTGATATTGGTAGATACTAAGGATGGTGGTTAGATTGGGAGAAAAGAAGTGATTTTGGCAGAAGTGTCCGATGCTGGGGATAGGAGGAGAGGGTTGAGCCTAGCAGATGCTGAGAAGGAGGGTGGGAGTAAGGGGAGAGAGGTGCCAATAGTTGGGATTTGCCATGAAGTAGAGGGAAGAGGCATGGAGGTGTTGGGGAAGGTGGAGAGAGAAAGGGAGGTGCAATGGATGCTGGGGGAAGCAGGTGGAAAGGTTGAATAAAGGGACTGGAGGTAGAGAGAGCATGAGAGACTGGGAAGGAGTTGAGGATGGTGAGTGAACAAGAGGCAAAGGAAGTTGGATGAATCTTAATTTGAGGAGAGACTGAGTACAGAGTAAAAGATGGAAGACTAGAAAAATGGTAAAAAGACAGAAATAGGAGAATGGGGAAGGAATGAAAGGGAGAAATGAGTCTTATAGAGCTGAAAGTGGGTGATGAAAGGCTGGTAAGTGTGAGGTGAAAGGGGGGATATTGAGAACTGGAGGAGGGAAGGAGAAGCGATTAAAATCTAGCTATAGGTAGACAAAGGCAGATAAAAAAAAGATTAAACAAAGCTCAGTATCAGAGACAGATATAGGAGAGGAACAGAAGACAAGAGGAGAACATCTGGAAAAGAACAGCAAAAAGTGGAAAAGAGACTAGGGATAACTCTATTAGAAAAATATACATTTCTTATCTTTTTGTATTTTGCTGCACTGCTCATGGAGTGGTGAGTGACTTGCCCAAGATCAAAAGGAACAGCATTGAAATTCACACCTAGTTTCCCTGGTTCTCAGTCTACTGCACTAATTGTTAGAGTACTCCTTTCATTTTATTTCAATTTTTCATTTTCTAATTTATAGTCTTTCTTCATTAGGTAATAGTCTGTCTAGTTTGCACATATGATCAAAATGAGGGAATTTACTAGCTGATAGGTTCTATATGAGAATCTGGAGGTGTGGTGTTCTTCTAGAAGATTTGAAGTGCCTGCTTTTAATGGGTAACATTGATGTTTGAGTTTTGTGAGTTACTGCTGGTATGTTATGGTATAGTAAAATTGTGAATTTTTTTGAAGTTTTTCTTTTCATAAAGTGTCTGACAGTACAAGGAATTTTTGTGGCTCTTGCTGGGCTGACACCAGAATTTGAATAAATTTTATATATGTTGTAAAGTGAAATGTAGTTCTGCTCTATACCCATTGGTGGAGGAGTTTCTGTGAGTGTGGAGGGTTACAGAACTCGATGCTCAAAGTTTTTATATTCAGAATCTGTCCCATCCTATATCAGACTGACTCCCACATAGATGAACTACTTGAATGATGCTATCAAATAATGGTAGCTTTACTGAGTGGTTGAAACTGAATGGAGTTTCTTTATTGCGAAGAAGGCCTTTAACACTAATGCTGTGGGAGTTGGCATGATGTTTGGAAATGCCAGGACTAGATATGCTGCTTTAGTTGATGGGGTGAGGAGGCAACCTTACCACTCTTGCCTCTATCCCTATTGGGACAGTTGAAAGCAGATGAAAGCTGTTTCTCAGGATGTGCCTTTGTAGCATCTCCTCTGCCTCCCCCTCCCCCCCCCCAACTTCCAATTGTCAGGTTCAGAGGGGACATCCCCCTTCCAGAGAGATGTCCAGTTATGGTCTGTGGAAAAGCTGGAAACTCTGCACTAAAGCATGTGATTACTCCCATTCCAACTTCAAATAAAGGCTAAGGACTGAGAGGATTTGTGAAATGGACAAAGAAGGCCTTATTTAAAAAAATTGTAATATACATATAACCCCACTTGTTAAGTGCCGATGAGTCTGACTCATGGCAACCCTCTGGATAGTTGTCCTAAATCGTTTTCGGTCTTCAGTCAGGTGGCTCATTGACAAACTGGCACCTGTAGCTACTGTTACTATATTGATCCATCTCATTGCTGGCCTTCCTCTTTTGCGTTGATCTTCTACCTTGCCAAGCATGATGTCTTTCTCTAATGATCTGTTTGCATGATGTGCCCAAAGTATGAAAGCTGAAGTCTTGCCATCTGAGCTTCTAAAGAAAGTTTAGGTTTGATCTCCTCTAGTAGTGACCGGTTTGTTCTTCGGGCAGTCCATAGTAGACACAGCTCCATAATTCAAAGGCATCAATTTTCTTCCTATCTTTTTTTTAAGACTGTTCCTTGATCTTGAGAAGCGCATGTTTCAGCTAGTCTTCACTTTCAGTCATTAAAGTGATCATCAGCATTGCGAAGGTTGTTGAGTCTTCCACCAGCCTTCACACCTCTGTCTTCATACAGTCCTCCTCTGTTTCATTCTGCATATAAATTAAACGGGTAGGGGAAAGTATGCAGCCTTGTCGCACACCTTTACTGATTTTAAACCATTCTGTTTCTCCTAGTTCTGTTCAAACTGTTGCTTCTTGATCAATGTAAAGGTTTGTGCAAGAGAAGGATCAGGTGTTCTGGTATACCCATGCTGCTTAACATGGCCCAGAGTTTTGCATGGTTTACACAGTCAAAGCCTTGCTATATCAAAACCCATATGGATATCCTTTTGATATTCTTTAGTCTTTTCAAGGATCCATCTCACATTTGCAATGTCTCTCGCGCCTTGTCTGTTCCTGAACCCTGAGTTCCTTTTCTTGTTTTGTAAAGTTTACAAAGTGTCACAGACTATAGCCAGCAGAAACTTTGAGCACAGTCCCAGCAAAAATCCCATTCCCTCTTCCCAGGGGTTGCCACAGAGATTGTGTAGAAGCTCACAGTCCCACATACAGTATAAAGTTCCTGCTCATTACGATTGGTGGTGCAATGTTTGTGTTGGGGGAAAAGAGGATTTATAAAGAAGCAATAATTATGAGTGGTTGAAAAAGGCAGAGGTGGAGGAGGAAAGGGGGTAGAGTGAGAGGCATGAGTGAGATTGTGGGTTTGCAAGTCAGATTCGTATGCATTTAAGAGTTGTCTATCAAAAGCAGCAGCAGATCCTGAGGTTAAAATTATGCAAATTATGTAAATCTTAACCAGCAAGGATTTTCACACTCAGCTGTGGTCTTCAGTTTTGTTTTTGTCAGATAGGAGGTCAGCTTGTGGCAGGCAGTTCATAGTTTCAGCAGTTGGGGATCAGGGACAAGAGTAAATAAGTGCAGTAGTAGATAAGGGGCTCTTGTGGTAACTGAGCTATCTGCTCCTGTGCATCTTACAGTCTAGGGCTGAGTCGGGTCAGTGAGGCCTTAGCAAGCAGGGAGTTAAGTGCTCTTGGCTCTTCTGTGAATTGTACTCTGCTTCAGGCAGATCGGCTAAGTCTCCTGCATTAAGTAGGAGACTCCCATATTGGAGGGCCATTTTCCATCCAAAATCAGGAAACTCCCACAGAATAGGAACCAACCAACCAGTCATTTTTATCTCTGCCTGCAGGAGCAGCATCAGATCTCACAACTGACACTTCTTGTTGTGAAATTAAACAGGCAGAAAGTGTCTACTGTGAGTGACTGGCTGCTATTCAGATTTGCAGTGCTTCAGAGAAGTGATGTAGAGTGGGTTGGGGCATGGGTAGCAATGTTCCCTCTAATTTTCTGTAGGCTGTGTGCGCATAAAATATCAGCTGTGTGTAGCTTTTGAAGGAAGGTTAAATTTTTGTGCGCCACATAACGACACTCAGAGTTATATACTTTAAAATTTGACTACACGTCAGAATACAGTATGTACACCACATTTTAATCAAATTAAATGAAAATAGATGATTACTAAATGAAGCGGGAAATTTCTAGTAATTACAATCATAACTTTTAAATTTTAAGATGTCTGTGGTGTTTTCTATCAGAATCAGAGCTGTAATTTTTGTGCGCTCTGTTGTAAAGTATGTGCGCTCGCTCGGCGAGGTGTGTGCGCACACACACGCGCACAGCTTAGAGGGAACAGTGATGGGCAGAATGGGGTGAGGCATGAGCTGGGCCGGAGGTGGGACCAAAATTAAAATTTACTTTGCTTTGACATCTCTGGCTTGACAGTATGGATGAAAACAAATAGTTAAACTAATGACATCTCCCTCCTTCCACATTCTCGAGCTCCTATTAGTATTCATCCTGATAGTCTCCGAAATGACTATCAGCTAGTCTCTCCAAGTCCTCTCACCAGTGAACCTTGCAGCACAGTCCAGCTTCTCTAATCAAGTGCGGTTGAATTCTCACACCTGGGATGACCTGTGAGGGAGACGCCACACTGCTTTCTTCCTGCATCTTTATTTATTTATTTAACAGTTCTTATATACCGCGCTCTTTGTTTTCAGTGCGGTTTCCATACAACAAAATTTTACTCAGACAGATAAGACCTGTCTTAAGTTTACAAATAACAGGGAGCGTAACATGGGCTTAAACTAGGGGAAAACTATTTACATTTTAACAGATATCGTGAAGGTAATTCTATTTACATTACAGTACATCATGCATAGATAACAGATCTATTTGGTCTGTGTTACATGTTCTGTAGGAGGTGTATTTGGTTTGTCATCATGAGGGCTTGATATCTTGAGGGTAGGCGGGGAGTCGTTGATGAGTTTAGTGAAGTACATAGTGAACAGATGGTGTTTTATGGCTTTTCTGAATTGCAAAAGGTCTCTAATTGATCTGATGCTGGGAGGGAGTTGGTTCCAACATCTTGGGGCATATGATGAAAATGCTCTGTTATTAGTTATTTGGGTCCATTTTGTTGATTCACTAGGGATAACTAGTGTTTTTTCAGCTGTTGACCTCCTGAGTCTATTGTTCGGGGTTTGTGTGAGTAGATCTGAGATTGAGGATGGCGATAATTTATTTATGGCTTTGAAAGTGGTGAGAAGGGCTTTATATGTGATCCTGCAGCTTATCGGAAGCCAGTGAAGCTTCATTAATATCGGTGTTATGTGGTCTCTTCTTGTTGCTCCAGACAGAATGCGTGCTGCGGTATTCATGGCTAATTGAAGAGGATATAGGGTATTCTTTGGTAGACCATGTAGTGTGATATTCGTGTAGTCGAAATGGGGTGTGACTAACGCTTGGAATGTTGTGCGGAAGTCCTCAGGATTTAGCATGGGTCTCAGGAGTCGAAGGGTTTTGATCTTGTGGTAAATGGCCTTTACAGTGTTTTTTATGTGTTCCTTGAAGTTTAGTTGTTGATCAATTGTAACACCAAGATAGCGTATGGATGACTTGACTGGAAGTTCAGCGTCTCTTACTTTGAGGGTTGGAGGAGGTGAGAAGCGTTTGTTTCTTGTTATGATTAGGACTTCAGTCTTTCTGAAGTTTATTCGCAGGTTCTGGTTAAGGAGCCAATCCGTTATCGTGTTGAAGCAGTTGATTAAAGCTGTGTAGTTGGGATTTATGATATTGATCGGGGTAAAAATAAGCACGTCATCTGCATAGATGAGGCAGGATAGACCAAAGGCACGGGTGATTTCACATATTGGCTGCATATATATATTAAAGAGAAGCGCAGATAGGGAGGAGCCTTGGGGTACTCCTTGCTTTTGCTGGAAGGGCTCAGATGTATTGGTGCTAATGCGGACTTGTTGCCAACGGTCTTCAAGGTATGATTTACACCAGTTCCATGCGAGACCTTGGATACCCTTCTCATGGAGTCGAGCTAGGAGTCGCTGGTGATCTACTGAGTCAAACGCAGCTGCAATATCAAGAAAGATCAATGCAAAACCCATCTTGATGCTGTCTGTCCCACTGATGAGTGCGTTGGATAGGGAGGTAAGGAGTGTTTCAACCCCATGAGCTTCCCTAAATCCATGCTGGCATGAATCCAGAGGGGATGATGTGTCTATGTGTTGTTGGATCTGTCTTTAAGTCTCTTTCTCGAGTATTTTAGCTAGTAGTGGAATACTAGAGATAGGCCGATAGGATTCCTCCTTCTTTGGGTCTAGATGGTTGTTCTTCAGTAGTGGTCGGATGGATGTTTGCTTAAGGGCAGCAGGGAATATTCTGGATGAGTAAGACAGGTCTGCTATCTTAGCTATGAAAGGACTAAGTTCTGAGCGCATTATGATCCAATGCGCTGGGCAAGGATCGTTTGGTGCAGTAGTAGTGTTGATGATGGCAATAATGTCTTCAATGGATTTTGCAGAAGGAGGTGAGAGTTTAGTGAGTAGTACTTGAGGCTGAGAGGTTTTGGGAGGTTCTTGAAATGAGGTTGTATTTGCTTTTACTACTTTGGATTGAATGTAGTTAGCGTATAGTTGTGGATGTATAGATTCTTGTTGTGGTGGTGATGGCTCCTTAGTTAGTGATTTTACTAAGTTGAAGAGATCTCGCGGCTTGTTTAGTGAGTGGCTAAGGAGTTCAGCGTGGAATTCCTTCCTCTTGAGCCAAGTAGATTCGCGGTGAGTTTTCAGGTGAGCTAAGTAGGTTTCTTTGTCTAGGGTGTTATGGGTGCATCTCCATTTTCTCTCTAGTCGTCTCAGGTGATGTAGTGATGCCCGTAGCTTGGGAGAGAACCAGGGGGCGGGTGGCTTTTTATTGGTATGGTCATTAGGCGTTGGATGTTTTTTAGTAGGCTCTTGTTGAGCGTATAGGAGAAGGGTGTCGTTCCAGTTAGCTACTGTCTCGTCGAGGTTGGATGCTGTGAGAGCGAGCTTTGGGAGTGCATATTTGGTGATCACTTCTTTATCCAATGGCTTGAAACGTACTGGGTTAGCTGATGTTTGGGTATCTGGTTGGCTGAATGTGTTCTGTTGTGTTGGGATCTGGAATGTTATCAAGTTGTGATCTGACCATGGGACAGGGGTGATGGAGAGATTGAAACTGTGTCTCGTGCTTGTGACTGTGTGTGGAGCAAAAACTCGATCAAGGAGGTTTCCTTTTTTGTGGGTAGGGTCCTTTACGATTTGTTTGTAGCAGAGGTTCGCCATTGCTTCAAGGAAGGTGCTTGATAAGGTGGGCTGTGTGGAGGCGAGATTAAAGTCACTCAGTAGCCAATTTTGTTTGCTGGGATCTTCAGGATTAGCAGCTAGGTCAATTATGTCAGAGAACTCATCTGCAGAAGCAGTTGGTGCTCTGTAAATAAGATTGATGGTGTTGATTCTGTTAGAGATAGTTATCTTGAACTCTTCCAGATCCCTAATGGATGGATAGTGCAGAAACAGGAACTCTGTACATGGTATGAAGATACTAGGCCAACTTGTCTCCCCGCCCTGAAAGTCTGAATAACTGCTTTGCTCAAGGCCAATCATTAAAAAGATTATTGAAAAAAAGAAAATAAAAGTAATTATCTTTCCAACTGGACTGCCATAAGTCAGTGTCTAAATGAAGGCTTTTAAAGATGAAAAAGCAATGTTTCTGTGCTGGAAATTGCTGTAGAAGACAGTAAACATTTTATATGAGAACCGGCTAATGATTGATGCCTACCCTCAAATGTTACTGCTAATCAAAAATGGTCCTGAAATAAAATCGTGAAAGTCAGTGGTCATTTTTCTAAATAGTGAGTGCTCTCAACTGTTCTTCTATAGGGTAGAGGAAGAAATGTGAAAGATATAGTAACGGCAAAATACAGTGCATGGCTGCAAAGATTTGTTCAGCCCGTTTGCTGACCTTCAGGAAATCTCCTTCCTCCCTGGCTTTCAAAGAGCTGTTTATTCAGTCGCCAGTTTCCTTTCGTGTGCTTTTGGGGTTGAGGGGAGCAGTTGCCATCCATTAGAACTGATTCTTCTGGTCCTTTTCTTTACAATGCCACACAAGGTTCACAGAACACAGCCCTTTGATCCGATTAAAAATCCTTTATTAAATAGCTGTATCCATAAAGGTGCAGGAAAGTCACTGCTTCTCAGCTTCTCCACAACCCTGTGACTGGCAGATCTCACAATCCTGTACGGTTAATAGATATGGATCTTTAATAAAGGATTTTTAATCGGATCAGAGGATGAGTGTCGGCTGTAGGGTAAATAGCTCTGATTGCACTTTCCCATACCCTAATTGAGATTATCAATAAATGCAGACCTGGGAAGGCGAAATAAAATTTCTTGTCTTAAAATGATTTTAAAACAGAAGTTAGAGAGGTGCTTTCTTCAGTCTTTGCTTTGAATGGTCTTTACATTTTACAGGAAATGCTCACTCATTCTTTTAAGATATAAATGGATCTAATGTACAGGATTCGTTCATTTTGGATGCCACACAATTTAGGGTGCCTGGATGCAGATGGTATATAACAAAACTGAATCTTACAGCAGAAAGAATTCTGAAACGTGTTCATTAACTATTTCCAAGAGCGCCCATAGTAACTTATAACCTCTACATCCTAGGAGCATTTAGGAGGAAATTTTTATAACAAGGTGCCTAGGATAATAGGCTAAACATAGAGACTCCTTGATGCCCTATTTCAGAAAGACACATAGGTACCTATCTGAACCCCGGATTCACAAATTTAAATTAGGAAGTGCCTCCAGGTGTGCCCATGCCTGGCAGGCCTGCACCTGAGGTCCTCACCAGAGGGCCCTTTGGTGTGGCCCTTAGGTGGGGACAAAGAAATCACAGCTGTCAGCAAACACCTTCATGGAACAGGGAGATCACTGTAAAATATTACCCATACAAATGCTACAGGATCAACACCACCACTGTCAATACAGAGTCTGAATGACAGTAGGTTGAAGAATTGGAGCTCAAACACCCATTGACCAGGCCCCGACCATAATTACCTATGTCAAAAAGAGGGTTCCAGCACTCTTGACCTAAAGCCAGTCCCACAGACATGCCATATCCATCCTCATCAACAGCAGATTCAGTACCACCAAAGCCACTGGACCACATCAGCCTGCCATAATGCGATATACTGGGACAGACCCACCCAGTCACTTCCTAAACTGCCTTATCAGTGCCCTGTACTGAACGGCCCTCCACATCTGTACCACTCAATAGCAAGCCACATATACCACCAGACAGCTCTCCTCGGCAACACACTAGGCCATCACAGTCCATCCACCCCCAAATGTAATTCTATGCTTGAGAGCATTAATGTTCCATATAGCCTCATACATCATTCTACTCCTTGCCAGTCACTCCATCATTCAATCCTCAGGACTCATCACAATGTCATTCATCCCAATTATACATCACTCTTACGACAATAGGTTCCAGCCGATAACGAGGAACACCCACAACCTATTCAACATACAGCCCTTCTACGGTCCCCCATCGATGAATAGCATACCACCCCCTACCCAGCTGCTCAGATGTTCCCTTATAAACACTAGGTCACTTAACAACAAGATTCCTATAGTGACGGACTGCATAAAAGAAAGCCATATTGACATTATCTGCATAACAGAATCATGGTTCGAGGAAGAGGATAGGATCCTACTAAACCTGCTTGCCATCCCTTTGTACTAGCTTTTCCAAGATCACATAAGAGGAGGAGTAATCATAATGGCAAAAGACCTCCACTTCAAAGCAGTCACGTCATGCTCTCAAGGCACTCTGGATATCCTTTTAATAATCAATTCGTATTTATCGATATGCCTCACATACAGATCTCCTTCAACAGGGCCCAATGACCTCTCACCACTCATCAAAGAAACATGCTCAGAGCACCACAAAAGAAAAGATGGTTCATCCTCCTGGGTGACTTTAACCTTACCAACCAACCAGACCATTCCCTTCCTCCAAGCACTTGAAGCACTACAGCTTAACCAAATAATCACTGGATCAATACACAACAAAGGAGGAACTGTTGACCTCGTATTCACACCAACCACCTGGCCACACAGAGACCTTGCCCACATGACCAAAATCACATTGGTCAGACCTCACAACCTAATCACCTTCTATCTCCTGCACATACTTAGAGCAACTGCCTTCAAATTGCCCTCACCCAACTCCACGGAGATTCAAGGCCTTTTACAAGCATGATACTGCCTCTCCCTCAGGTTAACCCAATCAATATTGACACTTTCATCTCTGAATGGAACACAAACATCTCTTCATACACCACCATGCCGGATAACACAGCCAAGATGAAGCGAATACACCAAGCTCCATGATTCACACCTCAACTCAAAAATCTAAAAAATAAACTCGGACAACTCGAGCACAAATGGAGACAACAAAAAAAACCTCAACCAATCACTCAGCTTATGCAAGCACACAGGCAGACTAGTGTGAGCTCATGCTCTGCACAAAAAGAATATCACTCCAATGTTCTAAACTCCTCACTCGACCGCCCCAAAGAGCTTTTCAATATAGCCCTGAACCTGCACCTGCTTCAAGCTCCAACAAGAACAAAATCTAACCCCAACTTAGTGTCTGATACCATGATGCAATTCCTTCAAACCAGACAGGCTATCACAGTTCAGCACCTGCCTGCCACTGACCCCAGCAACACCCCAGACAAAACACAAACCTGGTCAACTTTCAGGCGCTTGTCCACCAAGGAGATTGACATTATAGAAAACCTCAATTGCACCACCTCATCACTCGACCCTCTGCCCCTTCTCTTGGATCAAGAGGACCAGACATAATCTTGCCCCAACTATTCTTCACCTGGTCGATGCATCCCTGACACTTGGTCACATGACAACTCCTCTCAAGCAGACCTCTACTAAAACCCCACTCAGTTGACCCCTCAGCCCCAGCCTCCTACAGACCTATATCAAACATCCCTTCCCTAGCCAAAATCATAGAAAAGGCAGTGCAGCTTCAGTTGCAATAATTCATAGACACCCATGCCCCTCTCAATGAGCACCAGCATGGGTTCTGGCCATTTCACAGCATCAAAACCCTTCTGATCTCCCTCCTGGATAACTTAATCAAAGGTACACAGAAAATCACCCAAGGATTTATCTTCATCTTTCTCAATGTCTCTGCAGCCTTCAATTCAATCACCCACACCAACAAGTAAGAATCAGAACTAAAACCTTCAAACCTTTCCAGCTACTAAAGGGATTACCTCAAGGTTCTGCATTTTTACTTCTATTCAACATCTTCATCCAGACCCTATGCACACTCAAACACCATAAGATCCACTATCATCTTTATGCAGATAACATACTGATCTATACCCCATTCTCCACTTCCAACACGGACTACTACATGATCAGCAGATGCTTAGAAGATGCCATCCAATGGCTCAACAAACACAACATGTACATCAACCCCAGCAAAACAGAAGCCCTCCTCATAAACAAACACCCATCCTTCACTCCTCCAAATTCTATCAATCTGGCCAATTTAACCCTACACATCAAATAACATGTAAAATATTTAGGCATCACCCTAGATCACCACCTTGAGCTTCCACCACCATATCAAACAGGTTACTAAAACTGCGTACTTCAAGATGAGAACACTACATTCTCTGGGAACAAACAGGAAGTTGGTCCTCACATGTCGGTGCCGACGGAGCCCTCACAGAAGCGCCTTCACAGCTTTCAAAAAGAGCCTTTCGGAGATGCCACCATGCATGCTTGGTGCCCTTCCTGCCCAAGTGTGCCATGTTGCTCAGACTCCTTTTTTTTTTTCCTGCGGAGCCCTGCAGATATCTGTGTGGTTTCTCCTGGAAAAAGTTGATTTTTCATGACCAGAGTTTTATACATGTGCCGATTTGCACTAGTACTCTTCCCGAGCCTGCTGCCCCAGCAGAGAGTCTTGGGTCCGTACATTATTTCCTCTTGGTGCCTTTGCATCTTTTTTTCCAACTGGCAGCACCACAGGTCTTTGATTGGTGTGCCAAAATAATGTCCCTTACCAATACACATGACTGCTGCCTATGCTGCCTGGAGGCAGACCATGACCCCGCGGCATGTGGACTTTGCAAAAAGATGTCCACCAAGGACCTCAAGAGCCATCAGCCTCAGCATGATAAGTTTGTATTCCCCCCCCCCACCCGAGACCCCGGTGCCTCCGAGGGCCAAGGCCCCTTCTGAAGCCACAGAATCCCATGGCGCCCTTGCGGACTCTGGTTAATGTCGCAGCCCTTCAGAAAGGGTGTCTCCCTCAAGGGAACACAGGAAGAAAACCTTGAAGGCAGCATCCCTGGACAGTTCTGACAGGTCAGGTAAGCCCCGAGTCAGGTCCCTCAGTCCGCTCATCCAAGGGATCAGAGTGGGACTGGCCTACCAAAGTCACCCAGAAGGAATCGGCCTCATATGCCAGAACCTATCCTCATTGAGGGCTCGCCCTATGGGGAACCTGCGCAGGGCCTGAGTTTCTTGGTGCTCGCACCGATGGCTGCAGAACCTACTGGATTCAAAACCAGAATGGCGACCCTGGAGCGCAGTCTGTCTGTCTGCTTTTATGGACCATAGACAAAAAAAGTCATTGAAAAGATCTGCCAGTAGCTATCACTAGCAACTTTTTTTCAAAACTCAATATACCTAATTTTTTGTCGGGATCAACTGACCCGAGCAGGAGGGATGACTGCCCTCCCCTCACCGTCGGGAGAACCCTTTTATTCAAGTGAGCTACAGCCCACCAGATTTTATTTATTTATTTTATTTATTTACATTCTCTTATATACCGCGCTATTCTGCATCAATGCGGTTTACATTGAACAAACTCAAATTACATTGAATGAGGTATTATAAGATTATAAGATAGTGTAACACACACTTAACTTGGGTAAGGGCGTCTTTCACCAACATCAAATTTTCAAACGATTAGCTGGTTTGACAAAGTCACCACTTAGCTGGAATAAAGGCGATTCCGTTTGTCTGCTGCCTCCGTTCTTCCATCACAAAGGCGATTCCATTCATATGCCACCTCCGTTCTTCCACCACCGTTCTTCCACCACGACATGCATGTTTCGGACCCCACCTGGGCCCTGTGTCAAGTGATCCCGTTAACACTCCAAAAGTGGTCGCCAGCAGCGGGTGCTGTTGTCAGGTACTGCCTGTTCCTCTTTCCAGACCACCGAGCCCTTGACATAGAGCTGATCCTCGAGACCATACAGCCTTGAGTCAATCCATGGCCGATGTCTCAATCTGGGTCCCATTTGACAGGACAGAGGACCTCTCTGGCTAGCGTGCATGGCTGCAGGTAGGGCTCAGGCCCGGAGCCCACGGGCCACCCTGCCTTTAAGTCTTTGACCGACTACTCGGAATGGGAGGATAAGGTGTTGGTGGACACTCATCACCGCAATGTCTCCTCAGACTCTCCTCCCTCTGAACCCCGGCATTGGTCCCTGCCTGAGGACATGGCATTCCTCGACTTTAGTGTGGGATATGTCAAAGGCCCTAGCATTCCCAAAAGAATCTGATGATGACCCTCAGATGGAGGAGCTAGAAATCCTCCAATACGAGGCTCTTCCAAAGGAATCGCTCATGGTACCCATTCCACCCATCCTGGAATGGCTAATGCTTCATATGTGGGGAAACACCAGCATCGGTACCAGTTGTAAGCAAGTGGCTTGACTCGATGTATCGGGTCTGCTGAAGAGCCAAAAGAAACACTACTCGGTGCCCCCGGGTAGGGAGTCCTGCTCCTTGGATGCCATCAGCAGAAAGTGCTACCAGGGCTCTATGCTCATTGGCCGGCTCTAGGCCTACTGGCTGTACATGGGCATGTACCTGAGAGACCTGGCGAAAGAACTTACTGGGTTGTCAGCTGGTCTCTCCGAGGAACCCCTGCAGTGGTTCAAGAACCTGGCCAAAGCCGTCTGTGAGTGCTCCAAATTCATGTCTTGGGCAGCCTATGATGGCTTCAAGTTAGTGACCCAAGTAGCGGTGGTAGACACCAGGGCTCGACGCTAGTCTTGGCTACAGTCTTCCAACTTCAAGAAATGGGTTCAGGACAAATTGGTTGATGCCCAATGCCAAGGGGAGATCTTCTTTGGCAAGCCCATGAAGGAAAAGGCTGCCGAGTTGGAGACAGAGTTCTTGACGAGGACCAGGCTCTCCAATAAGACCGCTGCCCTTCCCTCACAGAAGGACTCATGTAAAAAGCCCTTTTTACCTGAGGAAAGGGGCTGGTTACAAAAACTACCCACATTTTCAGGCCTCCCCAGCTCCCAGCAGAGTCAGCAGACCAAGGGACATGGGCAAGGCCCTTGTAATCTCTCTACCCCAAAGAGGACAGCAGCCCACAGGGGGTCATCTGATCCTGTATGTCCACAGATGGCTAGCCATCACCACAGATTCCTGGGCACTCCAGGTGCTCACAGAGGACTACCTCTACCTGGCTCAAACACCACCTCCTTTCTTCCCGGAAGAGCCCCCCCCCCCCCAGGTCTCCCTTTCACTGGGATCTTCTAATGAAGAAACTCGCAGGCCTTCTCAGACAAGGCGGTGGAACCAGTACCCCAACATCTCAGGGGCAAAGGGTTCTACTCCAGGTATTTCCTTGAGCCAAAAAACAGGGGAGCTTAAGGCCCATCTGGATCTGTGGAACCTGAACAGGTTCCTGGTGAGGGAGAAGTTCAAGATGCTGTCCCTTGGAACATTGCTGCCTTACCTCCAGCTTTGCTCCTTTGGATCTGAAGGATGCCTATACCCACATCCTCGTTCACCCCAGCCACAGGCAGTACCTTCACTTCATGGTAGAGGGTGGCCACTACCAGTACAGAGTACTACCCTCGGCCTCAACCCCTAGGGTCTTCACCAAATACCTGGCAGTAGTGGCCACCTGGCTCAAAAGGAGACCATAGCCATCTGTGGTCC
Organism: Ichthyophis bannanicus; assembly: GCA_033557465.1. NCBI lineage: Eukaryota > Metazoa > Chordata > Amphibia > Gymnophiona > Ichthyophiidae > Ichthyophis > Ichthyophis bannanicus. Next base: position 1,075,337,839 of record CM066032.1, read on the forward strand.
TGCAACATTTGGGGTTCATGATAAACTACCCCAAATCCCATCTCATCCCAACACAATGTCTGGAGTTCAGAGGGGCAAGGCTGGATACTCTTCAAAGGCCTTCCTTCCCCTGGACCAGGCCGACCATCTTGGGGTGCTGCAACATCATCCCTCTGTGTCAGCTCTGCTTCTACTGCGCCTACTCAGGCACATGCTCTCCACAGTCCATGTCACTCCAGATGCCTGTCTGTACATGAGGGCTGCTCAGTGGTGCCTTTGGGACCAATGGACACAGACCATGGGCCATCTACAAGACAGTCTTGGTGACCCATCAGCGGATTCTCTGACTTGGTGGCAAAATCCTCAACACCTTCAGGCAGGGATGCTCTTCCAAATCCCAAGCCCTCTAAGGCTCCTCACAACAAATGCCTCCCTGCTAGTATGGGGGGGCCCACTGCAAAGAACTTTACATCCAGGACAGCTAGTCACAAGCCAAGGGCAACCAGCAGATCAACCTTCTGGAGCTTTGGGCTTTATATTTAACCCTCCGAGCATTTTGCCACCACCTGAGGCACCAGCTGGTGCTGATGCAGACAGAAAATCAAGTGGCAATGTTCTATGTGAACAAGCAGAGGGCACAGGGTCCCACATTGTCTGCCGCGAAGCGGGGACTCTCTGCTCATACGCAGTTAGTCAGAGAATACTCCTAAGGGCAGTATACCTACCAGGCTAATGCTGTGGCGGACAAACTGAGCAGGGTCCTCCAGCTGCACGAGTGGCAGCTGGATCCCAGAGTAGACACCTGGCTCTGGGGGATCCCATGGGTGGACCTCTTTGCCAGCCCAGATAACTGCCAGTTGCCCCGCTTCTGCTCTTGGCAGCCCCACCCCTTTCAGGTGGTGGCAGATGCTTTTCTCATTCCATGGTCGGAAGGTTTCATGTATGCCTTCCCACCCAAGAGGAACACAAGGGGAGCAGGGCCCTCGCAGCAATAGCAGAAACACAAAAGGAGCGAAGTCCAGAAAAAAGGTCTCGGGTGCTAATGTTTATTTGATAAATCCCCTACACGTTTCGGTGGGAAGCCTTCATCGGGGGGTACACATCTACAAACAATAAACAAACACAATAACAAGAAAATACAAGAAAATTAAAAATTGGAAATTAAAAACCATAGTGAGAAACACATCAATGGTGTAATTTAAAAATAAATAAATTATTGTGAAACACAAATTAATAACCAACATTATTCATTAAAAGATAGAACATACATGTAAAAAGTAATGCATCAATATATAAATAAAAACGGAGGCGCCACATAAATAATTAAAAATCAGTGAAAATGACTATTCTTAAACAGTGACAATGTTACAGAGAGGGTTCTTACGTGAAGCACCATATGAGAATGAAGGTCTTGAAAAAGACCCTATTCAAGTAATAACTCAAGGCGATAAACAAATAAAAGAATAAGATCATGGATGCACTTCATGAAGGGTAGAACACACAGAGCCAGAGCAGAGAGGAACCAAAAATATTAAATGAACACTATCAATTTAAGAACCATATAGGAGAACAGGCATTAAAGATGATAATAAAATTAAAAGGAGCGACTTTTAGGGTGGCAACGAAACACACAAATAAATCAAAGGTATCACAGATCAAAGAATATCATTATAAACATATCATAGAGAAAAGAATAACATTGTAACATTACCCAATCAAACGTTGGATTCTAACATGCAGCGTGTAGTGTGAACCGTCATGAAAGGAAGCCGAAATTGAGCATCTCTGAATAAGTAATGTGATTTTCGCGCCCAGAGGCTGTGAGTGACAGATAAACGTGCATGACAAAGACAGCAAATGGCACGAAGGGAAGCAAATGCACTGAAGAAACGATTACAAATCCAAATTGAAGGAACTTATTCTTGGGGACACAGACCCTCACAAGAAATAAAAAAGAAAACGTAGCTGTAGAATACAAATATATGCATTTCATTAAGCGGTGATACGTGAAACACTGAGAGGGAAGGGATAAACTCAATTTTAAAACCTGCTGATATGTTAAAAAATGGGCAAAGGGAATGTAAAATTAATCAAAACACTAAAATTGAGTGACATTTTTATTTACAATTGTCACGCCCATAGCCCCTTACATATGTATGGAGGGGCGTGCTTGTTATATAGAGTTCACCACTTTGGCAATGTTCCAGACTGACTATCTTGCAAAGGATTATGGTAATGGTAGTCCAGTCATGCGGTGCTTGCCTTTGAGGTAAATGAAGACTATGGTAGTTGGCTCGAGTGTTAAGGCATTGACAGAAAATTTATTTATGAGGTAAATCAAAATGCACACAGATTCACTTGGTAACACCTTAGGATGCCTTCTCCAGGATTTATATTCAAAATAACAATACAAGTGAAAGCTTATGCAAGTAGCTTGTAAAGTCCATTAACAACAGAAAGTCTTTCTCTCAGCCACTGCTGACAAACCTGCTCAGCAGTGCTGGTGTAGAGCAAATAAAAAATAAAAGCTTCTTCACAAAACAGCTTTTCTTTTCACATTGAGTAAACTTTTTATATCCAACGTGTACACAGCCTGAGCCATGCTCTGCTTTGATATCAGCTGGCTAACAAGCTTCAATCAACAGCTTTTCTCCTTCTCTGCACAAGTATTTCACTTTCCCCAAAACCTTCTTTCTTTTCACACCAACTTTCTGCTGTGCCAGTTACTAGAATGTTTCCTTTTTATGTTTGATCATACTTTCAGGATTTCTCTGTGCTAGCAACTTTGCATAAATAACAGCCCATGAAAGTATCGTCTTCCTCTGTAATTATATCTTGTTCTTCTATTTGCATAGGTTCTATATCGGGGTCTGGAGCAGAGGGCTTTACTAACTGACCTCAATTAGGACAGGAACTGTTTCTAAGCCCTTTGCAATGCTCTAGGTTAGACAAACGTCCAAAGTTCATACCTGAGTTAAAGCTGGCATTAGGCTGTCCTCTTAGATACTCTGGCCAGTATGCACTTGAGCTTTTATGACCTGTCCTCCAGTCTGTATTCCTGGAACTCAGGGCATCTGCTCCATACCTCTTCCAAAAGGTATTCGTGTTCCTTCTCCCTTCACCTGCTTCAGTCCTCTTACCGACTGCTGCTTTAGGGTTCCTAGCTGAAGTTCTCCAAACCTCTGGATTTTTCCAATCCCTGGAAGCTGGCTTCTCATAGGAATCTCTCCAAGGACACGGATCTCTCTGAGCTCCTCTCTCCTTCTCGCTTCTACTCCTCCTGCTCCTGCTACTCCTTTCTAAATATTCTGTTCTAGTTTTTTTTTTTTTTTTTGGTCTTGAAAGCTAATTTATTGTGACATCTATTTTGCTAGTTCAGTAAAAGGCATCTCAGCCTACAAAAATTCTAGTGGATGTAATTTCCAACCTCACTGCTCTTTTTTTCTTTTTTTTTTTTTTTTTAAATATATTTATTTAAGCTTTTAAGAACTACAAACCAATATAAATCAAAGCAAAACCAGAATACAAACATAAATGAGTCAGATACATATCCAATATAACAAAGCAAACAAAACAAATAAAACAACTAAACCAGCACCTCAAAGCCCCCTCCCACCCCCGGCTCTCTGAGGAACAATGCTGCTTCTCCACCTCCTATGGACCAGCATTTGGAGCTGACTTAAGAGTAAATGCTATCCCACTACCACCTGTTGGTCAATATCCCCTCTTCAAGAAACTAAAGAGCGAGCACAATATTGATCAAGAAGCGCCCACCTGTGCACAGTTAAATCCGCATTGTTCGGGTATTGAAGCTTACTATACAATTTCTCAAGGTTTGCATAATAACATACCAAGTTCCACCAACAATCTGAGTGCAATAATCGGAAGTGTTTCCAATGAGTAAGAATGAGCTTGAGTGCAATGGCTATCATAAAATTAAACAAACGCCTGCTCCTTAGAAAGATCCAAGGACGGTTCAGCAGATCTTAACAGAACCACAGACCTTGAGAAAGTAACAGAAATATCTAAAACGCTCTGTATCCGAGCCCAAACATTTTGCCAAAAACCCTGAAGGAGGGGACAGTCAAAAAACATGTGCCTATATGTGCCTAAATCAAGCAGGCATGACCAGCATCTGCCAGATGACAGCTTGTCCCATTTAGCTAACTTGACAGGAGTGATATAAGCCCTATGCAAAAAGAAGTACATAGATTGAGTAAGTGCTGCTGATCGTGATATCCTCGTAATGGGACCCCACAAGAGTTTCCAAGTATAAGAGGGAGTCTCTACCACTAAATCCTCCTCCCAAGTTTTAGCTAATCCCGTTAAGGCCATTGGGGTAGAATCCCTGATTGCTCTATATATAAAGGACATAACGCCCCTCTGGCTGAAAGACCCCAGAATTATACTAAGGGGAAACCCAACAGAGGCTAGGTTCACTCCCCTCACACCTTTTGCATGTAGACAGTGTTTAAGTTGCAACCATTGAAAGTAGCATGAATAGGGGAGGGCAAACTCCCTATGTAAGGCAGAGAAATCTTTCCATCCTTTCTCATCGAACACCTGTCCCAACACCCAAATTCCACAGCACATCCACCTGCGCCAGGCAAATACTCGATTCCGAATCTTAAACATTGGGTTCCACCACAAAGGGGTTTGCCTGGAGAGGATGTCCCTGCCACCTACAAGTCTACCCAGCTGCAAAAAAGCCGCCTGAGTAGCCAAAATGACCCCTCCCACCGGAGAGCCCCGTGGGAACTGCATACCCAACAAATGTCGCAGGGGATAAGGGGCCACCAACTGTTCCTCCACTACCAGCCAAATTGGCCTTTGGCCAATGCCCTCTGTCTCTGCCCACATGGCCCCTTGCCGTAATAAAAGGGCCTGGTGATAACGTTGAAAATCGGGGAACTGGACACCCCCCTCCTCCTTGGAGGCCTTGAGCTTCTTAGTGGCTATTCTGGGGCGCTTCCCATTCCAGAGAAAATCTAGTAGCTCGCGCTCAAGTTCACCATAAGCGCCTCTAGGAAATTCAAAGGGCAACATTCCCAGCAGGTAATTTATTTTGGGAGTAAGGGACATTTTTATAGTCTCCAACCTACCCCACCAAGAGAGGTGGAGGGGGGACCAAGACAGGGTCCGCTTGCGAATCAGCAATAGGAGGTCCGCCAAGTTTGAGGTAAAAGTATCTTCCCGGGAGGCACAGTATTGGGTACCCAGATATGTAATTTTATCCGTTACCCACCGGAAGGGGAAGTCCGCCATTAAGCGCGAATTGGAAACGTTATTCATTGGAAATGCTACAGATTTAGACCAATTGATTTTATATCCAGAGATCGAGGAGTAACCCTCAATCAGAGATAAAATTGAAGGGACTTCGTCTGGTTGGGTGAATAGCAGGAGATCATCCGCGTAAGCTGAGAGCTTCACCTGCAAGTCTGCCAGTTTAAAGCCAATGATCTTCTCGTGCTGTCTAATAGCTATAGCCAAAGGTTCCAATGCTAAATTAAACAAAAGAGGGGAAAGAGGACAGCCCTGTCTCGTTCCTCTATGCAACGCAAAGGGATTAGAAAGAATGCCATTGGCGAAGATGCGCGCGCTTGTATTCTCGTAAAGAACTTTGACCATTCTAACAAACTCATCCCCTAAGCCAAACCACCGCAATACCTGCAAAAGAAAGGACCACTCCAGCCTGTCAAACGCTTTCTCCGCGTCAAGCGAAAGCCCGATATAAGGTAAAGGACTAATGGAGGCTCTCTCCAGTAGAGTACATAGCAACCGTGCATTATTGGACGTAGCTCTGCCGGGGACAAAGCCACATTGATCCGGGTGGATGAGATCCCCGATGACCTTGGTAAGCCTTTGCGCTAAAATGCGCGCATAAATTTTATAATCTGAATTTAGCAAGGAGATCGGCCTATAATTCGTCACAAGCTCTGGATCCTTGCCAGGCTTCTCCAAAACCACAATTGTAGCTTCTGAAAAATTACCTGTGGAACCCTGCCCCCTTATTAACTCTTGAGTAATAGAGCAGAAGATAAGGAAGTAGATCCTCACAAAATACTTTGTAAAGTTCGGCTGGAAGTCCATCTGGACCAGTGGCTTTGCCCCTGGGCATTCCTCCGATGGCCGCACGTAATTCTTTACTAGAAAATGGGTTTCCCAAGTCTCTCACCTGCTGCACCGACGCGGAGGGGTGAGCAAGGTCTCCCAGAAAAGATGCACAAGCGGTCAGGTCTGGATTACTATCCGAGGAATATAACTTCTCATAGTACTTAGAAAATTCATCCAAGATTTGCTCATTCTTAGTTTGTTGTACTAAATTATCATCCAGCAGAGAGACAATTCTCTTCTTTTCCTGCTTCCCTCTTAAAGCATTAGCCAGGGATTTACTTGCCCTATTCTGTTCAATATGAAACCTAGCAGATTGTTTTAGAAGAACTTGTTCCACCTCCGAAGATACTATCTCATTGTATTGATAGCGTAACCTTTGAAGTCTAAGTAGAATACTAGGATCGGGATGCTTCACCCACAATCTTTCCCCCGCTTTAATCTGCTTTTCAAGGGATAGTAAGCGGGCTTTATTCTTTTTACGTTCCCGGATTGCATAGTTAGTAATTGCGGCCCGAAGGGTGGCTTTAAAAGCCTCCCACCAGGCCCAAATCGTGGTATCACCCACCTTGTTGGAATCAAAATAGGAGCTTATAGCCTCCCGGATTTCTGTTTGAAACAAGGGCACTGCTAACCAAGCCCTATTAAACGACCAAGGTACTGCAGGCCTCTCTATCCCGAATAAGTCAATTTCCAAGGTGACAGCGGCGTGATCTGAAATACAAATACTTTCAATACCCGCGGCACAGCCCGAGGATACCAAGGATTTTGACGCCAGAAAGTAGTCAATGCGCGAGGAGGATTTATGGAAAGGGGAGAAATAAGTAAAATCTTTCCCCGTTGGATGAAGTACTCTCCATACGTCCACCAGCCCAGTATTCTCACATAAAGCTTGAATTGCTAGATTGGCTTTAGAAGGTTTTTCTACTCTCCCAGGATTACGATCGACTAACGGATCCCCCACAACATTAAAGTCTCCACCCACAATAATGGGAGCCAGAGTCTCCGTCTGTAGCCTACCCGAAAGGGAGCGGAAAAAAAGAGGATCATCACAATTAGGACCATACACGTTAGAAATTAACAGAGTTCTTCCCAACCTGGATTAGGGAGTTTGCCCATCTGCCCTCTTCATCATGACATGAACTTTCCACCTTGGCCCCCAACATCTTCCTGATTAACGTAACCACCCCATTTTTCTTATGGAGTGCAGGGGAGGAACCAATCACACAAAATTGTTTATTTTCTAGTTTGCATACCTCCGCAGGCGTAAGGTGTGTTTCCTGCAACAGGATTATATCTGCTTTTTGCCTCCCACAATAGGTCATGATTTTCTGGCGTTTAACCGGGGACTTAATGCCCTTGACATTTAGGGACAATAATTTTAAACTAGTAGCCATTGCATCCTGAAAAGAAAGGTAAGTACAGCTCCCAACACATACCAAGGTCTATTGCACATTAACTTACAACAATATTTCCCCATGTTCCTCAGAGAGCCCATTTGCCAACCCCCCCCCCCCAACCAAACATATGGGTGAGACAGCTTGACCACACAAACATAGCTGAATCGGGACCCCACGAACCCACCAAACATCAGTCTAATACCAAAGACATGAACCATAACATCTCCTAAGCAACCTACACCCACTGCCCACTGAGCCTTAGACCTCCCTCATAGAGGATTATGAAGACATTATGCCCTCCTATTCCAAGTATAGACAATCAAGGCCTGTCATTCTCGCTGGGCTGGACCTGGGCTTCCACCTTGCAGCCCAAGGCCAGGGTTAGAGCAAGAGGAACACCGACCAGCCAGTGTCCCCCCCCGCTCCACCCGAGACCCTAGTAAAAAGTCAGCCACTTTATCAACTAGTTCTGATGCATCATAAGAGCTTCTTGCTCTTCAATATATCTTTTAAGAGCCATCGGGTCCTCAAATGTCCTGGTCGCATTGTTCAGGGTGACTTTAAATCTTGCTGGGTTGAAAAGGCCATATCGGGCCTGTAAATGCTGTAACCGCGGTCTGAGTGCGAGAAATAACTTGCGTTTCTCCACCGTGGGCTTACTGTAATCTGGGAAAAAGAGTATTTTTTGCCCGTCCAGCAACAGGAGCTGCTTTCCTTTGGCCGCTTCCAGGATCTGTACAGCATGCTGATGGCGCAAAACATAGAAAATCAGCGGGTGCGGCCTATTGCTTTGCGCATTAACAAAGGCCGGGGTCCGATGAGCCCGTTCTATTTCCAAGGGCCGGACGAGATCCAGATGTAAAAATTCCGGCAGCCAGGTCTCCAAGTAACGAATCGGGTCTGTCCCTTCCAGTCCTTCCGGGAGCCCGACAATTCGGAGATTATTCTGTCTGGCCCGGTTGTTCATGTCCTCTACGGACCTCTCCAGGTATTCCACTTTCCGGGCCGTCTTTGCAGACTGTAAGGTTCCTTCCTCGCACTTAGTTATCGCCACCTCGGCCTTTTCCAACCGGAGAGATAGCGTTTGCATTTGCGACCGCATCTCCTTCATGTCAGTTTGCATATCAGCCAAAGTATCCCCGTTCAGTTCGACACGCGTTCGAATTGCCCGCACTTCTAGCAGAAGTTCCTGCAAGCCTTCCGACTTGTCGGGCGATGGGGCCTGCTTCTGAGGGGAAAGTGGGTCCGTCTTGGACCCTTTTGAGCCAGATGTTGGAGGGTTGCTGAACTCCAGCCGAGTTTGCTTACTCCCAGCCATTCTTAGATTCACCAAGTCGCAGTATACCTTTGTAATCGAGGGATCTCAACAGAGATATAAGAGAATGGTAGGTGGGGTCCACGAGAGAAAATTCTCAGGCAGCCATGTTGGAGTCTTGCTGGCTCCGCCTCCATTCTGTTCTAGTTTTAAAGTTCCCAGTTTCCAACCCCTCCCTTTCACCCCTCAGGTGCTGGTGGTCAAACTCCCTACTGGCAGCTGAGTAATTAGGAGTGACGCAAGGGTTTCTCAATCTGGGCTTATACTCCTTCACCTCATCTCCACTAGGGACTCTCTGCAGGTCATTGCAGCCTGGAATAACCTGTCTTTTAGGAAAACATGCAGCTTTATTCCTGTGACCTGACAAAACAGGTCCCTTGATTAGGGTAAATTCCCTTCCTTTGTCACTATGCTCTGGGCTCTGATAAGCTTCCTTATCACATACCCCCCTGCTTAAGTTATTACGGGCTGGCTGAAGTTGTGGAGAATCCTCCCTACAGTCCATAATACGTGAGAGGGCATCAGTGTTTTGGTGTAATTTCCCAGCTCGATGCTCTACTTTAAAATTGAATGCCTGTAGGGCCATGTACCAGCGGGTCAACCTTGCATTGTGATTCTTCATTTGTTGTAACCATTTTAAGGGAGCATGGTCAGCAATCAACAGGAACTTCCTTCCTGTTAGATAAAACCGTAACGCTTCCACTGCCCACTTTATAGCCAAGCATTCCTTTTCTATGGTGGAATATTTCTGTTCGGCCGGTGACAATTTTCTGCTAAGATACATCATTGGATGTTCATTCCCCTCATGACTTTGGGATAACATGGCTCCTAACCCTACATCTGATGCGTCAGTCTGCACCAGGAAAGGTTTTCTGAAGTCTACACCACTCAGCACTGGACTGGTGCACAATTTCCCTTTCAATAGTGTAAATGCCTTCTCAGCTTCGGGAGTCCATTGTAGTTGATTTGGGCAATTCTTTCTTAGCATGTTCGTGGATACTGCACTTTCTTCTGCAAACCGTGGTATAAATCTTCGGTAATAACCAATAAGTCCCAAAAAACCTCTTAAATGTTTCTTAGTGGTTGGTGGAGGAAAATTCCTGATACTGTCTGCTTTATTGATCAGGGGTTTAATTTTTCCCTTTCCCACCAGGTGACCTAAGTATTTTACCTCCCTCTTTGCAAAAGCACATTTCTTTGGATTTAAGGTAATCCCAGCTTGCTTCATGGAGGACAGAACAGTCCCGATTCTCACCAGATGTTCCGCCCAATTGTTGCTATGAATAATAACATCATCCATGTACGCAAAGGCATATTCCTGATGGGGGCGAAGTACCTGGTCTACTAACCTCTGGCAGGTAGCTGCTGCCCCATGCAGTCCGAAAGGCATCCTCTTGAATTGAAAAAGTCCCACGGGAGTGCTAAAGGCGGTCTTTGGCCTAGACTCCTTTGTTAAAGGGATTTGCCAATATCCTTTCGTCATATCAAGAGTGGTTAAATATTGGGCCTGTACTAACTGGTCTAAAAGCTCTTCAATCCGTGGCATCGGTTATGCATCAAAAATGGATATTGCATTTACTTGCCGGAAATCGATACAAAATCTTGAAGAGCCATTGGGTTTTGGCACCAAGACTATGGGGCTATTCCAGGGGCTCTTCGATTCCTCTATAACACCCATATCCAACATTTCCTGGACTTGTGCCACTACCTCCTGTTTCTTTGCTTCAGGCAAACGATAAGGCCTCTGCCTAATTAACTTCCCAGGTGGAGTTATAATTCCATGCACCACTAAGTGAGTCTCCCCGGGTACCGGAGTCAACACATCTGGAAATTTTGCCAGTAATCTCGTTAATTCTTCACGCTGTACTAGTGACAGGTCTTCACCTGTTTGCGGCTCTGGGCGTTCTTTGCACTCAGAAACTTGAGGCCCCAAGTCGTCGTCTTCGGGCATTTCCCTTCCACCCTCGCAGGTGGCAGCTAGGCTCTTCACCTTCATGCCATCAGTTGAACCAAAGCCCCTGGTTCTGCGCTCAGAGCTGGATAAAGCTGTGACTTCCTCCAGTGGTGGAAAACCTACTCTCTCACATATTAATTGGGCGATCCGATCTCCTGTTCTTACGGGGTAATCATCTTGTCCAAAGTTAAACAACAGTACTTTGACATTTCCCCTATAATCGGGATCGATAACTCCAGCTCCCACATCTATGAAATACTTCATGGCCAACCCCGATCGCGTGGCTATTCGCCCGTAGCACCCAATGGGTATCTGAACTTGGAGTCCAGTGTCCACAAGGACTTTTCCTTGGCTTGGTATTGTCACATTTTCCACGCTAGGAAAACCAGAAGCGGAGACCAAGGACCAGGCCTACACATGGGTATAATGTTGCAAACAAAGTTTATTGGCGGACCCAGTGTGAGGGTATGTTTGCATGCAGAACATTTGTTGCAGCTAAAATGTCCCTTAACTCCAACACCCAAACTCGAACAAGAAGGCATGTAAGAAGAGACTAGTCTATCAGCCAAATTACATCCCCTATTGTAAGCAATCATGAGATGCTGATTAGAAAAACAGGGGCTGGTTTGCAGAATGTGCCAATGGGCTTTGAGAATCTTCTGTATTTTCCATGCAAGGTGTGAGAACTTAAAAACACCGACAAATTTATCGTGGGAACGTTTGGCTTTAGGTAAAAGCAACTCTTGGCTATTGGAAGAGCAGGCACGTTGAAACCCTCTAGTGATGTGTTCAGAAGGATATCCTCTGGCTTTGAAACGTGCCGCCATGTCATTGGATTTATTTACAAAATCGTCAAAGTCAGTGCACAGCCTGCGAAGATGTAGAAACTGTGAAACTGGTAAATTGTTTTTGATATGGCTGTTATGAAAACTGTCGTACCGCAACAATTTGTTTTTATCTGTAGGTTTACGGTAAATAGTAGTTTTAAAGCTGGACGTGGATTTCTTGATCACAAGGTCTAAATATGGTAAGTCGGTGGTGCTTGATTGCATCTTAAATTTAAGATTGATGTCAAGGGTGTTGAGCCAATCATAAAACTCCCGAAGCTGATCATGAGTGCTCTGCCATAGAACTAAAACGTCATCAATGTATCTTTTCCAAGAAAATATCTGTGAAGAATAGGGGCAATCCGCAAGGTAAGTAGACTCAAATTCGGCCACATACAGATTGGCTATGTCTGGTGCCATGGATGCACCCATGGCCGTGCCTTTAATCTGTTGGTAGAATTTCCCATTAAAAAGAAAATAATTTCGTGTTAAAGCAAATTGTGCCAACTCCATAAGAAAGTGGGTGGGAATGCGAACTGGCAGGGGACGTGCATTCACATATTTGGTAAGAATCACCAAAGCTTCTTTCTGCGGTATATTTGTGTATAGTGATTAAATATCTAATGTTACAAGTATGGTGGAGGAAATATCTATATCTACAGTATCCAAAAAGGTAATTATGTCAGCAGCATCTCTAACGTAAGAGGCAATGCAAGGGATGAAAGGTCGTAGAAACACGTCAATAAACTTGGACAAAGGTTCTAGGACAGAACCTATGCCAGAAACTATGGGACATCCTGGAGGAGCAGTGAGGGACTTGTGAACTTTGGGAATAGTATAGATCGTTGGAACAACTGGATGCTTGACCAACAGAAAGGCGTACTCACGAGGAGTAAGAAAACCTGCCTGCAAACCATACAACAAAAATGAATCAATCTCAATCTTCAGAGAGGGCGTAGGGTCGCAGGGCAAAATTTGATAAAAATCCTTGTCATTTAATTGGTTGGACAACTCTTGAATGTAATATGCGCGATCCAAAATCACAATCCCGCCATCCTTATCGGCCAGTTTTATAATGATATCAGAACGGGCATTGAGGTTAGAGATGGCAACTCTCTCTTGTCGTGTAAGGTTAAAATACTTGCATCCAGACTTCTTTTCCATACTTTCAACATCTCTTAAAACACATTTCGTAAATGTATGAACTAAAGGGTCAACAGGACCAGGGGGAACCCAACGAGATTTCGCTCGCACCACAGAGGAATCTGTGGTAGGGCAGGACTTTTCAGAAAAGAATTTTTTGATTTGTAATTTGCGAAAGAATTTATACAGGTCTACCCGAGTTTGAAACGCATCATAGCGTGCTGTGGGAACAAAGGACAACCCTTTATGTAAGAGGTCAAGTTCTGTTTTGGTAAGAGTAGCATGAGACAAGTTAATGATAGGTAAATCAAATTGTACGGATGTCTGTGTGTCTATGGGGACATCCTGACTTAATACTGCTCGTGAAAGTGATTTTGCGGTGGTCGGGATGAATGGCCTCTGCCCCTCCCTCTCCCTCTGAATTCTAGGTGGGATGGGAATGGTTTCTTGGGTTTGCGTTGCGCTGATTCTTTTTCCCACAGATCTTCGAATAAAACATTTTTGGATGTTCCGGGAGAATTGGGAAGGGGAGTAGAAACAGGGGAGGCAAAACGTTCTTCTGACTCACTACGAATGCGTTTCTTAGTTCTTTCTGTTAGGTCATCATACTTACTGACTGGGGAATCGCGTTTTCTAAAATTGCTAGAGTTATCAAACCTGTGGCTAAAAGGTTCAAGTCTCTTTGAGTGATAGCCATTTTGATTATCACTTCTACGATACTGGTTATGAGAATAATCATATCTCCTAGAGTTATCATTATTACGATTGTTAGAAATATCATCCTTGAAGCTGACTTGGCGTGAACCATTAAAAGCAGCCCTAGGCTTTAACCATAAATATACATTATCATTTTTGTAATCAAGTTCATCCCGTTTATGTTTGTCAAGCTTCATCCTTTTGATCTCTCTACGATATTCTTCCAATTTCTTGTTGTAGTCTCCAAACAATCTTTCAAAATGTCTGTCCTCTGATTTCAAAAGACCCATTTTATTCTCTGCTTCTATGCGGATCTTCTCAGCCTTCTTTTTGGATGTCTCAGCCAGCAGGACCATAAGATCAAGAGAACACTTGTTTAAGATGGCACACCATCTATCCATAAACTGCTTATCATCTCGAAACATATTAGGTTCCCTGGTCATCCTGAGGCCTCTCGGAATCCGTTTGACTCTACAATATTGTAGCATGCTGGCATAATGTAACTCGTAGCGAATGGCGGCTTTCTTGGTGCGGATTAAATCAATCCAACGATCTGCAAGACTTGTATCTTCAGATTCATCTTCCACTAAGGGAGGCTCTTTAAGTAAGTGATTCAGGTGATCCTCAGAATAACTGAAGACGTTGTCCCATTGTGTGTAGGCCATGGAAACTTCAAATAAGAAGTAAAACCAGGAGAAGAATGGGGTATCCGCAAAACCAGGGTAGGAAAACCAGAAGCGGAGACCAAGGGCCAGGCCTACACATGGGTATAATGTTGCAAACAAAGTTTATTGGCGGACCCAGTGTGAGGGTATGTTTGCATTCAGAACATTTGTTGCAGCTAAAATGTCCCTTAACTCCAACACCCAAACTTGGCTGATAGACTAGTCTCTTCTTACATGCCTTCTTGTTCGAGTTTGGGTGTTGGAGTTAAGGGACATTTTAGCTGCAACAAATGTTCTGAATGCAAACATACCCTCACACTGGGTCCGCCAATAAACTTTGTTTGCAACATTATACCCATGTGTAGGCCTGGTCCTTGGTCTCCGCTTCTGGTTTTCCTACCCTGGTTTTGCGGATACCCCATTCTTCTCCTGGTTTTACATTTTCCACGCTACACAGGTCAAACCCAGCAGCTTGAGGGGATGCCCGCTTGGGAGCTTGGGCCTTCTCTGCGACCCTACAAAATTTTAAGGTGAAAATCTGCTTACTGGAAAGCTTGGCTTCCGGGGGTTTCTTAACCACCTTCTCAACTGGCTTCTGAGGATTTTCGAATAAGGGACCGGAGGCCACTACCATCATTCCGTCCCCCTTATTCTTCTGCCCTAGTCCTTCCACTAAACCTTGTTTAAATTGTGGCCAGTCTCTTCCTAAGACTAAATCAAAAGGAAGTTTGGGAACTACTGCTAAAGGGATTTCCTTCTGCACCCCAAAACTCTTAACTAACAGCTTGTATGTGGGATACAATGAGGCAGCTCCATGAATGCATCTAATGCGTATTTTACTCTCAGGGCTTCTATGCTCAAATTTTTCTTGGGCCTCTATTTTCTTCCACAGCCTTCTAGATAGCATACTCTGGTCTGCACCAGAGTCTAAAAGAGCACTTGTGGTAATCCCTTGTACATCAACCAACAAAAGGAAACCACCTTCAGGCTGTTTCAAGCTAGCACCCATTAGATTAGTGCGAGACTGGCATGCCTTGTACAAGTGTCCCCACTTTCCACACTGGAAACACTTTTTCTTATCACATTTCATAACCTGGGTAGGCACAGTATTACTTTCAGAAACAACATCCTTTCCAATCCTCTTTTCTGATACAGCACAGCTTACCTCAGCACCAACTTTCAGAGGGCCACCCGTTCTCTGACCAGCCTGTGCGGCTTCCATAAACCGTTCAGATAAAAGGATTGCCTCTCCCAGGCTTTGGCAATTTTGCTGGATGAGAAAGGTTTGTAAATCTTTAGGGACTGCTGACATAAATTGTTCCAGCATGATAGTGTCCAAAATCATTTCTATATTCTTTCTTTCAGGCGCTAGCCATTTCAGAACTAGTTCTCTGATTCTCTGACTCGGAGCTTTTGGCGTCTTGCCAACTCTCAACACAGTAGCCCTAAACATTCGCCTATACACAGTAACAGTCGGCCCTAGGTGATCTCTTATGGCACTCTTAACAGCTTTATAATTTAAGGCTTGGGCTGCCGGCATGGCTCTATAGGCGGCAAGCACCTCCCCAGTTAATGAAGTTGCCAGCCTTACTGCCCACTGGGTCTCTGGCCAAGCTAGTGCCTGAGCCACTCTTTCGAAAGATTCTAGGAAATCATCTACATTATCTTCAGGTGTGAGCTTCGCAAAACTGAATGCCCCAATACCCTGACAGTCCCACATTGTCCTCATGAGGAGTAACAGGTGCCACTGTTGGTGTTGATTCAGCTCTTCCTTGGCTGTGCAGTGCAATTAATGCCTCAACTAGATCCAGAACTGGCTTCTGTTGCTCCCTCAGGGCGATGATTGCTGCGTCCTGAGCTGCTGTGCGATATCCTGCTGCCTGACGAATTGAGCTGCCATCCAGCTCACCAGTTCCTTGGGATCCATTCTTTAGTATCCTGTAAGAAACAAAAAGCAAAACACACAAAGGGCGGCACCCTACAAACAGGTTTTTTTTTTCAAAATGCCCCTGTATATACACTTTCTTATCCACCACTGGTCATGCCCAGGTACTTTATACCAGTGAGGATTCTGGCTCATACAGGATCTTTTCCCTGGAACTGCTCCTGGATCAGCCTTTTTATTCTTCAGAGAAATTCCTCTTTCAACCTCCTGGCTTGAAAGTTTTTGCAGTTGTAAATCCTTTTTGAATTCCTGGTATCCTTGATATAAAAGTAATCCAAGAACTACGCCACTGTCACGCCCATAGCCCCTTACATATGTATGGAGGGGCGTGCTTGTTATATAGAGTTCATCACTTTGGCAATGTTCCAGACTGACTATCTTGCAAAGGATTATGGTAATTGTAGTCCAGTCATGCGGTGCTTGCCTTTGAGGTAAATGAAGACTATGGTAGTTGGCTCGAGTGTTAAGGCAATGACAGAAAATTTATTTATGAGGTAAATCAAAATGCACACAGATTCACTTGGTAACACCTTAGGATGCCTTCTCCAGGATTTATATTCAAAATAACAATACAACTGAAAGCTTATGCAAGTAGCTTGTAAAGTCCATTAACAACTTAAAGTCTTTCTCTCAGCCACTGCTAACAAACCTGCTCAGCAGTGCTGGTGTAGAGCAAATCAAAAATAAAAGCTTCTTCACAAACAGCTTTTCTTTTCACATTCAGTGAACTTTTTATATCCAACGTGTGCACAGCCTGAGCCATGCTCTGCTTTTATATCAGCTGGCTAACAAGCTTCAATCAACAGCTTTTCTCCTTCTCTGCACAAGTATTTCACTTTCCCCAAAAACTTCTTTTTTTTCACACCAACTTTCTGCTGTGCCAGTTACTAGAACGTTTCCTTTTTATGTTTGATCATACTTTCAGGATTTCTCTGTGCTAGCTACTTTGCATAAAGAACAGTCCATGAAAGTATCGTCTTCCTCTGTAATTATATCTTGTTCTTCTATTTGCATAGGTTCTATATCGGGGTCTGGAGCAGAGGGCTTTACTAACTGACCTCCATTAGGACAGGAACTGTTTCTAAGCCCTTTGCAATGCTCTAGGTTAGACAAACGTCCAAAGTTCATACCTGAGTTAAAGCTGGCATTAGGCTGTCCTCTTAGATACTCTGGCCAGTATGCACTTGAGCTTTTGTGACCTGTCCTCCAGTCTGAATTCCTGGACCTCAGGGCATCTGCTCCATACCTCTTCCAAAAGGTATTCGTGTTCCTTCTCCCTTCAGCTGCTTTCGTCCTCTTACCGGCTGCTGCTTTAGGGTTCCTAGCTGAAGTTCTCCAAACCTCTGGATTTCTCCAATCTCTGGAAGCTGGCTTCTCATAGGAATCTCTCCAAGAACACAGATCTCTCTGAGCTCCTCTCTCCTTCTCGCTCCTACTCCTCCTGCTCCTGCTACTCCTTTCTGAATATTCTGTTCTTGTTTTAAAGTTCCCAGTTTCCAACCCCTCCCTTTCACCCCTCAGGTGTTGGTGGTCAAACTCCCTCCTGGCAGCTGAGTAATTAGGAGTGACGCAAGGGTTTCTCAATCTGGGCTTATACTCCTTCACCTCATCTCCACTAGGGGCTCTCTGCAGGTCATTGCAGCCTGGAATAATCTGTCTTTTAGGAAAACATGCAGTTTTATTCCTGTGACCTGACAAAACAGGTCCCTTGATTAGGGTAAATTCCCTTCCTTTGTCACTATTCTCTGGGCTCTGATAAGCTTCCTTATCACACAATTCATTTTTATTTTTAATACAGTATTCAATTGTTCAATTTTAGCTGTTTTTATTTATTTCCCGTGCACAGGCACTTTCAGTACCTCGATGTTTTTCTTTATCATTTGATCACATTTGACTATGAAGTGTCGTCAGTTTTATGTTTTTTAAATTCCGATTGTTTTTCACTGCAATGTCACTCAATTTTAGTGTTTTGATTAATTTTACATTCCCTTTGCCCATTTTTTAACATATCAGCAGGTTTTAAAATTGAGTTTTTTCCCTTCACTCTGTGTTTCACGTATCACCACTTAATGAAACACATACATTTGTACTATTTATATTCTACAGCTACGTTTTATTTTCTATTTCTTGTAAGGGTCTGTGTCCCCAAGAATAAGTTCCTTCAATTTGGATTTGTAATCGTTTCTTCAGTGCAACATTTGCTTCCCTTCATGCCATTTGCTCTCTTTGTCATGCGCATTCATCTGTCACTCACTGCCTCTTGGCGCGAAAATCACATTACTTATTCAGAGACGCTCACTTTCGGCTTCCTTTCATGATGGTTCACACTACATGCAGCATGTTAGAATCCAATGTTTGATTGGGTAATTTTACAATGTTATTAATTTCTCTATGATATGTTTATAATGATATTCTTTCCTCTGTGATACCTTTGATTTATTTATGTGTTTCGTTGCCACCCTAAAAGTCGCTGCTTTTATTTTTATTTTTATCTTTAATGCCTGTTCTCCTACATGGTTCTTAAATTGATAGTGTTCATTTAATATTTTTGGTTCCTCTCCTCTGGCTCTGTGTTCTACCCTTCATGAAGTGCATCCATGATCTTATTCTTTTACTTGTTTTTTATAGCCTTGAGTTATTATTTGAATAGGGTCTTTTTCAAGACCTTCATTCTCATATGGTGCTTCACCCTCTGTGTAACATTTCTCACTGTTTAAGAATAGTCATTTTCACTTTTAATTATTTATTTGACGCCTCCATTTTTATTTATATGTTGATGCACTACTTTTTACATGTATGTTCTATCTTTTAATGAATAATGTTGGTTATTAATTTGTGTTTCACAATAATTTATTTATTTTAAATTACACCATTGATGTGTTTTGTACTATGGTTTTTAATTTCTAATTTTTAATTTTCTTGTATTTTCTTTTTATTGTGTGTGTTTATTGTTTGTAGATGCGTACCCCCCCGATGAAGGCTTCCCGCCGAAACGTGTAGTGGAGTCATCAAATAAATATTTACACCTGAGACCTTTTTCTGGCCTTTGCCCCTTTTGTTTCTGCCTTCCCTCCCAAGCCAGTAATTGCCAAAACTCTTCAAGGCTGTTCGCAACAAGGTGTTGCTGATTCTGGTTGCTCCACAGTGACCCAGGCAGCTGTGGTTCCTGCTACTCCTCCATTTGTCAGTGGAGTCTCTGATCACCCTGGGGAGCTCCCAGGGGCTCTTGTCTCAAGAGGAGGGCTCTCTCCTGCACCCCATCCTGGTGTCCCTATCACTGGCAGCATTGCTGCTGAAAAGCTGACCTTAGTCTCTTTCAACTTCTCAGGAGAAGTGGAGGAGATTCTGCTGGCCTCTCAAGACCTCCACGAGGAAGGCTTACACCTTCAAATGGTGAAGGTTCTCAGTCTGGTGCGTGGAGCAACAGGTGAACCCGTTCTCCTGCCTAGTGCAGCTGGTGCTGCAGCACCACCTTAATCTCTCACAATCCGGGCTCAAATCAAACTCAGAGTGCACCTCAGTATCCTGGCGATGCATCACCACCCTGTTGAAGGCAAGCCCCTCTCTGTTCAGTCTCTGATGACCCGCTTCTTAAGAGGACTCCTGCTGTCCAACCTCCTCCCCCCCCCCCATCCGCTCTCCAGTGACAGAATAGGACCTCAACATAGTGTTGGTGTAGCTCACTCGCCTACCAATTGAACCTCTAGCTACCTGTCATCTGAGATACCTCTCGTGGAAGGTTGTGTTCTGGTGGCATTCACCTCTGCTCGCAGGGTCAGCAAGCTCCAGCCCTAGTGACAGAGACACCACATAGAATCTGGTATAAGAACAGGGTCATGCTATGCACACCACAAATTCCTTACAAAGGTGGTATCTCCCTTACACGTCAACCAGGAGATGGTGCTACCCACCTTCTTCCCAAGGTCTCACTCCAGCAGGGCAGAGACCGTCCTTCACACCTTGGACTGTAAGAGGGCCCTGTCTGTCTACATTCAGTGTACCCAGGGCCACCAGAAAGCTGCTCAGCCGTGGTTTCCTATTACCCCAGTTAGCTGGGGGAAGGTGTGACCAAGCGGACACTGTCCACATGGGTGGCAGACTGCATCGCGCTCGCCTGTGAGCAGGCTAGCCTCATGCTGGATGGCTGGGTTACGGCAAGCAGTGTCAAAGCCATGGCGGCCTCTGTGACAAACCTGTGCTCTGTCCTGGTGATGGACATCTGCCAGGCCACCACCTGGTCTTCACTTCATACCTTCGCAGCTCACTACTGCCTGGAGTGGGCATTCCAACTGGACAGTGCCTTCAGCCAGACCCATGCTCTGTAATCTTTTTGGGGTCTAGGCAACTCCTACCCTCTGATTCTTCTGTGTTCACACTATCAGAGTGCTGGTTCCCATCAGACACATGGCTTCTACTGTAGACTGTACCTGCAGACTCAATTGCTGCTGCTGCTGCTCACGGCTCCCCTTGAGGGCAACCATATTTTTCTCTACGGACTTGTGGTAGCCTGTAGCTAGGGAGTCCCATATGTGAGGATTGACTTCCTGCTTGTTCCTGGAGAAGCGTAGTTACTCACCTGTAACAGGGGTTCTCAAGGGACAGCAGGAATCAGCCCTCATAACCCTCCCTCCTCCCCTTGGAGTTGCTTCTTTACCTTTTATCTTTTTTTGCCGTCTTTGAGTTATGTCATCTGACTAAGCAAGATGACACCCTTAGGCAGGAAGGGCCCCACGCATGCGTGGTGGCATCTCCCAGAGGCTTTCTTTGAAAGCTGGGAAGATGCTTCTGCGAGGGCTCCAGCAGGTCTGATGTCACCCATATGTGAGAATTGACTGGAGAACACCTGCTACACCTGAACCTACTGCTGTATTCTAATGAGTGATTGGCAAATGTTTCTGAAGTCATCACCCCCATCCTGGACTATGCAGACATAATATACCAGAGACTCCCTAAAGCTACCTTACTACCCTTACAGCTTGCCCAAAACTCTGCAGTCAGAATAATGACAGGCACAGGCCCATGAGAGCACATCACCTCTATTCTGAAACATCTACACTGGCTGCCCATCCACATGAGGATAAAATATAAAGTTGCGCTAACCATATTCAAGGCCATCCACCACCTCTCAGCAGACATCCTTCACCCCCTTTAACAACCACTCATCAAGAGATCAACACTGTCCACCAACCACAAATTCCTCTCAATTCCAGCTTCTTTCACCCACTCCAACCATACCACTACTAATGGAGTCTTTTACTATTATTACCCATTCATTTGGAACTCCCTCACTCCAGAAATATGGGCCCTCACAGACCTAGCAAATTCCAGCACAAGCTAAAAACCTCTTTTTGGAACACTTGGGCACAGACTCTTAGCTACCCTCCCATCACATAATCATATGATTCTCTCGCAGCACCAGTTCAGCTTTATGTAAAAGTTATGTTGCACTCAGTTAAGTTATTTATTGTTCCCTATGTTCGATGTAAAGTTACCTGTTCGTTTTTTCCATGTAAACTGCTGTGACTGGTGGATATAATGGTATAAAAAGTTGCAAAATAAAATAAATTAATCTTACCAAGATTGAAGAGACTAACTTTAGTAAATGTTAGCATGGACTTTACACACGTACACATGTATTTGTGCATGTAAAGTACAAGCATAAATGGTGACTCTTTCTCTTCTCGGCCCAAATTTCATCCCTGTAAATGCCTACTATACACGTACAGTGGTGTATTGTATATACTGGCTTGCACTGTATGAACTTTTAGGCCTGACCTAATTTTATAAAAGCTCATTTATACACGTGCAAAAAATGGTTTATAAAATTACCCAAACTCAAAAAGCAATATAGCTAAAAGTTATTGAGCCTAAATATATTATATTCATCCAATAAAAAAACATAATGGAATAAAATTACCCTCGGTGTATATAAGGGGACAACTTCCATCTAAACTTGGGGAGTTTACAGTCCTAAATTTGGGAGTCTAGTAAACTTTTGAGCATAAATTAGGAACTTTGTCCTGGTAAATTTTTGAAAATGCTAATTGAGGAGTACAAGAGGTCATTTCTTCAGGGGGCACATACTTTTAAGTGCCAATTACGCATGTAAGTGGGGGTTTTTTTTATTCATTAACTGGCATATGAGGCCACATAGGCACGTTAATGACCTCTTATAAAATACCAAGCAGCGTAAATGTGCATGCATTACTTGGGAGTATGTACTCGGGTGATGTTTTGGCAGAATGTAGGCATAGCATACAAGCACAGAGGGGAACCACCCTACTTGCAATCCTAACGGGCACAAGAATGAGCAGGTCACTCACAAATTGAACAGAAGAGAGCTTTATTGATACCCAAAAAGGTCACCCTACACGTGTTTCGGCAAATTGTCTTCTTCAGGGGGTGGCAACCCTCTAAAAACACAAATTTGTAAAAACATAAACAGACATAATGGTCATTAAACTCCATTTCTGCCACTTGCACTAGTATTTCATAAAAAGTAGACGTCTACTTTGAGAGCTAGGAGGGTAATTTTATAAAGCATGAAAGTTAGGAGTCTAGACCTCTTGAAAATTGACCCCTCTGTTTACACACAGTATGCACAGCTCTTAATCAGCAAGGATTACTTAAAGACCTCTATGATAATGAATCTCATGGACAATGGTTAAGGAAATTCCTTTGACCACGTTCAAATACTCTTGGAAATCCTGGTTCTCTACAGCTTTTACTGAACTTTTTCAGACAACATTCATTGCCTCCTGTATCATATGTTTTGAGCACAGCTCCTGTCTTCTCACTGTACAGCATCATGGAGGAGTGGCCTAGTGGTTGGGGCAAGGTACTTCAGGCCAGAAGGTCAGGGGTTCAAATCCCACTAGAGGACAGCAACCTTGGGCCAGAAGGATTGGGGTTTCTAGTCCCACAGGAGCTCCTTGTGGTCTTGGGCAAGCCACTTAACCCTCCATAGCCCATGTTCCCTGTAAAATAGCTATCTCCAAGTTATAATTCCCTGTTCAATGTAAACTGCACTGATGCAGAATAGCACAGTATTTAAGAGAATGTAAATAAATAATGCTGACACTTGGTTACACCAACTGGACAAGTCAGTCTACTCCTCTTCACTCTCAAAGTTACAGGAGACCTTCTGGACATTTCCCATTTTGTTTGGAATATTGCATATCTAGAAAAATCTAAGTAGTTTACATATTAAAAAAATAGGAGTTTTGTAAACGTTTACAAAACACACAAAGGTAGGGGTAAAGAATGACAAGTTAGGGAATTAAGCAGAGGCTATATAGTACAATTTAGATTCATTAAATGAGAGACACAAATGGGAAAAGAGAACAAGCAAAGCCTGAGTTGTCACAATATGCTGTGAATGCAGATGGAGTCATCAGCAGAGCTAGAAATGGGCATCAGGTTAATAATGCTGAGTGAAGGCTTGATTAAAATAGGCTTTCAAGGAAGATTTAAACTTCTTGAATGAAGTTTTGAGACTTAAGTCTAGGGGCAAACCATTCAAAGGGAAGGAGCAAATACACTGAAGCAACAGCTTCTTTTACAGTCAAGGCTAATTTTTAAGACTGGAGAGAATTTTTAACAGACTGCCAAGATGAACAGAGTGTTCACCGTGGTACATGTGAAATAAGCAGAATAGATAGGATGGAAGGTAAGCCAGTATAGAAAACTTGATGTGAATGGTGACAATCTTAAATGGAACCCTGTAAGTAATAGGGAGCCAGTGTTCTTCATGCAGAAGGAATTCTGGCCATTAAGGTAGTTACACAGCTTAGACAAGGACTGTGCCTTGGTTATGGGCACTCAGCTTGAGCCTGATACATGCTAGGAAATCCAAGGTGCCAGACAAATTTGGCAGACAAATGCCAATACTTTAAGGAAGCACAACCCGTACTGAAGGATCTAGGGGGTATGTTTACTAAACGGTCCTAATGTTCCCAGCGCTAGTTGCAGTGATAACATGAGGAATGCCATATAAGGTGGTGGGCATTCTGGCGTAAAGGAAGCAATGGCGGGGTATCACGCGATAGAGGGCACCCTGGCCAACATCGCGCGATAGACACACCGTGGCACGTCATCGCACAGTAACCCTAAGTTCGCGCGCTGAGCTGTGATTAAAGGACTAGAGGAGTAGCACACTGGTTAATACAATGACTGCTGATACAGCAGTCATGAGTTTGATTCCACAGTGGTGATATGTGATTAGGCTGTCTGAGCCAATCCCTTTTCCTGCCTGAACAGTCACACATCTCAACAGTCTGCAGTGTCCCCCAAAAAACACTCATCCCTGTGCCTTAACCTAAAGCACCTTTTATGGCGCACCATAAGGCACATCATTAAGTGCCACGGCAATCAAGGCGGGTTAGAATGTGACCCAGAGGGCGGCACGAACGGGTGGTACCCTCCAAGGCATCACATAAGGCGCCCCAGAAGCTGTCCGAACCCAAGTTGTTGCAAAAGATGCCCCAAGGATGTTAAGGTGACCAAAGAAATGTTGGCCAAGGGCAGTAAGGTGCACCAACCTCAAGCATGAAATGAATGGGTCAAACACAGATGTAACCCTAATACTGCATAGAGCAGTAACAAAAGCCAATAAAGAAGTGATGTAAGGAAGTAGATGTCTGAGGTGATGGACCTGCCATATCTGCGAGCAGCCCATGTGGCAGCTGGTAAAGTGGACAAATATATCGGGGGCAGCTGTACCGATGCACAGGGTGATGGTACTGTAAAGTGCAACAATGACAGTATGTGGCAGAGGACGGTAATACGTGTCCAGCAGAGGAACCAGAGGTGGCAGGAGAAGTGCAATGACAGGAGGACAGAGGAGTAATAGTGCCATGCAGAACAGACACAGGAGAGGCAAGAATGAAGAGCCATGATGCAGAAAAGGGTGCCAGTGCAGTACATGGGGTAGCAGCCTGCACAGTAGGGCAGGACACCACAGAGCTTGTAGACACAGATAGACTGACAGAAGGATGTTTGGCAACAGTGATGAGGGTATAATGTGCCAGCAGCACAGATAGGACTGTAACAGGAATGCAAAATACGTGTGGATGAGAGCAGGGGCGGCCCAAGGGGGGTGCGGGGCCATGTGCGGAGACTTGGTGTGGGGCCTCATTTGCATAAGGGGCCTCATTTGCATAAATATTTGCATAATGTTACCATATACTAACTTTTAGTAAACATGCCTCTTAATGAGTGTATGGATAAAGAAAGACTAAAAGATTTCTACATTACTATAATCCAGTGCCAACCACCAGACACATTAGGAACTACTACAAACACTGCCCATTTAGAACCCATAGCAAACCCACCGTATCCTAACAGCACTACCAGGACTCACAAAGCACCATACCCTACCTATCAAAAGGAAACATGCAAATATTAAACCAATACATTTCAGAGAACAACTATACATGACCTACTGGGGAAAGAGAACAAGTGGCAATGTCAAATAGGAATTACATAAACAGAATACCTCAGCTCAGTTACACATGCAGAACATAGACCATCACCAAACAAGGAATCACAATTTAGAAACAGGAAGACAATAATTAAAATGGGAATCCCAAAAGCCAAACTTGGAATGTATAACACTGTAGAAATAAAACTATACATTAATTTGCTCTTGTACTAAACAAAGCGCAGACGTTAATGATGCACATTTACCAGAGCTGACATATTCCAATTAATAAATTCAAAATAAAGAGATATTTTTCTACCTTTTTGTACATTTTTTTTCAGCTGCAATTGCTCCAGCCACTTTCTTCTGGTTTCTTCTTGTCTTCTGCTAACTCTCCATCGTCTGCTGTCCATTTGTCCTTTCTTCTCTCTTCTAGTTTTTTTTCCATTCTCTCTCTACATCTGCTTTAACATACTAATCTTTCTCCTTTTGCTCTTTCCTCATTCCTATTTCATCCACTCAAATTTTACCCCTCCATCCTCAATCCCCACTTACTCTCCCAATACCCGGCCAATTGTAGATGTTTTATCCCTCCCACACAAAATATTTTTCCCCTCTCCATTTTACTCTCCCAGCCCCATCCCATTCTAATCCTCCCCCAACATCAGCTCCCTTCTAGTTCCAACCTCATCCAGCATCCATTCCCTTCTAGCCCCCCATCAGCCCATTTCCAGTCCTAGCCCCCCATCAGCCCATTTCCAGTCCTAGCAATCCCCCAAACCAATACCAGTCCTAGCCCCCCCCCATCAACGCACTTCCAGTCCTAACCCCCCATCACCCCATTTTCAGTTTAAGCCCCCCCTATAACCCATTACCAGTCCTAACCCCCCCATCAACCCATTTCCAGTCAGCCCCCCATAGCCCATTGCCAGTCCTAACCCCCCCATCAGCCCACAGCCCATTACCAGTCCTAACCCCATCAGCCCACCTCAAGTCCTAACCCCTCCCCATCAGCCCATTTCCTGTCCTAGCCCCCCCATAGCCCATTATAAGTCCTAACCCCCCCATAGCCCATTACCAGACAGCCCCCATCAGCCAACAGCCCATTACCAGTCTTACCCCCCCCATAGCCCATTACCAGTTCTAACCCCCCCAACAGCCCACAGCCCATTACCAGTCCTAACCCCAACAGCCCACCTCCAGTCTTAACCCCCCCATCAGCCCATTTCCAGTCCTAGCCCCCCATAGCCCATTACCAGTCCTAACCCCCCCAACAGCCCACAGCCCATTACCAGTCCTAACCCCATCAGCCCACCTCCAGTCTTAATCCCCCCAGCCCATTTCCAGTCCTAGCAATCCCCCCAGCCCATTTCCAGTCCTAGCAACCCCCCCAGCCCATTTCCAGTCCTAGCCCCCCATAGCCCACTCCCAGTCCTAATCCCACCAGCCCATTTCCAGACCTAATCCCCCATCACCCAATTTTCAGTTTAAGCCCCCCCCCATACCCCATTACCAGTCCTAACCCCCCATCAACCCACTTCCAGTCCTAATCCCATCAGCCCATTTACACACTTAGCTCCCCCATCGCCCATCACCACTCCTAACCCCCCAGCCCATCACCACTCCTAACCCCCCCCCCCAGCCCAGCCCAGCGAAAACTTTTGAAAAAAAAAGCTGTCTGCTGCCGCTGCCGGGGCCGCGGCGGCAGAATCGAGTGTGCCGCGGGGCCCCCCCTGCCCAGCAGAGCCTGCCCTCCCCTGTGTCACCTCTCTCTTTGCAGCTGCAGTCACACGTGCCGGCTTTCAGAGCGCGAAGGAACTAGTTTCCCTTTCGCGGCTCTGTTAAGCCCGCGGGGGCTGATGGGAACTTCCCATCAGCCCCCGCGGGCTTAACAGAGCAGCGAGGGAGAAACTCCCCTCGCGCTCTGAAAGCCGGCGTGTGTGACTGCAGCTGTAAAGAGAGAGGTGATACAGGGGAGGGCAGGCTCTGCTGGGCAGGGGGGGCCCCGCGGCACACTCGATTCTGCCGCGGCGGCCCCGGCAGCGGCAGCAGACAGCTTTTTTTTTTTTTTTTTAAATTTTACTTTTAGATCAGAATGTTTTTTGTGCGGGGCCCCCTGAAACGTGGGGCCCTGTGCAACAAACATTCTCGCTCAATGGACGGGCCGGTCTTGGATGAGAGGCACAAAATAATTTAGAACAGAGAGGAGTGAAACCCTTGACCAGTAGCACAAATGGCAATGCACAAACCAGTAGGCCACAACACCAATATGAGTGTCACAGCAAAGGCTGCATACAAGAACACTGGAGGGCACCACACCAAAACACAGCTGGCTGCCAGGATAGGGCAACCCCAACAGTAACGAAGATGCAATGCACATGCAGAACCAGTGTGTACAGCTCATATCACAGTCAGTAATTTGGATGACAGCCACATATAAACACATACACGTACACACACACACAATGAAATGTTATGCAGTGGACACAGCATGCAAAAGAGTGAAGAACCTAAACCCAATGGGTGGCAGGGGATGCTCTGTGGAGCAGGGCAAAATGGGGGACAGAACGGAAAAGGAGCATGTGAGACATGAACCTACAAACAGACATGAACCAGATCAGATCAATAACAGCAATGCCAATCCCCCAAGCCGACATGGACAGTACAAAGAAAGAGCCATATGTAACAGCTAATATGCGACGGATAGGCTGCATTGAGGGCATACTGTGGTGTAAAGCGAAGAGATGGAAGGGTGTGTGGAGAGGTGACTAATCGTCAGGCAGCTCCTGGTCAGGTTAGCACAAAACAAGGACAAAAAGAAGGAACATGTGGGACTTGAACCTGCAACCTATGATGCACCAACACATGTCTGCAAACACTATCCCAAACAACCACAGCAAGCCCAACCCAAATATGTCCCCTCAAAGGGAATGTCAGTATGGAAACCCTTATCACCCTGTGATGTGTCAGACGGCTGCCACATAGCCAGCTGCCACCATACAAGGATGTGAGCACAGGTGGGCCATGTACATTACCAGAACATAACGAAAGACATGTATCAGTGTGGTCAAGCAGCATGTAGGGATTAGGGATATGTTCCTGATTCATACCACTTGATGGCCTTTGTAAATGTCTGCTCTAATAAAAATATATGTCAACCAGGCTGCTATATGGTGGGCAGAAAGAAAGCAGGCCAGCATAAGAAGAAACCATATAAGAAAAAAACAATTCTCAGCAATGCATATTCCTGAGCTGGAGGGTCCAGGAATAGTCATGCAGGGTCTTGTACAAAGCACGTACACAGGAAACCACAAACTGACATGGACAAAGTATATGCTGAGCCCATCAGCCCTGAAGAAAGCAGGTGATTGACAGTTGGTAGGTATAGTGCAAGAGCAGACAAGAGAAGGAACCTGAATGGGTATTAAACAGGAACAAGGGGGGATAGAAAGGAAATAACAGGAAACAGATGGTAAGAAAAGATAGGATACAAGGAGAAATAGATTTGGAAGCTGTGCACATACACGGAAGTAAGAAAATGTATATAATGTGGTAAGGAGGGTGCAGCACAGCCCTGGGAAACAAAGAAAAAAAACTTTTTCTTCCATAAGGGGGATGGGCTCACCTAAGCACATGTTCCAAAATGAAAGCAGTGGAAAAACCCACACTTGCAAAGCTAGGCTGAGGCCACACCCAGACTCCAGGGCAACTATAGGAAGTGATAGGAGACACCTGTGGGTGGGGCCAGGAGAGAGAGCACGCTTGCAAACATTTAAGCACAGGCAAACAGAGAGAGAGGAGGAAGCATCAGCAAGACCGGCAGGAGAGAAGCAAGACATGGGAACAGCTTGAAAGACGGCAGTTGGGAAAGAGCCAGAATCCAGGCTAATTGCACTCCTTCCAGGAGAGAGGAAGCAAGAAGGCTAGCTGTGAGGAAGCTGGAGCAGGAAGTCTCAGCTCCTTCTGAAGAGGAACAAGTCTTCAGGCTTGGAGGGCCTAGAAGGGCTAGAGACGAACACTGCAGTGATCCCCCAGGCAGCTCTGATTCAGAGGACGCTACTCCTAGGAGATGCCCTTGCTGTAAAAGGTCTACAGTCAAGCTCACAGGTAGGAGGGGAAAGTTTGAGGGAGTTAATGTGTGTGACTCTGACTCAGAAATAAGTATACCCGATTCTGAGGAAGAAGCTGTACCTTATGGGACGCATGCCAGGAAGAATGCTTTTACAGATAAGGTAAAGCAAACAAAGCCTTTAAATGTTTTACTAAAGGGAAAGAAGTCTGAGAACACTAATATAATCCCGGGGAGAAGAAGGGAAGTTCAGTGGGAAAGACTGTTCAAGCTTCTAAAGGAAGTAAAACTTGAAATCCCTGAAACTGTCCAAGCCCCACAGTCATGTAATGCAGAGGAAGACATGGAGGTGGAATTCTGTGGAGAGGAACCTGACTCCACAGACTCCCAAATGGAATGTTCTTTGTGCATAATCTCTGACTGAGAAAAGCTAAGGGTTTAATAGGAAGGAAACCCAGGAAACAGTTATTCTGATTATTGTAGCTAAGAAGCTTTAGAGAGAGAAGGAAATCTCATGGTTAAAGCTACAAGAACACTTGTGCTGAGTAAAAGTTTAAACACAGCAGTTTTAGTTTCTGTGCTGACAAGCAGAGAAGTGTTTTAAAGGTAAAACCTGAAGCAGCTAAGGGAACCTAAAAGGTTTGCTGGACTCTGCTGTTAAATACTAGTTCAATTATGTTTGTTTCTGGAAGAAGAAATTCTTTTGTTAAAGAGCTGGAAGAAACTGCTCATTGATAACACTGCTGAAATACACTTTTTGTAAAGAAAGTTTATTGGGAGAAAACATCCTTTTTTCTGTTGTGGTTGGAGCCTTCTACAAAGGTCTGTTTGCAAAGCTGAAATTTAAAACGAAAAATTTAATAAATTTTCCTGTGTTGGCCAAAAATACCACTTGGACTGCTTTTTGCACGCAACTACACATTCAGAGGTCTTAGCCCTGAAGCTTAAGCAACATACAAGATACAAGATGGCACGCCGCTTTCACTAGGCAACCGCCTAGTGGGGGCGCCGTCGCCACAATAAGTAACAAGAATATTGTACCAAAGGGGAGGAGAAATTCTGGAGGTGCCTAGTGCCCAATAGAAGCACTCCTCTCCATTGCCTGTATTGTCCATCGGTTGCCTAATAAACAGAGATTCTAATAGCACCTGTGCTGACTTTGGATCTGGACATTATAGGAAATTAGTGATAATTAGTGATTGGTCTTTTTGTGGGTAACAGGGCCTCACAAATTGGTGCCGAAAACCCGGGATCACACCCTTATTTTGGGGTACGGGTGGGTCTTTATGACCGAGATACAAATTTAAAGAATTGGATTCCCCTCAAGAGAAGAGGGAGATAGGTCCCTGGTGTAAAGTAGAAACCGGATGAAAAGAAGTCAGTGACGGATTCCCTAGGAAGACGGCGGCTGTGTAAACGGAGTCGTGAGTATAAATATTATTAACCCAGCTTGGTAAGTATAGTTTTAAGTTTTCATTTTGTCTTATAAGTAATGTGAAAGTAGACTCTAATACCATATCCAGGACTGAACGGAAACTGCTTGAGACTGTACATGTCGCTTGACACGAAGCGTATGTGTGTTCTTGCTCACGTTTCCATACCCCCGCGAGGGGATTGGCTGGGCTTGAACGAAGTGAATTTTTGTCTGAAAGGTATCCTGGACATTTCGTGTACTTACCTTCCTCTGAAGATAAAGGGGTTGGATATTGTGATCCTTAAACAAAAGGTTGCACGTAGGAATAATGTCTCTGTTTAAAAGAAAGAAGAGAGATGATAATCAGGTGATACTGGTACATCAGGTTTCCCCAGTGACTCCGGTTGAACGAATGATGAGAGATAATCCCTTATTAGGAAAGGAGATACTGAAAGTTTGTCTTAAATGGGCAAAATGGAGCGCTGCTCCTGGGACTCTTCTCGGCTGGCCACCGGAGGGGTCTTTCGAAGGTCGTTCTTTAGTAAAAATTAGGGATTATGTTTTATTTCATAAGACTGGGGCCAGTCAGCTAAAACACCTAAGATATATTTCCATGTGGATGAAGCAGGTAGATCCAACTACCCTTAGCATTGAAGACCCCCCCCCCCCCTTATTGGACAACAGAGAGTCGTACAATGGCAGCTATAGGCTACTCGGACCCCTCAGTAAAACTAGACCCCAAGGAGGAAGAATCAGGTAAAAAATCTAAAGATTTAAAAACAGCAGAAAAACAAAAGGAAAGAGTTAGATACTGGGATGATGTAAAAGCACCACCTCCTATTGAGACTCCCTCATATAACCCACTATATCCGCACAGGGAACTGGAAGACGTAGTTCAGGGTAAGGGGATCCAATCATATAGAAGATCCCGGTCCGCGTCTCCTTCTCGAGAGCGGCATACGGGATGGGTCCAGGTAGCGTGAAAATTACATTTGACCCCTGATACAAGTCCCGAATTCTTAACTCAGGAAAGGTGCGAACAATCTTTACTGGGGGCCGAAGAGCCTAATAAATCCACAAAACATTCTACTCCCCATAATTATGATTCTTTCAATCACGATACTTTATCCGAAATGGCAACAGAAAGACTCCCCAATAGAATTGATTTAAGACGGGGCTGGGATACGAATTATTTATCTAAATCTATATGTGGCAGCCCTCGGGATCTTTTAATGCCCGTACAGGCTCCAATGGGAAAAGCTCAGACAGAAAAGACTCCCGCAGATTTTATATTTAATGAAGAGGGAGGGAAAGGTTTCTATGTGTATAATTGGAGTGCAAATTTACATGGTTGGACTACTGCTTGTGCCCCACAAATAAGAATTTGGCCAGAACAAGGGTCATTAAATACCAGAGATTTAAATTTAGCTCGTAGATGTATACGTGGAGGGGAGGGGGACACACAATGGGATTACAAATATATGGAAGCAGGCTTACGGGTATGGGAGAAGTATGAGGGACAGGAACCCAATGTACTGAAGTCAGAGCGAAATTTGGCTTTTCCTGTTAGATATAATCAACAGGGACAGGTATACATTCCCTGGAGCTTTACAGATATGACTAATTTGGCAGAACAATTACCCCCGTTAGACCAGGGAGCTGGAGCATGGATACAGAAATTTGAGCGCCTAACCGCAGGGTATACTTTAGCAATTGGTGATATAAAAGCATTATTGGCTCGGATTTTAGGTAATAATGCTGCTAATCAAGTGTTCAATAATGCAAATATTGATGGAGTATCGGTACACCAACCAAGATGCGATGGAGCTTTATTTAAACCCCTATTGCAACTTGATCTGGGGTTCGCTGAGAGATATATATCCTACCCAGCGAAGCATGGGACCACTTACTTCAATGCAGTTTAAGGTTGGGGAAGATATAAGCGCTTATTTAGCTAAATTTCAAGATTTGTGGGAAGCACAGATGGGTGTACCCCATAATGACCCTAACATGGCTCTCATGTTTTTTCAGACCCTGTGCAATACCTTACCTTTAGGTATTCAATTAAAACTAAAAAACATTGTAGCGTTAGAATTAGAACCATGGCAAAAACAACAGGCACATATTTTTCATTTTGTTAGACAGGCTGAGGAAGAATTGAATAGACCAGAAAGGGACAGAAAGGCTGCCCAAGCTTGTCTATTTAATTTACAATTGAAAGAGATCGGTCAGGAAAAGAAAAAGGGAGGACGGGCCAGCAGATCTGCTGCCGATGAAAAATTAATAAAGGCTTTACGCCAAGTACAGGATCAGCAGAAACAACTTGAAGAATGCTTAGATGATTATGAAAGTGACAGTAGTGTAGATAGTGATTCTGAAGACATGTGTAGACAATTGATGCGAGTTTTGAATGTCCAGAGGTGTGGTCAGCCCACGGGCCAGGAACCACCATCCTTTCCAAAACAAAAGCAAGACAGAGAGTGAGACTTCGTTTGTTGGCAGTGCGGTAAAAAAGGTCACCTGCAACGGTCCTGCCGTGCCCCATTACCGGGAGGGTGGCGACGATATGACCAAGGTCCACCACCGTTTGCAAGACCGCACCAGTATCCTACCTGGCAGCCTCCAAATAGGATGGGCTATGGCAATAGGGAAAATAGGCAATGACTAGGTATATATGATATGCAAGTGGTGGTGGGAACTGAGGAGCCCCGTATCAAATTAACCCTGAATGACCAAGACATGGAATTCCTAATTGATACTGGAGCTACGATCTCTGTCTTGAACATAATGCCTGCTGGCGGAACCATTAGTAGGGATACTGTAGTGACCACGGGGTTTGACGGTAAGGCCGTAAGAACCCCTATGACCAACCCAATCCGGGTAGAAGGGCCGCAGTTTGCTCTTCTCCATAATTTTCTGTATGCTTCCCATTGCCCTATGAACCTGATGGGACGCGATTTTAATTGTAAAAGCCCAAGTCACCTTAGTGGCAGGACCATCCCAGTCCCTGGGAATACGGGAAGCTGGAACTTTCCTTCTTAGCCCCTATGGGCAAGTACGAGGTACACCTGTCCACATACGATTAAAACCAGGAAAAAAGGGACCAAAATTGCCACAATATCCCTTGCAGCGGGCAGCTATAGAGGGTGCACAAGAGGAAATTAATCAGCTGAAATCACACGGCATAATAGAACACAGTACTTCACCATATAATACCCCTCTTTTCCCGGTCAGAAAACCCAACGGTAAATGGCGAATTGTGCATGACCTTCGTGCACTAAATCAAGTTGTGGAAACTCAGTTCCCCACGGTTGCTAACCCAGCTACAACATTGAATATGGTACAATTGTACAAATATTTCACGGTTCTCGACCTAAAAAACGCCTTTTTTAGTGTAGAAATTGTTGTTGACTCCAGACCTTTGCTGGCCTTTATTTTTGATCAAGTACATTACCAATGGACACGACTACCCCAGGGGTATGTCGATAGTCCCAGTATATTTTCCCAGATTCTCTCACAGGATTTACAGGATTTCATTTCATATCTCCCTGGAGAAATGTGTTTGTTACAATATGTAGATGACATTTTGTTATCCGGGTCCCATTATGAACAAATGCGGGAATATACACAGAAGTTAATGCAGGAGTTGCATGAGAAAGGATACAAACTAAATGCAGAGAAAGCACAACTTGTGCAGACAACTGTTACTTTTCTGGGATTCCAGTTAAGTCACGGATCTATTCAGGTGGGAGATAAGACTGTACAACACGGCCTACAATTACCTATACCAAGTACCATGAAGGAACTACGTTCCGCCGTGGGCACCTTGAATTTCTGTAGAAATTGGATCCCAGCGTTTAGTTCCCGGACTCTGTTTCCGCCCATACTTAAATGGTGGTGTCAAAAACTTCGATAAAATCACCCTGGATCCTGGTGCCATCGGTACCCTTCAATCTATCCTGGATGACTTAAAAAGCCTTCCTGCCTTACATTTACCGAATCATAACAAACCATTCCAACTGATGGTAGTGACAGGCTCCCAGGCTTGGGCTGCCATACTATTTCAGAAAAGGGATTCCACCTTAGCATTTTTGTCCGGTACTTTTGGATGTACGGAACTCCCCCTACCTGATCTAGAGAAATTGGTCATAGCAGTGGCAGCAGCTATAGATAAAGTTTTGTCTATTTTCACTCCCACTACTCTGATTCTCTATCAGTCCATTGAGTTGAAGGCTATTCTAAATAAAGACACCTTACATTTGTCCCCAACAAAATTACAGCAAGCCTGTGCATCTATTCTGAACAGTGGGGTGATTTTCCGCCCTTTAGTGGCCTCTACTTGCCCGTTAAGTTGGTTACAGAAAGCGGTGGATGTCCAGATTCCAGTGTGTAACTCCTCGTATGAGGAAATTTTGTCTCTTATGGTATCACCATCTGAAATGCCACCGGATAGTGAAATATGGTTCTGAACAGAAGGGTGCTGTGGGTTTTGCCGCAGTATTGGTGACCCCGGATGGAGTCACACGGCATTGCCTACAGTACACTCTGGATTTGGATCAAGGATATTCGGCACAAGCAGCTGAGTTATGTGCCATTTTAGCAGTCCTGCAAGAACGCCCAGAAACACCCCTTATTTTTTATACCGATTCATAGTATGTTCAAAAATTGTGTGGTGAGTACCTTCAAATTTGGTTACAGCGGGGGTTTGTTACATCGTCTAGTACTCAGCTTGTTCACAAGTCATTGATTTTATACCTATATGATTTGTTACTAAAACGCAGCCAGAGAGCTATTTTGACCTCTTGTAACTGGGTCCCAGGCCATTCCCGTCATTATGGTTTTTTACATTTCGGAAATGCCCTGGCAGATACAGCAGCTGGACAAGTTACAGATTCCGTCCCAATCTTAGTTACAACGCAGGCTAAGACTTATCCTTTACCTTCACTCCAGGATTATCAACAAAATCTTGTGCAAGATGAAGTGCAGAAATGGAAATTGTTAGGGTGCTCAGAGCATAAACCTTTGTGGGTTCACCCTTATGGGGAAGTTTGCATTTCCTTCTGGTCTTTACAACAGTTGTCTCTTGCTGCACTCCGTGACTCATGCCCCTGCCTCCAGTGTTTGTGCACAAATTTCTGAGATCTTCTGGCACCCTCGTCTTAGGACCAGAGTGCAGGAATGGTGTCAGAAGTGTCCTCAATGTTTAGAAAACTCTCCTGTGAAGGGCAAACAAATGATACAAGGTCATCTCCCTGTTGTTCAGGGTCCATTTATTTCCTGGTATGTCGATTTCACTGACATGCAGGTCCGAGTGGATGGGTACAGATTCCTCCTTGTTTGTGTCTGTGCTTTTTCCAAATGGATTGAGGCATTTCCCTGTAAACATGAGACTGCATCTGAAATGTTTAAATGTTTTTCCCAACATTTGTTTCCTCACTTTGGTGTGCCAAGAAATGTATATTCTGACAATGGCTCTCATTTCAGGAATCAGCTTATGCATCTCTTCTCCACAGCGGTTGGCCTGCAATGGATATACGTCTCTGTCTATCGCCCCACCTCCAATGGTCTTGTTGAAAGGACCAATGGCTTACTTAAGACTGCCCTACGTTTGATCCAATCAGATAAAAATCACTCCTGGTTGCAGGCTCTGCCCTTGGCTTTGTTTCAGCTCAGGAACCGCCCTCTGAAGAATGTAGCACTGACACCCCATGAAATATGCACCGGAAGGCGATTGCTGCTGTTTAATTTATCTGAAACTTCTGCTACTTTACCTGACACTCTGTCTGCTTACATTGCAGGTCTGCGACTAGCCCTTGCAGAAATCTCTCGACGTTGTGCCATCCACAACGAACATCCAGCTCTTCCCAACGATCGTCTGATTCCAGTTGGTACCAGAGTCTATCGCAGAAATCCTCATCGGAGTTCCTGGCAGGATCCAACATATTCGGGACCTCTCATTAGTTAGTTAGTTCTCCCGCCACATTTGTACATATTATCTGTATCATAGTTAATTGTTACTTGTTATCTATTTATATTACCTATTTGTTTCCTTGTTCCTTGTAAACAGTTGTAATACACTGTACTATATTGTTTCATGTAAACCGTCTTGACTTGTAGAAAGACGGTATATAAAAAAAATGTTAAATAAATAAATAAAAATATTGTTTCTGCATCTACCCCTTTTGCTGTTTTGTTGGACTCTAGTCAAACCTGGACTCATATAGCCCATCTTTGGGTCCCTTGAACTGTGATTTGGACATTTAAGTGACTTTTTCCATCATGTATCAACCTGCCTTTAGGTTTGCTTTTTTAAATTTAGTCATGCTGTTTGCGATTTTGCTTGGATGGTTTCTTTTCTTCATTTGTTCCCCTGCTCCCAAGTCACCCCTATCCACCCCTTCCCCGAACCGTTCCCTTAGGTCTCTTCCTCTTCAGAATACCTGGAAATCAACTGTCCTCGATGTTAGTCTCATGAATATTACTGATTGTATTATGTGTACCCCATTGCCTCAAGGTGTCAATTATGCTCCTGTTAGAGTACTCCCTGTCCCGTTTGAGGAATTTGTAGGTGCTATCCCTTGCTGGGATAACCCTAAATTCCTCCGGGACTGTATACAGCAGGGTCCCATATACTGTAACGATACTTGGGAGGCCCATAAGGCTGCTCCTTATCCTGTTTGTGTTTCTGTACCTCCTATGGTGTTTTATTACTGTCTTATCACCAATTTGTCCCTTGATTTTGCAAACACCTGCAATGTTTCCTGGAATGTGCAAAGTAATAAATTTCACTTTTTACATGGTACCATGCACCCTTTTTGGTATGGTGGTAATGCGACTTGGGAGCATTGGTATAGATCCCAGTTACATAAGAATCTTATTAATGCCATTGTTTGGGGCCCCCGCATTCGCGCTCGCTCCAGAGTATGGGGACCTGATTTTTGGACTTCTGCTTTTACTGTAGGCCCCCTTTTTGCTAATCATTCTCTCTTTTTCCGGAACGGGGAATTCACTGGTACTCCTTTTTCTTCTTGTTATGCTCCCACCCTCTCCCAATACTGTAATGGTAAGGCCTGTGGTGGCATCAATGCTACCACCCTTTTTCAAGGTCACCATATTACTGGTCGCATACAGTAGAACTTTTGCACTTCCTGTAATGATTCCTATTGGTGTAAAACCCCCTGTACTCACTCTGCGGTTATGGGTGAGTTACTCTCCTGTGATCCCCATACCTCTAATTCATATCCCACTTTTAAATATTTTACCTGGAAGCGTTCTTTTTCTATATCTGCTATGGTGGGCCATTATTGGCTTTGCGGGGACATTTTGTATCAGAAGGTCTCTCTTTCCAATCTACCCTGTGCTTTAGTTAGTTTCCCCTTATTCCGTCCTCATTTCTTTGAATGTCTCTCACCATCCCTCTCTTCCCCAGCGCCACAAGCGTAGCTCCTCCTCTTATGTCAGCCCCTGGGATTCTTCCTTTGCTGAAGATGATGCTATTCAAGCTTCTTATGAGTATATTAACTCTACTTATCCTATGACCAAAGTCCGCCTTGATGCCCTTAGTTCTACTGCTTGGATTCCCTTTGCTACTCCTGCACTTACTGCTGAACTTGGTATGGCTGTTCGCCATTTACAATGTCTGTTGCATATACAAATGAAGGCAGTTACTGAATCTATCTCTCGCTTAGCTGAATCACTTGAACAAAATAATCAAATGACTCTCCAAAATAGACAAGCTTTAGATTTGTTGCTTGCTGCTGAAGGAGGCACATGTACATTTATTAATGCTACTAACTGCTGTACAGTAATTGCGAACCATACAGATTTTGTACTTGATGCAATGAATAAGATTAAGCGTTTATCTGAATTACACCTGGACGATTTTAAGGGTGGGCTCCAATTTGGGGATTGGTTCTCTTCCCTTACATCCTGGTTTCACTCTCTCGGTGTGGGCCTGAAGGGCCTCTTGATTTCTGCTGGAATATTTTTAATTTTTGCTTTATTATTTTGCTGTATTGTTTCTCTTATCATCTCTTGCTGTAAGAAACAATGTACCAACATATCCACCTCCCTTATGCCTGTTCAAACCAGTCATACACATGTGAATGTTTCCTATGCTCCGGTTTCCACTTCTGATTTCTATGATTTGGTCTTATCTCCTCAATAAAAAAAATAAAAAATAAAATAAAAATGGGAGATTGTAGGGATTAGGGATATGTTCCTGATTCATACCACTTGATGGCCTTTGTAAAATGTCTGCTCTAATAAAAATATATGTCAACCAGGCTGCTATATGGTGGGCAGAAAGAAAGCAGGCCAGCATAAGAAGAAACCATATAAGAAAAAAACAATTTTCAGCAATGCATATTCCTGAGCTGGAGGGTCCAGGAATAGTCATACAGGGTCTTGTACAAAGCACGTACACAGGAAACCACAAGCTGACATGGACAAAGTATATGCTGAGCCCATCAGCCCTGAAGAAAGCAGGTGATTGACAGTTGGTAAGTATAGTGCAAGAGCAGACAAGAGAAGGAACCTGAATGGGTATTAAACAGGAACAAGGGGGATAGAAAGGAAATAACAGGAAACAGATGGTAAGAAAAGATAGGATACAAGGAGAAATAGATTTGGAAGCTGTGCACATACACAGAAGTAAGAAAATGTATATAAGTAACAAGAATATTGTACCAAAGGGGAGGAGAAATTCTGGAGGTGCCTAGTGCCCAATAGAAGCACTCCTCTCCATTGCCTGTATTGTCCATCGGTTGCCTAATAAACAGAGATTCTGATAGCACCTGTGCCGACTTTGGATCTGGTCATTATAGGAAATTAGTGATAATTAGTGATTGGTCTTTTTGTGGGTAACAGGGCCTCACAAGCAGCAGAGAGAAATGTGGGTCAAACACATACTTTTATTGTTGTCAGTCAGTAGACATGTCGTATATACCTCCTGTCATCATATCAAGGTGGTTGGTTTACAGTGAACAAACTGAAAACACATTGAGCATGCCAGCTACCCACATATCACTCTGGCACGTCTACAGATGATGGGCAGGAGAGATAATGTGCCGTAGCTGCATGGTGGTCACTATGCAGTATCCCCCCACCCCCCCACATGTTGCTGCCCGTCTCAGATGCCGTAGTTGCATGTAGACACTAGGCGGTGCATGATGAGGGATCAACACACATCAGTCATGAAGTGTCCCCAAAAACATATCCGTCTGCCAAGACAGGTGGCAAAAGCCTGAAAAAGCATAAGTAGCAACATGTAAGCAAGTGTACACACAAATATAGATATATATGTCACAGCTGCCCCAGAATGCATGATATAGCAATGAAAGTGTCACCAATGTAGCCCAAAACAAAGGCCAAATGAAAAATTAGGATAAGGTAACAGGTACAAGAGGCACATGATCCCAGAGAAGACCAAAAAAGGAACTTCACAGACATGCAGAGATATCACCATGCAGCAGATCCCCTGCAATGGGTCTTGTGGATACATGAACCATACACATAGATCATGGAACATGGGATGCACAAATGGAGGACGAAAACGGACAATCACACTGCCACACTGCAAATGTCATGGGCGAAGGTGAGTGGTGGAACGTCAGGGGATAAAAAGGACTGTGCAGACATGCAATGCTATCTTCGTAAATCAATGTACAGCAGCCAAACACAATGACCTGTAGATGGAGTGTGAAAGAAAGGTCAAACATGGGCCAGTACCCTGCACAGAAGCAACACTGCCACATGTTCTTGTGTATCAACATACTTAGTCACATGCACATGCACCGTGTACGGTGAACCATGACACAGTGATACCCCACATGTACTGTAACTTCCTTGGTGAGGGCAAACATCAATCCAAAATGTTGGCGGCCATTAAACTGGTGTGGTGGTAACAACTGTGTCATGTCCACGTGCAGGGTAGGCTGACATATACCAGAGTACATATACAATATTGCCCCTGTGCCACACGCATGGCTGTATGGCCCCATGACCTCAACAGATGAGGATATCATGTAGTGCATGTTACACACATGGCCAACATACACTAACAAAATGTCAGATGGATGTAGAACATAAAGTGACTATTCCAGTCTGTGATGCACACATACGGACCAGTACACAGTGTCCACAGTGCAAAGGGCGTCTGCAACCCCACATGTCCCATTAAGACTGTCCGTGAATCACTGGGCATGCATAGTCAAGTGTGATATCTCAATGTGCCACAGTACCCGAACGGTCGTGTGTGTCTCGCGCAATCAACAGGACACCCAGCCAACCCACCATAGCAACGGTGTGTTGGTCAGGCCTGTTATACAGAAAGTAGCAGTCCAACAGTAATGTTCATCATAATCATGTGTCCCACTCGCAGAGGTCAAACATCCTATGGTACCATCTCCCAGGGATAGTTGAATGGTGTTGTGTCCTCCAACAGGTGGGTGATGTCGCCTGCAGATGCATGTAAGTAGATGTGCTGTGTGTGTCTGCTGCCCTGTGTCAGAATAAGGACAAACACTGTCTTGGTATGCTGGACGCAACAGCAGGGCACATTGCAGGGAGTCAAACATCAGTACTGACGTAATTAAATGTCACACAGGCAAACATAACATGATCACAACACAGAACAATGTGCATGCTGTGGACATTTGGAAATACAACCGCAGACGAGTGTGTCCCATGGATATGGTCATGTCCATGCCCAAGTAACACAGGCATATCACAGCTACACCACATGTCCATCAGCACTGGTGCACAGAGACCCAACAGGAAAGGTCCATGAAACAAACAGCAAAACACAAACATATAAAAGCTGGTGTCACACCCAAACGATCCAAGGTGCTACCTACTGTGTGTCTTCAGCAAATGTCTGCTTGGGATCCTCACAGGCAGGCAAAGTCCACAGCATATCTCAGTAAAGGCAGAAGATGTCATCAAAATGTGCCGAATAACCATGTCCCCATGTCCAGCTGCCATTGCCGCATGTCCAAATTATGGTGATATCTGGGATACATAAATGCTGTTGTGCAGTGGTCTGTCAACACACATGAGATAGGTCAACCCACAACACACAACAGATGCGCATACTGTGCACATGGTTAACACCAGTAAGGTAGAGATAAAACACTCACCACTGCTCCACAGGTGTGCAGACCCCGCCCACTACATGTTAATGCAAACAGCATACACACTGTATCAAAACAAAGCCACACACAGTATGAGAAGGTGAGTGTGCCACCAGTAACATACGGCCTGTATGTGCACAATTGGAGAATAGAGGAGATAAAGGTCTTGCAAATGCCATGATACACTGCTGTTGGCCGATGCTACAATGTCAGGGAAGGGTGTATGTGCGGCCCACCATCAGAACACCTAGGACCTGTAGACACATGCAGCCCTGTTGGAGGTGTCCCAGAGATAGTGCTGGAGAAGACAAACTGGGCACGAACACATGTGGATATGTGTGGCCAACATCAACATATGGGGTACGGTGGAGCACGCTAAATAGGTCACCCACAACATATGTGCATTATACAGATAACCTTTGACATGTG
The DNA here is from genome assembly GCA_033557465.1 of Ichthyophis bannanicus. NCBI lineage: Eukaryota > Metazoa > Chordata > Amphibia > Gymnophiona > Ichthyophiidae > Ichthyophis > Ichthyophis bannanicus. The sequence goes on from CM066032.1 coordinate 1,075,380,339, forward strand.
CTGCTTCTGAATGTCCACCTACCCCAGTATCCTGCACGTTGAATGAGGTACACACAGTTTCCACTGCACTACAGCACCAGGAACGTCACCAAGCATGTCCTGTGGATTGAGAAACACAAGGGAAGCATACATATGTCATGTCCGAGCTGTGCAACAAACACACCATCTTCACGTCCTCATTTCTCATAACCCCTTAGATCTGTCACAGTCTGGCAGTTCGTCATGACACTGTACCTAATTGTCCCCACCCAAACCCGCCACTGATGTGTTCCTGGCCAGGTCCAAGGGCCTGTAGCCTGTCCGTCCCCTTTGTGACCTCTCTGCTGCCCTTGAGATGGTTGGCCACAACCATCACTGTGCTACCCTGTACGTGCTCGGCCCAAAGGTCCCGGTACAATCCTGCGTCCCCCATATGTCCCCCATAGCACCTTCAGTGTGTGTTCCTGTGGGTCCGCCTCCCCTGCTCACCCTTCCAGGTGCTGTATGAACAGGATATATTCAGGGGCTGCTACAGTCCCATGGCCCCATACACAGTTCCCTGGTGCAGCAGGCACATCCCCTGGCTATCAGTAGCAGCTGTACACTGATGTGTCCCAAAGATATCTCTCTATGCATGAACTATGTTTGGCAATCCACACCCTGACCTCAGCTTGCCCCCTGACATTGCTGGCTGCAGGTTCCCCCACTGCATGAATTGAGCATGGCCAAGACCAGACATCTGTGCATCGCCCCTAAACCCTCTCCAACCTTTACAGTGTCTGTGTATAGGTTGGATACACCTTTTGTTGACGTTGTCATCAAAGTAGCAGGTCTCTATGACCCCTCGCTCCCCTTACCCACACACACACATCATGTACCTAAGGTGTTCCCCTAGATAACATCAGCAAGATTCCTGCCGTCACTCCAGAACACACAAATAAAACACTAATGCCCCCCTTCATCACCTGCCATCCTGGTCACTGTAACCTACACCTTGCTGGTCTGCCTCAAAATCATCTCTGTCTGCCGCAATGTATGCAACACTTCGCTGCATGGCTAATCTACCGACCACACTCAGTATGACAATATCAGCCCACCTGTCACGACACCTCACAGGCTCCAGGCGAGGTCAAGACGCACCTGCTGATCTATACATGCAGTCACACTGTGGTTGCCCTGTACCATGACTCGCATAACAATACTACTACTACTGAGTATGTAAACAGTGCTAACACCTGTATGCATCGCCATACCGAAACATGTAACATACAGTCCCTGCTCATCAGAGCATACAATCCAATCAATCCCCTCATATCCCCCAAATGTCATCCCCACATGTCAAGCCAACTGGTCCTATCTATGGGCCGCTCCCCCACTGTTAACGCGGGACCACATACCTGTCACCTTGCAGCATGCAATGCCTGGAACTAACTACCTGTGGCTACAGGGCAGCCACCCTCACCAACCATTTAAAAACCCTGTGTGACAGCCTACCACATCGCCTAAGCCTAATAATCCTGACTACACTAATCACCTCCACCCGCTGTTGTCCCCTGCCCACACCTTCTGTGTTAACGGTTGGACTACATTGTAAGCTCAGATGGCCAGGCATTGTGTCAGCAATGTCAGTGCAGTGCTGCGTATGACTGGTAATGCAATACCAATGCTCAATAGTCGTAGTACATATATCTATCCAAATGTTATTCCCAAAACATCCAGTACTCACATGAAAATAGCTCCTCAGTCAGCTGCTGCCTGAGTGCTGCACCCTCACGTGTGTCACCACGGGCATGTACAGGAGGGCACGTTGGATCATCTTCCAGATCCTCATTAATTTCGACATCGATATCGTGCCTGAGAGCAATGTTGTGCAGGATGCAACAGGCAATAATGATCTCTGCCACTGTCACGGATTGGTATTGTAAGGCCCCACCGGTCCTATCCAGACACCTGAAGTGACTTTTCAAAATGCCAAAGGTGTGCTCGATGACGGAGCGACTGGAGGCATGGGCTTCATTGTACCTCATCTCTGCACGTGTCCGTGGTAGACGCACAGGGGTTAGCAACCAGGGCCGATGCCCATATCCTGCGTCACCTGCAGAAAGAAATGTTGAACGTTAAACCAGGAGCTGATGTCCACACACATGCACACATGAATGTACATGCAAACCCACAGCACCTACAGGTCAGATAGAAACATAGGGGAACACATGATGGGACACAACAACTAAGTGCCAGTGTCCAGAGGTGTGAGATACAGAGCACGGGGGAGGTAGAAGGAGTGCAAACAACATTATCCAGAACCACAGCAGACACATGGGCAGACACCAGAGGCCGAAAGGTAGTAGCCCCAGCCCTGAACACATCAGAGACACACATGCAATGCACCCTGAACAAGAGCAGAGATGCACACATGTGCAAGCATGTGACGGTCATGCTATTGTCCACTCACAGATGGTGCGACAGAAACAGGCACCCCACCATGGCAGGCAGGATGGCATAGACAACACCACACTGTTGATAAACAGGAAGCATACATGTGTGCCATACCGTGCCAACCTAAACAAACAATGTCAAATGGCGTGTAACGTCAAATGTCAGTTTGCCACCAACACACAGCACTGCATCACAGAAGACCTGGAGTCATTCCACCCCCCCCCCCACATCAGCTCCCAGACATACAAATGACAAACACACACAACTAGGGACACACGTCACAGACAGACATGTGTGCAGATGGCTAGCAGGGGTATACGATGTGCATGTCAGAGATGACAGATACCCACCCAGCAGTATACAGTCCTCAAATTGACCGGCCTCAAATTGTTTGTACAGTGCCGAGTGACGCAGGATATAGGAGTCATGGGTGGACCCTGCAAACCTTGGGACCACATTCAGAATATGCATACCTGCATCACATACAACCTGAACATTCAGGAATTGGTAGTGTTTGCGGTTGCGGAACACTGCCTCCCTGTCTCTGGGCGGGACCAGGGCAACATGTGTGCAATCAATAGCTCCCATCACGTGTGGTAACCCGGCAAATGCCTCAAAACCCTGGGTCAGGGTCCCCCACTGTTGCCTAGTGTTGGGAAATGCAATGTAATTCCCAACCCGGCTGACCATGGCACGCAGTACTTGGTGGAGACAGCGTGAGAAGGTGGGGCGGCTCATGGCACCCACTGCAGCCACAGATGACTGGAAACAGCCAGAGGCAAAGAAATGTAGGGCACCAAGGAGCTTGACCAAACCCAGTATGGCATGTGACCGACCAGTCAGGGGCTCGAGGTCAGGTTTCAGATCCTCATAGAGCTCCCTAATAGCCCCTGTGATCAGGCGGTAGAGGGAGATGACCTGGTCCTCACGCATGTCCTGGAGCTGGGCCCTGGGCCTGTAGAGGCGAGGCTGGCTAGCCTGCAACTCGGCATGCCACCTGTGCCATGCCAGCACAGCCCCTGCCTGGCCTGCTCCCACAGCTGCAGGTTGGTGTTTGTAGCGGGCCTGCACCCCCGCCCTGTGCCACAGCCCCATGGACACCATCTCCCTCGTCAGGCAACCGCAAGGCCTGCACTTCCCACAGTGTACATGAAGCAACCACAAAAGCCACCATAGCGGACACTAGTAACCCAACCCCCCTCACCTCACTACCTCACGCTAACCCTGCCACTCACCTCCCCTACCACACACCAACCCCACCGCACACCTCCCCCACCACACACCAACTCCACCGCACACCTCCCCCACCAATCACCAACCCAGCCACACACCACGCCCACCACCGACCAACCTTGCCACACACCACAGCCACCACACACCAACCGTGGCACTGACCTCCCCCACCACACACCAACCCTGCCACCTACCTCACCCACCAACCACCAACTGTGTAACCTATCTCCCCCACCACTCACCAACACAGCCATGCACCTCCCCCAGCACTCACCAAGCCCACCGTTCGCTTCTCCCACCACTCACCAACCAAGCCACTTACCTCCCCCACCGCTCATCAACCCTGCCACTCTCCACACCTAACCTGCCTCGGACCCTCCGTTCACTTCACCACCAATAACGCTCGCCTTCAACCTCACTCGCCTGCCCTAACCCCTCTGCGTATACCAGGTGTGCACGTTCATATATGGCATGTTTGGATATCTGCGCATGTGTGCGCATGTTGCGCATGCACAGAGGCAATGCGTAGAGTGCGTACGCAGAACCGTGTACCGCACATGCGCAAGACATGTACGTGTCTGTGCATGTGCTGCACCTGGATACGCGCAAGCCATAACAAATGGTATGGTGTGAGCTGCCGCCGCACATGCGTACGCCTCCCACGCAAATATGTCGCCTGGTTCCGCAGCTGTCCCACAGGCAACAGGGGTCAGCAGATCCGTGTGCCGCAGATGCGCAGACACGTATACGTCTTGCGCATGTGTGGCACATGGTTCCGCGTACACACTCTACGCATCGCCTCTATGCATGCGCAATGCGCACACATGCGCAGACGTCCAAACATATCATAAATGAACGTGCACATCTAGTACATGATGAGGGGTTAGTGCTGGAGAGCAAGGTGGAAGGTGTACGTTATTGGTGGTGATGCGAATGGAGGGTCAGAGGCAGGTTAGGCGTGGAGAGTGGCAGGTTTGGTGAGCGGTGGGAGAGGTAGGTGGCTTGGTTGATGAGTGGTGGGAGAGGTGAGTGGTGGGCTTGGTGAGAGCTGGGGGAGGTGGGTGGCTGGGTTGGTGAGTGGTGGGAGAGGTGAGTGGCAAGGGTGGGCGGCGGTGGTGGTGAGTGGCTGGGTTGGTGCATGGTGGGGGTGAGAGGAGGTAGGGCTGGTGAGTGGCTAAGGTGGTGAGGGCTGGGGATGCGGGAGGGGACAAGGGCCACAGGAGGTCAGACAGGTCCGGGATGCAGAGGGAGGACAGGGAGAGAAAGGACATGCTGCAGCTGCACATGATAGGTGGGGTGTCCAGGGAAACGCCAGGGCCGCAGTCCCCAGGGACGGGAGGGATGGGTCATCCTGAGTCCGAGGTTGCGGGCCCATCGGGTATGTCTGACCCCACCCAGGAGCAGCCTGAGGGGCATAACACAGGCAAGCGTAGGCGGACACCTGTGCTGGATGGGGAGAGGAAGAGGGCCATACGATTCAGCCAGCAGGAAAACCACAACCTGCTGGCAAGTGTCCTCGAACACCATGAGGAGCTGTATGGGTGCATGAGCTCACGCACAGCTGTTAGCGTAAGGACCCAGGTGTGGGAGGAGGTGCAGGGGGCCGTGGCACAGGCTGGGGGGCCACCAAGGGACCTTGACAGCCTCCGTAAGAGGTTCAACGATATCAGGCGGGGGGGTCCTTGCACACATGACTGCAGAATGCCGACATGCTAGCGGCACTGGTGGGGGTGGTCCCTTCATCCCAAGCCTCACGCCTCTGGAGCAGCAGCTTGTTGAGCACCTAGGCCCGATCTACATACATGGCCTCTCCCCGGTGCTGGACACGGCTGACCCAGAAGCAGGTATGTTCGAGACATACAGCACACATACCGCTATCTACCATGCACACGCTGGGCATGCCAAGGGCTGTTGCGGGCCCATGTCCTGGGAGCAGGTGTGGCCAAACCTAGAAAAACAGAATCCTGAGTCCTCATTCCCCATTTAGTGTTTTTTCGTGGAACATATATGGGCTAGAATCTAACCTCCTTCTTAACACCTTCCAGATATCTGTCTGACAACATGAGCTATTTCCTACTACCTATTCATGCCTTGGGCAGATGTAGACTGCGATACAGCTCAGGACATCCTGGGCATATCTGAAATCTGGTGAGGACATCCAAGTTATGGGTGTACCCCACACATGCTCACTCCACGCTCCCAGTCAGACATGGATGTCCTCAACCTAGATGTGGGTTACAAAATGGGGCAATCTCCTCAGATGGGTTAGTTTTGTGCATAACATGTGTGGTGGAGGAGGAACTGGGGGTATAGAAGAGGCAAGCAGCAGAGTTCCTGTCCCTAGGGCTGACCAAGTAAGAGAGACAGAGGAAAGCAAGGCATACATAAACAAATATGTGTCCACGTTACAATGTGCTCTCCATCTGTCGTTTGTGTCTGTGACAACCCTATATCTACTGTATACCTTGCTGCACCCCCCCCAGGTAACATCCAGGCCATCGAGGCAGCCAAGGAGGACAATGGCGGGGAGCCCGAGCCAGTGGAGTTCAAGGAGGCGCCGCATGCAGAGGCTGCCATCAGCAATGCCCCAGACACCCCATGGGCCAATGTGTTGCCTGAGGAGGTGGCTACCCAAGAGGACGAACAGTCACCCCAGCGGAGCGGGTACACAGGCACTACAGTGGCTGGCGAGGAGCCTGAGGATGTGGGGGTCAGCCCCACACTGCCACCGCCAGGGCCATCGACTGCAACAACGGGCGCAATGCATGTCGTCCTCCAGGAGCTGCGGGCACATACGGCATTGGCATGCAGGGATGCTGCAGGTAGGCAACTGGCAGGATGGTTGCATGTGCTGGTGTGGCACACCAACCCCCAGACACAGCGGTGGGGCCACACACGTGCACGAAAACAGTGGGCCTCCACACATACATATGCCCCCCTGGCCATGTCTGTGGTGTTTGGTGTGGCTCAGTGGGGAATGGGTAGGTCATACACATTGGGGTCTAGGCAACAGATGTCTCACAGGTCACCCTGTTCCCCTCCCACAGGCACTCACCAGGCGCTGATTGCTATACGGGCAGAGATGTATGGCCAGCACCAGGTACAGCGTGCCCAATGCCAGGCGGTGCGGGCCCTCATGTGGGCGGTGTGTGGGCTCCGCAGGGACGTCAGGGAGCACAGCCTGGAGACACGGCAGCTGCGAGGGACTGCCGTGGATATCGCAGCTGGAATAGTCCGGTTGGCAGATGCCCTCAAGGCCGTATCATGGGGTGGGTGGGGGCATGGGCGTGGGCGTGGGTGGTCACGCAGGCCGTAGGTCTGTGACTGTACGTTGGACTGTCCACCATGTTGATTAAAGCATTACCTTGCATTTTGAGGCACTTGGGAAGAGGTGCGGCTGCCAGCTGTCATATGTCGTGGCGGCTAAATGCTGGTTTGCGGGATCGCATTGCCATTTCTGGGGATGCCCATGTATTGATGACGCATGCAAATATGCCACGCATGCACTGTATTGGGCTGCACATGTGTCACGGACGCCACATGGAAAACTATCTCTGAGGCCGCATGTATGCACATCAGATACGGAGATTGGCAGACATGGTTGCTGGCTTTAGTTTACAACATCGCATGACTTATGCCGTTTGGCCTGGACTGCATCTGGTGCGCCTTAGCTTTAGGCGCCTTATGACGTGCTTTCGCTGATGCAACACCACGCCTCTCCTTAGAGGCATGGGACAAAGATTATAGTGTATTAGGCTTCTGTCACTGTTTGCAGAGATGTGTCTGACTGTTACTAACACTCATCTTGCTGTTGGTGCAGTGGGGATTCAAACCCATAAGCAGTGACTCTGAAGGCATCGTATTAACCAGTATGCTATGCCTTTTCTCATAGCATGGGCTAACTACACAGCAACTGCAGGTCAACCCAGTAAATGTCAGCGCTGCTTACCGGGATCGGGTATACCCACAGCTAAGGCACTTTACAGGGTATCTTAGGTTTTCCAGCTGAGGTGATGGTTTATTTTTGGTGGACACACTGATATTTGCTATGGGGTCTGTGTACTACACCATCCTCATGTTACCGGCAAAACTCCCAGCGATAATGTGAGCAATGCCATATAGGGGGGTGGGCGTGCTGGCGTCCACGTAGCATGCACTGTGTATTGCCCAATAGGAGGCACGTTGGCTGTTTACACGTGGTAACCTTAACTTCGTGGCAGTGCTTTGAGCAGGTGTATAGAGCTGTAGCCCACTGGTTAATATGATGACCAACAAGCCAGAGGTCCTGAGTTCGATCCCTCAGGGGTCTCATTTGATATGTCTGTCTGAGGCAATCTCTTTTGCTGCATGTAACAGTCTGACACATCTCTACAATGTGTGCTGCCAGCAGAAACACCCTCACCTCATTGCCATCACCTACTGCGCCCTATAGGGCAGGAGGGGGGGGGGGTCTGGACCCATATGCAGCATAGGGGCAACACCTACCAACCCGCCCTCTCGGGGCCAGGATCTGCCACCAACAGACCCACACTCTACATCTTTGCAATGGTGGCAGTGGAGGAGCATGATGGAGGGCTGTGGGACCAGCTACCCCGGTCCTGCAGGGGAAGGGGCGCCCTCCAAGGCAGTCAATGCAGATCTGTTTGTATCACACAGGGCACTGGCAGACAGCTTGTAAATGCTCAGATGCCCCCACCATCATCTGACATTGACCAGCAGAGAGCACTGTCAGTCTTCACCCTGCAAGGTGCTCCAGCCATACACACGCTAGCTGCAGTCTGCTAGCTAGTACATAGTTCATGTTCCTGATGAAACTGTGTGCACCCAGGCCCCAACCAGGGAAACTCCCAGATATCACTTGAAAGAAACACTGTATGGCACTATGTGGGGACCTAGCCATGCCATGGTCACTGCTCAATCAGGGTGAGAGTGACCCCCCCCCCCCAGCATGACATACTGTGGTCACCCTGTCTCTGCAGGTGGTGGTCGGCCACTACAATGTCCCAGCCATTGCCCTATGCCCTGTGCAGATGCATCCTGCCCAGGCTGCCCTGTCTGGCCCATATCCACAGTACCTTGCTCCTCATTATGCACATTGGCAGGCTAACACTGGAAACAGTGCAAGCACTGTGGGCTCCTCAAGGTGTGACCAGCCACAAAACACTAGATAGACATACACACACTCCCACACCTATGCCAGCATTGTGCAAATATAGAGGTTTCTGGCAGCCCTGGCCGCCACACCAGTCCTGGGCACAGCGCAGGCATTGCTATGGTACTCAATACTGTTGGGGTCACTTTCCGGGGTGGTAAACACTGTCAGAGACATAAAATGAGACACACTCCACAGATATCAGACAGGTTGCTCTGATGGATCTCTGTTAACATATTGTGTTTCATTTTGGACTTGTTAACTGACATTAATCATAGCAACCGCTTGATATATGTGGAACATGTTTCAAGTTTTATGACGGCATTGCTAAGGTATGCGGGTTCTAGTATTGGTAGATGCTGCTCCGCGCAGGGCCCAACAGCCTGGCCCTCCATGAGGCTTTGGATAGTGGAGCTGGCCGATGCTCTGGGGCAGAGGTTCCCAACTCCGGTCCTGGTGGGCCCAGCATGATTCAGGTATTCATGCTGTCCGTAATGTATATGCAGGGAATACATTTGCATACAATGGGGGCGGTACATACAAATGCATCTCAAGCATATTTCTTAGGGACAGCATGAAACCTGAATGTTGTTTGGCCCTCCGGGACCGCAGTTGGGAATCTCTGCTCTAGGGACTGCACATGTCTATGGTGAATGTGCTCTGTAGGGTAGAATATAGGTGTTTATGGCGTGTTTATTTTATCTGCAAAAAGGTTCCTTCTTTATTACCATGGTTTAGGACTGGGTAATATATAGGGACATGGTCTGCAGGAGCCACAGCTGGGACTTGAACCTGTGACCTTCTGTCCCTGAATGCACTGGCTGGGTGTACTGCACCAAACTGTTGCCACAGAGGCAGGTCATTCCCTGGGTATACCATTACTGTTCGTCAGACAGACCTTGTCTTTTGCAGTGCACGGCACCCACCTAGACAGGGTTTGGCCTTGGTCTGCTGTGGGCAGATGCCACTGCCCCCACCACCATGCTGACATGCCCTTATGCCGGTGGTGCGCAGTCCCAGGCCATCCAGTGTGCCGGTAGGCGGCTGCCTATATTATGTAATCTGGGGTAGGGGTGCCTGCATGGACATCCATGCTTCCCCCGGCACCGCCTGCCAATGTTCTGTGCCCTTTGGGGTATTTGCTAGGTACTGTCCCCTGGGACACTGTGGGACACAGACACTCGTGGGCATGTTTGACCTTGATCAGTTGCTGATATTGTGTTTCTGTTTTTCTATGTGTCAGCTAGGCATCTGCATAGCCTGCCCTTTGCCCCAGCTGCCCCACTGCATGTCACGCCTGCAGTCCCCTGTACCCCATGTGCAGCCACACCATAGTGTCCTTTTGTACTTGGGCACTATCTGGTGGTGCAGCACATGTATCACTACTATCACTGTTCTTGGTCTCCCTGCCTTTGCTGTACATTGCTGACTGAAATGGTTTCTCTCTCCTTCACTTTTGCCTCTAACGCCAGGTTTTCACTCGTGTTATTTTTCGTACCTTTATTTCACGGTGCTAGTGTGCCTGGAGCCTCTCCCCGCCCACCCCCACCCATTGACCACTGTTCCCTCTAAGCTGTGCGCGTGTGCACGCGCACACACCTCGCTGAGCGAGCGCACATACTTTACAACAGAGCGCACAAAAATTACGGTTCTGATAGAAAACAACACAGATGTCTTAAAATTTAAAAGTTGTTGTGTATTTACGGTTTTCACAAGTTCTACAATATATTCTAGTGCAATCAATGTGGTATACATACTGTATTCTGACGTGTAGTCAAATTTTAAAGTATGTAACTCAGTGTCGTTATGTGGCGCACAAAAATTTAACCTTCCTTCAAAAGCTGCACAGCTGATATTTTATGTGCACAGAGCCTACAGAAAATTAGAGGGAACATTGCCATTGACCCCTTCTCCCCACCCTCTGGGGAGATTTACTCCACCTTTTCTGTGCCTTAGCGCCACCTGGGAAGTTGTCGGGCGATACGGCACATTATCACGCGATGACTTTCATTTATCGCACGATAACGTCACGTATCACGCGATGATTGCGCCGCTGCTACGTTATCGCCGTTTAGTAAACATACCCCTAGGTGTCATTGTGGATAATACTTTTGAAATCCTCTGCTCAGTGTGCAGCAGCAGCTAAGAAAGCTAATAGAATGCTAGAATTAGTATAGAAAGTTTTTTGTAATAATAAGGTAAAGAATGGAGACTAAAACAAAGAATATCATAATGGCTCTCTTGCTCCATGGTGTGACCGTACCTTGAGTATTGCATGCAGTTCTGGTCTTGAAATGTAAAAAAAAGAAAAAGGCACAGCCGAACTGGGAAAAGTACAGAGAAGGGTGATAAAGGGCATGGAAGGATCCTCCTACAAGGAAAAGCATAAAAGCTTAGAGAAGACGGCTGTGGAGAGATATGAAATAGGTTTATAAAATGAGTGGAGTAGTAGTAGTACCTCCAGACAGATGGACAGACATTCCCAGCCCCTTTTATATAATTCTTTCCTACTTCCATTGGGTTTGAAAGAATAAAAAAGGCAGTCCCACAGTGTCTTCTTATTTTTACTGCTGATAATTGAGGGCATAGATTTAAAGCTAGAAGGTTTGTTATAGCAGTTACAGCTATTTTGTTCTGATGGTCCCTCATTTTTTGATACTGTTATGTAAGAAGTATGTGTTTGATATCAGCTGGTTTCAGCAGAGTTTGCCTATAGATTGCTGTGCTGGTTTGGAATTATCAGTTGGAGTATCTATATATTTTTCCGCTCCAGTCTGCTATATACTAATAAATACTGTATTGGTGTCATATAACATGGTCAGAGGCCCCAGAGTAAATTTGCTGCCTATTTTGAAAAGTAAATATGGACGACTTGTAGCTTATAGACCTTCTAGAGAAAAGTAAACTGTATCATTTTAAAGGCTGGATTGTACTGTATAACCTGTGTCATGAGGTAGACAGCACTGAGCCTGGGATAATAAAGGGAAATGAAAAAGAAGAGCTTACCTCACAGCCACATGTGCAGTTGAGACATTCAGATTGCAGGGAAGCAAGGAATGGAGAAACAAACCTTCCTCAGAGCATTAGTGACGCAGTAGAAATTCAGAGTCCTAATCAGGCTCACCTGAGGGAGGAATCACGTACTACGTACAACAAGCAGGGAGTTAAAACCAGGTGGGAAATTCCACACAAGGAGATCAGGGGCAGAGAGATCAAGGAGATCAGGGGGAGGAGAGAGAAGGAGACAGAGACTCAGGAGCAGACACAGAGAGACACGCTGTCCTGGAGAAAGAGGGCTGAATGGAAGCAGGCTGTTGAACCAGAGAGTGCTGGGAGAAGCAGTGCAAGAGACTTCCAAGCCAGAGGGGTCCTCGTGCCAGGGAAGGCAACCAAGCAGGCAGAGAGCAAACGTCACACCCAGGAAAGCTCACTGAAGCCAGGAAGTGATTACAGCTCAGCTAAGCCTAGTGCTTGGAACTCCCGGAGAAAGGCAGTTTACTCCTCAGAGAAGAAGCCTTGGCTAACGGAGGAAGGGCTGGAAACTATCTTTACCAGAGAGAAAGATAAGTACCCTGTTTTCTACAGAGGGAAAGAAGTGGGTCCTTTTGTAAAGAGCCAAGCTTACAGAGTGTTAGAAAACCCTTATTGGAATGGGTGTTGGAAAGAAACCCCAAGCACAGCTCCTTATGTCCCTGGCTGCACAGAACAGTCTCCTCACATAGAAACTGAGGTCTCCCCAGTGCAAGGGTCTGAAACCAGTAATACAGAAACCTGGTGCCCGTATACAGGACCAGGTCCTGATGTGATGCAGTGGGAAAATTCAAACCCAGAGGTCATTTCAGAACCCATGGATTGTGCTCTATGTATTTCTGACGAGATAGAATCTCTTTGTTAAGAAGCAAGAAGAAGCATTATTATCATTTGGAAAGCTTTTATTTATCTGTGAAGCAACAGTTTATTTGTGTTATCATTATTTGATGTATCCAGAAGGCAATCCTCAAGGGAAGGGGAATAAAGCCCAGCTTTAATTATACTTGGACACAACTACAGAGTATTCCTTTAACAAACAGAGCTATACCCCATATCTAGGCATGCACCTAAGGAGGGTATAGTCTCACACCTGTCAAGTCAACTCACTATGCACTGTAGGATTTTTATTTTCAGACCGAGGTTTTGGGTCCAGCTTGATAGATACAGTACTGTGTATTTCCTAAGACTATCTTCCTGAGAAGACCATGCTATAGTTTGCTGCCTGCTGAAAAGAAGCACAGCACTGGAACATTAGTATAAGTAGGTCCGAACTGGGTGAGGAAGCGCAGTGAAAATACTGTTGCTACAGCAGAGGAAAATCCTCAGAGCACAAGCTGTCATGAGAATCTTTCCCATTTGAGAGAGAACATGAAAAGCAACAATTAGTTCTTTCGGCCTCTAGTTCTGGTCATGGTACAGAGACTTTGGCAGATCATTTGCATACAATAGTACAGACATTGTCAATTTCAGTATTCAATTTTAGGACATTGCCATGTGATTGGTTGGTCAGCAAACACACAAGGATTTGCTCAGCACTGGCCCAATCATGAGGCAAACTAAGCAGTCACCTAGGGTGCCAACTTCTGGTGGTTAGCAAAGAGCAAGTCATTCAAAGCTAAACAATAGATTCTGACAGCTGGGGGGGAGGGGGGCGGGTAAAGCTTAAGGTCTGCCTAGGGCAAGGGTGGGCAAGTCTGGTCCTGGAGAGCCGCAGACCAGTCAGGTTTTCATGATGTCCCTAATGAATATTCATGGCCCTATTTCCATACAATGGAAGGCAGTGGATGCAAATAGATCTCATGAATATTCATTAGGGACATCATGAAAACCTGACTGGTCTGCAGCTCTCCAGGACCGGACTTGCCCACCCCTGGCCTAGGATATGATACCTTGAACCAACTCTGGGACTGGCCCTGTCTCAGCTCAAGTTAATGATATTCACATCCATGAGAAACACAGTACATGTTATGAGTATAAATATAAACTATTGAAATATATAGAAAGCATTTTGGCAACCCACAGCTAATCCTACAGGTTTTGGAGACTTGAGTGTAAGAAAAAGCTTTCCTCTTTCTGTCCTAGTTAGTTCTTTCCTCGGTTCTTCTTCACAGTGTTATGCCAGAAGGATCTGCTCTAGGCTCGGAGTCCTGGCAGGAGTGAATAAGTGTTCTGGACCAGATTACCAGCATCGGTATGTGTACACTGAACCACCAAATGAAGAAAATAAAGGTGCTATGTACCATCCTTATCTTCATTAAGGGGAATTCTGGTGCCAGCGCAGAAGGAGCCACCATCACCAGAGAGCAAGCTGCAAGGGGATTAAGAGCTGTGGCAGCCGACAGAATCAGGGGGATTGTGGGGAAGAGCTGTCTGCCCAGGTGTACTGCTCACCTGCTGTACTTCTGCCTGCTCACTGGTCTAGCATCACCGTGAGGAAGAGAAAGGAACTATTAGATTTGGATAAGTCGTGACTGAGAGAAGGAGGGAGAGCTGTTGATCCCAAAGACTGCCACTATGAGGGGAGACTGGGTTCGATCCAGCTCAGGGGATTCCAAAGAACTCACCAGCTGATGTTCTTAACATATTTTAGAAACATACGCTAAAGCTCAACATACTGTTTTCTAACACAATCTGAATGCAGAAAGTTTGCTCCCCGATGCTATAGACAAGGAGTATGCAAATGAGCTGTGTGTCAAAACCATGTGCTAACATGGGAGAGCGTGAGCAGACCTGTGTGCATGCCAGATGCATATCCACATGGATCTGTGCTAACAGCAGCTTATCCAGTACTTGCAACATATATGATAGAATATTATTCTGCACCTAGCAATTTTTGCAGTGGTGTTTATGTGCAGAATACCATTCTATCATATGCACAGATGTTGTGTGCATGCAACTCTGAAGCATCATGCACATTTTGAAGTTACACTTGCATAAAATTAGATTTATTGAATCCTTTCTGGACAAACTTGAAAGCATTTATCTGGATGGTGATAGTTGTTATCCAGACAATGGCATAGAAAATTCACAGATAGGGTGCTTATCTGGATAGTGCAGCTAAAAGTTCTTACAGACTGCCCCAGATAGTGCCAGAGCGTAACGAGAGCAGAGTGTGAGTATTCCGCCTAACTCTACAGATAGTTGTCGATATTCAGCCACTATCTGTATAGCTATTCAGATACAGATAGCAGCGATAGTTCAGCAAAAGGATAGCAGCTGACTATCTGTAGAGCTAGTGGCATTCACCACTGAATATGTATATTCAGTGCTGCCGCTTGTGCAGATAGCGGTGGGCGCACCTACTCTTGCCACCTTGCTGGGCAGACTAGATGGACCATGCTGGTCTTTATCTGCCGTCATATACTCTGTTACTATGAGCTATTTGTATTTTTAGCAATGAGAGAAGAAAAGCAAATGTGGAATAGAAAGGGTAAGGCAGACTATAAGGATAGGAATGATGGGCACCAATTTATTTTTATTTATTTATTTAGCTGTATTTATATCCCGCTTTTCACCGGGTCAAAGCAGTGGAACATACAATAATCAATTACAAGGGTTTGGGGCCGTCACTTGGTGGCCAACATTAATGATTGTTAACAGTTAATTGGGACGTAGACATAGACATTGTGTTATGGTTACATATGACATATATTCAGGGGGGGGGGGGGGCGAAATATGGTGGTTGGGAGGGAGTCAGTGGTGGGTGCTTGTCTCTGGTCCAAGGAATTCTTGGAATAGTGCAGTTTTGTTTCCTGAAGGATAAGAGGTCTGTGTTGCTTCTGATGTGATTTGGTAGAGAGTTCCAGAGGGATGGTGCATATAGTTCGGTATAATTATTACTGTGATATACCAAAGGCTGACTAAATTAAAAACAAAAAAACCCCCCCCCCCCCCCCCGAACAAAGAGACCACAACCTCATGATTAACCACAACAAATCGGACATGCTGCACATTATACAAAATAATCAAATCTCTGTCAAAACCCAAGCCAACTACTTGGGTATCACACTCGATCAAGAACTCTGCTTTCAGCCTCAAATAAGCTGCATCATTAAGTCTATTTCAAGCTCCGCACCCTAAAGAATCTATGCAAGCTCCAATCCCCCAATGGCTTCTGCACAATCTGTCAGATAGTAATCACACTGCTATTTGATTACTGAACTCCATCTACCATGGTCTCTCAAAGAAAAAGCACCTTATACCCCCTGCAACTAGTGCAGAAAACTGTAGCAAGAATCATACTGGGGAAATCCTAGCAAAGTCTGATGACACCTCTTAAGTAGTTACAAGCAGGACAAATACAGAATCCTACTCAACACTCATAAAATATTAACTCGCCAATCAGCAGACAGTCTTGCCTCCCTTATTAGCGAATAACAGCTCCACCAAACCCAGAAGAAGCATCACAGTAAACACGCTGGAAATACCCACAGAAAAAGCCCTCAAGCAACCTAAAAGTCAACAGAGCTCTCTCTATATGCCCCCACCCTCTGGAACTCTCTACCATCTCAAATAAGAGCTATTCAACTCACCAGAGATTTCTGCAAAAACTTAGGGGTATGTTTACTAAACTGCGGTAATCGTGAATAACGCACGTTATGTAACGTTAACGATCGTTAGCGTGTCATAGCGCGCGCTATGACGCGCTAACGATTGTAATGCCCCGCGGCGCGTTAAAACACCGCAGAAGGTGGAGAGAGGGCGGAGAGAAGGGGTCAATGGGCAGAGAGTGGGCGGGGAAAGGCTCCCTTCACACTAACGCGCTGATTTTCAGAGCTGAAATCCAATGCGAATGAAAACCTGCCGTTAAAGGCATATTAAAGGGAAGAGAAACCATTTAAATGTCAGCAATGTACAGCCCAGGCAGGGAAACCAAAGAAAAGTGATAAGTGTGATACATATGCACAGAACAAAAGGGCACAGAAACACTGAAAATGACCCCAACAAACTGGAAAAAAACAATAACCAAGCTGGCCAATAGTGGTATCAATGAGAAACATCAACCCCTCCCCCCCTCCTGAGTAAGCACCATAGAACAGATATAAATCGTGGAAGGGTCTATACTCCGTCCCCATACAAAGTGAATGGGCCCACAGTGAAATAGCGCTGCTCAGGGTTTCCTCCACCATCAGACAGGGTTTCTATGGCGTGCACATGTCCCGCAACAGCAGGGTGGGCATTTCAGAACGGAAACTGGACAGATGCCGGAAAAGACAGAGGGCTGCAGGCGGCACATGCTGTGGTGGAGCTGGGCCACAGTGCGGACTAAGGTGATGCCTAGGTGGCCCATACGAATGCTGAAACAGCGGAGCAGCCAGACAGCAACTGCTGAAGGCCCAACATGTGCACGAGTGGGTTTCCCAAAGTGTCACAGGGGATAGTACCCAACAGCTACCCCCAAGGGCAAGGAACATTTGCAGGCGGGGCTGGGGGGGAGCGTGGACGTCTATGCAGGCACCCCTACCCCAGAACCCGCACCATAGGCAGCCACCTACCTGCACACTGGATGGCCTGAGACTGCACACCACCAGCTCCACCAGCAGAAGGGCATGTCAGCATGGTGGTTGAGGGATACTGGTGGTGGAGGGGGCAGTGGCAGCTGCCCAGAGCAGACCGTGGCCTAGCCCTGTGTAGGTGGGTGCCATGCACTGCAACAGACAGGCCCTGTCTGACCAACAGTCATGGTATCACCAGGGAATGCACCATCTCTGTGATAAAATGGTGGTGCAGTGCACAAGACCAGTGTATTCAGAAGCAGAAGGTCACAGGTTCAAGTCCCAGCTGTGGTTTCCGCCAACCCAGTCCTCATATTTTACCCACTACTATAACGTTCTAATACAGACAGGACCTTTCTTGTAGATGACGTGAACATGCCCAAAACACCTACATTTTACCCTACAGAGCACAGACACCATAAACATGCACATTACCTAGAGGAGAGCCTCCCAAATGCAGTCCTGGAGGGCCAAACACCATTCAGGTTCCATGCTGCCTCTGATAAAGATGCCTGTGCTGCATTTCTATGCGCCACTCCCATGGTATGCAGATGTATCTCATGCATATTCATGAGGGACAGCATGAAAACCCGAACAGTGTTTTGCACCGCAGGACTGGATTTGGGAACCTCTGCCGTAAAGCAACAGCCAACAGGGGCAGACACACCCGCACCCACAGGCCCCATTATCCAAAGCCTCCTGGGGAGGCAGGACTTTGGGCTCTACGTGCATCTCCCAATACTAGCACTTGCATACCTTAGTAATGCCACCCTAAACCTGGGAATATGGTACACAGCTATCAAAAGGTTGCTATGAGTACTGGCAGATAGCAATTCCTAGGTTAAGTACAATTTTCGGAGTGAGCTGCATCATAGCAACCTTTCTGATGTCTGTGGAGTGTGCTACTGGTCTTGTGTCTGACAGTGTTTACCAATCTGGGGAGTGACTCCTACAGTATTGCGTACCATAGCCATGCCTGCACTGTGCCCAGGACCGGTGTGGTGGCCTGGGCTGCCCAACACCTCTATAGTTGCACAATGCTGGCATAGGTGTGGGGAGTGTGTGTCTGTCTATCCAGTGTGTGGTGGCTGCCAACACCCTCCACAGCCCACACTGCTAGCACTGTTGCCAGTATTGGCCTGCCAATGTGCATAATGAGGAGAAAGGTACCGTGGGAATAGCCTGGATAGGGTGGCCTGGCCTGGCTGCATCTGCATAGGGCATAGGGCAATGGCCGGACATTGTAGTGCCCGGTACCACCTGCACAGACAGGGTGGCCATAGCATGTCCTGCTGGGAGGTCACTCTCACCCTGACTGAGCAGTGACCATGGCATGGCTAGGTTCCCCCATAATGCTATGTATTATTTCTCGTATGTGATATTTATGGGTTTCCTTTTGGGGCCCAATCACTGACTTATCTGCTTGTTGGGTATGCTGATATCCCCGTTCTGGGTACATGCATCTCCTCCAGGATCATGCACTATGGACTAGCTGGCGGACTGTGTGCAGCTAGTATGTGTTTTGCTGGAACACCGTGCAGGGTGCAGCGGCTGGAGGCTTGCTGCTGGAGAATGTCAGATAATGGTGGGGGGCAGCTGAGCATTTCCAGACCTGCCGTCTGTCTGCTATTGCGTTATGGATGTGTACTGCTCTGCATTGCCTGCCCTGTAGGGTGTTTGATCCCTAGTAGGACTGGGGTGATGGTCCCCTCTACTGCCACCATTGCAGGGGGTTGAAAGTGGATCTGTGGGCGGGAGATCCTGTCCCCCACCCTGAGCCCTAGAGGGTGTGTTGGGTGGTGTTATGTAATCTCCCTGGTAACCACAGCAGAATGTGGGTGTGGTGCCGTGCAGTCCTCCTGTAGCTAGCCAGGTGTTTGTTAGCAGCTCTAGCCCACTGATTACTTCACTGCCCATGGAGCCAGAGGTCATAGGTTCACAACCCACAGTGGGGTTCATCGATAGGGCTGTCTTAGGCATTGTCTACTTTTATTGTATATTAGTGCTGCCAGCAGAACCACCTCAGGGTACCGTCACCTTAGGGTGGCTCATAAGGCGCCCTATAGGGCGTGCCTTACAAGTCGCCCTATAGGGCACCTTTTACGTCACCCTATAGGGCGTGCCTTACAAGTTGCCCTATAGGGCGCCTTATATGTCACCCTATAGGGCGCGCCTTACAAGGCACCCTATAGGGCTCGCCTTACAAGTTGCCCTATAGGGCGCGCCTTACACTTTGCCCTATAGGTCGCTCCTTACACGTCGCCCTACAGGGAATGCCTAAATATTCCTATCAAATGGTATATAATACATGACCATGTCAGAGGGAACGTCACTATTGGAACATATTCCATAAGACGGGTACAATTTTCCTGACATATGCAAACTTTAATCCGGCTGCAGACTGTGGATTAAAATATTATAGTTGGCTTTCAAAGGGTTACACAGGACACCTCAGCCAGCCTTATTCATTAGGCACACTGGGGAATCAAACCCATGACTCTTGTACCATCAGTCTGTATAGTAACCATTGTGCTACAGCTCTGTTTCTGTATTTGGGTGTCTGTGCGCTGTCTTAAGCTTGCGCGCAGTAGCGTGCATGCTGTAGCGATAAAGCCAAGCCCTGAGGAATCCCCCAATGTACCACAACCCAATCCAACTCCTAATCCCCTATCCAAACCTCCTGTTGATGCTCAAACCATGTAGCCACCTGCCCTCCACATCAAACAACTATTAAAGAAGTCAGTGACTAACTATGTCAGATGAAGGCAAGTCCAACAAAATTAGCACAGACAGATCCTCTGCCAATCCTTAAGTATACGGCATCCAAAAGAAAAAAACAAAACAAAACAAAACATTTCATTGGAAATCCAGGACAGATAAAGTTTCTAGATGCCATAAATGGCTGTTTTATGGAACAGCTGGTTATAGAACCAATGAGAAGGGAAACTACTTTAGAACTAGTTCTTACTGGTACATAGACCTAGTGCAAGGAGTAATGGTGGTGTGGCCACTTGGTAATAGTAATAGTCATTTTTGTCATAATCTTTAGAGGGAGGACACTAAGGAAAACTGCTGTAGCATTTAATTTTAGGCAAGAAGTCCACATTAAATTTCATCTGCCATTTGGATGCCTGTTAAGTACTGTCGAGTCAGTGTTGACTCATGGTGACCCTCTGGATAGCTGTTTTAAACTATGTTCGGTCTTCATTCAGGCAACTCATTGTTGATAGAGTGGCATCCATAGCTGCTGCTGTTGTATCAATCTATCTCATTACTGGCCCTCCTCTTTTGCGTTGATCTTCAACCTTGCCAAGCATTATGTCTTTTTCTAATGATCTCTCTCTGCATGATGTGTCCAAAGTATGAAAGTAGAAGTCTTGTCATCTGAACTTCTAAAGAAAGCTTTGGTTTGATCTCTATTAGTACTTACTGGTTTGTTCTTTGAGCAGTCCATGGTATACACAATCTTCACCAGCACCATAATTCAAAGGCATCGCTTTTTCTTCCTGTCTATCTTTTTCACTGTCCAACTTTTGCATTCATAGGTGATGAAGAAAAATACCATGGCTTGGATAAGTCTAATCTTTGTATGGTCAGAGACATCTCTGCTCTTGAGAATCTTGTCCTGGAGAAGGATCACATATGAGTGCCAAATATACATATGGGAATGGAGTAGATACTGTGGGGATTGTCAGCAGCATATAACTACTCGATAGGTCCAGGGGTAATTGCTACGTCTCTCTTTTCCCAAGATTCTATAGGTCTATCTGGCAAATGAACCACATGAGATAAAGGGAACCAACCCTGTGTTTATATATACATTAGACTTTATTGCTGATTTAAAAAAATGCAGATATAGAATAAATTAGACTTATGAGGTAGCAAGTTATGTAGCCCTGTGATTATAATGACCTGTTCATAAATCACTGTTTTAGCAACCAAAGTCACTGATTCGCTCTGCACTCAGATATACTGAAAATTAGCTGTCTGTCTGGCTAGGCTCATCCCTGGAAGAATTAAGACAGTACCTTAGTTTTGCCAGAAGAACGATTGTGGCTGGATCGAAAAAGTCAATACAATATGACGCAGGGTACAAATCTGTCTTTGCTGATAATAAGGAAACCAAGAATTGGATTGCCAAAAGAATGGCAAGTACAGATGCAATGACACGAGACACAAAATCACTGTAAAATGTCCATATCACATGAATTAAAGTTGTAATCAGTGACATCCAGGTCAATAGACAGCTCAACTGTGTGAGAGTCCTTTCAATCCAGTAGGTAGTTCAAGGCTTCAGTGAAATTTAATGTCATGGCCTCAAAACACATCCAGCACCCGGATGTCAGTAGAAATAGCATCTGAATCTAAATGAAACAAGGCCACTCCACCAACAGTAACAATGGAGTGCTTAGGAACATAGATTAGGCAAACATTATAGGGTAGAACAACCAATGAATGTCCTTGGTGCATTGGCACATGCCTAAATTAGGCACTAGATACTCTTGTGGTTCATCATGGTGATAAGCTAATCAGTGTCGAGACACAGGTAAGTTTTCAGAACAGGTTCTAACATTAACCACTTATTTTAGCTGGTACACCTTATCAGACACAATGAGAGGCATTTGACAGAAAAGCAATTTCCATTTTCTGTACATCTACGTATAGGGGAATAGCATTTCCCATATGGAAAACAATTTCAACTTGAAGTGGCTCAATGCTAGTTCTGGTTATCTTAGCAAAGGCTTCAGTAATAAGGTCTGCGGATACCAGGTATGTAGGAATTTGTCCTTGCATCAAGTTACTGATGCTGTTATCTAGTTTCCTAAACAAATTGTAGGAAAGTTCATGTTCTGGTTGTATGAAAGGACACTCCTCATTAACTATAACTTTAAGCACAGTTAATTCTGATGTATTCTGGTTAATCAACTTAGAATGAAGATTGACTATTGTTACAGTATTAGGTATGGTCATGCCATGGGCAATTAATTGACCTTGTTGTGAATGGATCTGTGTGTTTGATATTTTTCATATCTGGTTTTAACTCTTGAATATTGCTCTGGAGTTTATTTACAGATTCTGCATTCATTACAGACATTGTGTACACAATGAGCCTAGAGCTGTAAATAATGCTCCAACAGCAAATTCTACAAATCTTTTTAGGTCTAATGTGTTCTTGCTATATGGGTTGTATCATAACTTTTCCAAATGGCTCAAAATAGTCTATATGTTAGCAGTTGCATAGTCCATATGTGCTTTTAAACCACTGTTGTGTATAGGTGTGCGTGGATCAGAAATATTGAAGTGTTTCTGTAAAACATATTGTAGATCCAGTGACACAAAGACTTTCTGTATGACTATCTGGGACTGTGTGATCAGGAATCCAAGTGTATCTTGCAACACGACACCAGAAGGCAGGTCAGGCTTAATATGGCAACTTTGTATCCAGCTATCAGCAAAATCAGAAAGAGGACCTTCAAGGTTTGGTTCTCCATCTGTAAAACAAAACAAACAGGCTATCCTGTTTCAAGTTGGTATTTGTTGTTTCAAATAGTAAAATACTGAATTTAGTAAATGTGAATCTTTATGCAATTTCTGCATCTGTAAAGGTTCAAGAACATCTCTCTTTTCTTCTTTAAGTACCCTTTACTTATAGGCTCATAAAATCAAAAGTATGATTAACAGAAGAAACCTTTTTAACATCACTTGAGCCAAGAGGCTGTCGTTTGTATGGCTCCAAAATTCCATACTTCACTAATATGCATATACTCTGTGTCTGAGACAGACTGAGCAAGGATAAAATGTTAAATTAAGATCTCTTGCAGAGAACAATTAGAAATAGAAGTTAAAGATTCTTACTTCACTTCAAACTAGGTACAAAATGAAATCAAACTACTTCTGGAGGTTTGCCAGCTCTAGGACATGACAAGTGAATTCAGATTATAAATGAGTACTTAGTCCAAAAACTCTGCATCTTTAGTCAGTAAAAAGCTGTATAGGAAATATTCACGAACAGTAAATGATTAGACTGAACCCCCTTGTCAGTGTAACTACCCCTGTCTCTGTAATGTTTTTCTGAGGCTGAGAAACTAATAACTAATCTTGGACATTCCCTGCGAGAGAGTTCCTCAGCTCTTGGAATGAGAATCACACTTGTACTCCATCTTAAGAATACTTATAAATTCACTTTGGTCCAGATGTAACCACAAATGGAACCCTTAATGTCAGTTTCCTATAAGAACTAAACAAAACCTTTTATTTTTATGTGGTCAGATGACCTCAGAAATGTACATTCTCTCTAGAATTTTTACATCTCTGTTTTATCTTAATTGTTTTAGAGACACTCTCAAGGGAGTGCATACAATGTTAGTTTTCTTGAACAAAGAAATTCTTCTCAGGAACCTATGAACAAAGAAGAAAAAGACACAATTAGTTAAACCATGAACATTTTTACATAATCGGCAGTAGTGGAACAATCCCATGCTGGGAAAGCGGTGAAATCAAATTCATACTGCTACATTCTGCACTGCATGATTTCCCAGCAGAAAGTAATAACTGCATTAAAACAGCCTGTACAACACACTTAAACCTTGCCATGCACAGGACTTTTCCTAGGCTGTTTGCGAGTATGTTTTAATTTCTTTCGGTATGGACAGGTAATTTATTCTTGTCAGTATGGAAAAGTAACTGCTTTGGCAGTGGGCCAAGAAGAAAGAAAGAGGTTTTAAATTTTGGCTTTCAACTGCAGTTAGGAAGGGATCATGATATACATCCCATTTTTTCCTGATGTGCAGAGAACATTGCCTCTGTATTTTTTTATAGACAAGTCCCAGTCTGGGAAATTGGCCGGCCATCCTGTCATCTGCTTTTTTTTTCTCTGTATGTGAAACTCTCTTACAACAGTGAAGTGGTCTGAAATTTCCTTACTTCTTTTCATATTAACAGGCAATGAAACTATGCTTTAACTCAAAATCAGAGTTTAGCAGAAGCTGGGCTGTTTTGGGAACTAAGCATAGAGGTTCCCCCCTCTTCCAAGGGCTCAATTCCCAGTACTTCTCTGCTAACTGGAGCAGGGCTGGAAAGATGCTACCTTTCTCCTCCCTGAGAATCCTGTACTCCCAGGGCCATTTCTGAAGGCAGAAAGGAGTCAACATCAGGCTCTGGCTGATTTATGGGATTCAAAGAAGCAGTTTCTGTGTTAGTGAATTGCTGATTTACTGGCTGTGACTCGGAAAAGGAACCTACAGATTTCTCCTGGATTTCCCTTTTCACTTTCTGAAGATAAGAGCATAAGAACATAAGAAATGCCATACTGGGTCAGACCAAGATTCTTCAAGCCCAGTATCCTGTTTCCAACAGTGGCCAATCTAGGTCATACATACCTAGCAGTTTCCCCAAAGGACAAAGGTTCCACAATGCTTCTATTGGGTCAAGCATTGATATCCTGGGTCCCTTTTTAATAATGGTTTATGGACCTTTCCTCCAGGAACTTGTCCAAACTTTTTTTAAACCCAGCTACACAAACAGCCTTTACTACATCCTCCGGTAACAAATTCCAGAGTTTGATTACATGTTGAGTTTAAAAAATATTTTCTCTTATTTGTCTTAAATAGTTTACCCTGTAGCTTCATTACATGCCCCCTAGTTTTTCTATATTCTGATAATGTAAAGAATTGATCTACGTTTACCCGTTCCACTTCGTTCATTAATTTATAGACTTCTATCATATCTCCCCTCAGCCATCTCTTTTCCAGGTTAAAGAGCCCTAACCTTTTTAGCCTCTTCATAAGGGTATCCTTCCATCCCCTTTACCATTTTGGTGGCTCTTCTCTGAACCTTTTCTAATAACACTATATCCTTTTTAAGATAATGCGACCAGAATTGCACACAATCCTCAAGGTGCGGTTGCACCATGGAATGATACAGAGGCATTATCATATCCATTGTTTTATTTTCCATTCCTTTCCTTATGATATCTAGCATGCTATTTGCTCTCTTGGCTGCTGATGCACACTGGGAGGAGGGTTTTAACATGTTATCCACAATGACGCCTAAATCTTTTTCCCGGGTGGTGGTTCCTAATGTGGAACCTTGCATCGTGTAACCATAGTTTGGGTTCTTCCCTAGGTGCATAACTTTGCACTTGTCCACATTAAATTTCATCTGCCAGTTTAATGCCCAGTCTTCCAATTTATCAAGATCCTCTTACAATTTTCCACAATCATCATGGGTTTTAACAACTTTAAGTAGTTTTGTGTCATCTGCAAATTTGATATCTCACTCGTTATTCCCTTTCCCAGGTCATTTATGAATATGTCAAAAAGCAGCGGACCCAGCACAGATCCCTGTTTGTACACCACTATTCACCTTTCTCCATTGGGAAAATTGGCCTTTTAGCCCTACCCTCTGCTTTCTGTCTTTTAACCAGTTCCTGATTCACAATAGTACACTGCCTCCTATCCCATGATTTTTTAGTTTTGCCAAAAGCCTCTGATGAGGGACCTTGTCAAAGGCTTTCTGAAAGTCCAGATACACTATATCAACTGACTCACCTTTGTCTTCCTGTTTATTCATACCTTCAAAAAAACATAACAGATTAGTAAGACAAGACAATATTGCTGCTAACTGAATGGGCAATGGGACTAGCCCAGCTTAGCCCATGGGCTGTCCTGGCACTAACTAGACGGGGCTGCAGCAGTCTGAGGGGATATTCAGTGGCCCATAGATTTTCCTGTCCCCCCCCCATCAGCTAATTTGCTTTTAATATCTGATGGTTCTGCAGGAAATTCCTCGCATGAGGATTCATCAGATTCTCTCTGCCAACACCCACTTGATATACTTCTCAGCAGGGAACAGGGTGCACCTGTTACTCTGCTTTGTTGCCTTTATCTACTGTTGGTCTCCTGTGTCCCTCCTTCCCTCTTGCACTACCTCTGCCTTTCTTTGTCTACCTGGAGCAGACACTAGGGGGCATGTTTACTATACTGCGGTAACGTTACAGACCGCTTGTTAGGTAATGTTAATTGTTAGGTACCGTTAATGCGCGGTATGTAATGTTAAGGCGCATTAAGGTTATCTAACGATCGTTAACGTTCCCGGCCGCAGTAAACACCGCAGAGGGTGGAGAGAGGGCAGGGGGAAGGGGTCAATAGGCGGGGAGTGGGCGGGGAGAGGCTCCCTGCACACTAAAGCGCTGAACTGAAGGGCTAAATCCTACCGTGAATGAAAATCTGCCGTTAGTTAGTTACACAGACTATTGGTAGGCGGTGATAGGGGGGGGATATGAGGATGCTCATGTATGCCCTGTGCCCCAGACCCCGCTCCCTAGGTGACCACCTACCCACACAGTGGATGGCCTGGGACTGCGCACTACCAGCACCGATAGCATATGGTCATGTCAGGAAGGTAGGGGGGGTGCCCATGCTGGAGGGGGCAGTGGCACCTGCTTTCAGTGGACCTAGGCCATGCCCTGTACCCCAGTATGTGGTGTGCAGTGCAACATAAAAGGTCTGGCTGAGGAAAAGTACAGGGAGCCCCAGGGACCACCATGCATTTGTGGTGCAGTACACCCAGCCAGTGTGTCCAAAAGCAGAGGGTCACAGGTTCAAGTCCCAGCTGTGGTTCCTGCAGAGCATGTCCCTATGTTTTACCCTATAATGCAGATACAACAGCAACATGTGCAAAGACCAAAGCAGTGGCGAACAGGGGTACAAACACCCACTCACACAGGCTCCATAATCCAAAGATGCATGCAGAGTCAGGCTGTTGGCCCCAGCATTGAGTTGCAGTTATCACCAGAGCACTACTACTACCTCCTGCACAGTTTAGCAATGTCGGCACTGTGATCAACCACCCCTATCTTTGCACAGTGCTGCAATAGGAGTGTGTGTTTGTATGTCTATCCATTGTTTTGTGGCTACCCACACCTCACCGGGCCCACAATGTCCCACTGTTACCAGCGTTAGCCTGAATATGTGCATAATGAGGAGCAAGGTGCTGTGGGTATGGCCCGGACAGGGCAGATTGGCCAGGATGCATCTTCACAGGGTGTGGGGCAATGGCTGGGACACTGTAGAGCCCGACCACCGCCTGCATGGATAGGGTGGCCACAGCATGGCATGCTGGGAGGGCACTCACTCTGACCGAGCAGTGACCATGGCATGTCTAGGTTCCCACATAGTGCTTTACACTATCTGCCTCCAGTGATACTTTTGTGTTCACAGTGCTGGGCCCCCAATCACTGAGATGCCTGCTTGGTGCACATAGATTCTCTATGAGCATGCATTATGGACTGGCTAGTGGACTGTCTGCAGTTAGACTGTGCATGGTTGGAACACCTATAAAGTGCAGTCTGACTGTGCTGTCTTCTGGTGACTGGCAGACAGTGGTGTGAGGCAGTTGGGGTTTTCCAGAGCTGACCCCATCATTGCTGCTGGTCTGCCACTGCCCCAGCCACAGGTATGGCTCTGGCCAACCAATCCTGGAGGGCTGTCTTATACCAGCAGAATGGAGATTGCTTCACAGGTGCTGGGGTACCTGTCCCTTACCTACAAAAAGGGTGATGTGAGCCCTTTGGGGTATGTAGTGTATACCACTTTGACCTATAAAGGCACTGCTACACAAACCTCATACAAGTCTGGAAACCCCTCTGCCTTGATAACAGGTGCCCATGTCAGCCAGACCCTAACACGGGGTACACACTAATCTGGGTGGTGTCTGGTCCCAGAGGGCCACATGTGACTGCAGGATAAAGATGGACACCAAATTACCTTCAGCTGCACTGCAAGGAACACCTGTCAAACACTGGTAGTGATGGGGATGTACAGCAAGACCTATCTCTAGCGCCACATGTACTGCGGACCTAGTGCTGGGTACCCATCCTATCCCTCAGGGAGAACACAGAACCTGCACAATGGCATGGTCTAAAGGAGTATTCCACGCATTAAGAAAAGTGGAAGAAAGTCCAAAAAACTGCCAGCATGGTTTAAAGGTGAGGTCAGAGAGGCTGTTGCTGCCAAAAAAGCATCTTTCAGGAAATGGAAAAAAGAGCCAAACGACGAAAACTGGAAACAGCACAAGCACTGGCAAGTTAAATGCAAAGCATTGATAAGGCAGGCAAAGTGAGAATTTGAGAAGGAACTTGCTACGGAAGCAAAAACACAAAATAAAAGTACATTCATAGCAAAAGGCCTGTGAGAGAGTCAATTGGACCGTTAGATGATAGAGGGGTAAAAGGGGCAGTAAGAGGAGACAAGGCTATAGCGGAGAGACTGAATGAATTCTTTGCTTCGGTCTTTACTGAGGAAGATGTAGGGATGTTACCCAAGACTGAAGTGGTATTTAAAGGTGATACTGCAGAGGAATTGAGAGAAATATCACTACACCGGGAAGATGTATTACAACTATTTGATAAACTGAATAGTAGCAAATCACCTGGACCGGATGGTATACATCCAAGAGTGTTGAAAAAACTGAAATATGAGATTTCAGACCTGCTATTGGTAATCTGTGAATTTTCATTAAAATAATCTGTAATACCTGAAGATTGGAGGGTCGCCAATGTAAAGCCAATTTTTAAAAAGGGTTCCAGGGGTGACCCAGGAAATTACAGACCAGTGAGCCTGATGTCAGTACCGGGGAAAATGGTAGAAACCATCATAAAGAACAAAATTACAGAGCATGTAGATAGTCATGGCCTAATGGGAGACAGCCAACATGGCTTTAGGCAAGGAAGATCTTGTCTTTGAAGGTGTGAATAAACAGGTAGACAGAGGTGAGTCGGTTGATATAGTGTATCTGGACTTTCAGAAAGCCTTTGACAAGGTCCCTCATCAGAGACTTTTGGCAAAACTAAAAAGTCATGGGATAGGAGGCAGTGTACTATTGTGGATCGGGAACTGGTTAAAAGATAGAAAGCAGAGGGTAGGGCTAAATGGCCAATATTCCCAATGGAAAAAGGTGAATATTGGAGTACCCCAGGGATCTGTACTGGGTCTGCTACTTTTTGACATATTCATAAATGACCTAGAAAAGGGAATAACTAGTGAGGTTATCAAATTTGCAGACGATACAAAACTGTTTAAAGTTGTTAAAACCCAAGAGGACTATGGAAAACTGCAGGAGGATCTGGATAAATTGGAAGACTGGGCATCCAAATGGCAGATGAAATTTAATGTGGACAAGTGCAAAGTTATGCACCTAGGAAAGAACAACCCACACTATGGATACACGATGCAAGGTTCCACATTGGGAACCACCACCCAGGAAAAAGATTTAGGAGTCATCGTGGATAACATGTTAAAACCTCCTCCCAGTGTGCAGCGGCGGCCAAGAAAGCAAATAGAATGCTAGGTATCATAAGGAAAGGAATGGAGAACAAAACAAAGGATATTATAATGCCTCTGTATCGTTCCATGGTATGACCGCACCTTGAATATTGTGTGCAATTCTGGTCGCCATATCTTAAAAAGGATATAGCGTTATGAGAAAAAGTACAGAGAAGAGCCACCAAAAAGGTAAAGGGGATGGAAGGCTACTCCTATGAAGAGAGGCTACAAAGATTAGGGCTCTTCAACCTGGAAAAGAGACGGCTGAGGGGAGATATGATAGAGGTCTATAAATTAATGAATGGAGTGGAACGGGTAAACGTAGATCGTTTGTTTACACTATCAGAATATAGAAAGACTAGGGGACATGTAATGAAGCTACACGGTAAACTATTTAAGACAAATAAGAGAAAATATTTTTTCACTCAACGTGTAATCAAACTCTGGAATTTATTACCGGAGGATGTAGTAAGAGCTGTTAGTGTTGCTGGGTTTAAAAAAGGTTTGGACAAGTTCCTGGAGGAAAGGTCCATAAATCATTATTAAAAAGGGACCCAGGATAATCAATGCTTGACCCAGTACAAGCATTGTGGAACCTGTGTCTTTTGGGGATACTGCTAGGTACGTATGACCTAGATTGGCCACTGTTGGAAACAGGATACTGGGCTTGATGGACCTCGGTCTGACCCAGTATGGCATATCTTATGTTCTTATGTCTGGAGCTACTCTTTGCCAGTATCACTCACTGTCAGTTCGTCTTTCCAAACTGAGGTACCGGAGAGGTGCAGACCCCATTTGCTGATCAGCTGTAGACAGCTATTCAGCATGTGCATTGCATCATGGGTACTGGTGGGGTTACCCTATCCTGGCACTCAGAGCAGACAGTTTGTGCGGTGACCTGCAGTCCTTCTGTACCCAGCCATTGCTGTGACATACACCACGGAGGTATAGCCTACTGGTTAATACAATGCCATTCTTGGCAGTGTTCATGGGTTCAATTCCTCATTATTCCCTCCTCTCATGCCTGTCCTACTCAAATAGTGTGCATGCCTGTAACAGTCCTATTTTTGCAGATTTGTGCTGCCAGCCCATAATACCCTCGCCACAATTGCCAACATTCCCTCGGTACGTCTATCTGCGTCTGTCAGCTGTGTAGAGTCCTGTCTGCCTGTGCAGGCTGTCACCCCATGTCCTGCACTGCTACCCTTTCCTGCATTGTGCCTCTTCAAGCTTGCCTCGCCTATGCCTGATCTGCATGGAACCACCACTCCTCTGTCCACCTATCAATGTAACTATCCTGCCACCTCCGCCTTCACTGGGGGACACGTATTCCCATCGTCTGCTACCAACTGTCTTTCTAGTACTTTACATTGCCAAGACCCTGTGCTGTGGTACAGTTGCCCCCACCATGTTTGTCATCAGTACTGACAGCCACATGGGATGCCCGCATATATGGCAGGTCCAGCGGCTCCCAGCTCTCCCTCCTTCACTCACCTGTTCATTGCCTTTCCTGAGTGCTCTATCTAGTGTTAGGGCTACATCTTTCTCTGTTCCTCACAGGTCATGCATGTCATCCTAAAGCACCTTGCAGCCCTTAGGCCACACTAACCTAGGGCACCATAACCTTGTTAGGCCTCCTTAACCTATGGTTACGTAACCCAGGGTGCCTTCTAAGGTGCCTTGTCCAGGGGTGCCTAATACGGCGCTTAGCCTAAGGAGCCCTACTATATAGGGCACCTTACAAAGCACCTTATGAGGCAGCTTATAAGGCATCTTTTGGGGCACCTAACAAGGCATCTTATTGGGCACCTTATAAGGCACCTTACTTAGAAGGCACCTTACAAGGCGCCTTACAAGGCACTTTACAAGGCGCCTTATAATGTGCCTTGTAAGGTGCCTTGTAGGGTGCCTTGTAACGTGCGTTAGTCGAAGGCGCCTTGTAAAATGTGTTAGCTGATACGGCTTGCTATAACGATGCATCACCCACGCCTTTATATGGGCATCTGTACCTTTACTGCGGAACCTAGCACGAGTGACATTACCGCAGTTTAATAAACATACCCGTAGGTCTTGAACATTTGCAGCTCCTAGTGCAATTGCGCTTCTCCTTTTAAAGAAATCTCTTTTCAGCTTGGCGGATGGATTTCTGTGACTAGAGGCCAATGTCTGTTTCACTCCACTAGTGTGCTGCAAATACTAGATCTCTCAGGAGCATTAACTGTCTTCATTCCACTACTTCTGCCACCATTTAGCAGTGGCTTCTTTTTTGCCACTTCTTCATACAGACCATTTTTGTGGGGCAATCTTAAAATGATTGTATAATTAACATTTTCCCCAGGCTCAGCCACAGATCTCTGTTGCTCATTTTAAAGTATTGTTATAGGCTGATATCTAAATCCTGCTGTCAGTGTTTCCTGAGGAATGGCTAGCAGAAAAAAGGAGGTGATAATGCCTCTGTATAAGTCTTTGGTGCGACCTCATTTGGAGTATGGTGTGCAATTCTGGAGACCGCACCTTCAAAAGGATGTGAACAGGATGGAGTCGGTGCAGAGGGTTGCTACTAAAATGATTAATGGGCTTCATTATAAAGCATATGAGGACAGACTTAAGGATCTTAATATGTACACCTTAGAGGAAAGGCGGGATAGAGGTGATATGATTGAGATGTTTAAATAGCTCCGTGGCATAAATGTTCAGGGAGAGAGCCTCTTTCAGTTGAAAGTAAGTTCTGCTACGAGGGGACATGGGATGAGGGTGAAGGGAGATAGATTCAGGAGTGATATGCGGAAATATTTCTTTACAGAAAGAGTAGTGGATCCATGGAATAGTCTCCCAGTGGAGGTGGTAGAGATGAGGACAGTAACTGAATTCAAAAAAGCATGGGACCAACACAGGTAAAGGTAAAAAGTGGACTGTTGTAGTTGTTGTTATGGAAGGACAGACTAGATAGGCCATGTGGTCTTTTTCTGTCATCATGTTTCTCTGTTTCTATGTTTCTTTAAATGCCAGCAGCAGCATTTAAAGATAAACCCAGATATTCTGCACTGGCTGCTATTTTGATAGCAATGTTGAATATCCAGGCATGCTGGCAGCCACCTCTACTATCTGATACTGGTGATTTTCAGTGCCAGGGTTTTTTTTTTTGAGGGGGGTACTCAGTGCTTGCTAAAATGGACCCATGGTCCTCATGTATTAATGAGACTCCTGCTTTTGAGTACGGCACCTTTTCAGCTAGGAAAAATGCACTGATCAGCACCATTATATGGACAGCTATCTAGATAATGCTGCTGAACATCAGTGACTGGCTCCAGTCGGCACTGTTTACCAGTTGGCGGGTACTGCTCACTGGATAAATGATTATAAAGATCGGGTCCTTAGCCCTCACAGTGACCTGTCTCAGCAGTTGCTTTTGCCCATTATCACTGACTTCAGAGGGATGGCCTGATCACGGTGGCGTCTTGGTGGTACTAAACTCTTTCCACTTTACAATGATGGTTTTGATAGGGATAGTCAAACACATTGACATTTTCCCATGACCCTCCCTAAATCTGTACCTTTGTATATGTTTATCCCAGAAATCTGTCAGCAGGTCCTAGTTGTCACAAGATCCTATTATCAATACAAGAAATTGGAATCAGAAATACCACACTTCAGTGATTCCAGTCAATATGTAACAGACTGTAAACAACAAGTGAAAATAGGACCAAACAAATCTGAATCATACAAACAGCAAAACATTCCACAAGATTCTGCCTTATCCTCCTTACTGTTTAACATATATCTTCAACCAATCTGCAACATAATACAGATGTATAAGGTAAATTAACACATTTATGCAGACAATATCATGAACACTTCAAAACCAGATCCCACCGAAATAGTAAATTGCTTCAACGAAGTCACACATTGGCTTTCGGCACACAGACTACCAATAAGCTACAAAAAAGGTGTTTATGTATATATATATGTAAACTAAAGCCTTCACCCCATCAACACTAAGGGGTATGTTTACTAAACTGCGGTAAACGTGAATAACGCACGTTGTATGACGTTAACAATCGTTAGCACGCTATAGCGTGCGCTATAGCCCATTAATGATCATAAACGCGCTATAGCGCGCGCTATCATGCGCTAACGAGCGTAATGCTCCGCGGCGCGGTAAAACACCGCAGAAGGTGGAGAGAGGGCGGAGAGAAGGGGTCAATGGGTGGAGAGTGGGCGGGGAGAGGCTCCCTTCACACCAACGCGCTGAATTTCAGAGCTGAATTCCAACGCGAATGAAAACCTACCAGTAAAAGCACTTTAAAGGGGAGAGAAACCATTTACGTGTCAGCAATGTACAGCCTAGGCAGGGAAACCAAAAAAAGGTGATACGTGTGATACATGTACAAAGAACAAAAGGGCACTGAAACACCAAAAATGACCCCAACAAACTGGAAAAAAACAACAAACAAGCTGGCCAATAGTGGTAGCAATGAGAAACATCAACCCCCCCCCCCCCCGAGTAAGCTCCATAGAACAGATATAATTCGTGGAAGGGTCCATACTCCATACTCCATCCCCATACAAGGTGCATGGGCCCACAGTGAAATAGCGCTGCTCAGGTATTTCCCCACCATCGGACAGGGTTCCTATGGCATGCACATGTCCCGCAACATCAGGGCGGGCATGTCGGAACGGGAAACCGGGCAGATGCTGGAAAAGGGGATACAGAGGGCTGCAGACGGCACATGCAGTGGCGCAGCTGGGCCACAGTGGGGACTAGGGTGATGCTCAGTTGGCCCATAGGAATGCGTAAACAGTAGAGCCAGACAGCAACTGATGAGGGCCCAACATGGGCATGAGTGTGTTTCCCAAAGCGTCACAGGGGAGAGTACCCAACACCAACCCCCAAGGGCACGGAACACTGGCAGGCGGGGCTGGGGGGGGAGCGTGGACGTCTATGCTGGCACCCCTACCCCAGAACACGCACCATAGGCAGCCGCCTACCTGCACACTGGATGGCCTGAGACCGCGCACCACCAGCTCCACCAGCAGAAGGGCAACACCAACATTTTACCCTACAGAGCACAGACACCATAAACATGCACATTACCTAGAGCAGAGCCTCCCAAATGCAATCCTGGAGGGCGAAACACCATTCCAGTTCCATGCTGCCTCTGATAAAGATGCCTGTGCTGCATTTCTATGCGCCACCCCCATGGTATGCAGATGTATCTCATGCATATTCATGAGGGACAGCATGAAAACCCGAACAGTGTTTGGCACCGCAGGACTGGAGTTGGGAGCCTCTGCTGTAAAGCAGCAGCCAACAGGGGCAGACACACCCGCAACCACAGGCCCCATTATCCACAGCCTTCTGGAGAGGCAGGACTGTGGGCTCTTCGTGCATCTCCCAATACTAGCACTTGCATACCTTAGTAATGCCACCCTAAACTGGGGAATATGGTACACATCTATCAAAAGGTTGCTAGGATTACTGGCAGATAGCAATTCCTAGGTTAGGTACAAGTGTCTGAGTGAGCTGCATCATAGCAACCTTTCTGATGTATGTGGAGTGTGCTACAGGTCATGTGTCTGACAGTGTTTACCAACCTGGGGAGTGACTCCTACAGTATTGCGTACCATAGCCATGCCTGCACTGTGCTCAGGACTTGTGTGGTGGCCTGGGCTGCCCAACACCTCTATAGTTGCACAATGCTGGCATAGGTGTGGGGAGTGTGTGTCTGTCTATCCAATGTGTGGTGGCTTCCAACACCCTCCACAGCCCACACTGCTAGCACTGTTCCCAGTATTGGCCTGCCAATATGCATAATGAGGAGCAAGGTACCGTGGGAATAGCCTGGATAGGGTGGCCTGGTGTGGCCGCATCTGCGCTGGGCATAGGGCAATGGCTCGGACATTGTAGTGCCCGGTACCACCTGCACAGACAGAGTGGCCACAGCATGTCCTGCTGGGAGGTCACTCTCACCCTGACTGAGTAGTGACCACGGCATGGCTAGGTTCCCCCATAGTGCTATATAGCATTTTGCTCATGTGATATATATGGGTTTCCTTTTGGGGTCCAATCACTGACTTATCTGCTTGGTGTGTATGCTGACATCCCCTGGGTTCTGGGTACATGCATCTTCTCCAGGACCATGCACCATAGACTAGCTGGTGGACTGTCTGCAGCTAGTATGTGTCTTGCTGGAACACCTTGCAGGGTGCAGCGGCTGGAGGCTTGTTGCTGGGGAATGTCAGATAATGGTGGGGGGCAGCTGAGCATATCCAGGACTGCTGTCTGTCTGCCTGCTATTGCGTTATGGATGTGTACAGCTTTTTCTGTTCCCCAGCGGGACTGCTGTTGCTGGTCCCCTCTACTGCTGCCATTGCAGGGGGGTAGACTGTGGATCTATTGGTGGGTGACCCTGTTTCCCACCCTAAGCCCCAGAGTGTGGGTTGTGTGGTGGTTCTTGATCTGCCCATGGGTCCATACACCCCCCCCCCCTTCAGCTACAGCAGGTAACCTTTGCACCAACACAGGATATGCACTATTCTGAGTGCATCATCGCCCATAAGGACTAGACATGACTGAGACATACAGCAGAAGGGGAGGACAAAGAGGAGCACTGCTCTCACAGAGCAGGAGGGGAACACAAGAAGCGAGAGTTGTAGGTTGGTAAAAACTGCTTTATTGGAGAACACCCCTACGCGTTTCGGCAAACGCCTTCCTCAGGGGACACACAGCTAACAGGACTACAAAATACAGGTTAAAAACATGTAATAACAAGCATAAGAATAAAATAAAAAATAAAAATAGTGTTAAAAATAATATGCATAAAAGGATAAGGACAAAATGATACATGAGCGCATTGGAAGTAACCATACTAACTTATTTATAAAATATGTAGGGCCGAGACACAAAAAGGAAAAGATAAAACAATTAAAAATTAATAAGATGAACTATATTAAAACATAGAAAAACAATGAATAACATCAAACACAGAAATAATTAATTATAAAAATAGAAATGAAGTAAAACAATGACCGTGTATATTAAATAGCGCATATAAAAAGTAACAATAAATAATACGTAAAAGAAGCATACTATTACTTAAAAAGTGTATAAAGTATAATGATCCCAAATATCAGTGAGTGATGAAAATGCTCCAAATGGACTAATATGGATTGATAATAAAAACATACCAGAGCTGAGCCAGGTAGGATGTCTCTTAAAGACAATTGTGTCAAACTGCAGTGAACTAGCTAAAAAAGCAATATAGTACAATTAAGCAAGGGAACAAACAGGTCACATAATGGGGAAAGGGAAGGAGGGGAGGAGGGGGAGAAAGGAGGGATAGAAAGGGGGATGGGAAAGGGGGGAAGGGAGGAAAGGGAAGGAAAGGATACAAGCGCAGGAGAGGTAAAAAATATTGAACCATAGATAAAACTATTGAATACATCAGCTAATAGACAAAGTTCAAATTAAGACAATATATAAAAAATATAAAAAAATAAATAAATAAAAACATAATGCATCCAAATCACAATATGAACTAATAAAGGAATCATGAACACATAAAATGAATAATATATGATAAACACCCACCAGAATAAAAACAATCTGCCCATGGGTCCATACACCCCCCCCCCTCCAGCAGGTAACCTTGGCACCAACACAGGATATGCACTATTACTGAGTGCATCATCGCCCATAAGGACTAGACATGACCGAGACATACAGCAGGGCACAGATGTATCCTAGGTGTGTCTAACGGAGCTACCTATCACACACTGATGGGGACCTGCAGCATGGCGTATTTCAGCCATGAAAGGTGCTGTGGACCTGGTGCTGGGGGTACCACCTCAACCTCAGGGTGGGCACTGTACCCGCACAATGTGTCTGTGGCTACTCTGTGGCAGTGCCACACACGGTCTGTCCCCCCTACAGGGCCGAGGTGCTGTGGGGGTGCATACCCGCTCTGGTGCCCATCTCTCGACTGCTGATTTGCATGTGCAGTGCATCATGGGTACGGGTGGGTTACCCCTATCCTGGTAACCACAGCAGAATGTGGGTGTGGTGCCGTGCAGTCCTCCTGTGGCCAGCCAGTTGTTTGTTAGCAGCTCTAGCCCACTGGTTACGTCACTGCCTGTTGAGCCAGAGGTCATGGGTCCTAAACCCACAGTGGGGTTCATCAATAGGGCTGTCTTAGGCATTGTCTGTTTTTATTGTATATTAGTTCTGCCAGCAGGACCACCCTCAGGGTACTGTCCCCTTAGGGTGGCTCATAAGGCGCCCTATAGGGCGCCTTATTCGGCGCCCTATAAAGCGCCTTATAAGGTGCCTTATATGGTGTCCTATAGGGGACATTATAGGGTACCTTGGCAGACAGCGCACTTTATAATGTGCCCTATGGAGTGCCCTCTAGGGTGCCTTATGTGGCACCTTAGGTTACGCCACTGTGAGGGTGTGTTTGCTGGCAGCACTATTCAGGTACAAGTAACCTTCCTCACAGCCCACTACTGAACCCTTTCCAGGCCAAGCCCAGTACTTTCGGGATGCAAACCTCTGCCTATATATTCCTATCAAATGGTATAGCATACATGACCATGCCAGAGGAAACGTCACTATTGGAACATATTGGATACGACGGGTACAATATTCCTGACATGTGCAAACATTAACCCAGCTACACAATGTGGATAAAATATTATAGTAGGCCTTCAAAGGGTTGCACATGACACCTCAGCCAGCCTTCTTCATTAGGCACACTGGGGAATTGAACCCATGACCCTTGTACCATCAGTCTGTGTAGTAACCATTGTGCTACAGCTCTGTTTCTATATTTGGGTGTCTGCGCGCTGTCTTAAGCTTGCGCGCAGTAGCGCGCGCGCTGTAGCTATAGTTGCTGCGCGGCATGCAATACTGCGCGCAACTGCGCGTTATCGGTTACGATGTACCGCCCATGTCCTTTTTTGGCTTTCCTTCCACTAACGCGGCTCCTAACGTGAATTGCACTAACGCAGTTTAGTAAACATACCCCTAAAAGTCAAGGAGACAGGTTGAGGTGTTGATCAAGGGTTGTTCTAGATATCATACTTGTGTTATTTCCAGGTCTAACTTCTCATATCAGCAAGACAACCAAAGCAATGTACAACAAAATAAGAACCCTACAATACTTATGACCACTCCTATCATCTCAAGATTTTCACACAGTACTCCAGGTAATGATCTGTATATATGCTCTCATAAAATATGAAATGGATTGAATTTGATTTTTGCAAAAAAATCTGAACACATTACCCCAGTACCAAAACAATCACACTGACTTCCAATTGCAAGCAGAATTAAATACGAGGTCCTGCTAAATACATTAAAAATCATACAGAACCTATCTTCAATCTACTTAAAGTCAATCATACAGATTAGCCCCAAACAACAGAACCACATATTTTGTCCATTGGTTTTCTCTGGCCTGGTGTAAATGTTCATGCCTTAACTTAAGATGCTGCTGCTGCTACTACTACTACTACTACTCAGCACTTGTAAAGTGCCACGCACACAGCGCTGCACAGCTGACCTACAAGAGGTAGCCAACATACAAGAGACAGTCCCTGCCCGTCAGAGTCAAGCTCATCGGAGCTTACAATCTAGTTAGAACAAAACATAAGTTAGAACGGTATAGAGCATTAGTCAGTTCTGCGCAAGGTAGAGCATTAGTCAGTTCTGCGCAAGGTACGGTTTGGTCAGTAGTTTGGTCATAAATGATGACGGAGGTTAGGGTAAGATGAGGAAGGAGTCAGGATCTGAATGCAACAGTGGAGAAGTGGGTCTTCAATCTGGATATGAAGAGGGCTAAGGAGGATGCCTGGTGCACAGACGCAGGTAGGCTGTTCCAGGCGTAAGGTGCAGCAAGGTGAAAGGAGCGCAGTCGGGCGTTCGCTGTGCATGTAAAAGGCATTGATAGAAGTAATTTGTTAGCGGAGCGCAGGTTTCGAGAGGGGCTGTAGGGAGGGATAAGAGATAAGAGGTAGTGAGGGGCCATAAAGTGGATGCACTTATAGGTTAGCAGGAGAAGCTTGAATTGGATGCGGAATTGGACAGGGAGCCAGTGAAGCAACCTGATAAGAGGAGTAATGTGGGCATGGCGAGGTTGGCAGAAGATTAGTCGAGCGGCGTGATTTTGTATAGATTGGAGGGGAAGAAGGTGGCTTGCGGGAAGACCAGCGAGAGGAGTAGGTTGCAGTAATCAAGGCGAGAGGAGATTAAGGAGTGGATAAGCATTTTGGTAGTGTGTACAGAGAGGAAGAGGCGGATTTTGCTGATGTTGTAGAGAAAGAAGCGGCAGGTCTTAGCTACAAGCTGGATATGAGCAGAAAAGGGGAGAGAGGTGTCAAAGATAACCCCCAGATTGCGGGCCGAAGGAACAGGAAGGAAAGTAGATCCATCCACATGGATTGAGAGAGGGGGAAGTGGGGGGGGGGGGGGGAGGAGTTAGATGGAAAGACAAGGAGTTCGGTCTTGGCCATGTTCAATTTTAATCGGCGATGAGACATCCAGGCAGCGATGTCCGAAAGAAGGCAGAGATTTTGGACTGGGTTGCCGGAGAAATATCAGGTGTAGAGAAGTAGATTTGGGAGTCATTGGCATAGAGATGGTATTGAAAGTCATGGGAGGAGATGAGCGCGCCAAGGCCTTGGGTATAGAGAGAGAAGAGGAGGGGGCCCAAGACAGATCCCTGGGGTACTCCTAGATGGAGTGGGGTAGGGGAGGAGGAGGGGCGTCTCTGTTAAGCCCGCAGGGGCTGATGGGAAATTTCCCATCTGCCCCTGCAGGCTTAACAGAGACGCGAGGGAGACACTCTCCCTTCGCGAATCTGAAAGCTGGCACAGAGGGAGGGAGGGAGGGAGGGACTCAGCCGGGCAGAGGGGGCCCCGCGGGACACTCCATGCTGCCGCGGCAGCAGCGGCAGTGGTAGCAGCCATCTTTTTTCTTTTAAATTTAATTTTGAAAAAAAGCAGAATGTTCTTTGCGTGGGGCCCCCTGAAACGCGGGGCACTGTGCAAAAAACATTCTTGCTCAATGGACGGGCCGGCCCTGCCTTCACATATGGGTATCGTCGGTACCGACGGAGCCTGCGCGGGAACGCTCCCCAGCGTCCAATAGGAAAGCTTTTGGGAGTATCCCACAGCACCTGCGTGCTGCCTTCCCCCTTTCCCAACTGTCCCTCTCCAGTTCTTCGTTTTCCGCGGAGCCGACAGGTCACACATTCTGTCACCGCAGAAAATATTCCCGTTTCTTCTTCTTTTTTGTGGTCGCGTCTGCCTTCCTTCGACGCTACACCGGTACTGCCGGTTTCTTCTTTCCTTTTCTAAAAAAAAACAAACAAAAAACTTTCTTTTGGAATTTCTTGCAGCTACTTTTTCCTTCAGGTGCCACGCGCCATTTTGGGCACTAGGCCCAATTTTCCCTCTAACATGGAAAAACCCGCTTTCGGTTTTAAAAAGTGTTCTAAGTGTGGCGGTACCATCTCCGTCACTGACACCCATGAGTGGTGCCTCAAATGTTTAGGTCCTGACCACTCTATTTCAGAGTGTGTTGCCTGTGGGATGATGTCGAAGAGGGGTCGGCAAAACCGAGCTGCTAAACTTAGCACCCTTTTTCCCTCCGATGCAGCGTCTGTGGCATCGACGTCTTCCAGGGCTTCGTCTTCCTCCCATGGATCTCAGGTAACTAAACATAAATCTGGCCGGTCCTCAAAGGTTAGATCTCCTTCCAAGCATCGAGATGCCTCTGGCGTTGCCCTTGAGGGACTTGTACCGGCAAAATTGCCCCAGCGGGAGGCTTCGGCTTCCAAAGCACTAACGGGGCTCCAGGATGTTCTCGAGGCCCCAACCTCGGCAGAAGTACTGGTGCCATGCTCTGGGGTATCGGCTGCTTCATCCGGTACCGATACCCAAGCATCAGCAGCGTCGATAGACCAGAGATTCTTGGCTATTGAACGCAGTCTGGCGGCTCTTCTCACGGCCACAATGCACTTGAAACTGCTTCAGAAAATTCAATCGGTACCGGCACCGACATCAGTACTGGTACTGACTGCTTCGACATCGGCAGGTATTCTACAGGGACTGAGTCAAGCTTACCAATCCAGTATCGACAAGTTGGTACCGGACC
Source organism: Ichthyophis bannanicus (assembly GCA_033557465.1). Taxonomy (NCBI): domain Eukaryota; kingdom Metazoa; phylum Chordata; class Amphibia; order Gymnophiona; family Ichthyophiidae; genus Ichthyophis; species Ichthyophis bannanicus. The sequence goes on from CM066032.1 coordinate 1,075,422,144, forward strand.
CCTCCGACACCGACTTCGATTGGTACCGGTATCACGCATCACCCGGATCGGAGATACTTTGAATCCTCGGATGAGTCTTAAGATTTTGAAAGCTCTGCCGATACCAGAGTACTTCTTCCCGAGGATTCTTCTTCTCCTCAAAGTAGGATGTCTCCTCCAGAGGATATGTCCTTTCAGGATTTTATCCGAGATGTGGCTCGAGGTCTTTCCATCACAGTAGCTCCTGAAAAAGAGCCTAGGGCAAAGGAATTGGAAATCCTGCAATACCCTAAAGCTCCCAAGGAGGCAGCTACTTTACCTATTCATGAGATCCTGCATGATCTCATGTTAAGGATGTGGGAAACCCCTCTAACCACTTCTCCTCACTCTCGAAGGCTCGACACCATGTATCGAGTTCCTCCTTGTCCTGGATTTCAAAAAACTCAGCTACCACACCATTCCATGGTGGTGGAATCAGCTATGAGAAGGATCAAGAGTGCAAAAAGACATGCATCTAATCCTCCAGAACGTGAGTGTAGGACTCTTGATGCCTTTGGACGTCAAACCTTCCAGGCTTCCATGCTTTCTGCCAGGATCAGTTCCTATACATTATATATGGGAATGTTCCTTAAGGAGGTCACCGGAGATTTAGAGCTTATGAGCCCTCTCCTTCCTGATGTTAAGAGGCAGGATTACCTTGCACTTGTCAAACATGCTCAAGATGTTTCCAAGTTTGTAAATCATGCAGCCTTTGACTGCTTTGAGTGCATAAGCAGAACCTCTGCTATTGCCATAGGTGCATGTAGGATTGCCTGGCTCCAGGCATCTGAGTTGGAAATTTGGGTACAGGATAAACTAGGGAATATTTCTTGCACAGGAGAGAATCTCTTTGGCAAGAATTGGCAGGAAAAAGCTAATGAGATAGATGCTGACAATATCACCCTGGATAGATTGTCTAAATCTACAGCTGATCCTGCAAGGAAAAAATCCTACAAGAAACCATTCTTCAGTAAGAAGAAGTTTTACCCCTCCTATACCCAACAGGGACATCGTGTAGGTCAGTCTGCCCAAAAGGGACAGCAGCAACAGCCTAGGCAAAGAAAATCAAAAGCTGCTAAGCCTCAACCTGCTCAGCAGACTCAGCCTCCACAGGGGCTTTGACTCCTATCTAGAGAACTTTGTCTTCCTGGCACTGAACGGCCCAGAACCCTCCACCATCCCAGGAAGGTTATGTCATTTTGCCACCAGATGGGAGCAGATAACAGCAGAAAGTTGGACTCTGTCCATTGTAAGAGAGGGATACAAGCTTCACTTCCTCAGCATGCCCCCTCCTACAATGGTAAGACAGTTCAATTCTCAGACCTCTCTCAATGCCCAGTTAGGTCAAGAGGTCACTTTGCTTCTTGCCCAAGGGGCAATAGAAGAGGTACCCATTCCCCAACAGGGTACAGGGTTCTATTCCTCCTATTTCCTTATCCCAAAGAAAACAGGAGGACACAGACCCATTTTGGACCTCAGAGAATTGAACAAATTCCTGTTCAAAGAGAAGTTCAAAATGATTTCTCTGGGAACTCTGCTGCCATACCTTCAGAGTCAGGATTGGCTTTGTTCTGTAGATCTCAAGGATGCGTACACTCATGTTCTCATCCAGCCAACTCACTGAAAGTTTCTTCGCTTTCTATTTCAAGGGAAGCACTACCAATACGGAGTTTTTCCTTTTGGCCTGGCCTTGGCACCAAAGGTGTCTACAAAATGCATGGCTGTGGTGGCAGCATTTCTTCGCACCCTGGGAATATTCGTCTTCCCTTACTTAGACGACTGGCTCATTCGAGCCCCGTCAGAGCCAGAGGCCAGGATTTCTCTATCTCGCACAATGCGTATCCTTCAGTATTTGGGACTTGTCATAAACTTCCCAAAATCCAACCTAGCTCCCACTCAGTCTCTAGAGTTTATAGGAGCTCTGCTGGATACCAGACAGACAAGGGCCTATCTTCCACAGGCCCGCTGCCTTCGCATAGTGCACTTAGCTTCCCAAGCCAAATGATGAAACCTGGAAACAGCACAAGCACTGGCAAGTCAAATGCAAGGCATTGATAAGGAAGGCAAAGAGAGAATTTGAGAAGAAGCTTGCTGCGGAAGCAAAAACGCGAAATAAAGACCTTTTCAAGTACATTCGTAGCAAAAAACCTGTGAGAGAGTCAGTTGGTCCATTAGATGATAAAGGGGTTAAAGGAGCACTAAGAGGCAACAAGGCGATAGCGGAGAGACTGAATGAATTCTTTGCTTCGGTCTTTACTGAGGAAGATGTACGGATGTTACCCATGACTGAAGTGGTATTTAAAGGTGTGGAAGAATTGAAGGAAATATCGATACATCGGGAAGATGTCTTACAACTATTAGATAAACTGAAGAGTAGCAAATCACCTGGGCCGGATGGTATACATCCAAGGGTGTTGAAAGAACTGAAATTTGAGATTGCAGACCTGCTATCAGTAATCTGTGAACTATCATTAAAATCATCTCTAATACCTGAGGATTGGAGGATCGCCAATGTAACACCAATTTTTAAAAAGGTTCGAGGGGTGATCCAGGAAACTACAGACCGGTGAGCCTGACATCAGTACCGGGAAAAATGGTAGAAACCATCATAAAGAATAAAATTACTCAGCATGTAGATAGTCATGACCTAATGGGAGACAGCCAACATGGCTTTAGACAAGGAAGATCTTGTCTTACTAATCTGTTATGTTTTTTGAAGGAGTGAATAAACAGGTGGACAAAGGTGAGTCGGTTGATATTGTGTATCTGGACTTTCAGAAAGCCTTTGACAAGGTCCCTCATGAGAGACTTTTGGCAAAATTAAAGAGTCATGGGATAGGAGGCAGTGTACTACTGTGGATCAGGAACTGGTTAAAAGATAGAAAGCAGAGGGTAGGGCTAAATGTCCAATTTTCCCAATGGAGAAAGGTGAATAGTGGTGTACCCCAGGGATCTGTGCTGGGTCCGCTGCTTTTTGACATATTCATAAATGACCTGGAAAGTGGAATAACGAGTGAGGTTATCAAATTTGCTGATGACACAAAACTATTTAGAGTTGTTAAAACCCAGGAGGATTGTGGAAAATTGCAAGAGGATCTTGATAAATTGGAAGACTGGGCATCAAAATGGCAGATGAAATTTAATGTGGAGAAGTGCAAGGTTATGCACCTAGGGAAGAACAACCCAAACTATGGTTACACGATGCAAGGTTCCGCATTAGGAACCACCACCCAGGAAAAAGATTTAGGCGTCCTTGTGGATACCATGTTAAAACCCTCGGCCCAGTGTGCAGCGGCGGCCAAGAGAGCAAATAGAATGCTAGGTATGATAAGGAAAGGAATGGAAAATAAAACAAAAGATATTATAATGCCTCTATATCGTTCCATGGTGAGACCGCACCTTGAATATTGTGTGCAATTCTGGTCGCCGTATCTTAAAAAGGATATAGCGATTTTAGAAAAGGTTCAGAGAAGAGCCACCAAAATGGTAAAGGGGATGGAAGTCTACTCCTATGAAGAAAGGCTAAAAAGGTTGGGGCTCTTTAACCTGGAAAAGAGACGGCTGAGGGGAGATATGATAGAAGTCTATAAATTAATGAACGGAGTGGAACGGGTAAACGTAGATCGATTGTTTACCTTATCAGAATATAGAAAGACTAGGGGACATGCAATGAAGCTACAGGGTAAACTATTTAAGACTAATAAAAGAAAATATTTTTTCACTCAACGTGTAATCAAACTCTGGAATTTGTTACCGGAGGATGTAGTAAAGGCTGTTAGTGTAGCTGGGTTTAAAAAAGGTTTGGACAAGTTCCTGGAGGAAAGGTCCATAAACCATTATTAAGAAGGGACCCAGGATATCAATACTTGAACCAATACAAGCATTGTGGAACCTGTGTCCCTTGGGGAAACTGCTAGGTACGTATGACCTAGATTGGCCACTGTTGGAAACAGAATACTGGGCTTGATGGACCTTGGTCTGACCCAGTATGGCATATCTTATGTTCTTATGTTCTTATGTAAAGCCTCACCTCACTGCTCGGGAAATGTTACAATTGCTAGGCCACATGGCATCCACCGTGCATGTGGTTCCTTATGCTCACCTCCATATGAGGGCAGCCCAGTGGACTTTCCAATATACATAAAATCCAATATACATAAAAGCAGGGGATTTCCAATATACATAAAACCAGGGGATATTCAATGTCACTAACCATTTAAATGCTGTTGAAGATCTGGACTTAAGGCATTTACACAGTTTACAGGGCTGTAAACCATGTAAATGCCTTTTGAAAATTGGACTCTAAGGTCCTTGGGAAGGCCAGGGAGGGTGATTGGGAGGGGGGGTTGAGTGTGGGGCTGTTGCCAGGGGAGATCAAGTGAGGGAGTTGGGCAATGGATGGATAGAATGTGATGGGTGGTTAGGGGAGATCAAGATGCAGGGAGCACTGGAGAGGGAGATTAATGTCAGGAAAGGAATGGGGGAATCAGACCCTGCTAACAGGCACTTATACATGCTTTGAGGCAGCTGTAACTGCTGACCTTTTTATAATTTTATGCATAGATATGGATTTCCTGTGTGAAAAGGGGAATCCACAGGCCCAATTTTCAAAGGCATTTACACAGTTAACAGCCCATGTTAATTGTGTAAATGCCTTAATCGGAGATTTTCAAAGGCAGCTACATGGCTAATGCCTTTGAAAATACCCATTTAAGTCCCCTACATGCGCTGATGCTATGCGGTTAGCATCGGGGTATGTTGGGTGCGTTCTGGAGTGGAGGTGGGGAATAGCAGCATCAAGGACTAACCGGGTAGCAGCAATTTTGGATGCTGCCTGGTTAGCGCTCAGCGCCTTAGATAGGCGAGGAAAGTCCTCGCCTATGTTTAAGGTACCAGGGCTAACCAGGCAGCATCCAAAATCACTGCTGCCTAGTTAGGCTTGGTGGCTTTCTGGCTGTGTGGCAAACCCTGGATTTTCACATCTGTCGCTGCAGAAGTGAAAATCCAGGGTTAAGGGGTTGGCGGACAGGGTTACGCCCACTGTTGTTGGCCTTATAAGTAAGAACGAGCCAAATCACAATGCTAGAAAAAATCGTTCTCTTTCACATCTGGTAAGGATTTAGAAATAAATGTTGAGGTCTCAGTAAAAAAGAGCACAGCTATTTAAGACTCACGTCAAAATTATAGCACAGTGCTTTGTCACATCAACGACCTCCAAACTACATTTTAAACAAACTGCCAGTCGTTCCTTTCTGATGAAAACTGACAAACAGTTAAAACTTATCTTATGCGACTGGACAGCTGCATATAGTTTTAAATTGATACCTTTAATTGATCAATTAAAGGGATCAATTTAAAACTGTTTGTCAGTTTTCATGCTGCTCCCATGGGCAGAAAGCTATGACTAGCGATTGCAGCCTCTCACATCCTTCTGCCCACGGGACCAGCGTGTCCTGCAGACAGTCTTTCCACTAGGCTGCCAGTGCTCCACAGGTCATCTTGAATGGGGAGTGGAGGCGGGCAGCCAGCGATGGCACCCTTCTGTTGTCAGCTCCTGCGTGAAGGCTTTATTTCTCTGGGCTACAGTCACGGCTTGCACAGCCTGCCCTGCAAGACATACTGCTCCCGCAGGCAGAAGGGTGTGGGAGGTAACAATCATGGTCCAGAAAAGCAGAGCCTGCCCACAGGATCAGCATGTCCTGCAGAAAGAGGCTGTGCAAGGCCAACTATACCCTGCCACTCTGGGCTTGGATCACGGCCTGTACAGCCTCTGCTCGTTAGACATGCCGCTCTGCGGGCAGGATCTGCCTCTTGTACATAAATGGGGTGGGGGTGGCCATTGGGAATGGGGTGTTGACATGAGGGGGCATTAGGAGGTGGATGTGAATGGGCATAGGGAGTCAGAAGGGAGATGCTGGGTGCAGGGGGGGAATAGGGAGACAGCGGGGATAAGATTGAGGTGGGGGGCTAGGTAGATATTGGACATGGAAATCAGCATAGGGAGAAGCAAGGAGAGGTGATGTTGGCCAGGGGATTAAAGGGAGACTATGGGAAAATAATGGACCCGTGGAGGGGGGAGATGCTATACACTGGGTAATAAGGAGAGAAGTAAATGCAGGACATGGGGGCAATAGGGAGAGAGAGGGGAGAAGATGGACATGGGGTAAATAGGTTGAGAATGAGATGGAGAGATGCTGGACATGGGAGTAATAGGGAGGGGATGGTATGGTATGGAGATGGGGTAGATGCTGGTTGCAGGGGGGATAGGAAAGGAGATAGCAGACATGGAAAGATAGCGGAGGTACTGGATGGAGAGAAAGAGACAACCAGAGAGAAATACACCGGATGGATAATGACAGATGTTAGATATAGAGAGTGAGCAAAAGACTGGGGAATAATGGACCAGGGAAGAAGAGCTGGGGAATGGAAGGACTGGTGTGAAGATTGAAAAGCGATAGGTAGATGGTGTAAAAAAAAAAAAAGACAGAGAACTAGATAGTAAGGCGTAGTGAAATCTGTGTGGCCAAAGAGAGAGAAATAAATTGAAGACAGGTAGAAGGAAAAAATAAATATCCAAGATGGAAGAAAGTGAAGAAAACAAAAGGTGAGACAAGAAATGGCAGATGAACTACAGACCATAGAAAGAGAACTAAGAGAAGACAGGAAAGCAGGAACCTCAGATTGGGACCAGCATGATGAGAGAATAAAATGGTCAGAAAAACAAAGATAGAAAAATAATTTTATTTTCAAATGAGTGCTTGGACTTTGCGCTATCTTTATATTTTACATAGTATGGGGAACTGCATCTCTTATTTCTCTGGTATTGTAAGCTCTGACGAGCAGGGACTGTCTCTTACATGTCTGTACAGCGCTGTGTACGACTGGTAGCGCTATATAAATGCTCAATAGTAGTAGTAGTATTGCACCGCATGTGGAGTCTGGCTTCTTGGGCTTTCAGTTTCAATTTTTGTCTACATATTTTTATTTTTACTTTAGGTTATCGGCACTTATTCTGTACTTGGCGAGGGTCTGTGTTCTGAGTGTGTGACCGAGGCCAGGCATTCTGTTAACACAGTTTGTATGAAAGGATCTGTACTGTAGTAATGTGATCTGCTTGCTTTTCAATAAATGTATGGATATTCTAGGGCCCGCTGCTGTATTTATAGTGCTGCTCTTTTCTGGGTAGGCCCCTTATTATGAGTTGTGGAAGTCTTTATGCTGGTATGGTATGGCTGTTTTGGCCTTGTAGATATAATCAGTGACTTTTTTAGGGTTTTGTATTAGTTCACAATATACCTGATACTGGAGAATGTTTGTTAGTGAAATAATCAGGATCGGAATGTTTTTTTAATATATTGAATTCTGTGGGTGAATGTCCTACCTTTGCTCTACCCCATAGTCCAGGGAGAGGTTTCTGTGAATGCAGAATATATAGTCAAAAAGAACTATAATGCAATTTATAACATAAAATGAGTTATAATTTTATAATTTGGTATTAAAAACTGTGCTGTGATTCTCACTTTTTCGTTTGAGCATCTTGCATTTCCTGTTTTTCAGAGGGTGGGAAGTGCTGTGTTGGGATGCCAAGTTGCTGCTCTTATGTGGAAGTGGGAGATGCTACATGGGTGCTGTTGAGCCCCTATTGCTTGGCATATTTAGCAGCATGTTTCCTAGGCTCTGCGCTGGTAACATAAGAAATGGCATACTGGGTCAGACCAAGGTCCATCAAGCCCAGTATCCTGTTTCCAATAGTGGCCAATCCAGGTCACAAGTACCTGGCAGGTTCCCAGAAAGGTACACAGGTTCCACAATGCATGTCTTGGGGCAAGCAGTGGAATAGTCTTCCTACTGAGCTACATATTTTATTTATTTATTTTATTTATTTATTACAGGCTCTTATATACCGCTCTATTCAGAATCAGCGCGGTTCACAATATAACAACATACCATAACAACAAACTGTTAGGTTTTACAGAGAACAAGGTCAGAGAACTTGGATAAAACATGGGACGTCATTTCTGCAACTATTTACAAGAGTATTTACAAGTATACATAACAGGATATGTTCTTAGTTTGGGTAGTGATTGAGATTGGTTAGTTGGTCAAGTAATATTGGGGGAAGAGGTGGGATTTGAGAGCCTTTCTGAAAAGGGATAGATCAGTGATAGCACGAATCTCTGGGGGTAGAGCGTTCCAGTACTTAGGGGCATAGAATCTGAAGGCCCTGTTAGATGTCACTGATAGGCATTTTGTCGCTGCTTTAGGGATGATTAGAGTATTTGTTGATATCGTTCTCCTGGATCTGTTGGGTGGGACGGCCTGAATGAGGTCTATTAGAGAGGAGGAGGTGATACTTTTAGTGGCCTTGAAAGTTAGTAGTAATGTTTTGAACAATATTCTGCCATGTATGGAGAGCCAGTGGAGTTGCTCTAGGATGGGTGTTACATGGTCCCTTCTTGATGCTCCGTAGAGGACTCTAGCAGCGGTATTCATGGCGAGTTGCAAAGGGTTTAATGTGGAGTGTGGGAGGCCTTGGAGAATGGCATTGGCATAGTCAAGGTGTGGTAAGGTTAAGGCTTGAAATATAGTTCTGAAGTCATCAGGATCAAGCAGGGGGCGAAGATGTCGAAGAGTCCGGATCTTGAGGTAGATTGCTCTGACTACGTTGGTTATGTGTAGTTTCACTGGCATTAGTGAAACTACACATTACTTGCACTGAGCCATTATGTTAGTTTTTGCCAGCAATACAGATGCCTTTGTGTGCAAGTTCTTTCTCTTGCCTCACTCTGGAGTAAAGTATAATTTTGGGAAAGAATCCTCTAAACCTAAGAGTACTGGGGTAAAAGCATTTTTTGTCTACATGTGTCTGTTTCTAGTTTTGTATTAGATCTTCATCAAGTAGGAAATATATTATTTCTGTTCTGTATGTGTGACTGAGGCTGTGTTCTGTTGGCATGGAGTTTCTATGTAGTAATCCAGCTTGTTCAGTTTTCTGAATAGGAATATGGATGTTCTAGGGCCCACTGCAATGTTTATGGTGCTGCCCTTTTCTGGGTATGCTCCATGTTGTGTGAGTTTTGGAAGTTAGTGCTGTTATGAAATAGTAGAGGAGTTGTTGTTAAATGCAGTCGAGTCAGTGTCGACTCATGGCAACCCTCGGGATAGTTGACTTAAGCTGTCAGTCAGACAGCTCATTGTTGATAGAGTGGCACCTATAGCTGCTGCTGTTGTATCAATCCATCTCCTTGCCAGCCCTCTTTATTTATTTTATTTATTATTTTATTTATTTACATTCTCTTATATACTGCGCTATTCTGCATCAGTGCGGTTTACATTGAACAAACTGAAATTACATTGAACAGGGCATTATAACTTGGAGATAACTATTTTACAGGGAACATGGGCTATGGAGGGTTAAGTGGCTTTGCGTCGACCTTCCACCCTGCCAAGCATTTTGTCTTTCTCTCTCTCTCTCTTCACATGATATGTCCAAAGCATGAAAGTCTAAGGGGCTTGTTTACAAAGCCGCGGTAGCGGTTTGCGATCGTAATCGGAGCCGCGGCCCCATTGATTTCAATGGGGCCGCGGCTGCGATCGCGATCGCGAACCACTACCGCGGCTTTGTAAACAAGCCCCTAAGTCTTGTCATCTGAGCTTCTAAGGAAAGCTTAGGTTTGATCTCCTCTAGTGCTGATTACTTGTCAAAGACATCAACCTCCTTCCTGTCTGTCCTTTTCACTGTCCAACTTTTGCATTCATATGATGTCATTGAAAAACCTCACCAGTGAAACGCAGGGGCGCTTGGTCAGCAGCGTTGGGACTTAGAGACCGAGCGGATCAGCTAAGTAACTCTACAGTATAACTGAAAAGCATGCAACAAGTTACAGTCTTGTAGAGGACTATATGTTCCGTTCGTTGAAACACAAAAAAAGGGGAGGATTAGTAAAACTGACCGGGTCATTGATGCTAACAGGCATATCACTGGGGACTTTTAAATACCCAGGTTTTGATGCCGTGGTGTAGTCTGAGACCCGAGTAAAACACACCCCATGTTTTGGATTCAAGAACATAAAGAATGCAGTGCATTTGAGCGTAGGTTTATTGTTTTTCTTCAGTGAGAAATCGCTCTGCCACCAGACCATACAGTTTTGTTTAATTGAAAATACCATGGCTTGGACAAGTTGAATCTCTGTATGGTAAGAGATATTCCTGCTCCTGAGAATCTTGTCTAGGTCCCTCCCAGCCACCTTGCCAAGAGCAATGCGTCATCTGATTTCTTGAATGCTTGTCCTTTCCTTACTGATTGTTAATCCAAGTAGGTTAAAGCTGTCAGCCATCTCAATTTCTTTATCAACGATGAACCCACTGACCTTGCCAGTTGTCAAGATCTTTCCCCCCAACGTCAAGGTGCAGGCCCATTGCAAGACCAACCTCCTTGATCTTGAGAAGCAAATGTTTCAGAATGTTTTCACCTTCAGCCAGCAGCCAGATTTGCTCTATGGGTCCTATACTCTGGGGTCTTGGTGTAATCAATTATAAGGTGCTGGTTAGGGGGATACTGGAATATGGATTGTCTCTGAGATTTGCAGTTTTGCATTCTTTATACTGCCAGACTGAAATTTAAAATATTTGTAAGTTCAGATTCAAAAACATTTCAAACTTTAAGGTAACATCTCAATTTAATTTTGTTTAGTAGCCTGATAGTGTCACCGCTGTTTACTTTTTCAGCTTTGGAATTTAAACGTAGGGATCTGTACTGTATCTGAATTGTTCAGCTTTTCAAATAAGTGTTGGATGTTCCAGGGCCTGCGGCAGTATTTATGGTGATGCTTTTTTTTTTTGTGTAGGGTCCTTATGTGAGTTTTATTTATTTAATTTATTTATTTAACAGTATTTCTAAACCGCCTTATCATAATAATCAAGGTGATATCACAGCAAACAATCTGGTAGTGTGAGTGTGTTATACATGCAGTGAGGGTGAAAATTTAGTTGGGTGCGTGTTGTATTGTGTGCTAGATTGGTTTGAGCTATGTACAAAGTGGGCTATATACAGTGGTGCTAAAAACATTTTATATACATACAGTGTTAGGCAGTAACGTGTGCTGCTATACAGTCACTTAGGTTATGTGATGTGTCCATAGTGTTCTACGAACAGCATGGTTTTCAGCTGTTTTCTAAAGTCCTTGAGGTCAGTAGTTGCCCTCAAATCGTTCGGTAGTTTGTTCCATATTGTTGGAGCAGCCATGGAGAGTGCTCTGTCCGTTGTGTCCTTGCGTGTGTGTTTGTATTCACTTGGGGTGCTGACTCGGTTGTGTGTTTGTTTTCTTCTAGGACGTGTGCTGGTGTCTGGCTGTATGAGGGTGTGCAGGCTGTTGGCTGATGTGTGCTGTTTTATCTTAAATAGATTTATGATAGTTTTGTATCTTATGCGTGCACCGATCAGAAGCCAGTGTAAGTCTTTTAAGGTAGGTGTGATGTGCTCCTGTCTTGCAGTTCCGGATATGATTCGTGCTGCGGTGTTTTGTGCCAGTTGGAGTGGTTTGATGGCTTGTTTCGGTAGTCCAAGGTATATCGGATTGCAGAAGTCCAGTAGTGGGGTTATCAGTGCTTGACAGACGGTACGGAAGTGTTCTGGGGCGAGGAGTGGTTTCAGTCTCCTGATGATTCGCATCTTGTAGTATGCTTTTTGTATTGTTTTGTCTATGTGTGGCTTGAGATTGAGTTTATTGTCCAGCGTAACCCCGAGGTATCTCACTTCTGACCTTATTGGTATAGTAGTGTTTTGTATCTTTAAATTTGGTGGGTGTATGAAGCTTTGGTTCCGAGTGATGATTAGAGCTTCGGTCTTGTTGTAGTTTATTGCGAGGTTGTTGTCTTGACACCAACTGGTCATTTGTGTAAGGCAGTCTGTTATCTTAGAGAAGTCCGGGTTGTCGATTGATATCGGGGTGTATATCATGATGTCGTCCGCATAGATTGTGTATTGAATGTTGTTCTCTTTCATGATGTTGCATATTGGTTGGATGTAGATGTTAAATAGGAGTGCTGAGAGCGCAGATCCTTGAGGTACTCCTTGACGGACTTTTATGGGTCGGGAGGTGATGTGTCCCACCTTGACCTGTAGCTGTCTTTCGGTTAGGTACGAGTGGAACCATTTCAGTGTGATACCGTGTATACCAGTGCTCTTTAGTCTTTCCAGGAGCGTGTTGTGGTCCACTGTGTCGAAGGCTGAGGAGATGTCGATGAAGATCATTATGATTCCATTCCTGGTGTTGTCAATTATTTTTAGGATGCTGTCGAAGAGGTAGATCAGTAGCGTTTCGACACCGTGGTTGGGTCGAAATCCGTGTTGGTTGTCGTCGAGTGTTTCGTGTTTGTCGATGTGATCCTGAAGTTGTAGTTGAACCGTTTTTTCGATGACTTTTGCGAGGAAGGGTATGCTGCTGGATCTTTTTTGTCGAGAGTTGTTTTCTTTGTGATTGGTCTTACTGAGGCAAGTTTTAGTTGCTTTTGCATGAGTCCTTGAGTGAGTGAGTTGTGTACCATTTTATGTATGGTGGGGATGAGGCTTGATTTGGTGGCTTTGACCCATGACACTGGGCATGGGTCTGTAGGAGCAGTGCTTGTGTTGATTGTAGAGATGATGTGGGATATCTGTTCTGTTGAGGGTGAGGAGAATGTGCCCCAGGTTTTGGAGTGTACGTCCGCCTTTGTTGTCCTACTAGGTGTTGTTTGTTCTGTGGAGTGAAATTTGTCTTTGGAGTTTTGGAAGTTGGTGCTGGTATGGTAGATTTACTCTATAGATCCTCTGTGATCTTTGTAGTTTATTTAACAGGTTTTTTTCTTACTGCTTTTATCTTTAGTCAAAGCAGTTTACATTGTAACTTAAACTTGGTAATGTACATTAAACAGGGACATTGATAACTTGGATTCTTCTGAGGCAATAGAGGATTAAGTGACTTGCTCAAGGTAACAGGAGTACTAGTGGGACCTGAACCCTGGTCCCTTGGTTCCTAAGCCAGTGCCCTAACCATAAGGCTGCTCCTCCACTCCTATTGGTTCATAATATGCCTAGTACAGGAGAATGTTTATTAGTGTGATGGCCAGAATTGGATTTTTTTTTATAGATACTGAGTTCTGTGGGTGAATGTTCTAGTTCGCTCTGCACCTGTTGAGGGATGGGGTTCTGTGAATGCAAAATATATGTTCAAAAAGAAAGCAAGAACCATAGCACAGTTTATAACAAAATAAAAATGAGTTATAATTTGGAGTTATAAACTGTGCAGTGGTTCTCGCTCTTTCTTTTAGTTCCTTGGTGTGTGAACATATCTTTATTCTCTCCACATTATCTAATTGGCTTTTTGATTTGGTTCAGTCCCTGACTGGAGTTTTGAGAAAGCTCCCCCATGGGGGGAGGGGGAACCATCTCATCCATCACCTCAAGCAGCAGATTGCCTTGAGCTGCCCCTGCTTATGCATAACATTTAAACAATGCATGTGTATAAAGGCCCAGTTGCATGTATAAGACATGGAAAATACATGAGTTAGGCACATTGATGGTGCGTAACATTAGTTGGCTTGTTATAGAATTAAGGTGTTGTATGATTACAATGAATTGTTAACATGTCTATATAGGTTCTGCTAGCACGTACAAATTTGTTTAAGGTTCTTGCCAGCACTGATAAATTAAAAATGACCTGTCAAAATACATTTTTATTTAATTTTATGGATGTGTTTTGTTAAAAAAAATCTGGACATTAACATAGTCTATTTTTGTTTTTGACTTGTTAAACAGCATTTTCTTGACTCCTCTTTCCTTCAGAACTGTTTGTTTTTTATTCTTTTGACTTCCCCATGGTTCCAGGGTAATTCCAGATAATTCCTAATTTAGCACTAATCGTTCCATGGAATTTTTTAAAAATGGTAATCACGGAGCAGCTTTGCACAAGGGATAAGAAAGGGAGAGAGAAGGAAAAATGAGGGCTCATCGTCCGGCCAGGATGTGGATGTGTCTGTCTGGTGCTGAGCCTGCATTTCTGTGGGGAAATAACTGATGCTGGACACTACCACTATCTGTTACATATTTCATGCAGTCACAGAAAGAAAGCAGATGACTTTTCACAGATGACTCCCAAAGCCCTTGCAGAGTGATGCTACCGTCGGCTGTGCTGCCAGCTGTCAGCAAAAGAAGTGATTTAAGACCAGTGTCCCAGAATGACAGGCACGCTATGCAGGGGCATCTGTCAGTTTTATTTCGACAGGATACAACTTGCCAACATATTACTAATTAATCAAAAAAATGGTTTTCCAAGCTGTGTGAATCCCTTGCACAACAGATTTCCCAAACTATACCCGAGAGATGATGGGTTTTGAGATGATTGCTGAATAGCATCCATATTTCAATCTGGAAGGTTAAATATTGGCTGTTTTACAGTATCATCTCAAGAAAACAAGATTCATGCATTTTACTTTTTCGATGTTAATAGGTGGTTTTTCTCCTTGCAGTATTTCATCTTTATGCTGGCCATTGTAAATGTATAGATTTCAAAAGTGCGATGATCTTCTACTTGGATTAAAAAATAAATTTTACCTAAATCTGCTTACCATGGGTCTCCAGGAGTTGGCATCGACTCAACGACACTTAACTGCGAACAAAGAAAATACACTGTGAAATTTCTGACATGGTGTCCGTTCATTGTGTCTCAAGATTCTTCTCGGCATCCAGTGATAAATTACATAACCAGCTATAGGTGGAATTGCAGGCTGGCCGTGAATGTTACTGAAGAGCAAATCCTACATTTTTTTTCTCTTCTGAGGGAGCAAAGAATATAAACAAGACTTGTAATTACACCAGAACTTTCAAAAGCACAAAGTTCAGGTTTTCAGAATTCAAATATTCAACCTATTTTTAATATCTGATTTGCATGAAAACCAGATTAGTTGTAACTCATATCCATTCAAAAGGTCACGCTTGACTAAATCTGCTTTGTCTTCTAGTAGTATACAGTAGGTGAGTAACTGAGTTCTGGGTTGTGGTGAGGCTTTCTGACACAAGTAAGGTCAGTTGAGTTTAGGTTCAGAACCAGAGAAAATGTACCTTATCTATTTACAGCAACAAAAGAGTGCCTGGTCTAACTTGCTGGTTCAAAACACGGTTCCTTCCTCCAGTCTGGGCCTCCCTGTATTCCTCTGATCCTAAGCTTTTAAGTTTCTTTCCTAAGCCCCTCCCTTGCTGTTAAGGTGGACTGAACTTAAGGAGGACTAGGGATCTCTTCTGTATACCTTTTCACATGCCCCGATTTCTTCAATTAGAATTCTAACTTCTTGAATTTATTAAATGCATGATTCCAATTTTCCAGGTTGCTTTGTATTGGTACCTTATTTTCTGTAAAAGCAGAAATCAGCCACCTAAATTGTCAAACTGGGGCTTTTCTGTTGAATAAAGTCCTAAAGTAGCTTGATCCCTGGGGCAGAAACCCTTGACGTCCAGATCTAAGGATTGTACAAAGATCCTGTAATACAATTTACTAGGCACGTGCATGGCTAAGGGTTTCATCACATTTGTACCGAAAATATCTCCAGGAACAAGCAACAATGTAGTCTTCACATATAGGTGACGTCGGCACAGATGGAGCCCGTGCAGGAATGCTCCCCAGCACCCAATAGGAAAGCCTTTGGGAGCATCCCACTGCGCCTGCGTTGCTAACTTCCCGCCTTTGTGATTCCCTCTTCAGTTCTTCATTTTCCATGGAGCCAGCAGGAAGCAAATCCTGTCACCGCAGAAAATGTCTTCTTTCTTATTTTCTTTGTGGTCACGTCTGCCTTCCCGTCGACGCCGCAACCGAACTTTCATCTTTTACTTCTTTTTTTGTGAAAAAGAGCAAAAAAAACCCCAACTTTAATTCTTCAGGTGCTCGATGCCGTTTCCGGCCTTAGTCCAGAAACGACAGAACCCTTATCAGAACCAAACAAATCAACGCCCAAAAGAAACCAGATTCTGATCTAGCCAGGCAAAATACTATTTAAATATGCTTTTTTTGTTGGAGATACCAGCCCAGTGAAAGCAACCCAGTCCAGACACCACCGTGGTAACTCCGTTTTAATAAGTATCTATTAGAAAAAACAGCTTATCATTTATGTTTAGCTGTAACAGTAACGTCTTTTCAGGCTGTACAGAACACCACCAGAGTCAACAACGACGTGGCACGTTTCGGGTACAGAAAATCCTTTTTCCCCTGCTTCAGGTTAATCGACATTCGGCTAGATCAGAATCTGGTTTCCGGCCTTAGGCCTTCCATTTGGTCTACTGATATGATGGAACAATTTTTAAAACCACTAGTTGGTTTTTCCAAGTGTTGTAGTACCATTTCTGCCACTGATACCCATGACTAGTGTCTCAAATGCCTCAGTCCAAATCACCAGCCATCTGAGTGTCCCCTATGCAAGAAGATGACGAAGAGGCCTACAGAATCGGGCTGCAAAACTCTTCTCCCTGTTTGCCTCAGATGCAGTCTCCCTTGCTTCGACGTCATTGAGGACATTGTCTTCACATGGATCTCTGGTATTGAAACATAAGTCTCCTTCCAAGACAGGCTGTCCTCCTAAGGGTAGATCTCTAACTAAAAATAGAGATGCTTCGAGCATTGCCCTAGAGGTGAATCGACCAGCCAAACTACCCCGGCAGGAGGACGTCCCCTCCAAAGTCTTACAAGGGGTCCAGGATGCTCCCAAGGCCTCCACCTCTGGAGAGCTCCTGGTGCCATGCTCTGGAACTGTAGCCCAAGATTCCGGTACAGATACCCAGGCATCGGCAAACTCAATGGACCAGCGCATGCTAGCCATTGAGTAGAGTTTTGCGTCTCTATTAGCGGCATCAGTACCAGTCAAGACATTACCACCGGTATCGTCAGTACTGATACAGCTGACAATGCCAATACAATTGACATTGGGCTTTGTGCACCCTCGGCACACTCCTGCCCATGCCGGGCCTAGAGTCCGTCCCCGGTTTCAAGGTACCAACACTGCAAGTCTCTTGCGCCAATACTGATCTCAATCAGTACTGGTCTTTACAAGAACCAAGAGTATTGCTCTTGTTGATGCTTTGAATCTACCGATTCCGATTCTTTGGACGATGAATCGATCGGTACCAGACAGATGAGGAGTCTCACTGAGGATTCCTCTCCATCTCCACGATGACGCATGTCCCCTCCCGAAGATGTCTTTCCAGGAGTTTATCAAGGATATGGCGAGAGGCCTATCCATTAATCCTGCATCAGAGAAAGAACCCAGAGCAGAGAACTTAAAAATTCTGCAATATCCTACAGCTTCTAAAGAGGCGACTATTCTCCCTATACACGACATACTCCAGGACCTTGTGTTCCGAATGTGGGAGATGCCCCTCACCATTTCTCCCCATATCCAGCTATTCAATACCATGTATCAGGTATCAGGAATCGGAAAGCCCTGGATTCCAAAAGTTGCAGCTTCCACACCACTCAATGGTAGTAGAATTGGCTATGCATCGAATTAAGAATTCTAAAATGCACTCCTCCAATCCCCTGGGCAGGGAATCGAGAACCCTTGATGCTTTTGGCTGCCAGTGCTTTCAAGCCTCCATGCTTTCAGCCCACATAGGTTCATAGGTACTCTACATGGTTATGTTCCTTAGAGAGGTGACTAGGGATCTGGAGTCGATGGCTCCTCTTTTCCTGGATGACAAGAGGGCGTACTACCTTACATTAGTCAAATGTGTTTCCAGGTTTGTCAATAGGGTAACCTTTGACTGTTTTGAATGCATTAGCAGAACAACTTCTATCTGCATAGATGCCCATAGGATTGCCTGGCTTCAGGCGTCAGACCTTGAACACTGGGTTCAAGGTAAGCTGGGAAATAGTCCCTGTACAGGAGAAAACCTGTTTGGAAAGGATTGACAGATAAGACTTTTCAGTTAGAGTATGAGAATACCACTCTCAATAGGCTTTCAAAGGCTACTGCCTACCCTACCAAGAAAAAAAGCAGCTGCTAAGAAGCCTTTCTACGGTAAGAAGAAATTCTACTCTTCTTACCCCTCAACTTCCCAATACCAGCCTCAGGGTACCCAGAGAAAGCAACAGCCACCTAAACAGCAGAAGAAGCCACAGGCTCCTAAACCACAACCAGCAATGCAGACAATCTATGCCTGGATTTTGACTTCTTCCTAGAGAACATTGCCACCCTGCCTCTGGAGAACCCCCAGCCCCTCCACATAGCAGGCAGGTTTTGCCATTATGCTCACAGATCGCATCTCATAATCTCAGAGCAGTGAATACTAACTATAGTGTGAGATGGGTACAAGCTTCATCTGCAAAACATACCCCCCATCACTCTAATGGGGGAATATCATTCCCAACCCCCATTCACTGCTCTCCTCCAGCAAGAGATCACCTCTGTTCTGTCAGAGTGTGCCAACATCCCAGAAAGAGATGGGGTTCTATTCTCCATATTTTCTCATTCCAAAAAATAACGGAGGGTACAGACCCATCTTATATCTCAGAAACCTCAACAAGTTTCCAGTTCGAGAGACATTCAAGATGATTTCACCAGGAACCCTTTTGCCTTATCTCCAGTCAGGACTGGCTCTGTTCTCTGGATCTCAAAGAAGCATATATCCATATCCTCATTCATCCAGAACACAGGAGGTATCTATGCTTAATCTTCCAAGGAAATCGCTATCAATACAGAGTCCTTCCCTTCGGACTAGCCTCTGCCGCAAGAGTCTTCACAAAGTGTATGGCAGTTATAGCCACATATCTAAGGACTCTCGGAATATTCGTCTTCCCTTACTTAGACGATTGACTAATAAGGGCAGCCACTTCTCAGGAAGTTCACCTATCCCTCCTTTGTACAATTCAAGTACTACAGGATCTAGGATTTGTGATAAAACTTCCAAAATCCCATCTAGTTCCTACTCAAACACTAGAGTTCATAGGGGCTATTCTAGACACTCGACAGTCAAGGGCATTTCTACCCCAGGACCGTTGTTCCCGCCTAGTAAAGATAGCATCTCAAGTAAGGTTCAAAAACAATCTCTCAGCCAGAGAGATGCTACAACTGTTAGACCATATGGCCTCTACAGTTCATGTAGTGCCTTATGCTCCTCTGCACATGCAGACAACTCAGTGGACTCTTGCCTCCCAGTGGAAACA
Organism: Ichthyophis bannanicus; assembly: GCA_033557465.1. NCBI lineage: Eukaryota > Metazoa > Chordata > Amphibia > Gymnophiona > Ichthyophiidae > Ichthyophis > Ichthyophis bannanicus. Next base: position 1,075,441,346 of record CM066032.1, read on the forward strand.
GGCCTTTAGGACTCTCACAGACAAAATAAAAGTCGCAGACATTCTCAGAAACTCCCTGCTCTGGTGGTCTACCCCAGGGAATCTCCTCGTAGGGTCACCTTTTCAGATGCCTCCAGATCAATGCATCCTGACAACAGATACCTCCAAACTGGGTTGGGGAGCCCACTTGGAATCTCTCTCCACTCAGAACCTCTGGACAGAGCAGGAGTCACAACTCCAAATTTGCTGGAGCTTTGTGCAATCTTCAATGCCCTCAAGGTGTTTCAACAACTGCAGGGCCACAGAGTTATGATCAATCAGGTAGCTATGTTCTATGTGAACAAGCAGGGGGGAACGGGCTCTCTGCAAGGAGGCTCACCATCTTTGGTCCTTTACCATTGCTCATCAGATGTATCTCCAGGCAGTATATCTGCCAGGACACCAAAATGTCTTAGCAGACAGATTGAGTCAGATCCTCCTTCTGCATGAGTGGTCTCTCCATCAGACAATCTCCTACATCTTTCACACCTGGGGAACTCCAGACATAGACCTTTTTGCCATTCTGCAGAATGCCAAACTACCTCATTTTTGCACCAGAACCCAGATTCCCACTCATCAGCAGGTTGATGCTTTCCACCTTCTCTGGGGTCAGGATTTCCTGTATGCCTTTCCTCCCATACCCCTGATTCCCAAAATGCTTTTCAAGCTTCAAGTGTACAGGGGCCACATGATCCTCATAGCCCCACACTGGCCACATCAACCATGGTTTCCTCTGCTACATCTGTCACAGACTCGCCCTCTCAGTCTTGGATCAGCTCCTGACCTTCTCTCACAGAAGGAGGGGACGCTACTTCATCCCTACCTGCAGTCTCTCCATCTCATGGTTTGGCTGCTGAAAACGTAGTCTTGCAAGGTCTCAACCTTCCTCAGGATGTAAAGGACATTCTACTAGCCTCCAGGAAATCACCTACCAGACGTTCCTATGACTTCAAGTGGTGTAGATACTCCACTTGGTGTGCCCAAAGTGATCTTAACCCCTTCTCAGCACCTGTGGAGGCTCATCTTCAGTATCTCCTCCATCTTTCATCCTCTGGTCTCTAGAGTAACTCTGTGAGGGTTCACCTCAGTGCAATTGCTACTACTCACCATCCCTTGGATGGACAGCCTATTTCTTTACAACCGCTTGTGACACGTTTCATGAGAGGGCTCTTTTTAACCAAGCCCCCCATCAAGCCACCACCGGTCACATGGGATCTTAATGTGGTTTTAGGTCAACTCCTTAAGCTGCCCTTTGAACCTTTAGCCACAACCTCGCTAACGTTTCTCTTTTGGAAGGTCATCTTCCTTGTTGCCCTCACTTCAGCTAGATGCATCAGTGAGCTCCAAGCATTGGTGACTAACCTGCCTTATACCCACTTCCACCACGACAAGGTGGTTCATAGGACTCACCCTCATTTCATGCCCAAAGTGGTGTCTCCTTTCCATTTGAGTCAGTCTGTCTACCTGCCTGTCTTCTTCCTTAGACCTCATTCCTCTAGGGCAGAGGCAACCCTCCATACACTTGACTGCAAATGTGCTTTGGCATTCTATTTTCAAAGGACAGCTGAGCACCATAAGAGCTCTGTTCATCTCCTTTGATCCCAGTCACTTGGGGTTGCCAGTATCCAAACCTACTCTATTTAAATGGATAGCAGATTGCATCTCATATGCTTATGGTAAAGCAGGACCATCACTTAAAGGTCATGTCACTGCCCATAATGTTCATGCCATGACTGCCTCGACAGCAAAGATCCATGCCCTCTTGAGAACTGCTCTGAAGCAAATCTACAGATTCTGGGGACCTTTCTTTGGCATCTGGGAGCTAGGGAGTCCCATATGTGAAGACTACATTCCTGCTTGTTCCTGGAGATAACATAGTTACTCACCTGTGACAGGTGATCTCTGGGAGCAGCAGAAATTTAGTCTTCACAACACACTCTCTTCTCCTAGGAATTGTAGAGTTTCTCTCTATTCTCTATTTTATCTCAGCTACAAACTCAACCAAAGAGGGACAGTCACAAAGACGGAAAGGCAGTAATGCAGGCATAGTGGTATGCTCCCAAAGGCTTTCCTATTGGACCCTGGGGAGCATTCCCACATGGCTCAGTCGATGCTGACGTAACCCATATGTGAAGACTAAATTCCTGCTGTTCCCCGAAATCACCTGTTACAGGTGAGTAGCTACGCTTTCTGAGATTTTGGTGTGATTTCATGCCTATTATGTGTGCAAACTTCTTGTACATGCATACGAGTATGTGTTTTTTTATGGTTTATGCACTTGATATACCACCCTTTACTGTGTGTATCAGAGCGGTTTACAGATATATTCTAACAGACACTTTTTTATTCTCTTGTCCCTGAAGGGCTCACAGTCTAAGCATATCTGAGGCAATGGAGGGTTAAGTGGCTTTGGTTACTTGTCCCTACATGGAAATTGAACCCCCGGTTCTCTGACCTGAGGTAATCTGTCCCAACCACTGAGCCACTCCTCCCTCCATATACCTCTACATTTACAAGTGCACTCTTGATATATGCACACACAAGCAATTTTTGCAAACACTTCAAATTTAGGCGCACAAATGGCATACCGTCTCCAACACAGCCAAGAGGAGCCAGAAAAAGCTCTTGCCAATTGCACCAGTGTCATATACCACCCATGCAAAAGTTATTTTCCTGAGCATTAACTGCCATAGAACTCTTCCTCAGCCTATTCTTAACTTATTCACACTGCTGCTTCATGTACCTCACTTGCAGCTCCCTAGCCCAACACTTTTTATGATTCCCAGCTCTAAAGACTGAATAGAGTGAAGAGCTGAGATCAATCCAGTGGTGGAGATTTATTCCTCACACAGATTTTCCAGCTCTGTCAAAGCCACAGCTACCTGATTTTTTTTTTTTAATTCTGCCTAAACCCTCTCTTGATCAACACACTGTGCAAAAAATCCCAGTTCATGCTATTAAAGGCTTTTTCCACATCCACAGCCAACAACGGTGCCCGCTGCTCTGTACATCACGCCACTTGCATCAACTGAAGTGTCTGACGAATGTTATCCACCGCCTGCCACAAAGCCCACTTAATTCTCTTTAACCAACTGAGGCAGGACAGAGTTCAACAAAATTGCCAACACTTTTGAAAATATTTTTACATCAACATTCAATGAGATGGGTCTATAAGAGGAAACCTCCGTCTTAACCTTCCCTGGCTTAGGGATTACAGATGTCACTGCTTTCAATTGTGAAGCGGGCAAGACATCCCCCTTCTGCATTGCACCCAGCACTGGAGCTAAGCTCGTCCCCAAATGTCTTGTAATACTCAGGGGTAAAACTGTCATCCCCTGGCTCTTTCCCCATAGGGAGCACCTTTATCACCTACAGCACTTCCTGGGCCAAAATCTCAGCTTCCAACAAGTCCCACTCCCCTGGGGCCAGCATTCACAGACAGCCACCCCTTTAAAGTCATCGACCTACTTCTACAGATCACCATTCGCCTTATGCACATGTTGAAGAAAGTCTGCAAATGCCACCCGAATGTCACAGGCTTTACATTTCACTGACCCCCCTTACCCCAAATTTCCCTTACTACCCTGCCCACCCAGTGCCAGCAGCTGTCCTGCCTTATTACCTGTCTCATAAAAGGTTTGCCTAAGCCTATATCTCCTGTAGTCTAACTCTCTCTGCACATGCTTGTTGAGCTTAGCCCACAGGGCTATCCAGGTTGTCCGGGCTCACTTACACCCTGATTTCTCATGCTGAATTTGACAGCGCCTGGCTTCCTCATGAACAAGGCCAAGCTCCCACTCTGCCTTCTTCCTATGCCCCGTGGTATCTGCAATGCGTCTCCCTCAGGGCATTGCCTTAAAGGCATCCCAAACAAACAGTACGGCCACTATTGAGCACAAAGGCCAAGTGCATGAGTCCTTTATTCGGGAGTTCAGATAATTTTTTAGTGTCCACTTCTTTTCACCCCTCTCCAGGTCTACCCAGCAAGGGGCATGGTCTGACCAGGTGATCGTACCTATCTCTGCTGCTGCTTACTTCTCAAACGCTGATCAACAAGAAGATAGCCGATACGCATATAAGCATGATGTACCGAGGAAAAGTAAGTATAACTTTGCGCACCCTAATGCAGCTCCTGAAAGACACCCTGCAAACCCAAATCAGTCAACACTCTTCTAAGCCCCTTACTTAGCCTACCTTCCCATTGCGCCCCTCGACCTGTAGAATCTAGCTGTGGTCGCAAGCGTTATAGTCCCCTCCCCTCCCAAATTACATATCCCTTGGCAAATTCTACCAGAGAGGCCTTGAGTTTGACAAAAAAGGTTGCTTGACCTTCATTGGGGGCATAAATATTAGCTAACATATAGACATCCCCATTATTCTGCACACTTCAAAAATATCCATCTCCTTATATCATGCTGTGTCTCTCCTACTTCCACCTGGAGATTTTGATGGAACAAAATCTCCACTCCCCTTTTTTTATACCCTAAAATATCAGAGGTTGCCCACACCTTCCCATAGGGTCTCCTCTTCAGTCACTCATTGCACCCTGTCCTAAGATGGGTCTCCTGCAAAAAACACCTCTCCTCCCAGGCATCTCGGCTCCGAAAACAGAAGCATTAATTTTCTGGGCGAATTAAATCCTGTCACATTTACTTACATAATTCTCAGCATGGCAGCCCATACACACATTTAACCCTGTTGTAACAGCCATTTGAAATCAGCCCCACAATGCACATATCCTGCTGTCTATCCCCTTTTGTTAACAGGTTACTATCAAAGAACTCATGCACTATATCCATCCCCCTCCTATCCCCCTGTTTTGCCCACCATACTGTCACCCATCCTAAACCCACCCCTCCCTCCCCCTTGCCTCTCTCAAAACCCCTCCATCCCACCCCCCTCAGTTAGCATGCTCCTATAGCAGAGCAAAAGAAGTAACACTCACTCATCAGCCCCCTAATGCAGCCCAAGGAAACTGCTCCCAGCCCACCTTGCTCTGATCTCCTCTCCATATTATCAAATGCAAACACCACCATAGTACAGTAATAACAGTTCTGTCCTCCCTTCCCACCACTCCCCACAGATAATATTCAACATCTACATAGTGACCTCCTTCTTCCTTCCCACCTCTCCCTAAATGCACCACCCCCAGTCAGCTTACATTGTTGGTAGCACAAAAGCCATCACTTGATCCATCCCTACCCCCTTTAGAAAACTTGCATAACAATATTATGACGATGACTACTGTAAGAAAACATAACTTTTTACACAATAACAGACTTCTCAGTAAAGCAGAGTTTAATGTCTTTGCTTGCAAGTAAAGGGTGAGATGCTTCAGTAAGCACTCACACCCAAACTCTGTTTCACAGTTATTTTTATAGCAAATTTGGTAATTAATAATTGTCAGGCTATGTATTATTTAGCCACATGGTCTCTCTTCCCAGAATGCAGACATACAGTAAGGAAGTCAGAAAATCATTACATACATCAGGCTATGTGTTATTATTCCACGTATCCCTTTTTCCCAGAATGCAGACATACAGTAAAGATGAATCAGCTTTGTACCTCTGCACCTGTGACAGGCTACGTATTATTTAGCCATGTAGTCTCTCTTCCCAGAATGCAGACATACAAAATTATATTACAGAATGGTGAATGAATGGAATACAAGCCTTATATTACATTGTAAAAATAACATATCACATTTGTTTATATCTTTCTTTTTTAAAGTTTTCTTGTTACTTTTTACATTTACTCCATAGTTCCATAAGAAGTCTCTAACTTAGATAGCATTCTTCCTAACTCTCTCTCTTCCTTTTTATCGTCCATTATTAACATTGCACCTTTGTGCACTGGAAATGATACTATCATTTGTTTAGTGCTTACGGTTTCTATCAATCTTTGAGTTAACCCTCCTATACACGGTATTATGCAACACCCCACCGTAATTAATACTCCAATTACAACAAATACAGAAGTAAATATAGATACTATCACCCCTTTCCATTTCCCAAACCATGACCCCAACCATCCAGTGAGAGAGGTATCCGTACCTGAATTTTCTGCCAATTCCTCTGCCAAGGTAGTTAGTCCTTGCAGGACTTTAGTGATAGTACCATCAGGAGCCGTGTTATTGGGGATGAACATACAAAATTTCCCCCCACCCCAATATCACACATGCTCCCCTTTTCAGCTGCCATTATATCTCAAATCATTTGGTTCTCCCAGGCCATTCTGCTAGTGGCGTCCAATTGTTCTGCAATCCCCTTTATTGCATCCTGGGTATAATTTATATAATTTATCTACTCTACATTTTTGTTTATTGTGATTACCCATAACAGGGATTCGAATCCAGCTACAATCTGGTTTTGTGCTTTATACTCATCTGGAATTCCCCGAGGGACTCCTATTGCATTTATATATATCCTGTCATCAAATGAGGCTCCCAGAGTGGTACTCCTTTCCCTTTTTTTTTTTTTTGCCCCTTGTCCTGTTCTGTGAACGCCAAGGTGAAAGGAACTGCCAATTGAACTATTGCACATATTCCCGACAATAGGGTAGCCAATGTTGGTCTCAACATCCGCCCTCCACAGTACCACCACAGGTCTGCCCTAGGGATTACCAGGTTAGAGTAGTTCTTTTCTTCTCCTTCCATCCCTGTCAGGTTTAGGCTTAGAACACAGGTATTCAGTTCCCCCACTTCCCTCGTGTAATTCTTCCCTCGCCTGGTGAGACAGGTGGAGTAATTTCCAAACACTGTTGAGAATGTGGGGGGAACTCTTACCTCCAAGTCTGTAGGGGGAAAGAGCAGATTCAACATCTTGCAACTTTCATTTTTCCAAGCCGTTTTTTCCTGATACAGAGATATGAGACATCTTACTCCATCGGGATCTATATCCCACCTCAAGGGTAAGGGCACTACCTGTTCAATGGGCCTCCTGGAGGCACATGCGTAGCAATTGCTACGGTTGAGACTTCCTACGGTATATTTAACCCATTCCACCCAGGTGTTCACATCCCATAACCTGTTTCCACCTCTAAAGTGTCCCTCAAATCTTTAATCTCCACTATTTTGACTACATTAGGGTCCTTATTAGGTTCAAAAGATATGCTGGGGAATGATGTGGGGACCTGAGTCTGATTCTTGAGGGGTATTCTTATCCTCAATCTTCCCAGGGGATCGTCCCCATTAATATCTATTCCTAGTCCATAGGTCCCATCCAGTGAGTCATCCCTCCCAAAGAGGGTGACCACGATGGGATTGCAACTTCCTGGGTTACGTTGCTGAATACTATGTTTCTTCATAATTTTTATTTTCTTTTGAACTGGGTGTTTCTTCCCCTCTGGGGAGACCTAACCTCCATCCTCGGTGGTCCACCAAACTTGTGACCACTCGTAACAGAGCATCCCGAACACCAGTATCTGAGCAGTCTCTGGACACATATACTTATGACTATTTCCCCACAACTTTTCATAGTAACCCCCATCACAGCTTATCACTTGGCAGGTATCAAATTCTAGGCTCACCGGTCCCTCTCCCTCTGGTACGGTTACAGTAAATATGTTAGGATACATCCTTCCCCATCGTGTTCGTGTTTGTATTTGTTCATCAGTCCATCCCTTTCCCTGTCCTAGATCCCATGTCATTCCCCTTAACAGAGAAAGTGATCCCCCCCATCAGAGCAACATCATCCACTTTTCTTTGTCCATGTTAGAATTTTCATTAGTCCTTGTTAACAAACTCCTCTCCTGTTCTTCTGTGTTTCCTTGGTATTTTCAGGCACAGAGGGTCAATAGTTCCCTGGACCTTCCATTGTGCGTCTGAAGGAGCTTCAACCGGACCTTTAATCGTCCAACCTTTTTCTGCAGTTCTTACAGCAGTCTCAGTACTCAGTAATACTTGGAACGGGCCTTCCCAGTCTGATTGCAATTTAGACTCCTTCCAGGATTTTATCAAGACCCACTGTCCTGGTTTGAGACAGTGAACTGCAAACTCCAATGGGGGTGTTTATGCCAACAATCCTTTATTCCTGAGAACAGATAAAGAAGAGGACAGCCCAAGTATATATTCTTTAAGAAACTTATCTTTAGTTTCAAACTGGGGAGGTTCCTTTAATTGTCCCATATATGGTAATCCAAATAACATTTCATAAGGAGACAATCCTAAATCTTTCCGAGGTGCTGTTCGGATTCTTAACAATGCTAAGGGCAACACTTAGTCCAAGGTAATTTTATTTCTAACATCAATTTGGCTAACTGCTTCTTTATAGTCCGATTCATGCGTTCCACTCTCCCTGAGGAGGGTGGATGCCATGGAGTATGGAAATCCCAGGATACTCCCAGAGTTTCCATTATGTTTTGCAATACCTTGGCTGTATATGACTTCCCTGATCCGAGTCAATGTGATCTACCATCCCATATATTGGAATGATTTGTTCCAAAACTATCTTTGCTACTCCTATTGCTGTGGCAGCTACCATGGGATATGCCTCCACCCATCCCATCAAATGGTCCACTATGGTCCAAAAGTTATTTCACCTGCCCAACCAGGGGCAACTCAGTGAAATCAACCTGTATACATTAGAATGGACTAAGACCAGGGTCTCTGTCTCCCTGCGGTTGTTTCCTAAGGACCATTTTGTTTATTTTCTTACAGGTTATACACCTCTCACACACTTGCTTGGCTACTATGTATATTCCCCTACACCCCAATGACTCTCTTATTTATTTAACAGGTTTTATATACCGCTTTATTTCAATCAAAGCGGTTTACATTGAAACCCAAACTTGGTAACATACACTAAAACAGGGACATTGATAACTTGGATTCTTCTGAGGCAATGGAGGGCCAAGTGACCTTGCCAAGACCACAAGGAGTGCTAGTGGGAACCAAACCTGGTCTCTGGATTCCCAATCCAATGTTCTTAACCATTAGGCTACTCCTTCACTCTTGATGTAGAATGGCCATAATTTATCTCTTTATTTGTTTGTTTATCATCTGCCTGCCATCGGGTAAAACCCATTTCCGCCCTTTCAGTTTCTACTGTCCCTATATCTTCGAGTTTTCATTTTTCCCTTTCAGTAAATAAGAACATAAGAACATATGATATGCCATACTGGATCAGATCGAGGTCCATCAAGCCCAGTATCTTGTTTTCAACAGTGACCAATCTACAGTAGGTCATAAGTACCTAGAGGTTTCCCCAAAAGACACAGGTTCCTTAATGCTTGTATTGGGTCAAGCAGTAATATCCTGGGTCCCTTTTAATAATGGTTTATGGACCTTTCCTCCCAGGAACTTGTCCAAACCCTTTTTGTAAGCCCAGCTACACTAACAGCTTTTACTACAGCCTCTGTATAATAAATTCCAGAGTTTGATTACACGTTGAGTGAAAAAAAATATTTATTTTCTCTTATTAGTCTTAAATAGGTTACCCTTTAATTTCATTGCATGCCCCCTAGTCTTTTTATATTCTGATGACGTAAACAATCAATCTACGTTTACCCGTTCCACTCTATAGGAATGCAGCTGGGTTTAAACACTGATCTGTGGTCAACACTAGGTCATCTTTTTCCATTAATATTGCTTCATATTTCAGGACTCGTGAATCATTGAGCCACCTCCCAACCCTCTGCGTTAAGATGGTTCTCACTTGATGTGGGGTACTGTCATAACGCGGAACCTATGAAAGAAATAGTTTTAGAAAAAAAACCTGTTTTACATGGAACTGAGAAGATGCAGAGAGCGCAGTTCCAGCGCAGCACAGCCAGAGGGCGTATTAGCAGTTCCACAGAGCCAGAAGCAACGTGCTCTGACACTGATTGCATTAGTAGCAAGCAGTTTCACCTGAGATCAAGCCCAAAATGTTCAAACCAAAAATACCTTTATAAAGGAAACCAGATGGTAGAAGAGGGCGGCAGCAAGGAGAGCAGTAGTAAGAGCCGGAGGAGCAGCAAGGAGAGCATTAGTAAGAGCCGGCAAAGCAGCAAGGAGAGCCGTGGAAGCAACAGGAGTGGCGAAAGTAGCCTAACCAGGAACATAGCCAGAAGCACAGCAAGTATCACTGCAAGAGGCTCAGGACGGAGCACAGTCTGGAGCAGCAGTTCGGATAGCTGTGGGAAAAGGAACCTGGAACAGGACAGCTTCCATGTGCAGCCAACTCAAAGAGACAGAATCCAAAGGAGTTTCACTCAAAGGGATAGAGTCCAGAGAGGCCAAACATATTGGGACAGAGTCCATAGCAAAGCAAACAGAAGAAGCAGTCTGCCGGATAAAAGCAACTCTCCTAGCCCAAGTAAGTTCATTGTATCAAACCAACAAGGAACAAGGAGGGGAAGTTCCTACTACAGAGATACCTTTGCAAAGAACCACAAAGGGTGGAAATCCATACCGGGTTTGCCTGATAGCCTTGAAAACAGAGCACTGCATAGAACAGCTTGTCTGCCTGAGAAAGCACGTTACAAGGAGAGCTCTGGGTGTGGCAGCTTAGAGAAGCCAAGGTATGCAAAATCCTTAATTCTAAGAGAAAGTTTTACTAATGAAAACCCTGTTGAAAGAGTTAAACTTTATAAGGGGAGAAGAAGTAAAACTGACCTTTTAAAAGTATTTCCCCAAAGCTTAGTAAGAGAGTTTTATGGGAAGCAAAAGAATCCCTGTGAGGAGTTAACAGGGAATGAAAATTATCATTCATCTGAGGAGGGCAGTGACCCTGGGTCAATGGGCTTTGAATATGAAAACAGTATTCCCATTCCTCAGGAGGAGCCGATGGAATGTAATCTTTGTTCAGCAGCTAGCATGAATTCCCTGCAGGATTTCTAGAGAGAGAAGAACTCTGCTGATGGTGAAGTTTGTAACCATTTCTCTGCTGATATATTAATTTGTTTTGATTTAAAAGAAGCCTTAGCCCAGACTTACACTTAACTGTGAAACCTACAACAGTTGATTGTTTGAAATGTTGGTGGAACCTTTTTGTTAAAGAGAAGGACTGTATTTACTTTCTTTGTGTCTTACTGGACCTTAGCGTTGACCAGGGAAATAAAGCCTTGTTACTCTACACTTTGGCTTGAATCGTTCTTCATAAGGAGTTCTATACTACAAGGACCAGAATCCTCTAGGCCCTTTAGGTCAATCACTCCTTAAAAATTAATTAAATGCGCCAGATGCCCTTACTCCAACCAACCACTAGGGGCACCTGGTGACAGTAGTTACTACCAGGGCCCCTCCGAATGTCAATTTCCTACTCTCATCTACCAATAGGGCTGTTGCCGCTACTGCTTGAACACATTCTGGCCATCCCCTAGACACTAAATCTAAAATTTTAGATAAATATGTTACTGGTTGTCTCTTCGCTGCCCATTTTTGAGTGAGTACCCCTAAGGCTACTCCCCCATTTACAATAACAAACAAATGTAAGGGTTTGTCTAGTGAGAGTAAGGCCAGAACCGGGGCTTCTACCAAGCTCCGTTTTAAATCCTTAACCAACTCTTTCTCTTCTTCTTTACAAATTATAATGTTAGGTTGCTCTTCTAACAGTTTTTGAATATAATTCCTTAATCTTTTGGGCATATGAGTCTTTCCATAATCTACAATACCCAGTTAGTCCTAGGAACTTCCTTAGTTCCCTCTTTGTCCTAGGTAGGGGTAAATCTGTAATCCCTTTTATTCGTTCTGGACCTATTTTCCTTTTTCCTTCACTAATTAAGTGTCCGAGGTATTTTACTTCGCTCTCTACAAATTGTAATTTAGTTTTGGAAACCCGTAATCCTTGTCTTCCCAGAAACTCTAATAGGGCTTTGGTGGCTTCACTTACTTGGGTCTTCTTTTTCCCTGATATTAAAAGATCATCTACATATTGCAAAAGAGTTACGCCGGATGGTGTAGAAAATTTTTCTAACACCTGTTCCAGCACTTGCCCAAACAAGTTAGGTGATTCCGTAAACCCTTGGGGTAACACTGTCCACCGGAACTGTTGTTTCCGACCAGTATCGTGGTTTTCCCATTCAAAAGCAAACATGTCCCTACTACTTGGGTCCAAGTGACAGGACCAAAATGCAGAAGCGTTTGGAGAGACGCGGCTGGAGCAGCAGTCTCTCTCCTTGAGGGGCGATCGTCCTGCGGCGCTGATGGAGTCGCCAGTACCCCTTCCTGGCTCAGGGGAGGTCTTTGTGTTGCAGAGGCCACAAAATTTTACGTTGGAATCCATTTGGAACGCGATAGTTTCCCTCGGTGAGGCACTTCTTCCACAAGTTTCTTCTTTAGCTAATAAGGTAGCTACATCTGCAGTTTGTTTGACTGAACTTGAAGGAAAAGTTTCTACGCTCCAAACGGAGCATACAGCTGTCTCCAGTGAGGTTGAAAAGTTGGAGGAACTCTCGGATGGACACAGGAAAAGTATTGTGTCTTTGCAGTTAAAAACTGAGCATTTGGATAATTTGTCTCGGGCGAATAACCTGAGAATTATTAATTTTCCTAAAGTTTCTTCTATTTCCCCTCGAGACATGTTTGTGGAATATCTTGTGGAGACTTTGGGGGTTCCCCTGAGTTAGTTCCCCCCTTGGTAAAAGTTTATTACTTGCCTATTGCTAAACGGGCTTCGGCTCCGAGAGTGTTGGGGGAGAGCCAAAATCAGGGGGATGTCTTAAATGTTACAGATATTTTAGAAAATTCTGGTTTAGAGTCACAGGTTTCATCTACACTGCTTATCACCTTTGCCTTGTTATCTGATAAGGAATGGTTACTTAAATTGTTTTTTCAAAAACGGAATCTTCTGTTCCGGGGATTTTCAATTCGCATATACCCTGATTTATCAAGAGAAACGCAGAAGCGACGTAGAGAGTTTCTGTTGCTTAGGTCAGGGGTAGTGCAACTGGGGGGGCTCTTTTTTCTTAAACACCCATGTAAGTGTTTGGTGAAATTCCAAACTGTTTCTTATGTTTTTTTTGAGCCCTCCCAGTTGCTGGCTTTCATCAATGCTAAAAGTCAGGAGAGGCCCTCAGGCTCATAGATTTGGGCTTCTTGTTTAGATTGCATGTCATTTCTTCATGTATTAGGTTAATTTATTAATGGAACCCCCTTATTGAGGGCTAGAGAGAATAGGCAATTTTGTTTTTTCTTTGTTAAAGATGATTTCTTGTATCCCGGTTAAATGGGATGATTTTCTGTTTGCCTTTCTATTTCTTCAAGAAGTGGTGTTGTACCTTTCTTGTTATGTATTGAAAATTGCATAAATAAACACTAAACCTTTTATGCTCATGGGGTATTTTACTCAGTATTGTGTAGGGGTTTGGTACCACTGGGTGCCTTATCTGTACTATTTGGTTCAGTCTCCTCAAATCCTGTACTAACCTATACGATTTCTTACTGGCAAGACGGGAGTATTAAAGGGGGACATGCATGGTACTAATAGTGCATCTTTTAACAAACTTCTTATAACAGGCTGGAGGCCCTTAGGATCTTCCCATGAAATAGGGTATTGTTTTTGACACACTACCTCGCCTTCCTTATTCAGTTCAACTTTCAATGGCGGGATGCTCAATCCTCCCCTATTTCCTTCCCTTGCCCAGACTATAGGGTTTATTTGACTCTCTTCTTCTTCGGTGAGGACAGCCTTTCTACAATGATTTTGCTGTCTCTCACCTTTATTTCTAAGTTTAACTGTGTAATCATATCCCTTCCTAATAGATTACTCCCTGCTTCTGGGATATACAACAACTATCCCTCTATCTTCTCATGGTCCATTTTTAACAGGGTGGGCTCAAATATTGAGACCGAAAAACCCTCTCCTTTTACTCCTGAGACTGTAAGCTTCTGATTTGTTTCTCATTCCCTCTGGTATATAATTTTAAGGATGTCCGGGCAGCAACTGTGTCTACTAAAAATACTACTTCTATCATATCTATCCTCAGCCGTCTCTTTTCCAAGTTGAAGAGCCCTAACCTTTTTAGCTTCTCTTCATAGGAGTATCTTTCTATCCCCTTTACAATTTTGGTGGCTCTTGTCTTTACCTTTTCTAATAATGCTATATCCTTTTTAAGATAAGAGGATTTGCTGCCTGACTCCGTATGTCTGGGGTTAAATTGTATATACAGTAGGGGTTAAGTCTACCTCTAAGGCAGCTCCCTTATCAGTCTCATCTGCTAATCTATGTTTCTCTGGCTTCAAAAGAATTCCCTGCTTAATGACCATTTTCATGCACCACTGCTATTCCTTTTTGGCAGTAGCAAACACTTGCTGAATTACTCTTTTCACTGCTTACATATAAGTTAAGGATTTGACATAACCACCCTTCGTCTGTGCCAAATTCCAGCCAGAAGACTGCAGTTAGCTTTTATGCTTTCTTTTTTTTGTTGTTTCTATGTAAAATAACAATATCTTATCATCTTAGTTTTATCTTTATCCTGAGTACTCTTATTATCTTTCTAATATTTCAACATTCTTTCTAATAGACTGTCTAGAGGAATGTCCCCGGGGTCCTTATCCCTGACCCCATCCTTACTCGAGTTTCATTTAAAATTCCTGACACACATTGAGACCTGTTTCACCAATGTGTCTTTCACTTCGTCTCTCTCTGGCCACACTCCTCGTGGATGTGTTGGAACCGCGGATTGAGACTCCGCACTCACTTCGTGTCTAGGACACGTCTCATACACACAACAAGCTGTCTCAATAACCAACCACCAAGGTAATATTTTACAGTCTTGTTTCTTACCTTGGTCTGTGCACAGAATTACTTGGTTGTCATTTGTCTTTGTCTAATACCTAGTCTGCTTCACTGAGTCTGTATTGATTTTTCCTTCATGGTCTCAGGATTCTACTGTCAGTTCACTGTTGGAGCCCTCCGTCACTGATAAATGAGGCCGTTGAACTCAATGGGATGCATCTCCCCATCCTCAGGGCCTGCGGTCTCCTCCAGCGATGACACAATCCCGGACGAGCCCCCAATCTGTAAGAAAACATAACTTTTTACACAACAACAGACTTCTAAGTAATGCAGAGTTTAATTTCTTTGCTTGCAAGTAAAGGGTGAGACGCTTCAGTAAGCACTCACACCCAAACGCTGTTTCACAGTTATTTTTATAGCAAATTTGGTAATTAATAATTGCCAGGCTATGTATTATTTAGCCACATGGTCTCTCTTCCCAGAATGCAGACATACAGTAAGGAAGTCAGAAAATCATTACATATATCAGGCTATGTGTTATTATTCCACGTATCCCTTTTTCCCAGAATGCAGACATACAGTAAAGATGAATCAGCTTTGTACCTCTGCACCTGTGACAGGCTATGTATTATTTAGCCATGTAGTCTCTCTTCCCAGAATGCAGACATACAAAATTATATTACAGAATGGTGAATGAATGGAATACAAGCCTTATATTACATTGTAAAAATAACATATCACATTTGTTTATATCAAACCCCTCCCTCTTTCTTTTTTAAAGTTTTCTTGTTACTTTTTACATTTACTCCATAGTTCCATAAGAAGTCTCTAACTTAGATAACATTCTTCCTAACTCTCTCTCTTCCCTTTTATCGTCCATTGTAAAAATAACATATCACATTTGTTTATATCACTATTACTATTAATCATTTATATAGCGCTACAAGACTTATGCAGTGCTGTACATGTACATGTAGAAAGACTGTCCCTGTTCATTAGAGCTTACAGTTAAGACAAGACAGATAATACAAGAGCTGAGAGCAGGAGTACAAATACCCATGTGTACACTGCAATGCTACATAATAGGAAACAGGAGGCAACAAAGTTTTGGCCAGCAAACTGATCTATCTTACAAAAAAACACTTCCCAGTGCAATCTCTTTACTGGTGCTGAGCTTCAACCTCCAGTCTCCAAAAGGTTATCCAATCACTGTGTTTTATCTCCCACTCTCCTCCTCCACTGGTTCAGGGAGATCTTTGACTGTTTCTGTGTGGGTATCTCATTGTCCTTCACCAGTCCAGCTAGGTGCAGTGACCTCTACGCATCATTCAGGTCCTTTACTGACTGTCTCTTGCCAGCAAACATATAGTTCATTTGAAAGGGGAAGGACCAGGAATACCCGATCCCCCTCCTTAGCTAGCACCTCAATAACAGGCCACATCTTCCTCCTCCTCATGAGGGTAAAAGTGGACAGGTCCTAGTAGAAAATTATTTGTGTGTCCCCATAGATTATACTTTTCCTCTCTTGGCCTTTCCACAGCAACAGATCAGCATCTTGATATTGCATAAACCATGCAGCAATATCTCGTGGCTTATTCCTGGGGGCTTGCCTAGTACCTGATGCGCTCGCTCTATTTTGATTGTCGCCATCGGGGATTCCTGTGGGTCATCTTTCAGTAATTCAGCACATATAACTCACAGCACTGCCTCCACGTTTTCCTCTCCAGAGCCTCTGGCACCCCCCTGAATTGTACATTATTGCACCGGTTTCAATTTTTGAGATCTAGTTTATTTATTTATTTATTTTATTTAACAAACATTTATATACCGCTCTTTCCCAAGTATCAAGTGCGGTTTACAATAAACAGTTGGTTGCAAGGTATGTGAGAGTACGTACCTAGTCATTTACATAGAACGTGTGAAACTATTTACAGATAACAATATGACAATTTAACATGTCTCTTACTATGTGGATAATATTATAACAAAATACTTACAAATTACAATATACTTACAAACTAGGTTACATCCCGATAATACGCTAGGGATGTAGACAACCTTTTACATATATACATTATTTTAAATGTAGGGAGACACATAAGTATAGGGTGTGATATAAGGTTGTGACAGTATTCATCTAGAATTATTGAATATGTCTATGTAATAAGGAATGTTATCCTGTGTCACTTTGCATGCTTTGGTTGTAGAAAAACAGTGGGCAAAACTGAAAGGGGATATTTTAAGGGCAACCAACCTTTTTGTTAAAATGGTAAATAAAGGTAAAGGAAAAGGAGACCGCTATGGCTTTCGAAAAAAGTAGCTGAAAAAGTTTAGAAAAAGAGGGAGGCATTCATGAAATACAAGAGATCACAGAGAGAGGACGACAGGCACCTGTATTTGGAAAAACTTAGAGAAGCCAGCAAAGTAGTCAGGAAGGCAAAGATTCAAAAGGAGGAGGAAATAGCCAATGCAATAAAATGGGGCATAAGACATTTTTCAGATATATTAGTGAGAAGAGGAAGGGCAAAAGTGGTATTGTCAGACTCAAGGGTGCAGAGGAGGAATATGTGGAAGCTGATAAGGATAAAGCGGAATTGCTTAACAAATATTTCTGTTCTGTGTTCACACATGAAGAACCAAGAGCAGGACCTCAGAAAACACCCACAAACAGGAACAGAAGTGAGGAACATCTTGAATAAATTTCAGTAGACTGTTTTCGTGAGAAACTAGCTCAACTTAAAGTAGACAAAGCGATGGGACCAGATGGGATACACCCTAAAATACTGAGGAAACTTGGGGACGTTCTAGCAGCTCCATTGACTGACCTTTTCAATGCCTCATTGGAGTCGGGAGTGGTGCCAAAGGACTGGAGAGAGGCTCATGTGGTGCCTTTACACAAAAGTGGAAGTAAGGATGTGGTTGAAAACTATAGGCTGGTTAGTTTAACTTTGGTGGTGAGTAAATTATTAGAAACGATGCTGAAAGAGAAAATAGTGAGGTTTCTGAAGTCCAGCGGATTACAGGATCCGAGGCAGCATGGATTCACCAGAGGCAGGTACTGTCAGACAAATCTGATTGATTTCTTTGACTGGGCGACCAGGGAGTTCGACCGAGGGAGAGCCCTAGATGTGGTATATTTAGATTTCGGTAAAGCCTTTGACACTGTTCCTCACAGGCGACTTATAAACAAACTGAGCACCCTAGGGCTGGACCCTAAAGTTACTGCTTGGGTTAGAAATTGGTTGAGTGGGAGGCGACAAAGAGTACAGGTAAATGGAACTCAGTCTGAGGAGAAGGATGTTTATAGGTAAGCTTCATAGCTTGCTGCTTTTGTTGTTCAATAGTGCGTTGCAGATAGAGGGTATATGCATGTTTCTCCATTTTAGACCCCACCTCCTCCACGTGGCCTCCCAATTCTCATTTGTCACCATGAAAATCCTCTATTTTGCTCAACACATCCGCATCGTACAAAACTCCGCAGCTATTTCCTCCCCACCCCGGCAGAACTCTCACTTAATATAGATTAAACTTAGTCCAACCTGCCCCTTCTGCCCTTCATCACCTTCATTGTCAGCACTGGACTCCACCAACTCCATGCAAGTTGGGGAACCCGCACACAGGCAGGCCTTGGTGATTAGGCATTGCGACAATCGGGGCTTCTCTCTCAGCTTCACTGGTTTACTTCTCACTGCCATTCCTTGCTGAGTCTGTCTCAGTCACCAGAAACATACCTTCTGCTCCCTTTAACACCAGCTTCTGCTTATTTTAAAAGGCTTTCTTGTGGGCAGAGGAGCAATGTTCCTAAAGCTGCCATCAGTATTGCCGATGTCACTTCCTTTGACCCCTGTGCTACTTTTTAGCAAGACAGCCAAACCATGTGCTAAACCTCATTCTATCAGGTAGCGTGCTTTAGTAAACATGAGATTTGGCAACCAGAACTGCACACAGTATTCAAAATGTTGTCCAACTTGGGACATATACAGAGGCATAATAATATTCTTTTTAATTTAAAAAAAATTTTACCAAAAGGTATCTATATAAAATGAAGAAAAATATTAGTACAAGGAAACAAACCTTAGGGCCCAGTATTCAGCAGTGGCAGCTAGCATTACAGTGGCTAGCCGTTGTTGCTGAACACTAATGCCGGTATTCAATGCTGGGGCGATATCCAACCACCAGTATTGAATATCCAGGTCAGCTGCAGAAGCAGGAAGCAAACCGGGCAGCGGTGATATTCAGCTGGTCAGCCTCGGTGGCAAACATTAGGACAGTCTTTGCTGTGCCTTACTTTCACCACCGAGGGCTAAATAGACAGCGGCTGAATATCGCCACTGCCCGGTTATCCCAGGTACTGCTCATGGAATGCCTCCGGGACACCCCGATGCTAACCGATTAACATCAGGGCATGTAGCGGCGGTACCCATGAATATTCAGTGGCACTAACCGTATTAGTGCCGCTGGAAATCCCACTTAGGGGCATTTACATGGTTTACAGGTCTGTATGCAGTGTAAATGCTTTTGAATATCGGGCTCTTAAATCCTAGCCCACATCAATGGAAGGAGAGAGAAAAAAACTAAACTGTAAAACTAGAGGGCATAACATGAAACTGCAAGAGGGTAAACTGAAAGGCAATGTCAGGAAATACTTTTTCACTGAAAGGGATGTTTGGAATGTCTTCCCGATGGAAGTGGTGGGGGCAAGCACAGTGACAGAATTCAAAATGGCATGGGACAGACATAGTGGATCCCTCTATAGCAACAGGATAAAATCAAAATAAAATAACTATCTCTTATATCTGAACAAATAGGGGTGACCTACACGGAGCGGTGGATACACCCCTAAACAAAGGCATGGGGAGGGGCGATCTGCACGGAGCAGCAGGTGCACAAACTCTTGTCGCCTTGCTGGGCAGACTAGATGGATCATACTGGTCTTTATCTGCCATCATTTACTATATTACTATGTATGCTACTATGAAATCTAACCATAACATTACTAACCCTACACTCTCACTAATACCTTCCTTCCTATTCTCTTTCTCCATTCAGTTTCTTCTACCTTGCTTGTCCCACTCTAACTCAAGTTAAGAATTGCCTACGGGACTCATTTCCATTGTATATAGTTACCTATATGAACCATACCTTTGTAAATAGTTTTATAATGTTCTTACTATAACCAAATGTTTAATGTAATTAACAGTATATTGTACATAGTTCACTGAAGTTCCATGTAAAAACAGCTCTGTTCACTGTTTCCTAAATTGTTCACTGTAAACCGCACCTGATCTTTGGAAGGTTGCGGTATATAAGCAACTGTTAAAATAAAAAAAAAAAAATGAAATACCACCAAGAAAAGGCATAATGATATTCTTGGTGTGGCTCTCCACAGCACGCTAAGCTGAAAATTTCAAAATATTGCCCACAATGCCTTCAAGATCTTTTTCTTCGGCAGTGACTCCTGACTCATTATTCAGCATTTTGTACCTGTGGCTGGGATAGTTTTCCCTATATGCATAATTTTGCACTTGTCCACATTAAATTTCATCTGCTATTTACAGTAGATGTCCAGTCTCCTAGTCTCACATAGTATATGACGGCAGATAAAGAGCAGGATGATCCATCTAGTCTGCCCAGAAAGGTGGCTAGAGTGGTTGTAACTGCAGCTCCGTGCAGGTCACCTCCCTCTATGCCTATGTTTAGGGATGTACCTGCCACTCTGTGCAGGTCAGCCCCCCCTCTATTTATTGAAGTATAAAAGATATTTGTTTGCTTTAATTTCATTGCCTTGCTATAAAGGGATCCAGTGTGTCTATACGATGCCATTTTGAATTCCGGCACTGTATTTGCCCCCACCACTTCCATTTGGGAGGGCATTCCAAGCATCCATCACCTTTTCAATGAAAAAGTATTTCCTGATGTTGCTTTTAAGTTTACTGCCTTGCAGTTTCATTGTATGCCCTCTAATTTTACAGCTTTCCCTTTTTTGAAAAAGGTTTGTTTATTCATTGATATCCTTTAACTATTTAAAGGTCTGTATCATATCTCCCCTGTCCCTCTTCTCCTCTAGGGTATACATATTTAGGTCTTCAAGTCTCTACTCATACGTCTTCTAGTGCAGGCTCCGAATCATTTTGCTCGCCTTCCTCTGAACTGTTTTAAGTCGTCTTATATCGTTTGTGAGATATGGGCTCCAAGTGAGGCCTCACCAATGACTTGTGCAGGAGCATTAATACCTACTTTCTTCTGGTTATTCCTCTCTGTATACAAAACAGTATCCTTCTGACTTTGGCTACCACCTTGTCACATTGTTTTGCCACCTTCAGATCCTCAGACACTAGCACTCTGAGGTCCCCCTCCTGATCTGTGCACACCAACCTCTCTCCCCCTATTGCATACAATTCATTTTGGGTTTCTGTATCCGTGCATGACTCTGCACTTCTTTGCATTAAATCTTGCTATTACTATTTGAAGGTCATCCACTGAAGCCTTTGTTGGGGAAATGCAATGTAGGTCCTAACCTGGCTGATCATGGCTTGCAGTACTTGGTAGAGGCATCTACCAAAGGTGGCCCTGGACATTCCTTCAACTGCAGCCACAGATGTTTGGAAGTAGCCAGAGGCAAATTAATGTAGTGTACTTAGGAGCTTGGTTAGCACTGGTATGGCATGTAACTGGGCTGTCAGAGGCTCGAGGTCAGGTCTTAGATCCTCATAAAGCTGTCTTATGGCCCCTGTGCTCAGCCTGTAGAGGGCAAGCACTTGGTCCTCAGGGAGGCCGGGGAGGGTGGCCCCATCTCTGAAGTTATGGGGCCTTCTAGGCTTGACTCCCCCTACCCTCCAAGGACGCAGGACCCGCTGCTCACCAGGCTGGTGTCGTTGCACATTGCCTCCCATCACCTGAGTGGGGGCAGGGGCAGAAGCTGGCCCAGGTGTCATGGGACCTCCATCTTCTTCTGGTTGGTCACCCTCCAGTCATTGAGCCACTTTTTTTTTAAATTATTTATTTATAGAATTTCAAAAAAACAGCAAGAAAATAATTCCTTACAGCGAATACAGTGTACGCAGGTAATAACATTCAACCCATAAGCAAATATAGAAATACAAGTAAGTAAGCATGCACTGTTGTAGTCCACAATATTTGGGGAGGAGGAGAGACAACACCCATCCAATACAGAGAATTGGAAAAGATATTAAACAGAAACTATTTAGCAAGAAAAACCCAATGGACCACAGACCCCT
Source organism: Ichthyophis bannanicus (assembly GCA_033557465.1). Classification (NCBI taxonomy): domain Eukaryota; kingdom Metazoa; phylum Chordata; class Amphibia; order Gymnophiona; family Ichthyophiidae; genus Ichthyophis; species Ichthyophis bannanicus. The sequence continues at coordinate 1,075,463,262 of CM066032.1, forward strand.
GAGATATACTTATGGAGGATACAGATGTAAAAAATCCACAGTTTACTCAGTAGAGGACACTGCGGGAAGTCTAGCATTAATAAATTTACCCAAATCTATGGGATCAGAAAAAATATACTTATTTCCCTCTATAAGCACCAGGCATCTACAGGGAAACCTCAGGAAAAAGGTACCCCCTATATTTAATACCCCAGGTTTATAAAGCAGAAACTGCTTCCTCCGCCTTTGAGTTTCTTTAACTAAATCAGGAAACATTGATATCCTAAAACCCATAAAGGTATCACATCTTTTCTTAAAGAACATTTTTAGGAGCCAATCTTTATCAGAAACCAAAGCGCACTGCACAAGGAGAGTTGACGAGATAGGAGTGGAAACTTCACGCCCAGTATCCTCCAGGAGACCAGTCACATCCAGGACGCCAAAGTTCACAGTAGATACAGCCACAGACGTCTCAGCTTTTCTTCGGGAAGGCAGATAGTATACCTTACTAAGAGGTGGTATCAAATCCAAAGGAACTTTCAGAATTTCCATAATATACCGTTTAAACATGTCCAAGGCCGTCACCTAAGGGAGACGAGGAAAATTTAAAACCCGAAGGTTAGACGCTCTGGAAGCGTTTTCTAACACTTCCAACTTATACTTGAGCACTTCATTCTCCTTCACCAAGGCTGAGGACATATCTGAAAATGTAGCAAGCTGAGCACCAGGAATCACATTATCTTTTTTAATCTGTTCACAAGTAGACACAACCGACTGGATACTTCCCACATTTTCCTGGATATTAACAGCATTCTCCCGGATCTGGGAGGACAATATGGCTGTCTGAGAATTAATAGAGGAAGAGAGAGTAGCAATAGCTTCCCAGAGAGTCTCCAATGTAAATACCTTGGGGCGAGTAAGGGAAGGCAATTTTCGCAAAGGCAAACTTCCCGACGGAGTACTCAGTTCCAAACTGCCAACCGAAATCTCAGCGAGACTATCGGGAGTCAAGGAGACAAAACTCCCAGCGTGCACCCCCACATCAGCCGGCGCCCCCACCTCAGGAGGCGTCGACATCACACCCGCTGAGGTAGGCTCCAGGGCAGCAGGGCACGGTGGAGGAATCCTCACTGCAGGAGAGAGAGAAGTATCAACATCCGACGGAGGCAGCTGATCCTCTGTAATCGGCGCGACCAAGCCGGCTCTAATCTCCTGCACCTTCTCCGGGGGTATTTTAACAAAACAGTCCATTGGACCCGAACTGGGCGGCTGAGGTGCAGAGGGAGCAACCCTCAGCTTTCCCTTCCGGTTAGGCATGAAAAACACGAAGAAACGCTACCGCGGCCATCTTGGGTTGAACTCCTCCCTCCCCCTTTTTTCAACTTCATTGAGCCACTTTTACTCCTTTTCTTTTTGTTCTATGTAAAGCCTACTTGGCATGTTTGTTGTAAACTGCCTAGACTCTTAGATTGGTGGTATATAAGACTAGCTAAATAAATAAATAAATATACGGTAATCCATGATGTAGCAAGGCAGGCAGCCCAGCACACAGTCATTTATAGGCTAGACTGTAGGTTGGCCCTGCTGTACTGACTGTTTGGCTATCACACGGCTGTTAGCAGGGACCCGGCCCAAATAACGCTAGCTTTGAGTTGGCGTTAGGGTTCCTGGCCGCTGAACCTCTGACGCCTTTTAATTAGACCCAGCATTGGCATGCACCCCTTCTCCGCCCTGTTGTACCTTACCACCAGGGCCAGCCCGTCCATTGTGGAGGAATGTTGCCCGCGCCTGCCTGCCTGTCTTCAGAAGGAGCCGGGGAGGCCGAAGCCCAGTGCCCCGGCTCACCTCTGCAGAGCCACAAGAAAGAACAGTGTTTTCCTTCTGTCCCACAGCTCTGTTAAAGTTGACCTGTTGGCACGCTGAATGCTGGGAGGTTAAACGGGGAATTTCCTGTCTCGTGCGAGACAGGAAATGCCCCCGTTTACCCTCCTGATACTCAGCACACCTGCAGGTTAACTTTAACAGCCATGGAAAAGAAGGAAAACGCTGTTATTTCTTGTGTCTTTGCAGAGGTGAGCCGGGGCTTTGGGCCTCCCCGGCTCCCTCTGAAGACACAGGCAGGCAGGTGCAGGGCTCTACCGGGGGGCGGGGGGGGGGGAGTGGGGTGGTGGTGCTGGACTGGAAATGGACTGATGGGGGGCTAGGACTGCAAATGGGTTGATGTGGGGGGATGGGGGAATGGAGTTGGAAGGGAGTGAATGCTGAGAGGGGCTGGAATTAGAAGGGAACTGATGTTGGGAGAGGACTAGAAGGGGATGGGACTGGCAAGAGAGGAAAATAAGTTGGGGGAGTGAGATTGGAGAGGAGAAAAGACATTTTGTGTGGGAGGGAAGAAAACTATTCTTAGCCAGGTATTGGGAAAGTAAATGGGGATTAAGGATGGAGGGATGAAATTTGAGTGGATGAAAAAGGAATAAAGAAAGAAATGGAGGAAAGACCAAAAGGGGAAAGATCAGTATGTTAGAGCAGATGTAGAGAGAGAATGGAAAAAACTAGAAGATAGGTCAAATGGACAGCAGACAATGGAGAGTTAGCAGAAGACACGAAGAAACCAGAAGAAAGCGACTGGAACAATTGCGTCTGAAATATAAAATGCCCATACAACAAAAGGTAGAAAAATATTTTATTTTGAATTTATTAACTGGAATATGTTAGCTCTGGGAAATGTGCATCACTAACATCTTTGTATTTTTTGTTTAGTTACAATAGGAAATTAATTTATAGTTTTATTTCTCCAGTGTTGTTGTACATTCCAAGTTTGGCTTTTGGGGTTCCCAGTTTGTCTTCATATTTCTAAACTGTGATCCCTTGTTCTATGTTTGACGGTCTGTTTTTCATGTGTAACTGAGCTGTGGTATTCTGTTCATGTAGTTTCTGTGTGACACAGTACTGCTTGTTCTCTTTCCCCAGTGGGAGATATATTGATATTCTCTGAGATGTATTGGTTTAATATTTGCAGTGTTTGATAGGTAGGGTTTGGTGCTTTGAGTCCTGGTATTGCTGTTATGATATGTCAGGTTTGCTATGGGTTCTGAATGAGCAGGGTTTATAGTACTTCCTAATGTGCCTGGCAATTGGCACAGAAGTATAGTAATGTAGAAATATGGTAATCTTTCTTTATCCTCACTGTCCACACAAATGGTATTGAGACACGCCATTAAGAGGCATGTATAAAAATTAATGTGCATTCAGAAATGTTAATGTGTGCTAAGTGCAGGAATACTCATTTATTTCTATTGGCGCAGTGGCACTTAGGGGTATGTTTAATAAATACTAATATGTATTAAGTCATTGCCAGGACATAAGAGGCTTGTGAAGAGCTCCTTTGAAAGCTGTCTAAAATTATAGTTGGCAACATATACATTTTAAAATAAAATAAATTAAATGTATGCAAATGAGGTCCAGTGGATATGCAAATGAGGCCCCGCAATGAGTCTCTGCACATGACCCCACACCACCCTTGGGCCGCCCCTGCTTAGCACACAGTAACATGCTACTAGGCGTTGGGGCAGTGCTATGGGCACTCTGTGCCACATTATCAGCTGCAGGGTTGTGACAACTGCTGCTAGCTAACTTACCACCCTTTAATAATCATACCCCTAAGTGTGTGACTGGGGCCAGGTATTCATTAACATGGAGTTTCTATGATGGAATCCGTCTTGTTCAGTTTTCCCAGTTGGTACGTATATGGATGTTCTGGGTTCCACTGCAATATTTATGGTGACACCCTTTTCTGGGTATGCTCCTTGTGTTAATTTTGGAAATTAGTGACTGAAGTGGTATTTAAAGGTGCGGAAAAATTGAAGGAAATATCGATACATTGGGAAGATGTATTACAACTATTAGATAAACTGAAGAGTAGCAAATCACCTGGGCCGGATGATATACATCCAAGGGTGTTGAAAGAACTGACATATGAGATTGAAGACCTGCTATTAGTAATCTGTGAACTATCATTAAAATCATCTGTAATACCTGAAGATTGGAGGATGGTGAACCGTAACACCAATTTTTAAAAAGGATTCAAGGGGTGATCCGGGAAACTACAGACCGGTGAGCCTGACGTCAGTACCGGGAAAAATGGTAGAAACCATCATAAAGAACAAAATTGCTGAACATGTAGATAGTCATGGCTTAATGGGAGACAGCTAACATGGCTTTAGACAAGGAAGATCTTGTCTTACTAATCTGTTATGTTTTTTTGAAGGTGTGAATAAACAGGTAGACAAAGGTGAGTCGGTTGATATAGTGTATTTGGACTTTCAGAAAGCCTTTGACAAGGTCCCTCATCAGAGACTTTTGGCAAAACTAAAGAGTCATGGGATAGGAGGCAGTGTACTATTGTGGATCAGGGACTGGTTAAAAGATAGAAAGCAGAGGGTAGGGCTAAATGGCCAATTTTCCCAATGGAGAAAAGTGAATAGTGGTGTACCCCAGGGATCTGTGCTGGGTCCGCTGCTTTTTTTTTTTTTTAAGGTTTTTATTTGATGCCAACCAAATAACAAATACAAAGAAAATAAGCAGTACATTGTACATCATATACAATAAATTAAATTAGAATAGAAAATTCATAAATATATACCACATCCCGGCTCACATCATGGAGAACACAGCTGCAACAAGATACCCGGACAAACTATTTAAGGCTACAACCCCCAACCTCTACCACATTACAACAACACAGCTGGAACTTCACTATACCCCTCTCAAACCTGTAATGAAACCAACAAAGATTCAAGCTGTGAAGGGTCTGAGTACACATAATTTACACCTTGTAAAGAAACCAAGCATTTACATGGAAAACAAAGGAAGAAGGTACCTCCCCCAGCCAACACTCTAGGTTTAAGCTGAAGGAAGGACCTCCTCTGAGCTTGCGTATAACGAGAGACATCAGGGAAGATGGACAACTTATGGCCATAAAAAAGAAAATCTTTTTTAGAAAAAAAAACTTTCATGATTGAAGCCTTATCCAAAAGATTGACCAAAGTGACCACTATGGTGGCGCGGGTAGGAATTAAGGTCTGAGAATTCTCTAAAAAACCAGTTAAATCGGAAAGAGTACCCTCCCCACCCTGCGCCATGCTAGTCTCCCCCGGTGTCACTCGAATAGGCAAATAAAAAGAACGGTCAATCAAGATGTTATCGGCATCAGGGAGGAGCAAAACCTCTTTACAATATTGTCGAAATAAATGAACAGGTGACAATAAACGTGTTTTAGGAAAATTCAACACACGAATATTCTTAGCACGAGAAACATTTTCAAGCGATTCCAACTGTTGATATAAAAGTACAGTGTTTTTCAGGGCAGAATCACCAGCCGACTGCAAAGAGATGACATGTGCATCCACCCTGTCAGCACGCTGAGATAAACTGTTAACAGAAACCTCCACAGTATGTAATCGACTAACAACCTGCTGAGAGAAAACAGCAGTCTGGTCCATAAATCTAGACAATAGAGAATTAGTAGCAAAAACTTGCTTCCAGATGTCAGACAAAGTAATTTCACCCCCACTAGCAGTCTGGGAGGAAACTAAAATATCCTCACTATCACCAGCCGAAATAGGAACAATAGGAAGTACCTCACAAGGAGTAGACAACGAAGAAACAGAAGACCCCTCATCTTCTTCCGAAGAAGAGGATACCTCCGCAGAGGAGGAAGTCACAACAGAAGCTTGAGAAGGTCCAGGGTTGGGTGGAGGAGTCCTATCGATGGAACTCAAAGAAACCCCGGAGACAGGAGAAGAAGAGTGCTGAATCACAGGAACAGAGTTAGACAAAACCACCACATGTTGATCCATAGGACCGACAACTCTGGTGGGAGTAGAAGTAGCAGCAACAGAATCTTTAGTAGGCTTACTCTTCTTGCTTTTCCTCTTCGCGTGACTCCTAGGCATTTCTAAAGCGACTGGGGCCCAAGGCCCCAAAGTGGCACCAAAGGGGCATTCCCCCTTTGGTCACGCCCCCTTTGGGCGCGCGACCGTGGACCGTGACCGCGGCCGCAAGGCAGCCGGCATTTTAAATATGCTGCAGCAGCCAACCAGCGTCAGCAGGAAGAAGCTACCGCAGCCAATCACAGATGGAGCAAGGACTGCCTCCGATCCCCGGTATCAGGCACCACTAGTTCTCACCTCCTTCAGGCAGCCGGCATTTTAAATATGCTGCAGGAGCCAACCAGCATCAGCAGGAAGAAGCTACCGCAGCCGATCACAGATGGAGCAAGGACTGCCGCCGATCCCCGGTATCAGGCACCGCTAGTTCTCATCTCCTTCAGGCAGCTGGCGTTTTAAATATGCTGCAGGAGCCAACCAGCGTCAGCAGGAAGAAGCTACCACAGCCAATCACAGATGGAACAAGGACTGCCGCCGATCCCCGGTATCAGGCACTGCTAGTTCTCCGGGTCCGCTGCTTTTTGACATATTCATAAATGACCTGGAAAAGGGAATAACGAGTGAGGTTATCAAATTTGCAGATGACACAAAACTGTTTAAAATTGTTAAAACCCAAGAGGATTGTGGAAAATTGCAAGAGGATCTTGATAAATTGGAAGACTGGGCATCAAAATTGCAGATGAAATTTAGGGGTATGTTTACTAAACTGCGGTAACGTTACAGACCGCGCGTTATGTAACATTAAAGCGCGTTAGGTAACGTTAACGCGCGGTATGTAATGTTAATGCGTGTTAATGTTACTTAACGATCGTTAACGTCCCCGGCCACGGTAAACACCGCAGAGGGTGGAGAGAGAGCGGGGGGAAGGGGTCAATGGGTGGGGAGTGGGCAGGGAGAGGCTCCCTGCACACCAATGCGCTGAACTGAAGGGCTGAATCCTACCGCGAATGAAAACCTGACGTTAGATGCAAATTTTCAGGAGAGAGAAACCATTTCAGTGTCAGCAATATACAGCATAGACAAGAAGCGCAAGAAACGTGATAGTAGTGCTCCATGTCCTGCACCACCATAGTGCTCAAGTATGAAAGGCCACTATGGCGATGGTGCAAGTGGGGCATAGGGGGCTGCAGGCGGGACATGTAGCGGGGGCAGCGGGGGCACAGGGTGGACTAGGCGGCGCCTAGGTGGCACATAGGAACATAGAAACTGGAAATCAGCATGACAGCAGCTTACAAAGTCCAAACACAATCCACCTACATCTACCTGGTCCACCCAAGCTAACAGTTACCAGGGCACTGACCTGACATCCCCCAGCCAACCCTCCCCCAAGCGGAAGGAACAGACTATTGGTAGGCAGTGATGGGGGGGATGTGAGGATGCTCATGTATGCCCCATGCCCCAGACCCTGCTCCCTAGGCGACCACCTACCCACACAGTGGATGGCCTGGGACTGCGCACTACCAGCACCGACAGGATATGGCCATGTCAGCATGGCGGGGGGGGGGGGGAGGGGGTGTGCCCGTACTGGAGGGGGCAGTGGCACCTGCCTGCAGTGGACCTAGGCCATGCCCTGTACCAGTACGTGGTGTGCAGCGCAACATAAAAGGTCTGGCTAAGGAAAAGTACAGGTAGCCCCAGGGACCACCATGCATCTGTGGCAACAGTGTGGTGCAGTACACCCAGCTAGTGTGTCCAGAAGCAGAGGGTCACAGATTCAAGCCCCAGCTGTGGTTCCTGCAGAGCATGTCCCTATGGTTTACCCTGCAATGCAGATACAACAGCAACATGTGCAGAGCCCAAAACAGCGGCGAACAGGGGTACAAACACCCACTCACACAGGCTCCATAATCCAAAGATGCATGGGGAGTCAGGCTGTTGGCCCCAGCATTGAGCTGCAGTTATCACCAGGGCACTACTACTACCTCCTGCACAGTTTAGCAATGTCGGCACTGTGATCAGGACCAGTGTGGCAGGCAGGGTTGCCAACCACCCCTATCTTTGCACAATGCTGCAATAGGAGTGTGTCTATTGTGGTGACGAGACAGGGTTAGAGCCCAAGAAAATGCTGAAAAAACAGCCATTTATTTCTGAACAGAGAAAAGGTTTGGGGTTAAAACTCTGACCAGAGAAAAAAACTGTGTGTATAGAGCTACAGAGATTGAGCCACACCCTAGCTCCATGAAAACCAGGGGAGGTGACGAGGAGAGCCCGGGGGTGGAGTCTAGAGCTATAGGGCAGACACAATCATATAAGGTGGGGAAAGCAGCAGTGAGGAGGAAGGAGAGGAAGCTGGGAAACGAGAGAAGCCCAGGAGACGTGGAAGACGAGAACAGCAAGAGAACAGCAAGGAGACAAGCAGGAGGAGAGTGCTTTGAGGAGGAGACGTCCTCCAGGAGGGAGGAGACTAGCAGAGAGTCTCGGGAAACTAAAGGAAGTGAGGAGACCAGGAGAACACGTGTAAGAGGAAAGTGTGACAGCAAATGCCTCAAAGGAAAGCCATACTGCGTGCAGCAGACAGACCCCTCCAGCCCTGAAGGTAGTCCAGATTGTAGAGAGAGTACAGCTGGCTTGGAAGACAGGAGAGCTGGCTCTGTGGGGAATGCTGAAAGAATGCAAGGTAAAGGAATATCTTTGAGAGAGTCTGTGAACACTATTCTACCTTTGGCAAAGTCTGAGGGAAGACTGGTTGCTGGGAAAAAGGTGAGCACGATGCATGCTCTAAAGAGTTTGTTAAGAGATAAGAATCTCCTTCCCCTGTAACCCAGCCTAGAAAGGAATCCCAGTGGGGTCAGGTTTTGAAACTCTTGGAGAAGTTAAAGCCTTTTATAGACACTGAGGACAGACAGGTGCTGAGTGAATCAAATGAGGAGCTCATGGAAATAGAGGAATGCTGTTCAGATAGTCCCTGTTCTGACTCAGAGATGAATTGCTCTTATTGCACTAGTCAGAAGTAGCAAAGCTGAGTGTTTTTTTTTAAGCAGTGAAAAAAAACCCCAGGAGCTTTGGGAAATACCCGTCTCACTGAAAATTGTGTTAATTAAAGCATTAAGGTCTGAGCTAGCCAGCCAGGCTCACAGAAGACGGTAAAAGCTTGAAGTGAAAGAAAAGCCAATGTTTGCAACTTAAGAATGAAGAATGCAAAACTGTTTAAAAGGACATGATATCAATGTTTGTCAGCTAGTAGCCAAGTATTTTATATGTTGTGCAGAGCCCTGAGGAGATACGGGTCTCTGTTGTATCAAGCCTGGTTCTGAAGAAGCTGATCTTTATGGAAGGAAAAGATTTTGTTGCAACGTTTAAAGCAAGCTGTTGAGAACATGTGATGCATGGACTATGCTATAAAGTTTTGTTTCTTTGAATGGAGAAGTATCCCATTTATGTTTGATAATACATGAACTGCTGATAAAGAAGTTCTGTGGCTAAGAAGAAAATAATCAATAAATTTTCCTGTGCACCTTTTGAAACCCTCGGCTAAATTTGTTTATTTACACAACTACATTATTTCAAAGCCCCAGCATTGAGCAATCAGGCTGGCAAAGGACATAAAGAGGTAGGCCCACTACTAATAGGCAACCGCCTAACCAGTAGGGGGCGCTACACTATGTATGTCTATCCATTGTTTTGTGGCTGCCCACACCTCACCGGGCCCACAATGTCCCACTGTTACCAGAATTAGCCTGAATATGTGCATAATGAGGAGCAAGGTATTGTGGGTATGGCCTGGACAGGGTGGATTGGCCATGAAGCATCTTCACAGGGTGTGGGGCAATGGCTGGGACACTATAGTGCCCGACCACCGCCTGCATGGACAGGGTGGCCACAGCATGGCATGCTGGGAGGGCACTCACTCTGACCGTGCAGTGACCATGGCATGTCTAGGTTCCCACATAGCGCTCTACATTATCAGTCTCCAGTGATCCTGTTATGTTCTCAGTGCTGGGGCCCCAATCACTGAGATGCCTGCTTGGTACACATAGTTTCTCTGTGAGCATGCACTATGGACTGGCTAGTGGACTGTCTGCAGTTAGACTGTGCATGTTCAGAACACCTATATGGTGCAGTCTGACTGTGCTGTTTACTGGTGACTGACAGACAGTGGTGTGAGGTAGTTGGGGTTTTCCAGAGCTAACCCCATCATTGTTGCTGGTCTGCCACTGCCCCAGCCACCAGGTATGGCTCTGACCCACCAACCCTGGAGGGCTGTTGCATACCAGCAGGATGGAGATTGTTTCATGGGGGCTGGGGCATCTGTTCCTTACCTACCAAAAGGATGATGTGAGCCTTTTGGGGTATGTAGTGTATACCACTTTGACCTATAAAGGCACTGCTACACAAATCTCATGCAAGTCTGGAAACCCCTCTGCCCTGATAACAGGTGCCCATGTCAGCCAGACCCTAACACGGGGTACACACTAATTTGGGTGGTGTCTGGTCCCAGAGGGCCACATTTGACAGCAGGATAAAGATGGACACTAAATTACCTTCAGCTGCACTGCAAGGAACACCTGTCACACACTGGCAGTGATGGGGATGTACAGCAGAGCCTATCCCTAGCACCACATGTATTATGGACCTAGTGCTGGACACCCATCCTATCCCTCAGGGAGAACACAGAACCTGCACAATGGCATGGTCTGTAGCTACTCTGTGCCAGTATCACGCACTGTCAGTTCGACTTTCCAAGCTGAGGTACCTGAGAGGTGCAGACACCATTTGCTGATCAGCTGTAGACAGCTATTCAGCATGTGCATTGCATCATAGGTACTGGTGGGGTTACCCTATCCTGTCACTCAGAGAAGACAGTTTGTGCAGTGACCTGCAGTCCTTCTGCACCCAGCCATTGCTGTGACATACACCACGGAGTTATAGCCTACTGGTTAATACAATGCCATTCTTGGCAGTGTTCATGGGTTCAATTCCTCATTGTTCCCTCCTCTCATGCCTGTCCTATTTAAATAGTATGCATACCTGTAAGTCATATTTTTGCAGATTTGTGCTGCCAGCCCATAATACCTTTGCAACAATTGCCAACATTCCCTCGGTCCGTCTATCTGCGTCTTTCAGCTGTGTAGAGTCCTATCTGCCTGTGCAGGCTGTCACCCCATGTCCTGCACTGCTACCCTTTCCTGCATTGCGCCTCTTCAAGCTTGCCTCGCCTGTGTCTGATCTGCATGGCACCACCACTCCTCTGTCCACCCATCATTGTAACTATCCTGCCACCTCCACCTCCACTGGGGGACACGTATTCCCATTGTTTGCCACCAACTGTCTTTCTAGTACTTTACATTGCCAACACCCTGTGCTGTGGTACAGTTGCCCCCACCATGTTTGTCATCAGTACTGGCAGCCACATGGGATGCCCGCAGATATGGCAGGTACAGCGGCTCCCAGCTCTCCCTCCTTCACTCACCTGATCATTGCCTTTCCTGAGTGCTCTATCTAGTGTTAGGGCTACATCTGTCTCTGTTCCTCACAAGTCATGCATGTCATCCTGCAGCACCCTGCAGACCTTAGGCCACACTAACCTACGGCACCATAACCTTATTAGGCCACCGTAACTTATGGTTCCATAAGCCAGGGTGCCCTCTAAGGTGCCCTGTCCAGGGGTGCCTAATATGGCGCTTAGCCTAAGGATCCCTACTGTATAGGGCACTTTACAATGCGCCTTATGTGGCACCTTATAAGGCACCTTATAGGGCACCTAACAAGGCAGATTATACGGCACCTTATAGGGCTCCTAACAAGGCACCTCATAAGGCACCTTACTTATACGGCACCTTACAAGGCAGCTTATAAGGCACCTTACTTTTACGGCACCTTGCAAGGCGCCTTATGAGGTGCCTTGTAGCGCGCGTTAGTTTGTAACATGCGTTAGCTGATACGGCTTGCTGTAACAATGCACCGCCCACGCCTTTATATGGGCATCTGTACCTTTACCGCGGAACCTAACATGAATGACATTACCGCAGTTTAGTAAACATACCCCTTAATGTGGACAAGTGCAAAGTTATGCACTTATGGAAGAACAACCCAAACTATGGTTACACGATGCAAGGTTCCACATTAAGAACCACCACCCAGGAAAAAGATTTAGGCGTCATTGTGGATAACATGTTAAAACCCTCGGCCCAGTGCGCAGTGGTGGCCAAGAGAGCAAATAGAATGCTAGGTATCATAAGGAAAGGAATGGAAAATAAAACAAAGGATATTATAATGCCTCTATATCATTCCATGGTGAGACCACACCTTGAATATTGTGAGCAGTTCTGGTCACCGTATCTTAAAAAGGATATAGCGTTATTAGTAAAGGTTCAGAGAAGAGCCACCAAAATGGTAAAGGGGATGGAAGGATACCCCTATGAAGAAAGGCTAAAAAGGTTAGGGCTCTTTAACTTGGAAAAGAGACGGCTGAGGGGAGATATGATAGAAGTCTATAAATTAATGAACGGGGTGGAACGGGTAAACGTAGATCGATTGTTTACATTATCAGAATATAGAAAGACTAGGGGACATGCAATGAAACTACAGGATAAACTATTTAAGACTAATAAAATAAATATTTTTTCACTCAACGTGTAATCAAACTCTGGAATTTGTTACCGGAGGATGTAGTAAAGGCTGTTAGTGTGGTTGGGTTTAAAAAAGGTTTGGACAAGTTCCTAGAGGAAAGGTCCATAAACCATTATTAAGAAGGAACCCAGGATATCAATGCTTGACCCAGTACAAGCTTTGTGGAACCTGGTCTTTTGGGGAAACTGCTAGGTACGTATGACCTAGATTGGCCACTGTTGGAAACAGGATACTGGACTTGATGGACCTTGGTCTGACCCAGTATGGCATATTTTATGTTCTTATGGAATAGTAGATTTGCTCTTGGAGGCTTTCTTGCTTTTTCTTTGAGTGTTTTTGGTCTGTAGTGGAATATGGATTGCCTTTGAGATTTGCAGTTTTGTGTTCTTGATGTTGCCTGAGATTTAAACTATCTTGCCCTTTTGGATTCAGGGAAATTTCAGATTTTAAGGGAATATCAGTTTAATTTTGTTTAGCAGCCTGATAGCTTCAGTGCTGCTGATTTCTGTACTTTTTCCAGCTCTACCACTGTCGAGTCCAACCTGGGTACTATGAACTTGAATTCACAGCTAACAGTATTTAGTTTTTCTTATTTTATATTTTCCCTCCTCATCAATAAACTGGTCATAGCACTGACCAAATAAATTTGATATGCAGATATTTATAATGGTTGGTTTTCTTGTGGGTATGTGAAAGTGGTTTTAAGTTCATTTTGATTCATGATTATGTCTGTTTTGTTGTAATGTCTGTTTTAAGATAAATAGATAGATATTTAATATATATATATATAATTACATTTCAAAGCTGTTTTAGATGGGCTGCATATAAATTATAAAATTACATTTATGCAGATGAAGACTGATGGCTATTTATGCAAATGAGGTCCCACAATGAGTTTCCGCACATGGCCCCGCATTACCTTTGGGCTGCTCCTGACTGAGATCAGACGTCATTGCATCATTTCTTAAAATAACAGACATCTGCATCAGGTGCCCTGCCTTAGCCTTCAATAATATAGATGTTCAAAATTTAGGGTAGACTCATGTCACCTCTAAGGGGTATGTTTACTAAACTGCGGTAATGTCACTCGCGTTAGGTTCCGCGGTAAAGGTACAGATGCCCATATAAAGGCATGGGTGGTGCATCGTTACAGCAAGCCGTATCAGCTAACGCATGTTACAAACTAATGTGTGTTACAAGGCGCCTCATAAGGCACCTTACGAGGCACATTACAAGGCGCCTTGTAAGGCACCATACAATGCATATTATAAGGCGCCTTGTAAGTTGCCCTGTAAGGTGCCTTGTAAGGCGCCTTATAAGTTAGGTGCCCTGTAAGGTGCCCTGTAAGGTGCCTTGTTATGTGCCCTGTAAGGTGCCTTGTAAGGCGCCTGTAAGGTGCCTTGTTAGTTGCCCTATAAGGTACCTTGTTAGGTGCCCTATAAGGTTCCTTGTAAGGTGCCTCATAACGTGCTTTATAAGGTGCCCTATACAGTAGGGCTCCTTAGGCTAAGCGCTGTATTAGGCACCCCTGGACAAGGAACCTTAGAAGGCACCCTGGGTTATGGAACCATAGGTTAAGGTGGCCTAACAAGGTTATGGTGCCCTAGGTTAGTGTGGCCTAAGGGCTGCAGGGTGCTTCAGGATGTTACAGGCATGCACACAATTTGAGTAGGATAGGCACGAGAAGAGGGAACAATGAGGAATTGAACCCATGAACACTGCCGAGAATGGCATTGTATTAAGCGGTAGGCTATACCTCCGTGGTGTATGTCACAGCAATGGCTGGGTACAGAAGGACTGCAGGTCACCACACAAACTCTCTGCTCTGAGTGCCAGGATACGGTAATCCCTCCAGTACCCATGATGCAATGCACATGCTGAATAGCTGTCTACAGCTGATCAGCAAATGGGGTCTCTCCGGTACCTCAGCTTGGAAAGACGAACTGACAGTGTGTGATACTGGCACAGAGTAGCTACAAACCATGCCGTTGTGCAGGTTCTGTGTTCTCCCTGAGGGATAGGATGGGTGCCCAGCACTAGGTCCGCAGTACATGTGGTGCTAAAGATAGGCCCTGCTGTACATACCCATCACTGACAGTGTGTGACAGGTGTTCCTTGCAGTGCAGCTGAAAGTAATTTGGTGTCCATCTTTATCCTGCAGTCACATGTGGCCCTCTGGGACCAGACACCACCCAGATTAGTGTGTACCCCGTGTTAGGGTCTGGCTGACATGGGCATCTGTTATCAGGGCAGAAGGGTTTCCAGACTTGCAGGAGGTTTGTGTAGAAGTGCCTTTATAGGTCAAAGTGGTATACACTACATACCCCAAAGGTCTCACATCACCCTTTTTGTAGGTAAGGGACAGGTGCCCCAGCCCCCGTGAAGCAACATCCATCCTGCTGGTATACAACAGCCCTCCAGGGTTGGTGGGCCAGAGCCATACCTGGTGGCTGGGGCAGTGGCAGACCAGCAGCAATGATGGAGTTAGCTCTGGAAAACCCCAACTGCCTCACACCACTGTCTGCCAGTCACCAGCAGACAGCACAGTCGGACTGCAACATGTAGGTGTTCCAACCATGCACAGTCTAACTGCAGACGGTCCACTAGCCAGTCCATACTCACAAAGTAACTATGTGCACCAAGCAGGCATCTCAGTGATTGGGGCCCCAGCACTGGGAGCACAACAGAATCACTGGAGGCAGATAATACCCATTACCAGTCCTAACCCCCCATCAGCCCATTTCCAGTCCTAGCCTCCCCCATAGCCCATTACCAGTCCTAACCCCCATCAGCCCATTTCCAGTCATAGCCCCCCCATAGCCCATTACCAGTCCTAACCCCCCATCAGGCCATTTCCAGTCCTAGCTCCCCCATCAGCCCATTTCTAGTCCTAGCCCCCAATCAGCCCATTTCTTTTCATAGCCCCCCCCCCATAGCCCATTACCAGTCCTAACCCCCCCATCAGCCTACCTCCAATCCTAACCCCCCATCAGCCTATTTCCAGTCTTAGTCTCCCCCATAGCCCATTACCAGTCCTAACCCCCCATCAGCCCATTTCCAGTCCTAGCCCCCCCATAGCCCATTACCAATCCTAACCCCCATCAGCCCATTTCCAGTCCTAGCCCCCCCATAGCCCATTATCAGTCCTAACCCCCCCATAGCCCATTACCAGTCCTAACCCCCCTCCCCCCATCAGCCCTGGGAAACTTTAAAGAAAAAACAAACTTGCTGCTGCTGCTGCCGCCGTGGCAGCAGCAGAATCAAGTGTCTCCCGCGGGGCCCCCGCCCGCCCAACAGAGCCCTCCTTCCTGCCCAACAGAGCCCTTCCTCGATCACTCTCCTCTGCGCGGCTTTCAGAGCCGCGAAGGGAGAGTTTCCCTCTCGCGGTTCTGTTAAGCCGGCAGGAGCTGATGGGAAACAGGAAATGCCTGTTCCCATCAGCCCCAGGGGGCTTAACAGAGCCGCGAGAGGGAAAGAGTCCCCTTCGCGGCTCTGAAAATCGCACCGAGGAGAGCACCAAGGAGAGCCTTTTTCTTTCTTAACTTTAGGTATTTTAGTTAGCCGGTTAGTGGCTCAATATCACTGCTGACTGGCTAACGAAGGTTGCCACTCCACTCCGCCAATGAAATGCCCCAGTGCTAACCAGTTATTGTCATATTAGTACCGCTGACTATCCCAGTGAACATAAGAACATAAGATATGCCATACTGGGTCAGACCAAGGTCCATCAAGCCCAGTATCCTGTTTCCAACAGTGGCCAATCCAAGTCATAAGTACCTAGAGTTTCCCAAAAGACACACAGGTTCCACAATGCTCGTCCTTTGGTAAGCAGTGGATTTCCCTGGACCCCTTTAATAATGGTTTATGGACCTTTCCTCCAGGAATTTGTCCAAACCTTTTTTAAACCCAGCTATACTAACAGCTTTTACTACATCCTCTGGTAACGAATTCCAGAGTTTGATTACGCATTGAGTGAAAAAATATCTTCCCTTATTAGTTTTAAATGGGTTACACTGTAGCTTCATTGCATATCCACTAGTCTTTCTGTAATTTGATGGTATAAACAATTGATCTATGTTTATCTGATTTCCAGGAACAAGCAAGAATTTAGTCTTCACATATGGGTATCATCGGTACCGACGGAGCCTGCACGGGAACGCTCCCCAGCGTCCAATTAGAAAGCTTTTGGGAGCATCCCACAGTGCCTGCGTGCTGCCTTCCCGCCTTTCCCAACTGCCTCTCTCCAGTTTTTCATTTTCCACGGAGCCAGCAGGTCGTTTTCCTGTCACCGCAGAAATTATTCCGTATTTTCATCTTTTTTCTGATAGCGTCTGCCTTCCTCGACGCTATACTGGTACCGCCGGTTCTTTCTTTCTTCTTTAAAAAAAAAAAAAAATTTTTCCTTACTGGATTTTCTAACTTTTCCTCTAGGGCGCCACGCGCCATTTTGGGCACTAGGCCCAAAATTTTCCTCAATATGGAAAAACCCGCTTCGGGTTTCAAGAAGTGTTCAAAGAGTGGCGGTACCATCTCCATCACCAACACTCATGAGTGGTGCCTTAAATGTTTAGGTCCTGACCACTCCATCTTGGAGTGTGTTGCCTGTGGGATGATGTCGAAGAGGGACTGGCAGAATCGAGCTGCTAAGCTTAGCACCCTTTTTCCCTCCGATGCAGCATACGTGGCATCGACGTCTTCTAGGGCTTCGTCTTCCTCCCATGGATCTCAGGTAACCAAACATAAATCTGGCCGATCCTCAAAGGGTAGATCTCCTTCCAAGTATCAAGATGCCTCTGGCAATTCCCTTGAGGAGCTTGTACCGGCAAAATTGCTCCGGCGGGAGGCTTCGGCTTCCAAAGCACTATCGGGGCTCCAGGATGTTCTCGAGGCCCCAACCTCGGCAGAACTACTGGTGCCATGCTCTGGGGTACCGGCCGCTTTGTCCAGAACCGACACCCAGGCATCGGCAGCATCAGTTGACCAGATATTCCTGGCTATTGAGCGCAGTCTGGTGGCTCTCCTTGCCTTCGGGACCGCTTCAGACAGTACAACCGGTATCGACACTGGTTCCGGCACCGATATCGGTACCGGTACCGACAGCATCGACATCGGCAATGGTGTTACCGACACTGAGTCATGCTGTTTTCTCAGGTATCAACAAGCCGATACCGGACTCCTCCGGTACTGACTCCGATCGGTACCGGTATCGTGCTTTACAAGAGCACCCAGACAGAAGATATTTTGAATCCTCCGATGACTCTGAGCATTCTGACAGCTATGTCGATGCCGGAGTACTTCTCTCTGAGGAGCCTTCTTCCCCTAAACATAGGATGTCTCCTCAAGAGGATATATCTTTTCAAGATTTTATCAGGGAGGTGGCTAGAGGTCTTTCTATCACAGTGGCTCCTGAAACAGAGCCCAGGGCAAGGGAGTTGGAGATTTTGCAATATCCTAAAGCTCCCAAGGAAGCGGCTACTTTGCCTATTCTTGAGATCTTGCATGATCTCATGATAAGAATGTGGGAAACACCTCTTACCACCTCTCCTCATTCCCGTAGGCTAGATACCATGTATCGAGCGCCTCCTTGTCCTGGGTTTCAAAAAACCCAGTTGCCACACCACTCCATAGTGGTTGAGTCAGCCATGAGAAGGATCAAGAGTGCAAAGAGACATGCATCTAATCCTCCAGGATGTGAATGTAGGACTCTTGATGCCTTTGGGCGTCGAACATTCCAGGCTTCTATGCTTTCTGCCAGGATTAGTTCCTATATCCTATATATGGGAATGTTCCTTAAGGAGGTCAGAGGAGATCTAGAGCTTATGAGCCCTCTCCTTCCTGATAAGAGGCAGGATTACCTTACACTTGTCAAACATGCCCAGGATGTTTCCAAGTTTGTCAATCATGCAGCTTTTGACTGCTTTGAGTGTATTAGCAGAACCTCTGCCTTTGCCATAGGAGCTCGCAGAATTGCCTGGCTCCAGGCATCTGATTTAGAGCTCTGGGTACAGGACAAACTGGGCAATATCCCCTGTACTGGTGAAAATCTCTTTGGCAAAAATTGGCAAGAGAAAGCTAATGAGCTGGATGCTGATACCACTCTAGATAGATTATCCAAAGCTACAGCTGATCCTGCAAGGAGGAAATCCTACAAGAAACCATTCTTCTCTAAAAAGAAGAGGTTTTACCCCTCCTATACCCAGCAGGTACATTCTGCAGGTCAGTCTGCCCAAAAGGGACAACAGCCCCCAAAACAAAGGAAATCAAAGCCTGCTAAGCCTCAACCGGCCCAGCAGACTCAGCCTCTGCAGGGGCTTTGACTCCCATCTAGAGAACTTGGCCTTCCTGGCCCTGAACAGGCCAGAGCCTTCCACCATCCCAGGAAGGTTGTGTCATTTTGCCCCCAGATGGGGGCAGATAACCGCAGAAGAATGGACTCTTTCCATTGTAAGAGAAGGGTACAAGCTTCATTTCTTCAACATGCCCCCTCCTACAGTGGTAAGACAGTTCAATTCTCAGGCGTCTCTCAACACTCAGTTGAGTCAAGAGGTCAATTTACTTCTTGCCCAGGGGGCAATAGAACACGTGCCCATGTCCCAACAGGGTACAGGGTTTTATTCCCCTTATTTCCTTATTCCAAAGCAAACAGGGGTACACAGACCCATTTTAGACCTCAGAGAACTGAACAAATTTCTGTTCAAAGAGAAATTCAAGATGATTTCTCTAGGAACTTTGCTGCCATACCTTCAGAGTCAGGATTGGCTTTGTTCTCTAGATCTCAAGGATGCGTACACCCATGTTCTCATCCATCCAACTCATCGAAGGTTCCTTCATTTTCTTTTTCAAGGAAAGCACTACCAATTCAGGGTGCTTCCTTTTGGCCTGGCCTCAGCACCAAGGGTGCTCACGAAATGCATGGCTGTAGTGGCAGCAGTTCTCCGCACTCTAGGACTATTCGTCTTCCCCTACTTGGACGACTGGCTCATTCGAGCCCCATCAGAGTCAGAGGCCAGAATTTCTCTAGCTTGCACAATGCGTATCCTCCAGTATTTGGGCCTAGTCATAAACATCCCAAAATCCAGCCTAACTCCCACTCAATCTCTAGAGTTTATAGGAGCTCTGCTGGATACAAGGAAAGCAAGGGCCTATCTTCCACAGGCTCGCTGCCTTCGCATTGTGCAGCTAGCCTCCCAAGCAGTGTTAAAAACTCATCTCACTGCTCGGGAAATGTTACAGCTGCTAGGCCACATGGCTTCTACTGTGCACGTAATTCCCTATGCTCGCCTCCATATGAGAGCAGCCCAATGGACTCTATCCACTCAGTGGACTCAAGCATCAGGCTGCCTATCAGACAAAATAGCAAACACAAGTCGCCTTATTTTGTCCCTACAATGGTGGAGGTCACCCTAAAACCTGTTGGTGGGGTCCCCTTTCCAGCAACCCCTACCCCAGGTTACTCTAACAACAGACGCCTCACAGGTGGGTTGGGGAGCTCATCTCCAAGATCTCTCTACCCAAGGCACCTGGTCTCCACAGGAGACCTACTTACATATCAATCTCCTAGAACTCAGAGCAATCTTCCTTGCTCTTTGAGAGTTCCATACCCAGCTCAGCTATAAGACAGTCCTAATTCAGATGGACAATCAAGTAGCTATGTTCTATCTGAACAAGCAGGGGGGAATAGGCTCTCTGTCGCTTTGCAACGAAGCTTTGCGACTATGGGCCCTCGCCAGAGAGCATCAGATTCATCTCCTTGCGGTGTATCTGCCAGGCATTCAAAACTCTTGGGCAGACAGACGCAGTCGAGTTCTGCTTCCACACGAATGGTCTCTCCATGCAGACCAGGTAGCAAAAATTTTTTAATTTGGGAAACTCCGGACATAGACCTCTTTGCAAGTCCGTTAAATGCCAAACTTCCCCGGTTCTGTTCCAGAATTCTGGCTCGGGGATCTCAAGCCAGGGATGCTTTCCTCCTCCATTGGGGTCAGGACTTCCTATATGCCTTTCCACCCATTCCCCTAATTCCCAAGACCCTATTCAAGCTTCAAAGAGACAAGGGCCACATGATTCTCATAGCTCCACATTGGCCACAGCAGGTGTGGTACCCTCTGCTTCTACGTGTCTCTCAAGCCCCATCTCTGGAGTTAGGATCTGCTCCAGATCTCCTGTCTCAGGAGGACGGGATGTTGTGGTATCCCAATCCCCACTCCCTGCATCTCAGGGCCTGGTTGCTGACAGCATAGACCTTCATGGTCTTAACCTTTCTCAACAAGTAAGGGATGTCCTTTGTGCTTCCAGGAAACCTTCCACAAGACATTCTTATGCTTTCAAGTGGAAAAGGTTTTCCATATGGTGTTCGCAAAAGGGTCTTCAACCCTCTGCGATACCTCTGGAATCACTATTGGAATATCTCCTTCATTTATCTAATGCAGGACTTAAGACTAGCTCAGTAAGAGTCCATTTAAGTGCTATTTCAGCTTCTTTAAAGCCTCTAAATGGTCAACCTATTTCCTCTCATCCTCTCATAGCGAGATTTATGAGGGGCCTTCTTCTAACTAAGCCTCCCATTAGGCCACCTCCATTGGCATGGGACCTGAATTTGGTTCTGGGGCAGCTCATGAAGCCGCCCTTTGAACCTTTAGCTACTACCTCCTTGAAATTCCTTTCCTGGAAAGTTATCTTTCTCATTGCAATCACATCAGCACGTCGCATCAGTGAATTGCAAGCATTAGTTGCTGATCCTCCCTATACGAGGTTCCATCATGATAAGGTAATTCTTAGGACTCATCCACACTTTATGCCAAAGGTGGTCTCACCTTTTCATTTAAACCAGGCAGTTTACCTGCCTTTATTTTTACCAAGGCCTCATGCTTCAAATGCAGAAAGGAATCTTCATACTTTGGACTGTAAAAGAGCACTTGCCTTTTACTTACAAAGGACACAGCAACATAGAAAGTCTTCCCAGCTCTTTGTTGCTTTTGATCCTTCTCATTTGGGACTTCCAGTCTCCAAGAGAACATTATCCAACTGGATTGCACAGTGTATTTCTTTTACCTATCAGAGTAAAAACCTTTCTCTAGAAGGCCATGTCACAGCTCACAATGTGAGAGCCATGGCAGCCTCAATGGCTCATTTACACTGTGTCTATCGACGACATCTGTCGAGCAGCTACTTGGGCCTCGGTTCATATCTTCAAAGCCCATTACTGCTTAGACAAGAACTCCCGCCGGGATGCCTTGTTTGGTCAGGCTGTTCTACAACACCTGTTCCATACTTAATCAACTCCTACCCACCTTTCCCGGTAGGATGCCAGAGATCCATGGGGGGGATGTGGAGCCCTTTTCACAGGGGCACACAGCTTCTGGGTTCTCTCCCTGGCATCTGTAGCTAGGGAGTCCCCATATGTGAAGACTCCATTCCTGCTTGTTCCTGGAGATAGCATAGTTACTCACCTGTAACAGGTGATCTCCGGGAACAGCAGGAATTTAGTCTTCACAAACCACCCACCTCCCTAGGAGTTATAGCTCTCTTCTCTTTTCTTTCCCTCTCTCTCTCTCTTTGTCTTAGCTTTAAAACTCAACTGGAGAGAGGCAGTTGGGAAAGGTGGGAAGGCAGCATGCAGGCGCTGTGGGATGCTCCCAAAAGCTTTCTAATTGGACGCTGGGGAGCGTTCCCGCGCAGGCTCCGTCGGTACCGACGATACCCATATGTTATGTGAAGACTAAATTCCTGCTGTTCCTGGAGATCACCTATTACAGGTGAGTAACTATGCTTTCCACTCCATTGATTAATATATAGACCTCTATCATATCTCCCCTCAACCGTCTCTTTTCACTAACTTTCTTAGCCTCTTATCATAGAGGTATCCTTCCATCCCCATTACCATTTTGGTGGCATTTCTCTGTACCTTTTTCTAATTTTGCTATATCCTTTTTAAGACATGGCAACCAGAATTGCACACAGTATTCAAGGTGCGGTAGCATCATGGAACAATAGAGAGGCATTATAGTATCCTTGGTTTTATTGTCCACTCCTTTCTTTATGATTCCTAGCATCCTATTTGCTTTCTTGGCCACCGTTGCACACTGGGCAGAGGGTTTCAACATGTTATCTATGATGATGCCTCAATCCTTTTCCTCTGTGGCTCTTAATGTGGAACCTTATACCTTATACCTTTGTGGTGGTCTGTCTTGGGTGCATAACTTTGCATTTGTCCAGATTAAATTTCATCTGCCATTTGAACATCCAGTCTTAGTTAAAAAGCAGTGGACCCAGCACAGATCCCTGGGGTACTCAACTATTCACTTTTCTCCATTGGGAAAATTGGCCATTTAGCCCTACCCTCTGCTTTCTATCTTTTAACCAGTTCCCGATCCACAATAGTACACTTCCTCCTATCCCATGACTTTTTAGTTTTTGCCAAAAGTCTCTGATGAGGGACCTTGTCAAAGGCTTTCTGAAAATCCAAATAATCTATATCAACCAACTTACCTTTGTCAACCTGTTTGTTCACACTTTCAAAAAAGCATAATGGATTAGTAAGGCAAGACCTTCCTTGGCTAAAGAAGTGTTGGCTGTTTCTCTTTAAGCCATGACTATCTATATGTTCAGTAATTTTGTTCTTTAAAATGGTTTCTACCATTTTTCCAGGTACTGACATCAGGCTCACCGGTCTGTAGTTTCCCAGATCACCCCTGAAACCCTTTTTAAAAAATTGGCGTTACATTGGCCATACTCCAATCTTCAGGTATTACAGATGATTTTAATGATAGTTCACAGATTACTAATAGTAGGTCTGCAATCTCATATTTCAGTTCTTTCAACATCCTATGCTGTATACCATCTGGTCCAGGTGATTTTCTACTCTTCAGGTTATCAAATAGTTGTAATGCATCTTCCCGGTTTATCGCTATTTCTTTCAAGTCTTCTATGGCATCACCTTTAAATACCATTTCTGTCATGGCTAACATCCCTACATCTTCAGTAAAGATTGAAGCAAAGAATTCATTCAGTCTCTCCGCTATTGCCTTGTCCCCTCTTAGTGCCCCTTTTATCCCTTTATTTAATGGTCCAACTGACTCTCACAGGTTTTTTGCTTTGAATGTACTACTTGAAAACGTTTACTATGCATTTTTGTTGCTTCCACAGCAAGCTTTTTTTTCAAACTCTCTCTTTGCCTGTCTTATCAATGCCTTGCATCTAACTTGCCAGTGCTTATGATGTTTCCAATTTTTGTCATTTGACTCCTTTTTCCATTTCCTGAAAGATGTTTTTTTGGCAATAGCCGTCTCTCTGATCTCACCTTTAAACCATGCTGGCAGTTTTTTGGACTTCCACTTTTCTTAAGGCATGGAATACAGCTGGTCTGGGCTTCCAAGATAGTATTTTTAAACACTCATGCTTGATGTAAACCTTTAACCTCCTCAACTGCTCCTTTTAGTTTTTTCTTAACTATTTTCCTCATTTTATCATAGTCTCCCTTTTGAAAGTTAAAAAGGTAGTACTGTGGATTTCCTTGCTGTCCTTCATTTATTAAATCAAATGTGACAGATCACGCTCCAGTGCATATTGAATTTGATATGGGGGAGAAGGATGAGGGAGTTAGATTCTGGCGATTAAATGAGGCACTTTTGGATGACAAGAACTATGTGGAGTGAGTGAAGGAGGTGATACGAGACTATATGAGACATATTTAAAATGGGGAAGTGTCAACGGGGACAGTTTGGGATGGTTTGAAGGTGGTGGTGAAGGGACATCTGATTAGCATCGCAGCCCAGAAGAAGAAAAAAAAAGGAAGTGGAAGAGAGACTAATGCAAAGGTTTGGGATGTTGGAAAAGAGGCACCAAGAGGGAATAGACCCCCAAGTGTTAATGGAGTTACAAAAAGTAAGAGGAGAATTGAACCAGCTGAGGGCAGCAGAGATAGCATACAATTTGGCAAAATTAAAACAGGGGTGGTATGAAGGTGGGAATAAGGTGGGGAGAAGGCTGGCTAGCAGGTTAAAAGCGAGGCAGCAGAAGTCAAGTATAGGGAGCATACGAAATCAACAAGGGACAATGGTGTATATGCCAGCAGAAATTAGGAAGGTCTTTGTGGATTATTATGAAAAGCTATATAAGAGTGAAGTGAAGGGGGATGGTAAAAAAAGGGGAGGGGTTTCTGGAGCAGTGCAAGATGGGGAGACTGTCGGAAGAGGAGGCGGATGAGTTGGGGAGACTGATTAGATATGAGGAGGTGAGGGACGCAATTAAATCCTTTAAGGAAGGGAAAGCACCGGGATTAGACGGTTATACCGCAAAATTTTATAAATTGATGCAGGAAGAGGTAGGAGGATTGTTAATGGAAGTCTTCAATGGGGTGCTAAGGGGGGAGGGGCTGCCCAGATCAATGGAGGAAGCGGGCATAATGGTCATACCCAAGGTGGGAAAAGATCATACCACATGCGGAGCCTATCGACCTATATCGCTTATAAATTTAGATGCCAAAGTGCTGGCCAAAATCATGGCGGCTCGGCTGCAGAGGGTAATGCAGAAGTTGGTGCATAGGGACCAGATGGGCTTTATAAAAGGGACACAGGGAGGGGATAATATTAGGAAATTATTGAATGTTATCTGGTCCTTGCAGGACACGGGGAAGGAGGCAGTATTTCTAACAGTTGATGCCGAAAAGGCATTCGACAGAGTTGAATGGCAATTTATGATGCAAGTACTGGCAAGGGTCGGAGTAGGGGAAAAGTTGTTGAGTTGGGTGAGAGCACTGTATGCCTGCCCAAGGGCCAGGATAAGGGTTAATGGAGGCTATTCTGATAGTTTTCAGCTGGGCAGGGGAACATGACAGGTTTGCCCTTTATCACCCTTACTGTTTGCCTTAGTAATAGAGCCAATGGCAGATTACATAAGGAGACAGATAGATATTAGGGGGATAGATGTGGGAGAACAGCTCAGCCAGGTGGCTCTCTTTGCCGATGATGTGATTTACACTCTAGGCCAACCTTTTGTCAGCCTCCCAAATTTATTGAAAGCTATAGAGCGGTATAGTGAAGTGGTGGGCTATAAGATGAATATGAGCAAAACAGAAATCTTGGGATTTAACCTCACATAGGGCTTGGAAGAGAGATTGCGGGAAGGAGTTCCCTTTAAGTGGGTATGAGGTAGTTTTCAATATCTGGGTATTCAAATAGGAAGTTCTATAGATAACCTACAGGAATGGAACTATAGACCTCTGCTAGGGGCGATACAGAGGGATTTAGATAGATGGAAGGGGCTGCATATGTCCTGGTTGGGAAGGATAGCTACAATATAGATGAATGTACTACCTAGGCTACTGTTTGTCTTTATGGCACTGCCATGTAAAGTTACTAGGTCCTGTCTTAAGCTTCTACAGGATATGATTATGAGGTTTATTTGGGCGGGGAAGATCCCACGAGTGGATAGACGCACAACGTTTAAGGCAAGGGAAGATGGGGGATTGGGAGTTCCTAATTTAGTGAAATACTATGAGGCTGCCCAGTTGAAAGCTCTGTTTGTATGGAGAGAGTGGGGCGAAACACCGCAATGGGTGCACATGGAGAAAGAGCGAGTGGAGAGTTTGGAGGCATTAGTGTGGGACGGAGATGAGAAAAGAATGGGGAAAAAATGTGGAACCCTCAAAGGGAGTTAACGCTACAGATTTGGGGTAAGTGGAGGGAATATTTATTGAAAGAGAAAAACGTGTCTCGGGAGACCCATTTGCAGAGCATGGGAACTTTTGAGCCGGGGAGAGTGTGTGGTATATCTAAAAACTGGGCGGCTAGGGGACTGGTAAGGGTGGGGCAAGTAATTGATAAGACAGGGCGGATAAGAACAAATGAGGAGCTCAAAAGTGCCTATGGGATGAAAGATAAGGAATACCATGCTTATATGCAGCTATGGTACTACCTGCAAAGTAAAGAGGTACGGAAAGACCTACAAAGCTGTCCAACAGAGTTTGAGGAATTAATGGGAAAACAGGAAACTGTGAAGGGATTGGTCTCCAAATTGTACCGGATTTTAAATGCCAAACAAGTGGGTAAGGCTCGATGGCAGGTACAATGGGAAAAAGAATTAGGAGGCTCATGGGAGGAGGGGAGGTGTCAGGGAATTTATAAGGGGGAAAGATGATCAGCATGGGGAACGGCCCTGGTGGAGAACTGCCTGAAATTTAGACTTAGGATGGTATGGACGCCAGCCAAGCTAAAGGCTATCTATAAACATAGGACTGCTAACTGTTGGAGAGGTTGTGGGGAAAGGGAGGATCTGTTACACATGATTTGGGGGTGCCCAAAAATCCAATTGCTGTGGAAAGACATGGTGAATTTCTATAGAGATGTAACAAGGGTGCAGATACGGATAACCCCAGCACAACTGGTGTTAAATGAGGGAGAGGAAAGGGGGAATTTAATGCTATCCACCTTCCTAAACTACTGTGTGGTGGCGGGCAGATTGGCAGTTTTGCAGAAGTGGAAAAATAGTGAAATACCAACTATGAGGGAAATTACACAGGTACACTACCAAAAACCTGCCTCCAGTTTTGCAACTGATTCCTATAGATTTTGGGGTGCTGAATCCAGGAAAAATAGCCAAAATGCTCCATCACGTCACGTTTTCTTGCAAAATTAGATTTCTTACCCATATAAGGAATGTTCACATAATTTCTTTTTAGCCGACTGCAGTTTATTTTCTTGGCCCAAAATAGAGGTTGTAATGGTTAACTAACTAGAAACACTCCCTCATGATATTTTAGAGTGTTTTGTATTCATTTTATACATTAACAGGACAATTGGGAGGCGGGGGGCTAAATCCAGTACTCGCGCTGGCGCATGTTCTTTCCTGTTCGCCTCGCCTCGTTCGCTCGCTCAAACACGGTGGTTGCGACATGAACGTTCCTGTCAAATTTCAGTTTCTTGCAAGTTCATTATTACCTTTTGTTTGCTCAGTCGTAATCCAGCTTTATTCCGAAGTGGTTCACTACAGTTGTAGTTTGCAGTGCTGTGTATTTGTGATGGCTCACAGAGCCAGAGGTTGCGTCAACTCTCCGGACAGTTTTTGTTTTATTTGTGGGGAATATACCGTGAAAAAGCGGCAGAGGAACATTTCTGCATTTATTAAAAAAGTATATTTCGCCTATTTCGGTTTGAAGTTAGGCGATCAAGACAAACTGTGGGCTCCTCACAAAGTGTGCAAGACATGTGAGGAAGATCTACGCTTATGGATGAAAAGTAAAAAACAAGCATTTCGTTTCGGAATACCTATGATGTGGCGTGAACAAAGAGACCACAGCAGTGACTGCTATTTTTGCTCTTGCATTGTGAAGGGATACAACTTAAAAAATAAGAACGTAATAAGTTACCCCAACCTTTCCTCAGCAATTAGGCCTATGCCTCATAGCAACGAAGTACCTGTGCCTGAACCACCAAAATCTTTGGATCATATTTGTGTGGACGGTTCTGATCATGATGAGACTCATCAGATGGCTTTTCCCGATGAGTCCAGTACTTCCGAGTTTGAAACTGAACCAGATTCGAAACCTGAACTTTTCTCTCAAGCTGAATTGAATGATTTAGTCCGGGATTTAGGACTCCCAAAAGATGCTGCCCAACTGCTAGGTTCTCGGCTTAAACAGAAAAATCTATTGTCACCAGGAACATTTTATTGGTACCGCAACCGCGAGACACAATTTTTGAAGTATTTCAGCAAAGAGGAAGATTTGGTATTTTGCAACGATATATACGGAGTGATGGAAAAGTTTAAACTCAAGTATGATCCTGCTGAATGGCGGCTGTTCATTGATTCGTCAAAAGACAGCATAAAAGGTGTTCTTCTTCATAATGGCAACACATTCGCTTCAGTTCCTATTGCTCACTCTGTTATTCTCCAAGAAAAATACGAGAATTTGGCCCTGATTCTTCAGAAGATTCGTTATGATGAGCATAAGTGGATGATTTGTGGAGACTTTAAAATTCTATCCA
Source organism: Ichthyophis bannanicus (assembly GCA_033557465.1). Taxonomy (NCBI): domain Eukaryota; kingdom Metazoa; phylum Chordata; class Amphibia; order Gymnophiona; family Ichthyophiidae; genus Ichthyophis; species Ichthyophis bannanicus. Next base: position 1,075,491,742 of record CM066032.1, read on the forward strand.
TGCTATTAGGGCAGCAATCCGGTTTCACCAAATATCCCTGCTTCCTTTGCTTGTGGGATAGCCGGGCCCGCGACCTACACTGGGGGAAAAAAGACTGGCCAATTCGGGAGTATTTGAGACCCGGTGAGAAAAATGTTCTTCAAGAGAGCTTGGTACCTCGTGATAAAATTCTATTACCACCTCTCCACATTAAGTTGGGTCTCATTAAGCAATTCATCAAGTCCCTTCCAAAAGATGGTGAGTGCTTTCGGTACCTTTGCTCAAAGTTCCCCCGACTTTCTGAAGCAAAGCTAAAGGAAGGAGTGTTTGTTGGCCCTGATATAAGGAAACTCATTTCAGATGGAGCATTCGCTGAAACGATGTCTGAGAAGGAAAAAGAAGCCTGGGATTCCTTCAAGGATGTTGTTCTCAAATTCTTGGGAAACAGGCGGGATGAGAACTATAAGGATATTGTTGCCAGGATGCTCAATGCCTTCAAAGAACAAGGCTGTAACATGAGCCTGAAAGTCCATTTCTTGCACTCCCATGTGAACTACTTTCCCGAAAACTTGGGGGCGTACAGTGAAGAACAAGGTGAAAGGTTTCACCAGGACATCAAGGACGCAGAGAGAAGGTACCAAGGAAGATGGAACACCACTATGATGGCTGATTTCTGCTGGCTGCTGCTGCGGGAAACCCCAGATGAAAAATACGCCAAGCAGCGCACCAAGAGAAGCATTCGGGGGAAGAAGAAACGGGCCCACCAGGAGATTGATTGACCCAAGAATGACTTTAAAATGTAAACTGTGTTGAAAAATATTGTGTTTTTACTAAACTTTGAAATAAAAATTTGCTAGTTATTACCACAGTGTCGGATCTCATTTATTAGAATTTTATTTTCACACGGGTGTTTGTCTTCATGTATTGCAATGGTGCGGTTTGCGTTTTCTATTCTTACATACATACCTGTACAACATTTTTTGCACATTTGTTTGCTTTGCTTTGTGTCTAACCTCGCTCTTATATGCTCAATGTTTGTGCACATGTATGTGGCTGTTTTAAGTGCAGACAATTTTGCTACCATCACAGTGTGTTTTGTTGACATTACTCTATTCTTATGTGCTGCCTTGTTACAATTTTCTTTATTCTTATTTGAATAACTACTAAACAATTAGTATAAAGAATTCATCCAAGAAACTTTAATCTCGATCGCACTCAATCTGAAACGTTCACCTCAAACTGCTAACCCAATGTAGCAAAAACTCTGTACGTGATGGAGCAAATTGGTTACCAGATTTGGATTCAGCGCACCAAAAAACATAAAAATCAATCGAAACATTAGAGGCAGTTTAAAAAAATTTTTTTTTAGTGTACCTGTGTTATTGGGAGGTTGGAGTTCCTTTGGAATGTAAGCTTGGTGGCAGCACATAGATGCAATAAGAAAGCAAAACATGTGGAGATTTGGCAAGCCTATGAAGAATGGAGGGAGAGAGGGTGGAGTGAATGGATGAAAGAATAGGGGGGGGGGAAGGGTAGTAGGGGGGAGAGAGGTACACGAGTTAAACATATTAACTGCTGGCAATAAGGAGTGCAAATGGAAGTCAGAACCAATAGGGGTTGCCATCACTGGATTTGATGGTTGGGCGAATGAGGACAATACAAAGGATGGGAAGTTTTTAAAGATGGACAGTTAAAATAGTATTATTAAAGGTTAAAGGGTGGAGGTAGGGGATTTAAGCCAGTATCTGAAGGAGGGGTAACTGTTAAATCAATGTATAAAAGATTGGTATATATGTTGCCTGTTGGTTTTGGACGTATAAAGGACATGGATACAATTTTAAGTAAAATGAATAATTTCAATTATAAGAATATGGAGGAAGGAGGGTAAGGCAACGGGGTGAAAGGACTTAAGTGAATGTATAAAAGAAAACTGAACTGTTATAATGATGTAAGAATTTTGAATATGTACAGAGTTTTGAAGCTCAGATGTTATATGTAAAGCAGTTCATAATAAAATTTGAAAATACATATAAAATAAGTTGATATAAAACATATTCAAACCACATTAAACTGCATACAGAATTTACTATTCTTATACATTTATATCTGGTGTAAAGTTACATGCAACAGAAGGAAACACATAAATCAGAGCTAAGGACAAACATTATCTTCTCTTATCACCCAGATATTAGGATTTCAAAATGGTTATTCTCGCACCCATCCAGCTGGCGCCAAACCGGCATGAGAGATTCACCCCCCACCCCCATTATGCCATTTTAGTTCACTGTTTGTTTAAAAAAAAGATTTTGAATGTTTCAGTTATTTTAATACTAACAATAATCAATAATCAGTGGAAGTTCATGATTATGTTATAAATTGTAAATAGTTACCCCTGTTATCCAAGTTGTTTTTGCCTGTTCAACTGTAAACACAAAGTACCATCGGAAATGTGTAAATTCTTTGTTCATTGTAAACTGCGCTGATGCTGAATAGTGCGGTATAGAAGAGACTATAAATAAATAAATAAATAAATAGTTACTATAGGTTCATTCAGAGAATTATTGCTATGTATTTATTATTATCATGGAAAAAATAGAGGATATGCTGCTGGTTGCCATATGCCAAAAACCTTTTCCTGCGTGCCACCGGTTCGCTATTCCTGCTCTAGAGCTAGTGAGAGTGTATCGTTGGAGAGCACTTGCAACTTACTATGTTAGTCATATATATTAACCAGTGTAAGACTGAGTAGTATAATAAAGCTGCCCCCCCCCCACACCAGGGTCTGGAGACTGTAATCAGTAGGGATATCTGGACTGGTACTAAGGACATGCTTTTGTTCAAAACTACGAGGCCGCGGGCAGGGTCCCGGCGGCCGAGGCTAACCGGGCGCGCGGCCCGGCGCGGGGACCCTGTGCGCGGCCTGGTCAGGTTATGCGCGCTCGGCCTAGGCGGGCATGAGCGCGCATCTTTCAAATTGATTGGCTCCCTGGGGTGGCAGCCAAGAGGGAGCCAATTAGAGCCGCTGTTGTGGGGCGCGAGGGGGGATCGGGGCCGAGCAGCCTCCGTGTGGTCAGTCGTGCGGAGGCTGCTTCGGTGCCGGCGGCGCGGCCCTTTCGAGGAGGGGCGGCCGGGGTGCCTGCAAAGGCAGTCTCGGCCGGGAGCGGTGATGTGTGCTGGCGTTACAACCGTTCCACCTGCCCCTTTCCCGATTGCAAGTTCCAGCACGTCTGTTCCTTGTGCGGGGGTCCTCATTCCACGGTTAAGTGCCTTAAAAAAGGCACCTCTGGCATGGCCGCCCCTGCCCCAAAAGGGCAGTGAGTGGCGAGAGCGCGCCCCCACCCCGGTGCGGGTAGAGGTGTTGGTGAGGTGGCTGACTCTTTATCCTCGAAGGCGGGAGGCGGCGATTTTGGGCTCTGGGTTTCAACATGGTTTCGTGATCCCGGTAAGGGGGGTGGTGTTGGCACCTTCGGCTCGGAATTCTCCCTCGGTTCGTCGTTGGGTGACGGTGGTGCAGGACAAATTGTTGAGTGAGTTGCGATTGGGTAGGGTGGCTGGCCCCTTTGCGGAACTGCCCTTTCCCAACCTGGTGATTTCGCCTTTAGGTGTTGTGCCCAAGAAGGAGCCGGGCAAATTCCGCCTGATTCACAATTTGTCCTGTCCCGTCGGGGCTTCGGTGAATGATTTTATCCCGCGTCAACTGTGTTCAGTTCGTTATGCTTCTTTTGACAAGGCGGCTTCGTTGGTGCGCGGGGCCGGTTGGTCGGCATTGCTGGCGAAGGTGGACATCGAATCAGCTTTTCGTTTGTTACCTGTCCATCCGGCTTCATTCCCTTTGTTGGGATTTTGTTTTCAGGACGTGTATTACTTTGATAAGTGTATGCCGATGGGCTGTTCTATCTCTTGTGCTTACTTTGAGATGTTTAGCACTTTCTTGGAGTGGGCGTTGGTTAAGGAATCCGGTTTGTCGTCTGTGGTGCATTACCTGGACGATTTCTTGTTTGTGGGAGCGGCAGATTCGGGGGAGTGTCAGAAGCTGCTATCGGGCTTCGTGCGGTTGGCTCAGGAGTTCGGGGTCCCCTTAGCGGACGGGAAGACTGAAGGTCCTGCTACGCGGTTGACCTTTTTGGGCGTGGAGATGGATTCCGCGGACATGGTGGCGCGGTTGCCTCGCGATAAAGTCGTTCGCTTGCGAATTTCAGTGGCTAATGTGTTGTCGGTTGGTAAGGTTTCCTTGCGGGAGTTGCAGTCCCTATTAGGGTCCTTAAATTTTGCCTGTAGGGCGATTCCGATGGGGAGAGTGTTTTCCAGGAGGTTGGCTTGTGCGACGGCTGGGGTGCGGAAACCTCATCATCGGATTCGGGTGACGGCGGCAATGTGCGCGGATTTGCGGGTGTGGGATCGTTTTCTGGAGGATTTCAACGGGACTTCAGTGCTTTTGGAGCCTGAAGTTTCTAGTAATGATTTACAATTGTACACTGATGCTGCAGGAGGGGCGGGGTTGGGAGTGTATTTCGGGGGGGCATGGTGCGCTGACCGGTGGCCGGCGTCTTGGGCGGTGGCGGAGCTGACCAGGAATATCACATTTTTGGAGCTCTTTCCGCTTCTGGTAGTTTTGGAGCTCTGGCCGGAGCATTTGCGGAACAGGAGGGTGCTTTGGTGGTGTGATAATGCGGCGGTGGTCAGTGTGATTAACCGGTACACTCCAAGGTGCGTGTTGGTGGCTAGCTTGATGCGGGAAGTTGTCCTAGCATGTCTGCGGCTGAATGTGGCAGTGCGGGCGCGTCACCTACCAGGGTCCACTAATGAGATTGCTGATGCTCTTTCTCGCTTTCAGTGGGAGCGGTTCCGGGCGTTGGCCCCCGAAGCGGACGAGGATGGAGCGGTGGTCCCAGAGAAATTGTGGAGCATTGGCCTCAAGAGATGCTAGACCTTCTGAGGAGTTCGTTGTCTGCGGGGACCTGGTCTGCGTATTGTAGGGGGTGCGACCGGGTGGTCGCTTTTTTGTTGTCGTGCGGGTGGGGGGCTGGGGGGGTCCCGGAAGGTTTGCTTGGCCAATATATTGTGGCGGCCAAGGGCGCTGGGTTTTCGCGTTCGGCGGTGCGCTCGCATTTGGCGGGGTTTCACTTTTTTGCGAGCGCAGTCGGTTGACGTCTCCCGGCTGGGGGGGCCTTAACGCGCCGGTTGCTGCAAGGTTGGGAACGGGCGCAGCAGACCCCGCGTGATGCGAGGTTGCCGATCACCCACGGACTCCTCGTGCGGGTGTGTGGAGCGTTGGAGCGGGTGGCTTCATCTGCGTATGAGGCCTTATTGTTCCGGGCGGTTTTTTGCCTGGCATTTTTTGGGGCGTTTCGGATTGGGGAGCTGGTTGTGGGTTCTGGGCGGGGGGGGAGTGTTGGAGGTCTGTTGGCTTGTCACGTCCGGATCGTGGAGGGGGGGGGGCGCGGATTCTTTTGGCTAAGTCCAAAACGGATCCGATGGGTAAAGGTTTATGGGTATGTCTTGGTGTGGGCGCGGATCCACGGACTTGTCCGGTTCGTGCCCTGCTACAGTTTGTGGCCGTGCGTCCGGCGGGTGCATTGGGGTTTTTCGTCCACGCGGATTTGCGGGCGGTCACCCGTTTCCAAGTTTCCGCCGTGCTGCGGCTGGCGTTGTCCGCAGTGGGTGAAGACCCGCTTCGATTTGCTCCTCACTCTTTTCGGATTGGTGCAGCCACTAGTGCGGCGGCTGCGGGGTTACCGGCGCACATCATCCAGGCCATTGGGAGGTGGCGTTCTTCAGCTTTCAAAGGGTATGTGCGGCTGTAGGCGCATGGGTTTTGCGGGGTGGGTTCCTTAACTGTTTATTTCTTTTTCAGATGTGAGTGTCGGTCCTGGTGGATGTTGGGTTGCTGGCCACTCTTTCGTCCATTGGGCGGGTCTGCGCGCGGTAGACTGCCCTATCGGCGCCAATTTGGGATTGAACCCGCCGTCGGTGACTGTACAATGGCTGGGTGTGCGAGGCATGCGGTGGCCGCATCTGCTGCCTTTGCTGCGAAGCCACGGGAGGACGTCGCAGTGGCCGGCCGCCCTGTTGGTACATCTGGGCGGAAACGATATATCATCCTGGTCCTGCCTGCAGTTGATTCGGGCGATTCAAGAGGATCTCGGACTGGTGTTGCGGATGATGCCTGGGGTTATTGTTCTTTGGTCAGACATTGTTCCAAGGCCGGCTTGTTGGGAGCAACGTCGTTGGTCCCGGGGGTTGACAAAGGTCAATCGTCAGATTGGTCGTTGGGTTTGTCAGCTGGGGGGGTACCAGATCCTGCATGACTGGGCGGATGTGGGGTGTGCGGGTCTGTATCGGGCTGATGGGGTGCATTTGTCGCCGGTTGGCTTGGACCTGCTTCTTAATGATTGGCAGGAGGCCTTGGAATACATGTCTGGCCATGATGTTCGCTGGTCGCAGCTTTTGGCTGGGGGCGGCGGCACATGAACAGGGTTATGTGCCGGTGGCGGGATCCCGGAGGTTTCCGGGGTCCGGAGCAGCAGGCTACAGTTGGGCGGGGGCGGGGTGCCCCTGACCCGGTCAAACCCTCGAACGACTTTTGCGGAACGGCGAAGTCGGGGAGAGGGGTATGGTAACTTGCCGGGTGGCGAGTTACGGTATTAGCGGTGGCAGGCACTTTGCTGAGGATGGCTGGTGCAGCCGGGTGCCGCTAATTGAGTGGTTTGGAAATGTAATTGTTGGACTGTTAAAAATTTGTTGGCTAATAAAAGCTGCGACCAGTTTTGTTCCATAAAAGGTTGGTGTGTGGTGTTTTTGTGGAGGGGGGGGGGTTGTGTGGGAGGAGGGGGTGTAAGGCAGGGGCCTGCAGCAACGGGTCCGCCTGCCTTGGTTACTACGAGGCCGCGGGCAGGGTCCCGGCGGCCGAGGCTAACCGGGTGCGCGGCCCGGCGCGGGGACCCTGTGCGCGGCCTGGTCGGGTTATGCGCGCTCGGCCTAGGTGGGCACGAGCGCGCATCTTTCAAATTGATTGGCTCCCTGGGGTGGCAGCCCCGAGGGAGCCAATTAGAGCCGCTGTTGTGGGGCGCGAGGGGGGATCGGGGCCGAGCAGCCTCCGCGTGGTCAGTCGTGCGGAGGCTGCTTCGGTGCCAGCGTCCCTCCCTCCCTCCCTAACGTCAGGCGGTGGGGGGGGGGGTTTGTTGGGGTGTTGCAGCTGGGGGTGGGGGGGGGGGCGGGATCCCGGAGGTTTCCGGGGTCCTGAGCAGCAGGCTACAGTTGGGCGGGGGCGGGGTGCCCCTGACCCGGTCAAACCCTCGGACGACTTTTGCTGAACGGCGAAGTCGGGGAGAGGGGTATGGTAACTTGCCGGGTGGCGAGTTACGGTATTAGCGGTGGCAGGCACTTTTCTGAGCATGGCTGGTGCAGCCGGGTGCCGCTAATTGAGTGGTTTGGAAATGTAATTGTTGGACTGTTAAAAATTTGTTGGCTAATAAAAGCTGCGACCAGTTTTGTTCCATAAAAGGTTGGTGTGTGGTGTTTTTGTGGAGGGGGGGGGGGGGTTGTGTGGGAGAAGGGGGTGTAAGGCAGGGGCCTGCAGCGACGGGTCCGCCTGCCTTGGTTATGAGATTTTACTGAAATTCCTTATTTTGCCTAATTTTGTTTCATTCTATTTTGATAACAAAAATTAAAACCTAATTTTTTTGTTTCAAAATAGCAAACACTCATGACCTCTCCTGTTGAAAAACCTATGGCTAACATTTGCAGAACAAGCCTCTGGACCTATCTACATCCTATTAACCCCTGTACCCCCAGGCCCTTGCACATTTATCATATCCATCCTGTGGACCAAAGAAAGAATGAGATCCTAAGCCACTCCAGCCCCCTGATTCTGTATTTCAAAATGACATTGGCTTGCTTTGAACCACAGAATATGGTAAGATATGGGGGAGAGAGTAATGAAGGTTGCCTTTTGGCCAGCAGGCAATCCCTGTATGGAAAGAGGCCAGTTCAGTTTTAATTTCAGGGGAGTCAGAGCCCATTGTGATGTCACTGAGAATTTTGAGAGCTGCTCTGCCATTGGTTAATAATGAGAATTTTGAAAGCCATGATGTCGTTGGTTAATAGTCACAACCATGTTCAAATTGTTGCATCAAAGAAGGAAACTAGACCCCATGAAATATCTTCCCATATCTTTTTTTTCTGTATCTCTTACAGAGGGGATTTAGGGCTTGATTAAATGTTTGAAATGGGAGATATTAAATATTACTGATCAAGAACATTTACTTATCTTTATTGTCCAACTGGCAATACTAGAAAAAGTCCTATACATTACTGCATACCACTGGTACAATTTCTATATATGCATAACATGAAGTGAGAACTGCCATTGCCAGCTACTCATTTGAGCTACCAAAGCTTGCCTGGCATCATTTCAGAATGGAATTAATTAAAAAGGAATGAACAGCAGCTGCACGTACCAGCTGGAGCTTATTTTTACGTTAGATGGTTAATTGATTGGATTCCTGCTTCTCTGTCTTTACTACTGTACTCTTCAGAATTTTGGTTAATGATGTAAGTAAGGTAGCTATAAAGTCAAGCTACGCGATAATTCCAGGAATAAACCGAGCCAGTCCTGAGTTTTGCTTTATTATATGCAAGGCCCATGTACAGTATTCACAAGTTTCCTTAGAAGAACAGGGTAATATATTCCTGGTTTCCCATCTCCTTTCTGACCAGAATTCTTCTGCTATTTCTACCATATTGAATAAAGAAGTCTGAAAGCCATGTTAGTCCACATTAATGGTAGCTAAATAAACAGAAACAAAAATGAAAGTAAGGTAATATCTTTTTATTGCATTAAATACATTTGTAGACTAGCTTCCAGTCGTAAAACCATCTTCTCATATCTTTTGTTTCTGTATCTCTAACTCTGGGATTTAGGTCTTGATTAAATGTCTGAAATGGGAGATATTAAATACTACAGACTGAGAACATTTACTTATCTTTATTGTCCAGCAGGCAATACTAGAAAAAGTCTTAGCTTTGCCAAGATGGGAAACTATCTCAAGGAGTTATTAATGGGATGGGAACAGCTGGGGAATGTAGAAAAACAGTGGGCAAAATTGAAAGGGGATATTTTAAGGGCAACAAATCTTTTTGTCAGAAAGGTAAATAAATGGAAAAGGAGGCCGCTATGGTTCTCAAAAGAAGTATCTGAAAAGGTGAAGAAAAAGAGGGAGGCCTTCAGGAAATACAAGAGATCACAGAGAGAGGAAGATGGGCGTCTATATTTGGATAAACTTAGGGGTATGTTTACTAAACCGCGCTACTGTGCGGGGCGCACTTGAGCGTGCGCTAAGGTACCTTAGCGCACGCTAATGATGCGTTTTTGTGCCCCGCACACGTGCGCGCCGCACTAACGGGCCCGCACATGTGCGCGGCGCGCTGATGTGCGATAGAGGCGTGGAAAGGCTCTCGGAGGGCGGAGGAAGGCTCCCCAGGGGCGGAGAGACGGGGTCAATGGGTGGAGAGTGGGAGGGGAGAGGCTCCCCACACAGGAGCGGGGCTGAAATTCGATTAAAAATATACCGCGAGTGAAAACCTCGCGGTAGAGCAGATTTAAAGGGAAGAGAAACCATTTCTGTCAGCAATGTACAGCAAAACCAGGGAAACCTACATAACGCGAGCAGTGTGATACATGTGCACAGAACAAAATAGCAAATAAAAATTGAAAATGACCATAACAAAATTCTAAAAAATTATAATCCAGCAGGGCAACAGTGATAGTAATGGAAAACATAAAAAATCACTCCCAAGAAAGCCCCAAAAAATAACTATGAATTTTAGAAGGCTCTACGCTCCGTCCCCATACAAGGTGAATGATCCCACAGTGAAATAGCAATGATCAGGGTTTCCCTCTCCATTGGACAGGTTACTTATGGCATGCACATTTCCACATCAGCAGGGCGGGCAGGTCAGAATGGGCAACTGGACAGATGCTGGGAAAGGGGATACAGAGTGCTGCAGGCGGCACATGCTGCGGTGCAGCTGGGGCACAGTGCGGACTAGGCAGATGCCTAGATGGCACTTAGGAATGCTGAAACTGAACAGCAGCCAGACAGCAACTGATGAGGGCACAACATGGGCACAAGCGTGTTTATCACAGTGTCACAGGGGATAGTACCCAGCAGGTACCCCCAAGGGCACAGAACATTGGCATGCGGTGATTGGGGGACGTGCAGACAAATTTGCAGGCACCCCTACCCCAGAACCCGCTCCATAGGCGGCCGCCTACCCGTACACAGGATGGCCTGAGACTGCGTACCACCAGCACCACCAGCAGAAGGGCATGTCAGCAGGGTGGCACAGGGGTACTGGAGGTGGAGGGGGGCAGTGGCAGCTGCCCAGAGCAGACCATGGCCTAGCCCTGTGTAGGTGGGTGCAATGCACTGCAACAGACAGGCCCTGCCGGACAAACAGTCATGGTATCATCAGGGAATGCACTGTCTATGTGGCAACACGGTAGTGCAGTGCACACCACCAGCGTGTTTGGAGACAGAAAGTCACAGGTTCAAGCCCCAGCTGGGCCTCCTGCCAATCCAGTGCCCATATTTTACCCACAACTAACTAGTGATAGTAAATACGAACCTTTACTGCAGAGAACATAAGCATGGCTCAAACACCTCTATTTTACCCTACAGAGCACAGACACCAGAAACATGCACATTACTTAGAGCAGATTCCCCCAAATGCAGTCCTGGAGGGCCACAAATCCTTCAGGGTTTATGCTGTCTCCAATCTAAGGATGGAGCGGTACTGGTGGTGGAGGTGGCAGCAGCTGGTGGCCACAGCAGACCATGGCCTAGCCCTGTCCAGGTGGGTGCCGTGCACTGCAACAAACAGGCCCTGTGGGATGTAGAGTCATGGACTCCCCAGGGAATGCAGCATATCTGTGGCAACACGGTGGTGCAGTGCACACAGACAGTGTGTGCAAGAACAGAAGGTCACAGGTTCAAAGCCCAGCTGGTGCTACTGCCAATCCAGTCCCCATATTTTTCCCACAACTAAACCGTGATAGTAAGGACAAACCTTTACTGCAGAGAACATACGCATGGTTAATATACCTCTATTTTAACCTACAGAGCACAGACAACATAAACAGGTGCATTACCTAGAGCAGAGTCTTCAAAATGCAGTCCTGGAGGGCCAAACACCATTCAGGTTTCATGCTGCCTCTACTAAAGATGCCTGTGCTGCATATCTATGCACCACCCCCATGGTATGCAGATGTAGCTCATGCATATTCATGAGGGACAGCATGAAAACCCGAACAGTGTTTGGCACACCAGGACTGGAGTTGGGAACCTCTGCCGTAAAGCAGCAGCCAACAGGGGCAGACACACCCACACCCACACCCACAGGCCCAATTAGCCAATGCCTCCTGGAGAGGCAGGACATTGGGCCCTGCGTGCATCTCCCAATACTAGCAATTGCATACCTTAGCTATGCCACCCTACACCTGGGTATACGGTACACAGCTATCAAACATTTGCTAGGATTACTGGCAAATAGTAATGTCTACGTTAAGCACAGTTTGCTGATTGAGCTCCATCATAACAATCTTTCTGATGTCTGTGGTGTGTGCTTCAGGTCTGGTCGATGACAGTGTTTACCACCCTGGAGAGTGACCCCCAACAGTATTGCGTACCATACCCATGCCTGTACTGTGCCCAGGACTGGTGTGGTGGCCAGGGCTGCTAGACTCCTCTATAGTAGCACAATGCTGGCATAGGTGTGGGAGTGTGTGTCTGTCTATCCATTGTGTGGTGGCTGCAAACACCCTCCACAGCCCACACTGCCAGCACTGTTGCCAGTATTGGCCTGCCAATGTGCATAATGAGGAGCAAGGTACCATGGGTATAGCCCTGACAGGGTGCCCTGGCCAGGATGCATCTGCACAGGGCATAGGGCAATGGCTGGGGCATTGTAATGCCCGGCCACCACCTGCACAGACAGGGTGGCCACAGCATGTCGTGTTGGGAGATCACTCTCACCCTGACTGAGCAGTGACCATGGCATGTCTAGGTTTCCCCATAGGGCTGTATAGTATTTCTTTTGGGTGATATTTATGGGTTCCCTTATGGGGCCCAATCACTGACTTCTCTGCTTGGTGTGTATGCTGGCAGCCCAGTTCTGGGTGCACGCATCTTCTCCAGAAACATGCACTAAGGACTAGCTTACAGATTGTCTGCAGCTAGTATGTGTTTTGCTGGAACACCTTGCAGGGTGCAGCGGCTGGCGGCCTGCTGCCGATGAATGTCAGATAGTGGTGGGGGGCAGCTGGGCATTTCAAGGCCTACTGTCTGTCTGCTATTGCTTTATGGGTGTGTAAAGGTACATATTGCCTGCTCTGTAGAGTGTCTGATCCCCAGAAGGACCGGGGTTAATGGTTCCCCTCTACTGCCAACATTTCAGGGAGGTATAATGTGGATCTGTTGGTGGGAGACCCTGTTTCCCACCCTCAGCTCCAAGGGGTGGGGTGGGTTGGGTGGTGGTACATAATCTGCCTATGGGTCCATAAGGCCTAAACCTGACTGGGAAATACAGATGTATCCAAGGTGTGTCTGCAGGAACTACCTATCTCACACACTAGCACTGCTGGGGACCTGCAGCATGGCCTATTTCTGCCATGGGAGGTGCTGTGGACCAAGTGCTGGACGCCCGACCGCACCTTCAGAGCGAGCACAGTACCTGCACAATGTGACGGTGTGTAGCTACTCTGTGCCAGTACCACACACGGTCAGTTTCCCCTACCAGGCCTAGGTGCTGTGGGGGTGCATACCCCATCTGCAGATCACCTGTAGACTGCTGCTTTGCATGTGCAGTGCATCATGGGTGTGAGAGGACTAACCCTACGCTGGTAACTGCAGCACACAGTTTGCAGACGTTATTTTGTAGCCAGCCAGACATCTCTTTACAGTTGTAGAGCTGTAGCCCACAGGTGACTGCAATACCTGTGGAGTCAGAGGTTGGTGGTTTGAATCCACAGTGGGTTTATGTATTTTATTTACCTTACCTATTTACATTCCCCCATATACTGCGCTATTCTGCACCATTGCGGTTTACATTGCACAAACTGGACATACATTGAACAGGGCATTATAACTTGGGGATAGGTATTTTACAGGGTACATGGGGGGCTGTCTGGGGCAGTTTGTATGTACTTTCAGGTAGTACAGGCAGCAGAAACACCCTTACAATGCTGTGACCTTAAGGTGCCTTATGGGGCACCAGAAGATTACAGCACTGTGAGGGTGTTTCTCCTGGCATCACTGCTGTAACGTAGAAAGGAAAATGCCTCAGGTAACACTGTTGTAACGTAAGAAGACATATGACTCACGCAGTACTGATGTACATTAAAAGCACTATGCTTCACTCAGCACTGCTGTATAATAATGTGTAATGCCTGAGACAGGTCATAATTGACCCCATTGGGGGATTGGCTTCGTGACCCCTGGTTCACCAATCCATGTATTACCCATTGTGCTACACCCATGTTGCAATGTTTGCAGGTCTGCGCACCTACTTCAGGTTTCCATGTGTTCACATGCACAGTGCTGCCAGCACAAGCAGTAATGTCACCTATCGGTGCCTCATAGGGCGCTCCATACAGCACCTTCTACGGCTTCCTATGGGCAACATTATAGGGTGGCGTGGCGGATAGTGCACCTTAAAATGTGGCCTCTGGGGTACCTTAGGAGGCGCCTTATGCAGCACCTTATGTTACCATACTTTGAGGGTGTGTTTGCTGGCACCACTGATTAATAAAAAACAAAGCCTCCTATAGCAATATTCCCCCTAACAGGTAATGCCTCAGCCAGCCTTCTTCATTGAACACTGTGGGGGATTGAACCCCTGATCCCTGCACCATTGGTCAGTGTCTTAACCATTGTGCTGTGGTTTTGCTCCTATGCTTGCACATCTGCGCGCTGCCTTATGCTGCGCAATAGTAAAATGCCTCCTAAAACAATCTTCCCCATAACAGGTAATGCCTCAGCCAGCCTTCTTCATTGAGCACTGTGGGGGATTGAACGGCTGATCCCTGCACCATTGGTCAGTGTCGTAACCATTGTGCTGTGGTTTTGTTCATGTGCTTTTACATCTGCGCGCCGCCTTATGCCGCGCAATAGTAAAATGCCTCCTAAAACAATATTCCCCATAACAGGTAATGCCTCAGCCAGCCTTCTTTGTTGGCCACTGTGGGGGATTGAACCCCTGATCCCTGCACCATTGGTCAGTGTCTTAACCATTGTGCTGTGGTTTTGTTCCTGTGCTTGCATATCTGCATGCCGCCTTATGCCGCGCAATAGTAAAATGCCTCCTAAAACAATATTCCCCATGACAGGTAATGCCTCAGCCAGCCTTCTTCATTGGGCACTGTGGGGAGTAAACCCCTGATCCCCGCACCATTGGTCAGTGTCTTAACCATTGTGCTGTGGCTTTTCTCCTCTTCTTGCACATCAGCGCGCCAATTATGCCTCCCGCACAACTTTCGCATGCGCTAATGTGCGGGGCTCACATGGCACCGCGCACATTAGCGCATGATTAATCCAGGTTTTGCTTTTTTCAGCCAGAAACGCCCACTTCTTATATGGCACCCGCACACTAGCGCGGCCCGCACATTACCGGGTTTTTGGTAAACATACCCCTTAGAGAAGCTAGCAAAGTAGTCAGGAAATCAAAGATACAAAAATAAGAAGAAATAGCCAATGCAATAAAATGCGGGGATAAGACATCTTTCAGATCTGTTAGTGAGAGGAGGAAAGGCAAAAGTGATATTTTCAGACACAAGGGTGAAGGGGAGGAATATATAGAAGATGATGAGGATAAAGCAGAATTTCTTAACAAATATTTATATTCTGTGTTCAAAGATGAAGGGCCAGGAGCAGGACCTTAGAAAACACCCACAAATAGGAATAGAAGTAATGGGGATCTTTAATGATTTTCATAAGACTGTTTGTGGGGAGCTTGCTAAACTAAAAGTAGACAGTGATGGGACAGGATGGGATACATCCAGGGGCAGTTCTACCATGAGGCTACCTGAGGTGATGGCAGCACTCAGACACCGACGGTACTCCGGCTCTGTTTTAATTTTAGATTTTACAGCCTCTGGCCTGCCTCTGTTTTCCTGCGCAGCAAGGCAGAGGCAGACCAGAGGCTGCAAAATCTAAAATTAAAACAGAGCCGGAGTGCCATTGCCAGACAAATCAGCCTGATTGCTTGCAGGAACCCTGGGTGGGTAGAAAGAGAAACAAATGGAAGAAAGTTGGAAAGAAAAAACTAAATATCCAAGAAAGAAGGAAGTGAAGAAAACAAAAGGAGAGACAAGAAATGGCAGAAGGAGTAGAGACCATATAAATAAAGCTAAGAGAAGACAGAAGAAAGCAGAAGCCTCAGATTGGGACCAGCATGATCAGAGTATAAAATAGTCAGACAACAAAGGTAGAAAAAATAATTTTATTTTCAAATGAGTGATTGCACTTTGCACTATTTGTATATTTTACACAGTACAGGGAAATGAGTCTCTTTTATTTCTCTGGTATTGCATTGCATACAGAGTCTTGTCTTCTTGGGCTTTCAGTTTAATTTTTATCTATATATTTTAATTTTCACTTTAGGTTATCTTCGCTTATTCTGTACTTGGCGAGGGTCTGTGTTCTGAGTGTGTGACTGAGGCCAGGAGTTCTGTTAACATGGAGTTTGTACAAAGGGACTTGTACTGTAGTAATTTGACTTGTTTAGCTTTTCAATAGGTGAATGGATGTTCTAGGGCCCGCTACAGTATTTATAGTGCTGCTTTTTTCTGGGTAGGCCCCTTGTTATGAGTTTTGGAAGTTTATCCTGGAATGATATGGTTGATTTGGCCTTGTAGATCATCTGTGACTTTTGTAGGGTTTTGTATTAGTTCACAATATGCTTAGTACTGGAGAATGTTTTTTAGTGAGATGGCCAGACTCAGATTTTTTTTTTTAAATTAGATATTGAGTTTTGTGGGTGGATGTCCTAGTTCTGCTCTGCATCCATTGTTGGGGGGGTTCTGTGAATACAAAATATATGTTCAAAAAGAAAAAGCAACAACCATAAAACAGTTTATAACAACAAAATAAAAATGAGTTATTTAATTTGGTGTGTTAAACTGTGCAGTGGTTCTCGCTCTCTTTTATTTTTGTGGTGTGCAAATATCTTTTTATTTTTTCCACATTATCTAATTGACTTTTTGATTTGGTTCAGTCCCTGACTGCAGTTTTGAGAGAGGGGAACAACAAGAAGCAAGAGTCGTAGATGGGTGTAAAAGGTTTAATTAACCCCTACGTGTTTCGGCCGTAGCCTTCTTCAGGGGGCACACAGCTAAATAAAACATCATACAATATAAAATGAATTATAGAAAACACATCAATAAAATCATAAAAAATATTAAAACATATAAATAAAACTTAAAGTAAAACAACCAAAATTAAATTGTACATTATGAACAATATTAAAACACATAAAAACCATTTGTATAAAATCACAAAATCCAAGACGCAGGGTGGAGAACCAAAAGCAATCTACAAATTGTGCTAATGACAGGCTACGTGACATACATAAAATTTACTATGTAAACATAATATGTATATTAGAGCAGTCATATATAAAAGATAATCAAACATATATGAAGATAAATGTGCATATGTTCAAGCGATGAGTAAGGGAAGTGAGGGGAGGGGGGGAGGAAGGGGGAGGAGGGGAGAAGAGGGAGGAGGGGAAAGAAGAAGGGGAAGGGGGGGAGGGGGGGGAGGGGAAAAAAGCAGGGAAGGGGGGGGGGGAGGGGAAGAAAAAGGAAAAGAGGAGGGAAAAGGGAAAGGAAAGGAAGGGAAGAGGGGGGGGGAAAGGGAGAGGGGAAGGGGGTAGGGGTGAGGGGGTGTTGGGGGGTGGGGGGGGGGTGTTGGGGAGGGAGTAGGGGTGGGAAGGTGGGGGTAAGGGGGCCAGGATGGGATGGGAGGCGGGAAGGGGAAATGGGAGGAAAGAGGAAGGGGAAGGCAGGAGGGGAAGGGAAAAGAAGTGGGGAAGAGGGTGGAGGGGAAAGGGAAGGACAGAAGGAGGGGGGAAAGGGAAGAAGAGAAGGAGGGAGAAGAGGGAAAGGAACTAGTGTGGAGGAAGATAATGAAAACATATGAACTTAACAACTGTTGTATGTACTACTTACATGTGTGTAACTGGAGCAAATCTGCAGTCAAAATTACGCGTTAAAAGAAGTAGCTGAGAGAAGAAAAGTATGAGATCAAACTAACTAGCACTATAGACATTATCTTTCTTTTCAAAAAACTGAACAAACAGGCAGGATCAGACCTTTAAATCTGCTGACTTGGTGTTATAATTAGATGACCCATTTATAAACTAATAACTACTGTTAGGGACACATTAGACGTGGATGATAGTGAGAAACATTACCTCCTGAACTAGTCTTTAAGGGGAACTCAAGGGATATTGTGAAAGGGATGGTTACAAATAAGTGTATGCAAACACCATGCAGCATCCACAGAATTGTGAAGGAGACTTGGATGCAATAATATTGTAAAGTAGTGTTGAGTCAAAAGATGATTACTATAATATAACGGCGCTTTCTACTTACACATCGAAGCTTCTAAAAAAACGCAATGATACAATCCGTGAAATTGCTGAAATTGAACAAGGTAGATAATACCTAAGAAAAATGTGATCACAGGTTAACTAAAAAAACAAACAAAAAAACTTTGAGTACTTGAAAAGAAGCAGATATCTAAAGGTGGGGAAAAACATTAGTACACAAAAAAGGCAGCGCTCTGCAAGGAGATCTTGCAATGAAACAAAAAACGGGTGTACATGCTTAGGGGCGAATTTGACTAATGTAACCAGCTTTGTCTTTGACAGACAAAAAACGGGGGAGGGGGTCTCATTAACACAAAAATAAAATATAAAGAATATAAAGAACATATGGCCGATTATTCATAATGTTAACGTCACCGTGCATCAACAATTTTAAAAGTGGGTCTAGCGATGGTAACGAGAAACTGGAACTCAAAGACAGAGGACTTACGATCACTAACAGAGATAACGTAATTCAGAAAAAAATTGAAAACATATCTATTCACTAAACACTATAATACCATGGAAAACCTTCCACTCAACTTAGATAAAGGCTAAACATGAACCTGCCCACATCAAGCGTATACTCCCTTTTACAAGGGATAACATACAAAACATAATTGAATGAACACTCCACTCCTATGCACTGATACCCTACTTGTATATAGTTGCAACTGATATGATCCGCCTATGCGGTAGAGTCAGTACTTTTGTTTAAATTGTTACACAATCTGTGTTAGTTGAATTATTCTGCTTAGTTTTAAACCCTATGTGTGCATGTTAAGATGTTCCATGTAAAAAGTTATATTGTTCCATGTAAAACAAGCTCTGCATTGTTAACTGTTGTTAATTGTACACCGCAACTGATCGCTGGAAGATGCGGTATATAAATAAGTGTTAAATAAATAAAATAATAATAGAGAACCACAGAAACCAACATGCAACATAATGTAAACTTATCAAAAACTCTGCGAACCTGTCAGGACTTCGCTGGACGAACTCCTTCTTCCAATATTAAGGGAGTGTTACCCGATTGCTTACACATTTAAAAAGCTGAAATGCGCGCCAAAATTGAGTGACATGAGTAGGTGGGAGGGGCTAGGGAGACGTATGTGAAAAAAACTGGGCTGAGCTAAAAAAACTCAAAGACTCAGTGTTGAGAAGCAACCGCAATCGATCCGATTACCTTATAGGATGCTCAAAAGGGGCTTGATATAATAGAACTTTTATTCTAATGTATTCTAAGATCAAAAAGTGTAAACTGCTTAATCTAAGAGAACAGGACGGGAAGGATGGACTGTAAATGTGAATCATATTAAGTGAAGGCAATAATTCTATGATATATATGTGTGTGTGTGGGAACAGACAGAGGGAGGAGGAAGGAAGAAAACAAGATGGAAACAGGGAGGAAAAGAGGGGGGGTTGGGGGTAGTGGTGGTGGGTGGGAGGGGAGGGAGGAGAAAGGGGGGGAGGAAGAGAGGAGGGGGGAGGAGGGGGAAGAGGGGGGAAAAGGAGGGGGGGAAGGGGGGAAGGGGGAAAGGGTGGTGGGGAAGGGAAGGGGGGAAGGGAGGGGGAGGGGGAAAGGGGGAAGGGGAGGGGAGGGCGAAGGGAGAGAGGGGGAGGGGAGAAAAAAAGGGGGGACGGGGAGGGGAGGGGGGGAAAGAGGGGGAGAGGGAGAGGGGGAGGGGGAGGGGGAAGTGAGAGGGGGAGGGAAGGGAAAAGGAGGCGGGAGAGGGGGAGAGGTGGAAGGAAAGGAGGAACAAAGGGGAGGGAGGGGGAGGGGAGAATGAGAATGAAGGCATGACTGTAAATGTAATTACTATGTGAACATTAACCAAGAATGGTACTTAAAGGAATATATAAATATAATAAAATAAAATGATAAAATATTATCCACAATAAATAAATTGCACTAGAGCTATATACATTATATATGACATTGTGAAAACAACAATAGAACAAATAAATAGCACAATATAACAATCCATGAATACACTGTTGCACAATACTCACTGCTAATAGTAACTGCGTCCTAGATGTGAACTGTCATGTCTAGGAAAAGTATATAAATTTTACTTAAATAATAAATAAGCAGACTGTCCATAATAAATAACAAATATTCATAAAAATACTGTTAAGTCTATTTCTTGATTAAGACCATGTGGCTGCAGACTATTAAATTCATAAATAAAACGTTGTTCTAACTTTAATAACATCTTATCAATGTCTCCACCTCTCCAATGGGGAACTACAGTCCTTAAAACCATGAACTTTAAGTCTGTGATCTTGTGCATTTTTTCTAGCCAATGTGAGACTAATGGCTTGTCTGGTATTTTCCTTGTTATATTGTTTCTATGTTCTATAATGCGCGTGCGTATCTGTCTGAGGGTTTTTCCAATATATATCAGATTGCAAGGACATTGAATGAGATAAACTGCATTGATAGTTTTACAATTAGTATATTGTTGCAAGTATACTTTGGTGCCGGTCACAAAGTGTACAAAGACATTTTTGGTTACAATCGTGTGTGTACAGACGGAGCAATTGCCACAACTATAATGCCCTTTAATTGTAGATATCGGTTTCGTTCTTGAAAGTGCAGAAGGAACCAAGTGGTGTGATAAATTGGAATTGCGTTTGTAGGCTATCATTGGACGTTTAGTGGATAGTGATGGAATAGATGACAAAAGGTACCATTCTTTACGTAAAATGTTTGCAATTGCCTTTGAATGTGATGTGAATGTGAGTGCGCAAACTATCTTATCATCCATTTTTGCCCGTTCTGTTTTTTGTAGAAGTGTAGTTCGTGCTGCAATATTAGCTCTTTCATAGGCTTTAGTTATGCAATCTGTGGGGTATCCTCTCTGTTGGAACCTCTCTTGCATATCTTTAGCATGCCGCTGAAAGTCTGCATCTTTTGTACACAATCTCTTTAGTCTTAGGAACTGACTAATAGGTAAATTTCTTTTTAAGGAAATGTTGTGGCAACTATCATACTTCAACAGGTTATTTCGCTCTGTGGGCTTTCTATATAAATCCGTAATAAACCTATTGTTGTCTTTTTTGATCAAGATATCTAAATAAGGGATGGAATCAAAACTTTAAGAAACTTCAAATTGGAGATTTGGATCCAGCGTATTCATCCAATTGAAAAAAACAGTAAGAGTGGCTTCTGTGCCGTCCCATATAATTAAAACATCATCAATATATCGTTTCCATAATAAAATATTTGATTTGTACGGGTGAAAGGATAAAAATTTTATTTCAAATTCTGCTACGCGTTTCGGCCGTAGTCTTCTTAAGGGGGCACACAGATGTGTGTAACTGGAGCAAATCTGCAGTCGCAATTACGCGTTAAAAGAAGTAGACATCGAAGCTTCTAAAAAAACGCAATGATACAATCCGTGAAATCGCTGAAATTGAACAAGGTAGATAATACCTGTCAGGACTTCGCTGGACGAACTCCTACTTCCAATATTAATATTTCTGTGGTTCTCTAATGTGTCTTTGAGTTCCAGTTTCTCGTTACCATCGCTAGACCCACTTTTAAAATTGTTGATGCACGGTGACGTTAACATTATGAATAATCGGCCATATGTTCTTTATATTCTTTATATTTTATTTTTGTGTTAATGAGACCCCCTCCCCCGTCTTTTGTCTGTCAAAGACAAAGCTGGTTACATTAGTCAAAATCGCCCCTAAGCATGTACACCCATTTTTTGTTTCATTGCAAGATCTCCTTGCAGAGCGCTGCCTTTTTTGTGTACTAATGTTTTTTCCCCACCTTTAGATATCTGCTTCTTTTCAAGTACTCAAAGTTTTTTTGTTTTTTTTTTAGTTAACCTGTGATCACATTTTTCTTAGGTATTATCTACCTTGTTCAATTTCAGCAATTTCACGGATTGTATCATTGCGTTTTTTTAGAAGCTTCGATGTGTAAGTAGAAAGCGCCGTTATATTATAGTAATCATCTTTTGACTCAACACTACTTTACAATATTATTGCATCCAAGTCTCCTTCACAATTCTGTGGATGCTGCATGGTGTTTGCATACACTTATTTGTAACCATCCCTTTCACAATATCCCTTGAGTTCCCCTTAAAGACTAGTTCAGGAGGTAATGTTTCTCACTGTCATCCATGTCTACTGTGTCCCTAACAGTAGTTATTAGTTTATAAATGGGTCATCTAATTATAACACCAAGTTGGCAGATTTAAAGGTCAGATCCTGCCTGTTTGTTCAGTTTTTTGAAAAGAAAGATAATGTCTATAGTGCTAGTTAGTTTGATCTCATACGTTTCTTCTCTCAGCTACTTCTTTTAATGCGTAATTGCGACTGCAGATTTGCTCCAGTTACACACATGTAAGTAGTACATACAACAGTTGTTAAGTTCATATGTTTTCATTATCTTCATCCACACTAGTTCCTTTCCCTCTTCTCCCTCCTTCTCTTCTTCCCTTTCCCCCCTCCTTCTGTCCTTCCCTTCCCCTCCCCCCTCCCCCCTCTTCCCCTCTTCTTTTCCCTTCCCTTCCTGCCTTCTCCTTCCTCTTTCCTACCATTTCCCCTTCCCACCTCCCATCCCCTCCTGTCCCCCTTACCCCCACCTTCCCACCCCTACTCCCACCCCAACACCCTCCCACCCCCCAACACCCCTCCCCCCTCCTCCCCCTCCCCCTTCCTCCCCCTCCCCCCTCCCCTCTCCCTGGTCCCCCCTCCCTTTTCCCTCCCCCTCTTCCCTTCCTTTCCTTTCCCTTTTCCCTCCTCTTTTTCCTTTTTCTTTTCGTCCCCCTCCCCCCTTCCCTCCTTTTCCCCTTCCCCCCTTCCCCCTTCCCCTTTCCCTTCTTCTTTCCACCTCCTCCCTCTCCCCCCCTTCCCCCTCCTCCCCCCCTCCCCTCACTTCCCTTACCCATCGCTTGAACGTATGCACATTTATCTTCATATATAAGTTTGATTATCTTTTATATATGACTGCTCTAATATACATATTATGTTTACATAGTAATTTTATGTATGTCACGTAGCCTGTCATTAGCACAATTTATAGATTGTTTTTGGTTCTCCACCCTGCGTCTTGGTTTTTGTGATTTTATACAAATGTTTTTTATGTGTTTAATATTGTTCATAATGTACTTTTTAATTTTGGTTGTTTTACTTTAAGTTTTATTTATATGTTTTAATAATTTCTATGATTTTATTGATGTTTTCTATAATTCATTTTATATTGTATGATGTTTTATTTAGCTGTGTGCCCCCTGAAGAAGGCTACGGCCGAAACGCGTAGGGGTTAATTAAACCTTTTACACCCATCTACGACTCTTGCTTCTTGTTGTTCTCCTGTTTTTGCGCAAGAGCAGCCACTCCCCCTTGTTTTTTTTTTTTTTTTTGCAGTTTTGAGAGAGCCTCCCCCCCAGTAGATTGCCTTGAGCCGCCCCTGGATACATACAAGAATACTGAAGGAATTTGGGTCGTTCTAGCGGCTCCACTGACTGACCTTTTCAGTCCTTCTTTGGAGTCTAGAATGGTCCCAGAGGACTGAAGAAAGGCACATGTGGTCCCTTTACACAAAAGTGGAAGTAAGGATGTGGTTGAAAACTACAGGCTGGTTAGTCTAATCTCTGTGGTGAGTAAATTATTGGACACATTGCTAAAAGGGAGAATAGTGAGGTATCTGGAGTCCAATGGATTACAGGAGCCGAGGCAGCATGGGCTTACCAGAGGCAGGTTTTGTCAGACAAATCTGATTGATTTCTTTGACTGGGTGACCAGGGAGTTGGAACGACAGAGAGCCCTAGATATGGTGTACTTGGATTTCAGTAAAGCCTTTGACACCATTCTGCACAGGTGACTTAAAACCAAGCTGAGTACCCTAGGGATGGACCCTAAAGTTACTGATTTGGGTTAGAAATTGGTTGAGTGGGAGGTGACAAAGGATACAGGTAAATGGAGCTCACTCTGAGGAGAAGGTTGTTACCAGTGGTGTGCTGCAGGGATCTGTCTTTGGTCCGATTCTTTTTAACATATTTGTTAGAGATATTGCAGAAGGGCTGTGGGGTAAGGTTTGTCTCTTTCCAGATGATACCAAAATCTGCAATAGAGTAGACACCCAGGAAGGAGTAGAAAACATGAGGAGGGATCTAGTTAATCTTGAAGAATGATTGAGAATTTGGCAGCTGAGTTTTAATGCTAAAAATGCAGGGTCATGCATTTGGGCTGCAAAAATCCAACGGAGCGGTATAGTGTAGGGGGTGAAGTACTTCTGTCCCCAAAAGAAGAGCGGGACCTAGACGTGATTGTGTCTGATGACATTAAGGTAGGTAAATGGGTAGAAAAGGTGGCGGTGAAAGCCAGAAAGATGCTTGGGTGTATTGGGAGAGGAATGGCCAGCAGAAGAAAGGAGGTGATAGTGCCTCTGTATATTTCCTTGGTGTGACCTCATTTGGAGTATTGTGTGCAAGTCTGGAGACTGCACCTTCAAGAGAATATAAAAAGGTTGGTCGGAGCAGAGGGTGGCTACTAAAATGGTTAGTGGTCTTTGTTATAAAGCATATGAGGACAGACTTATAGATGTTAATATGTATACTTTAGAGGAAAGCAGGATAGAGGAGATATGATAGAGATGTTTAAACCCCTTCATGGCATAAATGCAAAAGAGGAGAGTCTCTTTTGACTGAAAGCAAGCTCTGCTATGAGGGGACATAGGATGAGGGTGAAAGGGCATAGATTCAAGGGTAATATGTGGAAATATTTCATTACGGAAAGAGCAATAGATGCGTCCAAGTAGAGGTGGTTTATGTTTATGCAATTTCTTGATATACCGTCCAGGCTGAAGGGCATCAGAGCAGTTTACAATCACTACAAGCAGGTACTGAATATATTCCCTTGTCTTCAAAGGGCTTGCCCAAGGCTTGTCTATAGGACTAGAAACCCTAGTCCCTCCAGCCTGAGATTGCTGTCCCTAAGTGGGAATTGAAGCCCTGGTCCTCCAGTCTGAGGTACCTTGTCCTAACCACTAGGCCACTCCTCACTATTTGAATTCAAAAAAGCATGGGACAAGCACAGAGGACCTCTAAAGGAAAAAAGGAATTAATGTAATTGATATGGAAGGGCAGACTAGATAGGCCATGTAGTCTTTTTCTGCTGCCATATTTCTGTGTTTCTATGTTCTTCAGGTCAAGATACTGTCCTGATTTGAGGTAAAAGGTTTTACCTTTGAAAGCTAGGCTATAAATATATTTTAGTCCAGTAAAAAGGTATTACCATATTTTCCTTTTTGTTTCTCTTTATTTAACTATCATATTGAGAAAATATGATATTGAAAACGGCATACTCCCATGTGCTTAGAAAGATTTAATTTACTTATTGGAAAGTTGTTTTTTTTTAATAGAAATAAATACAGTGACCAAAATCTTTACTGACTCATTGCTGTAACAGACAGACTATACAGAATAGTGAAAGGTTACTCCCTTCTTCAGTGTATTTCTGTAAGCTTTGTCCTTGACAGCCAACTAGTAGGTGGTTGAAGCTTGAATTCTGATTCTCGGACAAAGAAACCAGAGCAAACGACGAGAAGAACCTCTCCTTGCCCATCTAGTTGCTAGTGTGATATAATTAGGTCTCACTGTATAATGAGGCTTTGTATTTCCGTACCATTAAGTGAAGTGGAATATTTGTTGAGACTGTCATTCAGAACAAGAAACTAATAAGCCGGCAGACCTTTAGCTCTGCTACTGTGGAGTATCATTTGCTAAAAATGTCAAGGAAGTCTAGAGGAGCGCTGGCTCATGGCAGTCTGTGAGATTATGGAAGCACAGTTTAGCTAGTGGGAATTGTGCCACACTGAAAATCTGTACTGGCTCACATACTGTAAAACAATAGACTAAATTGTACTGAATTTTTAATAGATTGCTGTGATTTTTAAGGGGAAACTGGGAACCAAGCTTGCTGGAGAAACAGTCTGGGAAACTTACAGTAAAGTTTTGTGAGACCACACAGAAAAAAATAGGCAGCTCCTGCTCTAGACTTTTTTTCTATTAGTCTGTGTTAGTATCCTCTCATAGCTACTGTATACTACAGAGTTCTGCCAGTTTTATAAATGAGAGTGCAATCTGATATCATTCTACATATATTGTCTTTGCCATTTGGTGGGTATCAGCAGCACATTTGAACTGCTAACATTGCAGCTAACATGGGGCATTTCACGGCATTCTGTGCTAGTAGCCATGTCACCCTCGTCAATCTGGTTTTCACCCTGGTCACAGCACGGAATCTGTTCTTCTTTCACTCCTTAATGAATTACATGCTGCTCACGATCGTGGTTCCTTTTCTTTTGCTGTTTCACTGGATCTCTCTGCTGCTTTCGACTTGATGGACCATCACACTCTCCTGGGTCGTCTTCAGAATGCCGGCCTCTCCGGTCTGGTCTTGCAATGATTTCACTCTTTTCTTTCCTGCCATTCTTTTTCAGTCCTATCTGGTTCTACCTCCTCTCCTTCCACTCCCCTCCCCTGCGGTGTCCCCCAAGGCTCTGTCCTTGCCCCCCTTCTTTTCAACGTTTTTCTGGCCCCTCTCACTCTTTTAATCCAACAACACGGTGTCTCTGCCTATTACTATGCCGACGATATCTTTCTTCTTCATCATACCAATTCCTCCGCTCCAGACATCACCCCTCTCAACGATTGTTTTCCCTCCGTTGCCTCCTGGATCTCTTTGAATTTTCTCCACATCATTCTCGCCAAAACTTCAGCAATTTGGTTCACTTTTGGTTATCCCCCTCCTCCCCTTATACCTTTGCTTTCTTCTACACCTATCCCTATGGTCTCTGCCCTCAGATATCTGGGTGTCACTCTTGATTCTGCTCTTTCCTTTAAAGGTCATATTTCCTCTGTTGTTCAACGCTCTTTTTTCGCTCTAAAACAACTCCGCACTGTTCGCCCTTTCCTCTCCTCTTCCTCTATGACTACACTGCTTCTCTCTGGTTATCTCAAGTCTTGATTACTGTAATTTCTCCCTGGCCAGTCTCCCCCAATCCCAAACTTTCCCGCCTCCAACGCATTCAAAACACTGCCGTCCGCATCCTCACTCATGCATCCCGCTTCGACCATGTCACACCCCTTCTTTTGCACCAACACTGGCTCCCCATCACCTATCAAATACAGTTTAAAATCCTCATCTTTGTACACAGAGCTATCCACACTGGTATTCCCCTTTATGGAAGGACAGACTAGATAGGCCATGTGGTCTTTTTCTGTTGTCATATTTCTATGTTTCTATGTTTATCTTGCTGATCAGGTCCACCTCCACACCCCCCACCGTTCCATCCACATTAACCGCATGTTCCTTCCCTCCCCATCCCAGGCTCATCTAGAATCCACTCGGTCCTCAGCTTTTTTCTTTCTTGGCCCAAGACTCTGGAACTCGCTCCCCTCCACCCTTCGACTGGATCCCTCTTTTAAATCTTTCAAAACACAACTGAAAACTCACCTCTTTGGCGCAGCTTTCGATCTCCCTCCCCCTCCCCCAAGTTAATATGATAAAATAACCTCTCCCCAGCTTCCTCCTTACCCTCCCTTCCCATTGCTGGTTTTTACCCACTATGTTTGTTACCTATCGTTCTTCTCTTTCCCTCCTCTGTCCACTGTCTCTATTTCTTTCCTTTCCTTTAGAGCAGGGTTCTCAACCCTGTCCTCGGGACCCACCTAGCCAGTTGGGTTTTCAGGATAACCACAATGAATATGTATGAGAGAGATTTGCATACACTGCCTTCATTATATGCAAATCTCTCCCATGCATATTCATTGAGGTTATCCTGAAAACCCGACTGGCTAGATGGGTCCCGAGGACAGGGTTGAGAACCCCTGCTTTAGAGGTTTTATTGGTGTTCCTTTTCCTTTTTCTGCAACATCCTTTTTAAATTCACGAATTTTATTATTGATTGTAAACCGCCTAGGTACTTTTCTGTAACGGTGGTATATAAAGTTTTAAATAAACATAAACATAAACATAAACATTGTATAATAAATATAAAAATCTGGCTGTTGAACGCCCAAAGTCTTATCTTGCATACAGTTTTTGTTAGACCTGTTGTTATGAGGCTAATACAGTACCTCTGGTCACAATTAGGTCCATTTTACTCTTTTTAGAAAAAAACACCTTCATATTAAATCTATATCAGCGTGCAAAAATGCTTTTCAGTGCACCCATCATCAAAAATAAATCACTTATCTGTAGTCCATTAGAAGAGAGTTGAATTTCAAATTTGCACAGTCGATTGACGCAGTACAGCGTTCTGAACCATCCAAACTCCCTTTGGTTCCGTGTCAGGATCCAACTTCTGATACAGCTTCAACTCTCCAAATCATGCTGCATCAAAGTGCTGTTCTAAATGTGGTATTCTTCATGATCATCGGCGTCATGCTTTTAATCTCGCTTCTAACTCATAACATATGGCAACAACTATTTCCCCTTGTTAGCAGCATGACTTCCTTCCCCCAAGTATGAAGAAGGCCCCTATTTTATCATCAGGGCTGATACAAGTGCAGGACGTGTATAGAAAAAAATGCCCTAATTTTTAAGACTCACATGGCACTGTAAAGGTTATACCAGGCCCTAGTCCACAAACACATCTTATTTGACAGACTGATTTGTAATGGTGTGTCCTATTGCACCACTAGGATGCATTTTCCAAGAAGGCAGCATGAAGCGTCATCGCTGAATACCTCCCTAGACCAGCTAGAGGGTGATACAGCTTACTACAAAGAGGCCTCTGTCTTTAACTTTTCTCTAGTCTTCTCCTCACCCATCTAGTTGCTAGTGTGATATAATTAGGTCTCACTATATAATGAGACTTTGTATTTCTGTACCATTAAGTGAAGTGGAATATTTGTTGAGGCTGCCATTCAGAACAAGAAACTAATAAGCCGTCAGACCTTTAGCCTCATACTCTACTCACTTCTCCACCAGCCCTCATCCTTCCTCTGCCTCTTGGTTTCTTCCCTACTACTCATTCACTACCCTACCTGCAACCCCTTTCTTCTGTCTCTTACCTTCTACCTACCCCCCCCCCCATTCTATCTTTCACTTGCTCCATTCCCACTCTCTCTGACCCCTTTCAAAGACCCATCACCATCTTCTATCAAAGATCATAACATAACATAGTAACATAGTATATGGCTGCAGATAAAGACTAGTATGGTCCATCTAGTCTGCCCAGCAAGGCAGCAAGAGTAGGTGCATTTGTCATTCCGTTCAGGTCACCCCTACCCATGCCTTTGTTTAGGGGTGCACCCACCGCGCCATGTAGGTCACCCCTATTTGTTGAGATTTGAGATAGTTAAGTTTATTTTGATTTTATCCTGTTGCTATAAAGGGATCCACTGTATCTCTCCCATGCCATTTTGAATTCTCCGCCTCTTTCTAATGTCTTCTAGCTCCTTCCCTCCCGTCCCTGCATGTCCTTCATACCATCTTCCCACCTTTTTTTACAAAGTCTCATACTCCACAGACCATCTAGTACTCCTGTACTCATATCCCTCTCCCAATTGCTTAGTTCCCATTCTCCGCTTAATCCCAAGTGTCTCCACTGTTCCTACACCTAACCTCTGAGGAACTGTGGTTAGAGGAGTCCTTATTGTCATTTTGAAAGAAGCTTAAAATCCATTTGTTTGCCAGCTGTCAGTTTTGATGGGGTCTGAGCCATGTATATGTTTATGGAGGGCAGCAGTGAGGGGTTGGTATCGGTCAAGTTTAGTTATTTATATTGTTTGGTATTTTTAATTTTGTTAGTGCTTGTATATTTTTTATTTGTTTTAAGCTTTTTAATGTTTTCTTGTGTACATTCAGTTGTGAAATGCCTTGAAGGGCTGTCAAGGAAGGTGGTCTATAAATGTTTATAAACACAAAATATTTTCCCACGCTACCCAGTTGTCATGAGTTTCCACACTCTTCCTCACTGTTCCCTCTAAGCTGTGTGTGTGTGCGCGCACACACACCTCGCCAAGCAAGCGCACATACTTTACAACAGAGCGCACAAAAATTACGGCTCTGATTCTGATAGAAAACACAGACGTCTTAAAATTTAAAAGTTATGATTGTAATTACTAGAAATTTCCCGCTTCATTTAGTAATCGTCTATTTTCATTTAATTTGATTAAAATCAGTGTGGTGTACATACTGTATTCTGACGTGTAGTCAAATTTTAAAGTATATAACGCTGAGTGTTGTTATGTGGCACACAAAAATTTAACCTTCCTTCAAAAGCTGCACACAGCTGATATTTTATGCGCACACAGCCTACAGAAAATTAGAGGGAACATTGCTCTTCCTAATCCCCAGCCATTCTCAGTGTCTGTACGCTTCTGCTCTCCCATTTAACCCCTGCATCCTCACCTATCTGAGTCCCTGTTCTTCCACCATCCCCATGTCTTCACTATTAGCTCTTTTGTCTCTTTTGCTCCCTTCTTCAGCATCCACCCAGTTGCCTTCTTCCCCAGCATGCATTCTCTGTCTCTCTCCCTTTCCCAGCATCCATTCCTTGTCTCCATCCAGCCCTTTTGTTCAGCATCTGCTTCTGCTTCTCTTTCATTTTCCCAGTATCAGCCCCATCATCCTCGGGCTAATTGAGCTGAGTAGCAGGAGTCTGTCCATCCTTCCTCTACCAATTCACCAACTCTCTAACCTCTGCTCAGGAGCATGAGACAAAGCAGCAGATTTCGACTTTGCCTCGTGCTTCGGCAGACTTTAGTATAATTAGCTTTCTAATGGTACAGAGTACCAACCTATTCAACTCCTCCCTCAACCGACCCAGGGGAATTATTTGACACTGCCCAGCACCTCATCAAAACTCCTACCACTTCAAAAACCACCACAGCTATCTCCCCAACTGAGATGGCCTAGCACTTACAAGCTAAGCAATTCAGCAGGAACCTCACTTCCCCAATACGTAAGCAATAACTCTGACTGCCCTGACAAGTGAATATGGTCAACCTTCAGCAGTCTCCATCTGGCAGCTGAAGAACATCATATCCAACCTGAACAGCATCACCTCCCTACTGGACCCTTGTCCATTCACATGGATTAAAACATCCAAACAGGAGATTATACCACTCATTCTGCCCATTGTCCAGTCAGCACTTGCCATTGGATATATGCCTACCACATCGAAGCAAGCATCTGTCAGACCATTACTAAAATCCCCCACTCTCAACACAGCTCTTCCCTCTTCATATAGACCCATCTCAAGCATCCCAGCATTTTCCAAGATCACTGAGAAGACTATACAACTACAAACTCAGGAATTTGTGGATTCTCACTCCCCCCCCCCTCTTGACCAAGCACAGGCACTGCTTTAAACCCTTCCACAGTACAGATACAGTACTAGCATCCCTCCTCAACACACTAATCATTGGCACAGAGAAAGCCTCACAAGGATTCATCCTAGTGTTCATGGACCTGGCCACAACTTTGACTCTGTCACCCCCCCCCCCCCAGCTCATAGGACAGCTCCACAAAATTGGCCTAAGAGGAAGGACCTTGCAATGGTTTCAATCATATCGATCAGACTGCTCTCAACAGGTCAAAATAAGATCGCAGACACCAAACCCATTCAAACTCTTCCAGAGATTGCCGCAGGGCTCAGCATTAATCTCCCTGCTCTTCAACATCTTTATACAACCCCTTTGCAAGGTCATACAAGAATACAAGATCACCACCTTTATGCTGATGATATCCTCATCTGTGCCCAATTCTCTCAGATTACTCCACAATCAGCAGATGCCTAGAGGCAGTCATAAGCTGGCTTGGCCTCCACAACCTATGCATTAACTCCAACAAGACCAAAGTTCTGTTTATAATGAAGCATCCCTCCTTCTACCCTCCAACTAAAATAAATCTTGCAAATCTAACTTTACATATAAAACAGCAAGTAAAATACCTGGGCATAACTCTGGATCAGAAACTGAACTTCAACACCTACATCAAAAATGTTACCGGAGCAGTATACTACTGTATCAGAACCCTGAGGAACCTTTGCCACTCCTTGACCATGCAGACCTCAAATGTCTACCAGGCATTAATCACCCCCATCTTTGACTATGCGAACAATATCTATCAGGGCCTCCCAAAGTCTTCAGGACAGCTTCTGCAGCTCATGCAGAATGTAGCAGCCTTCATGACCACATATCGCCCATACTGAAGCAGCTACACTGGCTCCCCATCCACAACAGAGTGAAGTACAAGGTGGCATTAACAGTCTTCAGAACAATCCTCCAACTTTCTGCAGATTCCCTACAAGCCCTGCTTGAAAAACCTCAATGCCAGAGACTGCGCAGAAGCACAAACCATGCTCTCCTGGCAGTACCTACCTCAATTATCCACACCAGTGCCTTCACCTACAACAGAGCTTTCCACTTCTATGTTCCAACCATCTGGAACTTGCTACCCCCAGACCTCCGCTCCCTCACAGACCTTGGAGACTTTTGCTGAAGGTTCTCCTCTTCCTGGAGTTCTTTGGCTCTGACACTTAGCCACACCTGAATAGCCCCTCACACATAGAACAGTGATCACAACAATGCCCATAACTCTTCCCGGCTTCCAGACTCTTCACCAAGCTAGCAAGCACATCACCCATACAGTCCACAGAGCAACCCAGAGCTCTTTCCCTGCTGTCTCTACTTTGTATATTACTTTGTACAATTAGCTTTGTTACCACAGGTTCCAAAGTTTTCATTCTACTGTTACTCTGTTGCCTTGTCAAATGTTCTATAGTTTAATTGATTGTTTACTTTGCTAAGAATTGTTCTATGTAGCATTCCTATCAGTTCTACATAAACTGTCGTGACTAGTAAATACAGAGGTTAAAAAGAACTAATTAATTAATACATAAATAAATAAATACATACATTAAAAAAAATATACAGTCACTCACCCAGTAGCAGAGAAGTGAAAAAAACAGCCCAGAAACAGCATCAAGCTACGCAGATGACCACGTGAGGTAAGCCACAGCATAGTGTGTCACCGGCAGCCTTAATGGGACAAACCACCTAGGAAATCCCCCTCTTGTCCTCCTGATTGACATGCTCATTGCATGTACATTGCTACCCCCTCAGGACTCTCTGCCGCTGCATCTGACCCTCCGATGCTACATTCACACTCACTCAGTAACACAGAAGTGAAAAAAAAAACAGCCCAGAAACATGAAGCCACACAGATGATCACATGGGGTAAGCTGCAGTGTAGTGTGACACTAGCGACCATAAAGGGACAAGCCTCTTAGGTGCACCTATGCCTCAGGGCATACGCTTAAAGGCCAGTCTAAAGGGCCCTTAGGCGTGGACTTTCACACAAAATGCATCCATGCATAATACTGACCCAGGAGGTAAGAAAACAAGCCATCTTCAGAAAGACTCAGCACACATATTGAAAAGAACACAGACCCACCACATAGAAACTTGTAACTTTTTAAACATGAAGGTGATCATGCTCACCTTTTACGCTCTCCTATACTCAACACTAACCTTCCTTACCCTAATCATCACAACAGAATCATTGTTAAACCTCCCCAGCCTACATCTCAATCCTTGGAAGATATGGCAACAACAGTAGGGGCACCTACCACTACAAACGCAGGCAACATAGCACAATCAACTTGATCAACATACATCTCCAAAAACAGACAATTCACACCACACCAATTATGACCTTACTTTAAAATATGCACTCATCAATACCCGATCAGCATGGAATAAAATTCCAATCCTCACTGACTACTGAACAACCCATAACCTAGACATACCATCCATAGTAGTCTTGGTTGTCAGAAAATGGCACAGTATTAATGAATCAACTAAGACCATCCCATTACAGCCTCTTCAGCTGTCCTTGTACCCACTGGAAAGTGGGAGGAGCCACCACACTAACAAAATCCACCTGAGACAGCTGAGAGCACAGATGGTCTCAACATGCTTACCATATCAAACAGACTAATAACACTATGTGTAGTCTATAGGTTCCCCACCACACCAACTGATGATTTCATAGCCATTTTAGAAAAAGTAATCAAAAACTTCAAAAAAAGCAAAGATCTCATGCTATTAGGAGACTTCAACCTCCCATCTGCTCCAACAAAACAAACAGCCTCCTTTTTGGAAGCCATGACTTCACTGGAATTTACCCAGATCATCAATACACCAACCCATGATAAGGGCAGTATGCTTGACCTTATCTTCATCAACAAGAACACTCTTAAGAACAATACTCTCCCTGCACTTCAACCACAACCAGTACCATGGTCTGACCACAATCTAATGAACGTAGATCAATTCTTTATGGCATCAAAAAATAGCAAGACTAGGGGACAGGCAATGAAGCTACAATGTAACCCATTGCAGAATAATAAGAGATAATATTTTTTCACTCAACGCGTAATCAAACTCTGGAATTAGTTACCGGAGAATATAGTAAAAGCTGTTAGTGTATCTAGGTTTAAAAAAGGTTTGGATAAGTACCTGGAGGAAAGGTCCATAAACCATTATTAAAGAAGACCCAGGTAATCCACAGCTTGCCCCAATACAAGTATTATGGAACCTGTGTATCTTTTTAGGAAACTGTTAGGTACTTGTGATCTAAATTGGCCACTGTTGGAAACAGGATACTGGGCTTGATGGACCTTGGTCTGACCTGGTATGTCATTTCTTATGTTTTTATGACTTTCCCCTACAATACAACATACCAATGACCAGAAACCACCACCACCAAACACACCAGTGATTCAAACACTTCGACAAACATTCATCGACAAAATAAGCACCACACTGGAAACAAATAAATGACATTGACACGCTCAAAAACAATTGGAACCAGATAATAGGAGAAGCAGTAGCAGCAACAATGTCAACACAGTATGGCAAGAAACTACCAAAGACTCCATGGTACAGTGCAGAACTCAGGGATACCATAAAATGACTCCAAAAAATTAAGCAGAAATGGCAAAAATTCAAACTAATGACCGCAACAATTACATATCTCTACTTATAAAATACCAAATTATAAAATAACAAATTAATCATGAGCTCAAATAACCAGCCAAGGGAACTCTTAGATATAGTAAAAAAAAAATGATAAAAATCCCCAACCATACAATGCAGACATAATTCCCAACCCCAAAACTCTAGCAAACTAATATTTAAGCAAAAACATACACCTACCACCAGACCACAATGCAGCAACACACCTCACCCATCACCACCTCATGGAAATTTTTCAGTTCCATCAGTCAGGAAACATGGAAAACACTATCACAACACTAAATTCAGCATCCCCCCTGGACCCTTGCCAAGTTAGCTGGATTAAATCAGCCAAAGCCGAACTAAGCCCACATTTCTGAAATATAACCCAGCTATCCCTACTCCAAGGATACATGCCCACCAGATTAAAAACCTCCTTCATCTGTCCCACACTAAAAAAACCCCCTCAAAACTAGAAGTGTTCATGGTGCTTGCATGTTTCAAGTTAGACAATGGGTAGAGTGAAGGAACACTCTTCTGCTGTACTCTCAGTGGGGTGGAGAAAAGTATAACTGGGAGGTCATTGGTACCTCTGATCTACTCACTCCTCACTTCACCTACTCTCAATGAATTGGTCCAGACCAGACCAGTGAGACAGGCAAACTCATTCAAGGCAATTGGCCCATCCCCCCAAATGCTGTTACTCTAGGCAACTGCCCAGTTCATGTAGTGGTAGAATCAGCTCTAATTACCATAGAGGTTTTGCAGCTACCACAGGTTAACCTTTGCAGTTAATGAATATTAAAGTCACTGTTTCAATAAATTCAGATTTATTTAATATATCACCCTTCAAACAATAACATCACAGCAGTGTACAATAGAAAAAAAACTAAGAATACACAAGGCCTGCTGAAGATAACAAATCAGGAAAAAATAAAATAATGATACCATCTAAAACATTTGCCTACATGTTCAGAAGCATTTATAGAGTTCAGAAGAATTTATATAGTGACCACGCAAAGTTCAGTTACTGGATGAACTCTTCTCTTTCCTAGGCCAGCTGGTGCTGGTGATGTTGTGGAGGCCGCGCTCACAAGCTCTGAGAGGAAGGACTCCCAATCTTTAGTCAAAAGTGATACCTAGTGATTGAGCTTAGGGCCCAAAATCATGGGATTCAGGAAGTGGCCCCTCTGTGTGACCTATGGCTGAGGATGAGTGGTACTAACAAGAGGGGGAAATGTATCATAAGTACAGAGACCTCAGAAAGGACATTACATTTTTAAGTGGCGCCCATTGGCCCGTGCGAGTGTGAATTTAGAATTGGCATGGCAAGCTTTCCTTTGATTGCACTAGGCAGCTAATTAGGACATACTGTAAGATGAAGTTGTGGATTGATTGTGAATGAATTTATGAGCAGCTTGGGATAGAGGTTTTAATTATCACACTTCCAGTTGGATGAGCACATTAGTTTGGGCAAAGCCACTGCTTCAGGTGAGAGTGCCAATCCCTCACCTTGCATGAATGAGTCTTATTTAAAGTATAACGATATTTCTGAATTTGAAGTTTTCTTATACATTTTCAGGTTAAGTTTATCATCCAATAAATGCAAGTAACAGTATAATGGCCTTTGATTTGCATCCTTCTGAGAAAACTGATTTAGGTCAAACCATGGGCTAGGTTGGAGGGGTCAGGTTCTGTGGCTATGATACGATAAACTTGTGGGATTTGTTTGGAAGCACATTTGTTAGTTACAAGTGGGATTTTTCACATTTAAAGGATATATATAGCCCCTACCAGCCTGGGAGCCCTCCCAGCAGCTACTTTCTCCCGTGTAGCAAACTGGAGGTACTACTTCAGAGAGAGAAAACTGTCCTTTCAAGTCTAATGCCCTAGAAATTTTAGGGTTTGAAGTCAGAGGCCATTGACATCTTGTTTCTATTCATGCCTCACTTCACTCACTCTCAACGAATTGGTCAGGGCCAGAAATGATTCTTCTGAACCCAGGGGCAGCCCAAGGGGGGTGCGGGGCCATGTGCGGAGACTCGGTGCGGGGCCTCATTTGCCTAAGGGGCCTCATTTGCATAAATATTTGCATAATAGTACCATATACTAACTTTTAGTAAACATGTCTCTTAATGAGTGTATGGATAAAGAAAGACTAAAAGATTTCTACATTACTATAATCCAGTGCCAACCGCCAGGCACATTAGGAACTACTACAAACACTGCCCATTTAGAACCAATAACAAACCCACTGTATCATAACAGCACTACCAGGACTCATAAAGCACCAGACCCTACCTATCAAAAGGCAACACTGCAAATATTAAACCAATACATTTCAGAGAATAACAATACATGACCTACTGGGGAAAGAGAACAAGTGTCACTGTCAAATAGGAATTACATAAACAGAATACCTCAGCTCAGTTACACATGCAGTACATAGACCATCACCAAACAAGGAATCACAATTTAGAAACAGGAAGACAATAATTAAACTTTGAACCCCAAAAGCCAAACTTGGAATGTACAACAACACTGTAGAAATAAAATTATAAATTAATTTCCTGTTGTACTAAACAAAGCACAGACATTAATGATGCACATTTCCCAGAGCTGACATATTCCAGTTAATAAATTCAAAATAAAGAGATATTTTTCTACCTTTTGTGCATTTTTTTCAGTTGCAATTGCTCCAGCCACTTTCTTCTGGTTTCTTCGTGTCTTCTGCTAACTTTTCATCATCTGCTGTCCATTTGTCCTTTCTTCTCTTTTCTAATTTTTTTCCATTCTCTCTCTACATCTGCTTTAACATACTAATCTTCCTCCTTTTGCTCTTTCCTCATTCCTATTTCATCCACCCAAATTTTACCCCTCAGTCCTCAATCCCCACTTACTGTCCCAATACCCAACCAATTGTAGATTTGTCTTCCCTCCCACACAAAATATTTTTCCCCTCTCCATTTCACTCTCCCAGCTCCATCTCATTCTAATCCTTCCCCAACATCATCTCCCTTCTAGTTCCAGCCCCACCCAGCATCCACTCCCTTCTAGTCCCCGCATCACTCCATTTCCAGTCCTAGCTCCCCCATCCATTTCCAGTCCTATCTGAGTCCCTCCATCAGTTCATTTCCAATCCCAGCCCCCCATCAGCCCATTTCTAGTCCTTTCCTAGCCCCACCATCAGCCCATGTCAAATCCTAGCTCCCCTCCACTCAGCCCATTTACAATCCAAGCCCCCCATGTGCCTACTTCCAGTTCTAGCCCATCCATGAGTCCATTTCAATCCAAGCCCCCCACCACAGCCCATTTCCAATCTTAGCTCCCCTCAACAGCCCATTTCCAGTCCTATCCTAGCCCCTCCATAAGCCCATTTCCTGTCCTAGCTCCCCTCCACTCAGCCCATTTCCAGTCCTAGCTCCTTCCCCTCACAGCCCATTTCCATTCCAAGCCCCCGTCCCCATCCCCATCCCCATCACCTATTTGCAGTTCAAGCCCCCCTTCCACTCAGTCCATTTTCATTCCAAGCCCCCGTCCCCATCCCCATCAGCTATCTGCAGTTCAAGCCCCCCTTCCACTCAGCCCATTTCCAGTCCTAGCAACCCCCCAGTCCATTACCAGTCCTAACCCCCATCAGCCTACCTCCAGTCCTAACCCCCCCATCAGCCCATTTCCAGTCTTAGCCCCCCCATAGCCCAGCCCCCCATCTTAGCCCCCCATAGCCCAACCCCCCATCAGCCCATTTCCAGTCTTAGCCCCCCATAGCCCATTTCCAGTCCTAACCCACCCATCAGTCCACCTCCAGTCCTAGCCCCCCCATAGCCCATTACTAGTCCTAACCCTCCCCATCAGCCCACTTCTAGTCCTAGCCCCCCCATAGCCCATTATCAGTACTAAACCCCCCTCCCCTTCATCAGCCCAGGTAGATTAAAGAAAAAACAAACTGACTGCTGCTGCCGCTGCCACCGTGGCAGCAGCAGAATCAAGCATCCCCCGCAGGGCCCCCCCTGCATGGCAGAGCCCTCCCACCCTGCAGCATCAGCTCCCTCAGTGCGGGCCTTTCAGAGCCATGAAGGGAGAGTTTCCCTTTCTCGCGGCTCTGTTACGCCCACCGGGGCTGATGGGAAACAGGAAATGCCTGAGAAACTCTGAAAGCTGATGCTGAGGGAGCTGATGCTGCAGGGAGGGCTCTGCCGTGCAGGGGGGACCCCGTGGGACGCTTGATTCTGCCGCTGCCACGGCGGCAGCAACAGCAGCAGTCAGGTTTTTTTTTTTTAAATCTATCTGGGCTGATGCAGAATGTTGTTTGCATGGGGCCCCCTGAAATGCGGGGCCCTGTGCAAACATTCTTGCTCAATGGACGGGCCAGCCCTGTCTGAACCAACAGTTGACTGAATCTGATGAGGTCACTGAGGCATGGAGGGAGTAGCCTAGTGGTTAGAGCACTGGCTTGATAACCAAGAGGCCAGTGTTCAATTCCCAATAGCACTCCTTGTAGCCTTGGGCATGTCACTTAACCCTCTATTGCCTCAGAAGAAAGCCCTGGCCATCTACTTCTAGTCACACTGTCATGAAAACCCAGGAGCTGCTGGGTCACCAGGCATCAGAACTGACTCAAAAGCACATATTGCATTTGCATGAGGTGACTGACAATAACATATAATGACAAAGTAAACAGTTAGACAATTACAGCTGCCCTCCTTCCACAGAACCTTTCCCCAAGAGTGCCTTCTGAAGTTGGATGTGATCGCAGGCCTTTTACCTCTGCATAAGCTGGTCCTCCTTGTCTTTACAGCAGATGATCCTTGAATTTTTCTTCTTCCCTTTTTTTCCAGGATCAGTGGCATCCCTTTCCTTCTTGTACCCAAAGGTGCTTCTCCTTTCATTCTTCTTCTGAAATTCCTTAATAAAATGGTAATGTAGTGTAGGCGGGGCAGGTGCAAGGATATGAGGCGCCTTGGTGAACCACTGTCCCCACCCTCATTGCTGTTGCTGCCTCCCCTCTCCAGGATGTGCAACGGCAGCAATGCTTTTAAAATACAGTGCTTATCAGCACCTCTGGTGCTATGGTGCTGTTCCTGCTTCCGCCCCTTTGATTTCACTTCCTTTTGTATGGGGATGGCAGCAGCTGGTCCACCCACTTCTTCCACCATGCAAACAAGAAGTGAAATCAGGGGGGGGGGGGGCAGAAGCATAAACAGCACCAGCAGGTCCAGCCTTATGCATGTGTGAGCATGTTGTTGGCATAGAGCCCCACTGAACAGGAAGCCCCGTGTCAGCCTCATGCTGCAGCCATGTAGGGTCTGTGCCTTCTTTTTCCCTTGCTGTCAGCTTAACAGGTGAGCCAGAGGGGGACAAACTCAGGGTGCACAACCTTTAAGGGTGCCCAAAGCCTCCCTCACTGATTCACCTTTTGAAGTTGCTGTACACAGCTGCGGGAGCATTTTCCTTTGCTCCCATGGCTGTGCTGTCTTAAAAGCCACTGGACCATGATATTTCTAAAGGCAATAAAAAGCATTTTCTGTTTCTCATAAGATACAGGAATTGCTTGCACTTACTTTTAGACATGCCGTGGCCCTGTGATTTTTAAGGCAGAACAGCCGTGGGAGCAAAGGGAATTGCTTCCGCAGCTGTCAAAGGAGGTGACTGACAATGGAGAGAGAGGAGGCAGGCTGGGACTGATTTGGGGGTGGGGGGAAGGACTGGAATGGAGCCAACACTGGAGGTGATACTGGGATAGGAATGAGGCTACACATTGGGGGAGTGGGGTTTATTTATATGTATTTTTTTATGCTCACGTCTTTTGAGTAGCTGAGTTACATTCAGGTACAGTAGTTATTTCCCTGTCCCCAGAGAAACTGCAATCTAAGTTTGCACCTGAGGCAATGGAAGGCTAAGTGGCTTGCCCAAAGCCACAGGGAGCATCAGTTGATTTGAAATACTGTTCTTTCCACTTCCAGGCTGCTGCCCTAACCACTGGGCTACTCCTCTGCTCCTGGTACTGGGACCGGGACCGCAATGGAGCTGTTACTGGGGGTGGTACTGGGACTGAAAGGGAGCTAGACAGTAGGGAGGGAGTGGGACTGTAAGGGAGCTGACACTGGGGATGGTACAGGGACTGGAAGGGGGCTAGACAGTGCAGTAGAAGACTGGGATTGGAAGGAAGCCAGACAGTATGGGGAAGGGACTGGGACTGGAAGAGAGCTGACACTGGGTTGCTGGGAATGCACGTGGCTGGCACTGGCAATGGGGGGACTGGGGCTAGAAGGGGGCTGTTACTGGAGATGGGATTGGGACTGGAAGGCGCTAGATAGTTGGAGAAGGGCAGGGACTGGAAGAGAGTAGACACTGGGTGGCTGGGAATGCAAGCAGGTGGCACTGGGGCTGAGCTGGGACTGGAAGGAGGCAGAGAGAGAAAATCATGGATTTCTGATGTGGCAAAAGCTGGGACCTGGGAAGGGGGTGCGGAGGCTGGGGGAAAGGATCCTGGGGACAGCACTGCAGGACTGGGGCAGTAAGCAATGTGGGAGAAATCAAGGAAAGAATGAAGATTAGGGACTTTGAGAAGGGGGAATGCAAAGGAAGAATTTAATAATTGCAGAAAGTGCATACTCAAATTGGATGAGAGTGGGAATGTGGAAAAAGTGGGAGGCAGAGCCAGGAACCAGAGATGGGAGACTATGTGGACTTGAGGCTGAGTAGGAATTTGGAGAGAACAGGCCCTAGTAATTGCTAGACATGAAGGAGAGTGTGGACAGAGGTAAGAGAATAGGAAAGAAAGGTTGGGGGAGGTTGAAATCTGATGTGAATGATCTAGATGACTAAAGAGAGGGTGAGAGATGTGAAAAGGGATGGATTTCTGAAGAAGGAGAGAGAGGGTAGAAATGTGGCTGGGGAGATGGTGAAAGAGAATAATAGGAGGATGACTAGGGGGTGAGAGACTGAAGAATGAGCTGTGGGCCAGATAGGGATGAATGACAAAGAAGGGGCTAGGACTGGTGATGGGATGAGAGGCAGAGGATGGCAGATGAAGGTTGAGGGAGTGAGGATAGAAATAGGGAGTGAGGGAGTGGGTAAAAGGTAGAGAGAGTATAGAAAGCAGGGGAAAGAGAGACAGGGCAATGGGAGCATTATAGAAGGAGATAAGAATGGGAGATGGAAAGGTGATAGATAGGTGAAAGATAAAAAGTGTGCGACTAAGGACTGAGGGATGAGCGAAGAGGCGAGTAAGGAGTAAAATCTGGATATGAGTGGATAGGGAGGCCAGTGTTAGTGCTAGAGTCTCTGGCATCCCCCTGCAAACTATAAATCGGCACGCCCCTCCCTCATTAGAAACATAGAAACATGATGGCAAAAAAAGCCCACATGGCCTATCTAGTCTGCCCTTCCATATCAACCATTACAACAGTCTCCTTTTTCCCTTTAGAGATCCTGTGTTTGTCCCATTTTTTAAAAAAAATTCAGATACTGTCGTCATCTCTACCACCTCCACTGGGAGACTATTCCATGCATATACCACTCTTTCCACATATTACTCCTGAGTCTATCCCCCTTCACCCTCATCCTATGTCCCCTTGTAGCAGAGCTTGCTTTCAATTGAAAGAGGCTCTCCTCCTGTGCATTTATGCCACAGAGGTATTTAAATGTCTCAGTCATGTCACCTCTATCTGCCTTTCCTCTAAAGTATACATATTAAGATTCTTAAGTCTCTCCTCATATGCTTTATAACGAAGACCACTAACCATTTTAGTAGTCACTCTCTGTACAACTCCAACCTGTTTATATCCTTTTGAAGATGTGGTCTCCAGAATTGCACACAGTACTCCAAATGAGGTTGCACCAAAGACCTATACAGAGGCACTATTACAGCCTTTCTTCTGCTGACCATTCCTCTCCCTATGCACCCAAGCATCCTTCTAGCTTTCGCCGTCGCCTTTTCTACCTGTTTAGCTACTTTAAGATCATCAGACACAATCACATCTAGGTCCCGCTTTTCTTTTGTGGAGAGAAGTACTTCACCTCCAATACTATATCACTCCCTTGGATTGCTGCAGCACAAATGCATGACCTTGCATTTTTTAACATTAAATCTCAGCTGCCAAATTCTAGACCATTCTTAAAGCTTATCTAGATCCCTCCTCATGTTATCTACACCTTCCTGGGTGTCTACTCTATTGCAGATTTTGGTATCATCTGCAAAGAGGCAGACCTTACCAGACAGCCTTTCCGCAATATCACTAACAAAGATGTTAAAAAGAATTGGACCAAGACAGATCCCTGAGGCACACCACTGGTAACCTCCACTTCCTCAGAGAGAGCTCCATTTACCTGTACCCTTTGTCACCTCCCACTCAAACAGTTTCAGTAACTTTAGGGTCCATCCCTACGGTGCTCAGTTTGTTTATAAGTCACCTGTGAGGAACTGTATTGAAGGCTTTACTAAAATCTAGATACACGTCTAGGGCTCTCCCTCGGTCCAACTTCCTGGTCACCCAGTCAAAAAAATCAATCAGATTTGTCTGACAAAATCTGCCTGTGGTGAATCCATGCTGCCTCAGATCCAGTAATCCGTTGGACTCCAGAAACCTCACTATTTTCTCTTTCAGCAGCACTTCCAATAATTTACTCACCACCGAGATTAAATTAACTGGCCTGTAGTTTTCAACCACATTCTTACTAACGCTTTTGTGTAAAGAGACCACATGTGCCTCTCTCCAGTTCTCTGGCACCACTCCCAACTCCGAGGCATTAAAAAGGTCAGTCAGTGGAGCTGCTACAACATCCCCAAGTCCCCTCAGTATTCTTGGGTGTATCCCCTCTGGTCCCATCGCTTTGTCTACTTTAAATTTAGCTAGCTTCTCACAAACACAGTCTTCTGAAAATTATTCAAGATGCCCCTCGCTTCTGTTCCTGTTTGTGGGTGTTTTCTGAAGTCCTGCTCCTGGTTCTTCATCTGTGAACACAGAACAGAAATATTTGTTAAGCAATTCTGCTTTATCCTCATCAGCTTTTACATATTCCTCCCCTTCACCCTTGAGTCTGATAATACCTCTTTTGTCCTTCCTCTTCTCACTAACATATCTGAAAAATGTCTTATCCCCCCATGTTATTACATGTCTATTTACTCCTTTTTTTGAATCTTTGCTTTCCTGACTACTTTGCTAGTTTCTCTAAGTTTATCCAAATATAGATGCCTGTCTTCCTCTCTGTGATCTCTTGTATTTCATGAAGGCCTCCCTCTTTTACTTCACCTTTTCAGCAGCTACTTTCGAAAACCATAGCGGTCTCCTTTTATCTTTATTTACCATTTTAACATGAAGGTTGGTTGCCCTTAAAATATCCCCTTTCAGTTTTGCACACTGTTTTTCTATATCCCCCCAGCTGTTCCCATCCCACTAACAACTCTCTGAGGTATTGGCCCATCTTGACAAAGTTTTCCTAAAGTCCAAATTGATTTTATCAGCCCTAGTGCTAATACTGAACCACACCATCTGGTGATTACTGGATGCAAAATGATCTCCCACTACAACATCAGAAACACTTTCACCATTGGTAAGCACCAAGTCCAGTATGGCCCCTTCACGTGTGGGGTCTGTTACCAGTTGCCTGAATAGTTCTTCCTGTAGAGAATCCAAGATCTCCTTACTTCTAGATGATACTGTAGCAGGGATGTGCCAATCAATATCTGGGATATTGACATCCCCTATCAGTAGCACTTCCCCTTTCCTGGCAATGCTGCGTATGTCTTCAATTAACTCTCCGTCCACCTCCCTGTGAG
Source organism: Ichthyophis bannanicus (assembly GCA_033557465.1). NCBI lineage: Eukaryota > Metazoa > Chordata > Amphibia > Gymnophiona > Ichthyophiidae > Ichthyophis > Ichthyophis bannanicus. The sequence goes on from CM066032.1 coordinate 1,075,536,145, forward strand.
GGAGATCTGTATATCACACCAATGCAAATAGATTTCTCTATTCCTCTTTCTAGTTTAACCCACAGTGCCTTCTCTCTCTCTTTTAATCCCTGTATTTCCATAGCTTTAATATTATTTTTTACATATAGTGCCACTCCTTCTCCCCTTCTTTCTATCCTGTCCTTTCTGAATAAAGTATAGCCTGGTATAGTTACCTCCCAGTCATGGTTGTCCGTGAAGCATGTCTCTGTTACTGCCACTAAATCCAAGTCAGCCTCTTCCATTAAAGCCTCAACATCTGGGATCTTATTTCCCATGATATGGGCATTTATAGACACTGCCTTCCAGATGTTGCCCCTTTTACCTATTTCTATAAAGGTATTTAATGTATCACTTACCTGGGGGCTTTCTTCATCCATCCCCAATGAATCTAGTTTAAAGCCCTCTTTAGTAGGTTAGCCAGTCTGCTACTGAAGACACGTCGACTGTTCTTGGACAGATGGATGCCATCTCTGCTCTGCAACCCTTGGAACAGCATCTCAGGGTCCAGGAAACCAAAACGATCTGACACCATTCATGCAGCCATGCATTGATCTCTAGAATGCAAGCTTCTCTGCCTTGGCCTTTACCCTTAACAGTGAAAATTGAAGAGAACACCATCTGTGCCCCTATCTGCTTCACCCTCTGTCACAGAGCCATGAGGTCACTTTTGATATGCTCAGAGGGATACCTGCATCATTTGTGCCAACATGGATGAGCAACATTGGGTAATAGTTAGTGGGCTTGATGAGTCTCGGCAAACTCTCTGTAACATCTTGGATTTTAGCACCTGGCATACCTCTCTGGACATCAGCTCTTGTCGGCAGATGGACACCTCAGTACCCTTCAGGGGTACTTTGCTTCCTTGTGGTCACTGATTCTGCAACTTTAGGGTGCTTGAGCTCTGGTTCTTCCCTTTCCAGGGATGCTTTCACCTCCTCCACTTCCAGGGCTGCATAATGGTTCTTCAATTTCAGGGCTGGAGGAGTTGGCTTGGTAATTCTGCAGGCCCTGGTGACTTGTGTCCAACCTTCGTCATTCTGTAGGCTCCCATCTTCTCCTCTGCTGGAGAACGTGGATGTTACAAGAAGCATCTCACTGTCTTGAATGCTCCTCAGCCTCGCCACCTCTTATCTGAGCTCCTCCACTTGTTTTCTGAGAGCTTCAGTGTACAGGCCTCCTGCATATGGAACCGGTCCTTCAACTGGCATTGGGATCTCTGTATGGACAGAGGCAGAAGCTTTAATGGGGGCAAAAGCTTTGGCGATATGATTTTTCCTAGCCATTGTTCAATCGGTGGAACTTAGGTGCCTTTTGAAGCAAAAAAGAGAGACCCACCAAAGTACCAGTCTGTTTCCCAGCTGTTCTTTCAGAGAAAAAGTAGTTAACCTCTTTTAAGTGTGCTCTAAATATGCTGTGCCAAGTCCCTGTGTGTAGCCAATTGGAGATGCCCTATAAAGCAAGAGTGCTCACATAGGGTGGGTGGGAATTGTGGGAGGTAGGAAGGGAATTAACACCTGATGAGGTGTCAGTAGCTTCAAAGAGCTGAGAAAGATACTAAAAGCAGAGTTTTAAACCTACACCACTAAAGACAATATTTCCCCTTTTGAACTAAAGCACCTAAAAGAATATAATTTTGTTTTAAAAATGTACCAAAACCCTTTTAAGAGCTCTCTGATAGAGAGCTAGTAATTTAAAAGCTGGAAATTTAAAAGTCACACTCTTATCTTGGCTTGAAATGCAGAGCCCTTGTTGATAGGCTACGTCCCCTCTTCCCAAAATTTCTTTGTGAACTCTGTTCACGTGATGCAAGTATTTCTCCTTCATATCAAATGTTGTAACAAAAAATTGCAGTGAAGTGGCAAATGCATAGCTGGAATAAAAATAAGTACTGAGGAGTAAATATTGACATTGTATGAAGAGGCTGTGAGTCAAAGGGTTAATGTGATCAAAGCAAGCACAATCAATGTGTTTATTTAGCTAAAAAAAACATCTACAAAGGTTAGATTTTTGTGCCTCTTCTTCCCCTTGTTATTGTTGCCAAAGATACTATCGCTGTTCTTTCTCTGTATGCACGGTCGCGCAGCTTTTATAAATCCGACAAATGAGGAGGTGATAAAAGCAGTTAGTATAGCTGCGTTTAAAAAAGGTTTGGACAAGTTCTGGAGAAAGTCAATAGACTGTTGTTAAAACAGACCTGAGGAAAGTCACTACTATCCCTGGATGTAAGCAGTATGACAGTTGAGGTGAGCACTAAGAGGCAGGACTCAATTGCAATGCTGATGTTGGCAGTCCCAAAAGTCGATGGTGGCAGCATCAGTGTGAGAAACACTACTTTGCTAAACTTTGAGATTTGTTTGAGAGCGCTGCTTTGCTGCTGCCTATTTGAGCAGCTGCAATTGTGAAACATGCAGAGACTTTGCTGGCATACCGCAAGTGGAAAGATCACTCCATAGCCTCGCATGAGAGCCAGAGGTGGTGCTCCTTGCAGTGGCCTGGCAGTGATCCTAACCACAAGCTTCAAGCTCTGTGCTGTGACACGTCTGACCTTGACCGAGCAATTCAGTACACTAGAAGCTCTCCCCACTCTATCTATTTTCTGTGGCTGGCTGCCTGTTAAATATCGCCCTAGCAGCATGTCACACTCCTTGTGGCCTTGGGCAAGTTACTTAATCCTGCATTGCCTTGAGCGAGATTCTAGCCGCAGAGACGGCGTTTTTCTGTTGTTGCCATTTTCAACTTTCGAGGAAGAGCACTTGACACAGGGCGTCCAGCCCGAAACGTGCACGTCGTGCTGATTATTTTTCTCAAGAGCAGCGACATGGTTTGAAATATAGAGATATGAAACTATTGATAATTTTAAAAAAATCGGGAAGATTATCGTAAGAGGCCTGGATGATATTAAATAAAGAATAAAAGAAGCCAGCCGCCTGGAGAGGGACGGGACTTGGTACCATCCCTCCTACGGCTGACTCCGACAAAAAGATAAGTCTATCTATATATTTATGGTGATTCTTGGGTATTGGACTGCTTGATTTGTTTCACTAGGGGGATAAGTTTCTGGATTGGAAGAAAGGCCTGGCAATCTACTTCTAGTTATGCTGCCAAGAAAACCCAGGAGCTGCTGGGTCACCAAGAGTCAGCATTGACTGAAGGCACACATTGCATTGCAGCATGCTACAAGAGGGAAGGAGAGAAGTCCTGCATTTTGGTGCCCTGCAGCAAAGCTGAAACAAGTTGCAAAGTGCACACTTTATAGTGTGACACAGTGGTTCATTCACAGGATGAGACATTCGGCACCTTCATCTGTGTGTGTGATAGAAAGTATCAGGGAGTCTGTGTATATATATGTGTGTGTGTGTGTGTGTGTGTGAGTGAGTCATGTCCAAATACACAATGCAAAAAAACCACTTATAATAATTTAAATATGCTCACGTATTGAAAACATGAAATCACATATCATATAAAGAATCTAATTATCAGTGTTATAAAAATATTTTTTATTTAAAAATCATATTTCATAATTTAATATTTAATTACATAACCCCCACCAATTTAACATCACAATTAAACATGTATAGAAGTCTCCACAAACACTATTAAATTTTCTTATCAATTATGACACTTTTCAATTGTCAATAACAACACTTTTCAATATATCATTCAATATTCCAGCATATTCAAAATAATTGTTTATAATTCTTTATAATTTAACAAAACTATCACCATTTCTTATGTTAAATTTATACACATGAACCTAACATCCCATATTCCATGTTCCAACTATTGATCATGGTAATACTCTGAAGAAAATCTTCCAATGAATGCTGTGATTCGGGTGATTTATTGACATATTTAGATACATGGCGGAATGAAGGGGATACATATTTGTTGGTCACTAAGGACATTTCAGCCCTATATACGAATATTCCCCAGGAGAAGGGTCTTGATGTTGCAATGAAATATTTATCGGGTTTACAATTGTCCTGTCAGCGAAGGTCTTTTTTTTGTCAATTGTTGACATTAATTTTATATAGGAATTATTTTGAATTTCAGGGTAGTTACTATCACCAAATAGAAGGGGTTTCCATGGGTGCCACAGTTGCCCTTTCTGTGGCTGGATTATATGTTCGGTATTTTGAGGAGGAAACTGTTTCAAAGTCCCAGTATTGGTCCTTTGTGGTGAAATGGGTTAGATTTATTGATAACATCTTTTTTATTTGGCAAGGCTCTGATGGTTATTTTCGCTAATTTTTATATTGATTGAATAATCAAGATTTACATCTGCAATTTACGCCAAAGATATCAAGTACAGAAGTTCATTTTTTGAACATTAGGATTATATTGGATGATTGTGGTTTTCGTACATCCATTTTTTCTAAACCCACTGATAGAAACAGTTTATTGGATTATGGTAGTTTCCATCCACGACATATATGTGATAACATACCAGTCGGACAGTTTTTGCGTTTACGGAAGTTATGCTCCTCTCGTGAAGAATATTCTATTCAGGCACAGAATATGAAGAAGAGATTTAAACAATGTGGTTATCCGGGTTATGTTATTCATAGTGCCTATAAACGGGCATCTAATGTCCATTGAGAATGGTTCTTTTTTCAATACCAGGAGAAATCTGGCTCTACATTGACTTGTGTTTTGCCTTTTTCAACTCAGGCTTGTTATGTAAGGGATTTGATTTTATCTCATTGAGACATATTAAGTGTCCATCCAACTTTTACACCGCCTATTTTCTCATTTCATAGAAGTAGAAATTTAAGGGATATGTTGGTACATTCCCATTCAAAGCACAGTTTAGTTTCCAATATGTACCATCATGTCAAGCTGAGGAACACGCGGCCAAATGCCTCCTGATCTCCAGCCCCATCCCAATCGGGGGCCTCCAACACTGCTGCCGACAGCCTTAAAAGCAGGCGCCCTCTGGCGCGAAGACCACAACAGCTCCAACATCATCTGCCACCATAGCTCCCCCCATTGGGGTCGAGCTGCTGCACAAACCGACCAGCACAGGACTACAAAACCACCAAACTTTCCCTGGATGTTATTTGACCTAAAGGATACCTGGCACAACCTGAAGACCACTACGATGGAGTCGTAAGTTGTATTCAATATCAGTATATATACTTGAATTTAATTGTTTTCATGCATATTTAACCATACCTTACCTCTGTTCCTAATACCCACCGGGCTACTCGCCCAGATATCAGTTGTTGAATCGAATCGTTGTTAGAACATAAGAACATAAGATATGCCATACTGGGTCAGACCAAGGTCCATCAAGCCCAGTATCCTGTTTCCAACAGTGGCCAATCTGGGTCATACGTACTATAGCCAGCACCCGCTCCCTAACCTTGAGGGTTTGAGGAGGGGTGTGCCTTGAGGTTAAGTTGTAGTTGTGAAGGTCGAATGACAAGGCAGGTATAAAGAATATTTTTTTATAAGGATTTATTTCTCCCGCTCCGTGGTGGAATGGAACAGGCGTAAAGGAATATACTTTTGTAGCCAAAACAAGAACAAAAGGAAAACAGGCTTTTTCCAACACTGTGTTCAAAACTGTGCTTCAACACAGGAGTTCACATTCCTGTCATGTGAGCTTTACTTGAAATCACTTAAACAAAGAGCAAATAATAAAGTTCATGCACTGTAACTAAGTTATGCTTCAGCTTATTCTTATCTCTTCATAAGCTCTTCTGGTAAGGCACTTAAACAGCATGCATTTCAGCATATTATAACGAATGACCACACAAGCTTTGCTTGACTATTCTTTGTCTATGAGACAGGTTGAGCAGTCCATTGGCTGATTCAAATCCACCATTGGTAAGGGATGAACCAATGGCACTTGTGCTTCTGTGCTCTGTACTGATTCAATTACTTTCTGTCCAGGAACAGTTTGTTTCTCTAGGAAATCTCTAAACTCTTTCAGGAGTTCTTCAGCCTGCTTGCTATATGGGCTAGGCGGGGAATTAACTCCTTCCTGGGGTGAGTGATAGCTTGTGGGTTTCTCTTCAGGTAAGCAAACAATGCCATCTCTCTTACTATGCTCATTCACTGCACTGGAATTACCCCTCCCCCACTTGTCTCTGTCAGCAAGTGCTGGGTAAGTCAGTTCATTTGCAGGTGAAGGATTTTTAGACAGCAATTCAAACTTATGACCTCCTAAAGCCTTCTGGCATATATCTCTAGCAAATATATCTGCTACGTCCTTGTAGCTAGCTTGCTTGCTAATTCTGTCAGCAGTTTGAGGAGGAAAGCAGGGTTTATCTGAATGAGCTTCTGGTTGCAGCCAACTGCCCTCATAAAACCTGGGTTTGCCCTGGGTTTTAAAATAAGCACTCACACAGTCTGGCTTCTCATAAAAGCTGTTATCAGAATTAAAGACACCCTGAACCTTCTGTTGAGGAATGCCTGAATGTTCTTTAGAAGTCTGCCATTCTTTCCACAGGTCAGCTCTCTGTTCCACAAGCATAGGCTTTATTCCTGGGTCTCTCAGTGCCTCGCCCTTCTCTTGCTCCCAGAAGGTTCTTCCATGCACTGAGTCTCCCTGGTACCTGCTTCTTGGCTTGGCAAGCGTTCTCCTGGAATTGCAGATGGGGAGCGTTTCTCCTTCAAAGTCAAAGGTTCTGGTATCTAAGGCTACTCCGTCTCTAAAGCACACATCTGCTGTGTTTCTCTTCCTCCACTCTTTCTCTTCCTCATTCTCTTTCCTGTTCCTGTTCTCATTCTGTCTTCCTTCTTCCTGTTTAACAAGCTGCTTCTGCTCTGGGGAACCCGCCTCCTGCTAGGGCGTGCCCAATCAGCAACTCTGCTTCTCCCCTCCCCCGAGGTGAGCTATGTTAGCTGATTAGCCATGTGCATCTTGTGCTGAGAAGGGAAAATCTTGCCTTTAGCTGCAGTACCCGGACCTTCCACCGGGTCACCATCTGTTTCCATGGCTTCTGGCACCGCTACAGCATCACAGTACCTAGCAGTTTCCCCAAAAGACACAGGTTCCGCAATGCTTGTACTGGGTCAAGCATTGATATCCTGGGTCCCTTCTTAATAATGGTTTATGGACCTTTCCTCCAGGAACTTGTCCAAACCTTTTTTAAACCCAGCTATACTAACAGCCTTTACTACATCCTCCGGTAACAAATTCCAGAGTTTGATTACATGTTGAGTGAAAAAATATTTTCTTTTATTAGTCTTAAATAGTTTGTTACTCTATATTGCCTTACATTCATGTAAATGTAACTGCTACTCCTCTTATGAATTCTTCCTCAGGATAACTTTGATTGCATTTAATCACTGCCTATCCATTAAGATATAGCCGTTTACCATATGCTCCATACTATAAATCCAGGATCCCACTCCCATCCTAGGCACCCTCCAGAATTTTTGTCCCATTCGCTCATTCTTTTGCTACAGAAGATTCAAACTTTACCTTGCTGCAGCAAACTCCACACTTTTTCACAGAAGTAAATTCCTGTGCACCAGGGTTCACACACTCTATACTGGACATTGTAGCCAGGCTATCACCATTACTCTTACGCAACTTAATTGGAAGTAAAAATGCCAACTTCAACCTCACCCCCATCCAAGGTACTGTGATAAGGAAGCTTATCAGTACCCCAGAGCCAGGGATAAAGAGAAGGAATTTACCCTTATAAAAGGACCTATTTTACCAGGTCAGAGACACAAAACTCCCTTTACACCTAGAAAGCAGGAAATTCCTAGCTACAATAGGTTGCAGAATGCCCCTAGTGGAGAAAAAGAGAGGGAGTACAGGCCCAGGGTAAGGAACCCTTAAGTCACTGAATTCCCCAATTACTCAGCTGCCACGAGGCAGTTTGATCTCCAACACCTGAGAGGAGAGGGGGTGGAGCAGGCACCTGAGAGTTTTAAGACCAGGTCAGTTTATTCAGAAGAGAGAGGCAGGAGAGGAAGAAGAAGAGGAAAGGAGAGAGAATGTGAGAGCAGTAGGAGTGCCTACTGGAAGAGGAATGGAACTGGATCAGTGAGAACAGCAGGAACCAGGAACACAAGTTGGAGAACAGGACATAGAAGCACGGGTGAATGGTGGTGAGAGCATGAGAGAGGAGAAGCTGTTACAAGCTTTGACCCAGGTATGAGTGTTAGAAGTTTATCTAATTCTGATCACTACAGAATTGCCAGAGACAGCCTTAGCCATAACGGAAGGCAGTCAGCTGAGACCTCTGAGCCAGAGCCAGAGGATGTGCCAATGCAACTGGGTGAACCAGACATAGCTTTAGAAGAAGAAGTCTCATACATGGATTGCTCTTTATGCCAGTCTTCCAATACAGAGGTGTTGAAAGGGAGTCAATCGTAAGGAAAACCTCCAGTGTCCGGTAGCCCTAAGAGCCTGTGGTTAACTTGTGAAGGTCCTGAGTTAAAGGCAAAATACCTTTTTTTTTTTACTGTGCAAGCCGAAGCTGCCTAATTAAGTTGGTGAATCAGCTGTGAGCCAGAGCAGTGCTCAGCCGGAAGCCGTACTAACGGTAAAAGTAAGGAAAGCTTTTGTTTGGCTGTTTATAAGAAAACCTTGCATAGAGAATTGCTTGCCTATGAAGAGTTTAACTGCCTTGTTAAAAGTTTTTCTGTGTTTAAGAAGAGAAACAGTGTTCTGGACTGAGAGAAAAAGAAACCTGCTTTAGGAAAAGCTGTTTTCTGTTTGTTTGATCAGCACTGCAAGCCATGCCTGATAGCAGGGGCTGCTAAAGTATTTATGTTTATACTGGAGAACATTGCAAGCTGTTTTGTTTGGAATTCATTTATATCCTGATGTTCATTTACAAGAATCCTGGAGAAATAATCCAAAGGTGGAATTTGTGAACCTTAGCGTGTTTTTTTTCAGTTAATAAACTGTCATTACCTTACCACTCAAGGCAACTACAAAGGTGTTTTTTTTACCTGAAGTTGAATACATTCTGACTGAACTACCTTTACCATAAGGCATTACAAGGCAATCAGTCAGTTACAGACCAAAAAGGTGAATCTCTCTAAAGATAACCACGCCCCTCCATACTGCATGTAAGGGGCTATGGGCTTGACAGTACTATGCATTCTCCTCATACTGATCGCCTCCCTAGCCATATCCACTAACCTAAACCACAAATACTCCAACATTATCCCTATAATATACACCCTAAACAGGAACAGTCTCTCATCCATAGTCCCTAATATAGGTTGCAGTCAGAAAGTCAACTCCTCCAGGCTGATCAACATAAAATTAACCACGTACAATCCAACATCCCCACAATCTCGGACACCCCAGAATTGTAACCTCATATGCTACCTGACAAATATGAGATCACTGAGAAATAAGTTACCATTATTCCCTGACCTACTCAAAGACCAAAAGGCCGATACCATTTGTATAAAGGAAACATGGTTATCGGACACAAACACAGTCCTCATTAACCAACTTAAGACACCAGGATACGAAATATTCCATACTCACAGACCAAGCAAAAGAGGAGGTGGTGTACTAATCATTATAATAGATGCGCTCAAAGCAAAAATTATAGCATCTGACAACATTGCTAACATTGACACCCTCATCTTAAAAATCAAGCACCTCCACATTTGTTTAGCATATAGACCACCTGATAAAAGTTTTGAGAATATTGACATTCTTACCAAATTATTGGGTTCAGCTTCAGACATGAATCCAGTGATACTGATGGGAGACCTAAACCTGCCATCTCTCTCCAATTCTAACTTAAATTCATTCTGGAATTCCATTGAAGATATGAATTTCTACCAAATTATCAATAGTCAAACCCACATAAAAGGAAACTCTCTCAACCTTGTCTTCCTCCCAAGCTCCCTACTGGGGGCCTTCAACCCATCATCTTTGGAGATACTCCCCATCCCATGGTCCGACCACCACCTTATCAAGTTTAGACTCAACATTTTTGACAATTACCAAAACAAACCCTCACACCAACCCATAACCTACAGATTCAAGAAATTCAATAAAGATGAGTTTCTAGATCAAATCTTACCTCATCTCACACTTGATCCAACCAATCTTGATGAAACAGTCAATAATTGGAACAAAGTAATATCCAATGCAGCCACGAACAGCAGTTCACATAAACACCCAACAAGACAAAATAACAACGCCCCCTGGTTCCATTCTGCACTTAAATCAATGAAATCTGAGCTTAGAAAAGCTGAGCATAAATGGCGTCACTCAAAATCCTTGACTCACCAATTAAGCTATGTAAACATCCTCAGCAAATATAAGAAGACTATTGATAGCGCAAAGAGAGACCACTACTTCAAAATTCTAAAAAAAACGATAAACCGACCCAGAGAGCTTTTTAGCATAGTACAAAACCTAACAAATAAATATTATAACTCAGACAACACGTTGGAATCTATCTGGAATGCGATTGTTTCTCTTGGAGAGGCCCTGCTACCACAAGTTTCCCAGTTGGCTAATAAGGTAGACTCTTCTGCAGTTTTACTGACTGAGTTGGAAGGAAAGGTTTCTACGCTCCAAATGGAGCATACTGTTGTTTCTAGTAAAGTTGAAAGCTTGGAAGAATACTCGGATGGTCATAGGAAAAGTGTAATGTCATTACAGATGAAGATGGAGCATTTAGATAACTTGACTCGTGTGAACAATTTAAGAATTATAAACTTCCCCAAGGTGTCTTCCATCTCTCCTCGAGATATGTTTGTTAAATATTTAGTTGAGATACTTGGGGTTTCCCCTGACCTGGTTCCTCCCCTAGTAAAAATTTACTATCTGCCCACTGCTAAACGGGTTTCGGCTCCTAGTGTGCTAGGGGTAAACCAGAGCCAGAGTGATGTATTAAATCTCACAGATATTATTGAAAATTCTGGTCTAGAGTCACAGGTTCCTGCTACTCTGTTAATTACCTTTGCTTTATTATCCGATAAAGAATGGTTATTGAAATTGTTTTTTCAGAAGCGGAAACTTTCGTTTCGAGGTCTTTCAGTGCGAATTTATCCAGACCTATCAAGAGAAACGCAAAAGAGACGTAGAGAGTTTCTGTTGCTTCGACCAGGGGTATTACAACTGGGGGGGGGGGGGCTGTTTTTTCTTAAACACCCATGTAAGTGTTTGGTGAAATTCCAGACTTTTTCTTATATTTTTTTTGAGCCCTCCCAGTTGTTGGCTTTTATTGGTGCCAAGCGTCTGGAAATTCCCTCTGACTCATAGTTTAGTCTCCAGGTTTGGCTGCATGCATATTTCTTCGTGTATTGTGTATAATTTCTATGGAATTTCCCCCCTATTGTGGGCTAGAGTGAAATAGGCAATTCTGTTGTATGTTATGATTTTTTCTTTTATTGATTCCCGGTTGTGGGGATTTATTTCTGTTGCCTTTCTATTTCTTCAGGATTGGTGTTGTAACCTTCTTGTTATTTTTTTGAAAATTGCATAAATAAAAAATTTAAAAAAAAAAAATAACTCAGACAACAGATTATGAGATATCCCCTCAAACCTTAGCATGCTACTATATGAATAAAGTAAAGCTCCAATCATCTCCTACATTGGTACAGGATGAAACACTGACAAACCAACTCAATACATGGTCCAACTTCCACCATATCTCAAAAGACACCCTCAAGAATATAATCACCAAGTTAAATACCACAACCTCATACCTAGACCCTTGTCCTGTTCACTGGCTAAAAACAACCTTACCAGAACTCTCAAATTTCATTCTCCCCATACTTAACCTATCACTTAAGAATGGGTACTTACCACCCTCACTCAAACGTGCCCAAATACGTCCAATCTTAAAAAATAACAACCTCGATAAAAGCTCACCCAATTCATACAGACCAATTTCAAGCATATCTTTTCTTTCTAAACTAATGGAAAAAGTTGTTCAAATTCAACTTCAGGATTTCATAGATACATCAGCCCCCCTTGACGGATGTATCTTCACGGAGTTGAAACACTTCTTACAGTACTAACCGACACGCTGTCAAGAGGCATAGATAACTCTAAACAAGCATTTATTCTTCTATTCTTGGACATCACTGCAGCATTTGATAGCGTGAACCACCTATTGATACTAAATAGACTTCAACAGATTGGGCTAAATGCTTCCATCCTCAACTGGTTTACATCGTACCTACAAGACAGAACTCAAACAATGAGAATTAACCAAGAAACGTCAACAACTTTCAAACAGGAACAGGGTCTCCCCCAGGGCTCAGCCCTCTCGGCCCTCCTTTCAAACATATATCTTCAGCCCATTTGTTACATTTTCAAGAGATTCCGCGTATACTACTACACGATAGGGGGGCGAGAGGTTGGTATGCACGGTTCAGGAGAAGGACCTTGTTGTGATTATCTCTGATGATCTCAAGGTGGAAAAACAGTGTGACAAGGCAGTGGCAAAAGCCAGGAGGATGTTGGGCTGCATACAAAGAGGGATTACCAGCAGAAAGGAAGAGGTACTTATGCCAATGTACAAGTCACTGGTGAGGCCTCACTTGGAATACTGTGTCCAGTTTTGGAGACCATATCTTGCAAATGATGTAAAAAGACTGGAAACTGTTCAGAGAAAGGCGACCAAAATGATTTGTAGCCTGCGTCAGAAGCCTTATGAGAAGAGGCTTGAAGACCTAAATATGTACACTCTGTAGGAGAGGAGGGACAGGGGAGATATGATTCAGACCTTTAAATGCTTAAAGAGAAATGATGAACAAACAAACCTCTTCCAAAGACGGGGGAGTTGTAAAACTAGAAGGCATAACATGAAGCTGCAAGGTGGTAAATTGAAAGGCAATGTCAGGAAATATTTCTTCACTGAAAGGGTGGTGGATGCTTGGAATGCCCTCCCGATGGAAGTGGTGGGGGCAAGCACGGTGACAGAATTCAAAACGGCATGTGACAAGCATAGTGGATCCCTTTACAGTAACAGGATAAAAACAAAATAAACGGTACCATCTAACTTCTGAAGCATCTAACGTCTCAACAAATAGGGGTGTCCTACATGGAGTGGTGGGTTCACCCCTAAACAATGACATGGGGAGGGGTGGCCTGCACAGAGCGACAGGTGCACCTACTCTTGCCAGACTCGATGGGCCATGCTGGTCTTTATCTGCCGTCACTTACTATATTACTATGTTACATATATGCAGATGACATAATGTTATACCTCCCATTCATGATCCCAAACTCTCCAACACAATACTATCAGATTGTTTTAAAGAGATTTCACAGTGGCTTAAAAACCACAATCTATACATTAATTTCTCCAAAACGGAAGTACTTTACGTCACTAGAAATCAAAATTTTCTACTACCTATGTCAATCTGCCTACAGAAATCCCCAAAAAAAAGAGGTGAAATACTTAGGTGTCACACTGGACCAGACCCTCAGTATGGAATCTCACATCAAAAACACTGTGATAAAAAATACATTATAAGCCAAAACTGCTAAAACAACTCCATCCACTGATCCATCTAAATGACTTCAAATATGTTATACAATCTATCATCACTCCTCACTTTGACGTCGCAAACTCCTTTCTACAGGGAATATCAAAACAAACTCTCAGAAAGCTTCAACTAGTCCAAAATGTGGCAGCCAGATCCCTAAACATTAGTTCTATAGAACATATTACAGTCGTCCCTTGCCATTTCGCGCTTCGACTTTCGCGGCTTCACTCTATCACGTTTTTTTCAAATACATGTATATTCACTAAAACGTTGATTGAGACAGTGAAAATGATACAGCGCACGCTCGGTTGTCTGAGTCAATTATACACCCCTGTATTACAATTAAAATTAAAATTACTGTACGTATGGACTGTAGGCCTTTATCTAAGCCCCACGATGTCTCCTAAACGTGCTGCTTCTTCTAAGCCTTCTGATGATGAAACTAAGCGCCAGAGGAAGATGCTTACCATCCAGAAGGTAAAACTCTTGGATATAAATAAAGAATCCTACTTCGCAGAAATTCACTTATCGCGGTAGAGTCTGGAACTGATTAACCGCGATAGAAGAGGGACGACTGTACACCCATATTATTGAAATTACACTGGCTACCGATCCATAGCCGCATAAGCTACAAAATACTTGTTACCACCTTCAAAATAATCCACAACATAGCCTCATCCTTCCTGAACAACTTAATTGCTATTGAAACATCAAACAGAATCCAAAGAAACAAAAATAAACACAAATTTGAAATACCAAAGGACTTCAGAAAAGCCAAAAAATTAACAAATAAAAAAGCATTTTCACATGCTGCGCCAACCCTCTGGAACGAGCTCCCCGATGACATCAGAGAACAAAATGACATCAAAACATTCCACAAAAAACTTAAAACATTCCTCTTTACCTCTCACTATGGTACACAATCAAACTCTGACACTCAAGCTGACTTCAACGCAGCACACTCACACAACAGGCCAAATAGCCCGCCAAATATATGATAGAAATATACTAGCATCATCCTGTTAGAGCGACTAATACATCAGGTATGCTCAAATATTGTATATAGTTAAAGGGTACATGTACCCTGTACTGTTTTGATCTCATCATTGTAAATAGTCATATTTTGCTCCATGTAAATGCTCGAGGCCGCGGGCCGGGTCCCGCGGCCGTCAGTAACCTGGGCCCGGGCCCGGCCTCGGCCTCCCGCACGTGACAGGGGTTACAGGGGGGGAGGAGGTCTGGAGGAGCGCGGCATTTGAAATCGCTCCTTTGCCATGAAGGAGCGATTTCATTGGCCCACGCATTGGGGGGCGGAGCATTTGTCGGCGAGGAGCCGCGTGGCTGTGCCTTTTCGCCGCGGCTCCTCGGGAAGCGGATGCGTTTTTGGAGATCGGTGTCCTCGGCCGTGCTGCACCGTGGTTTTCCAGGTCGGGAGGGAGTTTGCTGCCGGGGCGTCTTTGGCGTTTTGGCTGCCCTTAGGTGGGGGCCCGGGTGAGTTTTCAGCACGGGGGGGGGGGGAATATTGTTTCCAGTGAGGGGTGCGTCGGCTGGGGGGAAACAGTGGGCATTTTTGTGGCCTGCTAGGGTGGGTAATTGTTGCTGCTACAGGGCATAAATTACATAAAAAACAAACAAAAAAAAAATATAAAGAAACCAAGTCAGAAGAGAGGGCACGCAGCCTTCCTTCTTGAGGGCTGAGGGGGCATGGCACGCCCGGGTAAAGGGGCTAAGGGGCGGCAGAAGGGAGGTGACTCAGCTGCCAGGGCGGGGGGGAGCACTAGAGGGTCGCGGGGAGCTGGTTCAGCCAAGGGGGCCAGGGCAGGCGGTCGGAGGATGCGGGGGGCAGGGGGAAGAGCTAGGAATCGAGGGAGGGGGACTGGGAGTCGGGGGTCTTTGTCTGCTTCTGCAGAAGGATTGTTGGGTTTGGGGGTGCCCGTTGGTGCACCAGCTGAGATTGTGGGGCCCGAGACAGGGGTGCCAGGTTCTGTGTTGGACGGGGTAGGGGAAAGGGGCATTGCTGATAGGGGAGTTTCGCGGGGGTTGGTGGGGGATGGGGGGACCAGATGGACAGGGGGGGGTTGGGGTGGGCTCAGGACATCGGCTTCAGCCCTGCTGGGGTTCCCTGCGGTCCGGTTGGCGCGGGTGCTTACGGGTCATTTCTGTTGGGGCGGGGGAGGCCGGGTGTGCGTGGTGATGGGTGGGCGGGCTGGTCCCCTTTGTCCGGACAGCCCATGAGCATGGGTCCTTGGGGGTGTGGTTGGGGGGGGGGACTGGGTGGGGGCTGGCTTTCAGAGTGGCGGGGGACAGCTTCCCTGGGGGGCAGCGGGCTGGGCGGCCGGGGGTTTGGGTACCTCGGTGGGGCCTCAAGGGGGGGAGGCGGTTGGGGGATGGGGCATTATGGGATGGCTACTCCGGGTGTTGGTGTTTCTCCTCCTCCGGTTGTGGGTGCTTCTCTCCCTCTGCAGGTTCCAGCGAGTGCTGTGGCTGCGGCAGGTGTTGTAGGTGGCAGCCAGACTGTGATGTCGCAGAGAGTGGATCAGACCGGTCCGACCTCGGTGGTGCCAGAGACGGCAGAGCAAGTTGCCGCAGGTGAGTGTCCCGGGAATGCGGTTGGCGGAGTTGGGGGGTTGTTGCCGGCGGGGGAGGGTGCTTCGCTTGCACGCAAAGCCAAGGCGAAGAAGAAGCACAGGCGTCATTGTAGGCGGAGCGCGTCGTCCTCGTCTTCGTCTTCTTTGTCATCGGATAGTTCCTCTAATGCCTCCACGGTGGTGGCGCAGGCAGGTGACGGGGCGGGGTCATCGGTTGTGCGTTGCGCGGAGTTGTGGGAGAGTGTTCCGTGCAAGTTGAGGCGGCGGATCGTGAAGCAGCGTTATATTGATATTTTCAGGCTACTGGAGGGGAGGAAGCGCTCGGGGGAGAGTAGGAAAAAACGTAAGGAGGATGAAAAGGCGGGGAGGGTACGAAAGGTTTCCCGGAACACTTTAAATTGGACCCGGGCCTTTTTGCGTTTGGCGAGCGTATGTGGGCATGAGGACCCGAGTCGTTATGGTGAGCTGCTGGCTTATGCAGATGCCATCTTAGCGGCATCCCAGGCGCACGAGGGTTGGGCCTGGCTCAATTACGACGAGGAGTTTCGTGATATGATGGAGGAGAATCGGCAACTGTCTTGGGGGATGAAGGATATTAACCTTTGGCTGACGCAAATGTCTGCCAAAAAGGGAGGAGCGGGGGGGGGGGGGGGCGCAGGTCAAGTTAGGGCAGTAGGCAATCCTTCGGCGGCGGGTTTTCGGTCTTTTCGGGCAGCGGGCCCAGTGCCAGATACGACCAAAGTCGGACCAAGCGGACCTGATGGAGATCTTTGCTGGCGCTTCAATAAAGCTTCCTGTCCCTTTCCGGACTGCAAGTTTCGGCACGCCTGCTTGCTCTGTGGTGCCGGTCACTCGGCCGCGAAGTGCAGCCGAAAAGGTGTGCCAGGAGCACCAGTTGGGGGTAAGTGAAGAGTGGAGCGGGGGGTTGGCGCCTACCCCCATAAAGATTCAGGCGTTACAGCCGTGGCTGGAACTTTATGCGAAGAACAGGCACGGCAAGGTGGGGACCATGTTGTGGGCTGGTTTTTCAGCGGGCTTTCGAATCCTGTTTCAGGGGGAGGTCTTGGAGGTGGCGGCTGGCAATGCTAGCTCGGTTCTCTGGCTAGCGGAGGTGGCCCGTGCGAAGATTGCGGCGGAATGTGCGTTGGGCAGAGTTGCCGGACCATTCGACCGGCCACCCTTTTCGCCGTTTATTATTTCACTGCTTGGGGTTATCCCGAAGAAGGAGCCAGGGCATTATCGCTTGATACACAATCTGTCTTGCCCCCTTGGGGCCTCTGTGAATGACCATATCCCGCGGGAGTTATGCTCGGTGCGCTATGCATCCTTCGATGAGGCTTTGGAGCTGGTGCGCCAGTGCGGTAAGGGGGCGTTGTTGGCGAAGGTGGACATCAAATCGGCCTTTAGGCTGTTACCGGTTCACCCGTCTGCCTTTCCATTGCTGGGATTTCGTTTTGACGCTCAGTATTATTACGACAAGTGCTTGCCGATGGATTGTGCGATCTCTTGTGCTTACTTCGAGGCCTTTAGCTCGTTTTTACACTGGGTTTTGGTGAGGCATTCTGGGCGCCATTCTATCGTGTATTATCTGGATGATTTTTTGTTCATGGGGCCAGCGCAGTCCGCGGTGTGTGAATCCTTGCTGGGGTTGTTCCTTGAGATGGCTGCTGAGTTCGGCATCCCGTTGGCAGCAGGTAAGACATTGGGACCGGTGACGTGGCTTTCCTTCTTGGGGATCGAAATAGATGCGATGGAGTTAGTGGTCCGTTTACCTAGGGATAAAGTTGAGCGTCTGTGACTATTGGTGGCAGAGGTGGGCTCCGCCTCGAAGGTGACTTTGTCAGAGCTGCAGGTGTTGGTCGACCACTTGAATTTTGCTTGTCGAGTCATTGCAATGGGGAGGCCGTTTGCGCGTAGGCTGTCCCTGGCTATGGCTGGGGTGCGCTGTGGGCATCATCGCATCCGGGTGACGTCGGGGATGCGGGCCGACTTGCGGGTTTGGGTTGCTTTCCTGGCAGAGTATAACGGCTGCTCGGTGTTGCAGTCGTCTGAACTATCCAATCGGGATTTGGAGTTGTTTTCCGATGCAGCGGGTAGTTCGGGTATGGGGTTGTATTGTCAAGGTTCGTGGTGTGCGGCGCCTTGGCCGGCATCTTGGACAGTGAGCGGGTTGACGCGTAATGTGACGTTCCTGGAATTGTTCCCGATTGTGGTGACCTTCTGGGTGTGGCCGGAAAGGTTGTGGGATAACGGGTGGTGTTCTGGTGCGACAACACTGCGGTGGTGCAAGTCATCAATCAACATTTGCCCAAGTGTCCACGTGTTGCGGCGTTGATGCGGGTATTTGTGTTTGCCTGTCTTTGTCTCAATGTCACGGCTCGGGCGCGTCACGTGCCAGGTTCTCAGAATGCTATTGCTGATGCTCTGTCTCGTTTTCAGTGGGCGCAGTTTCGGGCGTTGGCCCCGGGGGAAGACGAGACATCGGCAGTGGTGCCGGAGCACCTTTGGAGGATTGGGATACCGGAATGATGGCATTGTTGCGGTCCTCCTTGGCTCCAGGTACGTGGACGGCTTATTGGCGGGGTTATGCGAGGGTACGGGAGTTTTTATGGGGGAGAGGTTGGAGAGGTGGTAGAGTGGAGGACATGCTAGCTGGTTCTTTTATAGTGTGGGCAAAAGGGTGCGGTTGGTCCCGGTCGGCAGTGCGTGCGGCGCTGGCCGGTTTCTCCTTTTTCAGCAGGGTGGTGGGCTGGGGTAGCCCCAGTGCATCGTATGTGGTAAAGCGGCTTTTGGCTGGGTGGGCAAAAGCACAGCCGAGGGTGCGAGATTGGCGCCGTCCCGTGTCTCATGAGTTGCTGCTGCGCATATGGGACGTATTGCCGGAGGTGGCGGCATCTCCGTATGAGACGGTGCTTTTTCGGACTTTGTTTGTTACGGCTTTTTTCGGGGCATTTCGGGTTAGTGAGTTGGTCCCACGGTCTTGCAGGCGGTGTGTTTGGGGGGGTTTGCAGGTTCAACATGTGGAGCTGCAGGAGATGCTAGTACGGATTTATGTTGCACGCTCGAAGACGGACCAGCAGGGCCTTGGCTGGTGGGTGCTGTTGAAAGCAATTCCTGGGTTTGGCTCCTGTCCGGTACAGAATTTGGCGTCTTACGTTCGTCGGTGGCCGGATCTTGCAGGCTGTTTTTCTGCCACTCGGATGGGATCGCGGTTACCCAGTTTCAATTCACGGCAGTGCTACGCCTGGCCTTGCGGCAGTTGGGTTTGGATGAGCGGCGGTACGCGTCTCATTCCTTCCGGATAGGGGCAGCGACAAGTGCAGCTGCGGCGGGGCTTGGGGGTGAAGTGATTCAACGGATCGGGAGGTGGCGATCCGGGGCCTATGAAGGTTATGTGCGCCTGGACCAACTGTGAGGCGTCTCCGGGAGTGGGGAGGGGGTGTGGGGGGTGTTAATGCTGTGTTTCTTTTTCAGGTTTGCTGCAGGGCTGGCCTCCACGGAGTGACGATACGGGCCCAGCAGGCGTATGGTGGATTCTTGGACATTCGTTTGTGTACTGGGCGGAGCGCAGAGCCTCGAGTCGCCCGCTAGGTCCGCACCTGGGCTTGGTGTCCTGCAATGTTCAGTTGGTGTGGCTGGGCGAGCGTGGCATGCGCTGGTGGCAGCTCCTTCCTTGTGTTCGGGAGCATGCGGAGCGGCGGCAGCGACCGGTGGGAGTGTTGATACATCTTGGAGGGAATGATCTATCCAATTGGACGTGCCGACAGCTCATTCGAGCGGTGCAGCGGGACCTTCGGGCGCTGCAGGAGCAGTGGCCAGGTGTGGCAATCGTCTGGTCGGACATCATCCCGCGGCCGGCCTGCCTGTCCCAGCGATGTTGGTCGCGTGGGATAGCAAAGGTCAACCGGCAGATTGGACGTTGGTTGCAGCAGGCTGGAGGATGGCAGGTCCAGCACCCTTGGGCGGATCCACATTGCGCTGGACTGTATCGTACCGATGGGGTACACTTGTCCCCGGTCGGACAGGACTTAATACTTAATGATTGGCAGGAAGCTCTAGAAATGATCGGTCGCAGCTTTATGGGGGTGGGGGCGGTGCGAGGATAGTAAATACCTCGCACCGGTGGCGGGGTAGAGAGCCAGCGCTCGCAGAAGCGGCGCGGGCTTGAACTGGTTTAGGAGCAGTGGGGGGCGAAGTGCTCCTCAGGGTGGGGCGAGACAGCCCGGTTGGGGGTCTCGGCCCGGTAGCGGTGGTGTGGGGGCCGGCCTTTGCTACTAGTATGGCGAGGCAGGCGGTGGGGTTCGGGGGGAGGAGGATGCTCCGCCTTGCTACTAATATGGCGGGTGGGGGCATCGTCCGGCAAGGGGGTGTGGGGCTGGGTTATGTTTGAAAGTTGTATATTTAGGCCCGTGTTGGGCCGGTTGTTACAGGTTGTAAATAAAGCTGCGACCAAAGTTTGTACCAGATTCTGTTGTTGGGTATTTTGTGGGGAGCAATTTATGTTGGGATGCTAAGGCTTGCTGAGGGAGGCGAGGAGGGCCTCCGGGTTACCAGAGTTAATGCTCGAGGCCGCGGGCCGGGTCCTGCTGCTGTCAGTAACCTGGGCCCGGGCCCGGCCTCGGCCTCCCGCACGTGACAGGGGTTACAGGGGGGGGGGAGGAAGTCTGGAGGAGCGCGGCATTTGAAATCGCTCCTTTGCCATGAAGGAGCGATTTCATTGGCCCACGCATCGGTGGGGGGGGGGGGGGTGGAGCAGTTGTCGGCGAGGAGCCGCGTGGCTGTCCCTTTTCGCCGCGGCTCCTCGGGAAGCGGACGCGTTCCCGCCCGCCCACCCCCCTTTGGAGGTAGTGTTCGGGATGTTGCAGCTGGTGGGGGCGGGGTAGAGAGCCAGCGCTCGCAGAAGCGGCGCGGGCTTGAACTGGTTTAGGAGCAGTGGGGGGCGAAGTGCTCCTCGGGGTGGGGCGAGACAGCCCGGTTGGGGGTCTCGGCCCGATAGCGGGGGTGTGGGGGCCAGCCTTTGCTACTAGTATGGCGAGGCAGGCGGCGGGGTTCGGGGGGAGGAGGATGCTCCGCCTTGCTACTAATATGGCAGGTGGGGGCATCGTCCGGCAAGGGGGTGTGGGGCTGGGTTATGTTTGAAAGTTGTATATTTAGGCCCGTGTTGGGCCGGTTGTTACAGGTTGTAAATAAAGCTGCGACCAAAGTTTGTACCAGATTCTGTTGTTGGGTATTTTGTGGGGGGCAATTTATGTTGGGGTGCTAAGGCTTGCTGAGGGAGGCGAGGAGGGCCTCCGGGTTACCAGAGTTAATGCTCGAGGCCGCGGGCCGGGTCCCGCTGCTGTCAGTAACCTGGGCCCGGGCCCGGCCTCGGCCTCCCGCACGTGACAGGGGTTACAGGGGGGGGGGGGAGGAAGTCTGGAGGAGCGCGGCATTTGAAATCGCTCCTTTGCCATGAAGGAGCGATTTCATTGGCCCACGCATCGGGGGGGGGGGGGCGGAGCAGGTGTCGGCGAGGAGCCGCGTGGCTGTCCCTTTTCGCCGCGGCTCCTCGGGAAGCAGACGCGTTCCCGCCCGCCCACCCCCCTTTGGAGGTAGTGTTCGGGATGTTGCAGCTGGTGGGGGCGGGGTAGAGAGCCAGCGCTTGCAGAAGCGGCGCGGGCTTGAACTGGTTTAGGAGCAGTGGGGGGCGAAGTGCTCCTCGGGGTGGGGCGAGACAGCCCGGTTGGAGGTCTCGGCCCGGTAGCGGGGGTGTGGGGGCCAGCCTTTGCTACTAGTATGGCGAGGCAGGCGGCGGGGTTCGGGGGGAGGAGGATGCTCCGCCTTGCTACTAATATGGCGGGTGGGGGCATCGTCCGGCAAGGGGGTGTGGGGCTGGGTTATGTTTGAAAGTTGTATATTTAGGCCCGTGTTGGGCCGGTTGTTACAGATTGTAAATAAAGCTGCGACCAAAGTTTGTACCAGATTCTGTTGTTGGGTATTTTGTGGGGGGCAATTTATGTTGGGGTGCTAAGGCTTGCTGAGGGAGGCGAGGAGGGCCTCCGGGTTACCAGAGTTACTGAATAAGACCATGTCTTAGTGTACATTTCAGACCATTGTTGCTTGTAAACCACGCCTGATCATGTGGAAAGCTTGGTATAAAAATGTTTGTTAAATAAATAAAATAAATAAATGGACACAGGAAATGTAACTGATGTGTAGTATGTGCAGTGACATTAGAGATGCAGTCCTTCACACATCCTTCTTTGGGATTTACCTTTGAGTTACATGGGAACATGGATTGCCAATCCAGTGGAGTGGTGTATATGGTTCTATGTCCCTGTTCATTAATATATATTGGTCAGACTTCCTGTCCTTTTAAAACATGTATTATTGAATATCTATCGGCTATCCATCGAGGAGTGGAATCTGCACATTTAGTTACACATTGGAGATTGAAAAATCATTCATTGAAAGATTTTTGTTGTTTTGTTTTAATGCAAGTTAGGGGTGGTGAGGGAGGTAATTGTCAGCGTCTATTTATGCCGCAGGGAACAACCATTTATTTTTCGTTGGAGAACTGTGGAACCAAATGAGTTAAATTCCCAGGTGGAGTGGCATTGGTTCTACTGAGTTGTAGATCCTGTGGACTTAGCTATAAGTGCGCAAGCACTGGCGTTTTTGGTGATACTTTCCATCTGGGAGGAACCAAGTACTGTGGCTATGGGACGGCTTTTTTGAGGTCAGTTTGTTTTATAGTGTTTGTGTTTATTAGGTATTTTGTATTTCTAAAGTGAATTGATGTTTGTTTTTGTTTAAATTAGGAAGTTTCTCTGAAGAAGCCGAGAATCGGCGAAACTGTGATTCATGGTGTTCTTGAGAACTTTGGCAGATAGTTGTTTGAAACTGACTGACGTTCATTGCGTGTGATTTAACATCGATGATCTTCCTTGCCGATGATCTTAGATGTGTCCACGGAGTTTTACCTCCAAAGGAAGTTTGAGGAGAGTTTAACAGTAACCTAACAGTTAGAGCACTGGCTTGGGAGTCCAGAGACCAGGGTTCAATTCCCACTAGCACTCCTTGTGGTCTTGGACAAGTTGCTTAACCCTCCATTGCCTCAGAAAAATCCAAGTTATCAATATCCCTGTTTAATGTACATTACCAAGTTTAAGTTACAATGTAAACCGCTTTGATTGAAATGATAAAGCACTATATAAAACCTGTTAAATAAAATAAATAACAGTTGGTGCGTATATTGATACAATGGCATGATATTTAATACATGATTTTGCACTCCCTTATATCTTTTTGATAGCGTG
Organism: Ichthyophis bannanicus; assembly: GCA_033557465.1. NCBI lineage: Eukaryota > Metazoa > Chordata > Amphibia > Gymnophiona > Ichthyophiidae > Ichthyophis > Ichthyophis bannanicus. Next base: position 1,075,559,498 of record CM066032.1, read on the forward strand.
AATTTTTGTATGATAAAGTATGTTCTTTTTATTAGATTTCATTCGTATGGGGCGTGAGCCTATATCGAGTGATTCTTCAATGTGCTTGTGAGGGGTGTGCTCTCTGTTTAACAACGAAAGACATCAGCATAGTGGAATGTTCAGCGTTTATGCTCTTCTTTAGCTGGATAATCAGTGCACGGCAATCATTGGAAGATTTTCTTCAGAGTAACACCATGATTAATAGCTGGAACATGGAATATGGGATGTTAGGTTCATTTGTATAAATTTAACATATGAAATGGTGATAGTTTTGTTAAATTATAAAGAATTATAAACAATTATTTTGAATATGCTGGAATATTGAATGATATATTGAAGTGTTGTTATTGACAATTGAAAAGTGTTATTATTGATAATAAGAAAATTTAATAGTGTTTGTGGGCAGGCCCCGTACCTAGCTGTGCGAGCGGTGTGGCTGCACAGGGCGCAAAGGCTTAAGGGGCACATTTTAGCTGTCTGCTGTTGCCTGCCGCCGCCACTTTTTCTTCTTTCAGCGGCGGCAGGCAACGGAAGACAACTAAAATGCACCCCTTAAGCCTTCTCACCGGCATGCTAAGCAGATCTGCAGGGAGGGACAGATCTACTTAGCATGCTGACGACTTGCACATTGGGCTCGCCTCTTCTTCTTCTCTCCCGCTGCGGGGGGGGGGGGGGCGCACGCCCGATGTGGTAGTTGCACAGGGCGCGATTTACACTCGGTACGGCCCTGTTTGTGGGGACTTCTATACATGTTTAATTGTGATGTTAAATTGGTGGGGTTATGTAATTAAATATTAAATTATGATATGATTTTTAAATAAAAAATATTTTTATAACACACTGATAATTAGATTCTTTATATGATATGTGATTTCATGTTTTCAATACGTGAGTATATTTATTAAATTATTATAAGTGTTTTTTGCATTGTGGATTTGGACATATGTTGATTTGGATATGTTACTTTACAAGGAAAATGACCGGCTTTTATCGACTTTATACAGAAAACCTGTGCAACGCAACACTTTACTACATTATACGAGTTTCCATCCTGGCCCCTTTCATAGAGATTTGCCTTTGGGACAGTTTTTAAGAATTCACAGATTATGTTCCACTATATCTGATTATCGAAAGCATGCACAAGATCTTAAATTGTGATTGCAAGCCAGAGGCTACCCTGTGTGGCTGATTGAACGGGCATACAAATGTGCACTTCATATCCACCCTGAGTGGTGGGAATCATCTATGGTTCCACGAGAACAGACAGGTAATCATTTTGTAGGGGTGTTGCCTTACATGCCCTATACTGGAGAGGTCACAAAAATTTTAAAATCACACTAGCACATTTTATCAACACATAAATGCTTTCAGATACCTCTTATGATGGCATATCGTAGAGGTTCAAACATAGCCGATCATGTCATTTCCACACTTCCTGCTAGTAGCCAATTTGGTAATGGTGGGCACTTTGCTTGTGGAACTTGTGACTTTTGTTCAACCACGATTGAAGGTACTAGCTGACAAGATCCTCAATCGGGCAGAAGATTTTCGTTATGACATCATACCGATTGCAATTCCCTTTAGTGATTTATTTAATAATTTGACCCTGTAAAAAAGTCTATGTAGGGATGACCACATGGACTATAAAGAAACAATTGAGAGAACATCATTCTCGTATTAACATCAATGTTATGACGGCCCCCCTGGTATGTCATTGCCTTCAACAGGCACATACCTTTCAGCAGCTGCGCTGGCTCATTTTGGATATGATTCCACTGCTTGTGCGAGGGGGTGACCGTTTGAGGCAACTACGTTATAAAGAGCAATGCTGGATCTATATCCTTCGTTCTATTAGCCCGTTTGGGTTGAATACAGAAATAGAATGGTGGTTCCTACACTAAGAATGTTTTCAGTGATTTTCAAGATTGCTCATGTTTTCTTTATTGTGAAATGATGTCATTGAGATTAGTGATGATCTTTGGTGAGATTAAAGCTCCATGTGACATAATGATATAATTACTGGAACAGGAAGTTTGGGTAACATTGCTTGAGGAAGAGCCAGGAATCAGACAGGCTTGAAATACAGCGTTTGTGTCATTGCTAAAGACACTATGAATCTGTTCTTTTTTCATGATGATCAGCATTCTGATTTAAATTAGGGGGATTTGTTCTTTTGGATGTTTATCCCTTATTTTTGTAGTCAGTCTTGGCTGCTTTTAAAATTGATTAAAATGGAGGACCTACTTCAAGGGAGGGTTTATCCAATCCTATGATAATTGATCCGACAAAAAATAGCTTATTGTTACTGTTCAGAGGAATGAGGAGTTTATTAATGTGGTGAATGAGATCAGTGGATGTTGACCTTTTTATTGGAATAATCATGCCCTGGTAATGTCCCAGATTTTGTATTATTTCTGTTTTTAATTGGCTTGTTTTGTTTGATTCTTTTATGTGTCAAATATGTGTGCATATGTAGTCCAAAGCCATTTCACGGGCCACTTTTGTTTAGGAGATATTCTAAGGCCGCGTTCCTGTCCCTGGTGGCCGGCGGTAACTGGGCCGGTGGCACGCGGCAATCCAGCCTCTCGGCGTGCCGTGTGGGAGGAAGCCACTGCGGAAGGCTTAGGTGTCTTCGTTTAAATTGATTGGCTCCCGCGGGTGAGTGACGGCGGCGGGAGCCAGTCAGGAGTGGCGGGGCAGGCAGGAAGGAGGGAGGAACAACAGAGAGCTGGCGGGGCCATCACTCAGGGCTCGGAAGAGGAGGAAGGCAGCTGGCAAGCTTACTGGAGTTATTGGAGGCGGTCGAGGGCCAGATTGCCAGGATCGGTGGAGCGCGCTGGTGCAGGGAGCGGTGGAGAGGCAGGATTCGCAGCATTAGACGCACGTGTGGCCAGGAGCCCGGCTAGACACGGGGGAGAGAGACAGTGATTCGGAGGAGTTGGAGAGCAGCTTGAGCTCAGGCAAGTGCTAGCCGTAACCCAAAAAGACAAAAAAAAAAAGATAAAGATTATTAGCAGCAGCATGCCGCTTAGCAAAGGCCGGGCAGTCAGAGGGAGAGGGGCAGGGAGACATAGCAGAGTAGCGCAGCGCCAGGCCAGGCCTCCACAGAGGGTTAAGGGTCATTTACAAATTGAGGATCAAGGAAGGATGAGCAGGGGTAGGCGGGGAACGGAGGCATCGACAGAAGTGTCTGTTAGGGCCAGGAGGACCGGGGGGCAGCGAGGTGCGATTTCCATTTTGCCTAGGAGGGGCAGGGGTCGGGCTACTGTTGCGCAAGGAGGAGAGGGCGGTGCTTCAGGGTTAGTGGCCGGGCAAGGGCAGGGGGTGACTCAGGTGTGGGGGAATGATTCAGGGGAGCGAGGGGGGGGGGCTGGCAGGCCAGCCCAAGTGTCCAAGGTATATCAGGCTGAAGGATTGGGCGCTTGAGACAGGAGGGGTATTACCCTATGTGTGGACCCAGGGCTTGGGATTATTGGAGAGGAGGGGAGCAGGGTTCATCAAGGGCAGAATGGCTAGGTGCTTGGCAACCCACCTGGCCTGCAGCTGTTCCCCCCCTCCCCCCCTGTGTTTCCCTTTCTGTCTCCACAGGCATCTACAGTGTGGCAGCAGCCAGGTGGATACGGAGCGGGAGCACCAGCTCAAGTTGATACCGAGGTGATGCAAACGGCGAGGCGGATGGACGCAGCGGCGAATCATGAAGGAGGGACGCCGAGCGAGCAGAATGCAGAGCTGCAACCAGAGATGATGGCGGTGACACCGGCTGGCGAAAACATGACTGGGTGGCAGGTGAGTTACTGGCGGGGTGCGATGGGGAATCTGAAAAGAGGGGGGGCCGAATGAGGAGGGGGCAAAAAGGCGCAGAAAAAATGGAAGCATTTTTGTCGGCGGCATCGCGAAGATACTTCCTCGTCATCGTCCAGTGAGTCCTCATCCTCTACCTCGGGGGAGGATTCAGCTCGGCAGGTGAGAGTTCAGGTGGCAGAAGGGGCTGGAGAGAGTGGAAGTACCCCTTCATTGGCATCATTTTCCAAATTATGGGAAGGGGTTCCGCGGGCCTTGTGGTGGAAGATTCGGAAACGGAGGTATATAGACATTTTCCGTTTACTCACGGGGAAGAAGCAGTCGGGCGAGAGCCAAAAGAAGAGAAAGGAAGACGAGAAGGCGGGACGGATCAAATGAGTCTCCCGTAGTGTGGTAAACTGGGAAAAGGCTTTCTTGCAAGTGTGTGGGGTCACCACTATCCAGAGCAATATGGTATGTTGCTCGCATATGCTGATTCCATTCTGGAAGTGGCTCAAACGCATGAAGGTTGGGCCTGGCTCAACTACGATGAGAAGTTTCGGGATAAAATGGAAGAAAATAAATCCTTGTCTTGGGGGACGCAAGATATTAGTTTGTGGCTGACCCAAATGTCGGCTAGAACCGGAGGGTCAGGGGGTCCAGGGGGACTTGGGGGGGACATGGGGGGGGGAGCGGGGGCTACGGTTGGGATGCTCCTTTTGGGCTGCGGGGGCCTCCGTGGTGCAGAAATCAGGGGGTGACGGAGCAGGAGATATTTGCTGGCGATTTAACAAGTTGTCATGTCCATTTTCCAACTGCAAGTTTCGGCACCCATGTTCCATCTGTAGCAGGATGCATTCCGCGCTTAAATGCGCCAAAAGAGGAGCCCCCTCCTCCGCCCTCCTGGCTCCCAAGTAGTATAGACTTGGGGGGCTGGCTTCCACGCCGATACTGGTGGAGGTCTTATGGCCTTGGCTCCAGTGATACTCTAGGCGGAGGGACCGGGTAGCATTGGAAGAAGGTTTTCATTACGGTTTTCGTATACCAGTGATAGGGATGGTGGAGTCAGTGCAGGCTACGAATGCGGTCTGGATTAGATGCTTCTCCCACATTGTGCGGGACAAATTGCAGAAGGAAGTAGATTTGGGAAGACTTGCCGGCCCGTTTGAGAGCCAGCCATTTGACAATTTAGTGGTTTTGCCATTGGGGATCATACCAAAAAAAGAACCTGGGACGTTCAGGTTGATTCACAACCTGTCCTTCCCTGAGGGGGCATCGGTGAATGATAGGATTCCGAAGGAGTGGTGCAGGATGCGATACGCGTCCTTCGATGCAGCAGTGGACTTGGTACGCAGATGTGGCACGAGGAGTTGGTTGGCAAAGGTGGACATTGAATCGACCTTACGATTGCTGCCGGTCCATCCGTCAACCTTTCCATTGTTGGGGTTTTGTTTTGAAGGGGGATGGTATTTCGATAAATGCATGCCTATGGGTTGCTCGGTTTTGTGTATCTACTTTGAAATGTTTAATACGTTTATGCATTGGGCGGTGGTTCAAAAAGTGGGATGTGCAAACATAGTGCATTACTTGGATGCAGTTGTTACAGTGCCAGGAGCTACTGGAAGGTTTTGTGGAATTGTCGCACGTATGGGGTGTGCCCTTGGTGGCGGAAAAAACGGAGGGCCCGGCCACATGCATCACTTTTTTGGGCATACAGCAGGATACAATGGAAATGGTTGCGCGCTTACCGGGGAAAAAGGTGAGGCGGTTGTGAGTCTTGGTAGCCAATGTGCTTGGGTCGCGCAAGATCACGCTGCGGGAGATGCAGGCCTTAATTGGGTCTCTGAATTTTGCTTGTCGGGTGATACCGATGGGTAGGGTGTTTTTGCCGCATTTATCGGCAGCTATGGCTGGAGTGCTGAAGCCGCATCACCGTATTAGGTTGTCGCAGAGTATTCGGGCAGATTTAGGAGTCTGGGATGTGTTCTTGCGGGAGTTCAATGGTACATTGGTTTTTATGGAAGCGGCGATCTCTAACGCGGATCTGCAACTGTTTACAGATGCGGCGGGTGGGGGAGGTTTAGGTATCTACTTCGATGGTGCGTAGTGTGCGGCGCTCTGGCCGCAATCATGGCACGACGAGGGGCTGACTACTAATATCACCTTTTTGGAGCTGTTCCCATTCTTAGTGGTATTGGAGCTGTGGCAGGACAGATTGCGTAATCGCAGAGTGGTTTGGTGGTATGACAATGAAGCAGTGGTGAGCATGATCAACCATTATACACCACGTTGTTTACAGGTGGTGGCCCTAATGAGAGCAGTAGTTTTAACCTGTTCACGTTTGAATGCATTGGTTAAGGCCAGGCATATTGTGGGTAGCACTAACAGGATTGCTGACGCTCTTTCTCATTTTAAATGGGACCTGTTCAGGACGCTGGCACCAGAAGCAGACGACGAGGGAGCGACGGTCCCGGAGCACTTATGGCAGCTTGGCCTGCGGAGATGTTGATGCTGCTACGGAGGTTGGTGTCACCAGTGACATGGGTGTCTTATCAGTGAGGTTGCGATAGAGTAGTTGCTTTCCTCTTGACACGGGGCTGGCGGACGGAATCAGTTGATGGCGGAGTATGTGATTGCGGCAAAGGGGGTTGGGGTGTCGAAAGCAACAGTACGGACGCACCTGGCAGGGTTTACATTTTTTGCGCGTGCGGTGGGTTGGGGCTTCCAGGCTGGGGGGTTTCTGACTCATAGACTCTTACAGGGGTGGGAGTGGGCTCAGTCGACTCCGCGGGATAGGAGGCTACCGATCACGCATGACTTGCTGGGGTGGATCTGTGCAGCATTGCCTCGAGTGACATGCTCCCCAATGAAGCTCAACTTTTTCAGGCAGTTTTCTGCCTGGCATTTTTTGGCGCCTTCCGGGTGGGAGAATTAGTAGCAGACTCCCGCCGTGCCTCTTGGAAGGACGGTATGGGGAAGCATCAGGTTCGGCTCCTGGAAGGGGAGTTGCGCATACTGCTGTCAAAGTCCAAGACGGACCAGTCGGGAAAGAGTCAGTGGGTAGTGTTAAAGGTGATCAGGAATTCCCCAACATACCCGGTGTCGATGTTAGTGGACTACTTGGGGGTGCGGCCAACGAGGGAGGGGCAGTTATTCTTGCATTAGGATTCTAGCTTGTTGACGCGCTATCAATTTGCGGCAGTGCTACGGTTAGCTCTGCAGCTCCTGGATGTGGATCCTCGGGGCTTCGCCCCACATTCTTTCCATATTTGGGGCGCAGCCAGCGAGGTTGCCTCATAGAGAGATCCAACGTATAGGTCGATGGCGCTCGCAATCATTTCAAGGGTATGTGAGCCTGTGTTCAGGGGTGGCTGCTAACTGTTGACTTTCCTTGCAGATGGGGAAAGGAATCCTGTTACTTGTTGGTAAATCGGTCAATCCTTTGTTCACTGGGGGGAGCAACAAGCGGCAGTGCGGCTGGTGGGGCCTAATATTGGAGTGGATGTGATGCAGGTGGTGGTCCTATGGCTGGGTGAGCGGGGTCTGCGTTGGACAGAGCTCTTGCCTTTGCTGCAGCACCACAGTCGAATACGGGATTGGCCGCGATGATTCTGATACATTTGGGAGGCAACGACCTGGGTTCCTAGACCTGTAAACAGTTGATAAGGGCAGCATAACGGGACATGGGAGCTGTTCTGAAGATGTTTCCTGATGTAATTCTGTTATGGTCGGATATCATGCCAAGGCCTGACTGTTGGGAGCAGCGGCGATGGTCTAGGGGCTTGACTAAGGTCAATCGCCAGATCGGACGTTGGGTGTTGGAGCAAGGGGGTTACCAGATACAGCACCCCTGGGTTGAGGTAGCTTGTGCGGGTTTATACTGGTAGGATGAGGTACATTTATCCCCGGTTGGTCTAGACTTTCTCCTTAATGACTGGCAGGAGGCATTGGAATGTGTTCTGAGGCAGGATGTACGCTGGTCGCAGATTTGGAGGGGGGGCCTGGCTCAGAGATCTAGCGACCGTCTGAGCCGGTGGTGGGATCCTGGAGGTTTCTGGGGTCCGGAGCCTTAGCTATTAGTAGGGCAGGGATGGGGTACCCCGACCCAAAGAACCCTGGTGGGGCTTTTGCTAATAATATGGCGAAGCTGGAAGAAGGGGTGGTAGGCTGGTAGCCGTGGACTCGCTGCGGTGGAAACACAAATGACATCACTTTGCTACCCATGTGGCTGGTGAGACATTTCTGTTGAAGTGGAGGTTTAAGTTGATTTGTGTGGAATTGTTGTTGGATATGGTTAAAAGTTAATAAAGCTGCAACCGGTGTTATGCCAATATTGTAGTGATGTGATTATTGCGGAGTCGGGGGGGGAGGGGTGTGGGTAAAGGAGCTTGGGGGAGAGGGGGGGCAGAAGGAGAGCACCACGTCTGCCGTGCCTTGGTTAGTTCTAAGGCCACAGACCTGTCCTTGGCGGCCGGCAGTAACTGGGCCGGCGGCGCACGGCGATCCAGTCCCTTGGCGTGCCGCGTGGGAGGAAGCCACTGCGGGAGGCTTAGGTGGCATTATTTAAATTGATTGGCTTCCATGGGTGAGTGACGGCAGCGGGAGCCAATCAGGAGCGGTGGGGCAGGCAGGAAGGAGGGAGGAACAATGGAGAGCCGGCGGGGCCATCACTTGGGGCTCGAAAGAGGAGGAAGGCAGCTGGCAACCCTCTCTCCCACCCATTAGGTGGGCATGGGACTGGTTATTAGGGGTGTTGCAGCTGGAGGGGGAAGCGGGATCCCAGAGGTTTCTGGGGTCTGGAGCCTTAGCTATTAGTAGGGCAGGGGTGGGGTACCCCTGATCCAGAGATCCCCGGTGGGGCTTTTGCTAATAATATGGCAAAGCCGGAAGAAGGGGTAGTAGGCTGGTAGCCGTGGACTCGCTGCGGTGGAAACAGAAATGACATCACTTTGCTACCCACATGGCTGGTGAGACATTTCTGTTGAAGTGGAGGTTCAAGTTGATTTGTGTGGAATTGTTGTTGGATATGGTTAAAAGTTAATAAAGCTGCGACCGGTGTTATGCCAATATTGTAGTGATGTGATTATTGCGGAGTTGGGGGGGGGGAGGGATGTGGGTAAAGGGAGGTTTGGGGAGGGGGGGGGGCAGAAGGAGAGCACCATGTCTGCCGTGCCTCGGTTAATTGGGCATTAAGGAGCTGAACTGCAGGGGTGACAATACTGTTGACCACAACTGTATGTTTTGCCATGTGTGTGTTCTTTTGCACATACACCTTATTTTTTATCAAATCAAGTATGTACAGACCTGAGTTTATTAAACAAGCGTAAATTATGCATTTGAAAAAGCATTTTGACCAAATGCCAGTTTATAAAATCGCCCTCCACAATGGCTGAAAATCTACAGATAAGGAAGTTATACATTTACTGGCCGTTCACAAACATAGAACGTCCTTTGAAAATTGCTCAATGGTATTAATTCAGAAACACCAAGTAAAAAAACAACAACCCTCAATCCTAAGCAAAATGAGAATAAAATGACTTGAACAGATGGTGAGAAGAGCTGTGCTGTGATGAAAGATAAAGATGGAAGCTTTAATTACCCAGAAATTCTTCAGAATAAGCAAAGAATTAAAGGTTTCATTCAATGAAATTTGTTTTGGCCATTGGAAGACATGCAGTTATAAATCCAAATATGGAAGGACAGAGTAGATAGGCCATGTGGTCTTTTTCTGCAGTCATGATTTTATGTTTCTAAATGTCAAAACTGATTTTCTAAAATTAGGTTTACTGAAAATACAATTCTCAATATATAAATAAAGAATCTTTGATACAGCAAGAAATGAAATGAAATTTCACTAAATTATACAACTATTTTCTTACCCAATTATCTAACCCACATAACTGAGGAGCTGAAGGGGAGCCAAAAAGGGAAAACAAACAAAAAGGAAATCATTAAGGAATAAGCCTAAAAACCATAGCCTGCCCAAACTATTAGACACATTTTTTTTCTCTTATAAAGCAGATCAACAATTCTTTTTAAGGAAATTCTTTTCTAAATGCAAAAGATCAAATAAAATATATTCTCATGGGAACAAGCAGGAAATCGGTCCTTGCATATGGATGATGTCAGCACCGACAGAGCCCTCGTGGAAGCATCCCCCCAGCTTTCAAAGAACGCCTTTGGGAGATGCCACCATGCATGCATGGTCCCCTTCCCGTCCAAGGTTGCCATCTTGCTCAGTCTCCTTTTTTCTGTGGAGTCCTTCAGACGTTCATCTGGCTTGTCCTCAGAAAAAGTTGATTTTTCTTCCGAGTTTCGTACTCATCTCCGGTATCACACCAGTACTCATCCCGCCTCCAACCTCATTGCCTCGGTGTTGAGTTTGGGTCTATTTTTGCAGTTTTGCTTTTTTCCTTTTCCTAAACCACCACAAAAACCATACACCAGGGCACTAATCACCAACACAAACACAGAACCCAGTGCTAATAATAACCTATTATTCAGAACAATTTTTTTTTGTCGGAATGGCCAGCCCAGTGTAGAGGAAAAAAACACCTCTCACCGCCGTGGCCCGTCCTTTTTAATCAAAGAAATTTGAAAAGCTTTTTATAAAAAAACAGCTGATACTTAGCCGTGTCGAAGAAAACAGGCTGTTTGTTCACTGTAACCAACAGTAGTTCCAAATACACGACGCAGGGGGCTTACGGAGGTGTCCCCGAAACGTGTCACGTCGTGTATTTGGAACTACTGTTGATTACACTGATGGGGCGCATGCTCTGCCTGGCTTAGAGTGGGGCCAGGGCAATGCATGCCTAAAGGAGTCAGTTAGCTTGCAATGGGCTGACAGAGCATCAAGGTGCAGGGAATGATGTCTGGAGTTGCCGGTGGAAAGGGTGTTTCAAATAGCATCCATCTGATGGAGAAGCGGTGTGTGGAGGGGGGGGGGGCGGGGGTGCTGTGGATGGGTTGGAGGGGACTGGTAGTATAGAGCAGCAGAATATGTGCCCCTCCCCCCCCCCCCCAGCATGGACGGGGCATGCACTCATTGTCCAGTAGTATTGTGCATCATTTGGAATACTGCAGGGTTAGTTTGGGGTTCTGTGAACCTGGTGGGGGTCCATCCTTAGCAGTGTCAGGCATATTGGCAGTGATGACAAGGCATGGCTCATTGGGGCAGGTTCCTAATGCCACGTACTGTTTGCTGCACAGTATGACCTGACATACCTGTTCATTGGTTCAGTCTTGTACACCTTCTTGTGGTGCACTGGGTTTGCCAGGTGTGGTTCTGGGCATGGGGGGTCTGGTCTATGGTCAAGTTTTTCAGCAGCTGTCATTTCCCATAGGTTTTCATGTCTGGGAGGCCTCAGGGAGGCACGTTTTTTTCGGGGCTGTGGTGTTCATGGGTATATTTTGGAGATGGGTAATATCATACACGTGCAGCGGCACAGAATACGGTTCACTTGGGGATGTCTAAACAGCCTCCCACATCCATGGCACAAAGCTGGCTGCATGGGGTTTGCATGTACATGCTGCACATATCTATCTCGGGTATTCTGTCCCTGTTGGGAATGTGCAGGTCTGTGCATTCAGAAATGTGTTTCAAGTGTGCCAGATTTGATTTTAAATGTGTGCATCAGCCCTGCACATCTGACACAGAATGACCCCCTATGTGTTTGGAATATTGCGCATAGGGGCTAGAGGAAGATATTAAATAGGAGGCTGACAGGACTGAGCCTTGAGGTACACTTTGCTATTAGGTAAAAGGATGTGATGTCTTAGAGACGATTTTTATTTGCTGGCTGCGAAACTGAAGGTATGAGTGGAACCAGTTTACCTTGGTATCCTGAAGTCTAATGTCATAGAGTCTCTTAAGAAGCTGGTGGTGGGGTATGCATATACTGATGAGATATCTAGGAAGATGAGGATCAAGCCTTGTGTGATACTTTAGGTGATGAGTAAAGTCTCGACACTCTGGTTCGTCCTGAAACCATGCTGATGCTGGTTGAGGGAGGGTGTGCTCATTGACGTAGTTTTGTAGTTGAGTCTTTCTGTTATTTTTGATATGAACGGGATGCTGGAGATTGGTCTAATGATGTCAGGGAAGTGGTGTCCAAGTTAGTGCTTTTGAGTAGTGGTCTGATCAAGCTTTGTTTCAGTTGGGTGGGTCTGTATCCCTGGGTTAGGGAGGCTTGGATGATGCTTAGTAAGTAGCAGCTGAGCTTTGTTCTTGCAATCTTAATCCAGGATACTGGACAGGGGTCGAGTGGGGATGTGGTTATGTTAAGGTTAGTTAAGCAAAGGTGTAAGACAAGGCTGCATACTTTCCCCCTATCTGTTTAATTTATATGCAGAACAAATCATCAGAGAAGCAGGATTGTATGAAGACAACAGAGGTGTGACGATAGGTGGAAGACTCATCAACAACCTTCGCTATGCCGATGATACTACATTACTGGCTGAAAGTGAAGATGATCTGAAACATTTGCTTCTCACAATCAAAGAACATAGTCTCAAAATGGGCCTGCACCTTAATGTAAAGAAGACAAAGATCATGACAACTGGCATAATCAACAGGTTCATCGTTGAAGGAGAAGAAATTGAAACTGTGAACAACTTTAACCTACTTGGATCAACTATCAATAAAGAAGCAACAAGCAGTCAAGAAATCAAATGACGCATTGCTCTTGGCAGAATGGCTATGAAAGACCTAGATAAGATTCTTAAGCGCAGAGATGTCTCTCTCCATACAAAGATTCGACTTGTTCAAGCCATGGTATTTTCAATAACATCATATGGATGTGAAAGCTGGACAGTGAAAAAGACAGACAGGAAGAAAATTGATGCCTTTGAATTATGGTGCTGGCGGCAAATACTGTGTATACCATGGACTGCCCGAAGAACAAACCTGTCGGTACTAGAGGAGATCAAACCTAAGCTTTCTTTAGAAGCTCAGATGACAAGACTTCGACTTTCATACTTTGGACACATCATGCGAAGAGAGAGAGCATTAGAGAAAGACATCATGCTTGGCAAGATAAAAGGTCAACGCAAAAGAGGAAGGCCAGCAATGAGATGGATCGATACAATAACAGCAGCTACGGGTACCAGTTTGTCAACAATGAGCTGCCTGAATGAAGACCGAACACAATTTAGGATAGCTATCCAGAGGGTCGCCATGAGTCGACTCCGACTCGACAGCACTTAACAACAACAACATAATGTTTTCAAGGTGTTCTGTGGACAGTGGTTCAAATTTTGAACCATGTGTTCTGCAGGGTGTCTTGAAGGGTTGGTGGAGTGGTGAAGCAGTGTTTGGAAGAATCTGATTTGTGTTTGGCACAGAGGTAGTTTTCCATTTATTGGGGGCATATGATGTCTTGGGGTTCTTGCATATTGGGTTCCTATAGAAGAGCTTTTGCTATGTCAGAGCTTCCTGAGCTTGTTGAGGGAGCTCATGATGATATTATCATACTCCCTTTTGCATGTTTGTTGCATTGCAGTATTCTCTCTGTTTATCCATCGGGCCAGAGTGGGTCTTTGTATCTCCATTTTCATTCGAATCCCCATAGGTTACGCTTTAGGTTCGGTAGTGTTGGTGAATAAAGGGGACTCAGTCATGCTGCTTGGCAGGGGTCATTCTTAGTGCGGCAGCCACAATGGTTTTGTTCCATCTCATGATCTTTGATTCAAGGCTTGCATCAGGAGTGATGAGTTTAAGTTGTGGGAGCACTGTTCTGAGAAATGTTTGATTGATGAAGTGGCGTAATCTGCGGTGCATGGTGATTGGCTGGATGTTGGGCCCAGGTGCTGTAGCGTGGAAGGGAGAAGTGTATTCAGACCAGGGGACTGGCGAGATTGTGTGGTATATATGCTCGGGTCCTGTAAGGATATAGTCAGGAATGAAGATTAGGTTGAGCTTACTTCCTTTATTATGGTTTGGGTTATCAATGAGTTGTCTATAGTGCACTCTTCCATTTATTTATTTATTTATTTCACTTTCTTATATACCGTGCTCTTCTGCATCAGTGCGGTTTACATTAAAACACAACTGTCCAGGGCAGAAGGTCTGCACTGGACTTACAATAGAACGTGGGGATTTGTAACTGGGTACAAATAAACAGGGTACAAATAAACAGGGTAACTATATACATATATATACAGGAATATTACATCACAGGTTCAAATATAACTCGGTTGCATCCTATTGGCTCATCTATGTAAAGGCTGATATTAGAGTGAAGGTGTTGCTACTTGTCGGGTGGATCCAGGTCCGGTGGGTTAGATTTCGATCCTACGTGGTCGTTACTAGTGGGTCGATTATGTGGGTCACTGGGCATGACTTGCTGTGGAGGGTGGGCCTGATCATTGTAATACAGTATGAAAAGATGACGTTTAAGTGCCTTTCTAAATTGGGAAATAACTGAGATAGCCCTGATAGCGGGGGGTAGGGCATTCCAGAGGGTAGGTGCATAGAGTGAAAAAGCTCTGGCCCTAGCTGCTTGTGAGCATTTAGTGATCTGCCTTGGTAAGGTCAAAGTATTTATAGCGGCTGATCTTCTCGCTCTGTTAGGGGGTGTCTTCTGAATGAGATTTATGATTGATGAAGCGGAACAATTGTTAATGGCTTTGAACGTCATAGTCAGCACCTTAAACGTTATCCTGCTTTGAATTGGGAGCCAGTGCAGATTTTTTAGTATTGGTGTTATATGCTCATTCCTTGAAGACCCTTGAAGAATTCGGGCTGCTGCATTCATGGCTAGTTGCAGCGGGTTTATAGTGGCTTTTGGAATGGCCTTTAGGAAGGAGAATGATTGCCTCGTAGGTGCAGATGCTAGGTTCAGATCTCCAAAAAGGATTAGGAATTGGTGATTGGTTGGGAGTGAGCATTCTGCTTCTAGTAGGATGGACAATTCATTAGCATTGCCATGTGGGGCTCTGTATGTAAGGCATAGTGTTAATGATTTTTTTTTATATAATTAGGATGTCCATGTTTGTGCAGCTTGTGCCAGTGGTGTCGAACTTTAGGTTATTTCTTGTGACTATGCAAACATCTCCGCCTCTGCTGGCTGTTCTATTGCAGTTATGGATGGTATATGTGGGGGGGGCACAGCTGGTTGATCAGTATGTTGTCTGCCTCAGTAAACCATGTCTCGGTTATACACTGGATGACAATGTTGTGACCTTGGATGAAGTCAGTTAATGCTGGAATTTTGTTTTGGGTGGAGTGTGCATTAAATAGGGCGTATCTTATCATTGGGTTAATGTTTGGGTGATCGCTGGTGTCATATGTAGCTTTGTTGCGTGTGCTTATCTTAACTAAGGAGCAGTGACGCTTGTGCTGCTGTGTGTATGCTAAAATCTGTTGTGTCATGTCTCTTGGTTGTTTGTGCCTGTGTGTTTTGGGCATGTGGCCCTTATGGTTTATTTGGTAGGCACTTTTGAGGAGTGCAGTGATAATTACCCCAAGAAGAAGGTGTATGTTTACAGCCGGGTGTCTGTTCTTTGCTCCTTCCATAGTGGGATAGGGTAGATTGGGATGAGTATATAGAAGGCTGGTCAGTTGGGGGAACTCTCCTCTGTTTGTATATGAGGTGACCTTTGAGAAATGTGTGGGATTCTTATTTTATTCCCTCTATGGTTCTGTGTTGCACTATTCGGTCTACACTAAGGATGTCTAAGGGCCCTTTGGTGCAAGCCTGCCAGGTGCACCTGAGGGTACCATTAATTTAAAGGGCTTCTTTCCCTTATGACTCTGCTTTGGCCTGGCTTCCTCCCTGCTCTTTCTAGTGGTTCTGGTGCAGCACTGGTTTGCCGCGTTGGGGCTGGAGCCAGCAGTCATTCAGAGTGTCTATTTAGAGGTCAAGAAGGTGTGCACCTGAGGGTACCTTTAGTTTAAAGGGGTTCTTTCCCACATGATTCAGCATTGGCCTGGCTTCCTCCCTGCTCTCTCTGGTGGTTCCGATGCAGCGCTGATGTACCATGTTTTCTAAATAAATAAATACTGATTTCAGGCTCATTGCTCTGTAGTTTCTTAGATCACCCAGAACCCTTTTTAAAAATTGGCGTTACATTGGCCATTATTCAATCTTAAGGCACTACAGATGATTTTAATGATAGTTCATAGATTACTAACAGTAGGTCTGCAATCTCATATTCCAGTTCTTTCAGCACCCTGGGATGTGTGCCATCTGATCCAGTAATTTTCTACTTTTTAGTTTATCAAATAGTTATAACTAGCAATTAACACACCTCAGTTAGATGACCTTGGCTTTGTGCAGTGGTATTATCAAATAGTTATAATACATCTTTTCAGTTTATTGAGATTTGTTTCAATTCCTCCAAGACATCAAAGTCTAGGTGTCACAACATGATCATGTCTGGGGGAATTTTGGAGCATGGCCAATGTGGATCAAGGGTACAGACGTCCAAGATATTTCATATAGCATTTGGGGTGTTCCGGGTGCAGCAGCCACATGACCCAGCCTAGACCACCTATAAAGCACAAACAGATATGGGACTTTGCTGTCAGTGCTGACTGTGAATAAAACTATATTAGGAAGAGTGTAAAGTTGAGAGAGAAGAGTCCGCCTGTCATTCCTGTCTGCTGTGTACCATGTTGTGCAACCCCTTGTATTTCAGCTGTGCTCCCCATGCATCCATCACTGTGGCTCCACTCCCAACAACCTCTCTCTTCCTACCTGGCCACAATTCTCTGTCTGCACCCCGGTACCATATCCCATGTCCCCCCTCTCCCCTGTATTCCGCCATCTACCTCTGTCTTTCTTCTAGTCATGGCAGTGGAAGTACATGTGTATAGAAGTGAAGGAGTTCAAGAAGGTGCAGGGCTGGCCCATCCACTAGGCAGCTGCCTAGATAGCAGACTACTGTGGATAGCACAGCGCCCAGATCAGGCCATGTACTTCAGCACACATGGCCTGCAACCTCTGACCCCCCTCCAACCCCCCCTTAAGATCCGCCGTTGCCGGGGCACACCTGCGCCTTGCGGGCCCGTGTCTGATGGCCTCGCCAGAGGGCCCTTTGGCATGGCCCTTAGGCATTGGTCCGTGGCGTCTGTTTCTGGAGTCTATATTGATGTCCTGCTTATATATCAGGGTAACTTGCTGTTCTGTGTCCTTCTCCTTCTCTTATCTGTTTGACTGTTTCTGTCCTCTACTCTGTCCTATCTTATAATGTGTCAGACGGCTGCCTGGGTGAGAATGTTCACAGTCTTGGCAAGTGCATATATCAATATGATTGGCAAGGGATTGTGGGCAATGCAGTCCATTCACACCAGACACAGCTGCTCACAATAAATAGTTGTGCTTTAGGGTAAAGCCAATAAGATATTTATTTATGGGGTTATTTCTCCCAACACAGATATGCTTGGTAGCACATTTATTTATTTATTTATTATTTATTTATTTACATTCTCTTATATACCGCGCTATTCTGCATCAGTGCGGTTTACATTGAACAAACTGAAATTACATTGAACAGGGCATTGAACTTGGAGATAACTATTTTACAGGGAATATGGGCTATGGAGGGTTAAGTGGCTTGGATGAGGATATCCAAGTTGATCATGAAGATGATGATGATGAGGATGAGGATGATTCTCTGTAGAATAAACTCTACCTTTATTCTGCCAATAAATCAGGTTACTTGCTTTCAGTGTTAAACTTGGAAAAACAAAATCAGGAAAACAACATTTGAACTTGTCAGGCAATCAAAGCAAAAGAAATAAGACCTGGTTGGTAACAAACTGGTCTTTTCTGTAGGCTTTAGCTAATATTCTCTTAGCAGTGTATCAAACAACAAACAAAAGCCACAAGGAAGAGAAAAACTGTTCTTTTCAGGTTAACTTCTTATATCTTCCCACATAGATTCAGAAGTGATTCCCTCAGAGCTCACAAGCAATTAGGTAAGGCTCAATTGCTAGCAGTTACCCAGCTGAAACCCCTTAGCTGGCTTGCTTTCTACTGCGTGGCTAGAAATCCTACTCAGGAGCTTTTCTGAGTAGATTAAAGAACAAGTTTGTATTTCTTTGTGATGGTTGTTGTATTTTATAACAGAAAATCACCAAAGGAGTTTAGACAGAGAGCAGTCCATGTAAACACATTCTTCATCTGCAATCACTCCCCCTTCTTCAACAAGCATGGGTTCAATATCATGGATTGGCACAGATGAATCTCCCAATGGAGCACTTTCAGGAGAATACTTGTTTCCCTGCTGTCTTTCAAGGTTATAGCTAGGGCATAGATCAGTGTTCATACCTGAGCTTCCATTGCTGTTAGAGTTCCTCTCTATATAGCCTGGCCAGTATGTAGTCCAGTTCTTATGTCCAGCCTTCCAATCCAGATCCCTGGACACTGGATCTCTCTTCACATACCTTCTGGCACGGGTCTTAGGGTCCCTTCCACGTGCAGCCGTCTCCCTCACAGGTACCGTCTGGAGATTCCTAGCTCTGCAGCACCATTCCTCTGGCTTTCCCCAGTCCAATGGTGTATGCTGGCCCTTGGAATGCCTTCCAGTATATGTACTGCTATGAACTCCTTTAGACCTCCCAAAGGCTTTTCTCTTCTTTCTTCCAAAGGGTTTCTTGCCCTCTCTGTCCGTCCGGTTTGGCTTCTGCTTCTGATGATCCTCCAGATGAAACTGAGGATGAGGATATCCAAGTTGATCATGAAGATGATGATGATGAGGATGAGGATGATTCTCTGTAGAATAAACTCTACCTTTATTCTGCCTAGATGAGTGCTCCACCTTAACACAGCGCAGCTGTGCTGAATCAGGCCCTGCCCTTTGAGATGAGTGCTTAGGGATTACCTCATAGCCCTCCTGATTGAACACACGTTTCCCCACTTCAGCTCCTCTAATGGCTGTTGGAAACCTGGTGCATTCTGGGACTGGTAGTCTTTTATGGGAAAATTCTGTTTTCTTATTTCTACCAGAACTGACAGGTTGCTTGTTCAGAGTCACTTCACCTTTTCTATAGCTCCTTCCTGAGCTATGATAAGCTTCCTTATCACAAATGGCGTTCTTTTCTTATTTCCTTAAATGATGTAGTATTGTAAACCGCTCTAATACCTTTTGGTCTGAGCGGTATATCAAATTCAAATAAACATAAACATAAACATAAACAGGAAGGCAGCAGGGAGTGGCAGCACAGCAGATGGGGCAGCAAAGCTTAGCAGGGGGGGGGGGGAAGGGGATGATGACACGGCCAGGACTTCTGCCTGGGAGAGCAGAAACCCTTGTACTGGCCCTGGGAGGGTGTGTGATTGTTGGTGCAGGTGCAGTATTGGTGTCTATGTTGCTGTGCATGAGTGTATCCATCATTGTCAGCATGTCACATAGCACAGAGCACTGTGTGTTGTTTGAGGCAGCACAGTGGTGCCAGTGGTGGATGTGTGTAGGTGGTAGTCCCCATGGGTGTTGGTGGATAGTAGCAGCAATGCAGAACATAAACTGATGGTTTGCAGTGGTTATAGAGGAGCTGGACAGGAAGCACAGTAGGGCATTGAGAGGGCACCCATATCAGAGGGTGTACTCAGCGAAGGCCCAGTACATGGGACTCATGGATGTCCAGTGCCTGATGTGGTTCAAGTTTGACAAAGCAGCCATATATCTGCTGTGTAAAGAGCTGAAGCAAGATGTCAACGCTGCCACACAGAGAGGCCATCCCATCCCTGTTTACATCAAGATTATGACTACCCTTGCTATCAGCTTTCAGATTCTGCTCTCTGCCACGACAGACATCAGCCATTGGCAGTGCTGCTTTGTTTGACACAGTTCCTAGCAGTGTTCCTCCCCAGAATCATGCAGTACATAAGCTTTCTGAGCTCAATACAGCAGCAGCAACAGACCATACTGTAATTCTACCAAATAATAGTCTTTCCCATGGTGCAGGGTATCATAGACTGCACACATGTGGCCCTGCAGCCTCCGAGGGTTCAGGAAATCACCTCAGGAATAGAAAGGCCCGCCACTTCATGAACATGCAGATGGTCTGCAATGCTGACGGTAAATAATTGATGTCTTTCCTCCCTTTCCAGGGTCATTCCATGATGCCTATATCCTGGCACAATCAGGCATTCACAAGTGAAGCAGCAGTGCAGAAATCATGAGTGGCTGGCTCTTTGGTAAGTGTATACCTCTGTGTCCCAAATCTAACAAAGCAGCAGCCAGAGATTGGTGACTGCATGGAGCACCAGAGGCTTGCAGCAAATCAGGCTATCTGGATTGAAATGATAGTGTGGAGTGAGTGCCCATAGTCCAATAAGCCAAGGAGCAGAGTACAAATCCCAGCACTAGTAAGAAAGCAAAGCAGACAGCAGCAGCTGCTGGAAGTGCACTGGCTGGATCGAAAGTGCAGCAGTGCACGGTTAGCTGTGTGGGAAGGGAGAGAACTCCACATGAAGCATGCCACAGAGAGAGGTGAAAGCTCAGGGGGAAGCAGAGTCCAGAACAGTGCTCGGTCCTGGGGATTGTAGGGATTTGTATAGCCTAGGTGGCATTGGACGAAGGAGAAAGGGAGTTGGGGAATGGCAAGGCCGACATCATGGTGGGGCAGGGCACACTTGGGTACAGGGCAGGAAGACAGCTGCAGCATCCTGGGGTGGTGGGCACAGTGGAATCACGTGACAGTCACAAGCTGTCCATCAGCTGGCTAAAGTTCATTGAGAGAGGGATAGATATATAGGAACGAATGCAAGCTGGAGCAGTGACAAGGACAGCACAGTCTGTGACATGTCTGACGCAATAAGGTACCTCTGTATTCCACCCCATTCTTCTTGTCATGCAGGAGACAGAGGATAACTGTCGAGGAGCTGGTTCATGCCTTTCATTGTTGTACCCCATAATGACACAGTAATAGTAAAGGAGCTGTAGAAACAATGTATTAATAAGTGAGTAAAGGATATTATTGTGAACTAACTTTCACTCGCTTCACAAAACTACAATACTCAAATCAGAAACAAAATTGGAGGGTCAGGATTTAAGGGCCTCAGACCTGGGGTATGTGACCCACTGCCAGAAGGTCAACTCTGGTGTGTGTGGACTCATGTAGATAACTCCCAACATGTCATTCAGTGACCCATAAGCAGTTCTGAATTTTTAAATGCATCTAAAACAATCCAAAAAAAACCCCCTTAGCTGTGAGAAGTGAACTCCCCTGAACCTCCGAGGAGACCAAGGCTGAGAGACTGAAGGTTGACTCAAGCTTTGCCCTTGTTTTTCAGTGGGCTGCATCAGGGCTCATCTGACAAGAGTGAATCCTACTCAGGAAAAAAGGGAGACCACAACTAGTGCTGATTTAAACAGGAGGGAGGGGCAAGCATGCAGACAGGTGACCGATCATCTCACACTGCCATCTCACTAAATCCATCAGGTTGCAAATTGTTCAGAGTGAAAATCCACTGTTGCTCAAGGCAGGCCAAATGATTTTCAGCATTGCCCCTGTGTATGTCAACAATCCCATCAATTACAATCCACCTCAATTCCTGCCATTCATGATTTAAGTCCAAACAATGCTGCACCATGGGCATTGTTGTTACACAGTTGGTCAAGCGTGATTTATGTTCACTCAAATGAACTTTAATCATTTGGTACGTTCTACCAATGTATAACTTAGTGCAAGGGCAAATGATCATATACTCATATATTAACCAAATGTTATGTATTTCAAAGAATAGCACTGTGCCGTCTTCGGATCTTGCCATTTATCCACATCTAGAGAGTTCATGCACATAGTGCAATGCCCACAAGGTCCATGATGGCCTTTCTGTGTATCATTGGGCCTGTTAGAAATAAAATCTGACCTAAGATATCTCTCAAATTACGTGCCATTGTAAATGCAATACGAGGTCCAGGACAAAAAACTGGATGTAAAGATAACACATGCCAATGATTGCTATTTCTTGTGCTTGATCAGAATATTGTAATATGTACACTTGTTTTCCATATGCAAAAAATCTTGCTTCTGTAATAACGATGCTCGATTAGCATATTTTGCTCTTAAATAAACCACCCGAACCACTCCTTCTGTAGAAACCTGTCAGTAAGTTTCTTAGCTTGGTAGTGGAATTCTTGATCATTAGAACAAATCCGTCTCACCCGCAAAAATTGCCCAATAGGGAGAGCCTTCTTCAATTTGTAGGGATGATGGCTATTGAAGTGTAATAAATTATTACGATCTATGGTCTTCTGATAGAGAGATGCAGTCAGGGAACCGTCTAGCAACGTTACCTCAACATCTAAAAAAGATAACCGAGTTGTAGAACACCTCGTTGTAAATTTCAAATGTGGATCCTGGTGATTCAACCAATTTGTAAAATCAATTAAAGATACCTCAGTACTTAACCAGACACAAAAGACATCGTCTATGAAACATACCCAAAGACCTATATGTTGGTACCAGGACAATGAGTATAAAAACTTTCTTCGAAGTTGGTGACAAATAAGTTGGCAATGCTGGGGGCCAATGCAGCCCCCATCACTATTCCATGAAATTCTAAATAAAAATACTTATCAAACTGAAATAATTCTTTGTCAATACAATTTCTGCAATAGACAGCAGAAATTCCACGGTGACCCTGCCCAGGTGTGACCGCTGTAACAAATTCTCGAGTCCTAAGCAATTATATCAAATGTTGCCAACAAAATGGTATCTGGACAGGTATTATGGAGGTATTATGGACAGGTATAATGGAGGGAGGAGTGGCCTAGTGGTTGGGGCAAGTTACCTCAGGCCATAAGGTCAGGGCCTCAAATCCCACTAGAGGACAGCAACCTTGGACCAGAAGGACTGGGGTTTCTAGTCCCACAGGTGCTCCTTGTGGTCTTGGGCAAGCCACTTAACCCTCCATTGCCCATGTTCCATGTAAATAGTTATCTTCAAGTTATAATGCCCTGTTCAATGTAGTTTCAGTTTGTTCAATGTAAACCACCTTGATGTCATGAAAGGCAGTATATAAGAAATGTTAAATAAATTATGATCCTGTATTTTGTTGAGAAAATCACAGGTATCTTGAATGTATGATCTCACTTGTTTCACAAAAGGTTGCAAAAAAAGATAAAGGTTTAAACAAGGAGTCTCTGCTTGATACTTTGTCCTGGGGGTGCATTTAATGTTTTGTGTACCTTGGGCACTGCACAGAAAATTGGTATCTGAGGATTATGAACCCGCAGGTATTTACAGTTGTGGTCAACATTATTGGCATCCTTGCAGTTCAACTTCTTAATGTCAAATATCTCCTAACAAAGAGTGGCCAGTGAAAGAATCAATTAAAACAAGACCAATTTAAAAAGGAAAAAGTATAAAAACTGGGACATAGCCAGGACATAATTTTTGGCACCCTTAAAAACAATTCAAATCAGGTTGAACAGAAGAACCATATTCCCATTGCAGTAAAATTAGACCCGCCTGTGATCAATTGTCAGTACTCAACATGATTTGAATTAAACAATGAATGATGGCTTTAATGTTTAAAATGGCCACATTCACTTCCTGTTGCATTTTCACAATGGTGAAAGCAAGAGATCTGCCTGAGATATTCAGTCAGAAAAGCCATTATCACCAAACATCAAACTTCAGCAGGGAACAAGACCTTCTCCAAAGACCTTGGGATTCCTGGACCCAATATTCAAAAGGCATTTACACAGTTTACAGCTCAGTAAACTGTGTAAATGCCTTAAATGGAAATATTCAACGGTACCTACACAATTAGTGCTGTTGAATATCCCCATCTATGTCCCCTACACCCCTCGATGCTATCCGGTTATCATCGGGGCATGTCGGGACGGAGCAGAGGCGGGGAGTACCGATAACAGGGTAGCAGTAATAGTGCACTGCTACCCGGTTAGTGATCCGCTGCTAAAACTAGGCAAGCAAAAAGCTTGCTGAGTTTAAGCTGCAGATGCTAACTGGGTAGCGGTGTAATATCACCTCTACCTGGTTAGCCTCTGCGGCTCCGAGGCTTGTGCGGCAACCCTGGGTAATCAATGCCGTCGCCGTGGCATTGAATATCTGGGGTTAGGGGTTGGCGGACAGGGCTATGCACAGACATGGAATATAGCCCATTGAAATGAATATCGGGCCCCCTGTGTCTACAGTTAGCAATGTTATTAAGATTTCTGCTCAAGGAACTGTCAAGAACCGCCTAGGATGTGGTGGAAAGAGGAAAATTAATCCAAGAAGTCTTTGAAGGTTAGTGCGAACTGTTAGAAAAACATTATGTACAACATCCAAAGAAATTAAGGCTGACCTGGAGCAATCATAGTAACATAGTAAATGACGGCAGATAAAGACCAGTTTGGTCCATCTAGTCTGCCCAGTAAGATGCAAGAGTAGGTGCACCTGCCGCTCTGTGCAGGCCACCCCTCCCCATGCCTTTGTTTTAAGGGTGAACCCTCTCCATGTCTTTGTTTTAGAGGTGAACCCACCGCTCCGTGTAGGACACCCCTGTATGTTGAGAAATTAGATAGTTAAGTTTATTTTTATTTTATCTTGTTGCTGTAAAGGGATCCACTGTGTCTGGCCCATGCCATTTTGCATTCTGTCACTGTATTTGCCCCCACCACTTCCATCGGGAGGGCACTCCAAGCATCCACCACCCTTTCAGTGAAAAAGTATTTCCTGACATTGTCTTTCAATTTACCCCCTTGCAGCTTCATGTTATGCCCTCTAGTTTTACAGCTTCCCCATCTTTGAAAGAGGTTTGCTTGTTCATTATTTCTCTTTAAGTATTTAAAGGTCTAAATCATATCTCCCCTGTCCCTCCTCTCCTACAGAGTGTACATATTTAGGTCTTCAAGCCTCTTCTCATAAGGCTTCTGACGCAGGCTCCAAATCATTTTGGTCGCCTTCCTCTGAACAGTTTCCAGTCTTTTTATATCCTTTGCCAGATATGGTCTCTAAAACTGAACATAGTATTCCAAGTGAGGCCTCACCAGTGACTTATACAGTGGCATTAGTACCTCTTCCTTTCTGCTGGTAATTCCTCTTTGTATGCAACCCAACATCCTCCTGGCCTTTGCCACCACCTTGTTGCACTGTTTTGCCACCTTGAGATCCGCAGAAATAATCGCAGGAAGGTCCTTCTCCTGGTCCGTGCACACCAATCTCTCTCCCCCTATCGTGTTCGTTTCACCTGGATTTCTGCTTCCCAAGTGCACGACACTGCACTTCTTCGCATTAAATATTAACTGCCAAGCATTAGACCATTCTTCCAGCTTTTGTAGATCTTTCCTCATGTTATCCACTCCCTCAGGGGAGTCCACTCTGTTGCATATTTTCATGTCATCTGCAAAAAGACAGACTTTTCGATGCAGTCCTTCAGCAATATCACTCACAAATACATTGAACAGTGCCGGGCCCAGGACCGAACCCTGGGATACCCCGCTAATCACCCTCCTTTCATCCGAGTGAGCTCCATTTACCTCCTTTCATCCGAGTGAGCTCCATCACTTCTGTCATCTGTCAGTCAACCAATTTCTGATCCAGTTCACCACCTTGGGACCCATCCCCAAACTACTGAGTTTATTGATAAGTCTCCTATGAGGAACAGTATCAAAGGCTTTGCTGAAATCCAGGTAGATGACAATCGAGTCGTGGTTTCAACCTGCACCTTACGCCATACACTAAACAAAGAAAGACTTCATGGGTGAAAGCCAAGGAGGACCCCACTCCAGTAGGACGGATATAAAAAGGCACATTTTATTTTTGCCCAAACCCACCTTGAGAAACCACAATCCTGGGAAAATGTTCTGTCGTCAGATGAAACCAAACTTGAGCTCTTTGGCAATGCAGACCAGCAATACATTTACAGGCAAAGAAATGAAGCTTATAAGGAAAAGAAGCACCCTTCCTACAGTTAAATATGGTGGAGGTTCCATAATGTTGTGGGGCTTCTTTGCTGCCTAAGGAACTGGAGACCTGGAACATATTAAAGGACTCATGAAGTCCGAGAACCACCAAGGTATTTTGGAGCGAAATGTGCTACCTAGTGTGAGAAAGCTAAGTCATGTGTCCTTCAGCAGGAGAATGACCCAAAACATATAGCCAAAATTACAAAAGAATGGTTAAAAAGGAAAAAATGGACTGTTTTATAATGGCTAGCAAAGTCCCAATTTCAATCCAATTGAGAACCTTTGGAAAGAGTTGAAATCTGCCATTGGTTAAAGGAATCCTGGAAACATTCATGAGCTGGTACAAATCGCAGTTAAAGAGTGGGTGAAACTCCCAGCAGACAGATGTACAAACTTAGATATCTACAAGAAATGTTTGGAGGCTCTCATCACTGCCAAGGATTGTGCAACTAAATATTAGTGAAGGGTGCAATTAATCCTGTTCATGTCATATTTTGTTTTGTTTTTCCTCAGAAATTACTACGTCTAAGTTGCACAGACATCTTCTTTTCTGTTGTATACCTTTGAACATACTAGTAAAATATTATGATGACATACAGTTGGAATATTTCCAATTATTTCTCAAGATATTGTACACAACATAGCTAAAATGCAAGGGTGCCAATAATATTGATCACAACTATATTCTTGCAGGGTTATAACCCACTCATGAAAAAATCCTGAGTAATTTCAAAGACATGGCGTTCTAGTTCCGGTGTTGGATCTCTCATCAGTTGCTGGTAAAACTACTGATCTTGGAATTGTCATTGTACTTCCATTTGCTATTGATCTCAATTCTTTATAACAATAGACCCTCCCTTTTTGGCAGGTTTTATAATGAAATCACTTCGGGTGGCTGGTTGTTGCAATGCCTGTCTCTCTGTCTGTGTCAAATTACTGTACTCCAGATCTTGATAGATCAAGATTCTAGAGATTCTAAGTCTGGAAAAACTAAGGGGCATGTTTACTAAACACCGTTGCTGTGCGGGTTCCCGTTAGTGTGCTGGTGCCATATAAGGAGTGGGCGGGCCAGGCAGAAAAAAGCAAAAAACTGGACCGTACGTGTGTGCGTCGCGCTAATGTGCGGGGCCCACATTAGCGCGTGGGAAGGCTAAGTGGGGCGCTGCTGCAAAACCAAACAACAGAGCCGTAGTACAATGGTGAAGACACCGACCAATGGTGCAGGGGCCAGGAGTTCAAACCCCCATTGCACTCAACAAAAAAGACCAGCTGAGGCACCAACGTTTATGGGCAAAAGTGGTTAGGAGGCATATTAATTTTGGGCAGCATGAGGCGGTGCACTGTTTAGTGTGGGCGGCAGATGGCGGCGCATTGTTAAGTTTGGGTGGCAGAAGGCGGTGCGCTGATAAATGTGGGCAACAGAAGGCGGCGAGCCGGTGGGCAGAAGGCGGCGCGCTGATGTGTGAGGGGGCAGTCCAATAGCGGGAGGGATAAGTGGCGCGCTGATGTGCAAATAACAGGAACAGAGCCATAGCACAATGGTTAAGACACTGACCACTCGTGCAGGGATCATGGGTTCAATTCCCCACAGTGCCCATTGAAGACAGCTGGCTGAGGCATTATTTTAGGGGCATTTCCATGTTGTGCGGCATAAGGCGGCGCGCTGTTAATTTAGTGCGCCACAAGATGGCGCGCTGATGGCTACAAGGCTGCGCGCCGATGCACAAACACAGGAACAGAGCCACAGCACAATGGTTAAGACACTGACCAATGGTGCAGGGGCCAGGGGTTCAACCCCTCACAGTGCCCAGTGAACAAGGCTGGCTGGGGCAGTATGTATCATGGTGAGGAGTGCTGTAGGAGGCCTTCCATTTATATTTTATTTCCCACCACTAGTAAACCCGCTCTCACAGTGTGTTAACATACGGATGCCCATAAGGCACATGTTACAGTGCACTGTCCGCCAAGGCACCCTAGAATGTCCCCTATAGGGCACAATGTATGTTGCGACACAGGATAATGTATAGTGCACCCTATATGGATGGCAACCATAAGGTGGCCTATAGGGCGCCCTATAAAGCACCCTCAGAGGCACCTAATGGGTATAGTAAGCTGTGTGTGGTTTTGCCGGCATAGACATATGTACAGTAAATAAAAATAAAGCTGTGGATGGCCCTATCAAAGGGCCCCACTGTGGGTTTGAACCCATGACCCCTGGCTGTACAGGGAGTGACATAACCATTGGGCTACAGCTCTATAGCTGATAGCAAGCCCCTGGCTGGCTGCAGAGAGCCTGCACGTCACCCCACAGACAGTCTGCGGTTGTAGACAGGATAGGGTCAGGCCACCCGTACCCATGATGCACTGCACATGCAAATCAGCTGTCCACAGATGCACACAAGATGGGGAATGCACCCCAACAGCTACCCGGCCTGGTAGGGGGAATTGTCCATGTGCACCCACACAGCACCTCGGCCTGGTAGGGGGTCCTGAGCGGGTGGACTACCAGCAAAGAGTAGCTACACACCGTCACATTGTGCGGGTACTGTGCTCACCCTGAGGGTGTGATGTGGCGGCCAGGACCAGGTCCACAACACCAGCCATGGCTGGATGAGGCCATGACAGAGCTCCAAAACAGTACTAACCTGTGAGATAGGAAGGTGCTGCAGAAACATGTTGGATATCTCTGACTGTCTCAGTTAGTGGAAACCCCCACCCCCCCGGTGGCTGAAGTTGCCCTACACCCCTTTCCACCCCCCCCCCCCCCCCCAACCAACAGATCCCCCATCCTCCCACCCCAATGGCAGCAGAGTGGACCATCAAACCCAGTCCTGCTGGGGAACAGACACCCTACAGGGCAGTCCAAGCAGCTCCACACACATCCATAACACAATATCAGACAGACTTTAGGCCTGGATATCCAAAGATGCACCCCAGCACTATCTGACATTCACCTGCAACAAGCCATCAGCCACTGCACCCTGCAAGGCACTCCATCAAGACACATACCAGCTGTGAACAGTCTGCTGGTTAGCCCTGATGGAAATGCATGCACCCAAAACTGGGGTGGTAGCACACACAAGCAGAGAGTTCTGTGAGGAGGCCCCAACAGGAAACCCATATATATCACAAGAGAGAAACACAATACAGCACTATGGGGGTGCCTAGCCAAGCTGTCATCACTGCACACTCAGGGTGAGAGTGCTCCCCCAGCAGCACATACAGAGGTCACCCTGTCTGTGTAGGTGGTGGCCTGGCACTACAATGTCACAGCCAGTGCCCTATGCCCTGTGCAGATGCATCCTGGCCAGCCCACCATGTCTGACCTATACCCATGGTACCTTGCTGCTCATTATGCACATTGGCAGGCCAATACTGGCAGTAGTGCTGGCAGTGTGGGTTGGGGAAGGTGTTTGCAGCCAACACACACTGTATAGACAGACACACACTCCCACACCTATGCCAGCATTGTGCTACTATTGAGGGGGTGATTAGCCTTGGCCACCACACCGGTCCTGGGCACGGCACAGGCATGGATATGGTACGCAGTACTGCTGGGGGTCACTTCCCAGGGTGGTGAACACCATCAGAGGCCAGGCCTGGAGCACGCACCGCAGACACCAAACAGATTGTTCGGATGGGGTCAACTAGCAGTATGTGCGTAACGTAGGGATATCTATCAGCCTGTACTCTTAGCAAACGTTTCAGAGCTGTGTACCTCAGGTGTAGGGTGACATTGCTAAGGTATGCAGGTGCTGGTATTGGGAGATGCACGCAGGGTCCAATGTTCTGCCTCTACAGGAGACATTGGCCAATGGGGCCTGTGGGTGTGGGTGTGGGTGTGTCTGCCCCTGTTGGCTGCTGCTTTACGGCAGCGCTTCCCCACTCCAGCCCAGTTTTGCATCACACTGTTCGGGTCTTCCTGCTGTCCCTCATGAATATGCATGAGCTACATCTACATGCCGTGCATAGATATACAGCACAGGCATTTGTATGAGTGGCAGCATGGAACCTGACTGGTGTGTGGCCCACTAGGACTGCATTTGGGGGATTCTGCTGTAGGTTCTGCCCCTGTTCATGGTGTCTGTGCTCAGTGGGGTAAAAGATAGACGTATTACCATTTCATATGTCCTCGTCCCCAAAGGTGTGTCCTTACTGTCACTGTTTATTTGTGGGGAAAATATGTGGGCAGGATTGCTGGTAGCCCCAGCTGGTCTTTGAACCTGTGACCTTCTGTTCTTGCAAGTACTGTCTGTGTGCACTGCACCACTGTGTAGCCACAGCTTGGCTGAATTCCCTGGATAGTCCATGACTGTGGATCCGGCAGGGCCTGTCTGTTGCTGTGGACTGTGCCAGCCTGCACATGGCTAGGCCTCTGTCTTCTGTCGCTAGCAGCCACTGCCCCCTGCACCACATGTACTCGTCCGCCAACAAGCTGGCATGAGCTTCTCCCATAAAAGGCAGGTGACCTGATTGGAATGTGGCAGTACGGGACTGCATTTGGGGTACATGGCTGTGGGTAATGCCCATTGTTGTGGTGTGTGTGCATTGTTGGGTAAAATATGGGTGTTTTCCCCATGCTTATGTCCCCTGCAATACAGGGGTGTCTGCGCTATCTGTGTTTAGTGGTGGGTAAAATATAGGGACTGGGCTGGCAAGTGCCCCAGCTGGGCTTTGAACCTCTGACTCTCTGGTCCTAGAGGTACTGCCTCTGTCTGCTGCACCACACTATGGCCACATAGACAGTGCAGCCCCTGGAGGTAGTAAGCCTGGCAGGAGTCACAAACCCTGCTCTACGCAAATTTACTGTGGGCATATGCACCCTGTCTGGTGACAAACGTGCACATAAACCCCGGAAATGACCACGGGAAATGGGGAACAAAATATCACCACGCTGGGCAACAGTGATATTAATGGGCAAGCATAGCAAACACTCCCAGGAAAGCTCCACAAAAGGTAATGTTTTTTGGAAGAGTCTCCGCTCCGTAAACCCTTCCAAAATTCATTTCTTTTTTCTGGAGCTTTGCTGGGTGTGTTTTCTGTATTTTCCCATCACTATAACTGTTCCCCAGCTGAATTACTATTTTTAATAGTTCTGTTGTGGTCATTTTCTATTTTTATTTGCACTTTTGTGCTGTGCACATGTATCACACTGCTCACGTTTTGCTGGTTTCCCCGGTTTTCCTGTACATTGCTGACGGAAATGGTTTCTCTTCCCTTTAAATGCTTTCTACCGCGGTAGTTTTTACATGCAAATCCGGGCCCGATACTGTGCGGGGAGCCTCTCCCCTCCCACTCTCCACCCATTGACCCCGTCCCTCCGCCTCTCCGGAGCCTTCCTCCGCCCTCCTTTAGCCGTTCCACGCCTCTATCGGACATTTGCGGGCCCGCACTTGTACGGGGCCCGTTAGTGTGCCGCGCACCTTTGCGGGGGTGACACGCACATGTGCGGGGCATTTAAATGCGTTTATTAGCGTTTCATTGCCGCGTTTCCGTGCGCTATTTTGCGGCGCGCACATTTCCGGTTTTTAGTAAACATCCCCCTAAGTCCCTAAAAGTGGCTATGCGATGATGTATGGGGCCAGGGGGAACTCTATGTGACTTTGGTCTGAATAAAGAAACAGCTGTATCTGCTTGATCACCTTGGTGTCGATCTGCAAAAAATAGTTTGATTTGTAATGTCCGTATTAAGCGATGTAAATCTAGTCGGACCTGGAATGCATCATGTTCTTAGGGATAAACAACAAATCTTTATTTAAGACTTGTTCTCGTGCTGGTGTTAAATGCCTCAAATTCGACAAATTGATTACTGAGGAGTCCTGCTTTTTTTTTGCTGTAAGCCCTGGTGATGGGACAATTTTCCTCCAAGTCGGGGCTGGTGTTTTGTCTCTGCCACTGGGTACCCTGACGCCTCCGGCGGCTCAAATAGTTGCCCTGCTGATATTGAATGTTTTTTTTTTAAATTTTTCTGCTTAAAGGCACATTTCCCTGATGAATAACTACTTAATACTTCCTTTGAGGAAGACACCCGATCTACTTCAACCCTTAAGATCATGAGAAACAATCACCTCTAGATCCTGCTCTTTTTTTGTGGACAGAAGCACTTCACCCCCTATACTGCACCCCCTCCCTTGGATTTTTGCAGCCCAAATGCATGACCCTGCATTTTTTAGCATTAAATATCAGCTGACAAATTCTTGACCATTCTTCAAGCTTTGTTAAATCCCTCCTCATGCTATTTATTTATTTATTTGTAAAACCTTTATGTACCACCACTTCCCAAGATCAGCGGCGGTTTACATCGAACAAATGATAGGATAAAGTACATAGAACATTACGCAACTATATACAAAAACAGTATAAATACAGTAACTATTTACAACTTGCAACAAACTTTAAAATATTTACAACTTGCAGCATCAATCTGAGGTTCAAATTTGGACAGTGTTAGCTGTATGGGAATAGGCTGGGTAGTATTGTCAGGCTGTGCTATGGGGGGTGGGGGGCGTATTTATTTGTAAATTGCTATCTACATCTTCCTACTCTACTCTACTCTATTGCTGATTTTGGCACATCTGCAAAGATGCAAACCTTACCTGATAGTCCTCCTGCAATATCTCTTACAAAAATGTTCAAAAGAATCCGACGAAGGACAGATTCCTGTGGCACACCGCTGGAACATCCTTCTCAAAGTAAGTGCCATTTAACTGTACCCTTTGTCGATTCCTACTCAACCAATTTCTAACCCACTCAGTCACTTTAAGGTCCATCCCTAGGGTATTCAATTTATTTATAAGTCACTTGTGTGGAACAGTGTCAAAGGCTTTACTGAAATCTAAGTACACAACATCTAGAGCTCTCCCTTGGTCCAACTCTCTGGTTACCCAGTCAAAGAAATTAATCAGATTTGTCTGACAAGACCTGCCTCTCATAAAACCATACTGCCTTGAATTCTGCAATCCATTGGATTCCAGAAACCTCACTATCCTCTGTTTTAGCAGCCTTCCATTAGTTTAGTCACCACAGAGGTCAGACCCCAACCGGCCTGTAGTTCCCAACCTCATCTATAATTCAGCTTTTGTGTAAGAGGACTACTTGCGCCTTTCTCCAGTCTTCTGGGACCATACCAGACTCTAAAGAAGCATTGAAATGGTCAGACAGTGGAGATGCTAGAACTTCCCTAAGTTCCTTCAGCACTCTAAGATGTATACCATCTGACCCCATTGCTTTGTCTACTTTTAGTTTAGCTAGCTCCTTGTGAGCAAGGTCTTCTGAAAATCGGTCAAGATCCAGTTCACTTATATTCCTATTTGTGGGTATTTTCTAAGTTCCTGCTCCTGGCCCTTCATCTGTGAACCCAGAACAGAAATACGTACTTATTAAGGAATTCCTCTTTATTCTCATCAGCTAGTATTTATTCCTTCCCTTCACCCTTCAGTCTGACAATAACACTTTTTTGCACTTTCTTTTCTCACTAACATATCAGTAAAATGTTTTGTCCTCCCATTTTACCGCGTTGGCTATTTTTTCTTCTATTTTCTTCTATTTGTATCTTTGCTTTATGGACTACTTTCCTAGTTTCTCTAAGCTTTTCTGAATATTGATGCTTGTCTTCCTCTTTCTGTGATCTCATGTATTTTATGAAGACCACCCTCTTTTTCTTCATCTTTTTAGCTACTTCTTTCAAGGACCATAGAGGCATTCTTTTCCTTTTACATTTACTTACTTTCCTAATAAAAAAGTTTGTTGCCCTTACTGTAAAATATGCCCTTTCACTTTCATCTACTGCTTTTCTACATCGTCCAGCTGTTCCTATACCACTAACAACTGCTTGAGGTATTATACCACTTTGGCAAAGTTAGCTTTCCTAAAGTCAAGGAACCTCACTTTTGACTGGACTTTCAGCCCTAGTCTTAATACTGAACCGCACCATCCATTGATCACTGGATCTGAGAAGATCACCAACTATAACTTCAGAAAGACTCTCCCCATTCATTAGCGCCAGGTCCAATATGGCCCCCCTCACATATGGGTTCTGTTAGCAGTTACCGGAATAGTTCTCCCTTTAAAGAATCCAGGATCTCCGGGGAGGGAGAAACAAGATGGTGGCAGGAGGTGTGGCGCTGTGAGGCTGTGTTTCCCTTGTTGGACACGCTGTGGGGACGGTTTGGCAACTCTGAATACCTCCCTGACTTATTTGATGGGTTTTGTAAGTACTGAACTTTTAGGAGTGAAAAATACTTGTGTTAATCTCTCCAGTGGTCAAGAGGAGCAGGCAGGGAGAATCTCCAGGATGGAACAGGACGTTGGGCAACTTCAGGACTTGGTTGCTGCCCAGATTAAAGACAGAACTGTGTTCACTAGGAAAATAGAATATTTGGATAATCAGGTTCGACGATGTAATCTTTGTTTCCTGAATTTCCCTAAGTCTCCAGTGTTGTCACCTGTGGAGATGGTGAGGAAATACTTTGGGGAAATTTTAAAAATTCCCCCAGAATGTTTTCCGCCCTTGACTAGGGCTCAGTATTTGTCTCTGGGCACAAGGGATCATGTTACTGTTGCTCCTCCTGTGTCCCCTGGGATAGGGGACCTCACAGGGTTTTTGGAAAACTCCCTGGAGGTTATTACGGAAAGATCTAACCTCCTTGTTACCCTTGCTCTGCAGTCAGATACATTTTTTATTCTTAGGTTATACCTTAAGAACTTCAATGAGGCTTTTTTGGGTTCTCAAGTGAGGATTTTTCCTGATGTGTCTCATGTTTCACAGCTGAGAAGGAAGGACTTTTTGGCCCTTTGCCCTAGGGTTTTGGCCTTGGGGGCAACTTTTCAGCTAAAATTTCCTGTTAGATGTTGTGTGTCATATAAAGAGAAAATGTTTCTGTTCTTTGAGCCTAGATAACTTTTGGAGTTCTTAGCAGCTAGAGAGAATGTTTTAGTTGAAGTTACTGTGCTGTCCCATTCGGCTGATGCTTAAGTCTCTGCCTGCCTTGTAATTTAGTTCTTACTAGGTAGTTTAAGGCCATGTGGTGCCTTAACTTTTCTTGTTTTTTTTTTTTTTTTGTTTCCTGGTATTCCCTCCATATTTCCTTATTTGTGAACTAATATGTAAATGTTTTTTTGTTGCTCCATGATTTATGTTTCCTTATTTTTAAAATACCATTTTCTTTTCATTCAAAGTGAATACTTATATGTATTATTCATTAAATCTGAATAAAAAAAAAAAAAAAAAAAAAGAATCCAGGATCTCCCTACGTCTAGATGATATCACAGCAAATATGTCCTAATCAATGTCTGGCATATTGAAATCACCTGTCAGCAATACCTCTCCTTTTGTAGCAATACTGCAAATGTCTTCAATTAAATCTCTGTCCACTTCTGCCTGTGATGGACGTCTGTATATAACGCCAATGCAAATGGATGCTCCATTCTCTCTTTCCAGTTTAACCCACAATGCCCCCTTCTCTCGTAAACCCTTTATTCTGTAGCTTTAATATTATCTTTTACATATAGTACCACTCCTCTTCCCTTTTTTCCCAACCTGTCCTTCCTGAATATATGAATGTGGAGCACTTTCCCCTAATGAATGCCATATTAGCTCATGTGCACTTAACTCCACCAATTCACGTAGCGCTGGGTGAACTCATGCTAATGCAATTAGCACGCAATGTGAAGCCAGTGAAAACTGCTCTGAGCTCACCAGGCTCACTGTCTACCCCTAACTCACCCACTCGAGGACCTAACATGGGCTGCACAGTTAGTGCAGGAATTGTCCCGTGCTGTCATGGCCCCGCCCTAGCTGGCAAAGTGTATCCTAGCACGCCGTCAGCATGCACCAGAACACGCGCTGGTCTTCCTATTTGAATCGGTATATTATGATGGCAGATGATGCAGTAACTGGTGTTTCAGCTTTCCGGTGCTCAACAGAGTCCTATTTGTAGTCCTAAAACCAAGCCGAAGAGGCCATTCAGTCTCATCTTTCAATGCTATTTCATGCCCTTCAAATATAGAGAATTATTTTAGGACAGTTTGCTCTCTGATAGTCATTTGTTTTCCAGGGGAAAAAATTTGGACTGAAAACTGAAGGGCTCATTTAATTTCTACCTTGTATCTACCAGACTGTCTAGCTCCTAACAGACAATGAAAGAAGCATCACCAGCTGCCGCAGTTGCTGAATCATAGGAAAATATGTCTTTCGCACCAGGGAGTGAAATTGAAATTAATTGTTGGCAGGCCTGCAAATAGCCTGAGGGCACGTGCAAGGAAAAAGTGTCAGTCTTAGACACAAAGATGGTACAGCTGCAAGGATAGCATAAACTGTACTCAGTCTTATAGAAGTCTGCAACATCTAAAATAAAGCAATGTCCTAGTGAGTTCTAGAGAGAATATTTTAGAGGATTTCAGGGATTAATTTCATCCAGGAGAAAATGTTACCAGCTAAAGCCTCCAAAAAGAGAGGGCTTGGAAAATTAAATTAATAAATAGAGTACATAACTTATATAAATAACACAACTGCACAAGCTCGGGGGCAGTGTGAAAACTTAAGAATGCAAATATATTTGTTCATTAGGGGTGTAAAGGCCAAAAGGTTTGTTTTTGTTTTGTTTCTCATGTTGATTATGGGGGTTTTCATTTTATTAAAATTTTTTATTTGTTTCAGGGAAATTTTATTAATAGTGCACTCTGTTGCTCAATAACGTGCCCTGTTGCTCAATGGAGCACACTATGAGGCAGGGTTTTTCTATCATTTTGGTTTTAATAATGACTTGAGACATGTCTTTTTTCATTTCTCTTGTCCTTTCAAATGAATGCACATCCTTTATGTGCATGTTTGCATGACTAATAAGTCACCTAGGGCAATATCACAAAATAAAATGCAGCTATACCAGTGTATATGTAAGCAAGATCCATAGATCTAATAGGTGCTCAACATGTTTCGGTGTATGTCTTCAGCAGGGGTTTTGTTTGGGAACCATAGTTTGTTTTCTCCGCAGTTTACCTCTTGGAGGGAAACATACCTCCAACCTCTGGGTGAGAAGCTAGAACCTCGAACCTCCTGCCTTTATTAGTACTCAGTGTCTTATCATATTACCTCTACACTGGTTCCTAAATGAGACCTGTGCGGAAGGCATACACCGAAAGCACTTACTAGATCTACTTATTAAATCTATGGATCTTACTCAGTTATACACTTCTATGAATACATATATTTACACACTTATTTTGCACACTGCTCCCTAGCTCGTGAAGTTGTGTTTTAAGTTGTTATACTGTATTTATTCATTTAGTTCTCCAGCCCCACTGCTGGTTTACTTTGCTTCTCTAGTTAAAGCCTGCCATCTCTTTGCTCGCTGTATCCCATAATGACCTTGTTACATTAGCAGTTTTATACAGGCCTCTGCATTGTATTTCCTTAGAAATTGTAGGACTTTATATACCACAGGTAGCAGAAAGCTGAAACAGGAATATCACGTGAAACACTTCCTGAGTTGCTGCAATGCGAAACCATGCACAGCGACTCACTATTTATGAATTTTCTGAAAACCAGCACACCAAAATGCACTTGCCGTTTTGTGTAAAAATGATAGCAATGCTTCAATGAGATACAGTTATGAAGCATGTTTCAATTAGGCATAGCACCTAGTGTTGAGGGTTCAGGCAACAGGGGTATTGTGTCAGTCTATATGCATGTCAAACATGCATAGTGTATGCTAGCCCAGGAAAAATGCAGTGGCTCACACTTCTCCTATGACAATCAGCTTCCGGCATGGTTGAGTTGAGCGGTGGAGGAAGTTGAAGCTGATCTTGTGGTTTGAAGCCTATCACCATGGAGGAAGTGTGAACTGTCACATTTTTCAAGAGCTGTAGCCAGGGACAAGAATCAGTGATTTGAAAGAGTGACTGACTGACTGACTGGATGAACAGGGGGATGTGTGAGAGAGAGACACTGGGTGAAGCCTGGGGGGAGGGGGGCTCATGAGAGAGAAACATAGAAACATGATGGCAGAAAAAGACCACATGGCCTATCTAGTCCGCCCTTCCATATCAACTACAATAGTCCCCTTTTTTTCTTTAGAGATCCTCTGTTCCATGCTTTTTTGACTTCAGATTCTGTCCTCGTGTCCACTGCCTCCACTGGGAGACTATTCCACGCATCTACCACTCTTTCCATAAAGAAATATTTCCTCATATTACTCCTGAGTCTATCCCCTTTCACTCTCATCCTATGTCCCCTCATAGCAGAGCTTGCCTTCAATTGAAAGAGGCTCTCCTCCTGTGCATTTATGCCACGGGGGTATTTAAATGTCTCTATCATACCTCACCTATCCCGCCTTTCCTCTAAAGAGTGAGACATTGGTTGAAGCCTGGAGGATCTTGCAAGAGATAGAGAAACTGGGGAAGGCTGGTGGGTGGTTATGCGAGATAGAGACTGGGGTAGGGATGGTGGGGTGATGACAGAGAGAGAGGGACTGGAGAAAGCCCTGGAAAGGGGGTCATGAGAGAGAGAGAGAAACACGCACATACATGCACATAGCCCCCAACACGCCCCATGACACACACATACACACACACACACACACACACACACACACACACACACACTCTCACACACAACAACCCTTGGCACTCCCGATGACACACACATGCATGCCCACAGCCCCTGATACTTCTCATAACACACACACATATGCATGCATTGCAGCCCCTGACAGTTCTATGATGCACACAGATGCAGCCCCCAACACTCCCAAAGACATACATGCAGCCCTAACACTCTCCATGACACACATATATATGCGTACAGCCCCAACGCACGCATGCATGTATGCACCCCCCAGCACACACACACATGCACGGCCCCCAATATTTGCTATGAGACACACATATGAACCCCCCCCCCCCATAGGCCTGATTCTGAAAATAGGGGAAACACATCATTGTGTCACACTGCTAACGTACACTTTTCAACTTGTATATTTTGCAATAAGATTTTTGCCAAAGTTTGCTATAGAGTTCATTTGCATCCACAGCATCCTGTTGCTAAAACTTGCAGAAAATCCAGTGTGTTAGTATACCACCCCCTAGTGAGGAAGCAGCTTCTAGAACATCTTGTTTATATCAGAGTCATCTTTGTTATTAATTAATTAATTTAACAGGTCTTTTATATCGCCTTATCATACATTCAAGGCGGTTTACATGGAACAGTTACAGCAACGAGCTTTACAGTACATAGAACTGGGTCATATAAAATATACTGAGAAGCCCTTTTATTAAAGTGCGCAAAGCACTTAACACGTTTTACTATTGGGTAACCATTGGCGTGGACCCACAGTAACTGTTGCAATAGTATGGGCAACTGAATCAATGCTGACTCCTGGAGACCAGGGCCGGCCCGTCCATTGAGCAAGAATGTTTTTTGCACAGGGCCCCGCGTTTCAGGGGACCCCGTGCAAAAAACATCTTGCATCAGCCCAGCTAGGTTAAAAAAACACAAACCGGCTGCCGCTGCCACCATCCCGCGGGGCCCCCCCTGCCCTGCAGAGTTCTCCATGCAGTCTCAGCGTCAGCTGACAGAGCCACGCAAAGAGAGAGCTTCTCCTCTCGCGGTTCTGTTAATCCTGTCGCGGGGCTTAACAGGGGATTTCCCCTGTCTTGAAGGACTAGAAAAAGGGACTGTTACTTCCGGAGAGAGATCTGCAACTGTGAGTATATACTTCTGGTAATCTTCTAAAAGGAATTCTTTGTATTAAAGCTAATTAATCTGTGAACCCACTATTTTTGTTAAATCAGTCAGGGCCTAGTAGCAGCAGTTTAAGTTTAAATTTAAAACACACAGGAGAACTTTCTGGTTACATTTCATACCCAGCAGAGAGCTTGTAGTTTAAATTTCATAAGAAGTTAGAGCCTAGCAGCAGCTAAGAGCTATAATTTAAATCAAATCAGAATATAGCTTACCTCAGCAGCAC
Organism: Ichthyophis bannanicus; assembly: GCA_033557465.1. NCBI lineage: Eukaryota > Metazoa > Chordata > Amphibia > Gymnophiona > Ichthyophiidae > Ichthyophis > Ichthyophis bannanicus. The sequence goes on from CM066032.1 coordinate 1,075,599,130, forward strand.
AAGACAGGGTACTGTGTAGCAGCCCTCTTTTAATAAGTGTTATTTCCCTCCCTCCCCACACCCACCCACCCCTGGGATAATCGTAGCTTTTAGGTACTTACACATCTTAAAAGGCAGGAGGAGCTCTGAGGTGAAGCTCATTACCCAAATCAGTCATACACTAAGGACCTGAGATTAGTTAAGCTTCAGGTGAACAAGGTATATTACACGTATTAGGTACAGTTTTATTAGTATAAATATCCATAGCAACCCTTAGTAAGTAAAGAACTTAGATCTAAACACAAACTTAAAACTAAGATGCAGATAGCAGTCCAGCAGCGGGATGGGGGCTTTCCAGTCTTTTGCATTGAGTGTCACATGTACAATTTTCTCCCAGTTGGTGAGAGGTCTTACGTGTGCACTAGGTTCAAGGAGCTCTTTGCTCTCAGGGAACGAGTCCATTCTCTAGAGGCTAAAGTAGCAGACTTGGAAAGCATAAGACAGACAGAGAGGTACATAGACGAGACCTACAGGGATATAGTCCTGAAGTCCCACCTCCAGTCTGGCAGCATCCCTGTTGCCATGGAGGAGAGAGGTCACGTGACAGGAGAGCATCACCCTGGTGTGGCAGGAAGTGATCCTGTAACTAGGACCTGTCCTCCAGGTGATGTAAAACCCTCTCACACCGAGGAAGTTTCTCCAGGGCCATGTGCCCATGAGGGAAGGGTTAGGACAGCCGTTATAGTTGGTGATTCGATCATTAGGCATGTAGATAGCTGGGTGGCTGGTGGACGTGAGGATCGCCTGGTAACATGCCTGCCTGGTGCGAAGGTAGCGGACCTCACGCGCCACCTAGATAAGGTCTTAGATAGTGCTGGGGAGGAGTCTGCTGTCTTGGTACATGTCGGTACCAATGACATAGGAAAATGTGGTAGGGAGGTTCTGGAGGCTAAATTTAGGCTTTTAGGTAGGAAGTTGAAATCCAGAACTTCCAGGGTAGCATTCTCCGAAATGCTTCCTGTTCCACGCGCAGGACCCAAAAGACAGGCAGAGCTCCGGAGTCTCAATGCGTGGATGAGACAATGGTGCAGAGATGAGGGTTTTGGATTTGTTAGGAACTGGGGAACATTCTGGGGAAAGGAGGGGCTCTTCCGAAGGGATGGGCTTCACCTTAACCGGGATGGAACCAGGCTGCTGGCATTAACCTTTAAAAAGGAGATAGAGCAGCTTTTAAACTAGATATTAGGGGAAAGCCGACAGTCGCCCAAGAGCGGATGGTTCGGAAGAATGTATCTTTGAAGGATACTATCAAAAGCAGAGAGGTTCCACAAAAGAGTAAAGAAAGGGAAACTCTCCCTTTGCGCGGCTCTGAAAAGCTTGCGCTGAGGGAGCTAAGGCCACATAGAGGACTCTGCAGGGCAGGGGGGCCCCCGCGGGATGGTCAAATTCTGCCACTGACACGGCGGCAGTGGCAGCATAAGAACATAAGAACATAAGATATGCCATACTGGGTCAGACCAAGGTCCATCAAGCCCAGTATTCTGTTTCCAACAGTGGCCAATCTAGGTCATATGTACCTAGCAGTTTCCCCAAGGGACACAGGTTCCACAATGCTTGTATTGGTTCAAGCATTGATATCCTGGGTCCCTTCTTAATAATGGTTTATGGACCTTTCCTCCAGGAATTTGTCTAAACCTTTTTTAAACCCAGCTACACTAACAGCCTTTACTACATCCTCCGGTAACAAATTCCAGAGTTTGATTAACGGTGAGTGAAAAAATATTTTCTTTTATTAGTCTTAAATAGTTTACCCTGTAGCTTCATTGCATGTCCCCTAGTCTTTCTATATTCTGATAAGGTAAACAATCGATCTACGTTTACCTGTTCCACTCTGTTCATCAATTTATAGACTTCTATCATATCTCCCCTCAGCCGTCTCTTTTCCAGGTTAAAGAGCCCTAACCTTTTTAGCCTTTCTTCATAGGAGTATCCTTCCATCCCCTTTACCATTTTGGTGGCTCTTCTCTGAACCTTTTCTAAAATCGCTATATCCTTTTTAAGATACGGCGACCAGAATTGCACACAATATTCAAGGTGCGGTCTCACCATGGAACGATATAGAGGCATTATAATATCTATTGTTTTATTTTCCATTCCTTTCCTTATCATACCTAGCATTCTATTTGCTCTCTTGGCCGCTGCTGCACACTGAGCCGAGGGTTTTAACATGGTATCCACAATGACGCATAAATCTTTTTCCTGGGTGGTAGTTCCTAACGTGGAACCTTGCATCGTGTAACCATAGTTTGGGTTGTTCTTCCCTAGGTGCATAACCTTGCACTTGTCCACATTAAATTTCATCTGCCATTTTGATGTCTTCCAATTTATCAAGATCCTCTTTCAATTTTCCACAATCCTCTTGGGTTTTAACAACTTTAAATAGTTTTGTGTCATCTGCAAATATGATAACCTCATTCGTTATTCCACTTTCCAGGTTATTTATGAATATGTCAAAAAAGCAGCGGACCCAGCACAGATCCCTGGGGTACTCCACTATTCACCTTTCTGTATTGGGAAAATTGGCCACTTAGCCCTACCCTCTGCTTTCTATCTTTTAACCAGTTCCTGATCCACAATAGTACACTGCCTCCTAACCCATGACTCTTTAGTTTTGCCAAACGTCTCTGATGAGGGACCTTGTCAAAGGCTTTCTGAAAGTCCAGATACACTATATCAATCGACTCACCTTTGTCCACCTGTTTATTCACACCTTCAAAAAAAACATAATATATTAGTAAGACAAGATCTTCCTTGTCTAAAGCCATGTTGGCTATCTCCCATTAAGCCATGACTATCTACATGCTGAGTAATTTTATTCTTTATGATGGTTTCTATAGCAATATAAAACAACTGTTAAATAAAAATAAAATAAAATGGTTCCACTGCAGCAACTACAGTATATGTAATGACAGAACGGCAACCTGTGCCATTATCCTCTTTTTTTCCAGATACTTATAGTAGGTTTCCTGCTTGATACTGACTTCTCTTTCAATCAACATATTAATCAGGTCGTCGCTTCCTCATTCAACTCGTTGCACCGTTTCCGGGCAATCTGTCCCTTTCTTGAGACCTCTGCACAAATTACTGTTAATTTTGGTACAGTAATCTCCAGACTTGACTATTGTAATTCCATCTATGCTGGTTTGTCATGCTCAAGTTTCAGAAGACTCCAAACTGTTAAAAAAAACCCACGTTATCCACATATTCTCACAAGCCCATAGATATCATCATATTACTCCACTTTTCATCCGGTATCATTGGCTCCCACTGAACTTTCATATTCAATTTAAAGTTCTTCTTTTGACCTTCAAGGCTCTGCATCAAATAGCTCCAGATTAATTATTTGTCAGCCCTGATTATACTCTACTGTCCAGCGTGTTCCCTACAGTCGATTCATGGACTTTGTTTACCTTCTTCAGTCTGTTGCACATTATGAATCTACAAGGTGGTACGCCTTTTTATTTCTTGCCCCGCGCTCTGGAATGCCCTTCTGTCTGCCCTTCGCCTTCTACTACCACTACTACTGAACTTTTGTATAGCGCTATAAGACGTATGCAACACTGCACGGACACATGTAAAATATAGTCCCTGCTCATCACAGCATACAATCTAGCCAAGACAGTCAACACAGTAGCCGTAGACATAGAATATATTTAAGGAGAATGGTAAGGAAATGGAGTGGAGGAGTAGCCTAGTGGTTAGAACACTGGCTTGGTAACCAAGCAACCAGCATTCAATTCCCACTAGCACTCCTTGTGGCCTTGGGCAAGTCACTTAACCCTCCATTGCCTCAGAAGAAAGGCCTGGCAATCTACTTCCAGTGACACTGCCAAGAAAACCTAGGAGCTTCTGGGTCACCAGGAGTCAGGGCTGACTCAAAGGCATACATTGCATTTTTGGTAAGGAAACACAAAGGAGATTAGATAAATCAAGATCCAAAAGCGACAGCGAAGAGGTGAGTTTTCAGTCTGGATTTGAAAAGGGCCAGAGATGAAGCCTGACATACAGACTCAGGTAGTTTGTTCCAGGGATAAGGAGCAGCAAGGTGAAGGCAGAATTAAAAACTTATCTGTTCAGACAAGCCTTTGATCTCCCAGGACAGGTTAGCTTAATCAATGAAGTACCAAGTGTTTTCCCGCCTGGAAAGACAGCACTAAGTCTGCCTATCTTTCTGGAATGATTGTCTCACTGTTTATTTCAATTTGTTTTCTTCCTTTTTTGCCTTACTTTCTCTTCTGATGTCCTATTAATTCATTGACGTTCTTTTCACTATCATAGTTTTTACTTTGTTTTTTTGTAAACCACTTTCTATAACCAGGAAAAGGTGGTATAGAAAGTTAATTAAATCATAAACCATAGTGCGAATTTTAATAAAACCTCTCAATACCATTCAAAAAATGTTACCCAAAAATCTCCCTCTGGGAATTTGAAAAATGTACTTCTACTTCTAAATATGTATGAGAGGTCATTTTAGAAAGATTCATATATAAAAGGCTATTTTACACTTGTAAATGGGTATACGGGTGTGTACGTTGCGATTATAGAAAAGTCTCTTTTTATATGTGCTTATCCACAATGTGTACACATTTCAAGGGAGCAGACTTAAAATATACACACATTTCCCATTTTCTAAGGGCAACATGAAAAATTTTCCCTGTCAGCATTTACACCACTTCTGAATCATGCTCACTAGAACCTGGGGTTTCTAGAAGTGAGTGAGAGAGGAACTGTGCTTATTCCTCAGGCCTTAAATACCTCAAATGGGTAAAATGCAATGTGTGCCTTCGAGTCAGTCCTGACTCCTGGCAACCTGGAAGCTCTCCTGGGTTTTCTTGGCAGTGTCACCGGAAGTAGATTGCCAGGCCTTTCTTCCGAGGCAATGGAGGGTTAAGTGACTTGCCCAAGGCCACAAGGAGTGCTAGTGGGAATTGAACCCTGGTTGCTTGGTTACCAAGCCAGTGTTCTAACCACTAAATGGGTAAACATTTGCATTTTAGAGGTTGTCTCTTTAAATGGCTTCTCTTATAGGTCTGGTTTTACAAAGTCCAACACTTATACATGAATGCATCATTAATAAAACTGACTGTTGTAATTCCTTGTCGATAGATGTTCCATTGTACCACATTAAACGTCTCCAGCTAGTACAGAACATTGCTGTTAAAATGATTTATCGAGAAGAACACATGACTGAATGAGGCATAGTGTGGGTTACCTGGAGCCCTCTGACATCACGGTTGTGAGCAGTGCTGAGTGTTTGCAGGCATTGGGGTGGACCTCCCTCGCTGACGTCTCTACCACCAGGGCGTATATCTTTTGCTGTAGGTTTGGGACTTGCTCTGAAGGGGCATATCCAAAGGGGTAGGTCACACCCCTTTGGAACCCCTTCGGAGCACCACAAGTTGGAAGCCTTGGAGAATTTTTCTCAGGCTCATAAGTTGCGGTTTTTCAATTTTCCTAGGACCCATCTCTTAGTTCCTGAGATCTTGTTGAAATATTTTTCAGAAGTGTTATTACCCAATGAGGTTTGTTATGTTACAGTTTACCTTCTAGGCTTAGGGTTCTAGCTCCTATAGATGGGAACATGGATGTTTTAGTTCCTAATGTGGATAATTTAACTAATTTCCTAGAGGACTCGCAGGATGTAATATCCCAGCGAGGTGCCCTATTGGTTACCTTTGGGTCTGAAGCTGACAAAGTAACCATCTTGAAATTATATTTTAAGTATAAGAATTTACTTTTCTGCGGCCAAAAGCTTGCTCTGTTACCGGATGTGGCACGGAGTATGCAATTGCAATGCAAGCAGTTCTTAACTATGAAATCTAAGGTTTTGGGAGTGGGGCGACCTTTGTTCTGAAGTTCCCTTGCAAGTGTGTTGTCACTTGGCAAGGGAGCACTTTTTCCTTTTTTGTTTCATTACAATTGGAAAAGCTTTTAGCAGATAAGAAGGCGGTATTACAGGAGTCTTAAATTTAATGGCCTCTAAATATGGGAAGACAGTAGCTTTCATTGTTTGCCTATTTTGTTTTCTTTAGTATCATTCGTTCTCCTCAATGATGTGGACTGTTATTTGGGCTTAATGTGTCTTTCTTTTTTCTCTTTTTTGGGATTATTTTGTTAAGATGGTTGTTATGGTTTATAGCCTAATTATTTCTTCAAATATTTGTGCATTTGTATAATTTGGAAAATTGGAAAAAAAAAGATTTATCATGCACTGAAAACTGATCATTTTTCTCCTTTACTTATTGAGTAACATTGGTCCCTGGTTAACTGCCATATTCAATTTAAAATTATTGCACTTACTCAGAGTTTTATACTCAAGTTTGTCACTTTATTTATCTTCTTCTTTGTTTCCTTATCAATCAATTAGAACCTTAAGATCTTCTCAAGGCAACTATCTTGTAGCTCCCTCTCATAGATGTCTTCATCTGGAACATTCACGTAATGCTGCTTTTTCTTGTATCCCACAGAAAAGGGGCAATACATTACTTTCTTTTTTTTTCCAATCTTTTTTGTTTGTGGAATGTATACTGTCCTACCCCCGCCTAGGGCCGGTGGCTCAAGGGCAAGGGTGGCCTTTATTTTTGTCTTCAAGTAATGTCTTTGGCTATTGTGCCAGCAAGGGATGCTGGGACTTGTAGTCTTGATTACTATCCAACAAAGTGTTGTGACACGAGATTTCAGGCAAACAGATACATTTATTTGGGTTTTCCCTTTCACATTGAATTCACAGCGCAAAACATGGCATGGATTATTTTCTCCCAAAATAATAGGAAAAACAGGAGCAAATAAAGTTGAGAAATAAAGCATAGAAAAACTGTTTCATTCACAGCAGTGCTCAGGCAAAGTTAATTGTTTCAGCACCATGTCCTTCTTTCACAGAGTTAGGAAACAGCTTTGCATTCCTCTCATGCAAAGGCTGTTCAGCGTAAGTCCAGGTGATTGGTCTCACAAAAAGAGCAATCCATTTCACAAACGTCATTCATATCAGGAGTATCTTCCACATCAATTATCATGTCTTCACAAGCTCCATTATCACTCTGCTCTAAGGAACTTTTAAAACCAGAATTAGACTGAAGATTATTAAGAACTTCCTGCAGCTGTTCTATAAATTATTCTCTCTGGTTTTCATTCACTTTGTTTAAGTCAGGAAACTGATTCCCTCGTAAGCTTTTAAATACAGAATTTGAATCTGTCTCATAACACTTACTTGGAATGTTTCTAGTTCTGCCTGGAGTTGTTTTCACTGCAGACCTATCTTGCCTCTGGTTAGCACTTGTCCTTAACTTCTGTATAATATCTTCAGCATAGCTCTTGCTAGGGATTATAGCAGACGTACCTTTCTCACGTGCAATGCCCTCTCTGCAATCAGAGCTCTTTCCCCGTGTGAAGGTAAACTTTTCTACCTTTTCCTTGGGTTGCTTTAGCAGAAGTTTTGGGTTTGCTTCCAGAGCTCCTGGAGTATAGGAAACAGCAGACCTTCCAGAATCCTTCTTAGCTTGTTCTGAGTTCCATAGCTTTCCTTGTTCAGCTGGCTTCTCTCGGGGCTTCTCTGGCTTCCTTAGCTTCCCACGCTGCTCCAGCTTTCCTCCCTGCTTCCTCCGTTGCTCCCCTGCACTGAACTCTGAGGCAGGTTTAAAACGGCTTTCCTCAGCAGCCACACCCTTCTGGCTGCTCATGTGAAACTCGTTAGGGCTCCACTTAGCTCCTATGTCACTGCTGTGACAGGGCTCAGTTCTAGCTAGAAGCTTGAGGTTTCCAAGATGGACTGCGGAGACAGAATGGCCCTCTCTGTCTACCCAAGCAGCCTCACTTTCCTGAAGATAGTGCTCTCTCAGGGCCCATAGAACTGATGCCCTGTAATACCACCTTAAAGAGGGGAATCTTATCCCACTTTGCTCCCTTGATTTCACCAGCCTTCTCATTCCCACCCTAGCCTTTCATCCCCCCCCCCCCATGTAAATCTACCTAGTCATTTCTCCCATGCCCGTAATTTCATCATGGTTATAGAGATTGGGAGCTGGGAGAACATGAAAAGAAATTTAGGAATTATATTCAACGTCAGTGCTGCTGCCCTACCCAGCCAAATCAAATTTAATTTCCCCCCGTTCCCCATGTCCTCTCCCACTTTTTTAGCTAAGGGAATATAGTTAAGCTGAAATAGATCATTAAGGTCTGTGGATATTTTGACGCCCAGGTATTTGATGTCTTTCACTGCCTTGGAATGGAAACTCCGGGATATCCTAGGGCCACAGCCCCCCAAGGCCAAAGCCTCTGTTTTGGACAGGTTAACCTTGAAACCCAAACGTTTTGCAAAGACGTCTAATTTGCTCAGAAGAGGGGGGACAGACCTCTCAGGCCTAGACATAAATATTAGTGTGTCATCTGCATAGAGCAGAATCTTGTGTTCTCCTCCTTTCACTTTTATTGGGCATATCTTGACATTACCCCGAACCCGTGCTACCAGTGCTTCTATTACTATTGCGAATAGCATAGGGGATAGGGGGCAGCCCTGACTCATTCCCCTGTACAGCCAAAACTCATCTGATTGGTGCCCATTCGCCAGCACCCTCACCATGGGGGTTGCATAGAGAGCTTCTATTCCCTTCTTAAAACCCTCACCTATGTTGAGTCGATCGAGCATGGCAAATAGGAAACCCCATTCTACTCTATCAAATGCCTTTTTGGCATCTAACGTCATGCATATCACTCTTTCCTCTCCTTCACTATGTGAAGGAGATTGACTGCTGGTCGGACATGGTCGGATATTAACCTGCCCTTTACGAACCTTGTCTGGTCTGTTTGTATAAGTTTGGGCAGTAGAGCCTCCAGCCTTTGAGTCAGTACTTTGGCAAATAGCTTGGCATCACAATTAATTAGAGCTATCGGCTGGTAGTTCCCACATTGATCCCACAATCTTCTTTCTTTTGGGATAACTATTATATTCCCCTGCGCAAAAGTTCTAAGGAACGGTTCCCCTTGGAGTACTCCCGAGAATATTCTTGCCAATGTGGGGGCAATCTCTATCACTACAGCTTGATAGTATTCGGCCAGCAGTCCGTCCTCTCCCGTCGCTTGTCAGACGGCTGCCTGGGTGAGAATCTTCACAGTCTTGGCAAGTGCATATATCTATATGATTTGCAAGGGATTGTGGGCAATGCAGTTCATTCACACCAGACACAGCTGCTCACAATAATTAGTTGTGCTTTTGGGTAAAGCCAATAAGATATTTATTTATGGGGTTATTTCTCCCAACACAGATATGCTTAGTAGCACATAAATCAGGTTACTTGCTTTCAGTGTTAAACTTGGAAAAACAAAATCAGAAAACAACATTTGAACTTGTCAGGCAATCAAAGCAAAAGAAATAAGACCTGGTTGATAACAAACTGGTCTTTTCTGTAGGCTTAGCTAATATTTTCTTAGCATGTATCAAACAACAAACCAAAAGCCACAAAGAAGGAAAAAAAAACTGTTCTTTTCAGGTAAACTTCTTATATCTTCCCACATAGTTTCAGAAGTGATTCTCTTAGAGCTCACAAGCAATTAGGTAAGGCTCAATTGCTAGCAGTTATCCAGCTGAAACCCCTTAGCTGGCTTGCTTTCTACTGCGTGGCTAGAAATCCTACACAGGAGCTTTTCTGAGTAGATTAAAGAACAAGTTTGTATTTCTTTGTGATGGTTGCTGTACTTTATAACAGAAAATCAGCAAAGGAGTTTAGACAGAGAACAGTCCATGTAAACAGATTCTTCATCTGCTATCACCCCCTCTTCTTCAACAAGCATGGGTTCAATATCATGGACTGGCACAGATGAATCTCCCAATGGAGCACTTTCAGGAGAATACTTGTTTCCCTGCTGTCTTTCAAGGTTATAGCTAGGGCATAGATCAGTGTTCATACCTGAGCTTCCATTGCTGTTAGAGTTCCTCTCTATATAGCCTGGCCAGTATGTAGTCCAGTTCTTATGTCCAGCCTTCCAATCCAGATCCCTGGACACTGGATCTCTCTTCACATACCTTCTGGCACAGGTCTTAGGGTCCCTTCCACGTGCAGCCGTCTCCCTCACAGGTACCGTCTGGAGATTCCTAGCTCTGCAGCACCATTCCTCTGGCTTTCCCCAGTCCAGTGGTGTATGCTGGCCCTTGGAATGCCTCCCAGTATACGTACTGCTCTGGACTCTTCTAGACCTCTCAAAGGCTTTTCTCCTCTTTCTTCCAAAGGGTTTCTTTCCCTCTCTGTCCGTCCGGTTTGGCTTCTGCTTCTGATGATCCTCCTGATGATGAAGATGATCAAGCTCAAGCTGATGCTCTGTAGAATAAACTCTACCTTTATTCTGCTTAGATGAGTGCTCCTCCCTAACACAGCGCAGCTGTGCTGAATCAGGCCCTGCCCTTTGAGATGAGTGCTTAGGGATTACCTCATAGCCCTCCTGATTGAACACACGTTTCCCCACTTCAGCTCCTCTAATGGCTGTTGGAAACCTGGTGCATTCTGGGACTGGTAGTCTTTTATGGGAAAATTCTGTTTTCTTATTTCTACCAGAACTGACAGGTTGCTTGTTCAGAGTCACTTCACCTTTCCTATAGCTCCTTCCTGAGCTATGATAAGCTTCCTTATCACACGCTTTACCCTGGGGAAGAGCTCATATCTCCCTCACAACTTCCTCAGGTTGTACCTTTCTTCCCAGCCCCTCTGCCTCCTTCTTCGTTAACCTGGGCAGATTAGTCTCTTCTAGATATTCAGCCAGTTGACCCTGGGCCACTACCCCCTCCGAGTCATATAATTTTTCACAAAACATCCGAAACTCCTCATATATTTCCCCATTCACATATATCCTCCCTCGCCCCCCCCCCCCTCCGATCGGGATATTTCTGCGACCAACCTATCCTCCCTTCTTTTCCTCAGCTGCCATGCTAATAATTTCCCTGCTTTATTCCCACTTTCCATATAATTCCTTTTGGTAGCCCTCAACAAGTTCTCCATCCTTTTGGTATCTAATGCATTAAACTGTTCCTTCGCACTGCAAAGTTTCCTATAAATCTTTCTCCCTCCATGCAGACTGTGCTTTGTTTGAAGGCCCCTTATCAAATTGGCGAGCCTTTCCTGTTCTCTTTCTCCCTCTCCTTCTTCTTTTTAGCTACAATTTGTATGGGAATACCTCTCACATAGGCTTTCCCTGCATCCCATAAGATATCCCCACCCACCTCTCCCATATCATTTCGAAGGAGATACTCCTTCCATGCTACCCTAATACATTACTTTCTAACCATAGGCTGCATTGCTCTTACAAGAGGTTTAGAAAAGGTCTGAAATCTTGGCCATTTCAAAAAGCCTTTGCTTCTTTTACCTAGTTTAACCATTCTTACAACTCTGCAGCTTGTTTTTATGATCCACTTTTTTTTGTTTTGTCTATTAGTAAATATTGCTGTGCTCTTATACATTGTCTTATTGTGTCCTGCCTTATTTGATGTTTTAAATTCAATTTTTGCCTATTATTACAAAAGGCAATATATCAAATAATGCAAATAAATAAATGCATTTATTTGAATGTGTGTAAATCCTAAAATTCGTACTTACATGTGTAAACACAACCACAGATTAAAAGTAGGACCATTATCATTTCTCATGTAGGCATCCTCTATATTGAACATATCCCTCTTTTATTATTTTGGAAGGTAAATCTATATAAACACTTATATATTATTCTACCTTTTTCTGCATATGAGTATAAATCTATACATTTATTATTTATTGCACTTTATACATTGTCAGCACATTTAACATTTTCATTTATATATTGCACACCACGTCTGACATAAATTAAAATTTACAAGTCTTACACATGTGTATCATACACTTAACATACAATAATCATTTCAACAATAATGACAATAATAATAATAATTCAATGCCCAACTACTGCTACTCAAAGAAATTTATATTTACTAGTAAAAACTATCAATTCCAGGATTGTCACTCATTAGTTTAACTGAAATAATCCCTCTCTTCAATCGGCACCAGTGGCACTGCTTGATGGCTTCCCTTATAGCAGCACCACTTGATGACTTTCCTTATAGCAGCACCTGTGATGACTTTGCTGTGAGTTCTAGCTGTCTATTTATTTATTTGTTTGTCTTTATTGGTGTGCTACTTCATCTCCCTGTTCCCTTTAGTTTTGCACTTCAGCTTTCTCAGCTGTATAACTTACCCTGCCTTTTTCAACTATCTGGCCTTTGTGTGGTAGCCAGGTTAACTGTTACTTTAAATTAAATATCTCTCCCTGCTCTGTCCCTAGAACGTGCTGCGTTTTAAACCTTTTTTCCTGCTCTAGTCTACCTGAGGGACTAACCCCCTCCCCCCTGCTGAGGTTACAGGACAGGGTACCTTGTAACAGTCCTCTTTAATCGGTCTTATTTCCCTCCCTGCCCGACACCCACCCACCCCTGGGGTAATTGTAGCTTTATATGTACTTAGACATCTTAGAGGAAAGGGACTGCTCTCAGGTGCAGCTCTTTATCCAAATCAGTCATACATCAAGGACCTGAGATTAATTAAGCTTCAGGTAAACAAGGTATATTAAAGGTATTAGATACACTTTTATTAGTATAAGCATCCACACCAACCCTTAGTAAGTACAGAATTTAAAGACCTAAACACAAGCTTTAAACTAAGATGCAGACAACAGTCCAGCAACGAGATGGGGGCTTTCCAGTCTTTTGCATTGAGTGTCACATGTGTGATTTTCTCCCAGTTGGTGAGAGGTCTTACGTATGCACTAAGTGCAAGCAACTCTTTGCTCTCAGGGAACAAGTCCGTTCTCTAGAGGCTAGATTAGCAGACCTACAGGGATATAGTTCTGAAGTCCCACCTCCAGTCTGGCAGCATCCCTTTTGTCATGGAGGAGAGAGGTCATGTGACAGGAGAGCATCACCCTGGTGTGGCAGGATGTGATCCTGTAACTAGGACCTGTCCTCCAGGTGATGTAAAACCCTCTCGCACTGAAGACGTTTCTCCAGGGCCATGTGCCCATGAGGAAAGGGTTAGGACAGCCGTTATAGTTGGTAATTCAATCATTAGGCATATAGATAGCTGGGTGGCTGGTGGACATGAGGATCGCCTGGTAACATGCCTGCCTGGTGCGAATGTAGCGGACCTCATGCACCACCTAGATAAGGTCTTAGATAATGCTGGGGAAGAGTCTGCTGTCTTGGTACGTGTCGGTACCAATGACATAGGAAAATGTGGTAGGGAGATTCTGGAGGCTAAATTTAAGCTTTTAGGGAGGAAGTTGAAATACAGAACTTCCAGGGTAGCATTCTCCGAAATGCTTCCCGTTCTGCCTGCAGGACCTAAAAGGCAGGCAGAGCTCCGGAGTCTCAATGCGTGGATGAGACGATGGTGCAAGGATGAGGGTTTTGGATTTGTTAGGAACTGGGGAACATTCTGGTGAAAGGAGGGGCTCTTCCGAAGGGATGGGCTTCACCTTAACCAGGATGGAACCAGACTGCTGGCATTAACCTTTAAAAAGGAGATAGAGAAGCTTTTAAACTAGAAAATAAGGGAAAGCCGACAGTCGCCCAAGAGCGCATGGTTCGGAAGAAGGTATCCTTGAAGGATACTACCAAAAGCAGGGAGGTTCCAAAAAAGAGTAAAGTAGCCAAAATGCCCTCGAGTATGGTGCAGACAGAGCGTAAAGATTCCAAATTACCCATGCCTACCAATAGCCAGATTAATATTAATAAAATACAGTCTCTAAAAAGCTTGTATGCAAATGCTAGAAGTCTAAACAATAAGATGGGAGAGTTAGAATATATAGCACTAAATGAGAGGTTAGATATGATTGGAATCTCAGAGACATGGTAGAAGGAGGACAACCAGTGGGACACTGTGATACCTGGGTACAAACTATATCGTAATGATAGAACTGATCAAATTGGTGGAGAAGTTGCGCTCTGTTAGAGAAGGCATTGAGTCAGAAAGGATTAAAGTTTTTCAGGAAACAAAATTTGCCATAGAATCTTTATGGATTGAAATTCCTGTATGAAGGGGAAGGTGATGGCAGTGGGGGTGTACTATCGACCGCCTGGCCAGAATGAACAAATGCATGATGAAATGCTCAAAGAAATCAAGGAAGATAACAAACGTCACAGCACAGTAATAATAATGGGTGATTTCAATTACCCCGGTATCGATTGGGTCAGTGTCACGGCAGGACATGCTAGGGAGATAAAGTTCCTAGATGAAATAAATGACTGCTTCTTGGAGCAGCTGGTTCATGAATCAACCAGAGGGGAAGCCATATTGGACCTAGTCCTTAGTGGAACACCAGATCTGGTGCAGAAGATAAGGGTGTTGGGGCCACTTGGCAATAGTGATCATAGCATGATCGCGTTTGATTTAATTAGTGGAGGAGGGATAGTAAGGAAATCCACAGTACTACCTTTTAACTTTTGAAAGGGAGACTATGATAAAATGAGGAAAATAGTTAAGAAAAAAGTAAAAGGAGCAGTTACAAAGGTTAAAGACTTACATCAAGCTTGGGTGTTGTTTTAAAAATACTATCCTGGAAGCCCAGACCAGCTGTATTCCACGCATTAAGAAAAGTGGAAGAAAGTCCAAAAAGCTGCCAGCATGGTTTAAAGATGAGGTCAGAGAAGCTGTTGTTGCCAAAAAAGCATCTTTCAGGAAATGGAAAAAAGAGCCAAACGATGAAAACTGGAAACAGCACAAACACTGGCAAGTTAAATGCAAAGCATTGATAAGGCAGGCAAAGCGAGAATTTGAGAAGAAACTTGCTGTGGAACAAAAATGTGAAATAAAGACTTTTTTAAGTACATTCGTAGCAAAAAGCCTGTGAGAAAGTCAATTGGACCATTAGATGATAGAGGGGTAAAAGGGGCAGTAAGAGGAGACAAGGCTATAGTGGAGAGACTGAATTCTTTGCTTCGGTCTTTACTGAGGAAGATGTAGGGATATTGCCAAAGACTGAAGTGGTATTTAAAGGTGATACTGCAGAGGAATTGAGAGAAATATCGCTACACTGGGAAGATGTATTACAACTATCTGATAAACTGAATAGTAGCAAATCACCTGGACCAGATGGTATATATCCAAGGGTGTTGAAAGAACTGAAATATGAGATTGCAGACCTGCTATTAGTAATCTGTGAACTTTCATTAAAATCATCTGTAATACCTGAAGATTGGAGGATCGCCAATGTAATGCCAGTTTTTAAAAAGGCTTCCAGGGGTGATCCGGGAAACTACAGACCGGTGAGCCTGACGGCAGTACCGGGATAAATGGTAGAAACCATCATAAAAAACAAAATTACTCAGCATGTAGATAGTCATGGCCTAATGGGAGACAGCCAACATGGCTTTAGACAAGGAAGATCTTGTCTTACTAATCTGTTATGTTTTTTTGAAGGTGTGAATAAACAGGTGGACAAAGGTGAGTCAGTTGATATAGTGTATCTGGACTTTCAGAAAGCCTTTGACAAGGTCCCTCATCAGAGACTTTTGGCAAAACTAAAAAGTCATGGGATAGGAGGCAGTGTACTATTGTGGATTGGGAACTGGTTAAAAGCAGAGGGTAGGGCCAAATGGCCAATTTTCCCAATGGAAAAAGGTGAATAGTGGAGTACCCCAGGGATCTGTACTGAGTCCGCTACTTTTTGACATATTCATAAATGACCTGGAAAAGGGAATAACTAGTGAGGTTATCAAATTTGCAGATGACACAAAACTGTTTAAAGTCGTTAAAACCCAAGGGGATTGCGGAAAACTGCAGGAGGATCTGGATAAATTTGAAGACTGGGTATCGAAATGGCAGATGAAATTTAATGTGGACAAGTGCAAAGTTATGCACCTAGGAAAGAATAACCCACACTATGGTTATACGATACAAGGTTCCACATTGGGAACCACCACCCAGGAAAAACATTTAGGCGTCATCGTGGATAACATGTTAAAACGCTCCGCCCAGTGTACAGTGGCGGCCAAGAAAGCAAATAGAATGCTAGGTATCATAAGGAAAGGAATGGAAAATAAAACAAAGGATATTATAATGCCTCTGTATCGTTCCATGGTACGACCACACCTTGAATATTGTGTGTAATTCTGGTCGCCGTATCTTAAAAAGGATATAGCGTTATTAGAAAAGGTTTAGAGAAGAGTCACCAAAATGGTAAATGGGATGGAAGGCTACTCCTATGAAGAGAGGCTACAAAGGTTAGGGCTCTTCAACCTGGAAAAGAGACGGCTGAGGGGAGATATGATAGAAGTCTATAAATTAATGAATGGAGTGGAATGGGTAAACGTAGATCGATTGTTTATGCTATCAGAATATAGAAAGACTAGGGGACATGTAATGAAGCTACAGGGTAAACTATATAAGACAAATAAGAGAAAATATTTTTTCACTCAACGTGTAATCAAACTCTGGAATTTGTTACCGGAGGATGTAGTAAAGGCTGTTAGTGTAGCTGGGTTTAAAAAAGGTTTGTACAAGTTCCTGTAGGAAAAGTCTATAAACCATTATTAAAAAGGGACCCAGGATATCAATGCTTGACCCAATACAGGCATTGTGGAACCTGTGTCTCTTGGGGATACTGCTAGGTACCTATGACCTAGATTGGCCACTGTTGGAAACAGGATACTGGGCTTGATGGACCTTGGTCTGACCCAGTATGGCATATCTTATGTTCTTATGTATCACTTGATGACTTCCTTTATTGCACTACAACCACGGCCGTTGGTTTCACCATCTTAATATGGCTTCTTCAGATATTGAAAATCCTTATCCAGTTACTAAATACTCTATTAAAACAGCAAATTCCAATGCAAACTCAGAGCCCAGCACAGACAATGTCACTTTTTTCTTTAGGCAATGTTACTTTCTCTTTTGTTATTATTGTAAAAATCCTCAGCTGCCAGCTCCTCTCTGTTATATATGTTGCTCTTCCACTTTTTCTTGCATTGCAGCCATGCACTAGCACAAACTGCTCAACAGCTGTGAGCTGCTCCATAGTTAGAAATCACTGTTAACTGGAGCATCCTTGAAATCAACTTCTTATATGCAGAGTATACTGCTGAAACCTCTCCCCTTATCTTGTACTCAGCTGAAACAGCTCCCAAGAGTTTTACTCTCTTTCACCCTCATGTAAAGCCACTCTTTTTTGTGTAAAATGGTTGTTTCTAATGTCCATGCTGGCAAAAACACGTGCACACCATCACATCTTTATAAATATTCTACAAAAGGCTCTGCATTCAACAAGCATTTTTAGAATACCCAGAAAATCTTGAACCTCCCAACTTTGGTGTCCCTTTTCTGACCTATACTTCCAGTGCAAACTGTGGCTTATCATATATTAATCTTAAGAAGTTAATCTTAAGTATAGCTGCCTCTGTTTCTGTTTGGGGGCAGCTTGGTGATTTTTCTGACTTCTTTGAAGAAAAAGAGTGAAACACACATGTACGACCTTTCATATGATCACTTGGCCACTCTCAAACAGCCCTTAAAGGCTACTACAATTAGCCTCCGTGCATAATCACTGCTTGTGCATTACCACATCTTTCTGCCTTAAACTGAGACTAGACTGACAAAAATAGAAATGGTTTCATTAAATTATCACTTGTCTAGCACCCAATTCAGGATGCAGTCACTAATGTCGCATGTCAGAGATGGAGAAAAATGGAGGACCAATTTATGGGACACACTATAAAAGTTACCAACTAGCCAGAAGCAATTTGTGGGGGAAAATGGAAGTATTTTGACTGTTGCAGCAGGAAATGCTGCCGGGAGAAAATATGGAAAGAGAAGCAAGGAATAGGAAGGGAGAGAAGCAGAAAGAGAGAGCAATAGCATGGAGGAGACTCGAGAAAGACTATGCCCTATCTTTTCAAATCCAGGATTATCTGTTGAGATAACAATAATGTCTCCTTTTTTTACCAACAGCCCTTGCATTGGTTCTTTCTATCACTGCAGAGAGCAGCTCAAGGTGAGTTATATTCAGCTACAGTATTTATTTCCCTGTCTCTGGAGGACGTAGAGATAATGGAATATTAAGTGACTTGCCTAAGGCCACAAGGAACATCAGTGGCATTTGAACCCTTGTTCCCAGTCCCATGTACTAACCACTAAGCTAAACATCTACCTCGTCTGGGGCTGGCATCCTGAATAGGCCGGTCCACAGGAGCCCTGATGCTCATGACCACACTTCACAATCTGGTGGGACTTTGCTGCTATTTTTCTGCACTTATCAATAAGCTTCCGGACAAGACTGCCACTTCCCTTGCACCACAAGCCTAAGGAGAATCTTATAGGATAATTTCTCCAAATTGGTTAGTTGGTTTGTGCATACAATGAAAGTAATGAATTTCACTCCTAAGCCAGGGTACGTGGAATCTGATCTCATAGTATCTGCAAAGAGCTTTCTTCTTTAGTTCATAGAATGCAATATATATAGGCAACCTATCAAAGTGTGCTTGGAAATTGCTTTTAATCAAGCCTATGGCACCCATTTCAATGGGAAATACTGTATCTGCCATATTTGCTTGGTCTCCAACTGCATTTCTTCAAGCTTGAGGATCTCTCCATACAATGCGCAGAATAATCACTAGGCACTGGGGAGAGTTTCATCTTACCTGGGAGTCTGCCGCGTTTGTACCAGCTGTGCGGAGCAGTGCAGTAAGAAGGAGTTGAGCCGCGGTGCTGGGCTGCAGGCATTGTGAGGACGCTCCTGCCTCCGAGGACCCCCTCCGGTTTCCATAAAGTGCTGAGGGAGCCGTGTAATAGTGGGAGAGTTTCATCTTACCTGGGAGTCTGCCGCGTTTGTACCAGCTGTGCGGAACAGCGCAGTGAGAAGGAGTTGAGCCGCGGTGCTGGGCTGAAGGCATTGTGAGGACGCTCCTGCCTCCAAGGACCCCCCTCCGTTTCCTATTTAGCTCTGTCAGCTTACTCACGACCGCGAGTCGCGGCCCGCGTGGTCGCGTCCTAAGGGGCGCGTAACAAGGGGGAGGACCTGCTCCTTATGTGCTCCTTCGGTGCTCCTGAGAATCACTCTAAGCACTGGCCGTTTCATCGTAGTGCCCATGGGGAAACGGAAAGGGAAACCTGGTGTTAAATCTGGATCCAGCAATGGTGCAGTAGGAGGAAAGCTGGTTGGACCCATGGACAGACATGTGATGGCATCACTGCCTGCAATCTTGCCGGAAGAGGTCTCTTTGAGCCCTGAATCCCGGCTACCCCCTCCCTTTCCTCAGCCATTATCTTCTACTTTTCTTGATACTCCTTTAGAAGCTCCGGCTCTTTCCCTGAAGGCTGTCAGTCCAATTGGTGAGGATGTTCCTCTGCCTATTCCATCTGGTGAGGTAACTCTTGTGGACATTTGGACTGTGATTCAGCGAATAGATAAGCGTCTAACTCCAACTGTCTCTGCTTTATGTGCTTTTACACAGGATGTTGTGGATAAATTTGTAGATGTTGATAAGCAGATAGGTTCTTTAGTTCGTGCTTCTGCTCATGCTGATTCTCAGCTCCAGACGAGCAGGGATAGTAATGTTGCTTTAATTCGAGATATTTCTGCTGTTTCTTGTTGTCTGGAGAGCTTGGAGAATCAGCAAAGGGCAAGAAATCTTTGTTTCCTTAATTTTCCCTCAACTCACCTATTGTCCTCTGAAATTTTGCTGAAAAAGTATTTCTCTGAGATATTGCACCTGTAGAGTACTTTGGAAGTTGCTCACGTCTACTCATTTACTCCTGTTTCAGCAGTATCTCACCAGGTAGGGGAGATTCCCCCTCCTGCTGAGTCTGTTGCTCAGGATCTTACAGCTTTTTTGGAGGATACTCTGGATCTCATACCCAAGCGTTGCACCGTTGTTGCTACGTTTGACTCTGAGTCCAGTAAGCTTTCAGTCCTTAGGGCTTATTTTAAGCACAAGGACGATTTATTTTGTGGTTATAAGCTCCAAATCTTTCCAGATGTGGGGCGTGCTACTCAACTTCGACGTAAGCAGTTTTTAGAATTAAAATCAAGAGTAGTGGCTTTAGGGGCGTCTTTTTTTCTAAAGTTTCCGTGTCGCTGCTTGGTAACTTATCAAGGGCAAAATTATGTGTATACTGATGTGTCACAATTGCAGAAACTTTTGTTAACTTCTGAAATGGCTAAGAAATAGGTAGGTGGTTTGATTTTTTCCATTGCTCCCTTATGTGGAGTGTTATCACTCTTTATTGCTTATTTTTACTATGTGACTTAGGTTTTTGTTGATTCTCTCTTCTTGATGTGATTAATATGTATCAATTTTGAAAGTTTTTTGAATTTTGTCATTGCTTGATTGATCGTTTTGTTTTGATTGGATATGTAATTCAGAAAAGCATTAAATAAAAAATTATAATCACTAGGCACTGACATGTGAAAAATATACAAGGGTGTGAAGGCTTTTACAATGCACCACAACCTAGGCCCTTGACACTGTAAAGTTTCCTAGAAATGCCTTTCCTAATTGTTCAGTGACTTACTCCTACGACATTTTTTTATTTGTTTAACAATTTTTCTTTACCGCCTTTATCCAAAGCGAACGACATAATTACAGCAATGAACAACATAACAATTACATAAGACATAATTCTTGTAAACAGACAAATCCACCATTAACCACTATCAGGTAAAGCTTTGATTCTGCTCTTTATTGCCACTGGAAATCTGTATTTCAATTGCTATCAGCTGCCTCCAAAGTTAACATTCATGCATGAAAATTCAATTTAAATCATAATCATTTTATGCATGTGCAATGATTTATTCTAATATAATTAACAATCAGTATATTGTGCCATAAAATTAACATTGAAACCTGCACATCTTTCAGGGGAAGCTACTAGGAGGGAGAATTTAACTGGCAAGCAATTAATACAGATGAGAAATTCTGTATGTAGGCCACAACCTGGCAGTGTGCCACTTCTTAAGTAGATGCTAATGAACTTTTGTTTCAACTTATTTAATTATTATGAATTTGATAAACTCTCTTTTTTCCTCATTCTGCTTATAGAGGGTAATTTTATAAGGGGGACCCGGTTTAAGATAAGTAGGTGCCAATTTAAGCACTATTTTCTAAAGTATATAGAGTCCAATCCTAAAAGGGGCATGTCTGGACATCTAAACACTGGACAGTCTTGGATCGTACCCAGTTCTGCACTGCGGGAGCTAGACATTCCCACGATTGCAGGATTGGGCACTGAGCCCGGAATCCGCCGTGAGAGCTGTCCTATGCTCCTGCTGGTATACTGGTGCCATGGCATCTCATCACCATGGCACCAGGATGCCCAGCAGAAGCACCGAAGGCCCGCCTCGGAGATAGAGGTGGTTTCCCCACTACCCAACCCTCGTCTGGACCTGCCAGGGCCAGGATCAGGTGGAGGGGACTCACCTGACGCTGCTCCCTGCCTTGGGGGGGGGGGGGCTTCTGTGCCAGATTGCTGCCATCAACATTGCTTATTCACCTCTGAGATGAAAAGAGCAGCATATCAATCCCCCACCCACTGGATGTACCAAGCCATGACCTGAATCAGCCCTGTACGTGTCTCGGCCCGCCCCTGGTCTGCCCACTCCCTACCCCCTCCTGCCCTGTCCAGCTCTCCCTGCACAGTGACTCTGTGCATGTGGGGAGAAATGAGGCAGCATACGGTCCCAACAAATAGCGGGGTTGCATGTCCTACTAGGACGTTCAGCCCCACTATTCGCATCTCAGAATCAGGCCCCTAGAGGGGAATTTTAGAAGATCCATTCAAGTTCAATCTGGGACATCTAAGCCAGAAAGTCTGAAAAAAAACAGGCACATCCAGATGTAGACATGATTTCACAAACATAGACTGCCCAATATGGATGTCTGTGGGGCGTCTACGTAGATATCCCCAGAACCAAATTTCTGAACCTGGATGTTCAGGATTTTATTTGGCCTTCCCAAGTCATATTTAAAACCATTGCAGAGGGTATAGAATGCAGCTGCTCGTTTTATTAATGGGCACTAAATATCAGGATCATATTGCCTCTCTTCTCCCCTTACAGATACTCCACCTTTTGCCTTTTGAGTTTCACATATTGCTTAGATTGGTGATATTTAAAGTATTGAAATGGGTGTAGATGTTCCTCTGAACTTCCCTTGGTAGGTTCTTGCCTCTATACATTCATTAAGATCTCAAGGATCTGGATAGTTAAGGTATCCAACTCTTCCATCTGGCTATGGAGTTCGAATTTCGAGTTATTGGGTTTCTATATCTGGCCCTGTTCCCTGGAATAATCTTCCTCCTGAGCTTCATGTTCTCTCAGATTATCTCAGCATCAGGAAAAAGGTGAAAGCATTCTATTTTAAGAAAGCTTTTAGTTGATTTTTTTACCTTTATTATGATATTATTGATTTTTGATTTTGACTTGGATTTTATTGTCTGTTTTATTATTTCTTATGTTTTATTGTAAACTGCGGAGACCATATAGGATCTGTGGTATAGAAATTTTAAAATTAAATTAAACCCTCTGGATGTTTTTCAGCCGAAACAAACATTTTTCAGGAGCATGGAGTAGGTCTAAACTTAGACATCATACCAGACATCCATGATGTTTCTGAGATCAGGCAGAGACGTTGAGGTTCCTGGGAACGCCCCAGCCATGTCTTCACAATGCCCCTATTCAGACCTGGATATCTTCATGCTGGGGATGTCTCCAGAGTCACCTTCTAAAATGACTCTGAAGACATCTGTGTGCTTTGGATGTCTCTATGTCCGTTTCCTGATGTCCAAAGCACAAATACGGCTTCCAAAATGATTCTCATAGGCACCAGTGTGTCTTTATAAAATGCTAGCTTTATAAGCAGAGAACATAATATATGTCATACTGGGTCAGACCAAGGTCCATCAAGCCCAATATCCTGTTTCCAACAGTGGCCAATCAAGGCCATGTACCTAGCAGTCTCCCCAAAAGACACAGATTCCTCAATGCTTGTATTGGGTCAAGCAGTGATATCCTGGGTCCCTTTTAATAATTGTTTATGGACCTTTCCTCCAGGAACTTCTCCAAATCTTTTTTAAACCTGGTTACGCTAACAGCTTTTACTACAGCCTCCGGTAACAAATTCCAGAGTTTGATTACACGTTGAGTGAAAAAATATTTTCTCTTATTAGTCTTAAACAGGTTACCCTGTAGCTTCATTGCATGTCCCCTAGTCTTTTTATATTCTGATTTATTTAGCTGTTTATTTAGCTGTATTTATATCCCGCTTTTCACCGGGTCAAAGTGGTCAATTGGGGGATACATTTAACACGAGGGGATATGAGACACATACGCTAATACTTACAGGGAACATGGGCAATAGAGGGTTACGTGGCTTGCCCAAGACCACAAGGAGTGCTTATAGGACTAGAAATCCCAGACCCTCCGGCCTGAGATTGCTGTCCCCAGGTGGGACTTGAACCCCCGGCCCTCCGGCCTGAAGTACCTTGTCCTAACCACTGATGACGTAAACAATCAATCTACGTTTACCCGTTCCATTCCATTCATTAATTTATAGACTTTTATCATATCCCTCCTCAGCCATCTCTTTTCCAGGTTGAAGAGCCCTAACCTTTTTAGCCTCTCTTCATAGGAGTATCCTTCCATCCTCTTTACCATTTTGGTGGCTCTTCTCTGTATCTTTTCTAATAACGCTATATCCTTTCTAAGATACGGCAACCAGAATTGCACACAATATTCAAGGTGCGGTCTCACCATGGAACGATATAGAGGCATTATAATATCTTTTGTTTTATTTTCCATTCCTTTCCTTATGATACCTAGCATTCTATTTGCTCTCTTGGCCGCCGCTGCACACTGGGCCGAGGGTTTTAACATGTTATCCACAATGACGCCTAAATCTTTTTCCTGGGTGGTGGTTCCTAATGTGGAACCTTGCATCGTGTAACCATAGTTTGAGTTGTTCTTCCCTAGGTGCATAACTTTGCACTTGTCCACATTAAATTTCATCTGCCATTTGGATGCCCAATCTTCCAATTTATCAAGATCCTCTTGCAATTTTCCACAATCCTCTTGGGTTTTAACAACATTAAATTCCCTTTTCCAGGTCATTTATGCATATGTCAAAAAGCAGTTGACCCAGCACAGATCCCTGGGGTACTCCACTATTCACCTTTCTCCATTGGGAAAATTGGCCATTTAGCCCTAACCTCTGCTTTCTATCTTTTAACCAGTTCCTGATCCACAATAGTACAGGCCCTCCTATCCCATAAACATAAAGAGCTCATTACACAGGTACACTAAAAAAAAATTTTTTTAAATTGCCTCTAATGTTTCGATTGATTTTTACGTTTTTTGGTGCGCTGAATCCAAATCTGGTAACCAATTTGCTCCATCACGTACAGATTTTTTGCTACATTGGGTTAGCAGTTTGAGGTGAACGTTTCAGATTGAGTGCGATCGAGATAAAAGTTTCTTGGATGAATTCTTTATACTAATTGTTTAGTAGTTATTCAAATAAGAATAAAGAAAATTGTAACAAGGCAGCACATAAGAATAGAGTAATGTCAACAAAACACACTGTGATGGTAGCAAAATTGTCTGCACTTAAAACAGCCACATACATGTGCACAAACATTGAGCATATAAGAGCGAGGTTAGACACAAAGCAAAGCAAAGAAATGTGCAAAAAATGTTGTACAGGTATGTATGTAAGAATAGAAAACGCAAACCGCACCATTGCAATACATGAAGACAAACACCCGATGGTGTGAAAATAAAATTCTAATAAATGAGATCCGACACTGTGGTAATAACTAGCAAATTTTTATTTCAAAGTTTAGTAAAAACACGATATTTGTCAACACAGTTTAGATTTTAAAGTCATTCTTGGGTCAATCAATCTCCTGGTGGGCACGTTTCTTCTTCCCCCAAATGCTTCTCTTGGTGCGCTGCTTGGCGTATTTTTCATCTGGGGTTTCCCGCAGCAGCAACCAGCAGAAATCAGCCATCATAGTGGTGTTCCATCTTCCTTGGTACCTTCTCTCTGCGTCCTTGATGTCCTGGTGAAACCTTTCACCTTGTTCTTCACTGTACGCCCCCAGGTTTTCGGGAAAGTAGTTCACATGGGAGTGCAAGAAATGGACTTTCAGGCTCATGTTACAGCCTTGTTCTTTGAAGGCATTGAGCATCCTGGCAACAATATCCTTATAGTTCTCATCCCGCCTGTTCCCCAAGAATTTGAGAACAACATCCTTGAAGGAATCCCAGGCTTCTTTTTCCTTCTCAGACATCGTTTCAACGAATGCTCCATCTGAAATGAGTTTCCTTATATCAGGGCCAACAAACACTCCTTCCTTTAGCTTTGCTTCAGAAAGTCGGGGGAACTTTGAGCAAAGGTACCGAAAGCACTCACCATCTTTTGGAAGGGACTTGATGAATTGCTTAATGAGACCCAACTTAATGTGGAGAGGTGGTAATAGAATTTTATCACGAGGTACCAAGCTCTCATGAAGAACATTTTTCTCACCGGGTCGCAAATACTCCCGAATTGGCCAGTCTTTTTTCCCCCCAGTGTAGGTCGCGGGCCCGGCTATCCCACAAGCAAAGGAAGCAGGGATATTTGGTGAAACCGGATTGCTGCCCTAATAGCATGGATAGAATTTTAAAGTCTCCACAAATCATCCACTTATGCTCATCATAACGAATCTTCTGAAGAATCAGGGCCAAATTCTCGTATTTTTCTTGGAGAATAACAGAGTGAGCAATAGGAACTGAAGCGAATGTGTTGCCATTATGAAGAAGAACACCTTTTATGCTGTCTTTTGACGAATCAATGAACAGCCGCCATTCAGCAGGATCATACTTGAGTTTAAACTTTTCCATCACTCCGTATATATCGTTGCAAAATACCAAATCTTCCTCTTTGCTGAAATACTTCAAAAATTGTGTCTCGCGGTTGCGGTACCAATAAAAAGTTGTTCCTGGTGACAATAGATTTTTCTGTTTAAGCCGAGAACCTAGCAGTTGGGCAGCATCTTTTGGGAGTCCTAAATCCTGGACTAAATCATTCAATTCAGCTTGAGAGAAAAGTTCAGGTTTCAGATCTGGTTCAGTTTCAAACTCGAAAGTACTGGACTCATCGGGAAAAGCCATCTGATGAGTCTCATCATGATCAGAACCGTCCACACAAATATGATCCAAAGATTTTGGTGGTTCAGGCACAGGTACTTCGTTGCTATGAGGCATAGGCCTAATTGCTGAGGGAAGGTTGGGGTAACTTATTACGTTCTTATTTTTTAAGTTGTATCCCTTCACAATGCAAGAGCAAAAATAGCAGTCACTGCTGTGGTCTCTTTGTTCACGCCACATCATAGGTATTCCGAAACGAAATGCTTGTTTTTTACCTTTCATCCATAAGCGTAGATCTTCCTCACATGTCTTGCACACTTTGTGAGGAGCCCACGGTTTGTCTTGATCGCCTAACTTCAAACCGAAATAGGCGAAATATACTTTTTAAATAAATGCAGAAATGTTCCTCTGCCGCTTTTTCACGGTATATTCCCCACAAATAAAACAAAAACTGTCCGGAGAGTTGACGCAACCTCTGGCTCTGTGAGCCATCACAAATACACAGCACTGCAAACTACAACTGTAGTGAACCACTTCGGAATAAAGCTGGATTACGACTGAGCAAACAAAAGGTAATAATGAACTTGCAAGAAACTGAAATTTGACAGGAACGTTCATGTCGCAACCACCGTGTTTGAGCGAGCGAACGAGGCGAGGCGAACAGGAAAGAACATGCGCCAGCGCGAGTACTGGATTTAGCCCCCCGCCTCCCAATTGTCCTGTTAATGTATAAAATGAATACAAAACACTCTAAAATATCATGAGGGAGTGTTTCTAGTTAGTTAACCATTACAACCTCTATTTTGGGCCAAGAAAATAAACTGCAGTTGGCTAAAAAGAAATTATGTGAACATTCCTTATATGGGTAAGAAATCTAATTTTGCAAGAAAACGTGACGTGATGGAACATTTTGGCTATTTTTCCTGGATTCAGCACCCCAAAATCTATAGGAATCAGTTGCAAAACTGGAGGCAGTTTTTTGGTAGTGTACCTGTGTTATTCAAAGGGCATGTACATGGTTTACAGCCTAGTAAACCATGTAATTGCCTTAGATGGGGATATTCAACGGCACATACATGGATAGTGCCGTTGAATATCCACATCTATGTCCCCTATGCACCCCAATGCTATTCAGCTACAGTACAGGCACTAACCGGGCAACATAAAATATCACTGCTGCCTGGTTAGCTTTGGTGGCTTCTGGGTTGTGCGACGATACCCGGATTTTCAATGCCAGGGCCGCATATGACCCCAGCATTGAATATCTGGGTTTAAGGGTCAGCGGGCAGGGCTATGCGCCGACATGGCTCATAGCCTGTCCAGAAGAATATCGGGCCCAAAGTTCACAAACATGCTCATAGATTAAGGCATTTCATAATTAATATACATATTTGCAAACTTCGTTCACACTCTGCTCAGACTCTGGCTCCCAGTTAGGCCTACTGACAAAGTACATGTGTTCATACCAATGTGCATATGTCTGCCCTGGTTGATATTTGATAAGAGGCCACTGTTGCACATACGCAGCCACATGCATGCAATGATGACTTTATACAATTGATCCCATAATAGGGGTAATTTTATAAGGATCTTCATAAAGATACACGCCATTAACGTCAGGCAAGATGGCGGCAGTGTGATTCTCCTGCTCAGTGGTCTGGTTCCTGAGACGTGTAGTTGTCAGCACTTCTTTTTTTTCCTGATGCCGGTATGGGCAGAAGGAAAAGGAAACAAGCTTACCTTACCCCGGGTGAAGCTGGAGCCATTGGGGCGGACCAAAAGACGCTTCAGATGTGTGGATTCTCGGGGCTGGGAGAGCGAGCGGCGTCTTCGGCAGGCCGAGTGTTCTCCGGACCTGAGCACATACGGGGTTTTCTTGTCCCCGGAGCAGCGGGCCCCCCTGCCTTATCCCGGAAGCAGTATCTCCGGCAGAGGAGAGTCTCCGCTTGGCGTGGTGACTAGCACGCCGAAGCAGGAGACTGTGAAGGGCTGAACTGCCGATGTGAACGCTCCATGTGGGTCTCCAGGAGTTTTGGGAGGATCTGGGGCTGTGTCGAGGTTGCTGACCAGCCCTTCCCAGGAGAATGTGACCCCGAGAGTTAATGCTGGTGGTGGTGGTTTGGTGAAGTCTGCAAAAATAACGTTGGAAGTGCTATGGGAGGCAATTTCTACAATGAACTCTTCCTTGGAGAGAATTGCTGAAGCTGTGAGTACTGATATTAAGACTTTGAAGGTTGATTTCCAGCAGGTTTCAGAGGTGCAGAAGGAACAGGAGGGGAAACTGGCACAGCTGAGTAGAGAACTGGAGCAACTCCAAGAATTACACCATGCCCATGTGAAGGACTGGAATGTGACTACTAGGAAGTTGGAATATCTGGAGAACCAAATCCGGAAGAACAATTTAAGACTGGTTAATTTTCCTAGGTCTCCTATGTGTTCTCCTCTGGAAATGGTTCGTAGATATTTCCAGGAGATCTTGAAGATCTCTGAGGAAAATCTCCCACCATTAACCAGGGTTCAGTATCTAACTATGGGCAGGTGTGCTCAGGGAGTTGTTAGCGACCCTCCGGGGGTCACTGGAGATCTTACGGGGCTTCTAGAAAGCTCCCTGGAGTTTGTCACTGCCCGTACTACCCTCCTTATTACACTGGCCCTTGAGACCGATAAAGCTTTAATTCTTTGTTTGTATTTTAGGAATTTCAGTGAGCAGTTTATGGGCTCATTCGTACACATTTTTCCTGATTTAGCTAGAGGTACCCAGCTGAGGAGGAAGGAATTTCTGGGTCTTAAACCCAGGGTCCTTTCCCTCGGCGGGACATTCTTGTTGAAATTTCCCGCTAGGTGTTGTGTTTCATATAAAGGAAAACTATATATGTTCTTTGAGCCCTGCCAGCTGCTGGAGTTCCTGTCTGCTAGGGAGAAAAACACTGTGATTTCACCTTCCCATACGGTTGACGTATAAGTCTTGCACTGCTTTTTATTGTCATTTTCCTGTTTTTGTGTAATTAATTTCCTGATGCCTCTCTCTAAATTGTGGGCTAATTTATGGTACTGTATTGAAATGTATTGTATATTATTTTGGAATCTTATTTCCTTGTTACCATTTTTCCTTCATTCAATTATTTTAATGTATCTCAAAATTCAATAAATATTAAATAAAAAAAAAAAGATACACGCCATTTATGCACATAAATCACCTATTTTCAAGGACTTATGCACATGAATGTTTGCTTATGCACATGCTTTAGCTAGTAGCTAGTCTGTAGGTATGCTATAAGACTGATCACACACGTTTTCACTGCAGAACGTGGGTGGAGCATGGACCAAATGCATGGGCAGAACTTGGGTGGAGCATGGACCAAACACAAATTTACATACCTAAATTATAAAATGTTATAAATTAAGCATGCCCTTTAGAAATTTAGGCCCGGCTGCATCTAGATTTAACTTGTGTTTTCAGACACTTATGCCCCTATTTTATAAAGGTAGGCGCCTGATTTTCTTTATAAAATAGGTTCATGATAGGCACATTCTGGGTGCCTATAATTAGGTACCCGCTTATAAAATTAACCTCTATATGGCTACTTTGTTCTTATCTCAAGAAATTTGAAGTTACTTTGGCAATTGCAGGCCAGACACTTGCACAGCCATGGACACCAGTATGAATGGTGTAGAGGAACAGAAAGCAGACTTATAATTCTGAGTAAGCCTTTGTAAGAAATTATTTTCTTGTTGGAGCAGTTGGCTTAGCATCTGTGGCTAGTTAGATTTGCTATTTATCTTTTGGAAACATGCCTTGAAGAATACAGCTTCTTATGCCCTGCACATGCAAGCCACACAGCAAGGTAATACTGTGTGACCTTTAAATACAAGCTCTCTGCCCAAAGGCTCTTAAAGGGGTTTTTATTTTTAAAAGCTAATTCTTGACCTCATCAGGTTTTAAATCCCTCCCTACTCACCCCAGCTGCCACCCACCTCATGTGAGCATTCTTGATTTATAGGGCAACTCCTCAATTAGCTACGCACAGCGACATAGAACAGCGCTGTCAGAACACACTTGAAGAGTTTAACTGCTTTTTCTCTTAAAGGACAGCTGAGGAACAGGTAGGGACTTTGGTAGGTCTCTCTCTTTTAATTCAACAGGTACTAAAGCTCCAACTAAACAATGGCAGGAAACATCATATTGCCAAAGCTGTTGTCCCTGTTTACAGCTTTTGCCTCTGTCCAGACAAAGATTCCAATGCTATTTGAAGGACCAGTTCCATGTGCAGGATGCCTGCTTGCTGAAGCTCTCAGGAAACAAGTGGAGGAGCGTAGAGAAGAGGTGGTGAGGCTGAGAAGCATTCAAAGCAATGAGAAGTACATTGCTAAGATTCTTCTTGAAACATCCAAGCTCTCCGATAGAGGTAAATATAGGAGGCTACAGAATGAAGAAATTTGGACATGAATCACCAGAGCCTGCAGAATCGACACTCCAGCTCCTCCAGCCTTTGAATTGAAGTACTAGTATGTAGCCCTGGAAGTGAAAGAGGTGAAAGCATCCTAGGAAAGGGAAGAACCAGAGCTCGAACACCCAAAAGTTGCAGAATTAGTGACCACAAGGAAGTGAAGGGTAGTGGTGGTTGGTGACTCTTCTGAGAAGTACTGAAGTGTCCATCTACTGACCAGACATTTTATTTATTTAACAGGTTTTATATACTGCTTTATCATTTCAATCAAAGTGGTTTACATTGAAACTTAAATTTGGTACATTAAAAAGGGACATTGATAACTTGGATTTTTTTGAGGCAAGGGAGGGTTAAGTGATTTGCCCAAGGCCACAAGGAGTGCTAGTGGGAATCAAACCCTGGTCTCTGGGTTCCCAAGCCAGTGTTCTTAACCATTAGGCTACTCCTCCACTCCTCCATATGATGTCAGAGAGGTGTGCTGTCTGCCAAGTGCCAAAATCCATGATGTTATGGAGAGTTTACCGAGACTCATCAAGCCTACTAACTATTATCCAATGTTGCTCATCCTTGTCGGCACAAATGATACTGCTAAGAGTCCCTCTGAGCATATCAAAAGTGACTTCATGGCTCTGGGACAGAAAATGAAGCAGATAGGTGCACAGCTCCTGTTCTCTACAGTCCTCCCTGATGAGGATAAAGGCCGAGGCAGAAAAGCTCTCATCCTGGAAATGAATGCAAGGCTGCGTGGATGGTGTCACTGAGAGCATTTTGGTTTCCTGGAGCAAGGGCGTCATCGAGAGCATTTTGGTTTCCTGGAGCAAGGGCTACAGAGCAGAGATGGCGTCCATCTGTCCAAGAAGTGTCGCAATGTCTTCAGCAGCAGACTGAAGAGGGTTTTAAACTAGATTCATTGTGGATCACTGAATAAAGCCCCCAGGTAAGTGAAAGCCCCCAGATAAGTGAAAGATTAAATACCTCTGGAAATGGGTAAAAGGGGCAACATCTGGAAAGCAGTGTGTATAAATGCCTGTAGCATGGGAAATAAGATCCCAAATGTTGAGGCTTTAATGGAAGAGGCTGACTTGCATTTAGTGGTGGTTACAAAGACATAGTTCATGGACAACCATGACCGGGATGTAAATATACTGGGTTATTCTTTATTCAGGAATGATAGGGCAGGAAACAGGGGAGAAGGAGTAGCATTATATGTAAATGAATACTTTGAAAGCTATAGAATTACAGAGCTTAAAAGGGAGAAAGGAGGCACTGTGGGTTAAACTAGAAAGAGGGAAAGAGAAATCCATTTGCATTGGAGTGATATACAGATCCCCTTACAGGGAGAAGAAGTGGACAGAGATTTAATAGAAGACATATATAGCATTGCCATGAAAGAAGTGCTACTGATAGGTTATATGCCAGATGTTGATTTGCATATCCCTGCTGCAGTGTCATCTAGAAATAAGGAGATCCTGGATTCTCTACAGGGAGAACTATTCAGGCAACTGGTAACAACCCACACATGAAGGGGCCTTGGTGCTTAACAATGGGGATTCTTATGTTACAGTGGGAGATCATCTCGCATTCAGTGATTACCAGATGGTGTGGTTCAGTATTAGGATTAGGACTGATAAAATCCATTCAAAAGCGAGGGTCTTAGATTTTAGGAAAACTAACTATACCAAGATGGGATAATATCTCAAGGAGTCATTAGCGGGATACGAACAGCTGGGGGATGAAGAAAAACAGTGGGCAAAATTGAAAGGGGATATTTTAAAGGCAACAAACCTTTTTGTTAGAAAGGTAAATAAATGTAAAAGGAAAAGGAGGCTGCTATGGTTCTCAAAAGAAGTAGCTGAAAAGGAGAAGAAAAAAGGGAGGCCTTTAGGAAATACAAAAGATCACAGAGAGAGGAAGACGGGTATCTATATTTGGAAAAACTTGGTGAAGCTAACAAAGTAGTCAGGAAAGCAAAGATACAAAAAGAAGAAGAAATAGCCAATGCAATACAATTGGGGGATAAGACATTTTTCAGATATGTTAGTGAAAAGAGGAAGGGCAAAAGTGGTATTGTCAGACTCAAGGGTGAAGGGGAGGAATATGTAGAAGCTGATGAGGTTAAAGTGGAATTGCGTAACAAATATTTCTGTTCTGTGTTCACAGATGAAGGACCAGGAGCAGGACCTCAGAAAACACCCACAAACAGGAACAGAAGTGATGGAGGTCTCAAACAATTTTAGAAGACTGTTTGTGAAGAACTAACTAAACTGAAAGTAGACAAAGTGATGGGACCGGATGGGATACATCTGAGAATACTGAAGGAACTTGGGGATGTTCTAGCGGCTCCACTGACTGACCTTTTCAATGCTTCTTTGGAGTCTGGAGTGGTCCCAGAGGACTGGAGAAAGGCACATGTGGTCGCTTTACATAAAAGTGGAAGTAAGGATAAGGTTGAAAACTACAGGCTGATTAGTCTAACTTCTGTGGTGAGTTGATTATTGGAAATGCTGCTAAAAGAGATAATAGTGAGATTTCTGGAGTCCAGTGGATTGCAGGATCCGAGGCAGCATGGATTCACCAGAGGCAGGTCTTGTCAGGATATAAACAGGTTGAAGTCGTTGCAGAGGGTGGCTACTAAAATGGTTAGTGTTCTTCATTATAAAGCATATGAAGACAGACTTAAAGAACTTAATATGTATACTTTAGAGGAAAGGTGGGATAGAGGAGATATGATAGAGATGTTTAAATACCTCTGTGGCATAAGTGCACAGGAGGAGCGTTTCTTTCGATTGAAAGCAAGGTCTGCTAAGAGGGGACATAGGATGATGGTGAAAGGAGATAGACTCAGGAGTAATATGCGGAAATATTTCTATACGGAAAGAGTGGTAGATGCATGGAATAGTCTCCCAGTGGAGTGGTAGAGACGAGGACAGTATCTGAATTCAAAAAAGTATGGGACAAGCACAGAGAATCTCTAAAGGAAAAAAGGGGGCTATTGTAATTGATAAGGAAGGGAAGACTAGATAGGCCATGTGGTCTTTTTCTGCCGTCATGTTTCTAAGTTTCAACATGAACAAAGTGCTGAAAGCAATCTATGATGCTACTATAGTAGGAGGGTAAGAAAGTCATGCTGAGTCAGATGAAGGCCCATTGAACCAAGAATCCTATCTCTGACAGCGGCTAGTCCAGCAGATTCCAAAACAGACCTGTTTCTCATACAGCAGTTCTAAGCATAAGTAATGACTCTCCTAAGTCTATCTGGCTAATAATATTTTATGGACTGTTCTACCAGGAAGTCCTAACGAAGCACTCGCACCTACAAACATCCAGCAAGAAATGTGTAAGGAGCGAGGTGACAAACCACACTGTGGAAGTTCAAATTAAAGCTTTATTGGAGTGTTAACAGGTCCCACCTGTTTATACTCCAATAAAGCTTTAGTTTGTATTGCCACAGTGTGGCTCACTCCTTACACTTCCTTTCTACCAGGAAGCTAGCCCAGGACCTTTCCTCTTTTCAGCTTCCTATGTTAGTCACCTTAATCATATCTTCTAGCAACAGATTCAAGATCCTAATTATGTATGGCATAGAAAAATACTTTAAATGATTTTTTTCCAGGTTGCTGGCTGTTAGTTCCATGGAGTGAACTCTTGTTTTAAATAGTAGCATAGTAAATGGTAGCAGCTAAAGAGCAGTATGGTCCATCTAGTCTGCCCAGTGAGGTGGCTAGAGATGGCCTTCCTCTGAACCATTTCAAGTCTCTTGATATCTTTTGTGAGGTTCAGTCTCCAAAACCGGACATTGGATTGGTTCACAGCTTTGTGATCCGGTTGTTGGTTGGCTGTCTGTCTGCTTCTTTGCTGTTCTGCTTCCTTTTAAGTGGCTTTGAGTTTGAGCTGTTTCATCTCTGAAGGCTCATTTTGCCACCACCGTTTGTCATGTCCTGATGTAACCCATTTGAAAGTAGGCAAAACTCGAGTCGACTGTGTTCTCACGGTTGTGTAGGTTTCTATGGAGTTTGGAGAATGATCGGGTTGATAAACTAGTGTTAGCCCTATGTTTTTCAATTGTTTTAAATGCATTTAAAATTGTAAAAATAGATGAGCTATTCTTGAAGCCTATGAATGACATTGAGGGGTGTTTCAATGAGCTGTTTTTAAGCAGTTGTAAACTTCATTGCACGACTGTTGGCCCCAGCTCTGAGGCTTCTTCACCAGACAACTAATGAATGCTTAAGTCTGTCAGAGGTTTAAGTAGTATAGGTAGTGTTGCCTCCTTTTGGCTACCACCTTGGCATATTGTTTCGCCACCTTGAGACCTTAGACACTATCACCCTAAGGTCCTTCTCCTGGTCTGTGCATGCTAGCCTTTCACCGTCTATCACATACAGCTCCTTTGGATTTCTGCATCCCAAGTGCATCCCTCTGCATTTCATCGCATTAAATCTTCTGCCAAGCATTAGTCCATTCTTCTAATTTTTGTAGCTCTTTTCTCATAGAGCTCATTTCCAATCGGGGCATGTCTAGGCTGTCCAGACATCCAAAAAATGGATGGGCCCAATATGTTCCTGATTCTGTAACCATGGGAGCTAGACGTTCCCACAGTTGCAGAATCAGGCACTTAGACAGCCCAGCGTGACTCCGATTCAGCAATGCAAGACGTCCACTTTCCTGCCCAGCCAGCCTGCCCTGTGCTTCTGCTGATGGAACAAATGGGCTGTTTTAAACTGGCCAGAAATGAATCCTGATCTCAGTCTAATTGAGAACCTTTGGAAAGAGCTGAAATCTGCCACTGGTAAAGGAATCCTGGAAACATACATGAGCTGGAACATATCTCAGTTGAAGAGTGGAAAAAGCTACCAGCAGACAGATATATGAAACTTATAGACGGCTACAAGAAATGTTTGGAGGCTGTTATCACTGCCAAGGGGTGTGCAACCAAATATTAGTGAAAGATGCCATTAATCTTGTGCAGGTAATTTCTCAGAAATTACTATGTCTAAGTTGCAAAGATATCCTTTGTTATGTTGTATACCTTTGAACATACTCTTAAAATATTATGATGACATAGAGTTGGAATATTTCTAATTATTTCTCAAGATATTGTACACAACATATCTAAAATGCAAGGGTGCCAATAATCTTGACCACAATTGTAATTAGGTCGCATCCATTGCATGCACTTGATCTAGTTCTCTGGTCACCCATTCAAAGAAATCAGTCAGATTCATTTGGCATGATCTTCCTTTTGGTAAAACCATATTGCCTCAGAACTTGCAACCCATTAGATTTTAGAAATACCACTATCCTTTTTTCAGCAGTGTCTCCATTACTTTTCCCACCACCAATGTAAGATTTGCCAGCCTGTAGTTTTCCACCTCTCCTCAGTACCACTTTTGTTAAGAGGCACCATATCAGCCCTTCTCCAATTTGATGGGACCTTCCCCATCTCAAAGTATCTTTTAAACACCTTCTTTAAACGTCCCACCAGAACTTCTCTGAGCTCTCTCAGTATCCTGGAATGTATCTCATCTAGTTCCTTGGCCTTGGCCATTTTCAGTTTTACAAGCTGTTCATGAACCTCTTCTTCCATGAATGCTATGGCATCTACTCCATTCTCATTAGTATCTTTGTCAATCATACATGGTCCTTCTCCAGGACTTTCTTTAGTGAATAGGGAATAAAGGTATTGGTTTAGCACTTCTGCTTTTTACTTGTTACTTTCCACAAATTGGTCCTCAGCACCTTTGAGTCTTGCAATTCCACTTCTGGCTTTCCTCCTCTCCCCAATATACAGCCCCTGAAAAAGGTCTTTTCACTGTGCTTCATATCTTTATGTGCTTCCTGATTTCTCTCTTTGCCTCTTTCAGCGTTATCCGGTATTCTTTTCTGTGTTGGTTTTTTTTGTGAACTTCTGAATTTTGTGAATGCTGCCTTTTTCCGTTTATTTCTGCCACTATCTTTGTGGAGAACCATGGAGTTTCCTTTTCCGCTTGTTTTTATTTACTTTCCTTACATGGAGATCTGTTGCTCTTTTTAGAGCCTCTTTCAGTTTAGTCCACTTCCTTTCCACTTCAATTACTTCCTCCCACCCTTCTTCAGTTCCTTCTTCAAATACTTTCCCATTTTACTGAAATCATTTTTGAAATCTAGAACTTTGGGGTATGTTTACTAAAAGCCCGGTAAAGTGCGGGCTGCGGTAGAGTGCGTGTGCCGTATAAGGAGTGGGCGTTCCGTCCTGAAGAAGAAAAGCCGTGATTGACAGATGCGCTAAGGTGCGCGGTGCCCGTGTGCGCCCCGCACCTTACCGCAACTGAGAGCTGAACAGGAGGCATATGTGTCGCGCTGATCTGCAAACAGAAGAACAGAGCCACAGCACAATGGTTAAGGCACTTACCAATGGTGCAGGGGTTCGATCCCCCACTGTGCTCAATGAACAGGGCTTGGTGAGGTGATATTTTAGGAGGCATACAAATAATGGGCGGCATAAGGCGGCGCGCAGATGGGCATTAGGCTATTGCTTAAGGAGGCTATTTAATAATAGGAGGCATAAGGCGGTGCGCTGATGTGCAAACACAGGAATAGAACCACAGCACAATGGTTATGACACTGACCAATGGTGCAGGGAGCAAGGGTTTAATTTCTCACAGTGTCCAATGAACAGGGCTAGCTGAAGCATTACGTATTATGGGGAAGGTTGCTTTAGGAGTCAATTTATGTTTATTTTAATTTACAGTACTAGCAAACGCACCCTTAAAGCGTGTGAACATAATGCGCCCCATAAGGCACATTGTAAAGTGCACTGTCTGCCACGGCACCCTAGAATGTTTCTCACAGGGCGCTGTAGAGGGTGTCGTATGAGGTACCGCAAGGTCAGAATACTGTTTTCGATGGCAGCACTGTGCAGTTTAAGGAATGAAAAGCATAG
Source organism: Ichthyophis bannanicus (assembly GCA_033557465.1). Taxonomy (NCBI): domain Eukaryota; kingdom Metazoa; phylum Chordata; class Amphibia; order Gymnophiona; family Ichthyophiidae; genus Ichthyophis; species Ichthyophis bannanicus. The sequence goes on from CM066032.1 coordinate 1,075,636,666, forward strand.
GTAGGTGCGTTGACATGCAAGGGAGAGCAGCAGTGGAGCACAATGGTTAAGGCACTGACTGCTGATACAGGGGTCAAGGGTTTGCTCCCCATGGTGCCTAATACGGAAGGCTGGCTGTGGCAGCAGGTTTGCAATGTACATATTTTGTCCTGCAGCACCATATGTTTATTTTATTAATTTCTGCCAGCAAACACGCCCTCACGTGACGTAAGTGAAGGTGCCGTATAAGGCACCCTGTACGGCACTCCATAGGGCACATTATAAAGTGCACTATCCGCCAGGGCACCCTAATATGTCCCCCATAGGGAACCCTATAAGTTGTGTCACAGGATAATGTATAGTGCACCTTATATGGACGGAAACCATAGGGTGCCCGATAGGGCGCCATATAAAGCGGCACCCTATGGGTACAGTACGCTGAGGGTTTGTTTGCTGACAACAAAATATGTACATTAAAAACAAATAATGCTTTGGATAACCCTAACAAATAACCCCAATGTGGGTTTGAACCCATGACCTCTGGCTTCACAGGCAGGGACGTAACCATTAGGCTACAGCTCTATAGCTGCTAGCAAGCACCTGGCTGGCTGCAGAAAGCCTGCACGTCACCATACAGACAGTCTGCTGTGGTCACCAGGATAGGGTTAGCCCACCCGTACCCATGATGCACTGCACATGCAAATCAGCTGTCCACAGATGGACACAAGATGGGGAATGCACCCCCACAGCACCTCGGCCTGGTTGGGGGAAGTGACCGGGTGCACCCACACAGCACCTCGGCCTGGTAGGGGGGTACTGACCAGGTGTTTTACTGGCACAGAGTAGCTACACACTGTCACATCGTGCGGATACTGTGCTCACCCTGAGTGTGCAATGAGGCGCCCAGGACCAGGTCCACAACACCTTCCATGGCTGATGGAGGCCCAGAGCAGTGTTAATGTGTAAGATAGGTAGTGTCTGCCTCAATCAGGTGCCGCCCCCCCCCCCCCCCCCCGGCCAAGGGTGGCAAACATGGTCTCCCATCAATAGATCCACACTCTACCTCCCTGCAAAGGTGGCAGTAGAGGGCAACATCAACCCCAGTCCTGCTGAGGAACACACACCTCACAGGGCAGTCAGTGCAGCTCTATACACAGCCATACCACAATAGCAGACAGACAAAAGACCAGGATATGGTAAGCTGCACCCCACCACCATCTGATATTCCCCTGCAGCAAGCCAACAGCCACTGCACCCTGCAAGCCACTCCAGCAAGACACATAACAGCTACAGTCTACTAGTTAGTCCATAGTGCATGTTCCAAGTGGAGATGCATACACAGCAAGCAGATAAATCAGTGACTGGGCCCCAAACAAAAACCCATATCTATCACATGAGAGAAATACAATATAGCACTATGGTGGTGCCTAGCCATGCTGTGGTCACTGCACAGTCAGGGTGAGAGTGATCTCTCAGCAGGACATACTGAGGTCACCCTGTCTGTGTCGGTGGTGGCCAAGTACTACAATGTCCCAGTCAGTGCCCTATGCCCTGTGCAGATGCACCCTGGCCAGGTCACCCTCTCCGGCCTATACCCATGGTACCTTGCTCCTCATTATGCACATTGCCAGCCCAATACTGGCAACATTGCTGGCAGTGTGGGCTGTAGAAGGTGTTTGCAGCCACGGATAGACAGACAGCCACCCCCACACCTATGCCAGCATTGTGCTACTATAGAGGGGTTCAGCAGCCATACCCACCACACCAGTCCTGGACACAGTACATGCATTGATATGGTACGCATTACTGTTGGGGGTCACATCCCAGGGTGGTAAACACTGTCAGAGACCAGACCTGCAGCACACACCGCAGACATCTGTTTGAGTGTTATGGTGGAGCTGAATGAGCAAACTGTGCTTTACGTAGGACTGGAGATCTGCCAGTTATAATGGGAAACACTTGATAGCTGTGTACCGTATACCCAGGTGTAGGGTGGCAGTGCTGAGGTATGCAACTGTTAGTATTGGGAGATACAGGCAGGGCCCAATGTCCTGCCTCTCCAGGGGGCATTGGCCAATGGGGCCTGTGGGGGGGTGTCTGGCCCTGTTGGCTGCTGCTTTACGGCAGAGTTCCCCAAATCCAGTCCTGGTGTTCCACACACTGTTCTGGTTTTTTCATGCTATCCCTCATAAATATGCATGAGATACATCTGCATACCATGGGGGTGGTGCATAGCTATGCAGCACAGGCATCTTTGTTAGAGGCAGCATGGAACCTGAATGGTGTGGGGCCCTCCAGGACTGCATTTGGGAGACTCTGCTCCAGGTAATGCGCCTGTTTATGGTGTCTGAGTGCTGTGGTAAAATATAGGCGTATTAATCATGCATATGTTCCTAGCTATACAGTTTTGTCCTTACTATCACGGTTTAGTTGTAGGAAAAATATGTGGACTGGATTGGCAGTAGCCCCAGCTGGGCTTTGAACCTGTGACCATCTGTTCCTGCACACACTGTCTGTGTGCACTGCACCACTGTATTGCCACAGATATGCTGTGTTCCCTGGGGAGTACATGACTGTACATCCGACAGAGCCTGTCTGTTGCGGTGGACGGTGCCAGCCTGCACAGGCCTAGGCCACTGTCTGCTGTGGTTTGCAGCCACTGCCCCCTCCGCCACCTGTACCCTTCCGCCAAACATGCAGACATGTTCCTATCTGGGAAAAACATATGACCTGAGTGAGTTGTAGCACTCCAGGACTGACTTTGGGGGACTCGGCTGTAGGCAATGCCCATTGTTATGGTTTGTGTGCGGTGTAGGGTAAAATATAGGTGTTGGGACCATGCTTATGTTCTCTGCAATAAAAGAGTGTCTGTATTCTCACTGTTTAGTGGTGGGTAACATGATGGGGACTGGGCTGGTAGGAGCCCCAGCTGGGCTTTGAACCTGTGGCTCTACAGGTACTGGCTGTGTCTGCTGCACCACACTGTGGCCACAGAAACAGTGCAGTCTCTGGAGATGTGATACCTGGCCGCACGAGTCAGACACCCTGCTCTTCACAATTTTACTGTGGGCTCATTGACCTTGTATGGGGACAAAGGTGCAAATAAACCTCACAAATGCCCTCCAAAAAAGGGGAAGAAAACCATAACCAAGCTGCGCAACAGTGATATCAATGGGCAACCTGGAAAACACTCCCAGGAAAGCTCCATTAAAATGCAGTGCTTTTGAATGAGTCTACGGAGCGTAGACCCTTCCAAAAATCATTTCTTTTTTTTGGAGCTTTCCTGGGAGTGTTGTGTAGGGTGTGCCATTAATATCACTGTTGCCCAGCTGGATTATAATTTTCTTAGAATTTGTTGTGGTCATTTTCATATCATATTTGCTATTTTGTTCTGTGCACATGTATCACACTGCTCACGTTTTTTAGGTTTCCCCGATTTTGCTGTACATTGCTGACGGAAATGGTTTCTCTTCCCTTTAAATGCGCTCTACCGCGAGTGTTTCACTCGCGGTATTTTTTCCTTGTAAATTCGGGCACGCTCCTGTGCGGGGAGTCTCTCCCCTCCCACATTCCACCCATTGACCCCGTCTCTCCGCCCCTCGGGGGCCTTCCTCCGCCCTCATTTCGCCTTTCCACGCCTCTATCGCACATGAGCGCCCCGCAAACGTGCGCGTTTTCGGCGCATGCGTGCGGGGCCCGTTAATGTGACGCGCACGCGTATGGGGCGCATAAGAGCACTTAAATGCATCATTTTAGGGCGCTCAAGTGCGCCCCGCACAAGTGCGCCGTTTAGTAAACATACCCCTTTGAGTTTGCTGTGATTGGAAGGTTAAACAAATATTCCATATTTAACCATTGCACCCCATTCATGATTTAAAAACTTTTATCATATCCTTTATTGTCTCAGATGGACTGAAAAGTCATGATACACAACTGTACGCATATCCTTGCACATAATTTAATTGGGGGTCATATATCCCCAGAGAATTGCTCTTCCATTTGGAACATAGTGGACAAATGTGTTTTGTTTTGTTTTTCAAATATCTTATGCCATAGAGTGGGATATTCTGCTGAAATTTGAGGTGATTTATAAGAGACAAAAATTATTTGGAGCACCACAAAACCATGTAGCTTGATTGCTCTTGGGAGCAAGAAACAAACTCAAAATTATTTTGCAATAGAGGAAAGAACATGCTTTACAGCCTTTACAACAAGGAAAGCTACAATTCAGATATTGTTATCTGCTCTTGAAATCAACATACACGCAAAGCTAATGCTTCCAAAAACTTCTTTTACTTTATTATTATTATTATTATTATAGTGAATTCTTCATTGGAAGGCACAGCCTAGGACTGGTTTTATCCTGTGATTCAAGTTCTAACTAACAGCCTAGGAATCATGCAGATCGTCCTTTGTAGGATTTGTAGAGTCAAGTCCAGTAGGTCCAAAATTTGTCAAATTTAATTTGTAAAAATTTAGGAAGTCCCATAGGTATAGCCCCGAGAGCTCCAACCGCAACTGGCATTATGGTAGATTTTTTCTTCCAAAACTTTTCAACTTCAGTCTTTAGATCTCTATATTCTGTCAATTTCTCTCATTTGTTTGTCCTCAAATCACTCATATCTCCTGGAATTGTCATATATATAAACCATACTTTTTATATTTTCTATATCAGTAATATCAGGTGTATTGTGTTCTAAATGCCTGCATGGTTGTAATCAGACATCCCACAGGATCCTGACCAGTTCATTTTCTACAGCCTTCCTTGTCCACAGTGTCCCCCTTGATGGACACTGTGGACATCCTACCTGATCTCATGCATTGCCCCTGCATCTCCAAATGCCACATTCACTCTCAGCAGGTGTTTTTTGACCTTCACCCCCTCCCAGATGTCTCCAGTGTAGTTGCCAGCATGCAGTGCACAATGAACACAACGTTCACAAATGGTGATTAGAGAATATTGACCAAACATACGCACTTGATTAGTTGGACCCAAAAATACCTGAATTTGATGATTTTCAATGATTTTCTCATTTGTGTGAAACCTAATTCACATGCCTAATGTATGTGTTTTGTTTTGTTTTTGTTTTGTGTTGTTTTGTTTGTATGCCTAGGAGTATGTGTGCATTTATGTGTTTATATGACTGCCTTTGTATGTGTATTTAGGTTTGTTGCTGGCACAAAATAGCAGGAGGAAACCATCTCTGAAGGACAAGAACTTTATTGTGTGTCACCAGGTCTGCCCTACTCATGCTTCAGCCTTACAGCCTTCTTCAGGGGACTTTGACCTTGAAAAACATGCACATATAAAAACAACAAAATACATATGTAATACATTAAAAACAACAGTAAGACAACAATAAAACACTCTAAAAATTATGCATGTATGAAAAAAAGCCAAAATCATAAATACATAAATAATAATAAAACATAATAATAATGTAATACTAATCAATAAATAGATACTAAACCATATTAAAACATCAAGTAATAAACATATCCATATTGTATTAAAATGAGAACATAGTAAAAATAACATCAATAGTCAAAAATGTAATGTAAAACCATAAGAAAATGATAAATAAACACAATTATAAGAGAGCGATAAAAACGTTTATAGTATAATGTGTATATTACGGAATCACCACTTGAAGGAGACACTTCTATGTATTCTTAATTGTTAACTACTCAACAAATCTATAACTGAAAGGAAGAAATCATCCACAACTTATGCATGAGCAAGTGGGATATTAAAACCCATATATTGTAAATGATAGCTGGAACTGCAGGTACCTGATCTGGCTATGTATATAAGGCAATTAAGGATGGCAACAATACCCATAACTGTACTTGTGTCTTGAGCCGCCTAGATTTTATATCTATGACATAAAAGCTATGATTATCATATCAATGTCGAAGTATTGTGAATATGTCTTGAAATCAACTATAAAAGGCATCATGAAAAAGGTACCTCCATACTTCACTTCTGAACTCAACACATCACCATGACACGAGTATTCCCTAGTAACTTCTGTGCTTAAATTCAAAAGTTAGTTACCTGGCTATCCATTGATTGTCATAAATATTACTGATCAAATCTAATCCAAAGCATTAATTGCTAAAATTCTAAAAGGTAAAAGCATGGAAGAATTAATAGCCCCTGAAAACGAAATTGAATCCTATCATCTAGGATTCTGTAATCTATAAAAAAAACCCAGCCAAAAACCAAGCGCAACAAACTGCACATATTCAGTATCCAAGGTAAGGCGAAAAAGGTTTCATATCCTGACCATTATGTCAGGACTCTAAATGGGGCTTGTGACCACTAAATCCATATATTCAGTGAATATGCCATTTCTTACCAAATGAAAACCCACATATAGAAATGGACAATAAATGTGTCTCTTATGTTGCGATCAGAATCAGAGCATGAAAAAACAATCATGATGTGCCAGTTTACCTTAAACTGTGCATGGGGAGTGACGAGTCTGTGATGTCATATCTCTATTTAAACATAACAGCCTGAGTTGCAGTTTACCCAGCATTGTATCTTTTAGATTGCTCATCAATCTGATTTCTTTGGGGACATAATCTACCTTCTTAATGGATCGATTAACAGAACAATGTGTAAGATTGTTAGTAGAGTCACTCAAAGAGGAACCCTCTTGTGAGGGAGGTCTGTATATCACACCAATGCAAATAGATTTCTCTTTCCCTCTTTCTAGTTTAACCCACAATGCCTCCTCTCTCCCTTTTAAGCTCTGTAATTCCAAAGCTTTAATAGTAGTTTTTACGTATAGTGCCACTCTTCCTCGCCTTCTTCCTACCCTGTCCTTTCTGAATAAAGTAAGAACATAAGAACATAAGATATGCCATACTGGGTCAGACCAAGGTCCATCAAGCCCAGTATTCTGTTTCCAACAGTGGCCAATCTAGGTCATATGTACCTAGCAGTTTCCCCAAGGGACACAGGTTCCACAATGCTTGTATTGGTTCAAGCATTGATATCCTGGGTCCCTTCTTAATGATGGTTTATGGACCTTTCCTCCAGGAACTTATCCAAACCTTTTTTAAACCCAGCTACACTAACAGCCTTTACTACATCCTCCGGTAACAAATTCCAGAGTTTGATTACACGTTGAGTGAAAAAATATTTTCTTTTATTAGTCTTAAATAGTTTATCCTGTAGCTTCATTGCATGTCCCCTAGTCTTTCTATATTCTGATAAGGTAAACAATCGATCTATGTTTACCCATTCCACTCCGTTCATTAATTTATAGACTTCTATCATATCTCCCCTCAGCCATCTCTTTTCCAGGTTAAAGAGCCCTAACCTTTTTTGCCTTTCTTCATAGGAGTATCCTTCCATCCCCTTTACCATTTTGGTGGCTCTTCTCTGAACCTTTTCTAATAACACTATATCCTTTTTAAGATACGGCAACCAGAATTGCACACAATATTCAAGGTGCAGTCTCACCATGGAACGATATAGAGGCATTATAATATCTTTTGTTTTATTTTCCATTCCTTTCCTTATCATACCTAGCATTCTATTTGCTCTCTTGGCCGCTGCTGCACACTGGGCCGAGGGTTTTAACATGGTATCCACAATGACGCCTAAATCTTTTTCCTTGGTGGTGGTTCCCAATGTGGAACCTAATCTAACTATTAACATAAAAAAAACTGAAGTCCTGATTGCAACAAAAAACACAAAATATACTCCCCCAGCTAGCATTAATATCCTCAATGCGACTCTACCAATAAAAGAAGAAATAAAATATTTAGGAGTTATCATTGACAAAACGCTCAGTTTTACAACACACATCAAGAAATTAACAAAAACAATCTATTACAAATTGCGTTCTATCCAACAACTAAGACCACTATTACAAGACGATGACTTTAGAACTGTTACTCAAGCCTTGATCATACCGCATTTTGATTTTTGTAATAGCATACTACATGGTATAACCAAGAAGAACATCAAAATTTTACAATTGGCCCAAAATGTAACAGCTAGAGTTATACTTAAAGCCAAACTATCAGACCATATTACCCCTATTCTATTCACACTACACTGGTTACCTATTTTCAGTAGAATTCAATATAAAATACTATTAACCACTTTCAAAATAATTAATAATATTGCCCCATCATACTTAACCACCCTCCTTCACAGCCCACCCGAAAATAGGATAAGACGGAGAAAAAACCTCAACACCTTAGCAGTCCCAGATATAATAAGAAAATCTAAACACTCAACAAGTAACAGTGCCTTTTCACTAGTTGCTCCGATACTGTGGAACAATCTACCAGACCAACTAAGAGAAACAAAAGATCTTCTAACATTCAGGAAAACACTAAAAACCCATCTATTCACACAATACTATACCAATGGAGAAACAGGTATAGCCTCTCAACCTCCATAAACTGAATCAATTACTCTCTCCAATCTTACATCTTAATCTGAATCAACTATAACTTCAAATGATATAAGTATTCTTCGCATATTAGTATAATTATTAAAGTAAACTATTATTTGTAATATAGTTCAATATTGTTATGTTATATATATATATATAATATAGTTCAATAATGTTATGTATATTGTAATACATTTATACTATTATCTGCATTACAATACCTGTAATAATGTAATCTAGTTCATAAAGTTCTGAATTATATGTATTGATATTTGATTTGTTATAATGTAAAATGTTCCTAGTTATACTGTAATACCTAGTCCTTAAAGTTCAATGTACCTGTTCTATTTGTTATAATGTAAACCGCTGCTGATCCTTGGAAGCAGCGGTATATAAAAGCTGTCCAAATAAATAAATAAATAAATAAATAAATAAAACCTTGCATCGTGTAACCACAGGTTCAACCAGTTTGGGTTGTTCTTCCCTAGGTGCATAACCTTGCACATCTCCACATTAAATTTCATCTGCCATTTTGATGCCCAGTCTTCCAATTTATCAAGTATAGCCAGGTATAGTTACATCCCAATCATGTTTTTCTGTGAACCATGTTTCTGTAACTGCCACTAAATCCAAGTCAGCCACTCCCACAAAAGCTTCAAAATCAGGGATCTTATTTCCCATGCTACGGGCATTTATGCACACTGCTTTCTATATGTTACCCCTGTTACCCATTTCCATAAAGGTATTTAATGTATTTAAAGAAGGGGAGGAGGAGTGGCACTATATGTAAAAACTACTATTAAAGCTTTGGAATTACAGAGCTTAAAAGGGAGAGAGGAGGCATTGTGGGTTAAACTAGAAAGAGGGAAAGAGAAATCTATTTGCATTGGTGTGATATACAGACCTCCCTCACAAGAGGAAGAGGTGGACAGAGAGTTAATTGAAGACATACGCAGCATTGCTAGGAAAGGGGAAGTGTTACTGATAGGAGATTTCAATATGCCAGATGTTGATTGGCACATTCCTGCTGCAGTATCATCTAAAAGTAAGGAGATCCTGGATTCTCTACAGGGAGAACTATTCAGGCAAATGGTAACAGACCCCACACGTGAAGGGGCCATACTGGACTTAGTGCTTACCAATGGTGAAAGTGTTTCTGATGTTGTAGTGGGAGATCATTTTGCATCCAGTGATCACCAGATGGTGTGGTTCAGTATTAGGACTAGGGCTGTTAGAATCCATTCAAAGGTGAGGATCTTAGACTTTAGGAAGACTACCTTTGCGAAGATGGGCCAATACCTCAGGGAGTCGTTAGTGGAATGGGAACAGCTGGGGGATGTAGAAAAACAGTGGGCAAAACTGAAAGGGGATATTTTAAGGGCAACCAACCTTTTTGTTAAAATGGTAAATAAAGGTAAAAGGAAAAGGAGACCGCTATGGTTTTCGAAAGAAGTAGCTGAAAAAGTGAAGGAAAAGAGGGAGGCCTTCATGAAATACAAGAGATCACAGAGAGAGGAAGACAGGCATCTGTATTTGGAAAAACTTAGAGAAGCTAGCAAAGTAGTCAAGAAGGCAAAGATTCAAAAGGAGGAGGAAATAGCCAATTCAATAAAATGGGGGTATAAGACATTTTTCATATATATTAGTGAGAAGAGGAAGGGCAAAAGTGGTATTGTCAAACTCAAGGGTGCAGGGAAGGAATATGTAGAAGCTGATAAGGATAAAGCGGAATTACTTTACCAATAATTTTGTTCTGTGTTCACAGATGAAGAACCAGGAGCAGGACCTCAGAAAACACCCACAAATAGAAACAGAAGCGAGGGACATCTTGAACAATTTTCAGAAGACTGTGTTCGTGAGAAACTAGCTCAACTTAAAGTAGACAAAGCAATGGGACCGGATGGGATACAACCTAGAATACTGAGGGAACTTGGGGACGTTCTAGCAACTCCACTGACTGACCTTTTCAATGCCTCGTTGGAGTCGGGAGTGGTGCCAAAGGACTGGAGAGAGGTTCATGTGGTGTCTTTACACAAAAGCGGAAGTAAGGATGTGGTTGAAAACTACAGGCCATTTAGTTTAACTTCGGTGGTGAGTAAATTATTGGAAACGCTGCTGAAAGAGAAAATAGTGAGGTTTCTGGTGTCCAGCGGATTACAGGATCCGAGGCAGCATGGATTCACCAGAGGCAGGTCTTGTCAGACAAATCTGATTGATTTCTTTGACTGGGTGACCAGGGAGTTGGACCGAGGGAGAGCCCTAGATGTGGTGTATTTAAATTTCAGTAAAGCCTTTGACACTGTTCCTCACAGGCGACTTATAAACAAACTGAGCACCCTAGGGATGGACCCTAAAGTTACTGCTTGGGTTAGAAATTGGTTGGGTGGGAGGCGACAAAGAGTACAAGTAAATGGAGCTCACTCTGAGGAAAAGGATGTTACCAGTGGTGTGCCCCAGGGATCTGTCCTTGGTCCGATTCTTTTTAACATCTTTGTTAGTGATATAGCGGAAGGGCTGTCGGGTAAGGTTTGCCTCTTTGCGGATGATACCAAAATCTGCAATAGAGTAGACACCCAGGAAGGTGTAGATAACATGAGGTGGGATCTAGCTAAGCTTGAAGAATGGTCTAGAATTTGGCAGCTGGGATTTAATGTTAAAAAATGTAAGGTCATGCATTTGGGCTGCAGCAATCCAAGGGGGCAATATAGTATAGGGGGTGAAGTACTTTTGTCCACTAAAGAAGAGCGGGACCTAGGCATGGTTGTGTTTGATCTTAAAGTAGCTAAACAGGTAGAAAAGGCGACTGAAAAAACTAAAAGGATGCTTGGGTGCATACGGAGAGGAATGGCTAGCAGAAAAAAGGAGGTGATAATGCCTCTGTATAAGTCTTTGGTGCAAAAGGATGTGAACAGGATGGAGTCGGTGCAAAGGGTGGCTACTAAAATGATTAGTGGTCTTCATTATAAAGCATATGAGGACAGACTGAAGGATCTTAATATGTACACCTTAGAGGAAAGGCGGGATAGAGGTGATATGATTGAGATGTTTAAATACCTCCGTGGCATAAATGTTCAGGGAGAGAGCCTCTTTCAATTGAAAGCAAGTTCTGCTACGAGGGGACATGGGATGAGGATGAAGGGAGATAGATTCAGGAGTGATATGCGGAAATATTTCTTTACGGAAACAGTGGTGGATCCGTGGAATAGCCAACCAGTGGAGGTAGTAGAGATGAGGACAGTAACTGAATTCAAAAAAGGATGGGACAAACACAGAGGATCTCTAAAGGTAAAAAGGGGACTGTTGTAGTTGATATGGAAGGACAGACTAGATAGGCCATGTGGTCTTTTTCTGTCGTCATATTTCTATGTTTCTATGTTTCTTATAGGATAAGAGGCATATAAAAATGCATAGTACTCGTGTTCAGTGTAACTCGTGTATGCAATGTAATCTGTGATTCAAAAAGAACAGACACAGAGTAGCATTAAAAAGGAATGTCATAGAAATATGTAAATCAATGGTAATCTAAAAATTCTACTTAAAAAACATCACTGCTATTTCAAAAAAGGACAGAGTATTGATTGTGTATGGTGCTGAAAAGAGACATTGCATATTAATTGGTAAAATGAAAAGATGACAACATTTTAAAAATGGTACTGTAGAAAAATTGTCGTATGTATACAATTGGAATGTATAGCTCTCTCTTAAATACCACAATGGGTAAAAGTATGTAGAAAAGTGATGAAAAAAGGGGAGCAAAATTAAAAAGCATCGATTAACTGCTACAACTCTTCAAAAAGGTGCAAAGAAACAAGGTACGAAGTCAATACATGCCCAGATAGAAAAAAGCACTTCAGTGAAGTTGATGGTCATGGAGTGGCTCATAGGTCTTGATGGACGCATATTACATCTCATTATATATAGAGACACCACTGTATGGCTAAAATAAATAAATGACAAAACAAGTGCTTTAAATAAGGCGTAAAAGAATTAATAAATGAATTATAGTAAAACTCATGAACCTTAATACTATATACAAATCTCTATAAAATCAATCAATAAATAAATAGTAACAAAATAGTTGATAGAAGGATCTTAAAAACTGTTCACCTAAAAGGGAAAGGTGACCATATTGCCGCGTGATATCACCCACTTTAAAAAACAGAAAAATCCATCTCTTAGTTGAGACCCATAGGATGTAAGGTGTTCATTTGAAAAATAGTTCTCTGCTCTAACCGGAGAAGGGTCTTGTTGTCATCACCTCCCCGCCAATGGGAGCGTACCAGTTTATAGACTAGATATCTTAAGTTTGAAATCTTATGTTTCACTGTGTTCCAATGATCCATTAGTGGTTTCTGGGGGATATTATACTTTAGGCAATTGTTCAATAATACGCGTCTTTTTATTTCTATTCATTTTTCCTTCATAAAGATTGCACAGGCATACAATAATGTATATTGCATTGTCTGAGCTACAGTTAGTGAAATTAATCAAGGGATATTGTTTATCTGTCAAAGGTTGAATGAATGGGGAGGCAGGAGGCAGGAGAAGAGAATCTTCCGCAGGAGTACCAAAGGATCAGAGCGGAAGGTAAAGACCACTGCCGAAACCGTTTGAGTTGGGTCTGTTAATAAAGGCTATTTTACACCATCTTCTTTGTGTTGGCCGTGGTCTTTAGCTTCCGCTCTGATCCAAAGGTTGAATGAATACCTCTTTACAGGTGATGATATGTTCACAGACTGAACATGCTCCACACCGAAAATGTCCCACTGTTGGAGCTTGACGGCGAGGGGCAGGCGATGCAGAGGGAACAAGTATGTTTGATAGATTGGGATTCCTTCTATGCATAATTATTAAATCTTGATCTGCAAAGGATGGGATGGTCAGTATAATACGCCACTCTCGCCATATAATGTCAGCAATCTTCTTGGACCGATTGGAAAAGAGGAGAGAACAGACGATTTTATCCATGGTCTGTTTCTTCTTCACAACCAGGAGGTCAGCGCATCTTGTGTCCCTAGCTCTATCATATGCTGTCTTCACATATTTAATCAGATATTGTTTCTCAGCAACCTGTCCATGGAGCAATGTAGCATTAGCTTCAATATCTCCATCAACTGAGCAGATGCGACTAGCCCTCAAAAATTGACTTACTGAAAGGTTATTTTTTAAGGAGTTATGAAAGCTGTGGTAATGTAAAAAGTGAGTCTTATTTGTGAGTTTATGATACAGATTTGTTCTGAACCCAGCAATATCCTTAGGTATCATATTTGGACATTATGATCATTATCTTTCCCCTATGGATGCCTCAAACTGTAGATTCACATCTAATGTATTCAGCCATAGAAGGAATGTATGCAGAAACTGGCGATCCCCATCCCATATGAAAAGCATATCGTCAATATATCTTTGCCATAATCTAAAGTTGTCCCTGTAGGAGTGTCTTTATTCAAGAACGTAGCCTCAAAATCAGCAACATACAGGTTCACTACATCTGGCACCATTGAAGATCCCATGGCCACCCCTTTATTTGTTTATAGAATAGACCATCAAACCAGGAAAAATTCTCAGTCAATACGTTTGAAATGACCTTCTCGTAGAAGAAGAAGAGTAACCTCAACCACATCAATCACCTCTTTTTGCAGGACATTTGTGTAACGTGAAAACTATATCCATTGTGACCAATAGCAGATCTGGATTGTAACCTTCAAAATTCTCCAAAAGTTGTATAATGTGGGCTGAGTCTCTCCTTACATACGAAAGGTTATAACAAGACATCCAAAAATTGTGATACTGGCTTGAATAGGGCTCCATAGTAACATAGTAATGACGGCAGATAAGACCAGCATGGTCCATCTAGTCTGCCCAGCACGATGGCAAGAGTAGGTGCACCTGCCGCTCCGTGCAGGCCACCCCTCCCCATGTCCCTGTTTAGGGGTGAACCCACCACTCCATGAAGGACACCCCTATTTGTTGAGAAATTAGATGGTTCAGTTTATTTTGATTTTATCCTGTTGCTGTAAAGGGATCCACTGTGTCTGTCCCATGCCTTTTTGAATTCCATCACCGTGTTTGCCCCCACCACTTCCATCGGGAGGGCATTCCAAACATCCACTACCCTTTCCGTGAAAAAGTATTTCCTGACATTGCCTTTCAATTTACCACCTTGCAGCTTCCTGTTGTGCCCTCTAGTTTTACAGCTTTGCCGTCTTTGGAAGAGGTTTGTTTGTTCATTATATCCCTTTAAGTATTTAAAGGTCTGAATCATATCTCCCCTGTCCCTCCTCTCCTCCAAAGTGTACATGTTTAGGTCTTCAAGTCTCTTCTCATAAGGCTTCTGATGCAGGCTCCAAATAATTTTGGTCGCCTTCCTCTGAACAGCTTCCAGTCTTTTTACATCCTTTGCAAGATACGGTCTCCAAAACTGAACACAATATTCCAAGTGAGGCCTCACCAGTGACTTGTACAGTGGCATAAGTACCTCTTCCTTTCTGCTGGTGATTCCTCTTTGTATGCATCCCAACATCCTCTTGGCTTTTGCCACCGCCTTGTCGCACTGTTTTGCCACCTTGAGATCTTCAGAAATAATCACACCAAGGTCTTTCTCCTGATCTGTGCACACCAAGCTCTCGCCCCCTATTGCGTACATTTTGCTTGGATTTCTGCTACCCAAGTGCATGACTCTGCACTTCTTCGCATTAAATCTTAATTGCCAAGCATTTGACCATTCTTCCAGCTTTTGTAGATCTTTCCTCATGTCAACCACTCCCTCGGGGGAGTCTACTCTGTTGCAAATTTTCGTGTCATCTGCAAAAATACAGACTTTTCCATTCAGTCCTTCAGCAATATCACTCACAAATACATTGAACAGTGCCGGGCCCAGGACCGACCCCTGGGGCACCCCGCTAATCACCTTCCCTTCATCCGAGTGAGCTCCATTTACCATCACCCTCTGTCGTCTGTCAGTCAACCAATTTCTGATCCAATTTACCATCTTAGGATCCATCCCCAAGCTACTGAGTTTATTGATAAGCCTCCAATGAGGAACAGTATCAAAGGCTTTGCTGAAGTCCAGGTAGATGACATCCATCGCATGCCCCTGATCTAGCTCCCTGGTCACCCTATCAAAGAAGTCAATCAGATTTGTTTGGCAAGATCGTCCTTTGGTAAAACCATGTTGCCTCGGGTTTTGCAACCTGTTGGTTTTGAGAAAGTTCACTATTTGCTCTTTCAGGAGTGCCTCCATCACTTTTCCCGCCACCGAGGTAAGGCTCACAGGCCTGTAGTTTGACACTTCTTCCCTGTCACCACTTTTGTGTAGAGGTACAACATCAGCCATTCTCCAGTCCTGAGGAACCTCTCCTGTTTCCAAGGATCTGTTGAAAACATCCTTTAACGGCCCTGCAAGAACCTCCCTGAGCTCTTTCAGTATCCTGGGATGTATCCCATCCGGTCCCATGGCCTTGTCCACTTTCAGTTTTGCAAGTTGTTCTACCACCTCATCTTCTGTGAATGGTGTGGTAACTACTTCATTCCCATTTTTATATTTGGGAGCCACAGGTGGTCCTTCTCCAGGACTTTCTATAGTAAAAACAGAGCAGAAGGTTTGGTTTAGCAATTTTGCTTTTTCAATGTCACTTTCCACGAGTCCGTTCACAGCACTTCTGAGTCCTGCAATTCCACCTCTGATCGTCTTCCTTTCCCGAATATACTTGAAGACGGTTTTGTCACCACACTTCACATCTTTAGCCATCTTTTCCTCTGCCTTTGATTTTGCTATCCTTATTTCTCTCTTTGTCTCTTTGAGTTTGATCCTGTATTCATTTCTGTGTTCCTCTGTTTGCGAGCTTGAATTTTGCGAAAGCTGTGTTTTTTGCCTTTATTTGAGCAGCCACTTCTTTGGAAAACCAAATAGGCTTTCTTCTCCTCTTGTTTTTGTTTACTTTTGTTACATATTTATCTGTTGCCCCTTTTATTGCCACCTTTAGTTTAGCCCATTGCAATTCCACTTCCCTTATCTCCTTCCACCCTGTCAGCTCCTCCTTTAGGTACTCGGCCATTTTATTGAAGTTGGTGTTTTTAAAGTTTAGGACTTTGAGCCTGCTATGATTGGCCTGTACCATGGCTTTTATCTCAAACCACACCGTGTGATGATCGCTGCTGCTCACAGGGGCACTCACGCAGACATTCGACATGCTATCGCCGTTGGTGAGCACTAAATCCAGCGTTGAGCTTTCCCTGGTTGGTTCCATCACCATTTGTCTAAGTAACGCATCTTGGAGAGCATCCATGATTTTTTTGCTTCTTTCCAGATTTGCAGAAGGAGTAATCCAATCCACATCAGGTAGATTAAAGTCACCCATTATGATCGCTTCCCCCTTTGTGGCTATCTTGGCAATATCTATAATTAATTTGTTATCTATCTCTTCAGTTTGTGTTGGAGGTCTGTAGACTACAGCAGTATGGATGACAGTGCCATCTCCTCTTTCCAGCACAATCCAGAGCGCTTCTTCTTTTCCCCATGCCCCCTGCATTTCAGTAGCTTTAATATTGCTTTTGACATACAAGGCTACTCCTCCTCCTCTTCCATTTTCTCTGTCTCTTCTGAATAGATTATAGCCAGGTATGGTTATATCCCAATCATGCGATTCGTTTAGCCATGTTTCTGTAATGACCACAATGTCCAAATCCATTTCCACCACTAGGGCTTCTAGGTCTGGAACTTTGTTGGCTAAGCTTCGAGCATTTGTGCTCATTGCTTTCCAGCATTTAACTGGCTTGCACGTATTTAGTGTTGATTTTGTTCTGCCTACATCTTCCCACTTGTTTATGATGTGTGGTTTAAATGTGTGGCTGTTTCTGATATTAATCTGCTTTTGCAGGGGGTGACATCCAGAGCTTGACCTTCCACATCCGTCACCCCCTTTTTCTAGTTTAAATGCATATCCACATATTGCTTGTATTTTTCACTTAGGATTCTTTTCCCTACGTTAGAGAGATGTAGTCTCAGCACAGTATAGTCTCTTGTTGTTCCAATTTGTTACCCCAGTCGCCAATAAATCTGAATCCTCCTTGTTTGCACCAAGTCTGGAGCCATGTATTAAAGCTCTTAATGTGATGCAGCCTTTTTGCCCCTTTACCAAGCACAGGTAGAACCTCTGAGAATGCAACAGTGTTAACAATGGGCTTGAGTTTCTCTCCCAGAGATTGGAAGTTCTTTTGGACTGTAGAGGTACTGTTTCTAGCCAGGTCATTTGTGCCCAAGTGGATAACCACATCAAGGTTGGAGTGTTCACTTGCTGCGCTAAGTACTTCAACAACGTGGTTTGTATTCCTGCTGGCTGAAGAGCCTGGGAGGCACTTGACTATCTTTTCTCCTTTGAACTGTGTTCCCAAGTTGATGCCACTGATGATGGAATCACCAAGTAGTAGTAGTTTGCTGTTTGGTGAGGTTTTCTTCATATTTGGTCCTTTAGCAGAAGATTGGGCATTGTCTGTCTCATTTAAGGGACCTTCAGTTTCTTTGGATTGGGCATCCTCATTCACCAAGGCAGAGAAGGCATTATGCAGGGATATCTCCTGATGCATAGGATGCCTCTTTGTCACAGGTCACAATCTACCAGAACCCACTGTGATCCATTTGTTCCTGGGGTGTTTCATTCTTTGTGGAAGTGGTGGTGGACTTTGTTCAGTTTGTATCTTGGAAGAGGTGTGCTTCATTGCAGCCAGTTCCTCCCTCAGTTTCTCATCCTCATTAGCCAAGTCAGAGAAGGCATTATCAGGGTTATCTTTTGATGCATAGGATGTCTGTACATTACAGGTCGCAATCTACCAGAACCCACTGTGATCCCCTTGTCCCTGGGATATTTGATGCTTTGTGGGAGCAGTGGTGGGCATTATTCAGTTTGTATCCTATAAGAGGTGTGCTTCATTGCAGCCAGTTCCTCCCTGAGTAGGGTCACCTCTTTATGCATGGCAGCTAGGTCTTCCCTTAGTAGAGTCAGTTCTTTATGCATGGTAGCTGACCTGAGGCACATAGGACAAGCTCTGAGGTTCCATATGATTTGTCTTGGAATGAAAGTACTGCAGTTATTGCACTGAATACATGACATGCTGAATAAGCAGTCCTAGAAGGAGAAGAGGAAGAAGAAGGAAGGAGGAAGATGATGTGGGCTGTAACCTAAGTTAAGAGGATAGATGGCAACGCATGTGAGTACTATATAGGCAATGCAGCCCCTGGGGTGGGTGGGGCAAGGGGTAGGGTGGGCGGGAACCTAAGTGTCTCTGGCCAGTAGGCTGTTCCTGAACTGGGGGCACCCACAGATATCTGCTCCAAGGCTACCCAGGAAAGGAGACAGTCAGATTATCCCCAAGCTTAATTTATAACCACAGTTAAACTTTATATTAACAATTCCCACAAAACAGACAGACTCTATATTTATAACTAGAAAGCATCAGAAATAAGAGAGAAAATTAGAATCTTAGCTATGTGAAATATCCACAGCTCCTACAGCCAGCCTCAGAGACCTGTAGGTGTGGCCACTGGTCAGGTGTGAGATGGGCTCAAATTAGCCCCTGCCTGCCTGCGAGCAGAAACGTTCACCTCCCCTGCCCAGAAAGAGCAAGCCTTCTCCAACAGATTTAAACCTTTGTTATCTGGATACTCCGGCTCCATTAGGCTGAATATCCCCAAGCTTAATTTATAACCACAGTTAAACTTTATATTAACAATTCCCACAAAACAGACAGACTCTATATTGATAAATAGAAAGCATCAGAAATAAGAGAGAAAATTAGAGTCTTAGCTTTGTGAAATATCCACAGCTCCTGCAGCCAGCCTCAGAGATCTGTAGGATCATATCCAAGGAACATTTATCCAATGGCCGAAATGATTGGCTGGCCTGGGGAATTTTCCAGGGACTTGTGAATTTTAGGAAGCATATAAATTGTGGGAACCACAGGGTGGGAAACAGTTAATAAATCCCCTTCTTTCTTAGGTATGGCAGCAGGATTCATAACAATCTGTATAAGACCATATAGCTTTCTCTTTAAAAGGGGAGTAGGATCCATATCAAGGCATTTATAAAATGTGTCGTCACCCAATTGTCTTTTAATCTCTAGAATATAATCCTTCCTATTCATTATAACAACAGCCCCTCCCTTATTGGCTGGTTTTATTACTATTCTATGATCTGCCTTGAGTTCCTCTATTGCCTGTCTCTGTTCCCTTGATACATTATGAAAAATATGTTGACGTGTACCCTCCAACTCATGGATCCCTTTAACGACCGCTTTCTCGAATATGTCAATTACTGGATTCGTAGTGCTTGGAGGAATCCATGTGGATTTTTTTCAACAACCGAAGTGTCTACATTACCTGTGTTATCATTGGAAAAGAAGTCCTTAATCTTAAGCTTCCTGATAAATTTAAATAAATCCACCCTGATGTCAAATGAACTGTACTATGTGGTCAGTACAAAAGAGAGACTCTTATTAAGTATCTTGATTTGGTGTGCAGTAATGGGTATATCCAAAAGATTGAGTACAGAGCCACTCATTCTCTGTAGGAGACTCGACGTGACTCCTGTTGCCATCTCCTCCCTCTCCCTCTCCCTTGACTGGGATAGCGAGTGTGATATCCTGTTTTCTGCCGCTCCTGATCTTTGGGCCAATCTGTAGTTTTGGATCTGGTTTTCGAAGGATCCCTCCCCCCTCCTTTCCAGAGTTTTTCCATTGAAAAATCTTGCGACTGTTTATCAGAATTGAATAGGGGGTAGAAGCATCTAAGGGATCTACAGATTGATTCCTATTACATTTTTTAGCAGGGGCAACTTCTGTGTCCATAACATCTTCCCTATCAGCTGCTGATTTCTTCCGTGTATTATTCTTGTTCCTACAGTAATTTTCTACATATTCCTTCTGAATAGCCAAATTTATGGTCATCTTTGTCCCTTCTGAACTTAGATAGTTTTTTCTCCTTATCTCCTTCTTAGTTATCTAAGTCCTGAGTCAGTTTGTCATATCTATTATCATTTTCCCTTAACATGTGTAGTTTGGTATCTGTTTCTTTATTGTTCCTTTCAGATCGAACTTTGGACGTACTCATTAAAAGAATTATCATATCCAAGGAACACTTATTGAATATTGCATTCCAGTTCTGTACAAATTGTTTATCTAGATACATCCCCGGGGCCTTGTAAATCCGTAGGCCCCTGGGTATCACTTTTGCACGGCAATATACAAGAGGGAGGGAGCATGCATTTCCTCCCTCACATTTCTCTGGGTGAGGAGTACTGCCTCTTCCCATGCACAGTCCCTTTCAGAGATGTCATCAGCAGCATCATGGAAAAAAGGCTCTTCACAGAGCATTTGCTGTAGTTCTTCATCACTGTATTACTGAATCCCAGATGGTAGGATTCAGTTTCATTTTCAGGGAGCTATTAATTCTTCCATGCTTTTATCTTTTAGGATTTTAGCAATTAATGCTTTGGTAAAGAAGTTATGGCTTAGATTTGATCAGTAATATTTATGACAAGCAATGGATAGCCAGGTAACTAACTTCTGAATTTAAGCACGGACGTTACTAGGGCATACTCGTATCATGGCGATGTGTGGAGTTCAGAACTATGGAGGTACCTCTTTCATGATGCCTTTCAACATGCTTGATTTTTACAGTTTTATTTATTTATTTATTTATTTTTATTTTTTATATACCGCGCTATTGAAAATCAGCTCGGTTTACATTAAAACTGAACAGAGCAACAATGCGTTAAATATCGCAATGTGCTTACATAGAACATGGCTTACATATAACATGTGTTTTTACAATAACAATGGCATAATCAAACTTGGGAAAAACAGGGAAACTATTTACATGGTATATACAAGTATTTACATAGAGAAATTTATTCCATTACACCGTTGATTTCAGTTGATTTCAGTTGATTTCAAGACACATATTCACATTCCTTAGACATTGATATGATAATCGTAGCTTTTATGTCATAGATATGAAATCTAGGCGACTCAAGTACAGTTATAGGTATTGTCGCCATCCCACAATTGCCTTATATACATAGCCGGTTTAGGTACCTGCAGTTCCAGCTATCATTTACAATATATGAGTTTTAATATCCCACTTGCTCATGCATTAATTATTGATGATTTCTTCCATTCAGTTTATGCAATCAGTTATGTTTTTCTTATAGATTTGTTGAGTAGTTAACAATTAAGAATACATAGAAGTGTCTCAAGTGTGAGTTGCAGTATACACATTAAACTATACACTTTTTATATGTTTCTCTTATAATTGTGTTTATTTATCATTTTTTATGGTTTTACATTACATTTTTGATTATTGATGTTATTTTTACTATGTTCTCATTTTAATACAATATGGATATGTTTATTATTTGATGTTTTAATATAGTTTAGTTTCTATTTATTGATTAGTATTAAATTATTATTATGTTTTATTATTTATGGCATTGGACTCTTTTCATGCATGCATGATTTTTAATGTTTTATTGTTGTTTACTGTTGTTTTTAATGTATTACATATGCATTTTATTGTTTTTATATGTGCTTGTTTTTTAAGGTCGAAGTCCCCTGAAGAAGGCCAGAAGGCCAAAACACGTGTAGGGCAGACCTGGTGACACAAAATAAATCTCTTGTCCTCCAATGACAGTTTCCTCCTCCTATTTTGTGCTTCTGTGGTTCTGCAGGGGAGTGCCTCCTCTGTTTCTTTGATTCACTTTAGGTTTGTTGGTATACATATGTATTTTTGTGTGTGTATCTGTTTGCTTTCAAGACAGAGAAGACAAAAGATGAGAAGGATAGAATGGGAAAGGGTAAGGAGACACAAGGAAACAAGGAATCGGGATCCAAAAGCAGCCTCAAAGAGGTGAGCCTTTAACATAGATTTGAAAGGGGGCAGAGATGAAGCCTGACATACAGACTCAGGAAGTTTGTTCCAGGCATAAGGATCAGCAAGGTGAAAGGACCGAAGTCTGGAGTTAGCAATGGAAGAAAAGGACAAAGAGAGGAGCAAGCCAGTAGAAGAGTGGAGTTCACAAGGAGAGGTAAAGGGCGAGAGGAGAGAGGTAAGGTAGTGAAGAGCAGAAGAATGAATGCATTTAAAGGTCAGAAGGAGAAGTTTGAATTGGATATGGAAATGGAAAGGAAGCCAATGAAGTGACTTAGAAGAGGGGTTATATGAGTATACTTAGGCTGGCGAAAGATTAGTCGTGCAGCAGAATTCTGAATAGATTGAATGGGAGAGAGGTGACTCAGAGGGAGAACAGCAAGAAGGAGACTGCAATAGCCAAGATGGGAAGTAATTAGAGAGTGGACAAGTGTTTTAGTAGTGTGTTCTCAGAGGAAGAGGCAAATTTTGTTATAGAGAAAGAAACGACAGGTTTTAGCTATCTGCTGGATATGTGAGGAGAAGGAGAGGGAGGAGTCAAAGATGACACTAAGGTTACAGGCTGAGGAAACGAGAAATAGAAGAATGTTATCCACAGAGAAAGGAGGAAGGGGAGGGGAAAGTTTAGGGGGAAAAATAAGAAGTTAGGTTTTGTCCGTGTTTAGTTTCAAACGGCGATGAGACATTCAGATGGCAATGTCAGAGAGACAGTCAGAGATACGGGCCTTGAGTATCAGAGAAAAATAAGGCGTAGAAAGATAGATCTGAGAATCGTCAGCGTAAAAATGATACTGAAATCCATTGGAGGAGATGAGAGCACCAAGGGACTAGGTGTAGAGAGAGAAAAGGAGAGGTCCCAGAACAGACTCTTGGGGTATACCAACTAAGAGTGGGATAGCAGTAGAGAAGGAACCACCAGAGCAAACACTGAAAGAGTAATGGGAGAGAAGAGAAGAGAGCCAGGAATCCTTTGGAGGTTTTTTTTTATCAGCACCTCTTTGTTATATGGCTTTAAAATACATCTCTCTATAAAGAGATGCAGATATACATAAGAGAGAGAGATATTTAAGGCATATAACAGAGTTGCAGAAATAAAAGAAATCTCCAGAGGTTTCCCTGATAATAGTTTCTAACCACATGAATAAAGTCAGTGGAAAAAAACACATTTATTTAGTAATTTTCTCTTCCATTTGCACTGATTTATCTAAGCTGGGAGTCGAAACCTTGGTTATGAGTTGTGGTCTGATTTTCTGCAGATTTGCCTCGTAGCCTTCATCACTTTCGTACAAAGCAAAATGAAATGGGGTAGATGTTAGATGACCTTTTTAATGTATTTACTAATGCTGGTTTACTTTTGTTCTTTCCCGGTATCTAATTGAATTTAATGTGACTTTCATTGGATAGAATCCACTAAGAGCCTTAGGGATTCTCTGAGTAGGACTATAATGAGTTCCTTTGTGTATCCTATTGCTTTTTTCTCTTGGTATATCTCTGACTTTAATGGCTCTCTAGAAGTTTGACTATATAGACTGTTGCAGATGTACATAAATGAACTAATTAAAGGGTATATTGGCTTTGATTTTCTTTTTATTTTAAGATATTTTATTAAACACAAATGGGCCTTTGGAAAACAGGAAGCCCATTTGTGGAAAATCTTGCATCAGGGGAACATGATCACAGCTCAACATCTTACTGGCATTGCCAACTCCAGTAAGAAGTTGAGCTGTGATCATGTTCCCCTGATGCAAGGTTTTTTTGAAAATCTGAAACATGAATTCATGTTGGGTTAAGCTGGTTTTCCCGTATCTTAGCTAAGTAAAACTTTGTCTATGTTGATATTTTATATCTTTTAATACAAAATTTGTGTAGTGCTTTCATACTTGAGGTTTTATGTGCATAGAAAAGATGAGACCAATGAATGATATGGGAGGGACCTAACGAAGGGTTATACCCATTGAATAGTCCCACAAGTATCTGATGGTTTCTCCATTTGCTTAAAAGCTGTGAGTATTAAAAAAACCCAACAACTTGCTACCATATTAGCATAGACATACTGTACGAGTACACATGCCTCTCCAAAATTTTGTAATAAAGGGCACTCCCAAATACAGTGGAGATAAGTGCTTTCATGTAGGGAGAGCTCTATAATTAGGCAGAGTAAGGCGGTCGCCTAAGTTGGCAAAGTTTTTTGGGGGCGGCAACAAATGCCCCCAAAACAGCTGCCTCACTCCGCCTTTAAACTTTAAAAAAAAAAAAGTGGAAAGCTGCTGCCACTGCTGCTTGGCAGCGGCAGATTCAACCCTCGCCGCCGCCCCCTCTCGCTCCCATGGGAGACCCTGCAAGTTGCCTGATGGTCTCGGCCACAGGAAATGCTGTTTACCCTCGGCGGTGCCAGGCTCAACTTTACCAGAGCTGCGGGAAAGAAAGGAAAGAGTTCTTTCTCGTGGCTCTGGAGAGCCGGGGCCGCCGACTGTCAGGCAACTTGCAGGGTCTCCCATGGGGGCGAGGGGGAGCAGCTAGGACTAGAAATGGTCAGATTGGGGGGACTAGCACTGGAAATGGGAAGATTGCAGGGGGGGGGGGAGGGCTAGCACTGGAAATGGGCAGATTGTGAGGGGGCTAGCACTGGAAATGGGCAGATTGGGAGGACTAGCACAGGAAATGGGCAGATTGGAGGGGCTAGCACTGGAAATGGGCCAATCAGGGGGCTAGGACTGGTAATGACCTGATTAGGGGAAGCTAGGACTGATAATGGGCTGATGGGGGGGTTAGAACTGGTAGTGGACTTGGAAATGGGCTAATCAGGGGGGCTAGGACTGGAAATGGACTGATTAGTGGAGGCTAGGACTGGTAATGGTGCTGCAGGGGGACTAGCACTGGAAATGGGCTGATGGGGGTGGGGACTAGCACTGGAAGTGAGCTGATTAGGGGTGGCTAGGACTGGAATGGGCTGATGGGGGGGAAGGGAGCTGCTGGCCCAGGAAGAAGACTGGGGGCTAGAACTGGAAATGGGCTGATGGTGGGGAGGGGAGGATAGAGCTGTTGGCCCTGGAAGAAAACTGGGGTCTAGGGCTACAAATGGGCTGATGCGGGGGGAAGGGAGAATGGGACTGGAAGGGAGTGGATGCTGAGAGGGGCTGCCATGGTATTTGGACTAGAAGGCATTGGATAGTGGGGAAGGAGGGGGACTGGAAGGGAATGGATACCAGTGGTCGTCATGGGAATGCAAGTTGACATTGGAAGGTACTGGAAGGGAGGACTGGAAAGGAGCTGATACTGGGAAGGGTTACTGGGACTGGAAATAGACTGATGGAAGGAAGTGAAGAAAACAAGAGATAAGGAATGGCAGATGGACTATAGACCATAGAAAGAGAGCCAAAAGAAGACAGGAAAGCAGAAGCTGAGATTGGGACCAGCATGATCAGAGAATAAAATGGTCAGACAACAAAGGTAGAAAAAATAATTGTATTTTCATTTTAGTGATTGGCATTTGTGCTATCTTTATATTTTACACAATATAGGGAACTGCATCTCTATCTGATGTTGCACTGCATGCGGAGTCTGTTTCAATTTAATTTTTGTCTACATATTTTTATTTTAGGTTGTAGCCTCTTATTCTGTACTTGGTGAGGGTCTGTGTTCTGAGTGTGTGACTGAGGCCAGGTATTCTGTTAAAATAGAGTTTGTACATAGGGATCTATACTATACTCTATTGCAGAATTTGGCCTCTTTGCGGATGATACCAAAATCTGCAATAGAGTCGACAGCCAGGAAGGTGTAGATAACATGAGGAGGGATCTAGCTAAGCTTGAAGAATGGTCTAGAATTTGGCAGCTGGGATTTAATGTTAAAAAATGTAAGGTCATGCATTTGGGCTGCAGCAATCCAAGGGAGCAATACAGTATAGGAGGTGAAGTACTTTTGTCCACTAAAGAAGAGCGGGACCTAGGCGTGGTTGTGTCTGATGATCTTAAAGTAGCTAAACAGGTAGAAAAGGCGACGGCAAAAGCTAGAAGGATGCTTGGGTGCATACGGAGAGGAATGGCTAGCAGAAAAAAGGAGGTGATAATGCCTCTGTATAAGTCTTTGGTGCAACCTCATTTGGAGTATGGTGTGCAATTCTGGAGACCGCACCTTCAAAAGGATGTGAACAGGATGGAGTCGGTGCAGAGGGTTGCTACTAAAATGATTAATGGGCTTCATTATAAAGCATATGAGGACAGACTTAAGGATCTTAATATGTACACCTTAGAGGAAAGGCGGGATAGAGGTGATATGATTGAGATGTTTAAATACCTCCGTGGCATAAATGTTCAGGGAGAGAGCCTCTTTCAATTGAAAGCAAGTTCTGCTATGAGGGGACATGGGATGAGGGTGAAGGGAGATAGATTCAGGAGTGATATACGGAAATATTTCTTTACAGAAAGAGTAGTGGATCCATGGAATAGTCTCCCAGTGGAGGTGGTAGAGATGAGGACAGTAACTGAATTCAAAAAAGCATGGGACCAACACAGAGGATCTCGAAAGGTAAAAAGTGGACTGTTGTAGTTGTTGTTATGGAAGGACAGACTAGATAGGCCATGTGGTCTTTTTCTGTCATCATGTTTCTATGTTTCTATGTTTCTATACTGTAGTAATTTGGCTTGTTCAGATTTTCAGACAAGTGTATGGATGTTCTAGGGCCTGCTGCAATATTTATGGTGTTGTCCTTTTCTGGGTACATTCCATGTTGTGTGAGGTTTGGAAGTTAGTGCTGTTATGGAATAGTAGATTTGCTCTATGGATCCTGTACTCTGAGTGCTTGGTGAGGTCAACTGTATGGTGCTGGTTGGGGTGAGGTACTGGAATATGTAGTGTTTTTGAGATTTGCAGTTTTGCATTCTTCATGCTGCCAGACTGAAATTTGAAATATTTTGTTCAGATTCAAGGAAATTTCAAATTTTCAGAGAATGTCTCAGTTTAATTTTGTTTAGTAGCCTGAAAGCTTCACCGTTGCTGAGTTGAGTTCCGGACTTTTCCAGCTCTAGCACAATCCAATCCAGCGTTTGAATTCATGGCTACCTGGATTAGTTTCTCATTTTATATCTTCCCTCCTCATCAATAATCTGGTCATAGCAAAATAAATCTGATGTGCAGATACTTATAATAGTTTGATGGGGGGGGGGGGGCTTGGTAAGTGACTTTTCATTAAACAAATTTCATGTTTTATTATTATGTTTGTTGTAACATTGTTTTGCTAAATTGCATGTGTATGTTTAGAAGTCGCCTAGGATTTTAGATGGGTGCCATATACATTTTAAAATAAAGTATACTAAATGTATGCAAATGATGCCGCAGTAAGTCTCTGCACATGGCCCTGCATCACTCTCATGCAGTCCCCGGGGGGGAAGTAGGAGGGGGGGTGGGTCACTGGGAGGTGGAGGAAATCAGAAATCTTAGATTGGGACCAGCATGATCAGAGAATAAAATGGTCAGACAACAAGGTAGAAGAGAATTTTATTTTCTATTTAATGACCAGACTTGGTGCTAGCTTTATAAAGTACATGGAAATGCATCTCTTTCTATTTCTCTGGTATTGCACTGTATGCAGAATCTGGTTTCTTAAGGTTGTAGTTTCATTTTTATCTACATATGTTTATTTTTAGGTTATGGTCACTTATTCTGTACTTGGTGAGGCTCTATGTTTTGAGTGGGTGACCAAGACCAGGTGTTCTGTTAACATGGAGTTTGTATCTAGGGATCTGTACTGTAGTAATCTGAATTGTTCAGCTGTCCAAATAGATGTTTGGATGTTCCAGGGTCCACTGTAGTATTTACAGTGATGGTTTTTTTGGATGGCCACCTTATGTGAGTTTTGGAAGTTGGTGCTAGTATGGTATGGTAGATTTGCTCTATTGATACTCGGTGACTTTGTTGTAGGGTTTTGTATTAGTTCACAATATGCCTGGTACTGGATAATGTTTGTTTGTTTTTTAAGATATTGAGGTCTGTGGGTGAATGTCCTGGTTCTGCTCTGCACCCACTGTTGAGGAAGGGGGTTCTGTGGATGCAGAATATATGTTCAAAAAGAAAAAGCAAGAACCGAAACGCAGTTTATAACAACAAAATAAAACTGAGTTATAATTTAATTTAATAAACTGTGCTGTGGTTCTCACTCTTTCTTTTAGTTCCTTGGTATT
This sequence comes from Ichthyophis bannanicus, assembly GCA_033557465.1. Lineage (NCBI taxonomy): Eukaryota > Metazoa > Chordata > Amphibia > Gymnophiona > Ichthyophiidae > Ichthyophis > Ichthyophis bannanicus. The sequence continues at coordinate 1,075,665,168 of CM066032.1, forward strand.
GTGGTGATGCACATGCAGCAGAGCCCTTTAAAACTGAAAAAAAAGAGGTTTTTTTTCATAAACGGGGGATGGGCTCACCAAAACATAGCTCCCAGGTAGAAAGAGAAACTAAAGCACACACTAGCAGAGCTAGCCTGAAGCCACACCCAGCCTCTAGAACAGTTGCAGGCAGAGAGAGGGTGGGGCCAGGGAAGGAAACAAGCCACAACTACACAAAAAGAGTGATGACCGGCGCACCCCACTAGGCATCTTTTCAAAAGGGGAGCTTATGTTTTCCTTTATCATCCTTTTACAGTACCCAGCAACCATGCCTTTTTCTGTATATGTGGCTAACCACGAGTGATCTGGTGACCTGATTCATTTTTGCTTTTCATTAACAATGACTCTGCATAGTATTTCATTTGGGAATATGGGAACACGTCTGCCTGTTTTATGCCTCGTTTAGTCCCTGGAAAAATCTAACTGGTCTCCTATCCACACTCAAGAGCTCCAGTGCTTGTATCCCAGAGCACAAGCAAGACACTCTCATACCTAGAACAAACTGCATTTGCCTGAATTGGCAGATAGCTGGAACAGTCAGGCCATGGATAGTTACTGACAAAATTTGCACCTAAGGTGGCGATTCTAAAAGCCTATTGTATGGGCAGAGACCTGTTATATAATGATAAAAAGGTGAGAATTTTGCAGGACTATTTAGTATGGATTGTGGCACAGTGCAAGGCCTATTCAGAAGTCTGTGGGAAGCTAGCTGACCAGAAATTTTGCTTCATGTTTTTCTACCCAACCAGATTAAAGCTATAGCAGAATGTTATATGCATTGCAGGCACTAGATGCTTGGCTGAAGCGATCACAATGCTCGAGTGCAGGGGGCACCTTTGAGATCTGGCCCAGCTTCAGCAGTGATGCCTGGAATTGTTGAATATTGCTGTACTGAGTGGGTGAGCCTATTTGTATAATGGATTATATTGCGCTGGATATGGACATTTAAAAAAAAACTTACACAAGTTTTCTTGCACTGCTCCCGACTGGCCAAATAGAGCCAAATGTGAAATATCAATTATGGCTTGGTGAAGTAAAGGGGCAATTCTGTGACCTGACATCACCTCATTGATGACTCTTGGAACTACAATGCCGAGCGGGTGGGCCTGTCTTTATAGTGAATTATATAATGATGAACAGAGACATTTTTGAAAGTTTGGACAAGTCCTGTAGCAGTGCTCTCTCTTAGGCAAATAGAGCCAAGTGTGAAGGACTGACGCTGGTTAACCTCAGCATAGACAATATATTCCATTCACTTTACGCTGGTTAAGTGGACAATAGAACAGGGGACACTATCCCATTATAGAGATAGGCTATAGTGTTTCTTAATTAAATGACCCGAGTATGCTCTAATCTAGATATTAAAATTGGCAATGTCCATCTGTTTAGCTCTTATTTGTTAAACAGAATCTTTATCTTGAGTGTAACATCTTAGTTTGATTAAAGGGCCAAATGTTTGATAATAGGGGATGACAGAGGGCAAGAGATAAGGGGAGGGGATTGTTCTTGCTCAGTATGCGTGTGGATGGGGATAGGGAGTGAGAAGCGGGGCAGCGGGTGGGAGGAAGGGGGAGGCAGGCTTGTTGGTAATGGGTGGTACTAGATGTTGGACTTGGACTGTTGGTGAGTATCTTATGGGTGTGCTATGTTGCAAGTTATAAACGTGACTCTGGGTGATGTCTAGGCACCTGGGACCCTATGGATGGCGCGTGTGCTGCTATTGTGTGTGTTGGATTTTGGTTGATGAATGCATGGGAATGATTTAAGAAATGCAACATTGAAAATGTCAGGTACAGTATCTGATCACCTATGAAAAGGCATAAGATCCTCTGACAACTGAAGAATCATGGCGTGCATATTGCATGTGTCCAAGAATTTGTTCAAATGATATAAAGTATAAAAATTGACGAGAAATTGAGTGGGAGACGTTTACTATGCTTCTTCAGAGCGCAGACAAGCCATCTTGATAGGGTAGGGGGTGGCATGTAGGGTTTGCAAAGTGATCTTTGACCCCAATGGACAGTATCTGTTAGTTATACAATGGCAGACAGACTTTCCTGGTGGCCGATATCTAGGTACCAAAAATGGATAGGCAGGCTTTTTTAATCTGAGACAGTGCTTGAGCCCGAACAATTTGGGCAAACTGGATATTCAGTGCAGGTCGCCATATATGGCCTGATACTGACTATCTAGATTTATTTTAAAGCAGTGATGGTCAGCCTCATTAACAGCACTGGCTGCCAACACTGAAGATGTCCCTCATAGACTCTTTAGATTTGGTAATAAGCCAAGAAGATTGTTGTGAAGACTAACAAAATCTTGGTTGGGCCCAAAATATGTGGAGACCTTTACAGATGTCACTGGTTGAGCAGTGAACACTGGCTCTGTGATTACTGAACAGTTCAGGGACTATCTAGCATGTCTTTACATGGGGTAGATACCAATGATTGGAGGATCAGTCAATACTTGGATAAACTGGAGCTTCCTAGATTAATACAATCAGAATAGGAGCTTTTAAATAGCTTATTAAATGATTCATCATCTTAAACTTTGTAAGACACCTAGACCACATAGCCTGCCTGGAGAGTTTTATAAATTGAGCTCCAGTTGTGTGGTCTCCTTAGAAAGTTACTACTCAACGATTATAGCCCAGGATAGTTTCCCAGAGGGAGTCAACTGTTCTTTGAGATTAGTTATCTCCAAATCAGGGAAAGGTCCATGTTTGATAGAGTCATGCATTTCTGTCCTTAACATGGATCTAAAAATATTAGCTAAGGTGCTGGCAAGATTGACTAGCAGAACTAATGCCCTGCTTAATCAATGAAGACCAAGTAGGGCTCATGCAAGGACCGTACGCAACACAAAATGTGAGAAAAATTTTAAAAGCTATGGAATACTGTTTTCAACACAAGGTGGCAGCATTGATGGGCAGCTGCAATGCAGAAAAAAGCTTTTGACCAAGTGAACTGGAAATATTGTTTTCTGGCCCTGGAGCAGTATGGGATTCAGGGTTAATTTCATAGAGGCTATTTGAACTTTGTATATGGCTCCGTGAGCAGCTGTACCTCTCAGTAGTATAACCTTGGCCAAATTTGAGTTGGGGAGGGGAACCTGGCAGAGCTGCCCCCTCTTGCCTTTGCTCTTTCTCCTATTTTTAGGATCTTTCTTGCAAAGTCTGAAGACTGCAGGGGCTATTCAGGGAATCAGGATCTTAAACTCAGTGCTCAAATGCTTAGCATTTGGGGAAAATATATTCCTTATGCTGACTCGGCCGAGAATCCCTAGAGTACTGTTTGTTTATTTAGTTATATATATTTTGCTCAGGCCTTTCCCATAGTAGATCAAGGCGAGTTACGTTCAGATACTGTAGGCATTTCCCTGTCCCTGGAGGGCTCACAATCTAAGTTTGTAGCTGAGGCAGTGGAGGGTCAAGTGACTTGCCAAAGGCCACAAGGAGTAGCAGTAGAATTTGAACCCTAGTCTTTCAAGTCCCAGGCTACTGCCCAATCCACAAACTTTAGGGAGGTATCGGGGCTGAAACTAAATTATCTGACTTTAGAAGCTATCCCTAATATGTTGGACTAGCAGGAGACATGGGATGGGACTTTTCCCTTAAAATGGGCAGGTAAAAAATTGTTATCTGGGGCTTCAGCTTCCACAGTCTTTGGAAAATGTGTACAGTTTTAATTTATGCCAATAATGCAAGGGGCATAAGCCTTACTGAAAGGATGGGCCTTGTTCCCTGTAGCATTAATTGGTCATATGCTCTTGTACAAAATGACTATAATTCCTAAATGGCTATAAGTGCTTCAGCTAGTACCTTTGTATTTTCTTAAACAAGACAAGGGATGACTGAGGAAGTTCCTTTTTGTGGAACGGCATAAAGGCATCAATGGTGCTCTTACATCTGGTATCTCCTCAAAATTGTGGTGGTTTGGCCTTAACCTAACTGACCTCTATATATACAATAAGGCCTATAGCCTGTGATACTTAAAAGACTGGATGAGAACCCCGTCCACCCCTTCACATCAGTTGGAAAAAGGCCTTTGTACAAACTTTGTATGAGGCCTTTGTTCATTCATGGGCAGGCCCTGCTCCCTCCAGATTTAAAGAATAATGTACCAACTGACCTGTTGCACTAAACCTGTAAGTGACTATTTATTTGTTACCCCATGGTTACCTTTATAAGGTAATAGTAATTTTCCAGTAGATAGGACATGCAGAACATATTTAGAGTAAACAGAAAAAGGACTATGTCTTGTAGGTCTATTGGTGGATGAGGAATATAGACTATTGAAGAAAGACTTTTTTTTGCTTATCTCCTGTTCTCCCATTATATAAGAGCTTCGGGAGAAGAATCATTACATGGCAATAGTAAGGAATGGTTGAAGGATAGCCTGAATTTGATTGGTGAGGGATTTGCAAAATAGCTGATTTTTTGGGGGGCCTTAGTACATAAAGCTCATCATGCAATGTTAAAATATGGGCAGAGAAAAACACAAGGAGGAGCAGCGTGTCTTGCACTACCAACCAGGAAACACAATGGAGCAAGACCAGAGAGTTGTGGATGTTTGTAAAGCCTTTATTGGTAGGAGTCAGAGTTCTGACTCCTACCAATAAAGGCTTTACAAACATCCACAACTCTCCGGTCTTGCTCCATTGTGTTTCCCAAAATATGGGCAGAGGCCTGGAGTAAGGACCTGAGAGCCACCTCAACAGATTCAATGCTAGTGTTATGGTTGAAAGTAATTCCTTCCCTTTTGCTTAATGTAGGGTTGCAAATTTAACAATATAGATTTTTATTGAGGGCCCTACATTTCTCCCAAACAGGCTATGAACTTACGGTTCCTGAGTGATGGCAAATATTTTAAATTTTCAGAGCCTAGTGAAACTGGGTCATTTATTCTGGAAATGGGTAGTTATCTGGAGATTTTGGCTGCAGGTGACCTGAGTATGAATGTGATGGTTTTGCTCTTTGACTTTACAAATCTTGCATGATTATTAAGGAACAGGGAGATCTCTCCTACGTAAGGTGCTTTGTTAGCCCAGAAATGTATTTTGATTAATTAGAAAAGTGAGGACCCCCCCCCCCCGACACAATGGAAGAATTTGCTCTTGAACTTGATGATGATGGAATGATTAGCAGTGGGGAGAAGGGGCCCTCTATGTTGGCAGCATTTATCTGGGATCTGCTTTGGACCCATTTGCCACATTATGCTCGTAGTTATGTTGTGGTGAGTTTGACCGGGGAAAGGGAGGTTGAAATGTAACAAACTGAGTTATTTCAAACCTCCAGCTGGAGTAATGACACCCGTCAGATCAGAATTGGGAGGATGGATGTAGGAAGCAATGGCTGGTGTGGATTGATAGGGTGGAAGGGTAGGATGGAGAGTTTTATTTTATTTGGAAATGGGAAAAAAGTTTGGAACTCATGATGTTCTGTTTATGGCTTATTGTATACTAATTGTACTGAACTGGCAGATGCCAATGTGGTTTTACTGAATAAACAGAGTAGAAAACCCCCCAAAAAGAAACCTCTCACTGAACTTCAGTGCACAGCTCCAACACATAACTTACAACATCAGCCCCTCAGTAAACAGGACCCCAGGATAACTGCATGCATCTATATCTTATGTAAGAAAGAAAGAGCTATTTATATTAGAAGTATGCACATAAAGAAACACCCACACGGAAAACCAAATAGTGGTAGCAAAAATCTCAGCGTATTTTTTTTTTAAATCTTTGAGGGGCATATTCAAAGGCATTTGAGTGGTTAAACGGCATAAATGCCGTTCAACGAGATATTCAGTGCACATACCTGATGTGTAGCGCTGAATATCGCCTCTTAGCCCATCTAAGCGCCCTGATGCTAATCGCTTAGTGTCAGGGTATTCCAGGGGTGGAGTAGAGGAGGCACCAAGGGTCAGCCGGTAAGCAGTGATATTGAGCCACTGGTCAGCTAACCCAAACCAACTAAATTAGGAAGAAAAAAGCTGGCCTAACCTTAGCCAGTTTAGCTATGCAGCCACTACTATTACTACTGAACATTTGTATAGTGCTACAAGACGTATGCAGTGCTGCGCAGACACAGGTGAAAGACTCTCCGCTCATCGGAGCTTACAATCTAGTCAGCCAGCAGCTGAATATCATCAGAGTGGTAGATGTGTGGCATAGTCTCCCAGTGGAGGTAGTAGAGATGAGGACCGTATCCGAATTTAAAAAAGCATAAAGGAAAAAAGGGGACTGCTATAGTAGTTGATATGGAAGGGCAGACTGGACAGGCCAGTTGGTCTTTTTCTGCCGTCTTGTTTCTATCACTGACTAAATAGCTGAAACGCAATCCATACATAAATTACAGCAGCAAAGGCCAGCTGTTTTAATCGCACTGGCCGCTACAGGTGAATACTGTATACCCCTCCTTTGTTTAAAATCATATAATCTGATCTAAGAGAACTCATGAAAGAATGAAGAAATAAAAGATCAGGTTTAAGTGGCTTGCTTTTCAGAAGAGTGCATAATGAGAGCGGCTTCTAGCTTTGAAAATGCTCTGCAGGGGAAAGTCGATCCCCAACATAGGAGAACTCTCATGGTTTATTATCCAGCAGTGTGACTAATGCGGCGAATTGACTAAGTGTGACCAACTGTGCTGATGGAGCTTCAGCGCCATGAAAAGCTGAATAAATCCACTTCAGTGCAATGGTCACCCTGATGCAGATTTAGAAAGGAGACAGACATGATTCATCACAGTGAGTTTCTCTGCAGACACTGCTGCCACAAGTGTTACTCAATACCATGATCTTAAACCCTATGAAAAGAGACGCAACTGGTGGAAGCTACGAGCTGGGCCTGCACAATGCAAGTTAGTTATATGCTTGATGGGGATCAGCATGTGTATAAACAGGCTAAATAAATAAACATGGCGCTGCCAGGTCAGAGGAGGATTCAAGATGGGGGTTTCAGCCAGAACAAATATTTGCTCGAGCTCTCAACTGGTTTTGCTGTCTTTAATGTTGCAAAGGTCATGGCTTAAGTAACCTTAATTTGGAAGCATTTTATGACTACTGTAAAACCTGCTTGGCTTATGCATTAAAAATTCTCCGCACCAGTGGTATCAGACTTACAGAAATGAGAACAAGTTCTAGACAGCATAGTATCAAAAGCTTCAGAAGATATATCCCATGGACGTTCATTCATTAACGTACCTTAACAACCTTAGTGTGCACAAATCAATTTAACACACATTCATCTATGATGTAATGTGTGTACAATCGATTGGGGCATGTTACAGAGCTCTAGTATGTTTTAGAAAATTTGTTAAACTGAATGTGTGGAACAAACCGACCCAAAAATTGAGAAAAAGTCCAAAATTCCAAAAACAAACCAAAACATGTTTGTCTGTGCATTGTCACTAACATATCGGTTCTACAAATGTGCAGAGAAGAGCAGCAAGAATGGTGAGGAGACTGGAAGAGCTCCCTTATGTGGAGGGCTTAACAAGGAAACCTCTTCCGCTTAAAGAAGAGATTACTAAGAAGGGATATGAGAGAGGTTTATAAATTGATGAGTGGAGAAGAACTAGCTAATGACAAAACGTTTGTTACCCTATCAAGCAATGCTAGACTAGAGGTCATTCCATGAAACTAATTAGTAACCGATTTAAATCCAAATTTTAAAAAGTGGTTTTCAGTTCATGGGCAATTAATATGCTATGGAATTTGTTGCCAGATAATGAGTTTGAAGTTAATTGCATAGCTGAAGGGTTTGGACAAGGCCCACAAGAGTTATTACTAAGCCAGAAAGACGTGAATGTACCCACTTTATTGTTCTGGAAGTGAGCAATAGGGATTGGACTTTCCTATTAGGATCTGCTGGGTTCTTTTAGGTGACCCTGGCTGACTGCTTTTAATGAGACAATAATGTGAGTGGAGGAGTAGCCTAGTGGTTAGAGCAACGGCCTGGTACCCAAGAAATCAGGGTTTAATTCCCCTGGGCACTCCTTGTGACCTTAGGTAAGTCACTTTACCCTCAATTGCCTTAGAAAAAAAGGCCTGGCAATCTACTTCCAGTCATACTTTGCCAAGAAACCCAGGTGGTGTTGGGTCACCAGGAATCAGCATTGACTTGATGGCACTTAAAAAAAAATGGGATTGGTAATAACCCTGTGCTGTCTGTTTAGTGCATGCAGTGTTAACACAGGCCATTATTATTTCAAAATCCTTTTCCTATTGTTTCAATATACTTTTAATGAACTCCACTATCATATAAAAACTCAAGGGAGCCAATTAAGAACTCAGCCATTTACTCTATCACAGAGAACAGTGCATGCAAATCTCCCTCATATACAGGGTGGCCCAAAAAAAGTGAAAAAATCTCATAGCATATAAGTTATTAAAAAATTCAAAAAGACAGATGTAAACGATTGACAAATTAAAAAAAAAAGATGGCAACTGGAAATTGTCGAAATAAAGACGTTATATAGCTAAAAAAGGTAAATAAGTAAACTAAGCTTTTAATTTACGAGATGTTCTCACTTTTTTTGGGCCACCCTGTATATTCATTGTGGTTATCCTGAAAATCTGATTGGCTAGGTGTTTCCTGAGGACTGGGTTGAGAACCCCTGTTTTAGAGCAACAATGACTCTTCAATCTGAGAAACTTAAAACCCAGTGGTTTGAACTCCCACCTTGATTACAGTTTTTTTTTATGACAGTGGAATTCATTAAAAATTCATTGAAATGTTAGGAAGATGATTTTGATGTAATAATAAAGGTACATGTATTTTAAAAAACAAATACTTGGAATGAAGAATCTTGAAGTAAACTGCAAGTGAAGATGAAGCGTTTGCGAATGGAGCACTGTATACTGTCAGCAGCGTATGTTGTAACTTTCACGCTCCTAGAAGCTGCTACAAGGGGGTTTAAGACCTGGCGTTATCACATAGGAGCAAACTTTAAATTGATAAATGTGGAAGTTGTCAAATTTTTAAATGGAATAAAAATGAAATTTTAGGTTGTTAGTGTAACTACAGTAACAATGAGACATCAAGGTTTTGGGGACCAATGACTGACAAAGTGCTCAAATCACAAGCATAATTTCTGAGGTCTCTTTTCCCCTTTCAGTGTGATGTACAGTAATTTTTGTAGCAATTCAGTACAACTTTGAAGGTTTTTGCATGATGTGCACATTTCTGGTAGCCCTCCCAAGGGCTTGTAGAGAGGAGATCCTGTAAAAATCTTAGATGCAGAGGATCAGCATTTTGCAGAATGCATTTGCTGTGAGACGGCCATCAGTGCAGGAATCTACTGGCCATCTTTCCAACAGTGACAAGGTCCATTATTTGCACAAACGCCCTCTTTTAGAACTGGTTTCAGGGAAGGGTGCTGGGGACTCCATCCTGGACTCCAAATAACAGCAGTAGGACAGCTACAGCAAAGAAGTCCATCTTGTTTACATGCTACAAGCATGCATGATCCCCACATGTGCGACCTGTCTCAGATATACAGACACATATAACAGAGCTAACAAGCCAGTTATATACTTCCTTTTAATATGATGAACTTGAGTGATGATTTTCTGCCAGATCATCGAATCAGAATTTTTGCCATCAGCTCAGAACCTTTGAGCTTGCATTCTTTTCCCCCTTGTAATTGGAAAGAAGATGGATGCGTCCAGTTGGCTCCAGCCCAGTACCTGGTTTTCTTTGGAAAATTGCCACTGATGTATTCCCTTAATTTTTTGCCTGTAAAATAAGCACAACCATCATTCACAGTTAGATCGACTAAAATGACTAACATTTTCTTTTCAGTTTCTGATGCTTATTTCAGTTTTGAGGAATGGTAGGTGTTTTCTTTTCCACAGGCAGGAATTTCGAAACCCCATGGGTAGCTCAAAAATGCGACAGCAGGAGGTTTCCATGGGGATCTTTTACCCAGTGTACTTAGCAGGTGCAATATACACAGTATACACAGGATTTAACAAGGAACGGAATAATACTGAGCCCGTGGTGGTCCATGTCTTTTTTAAATGCCAGCCACCATGGGCAAAAGAAATCAAAATGTTCAGCTGCAGTATCTGGATAGGGGCTGCTGTCGAATATCTGGAAAAAGCAGGGAGGTACTGGCACTATGCGGAAAGTGGCAACAGTCAGCTGCTATCTGGGTAGCTTTTCCAGCTAGCACTTAGGAGAGCTTTTTTGCTGTCCTAAGTTATCCGGATACTTATCCAGATAGTGGCCCCTGCAAATACCTGCTATCTGGATAACTTAAGCCTCCGCTCCCGGATTGCGCTACAACTCTCCAGATCATGCTGAGGAGATCTGTAATGCTATTCAGCAGCACTTTCCCGATAATATTCCCAAATATTTGCCTGCTCCCCAGATAAATGCTTTTGAATACTGGTCTGGAAATATCCATGCATTAGGGATGCAACTAATTTAAAGGCACATTTTAGAAAAGATGTACAGATTGGAATTGAGAACTCATGGCCGTGATGTTTGCATTTCCAGTGTTATTATAGAAAAGGCTGTGCTGAACGTAGAGCCTTTGCCAAAATACTGATTAGAGAGCTCCGGCCGCGAATTATCGTGACCGGACACAGCCGCTGGGCCAGCAAGCCAAGGGTTAACCTTGGTGGGGGGCGGGGGGGGGAGGGGGAGGGCGGTGCGGCGGCCGGCTATAGAAGGGCCGGGCGCGCCGCGTTTCGCCCTCTTTCCCTCCTCCCAGCGGCGCACGAGCGGGCAATTGAGTAGCGGGGAGCAGCAGCGGCCTTGCGGAGAGCAGTGAGCAGCGGCAGCCTTGCGAGGAGCGGTGAGCAGCGGCCTGTCTCGGTGAGTGGAGCGGCGGCCTCCCGGTGCAGCGCCTCGCGTCCAGGATCGGCGATCTTGCGGGGGCATCAGCCTTTGAAGCAACGGCACGTGTGGTGAGTCGCCGAAACAAACGAAGAGTGGACGCTGCTCAGCTCCGTTCGGGCCATGGGAGGGGGGGGAAATAAAGGGGGAAGAAAAGAAGAAAATGTTATACCTTATGGTGCAGGGGCTTGGGGGCGCAACGGAGGACCTGCGGCATGCCAGGCATGTGCTTGCTGGAGGAGCAGCGTACCATGTGCTTGCTGGAGGAGCAGGGTACCTGGGGGCGTGCAGACCGCGTGCGATGGTGCAGGCTCCGGGCCCCGGAATGGGGGGGGGGGGGGGTGTACTGAGAGCCGCAAGGGCAGCAGAGGATACAAATTTAAAAAAAAAAATACATAAATAAGGAAATAATAATGGACGAAGCAAAAAAAAAAAGGGTGTAGAATGTGGGGTGGTGCTGCCATCTTGTGGTCGGGGAGCATACAGTGGGGGATGCTGGCAAGACATGGGGTACCGCCGCCATCTAGTGGCCAGAGAGCAGTAGTGAGGCTGCCTTATCACAATTGAGTTCACTTAGTGCAGGATCATTGTCCCTCCTGTTTTGTTTTGTTTTTAGGTGCAATAAACTTGAGATGTGCCTTGTGTGGTCAATGCAAATCATATTAGTTATGATGGAGCTTTATAGGTTGCTGTGAGAGGTGCTAGGAGGAATTTATAAGCAAAGGGAGATAAGAGTTAATGTGACCACCCCCCCCTCCTTTTTTTTTCTTTCCCATTGCCTTTTCTCATACAGCATTTTCCAACAGGGTACCATGGGATAAGGGAACCAGGCAAAGGGTGATGGGTAATAAGACATTACACTGCTAAGGCCTGCTCACTGCAGGGTACTCGCAAAGAGCTTAATGAATCCACCCCCTTGTTTCCCATTGCTTTCCTCCTATAGCATTCTCCAACAGGGTACCATGCCGAGGAAAGTGGCGCAGAGCGGTGAAAAGGACAGCGGGACGCAAGCAGGCCCCAAGCGAGCAGGGTCCAGCCAAGGTACACAGAGGAGAACAACACGCGTTGCTGTAAAACGGGCAATGCAGGACAAGGCGAAGAAGGGGGACGGGCCCAGCAGGGGACAGTCGGAGAAGAATACGCGGCAAAGCAGCAGACGGGCCCCGACACGGCAGCAAGCGCCCGCTCCCACGGCATCGACGTCCAGCCAGGAGCTGGACGAACTTTTCAGACTCATACGCGACCAGGTAACCCAACACGGTCTGAGCGCGTTTAAGCAGTGGCTTGAGGCAGCTAACGCAGGTTCGGCCGACCCAGGACCCGCAGACCCAATAGCGGCCAGCAACAGCATGGCGGGCACCAGCGGGGTCATGCCCGGCAGCAGCATGCCTGACACCAGCAGCAACACGCCAAGCACCAACAGCAGCATGACAGGCGCCAACAGCAGTATACCGAGCACTAGCGCATCGGCCGGTAAGTCTACTGGGGGGAAGGTAACTTTAGTGGTGTCTTCCTCGTCAGAGGAGTCTAACTCTGATTCCGACGGAGATACTTCATTAGCAACCGCGATGCGGAGCATGCTGAAAACATTCGCAAAGAAAAAGAATAAAACCCCCCCAAAAAAAAACAGCCAGGGTATGGTCACAGCGCGGGGACAACCCCGTGCGTGGATCAGGGAGCGGGGAGGACAGGGTAGCGGAGACGGCAAGTGCAGTCCCGACTACAATGACAAGCCCGGTAGCAGTGAGTGGGGACCCGCGCTGCGGAGTGAGCTCTCTGGCCAGCGCAGTGCCCAGGAAGATAAAAAAGCGGATCTGGCGGAGGGAATTTATTGACATCTTCTCTTTACTGATCAGAGACCAGGGTGGGGACCCCTGTGAGAATAAGGAGAAGGATAAGAGATGGGAAAGAAGACCCAAGATTGTACAATCTATTAGCAATTGGGTCTCTGCTTTCCACATATATATGAGCATCGTTCTGGAGCGCGAACCCGAACTCAGTCAATACCTTATCAAGTACCTCGACACCATAACCCAAGCGCATAAGCAGCTAGGTGGGTGGGCCTGGCTCAACTACGATATCAAGTTCAGACAGAGCCTGGCGGAGGACCCAACTATGACCTGGCAGCATAGGATCATTGATCTATGGCTGGAGGAAATGTCACATAACAGACCACTGTCGCAGGGATTGACATCGCAGTCCTTTCAGGCACCGCAATGGTGGCAGAATTACCAGCCGGCTGGCCGCAAGGCATGCCGGCAATACAACGCAGGAACCTGCACCTGGCGGCCATGTAAGTTTAGGCATGCATGTTCCGGATGCGGGGGGAACCACCCCGCGACATCATGCCGAGCCAGTAGGGATACCAAGCCATTCCGGCCATTGCTGCCCAGAGGGAACGATGGGCCTGGCCCCAACCCCCATCAGGCTTGACCGCATGAGGCCTTGGCTGAGGGCATACCCCCAAAGAGACAAAGCTCTCAATATCGAGAACGGCTTTACTTACGGATTCCGGATTCCAGCCTCGGTCACATCGCAGGGGCGGGCAATCCGTAACTCAATGTCAGTCAAAAAATTTGCAGGGGTTGTACAGCACAAAATCAGACAAGAAACAGAGCTGGGGAGGGTGGCTGGCCCCTTCAAGTATGTACCCCTCCCAAACTTGATACTGTCCCCGTTGGGGATTGTCCCAAAAAAAGAGGCAGGAAAGTTCCGGCTAATCCATAACCTGTCGTACCCAGAGGGGAGTTCTGTCAACGACCACATCGACCCAGCCCTATGTTCCGTGAAGTACTCTACGATCGATCAGGCTGTGGGTATCATACGAAAATTGGGGCGGCGGGCAAAGCTGGCGAAGGCTGATATCGAATCAGCTTTCCGACTGCTCCCGGTGCACCCAGACTCCTTTGCACTCCTGGGTTTCTCCCTCAACGGGGAATATTACTATGACAAATGTTTGCCCATGGGGTGCTCCATATCATGCGCATATTTCGAGCTGTTCAGTACATTTGTACATTGGGTCGTTGAAGACATGGCGGGGCACAACACCGTCGTACATTACCTCGCCGACTTCCTATTCATAGGCAATGGGGACGAGGGATGTCAAAGGATCCTCTGCACTTTTGAACACATTGCCCAGCAATTTGGGATCCCCCTGGCAAGAGAAAAGACCACTGGACCCACAGGGACCATCACCTTCTTGGGCATAGAGCTCGATGTAGCAGCACAGCGGTCTCGACTGCCAGGCGATAAAATCATCAGGCTGCGAGCTGCCGTACGCGAAATCCAAGGGCGGACGAAGGCAACATTGGAACAGCTTCAATCCGTGCTGGGGCTGCTATGTTTCGCATGTAGGATCATGCCAATGGGACGGGTGTTCTGCCGTCGCATGGCGATGGCTATGAGGGGAGTCAAAAAGAAACACCACAAGATTAGGATTACAAAAGGCATGCGGGAAGACCTGCGCATGTGGGAGCTCTTCCTGCAATCCTTTAATGGCCTGGCATTCTGGCAAGAGCTACCGGTGACGAGCGAGTCCCTCGATCTCTTCACGGATGCGGCGGGAGGGAGCGGCTTCGGAATCTATTTCCAAGGAGCCTGGTGCTCAGAGGAGTGGCCGCACGAGTGGCAGGCCGAGGGTATCACTAAGGATATTACCTTCCTGGAGCTATTCCCCATAATGGTGGCCCTATACATCTGGGCCCCGCAGCTGGTAAACAAGGCAATCATAATTCATACCGACAACACAGCGGTGGTGTATGCCGTGAACGGGATGCGGGCCCAGACTCCAGGGGTCGTCGCACTCCTTAGGCACATAGTAATGATATGCCTAAAGCATAACCTAAATATCAGGGCCGAACATATCCCAGGGCAGCATAATAACATTGCCGATGCTCTCTCTCGTTTCAAGATCTCACGCTTCCGAGCGCTCGCGCCCAGGGCCGATCTCTACAAAACGGCTATACCGCCACAGATATGGGAACTTGGTCCACCGAAGTTTGGGAGCTTGTTCTGAGCTCCCTATCCGACCGGACGAGACAGCGATACCTGGCGGCCTGGGGGAAATTTCAAGCCTTCTGCAGAGGAGCCGGACTCATGAACGTCGGTCCCACGACGGAATCCATACTGCAGTGGATCCTACACTCCAAGAGCAATGGAGTCAAGAAGTCAGTCGTGCAATCGCATTTGGCTGCGATCACCTTTTTCACGAAGGTGATGGGTAAGACCAATCCACGTGCAGATTTTGTCATAGCCAAGGTAATGAAGGGCTGGAAGCCGGAACAGCCCCGCACACCAGACTGGCGACGCCCGATAACACACGAAATTTTGCTGAGACTGATAGCAATCACGGGTCAGGTATGCTTCAACAACTTCGAGACCCGGCTATTCAGATGCGCATTCTCATGGACATTTTTCGGGGCGTTCCGAATAGGCGAACTGGTAGCCTCGGCGAGCCGAGAATCGGCCGAAGGCGGGATCCGGGAGAGCGACGTCAGCATGCAGGATGGGAAACTCATACTGCATCTACGTAAGTCGAAAACCGACACCGAGGCAAAAGGGGCACGGGTAGTGCTGGCCCCGCTGCAGGGGGACCCGTCCTGCCCAGTAGCAACATTCAATGAATACAAACAGATGCGCCCTACAAGGGCCAAGCATTGGCTGGTACACGCGGACGGAACCCCCCCTCTCGCGGTTCCAGTTCGCTAAGGTATTGAAGCTGACACTTGCAGCAGTGGGTTTGGATGCGTGCTTTTACGGCACCCATTCATTCCGCATTGGGGCCGCTTCCACGGCGGCCAACATAGGTATGACAAGGGAGCAGATCATGACCATCGGGAGATGGCGCTCCGAGAGATACAAACTTTATATACGCCCGGTCTGACGCCGGGCGTAAGACACCCCCCCTGTGGGGGTTCAGGATAACAGTATCAAAAAAAAAAAAAAAATTTTGTCTTTGCTGGCTTTTCCCTGCTTGTTTGTTTGTATAACGGAAATCGCAATGGCTAGGTAAATATCTGTAACTAAACCTGTTTCTCGCACCGTTGTATACATGTGCTAGTCCCTTTGTATTATTGCACCCAAAATGTGTTCTTGACGAGATGTGTTGGTTTACAATAATACCATACAGGTGCCAATCCCCACTATGAGGCATGGATCTGCGGCCATTCGTTCGTTCATTGGGCTGAAAAGCGGACGAGACAGAGACCACAGGGGCATAATCTGGGCTTACCTAAGGAGCAGCTGGTAGTGAGATGGCTGGGGCGCCGTGGTATGGTGTGGGACCAGATGATGCCATGCCTCTTACAGTTGAAGAGGGCGGGCGGACAGCCCTGGGCAATTTTGGTGCACCTGGGCGGTAATGACCTGAAGGGCACGCGCAGTGTCGAGCTCACCAAGAAGATGCAAAGGGACATGCTGGCACTGACGGGTGCCTTCCCAGGAACATTGCTGATATGGTCCCACCTCATACCACGGCGAGTATGGAGGGACAAGTGGTCCCACCACGCAGTAGAGAGAACGAGAAAAAAAGTCAATAGATGGATGGCCCGGTTCATGGACTCAATCGGAGGATACAGCATCGCCCATGACCTGATAGAAGAGCGCTGCCACGGACTGTATCGCGCTGACGGGATACACCTCTCGGATATCGGGATGGACGTATACCTCTGCGCCATACAAGACACGATCGAACGCTTATGGCAAAAAACGTGGGTTGGCCACAGCAGGATGGGGTAAAGGGGGAACTCCCCGGCAAGCGAGGGGTCGCAGCTGGGGAGGATTGGCAGAGAGATAGGGACCCCATCCTTAGGAGAGAGTGCACAGCCCAGACATGAGAAGGGGGAGTGGGGCACATCGGAACTGGCGGGTCTCCCAGAGTACAAAGATGGGTAAGCCGCAATAGTGACTAGAAGATCTCCTGACGCTTTTACGGCCGGAGAGGCGAGCATACACCTTTCTCAGCGTACCTCTGCGCATGCCTTTGACGGGCCCTGGGCAGAGGTGGGATACAGACACTGCGGCGAAGAGTAACGGAGCCCGGAAGGGCCGGGGGGGGGGGGGGGACCCGCTGCAACGCCACCCTTGTCCACGGACATGTTAGTGGGGACCGACGGCAGTGGGGAAGTGGCTTGAACGGCCATGTTCCAGAATATCCCTGCCGGGCGGCCGAAGAGATGTTGAAAGATTGGGGGCTGTGCCTCTCCGGGAAGGATGAGGATAAGTAAGAATTACGATGTTTTGATGTAATATTGTTGTAATGCTTTTATATAAATCTTGGATGTTACAATGTTTGAGGTTGTTAAGTTATGCTGTGGCCAACAGTTTACAATACTGTACTTTCCACTTATAGTTGACAAATTGGAAATAAAGACATCTTTTGTGGCAAGTCTGGATTCGTGGTACTTATTGCGGGGCAGGGAGGGGGGGGCAAAGGGAGGGGGGGGGGAAGGGGTAGCGACCCGCGGCGGTCATGCTGGTCCCCTGGCTGAGGTGCAGGACTGTCAGGATATGTACTGATACATGGAGCTGGAGGAGCCATTTCACAAATGGACATGTAAGAACAAGCAAAGGGGAAATATGGGCAATATAGACGTGTAAGTTCGAGCACTTATGTATGTTTGCTGGCCATTTTGCTAGCCCGTATGCATAATCATCTAACTTCAGATACTGCTATCTTTATCTTATTTCAATTTGCAGGGGAAAATAAAATATGGGGGACAAAGAAGGATAACCCCCTTATTTCCCCCTGTAAAAGGCTGGCTAAAACAAACACGTTTTTGAAACCAAACCATGCCAGAGAGCAGGAGTAATTCGCAATGTGGACATTTTTGGTCATATATGTTTACCCTATATGAAATGGGGTTTTGGACCCACCCTGGACAGATCCTAGCCACACTTCTAATATTCCACTTTACAGCTTCCATGTAGAAGCACAACCACATGTAAATTGAGCATTTTCTAAATGGATGCAAGTTACATGCATGTATGTCTGATTATACGCATTCAAATCATGAATAAGGCTTCTAAAATAATCTGTTAGTGTATGCAAAATCAATTTCATGCACATTTGCTTACAACTTACCGTGCATACAATATTCTTATGCATGTTTAAAAGCTCTAATGTGAGTTAAAAATGTTTATCAATGGAGGAAGGAAGAGCTGGTGAGTACCTGTGTGGGACTGGATGGAGAGCCCTGTTGGAAAATACCTCTCTGCCTTCCTGCAAGCTTGCTCCTGTTGTGTGCCATCTCCATTGACATCATCAAGTGAGGACTGTGGAAAGTATAAGATGCAGATTGGATCTGTAGCACACAGCTGCAGGTGCGCAGCTATAGGGTCATGGACATGAACAAAGAGGAACACCCTTTTAGAGCCCCAGGGGAGACCAGAAGCATTTTCATTTTGTCTTGGAAATTATTCACTGAAACAAATTGCCACTTATATTGATATGGTCTAATAGAAGAGGAAGGGGAAGGGATCCTCTGCTCCTTTGGTGAAAATGGGGGACATGGATAAGCATGTAGCTCTGAGAAGAAAAGCAATGGGGAGTTTGTTTATCCAGCATGGCTTCTCCTGAGTCTGGAGCATATTTGAGCCCTAGAGGATGAGGGTGAAAGGGGATAGACTCAGGAGTAATATGTGGAAATATTTCTTTACGGAGTGGTAGATGCGTGGAATAGTCTCCCAGTAGAGGTAATGGAGATGAGGACAATATCTGTATTCAAGAAAGCATGGGACAAACACAGGAGATTTCTAAAGGGAAAAAAAAGAGGACTACTGTTGTTGATATGGAAGGGCAGACTAGATAGGCCATATGGTCTTTTTCTGCTGTCATGGTTCTATGATTCTATCCTTTATAGTAGCACCTCTAGAAGCTTGCAGTGTTAGCGATAGTCTTAATAGCCCCATCATATCTTGCAATTTAGTCACTGTTTCTGAAGAAAACTGATATAAGCTAGACCCTGAGCTTCTCAACACAATCTCGGTTCTAGACACCATTTTCCAGATGTCTAACAGCTTAATAGTATCAGGCTCAGGATACTCTATCAAAGGAGCAGTCGTATCTGTTCTGGTTCCTATCTCTTTACCAGATCTATTAGGGGATTATATTGAATCCAAAGAAGAAGGGACATTGTCACCATGTTGCAAACCCTGAATGGAGTAGAACAGGTATTGTACCAGGAAGAGACAGAGTCTAAGGACCTCTAAACATAGAAACATGATGGCAGAAAAAAAATAATCTCCCAGTGGAGGTAGTAGAGATGAGGACAGTACAGTTGTGGAGGAGTAGCCAAATGGTTAGAGGACTGGTTGGTAACTCCTTGTGGCCTTGGGCAAGTCACTTAACCCTCAATTGCCTCAGAAGCATCCAAGTTATCAACGTTCTTGTTTAATGTGCATTACCAAGTTGAAGTTACAATGTAAACCGCTTTAACTGAAATGATAAAGCAATATAAAAAACCTGTTAAATAAATAAATAACATTATTGGCACCCTTGCATTTTAGGTACATTTAGTTATTTCTTTAACAGGTTTTCTATACCGCCTTATCATACATTCAAAGCGGTTACATAGAACAGTTACAGCAACCAGATTTACATAGAACAGAGAAATAAAACTTGAGAGTTAGTTGGGGTATAAATGCTAATTAATAATAGTTAACTATATACAAATAAATTGTTGCAGTGTGATGAGGTACACTTTCTTATGGATCATGATCTTCTAGGATGGGACCCAAGTATTCTAGGAAAAGATGAGTTTTTATGGCTTTCCTAAAATTCAATAGGTCTTTGCATGTGTTGAGGCAGGAAGATCGTTCTACAACTGGGGTATGTACAGGAAGAAGGCTCTACTGCAGGTGGATTGATTTGCTGTTCTGAAGTTTGGTAGGGTCTTAGGCTAATGTTGTCTGCTCACCCTTGACAAGACTCTTAGTTTATCTTTACACATAAAATAAACAGCCAGAACAAGCTTCTTCAAACTCAGGACCATACAACATCTAAGACCACTTATAGACAGGGATGATTTCAGAACTGTTGCCCAAACTCTAATAACACCGCACTTGGACTATTGCAATGGGATTCTCCAAGGCATAACAAAAAAAAAACCCTGAACACACTCCAAATGGCTCAGAATGTTGCTGCCCGAATAATTTGCAAAGCCAGGCTATCTAACCATATTTCTCCCATCCTCTACACCCTTCATTGGCTCCCTGTGGCCAGCAGGATCCAATATAAAACCATAGTGACTACCTTCAAGTTAATTAACAAAATTGCACCTTCACATCTCTCTACACTGATTCAAAGCCCCCCTGAAAATAGAATGAGAAGAAGAAGGAACCTCAATACTATTTTAGTACCCGACACAATCAGAAAAACAAAACAGATAACAAGCAACAGTGCCTTTTCCTTTGTTGCACTGGAACAATGGAATAATCATCCAGTCAAGTTAAGGGAGATTAAAGACCTCCAAACTTTCCGAAAGGAACTAAATACATACTTATTCACTCAGCACTATTATAACCTAGACCATTCCTCTGATCAAGCCTCTCAAGCACAGGCTGACCATCCTACCTAACACCCTGCCTATACAACCCCAGTCTTAACCCACTTCAGCGCAATTTATTGTTCACACCTTACACAAATGTAAACACCTCTGTACCACCCTGAGCCCCAATGTGGTGACTCGAGTTGTAAATAGTTATTATGTTCAACTATGTTCAACCATTTTATTGTAATGTTATAATGTTCAAAATGTTCAATGTATGCTTCCTTTTGTTCTATGTAAACCACCCCTGATCTTTGGAAGGGGTGGTATATAAAAGTTTCCAAATAAATAAATAAAATAAATAGCTCCCGCATGTGACACACTGGTCCTATGGAGCCGCAACAGACTTAGAGGATCTGCACATGGAGGGCCGATCACAGCTGGGGCATGCAGTGGTAGCACCTGGCACCCTCCCCATGTGGCCCGAAGTGTCCATCATCCTGGACAGGCAGGGGGGCAGGGTTTGACAGACCCTGTTTGTACCCTCCCCTCAACCCTGCAGGTGACAGAGGCTACCCACTTCACCACTGGCTGACCACTCATGCCAAAGGAGCAGCAGTACAACCGGGCACACTGGCAGGCACGCTCTGTCATTGATCATATGTTCAGTCTGCTGAAGAGCCGTTTCTGATGCCTGGACCAGTCTAGTGGTGACCTGCTCTATGAGCCTCCCAAGGTGTGCAGGATGTTCCTGGCCTGCTGCATGCTGCACTATTATGCCCTTCGCAGAAGGCAGCCAGAGCCTGATGTGGCAGAGGACATGCCAGAGGATGAGGATGGCCCTGGCACCTGACACTGTCCTTACAGTGCCAGGGCTCACCCATTCCTGAGGCACCCGGTGGGGCCAACAGTAAGGCTAGATAGTGAGACCAGCAGTTGGGTGTACAAAGCTTTATTGACATACATGAGTTGCCCCTGCCACGCACATGTGGCTGTTCCAGCCACGTGACAGACCTGTCTGGCTGCTGCAGGGCCCGCGTGTCCACTGTGGCCTACAGGGTGCCATTCCCATTGCCCTTGGGGCCAGTTGGGGATGTGAGGGCTCAGTGAGCTGGTGCACCACCTGGCACAGGGCCTAGAGGTCACCACGGATGCCCTGCAGGTACTGTGCAATGAGCTCCAGGGGGCCCACATGTGCAGCATGGCCCTGGACCTCAGGCCCCTTTGTGTTATCAGGATGCAGTGTGGTACCATGGCCTGCTGTGGTGCATTACGCAGCCCAAGTCCATGGCACCTGGCACATGGGGTACTCACATCTCCAACCTCCTCCCCATGCCCACTCCCTCCCTCCCACACACCCCACCCCCTGCTCGGACCCAGCCCCCCTCGCCCACTGCCAACTCTCCAGACCTCCTCCCTCCCCCTGGTCACTCCCATTCTGGCGCTCCCCCACCTGCATACCACCAGCTCCCCCTGCACACACACGCCCTCTCTCATCTTCCCCTGCTCACACACATCTAAAACATTTGCTTCCCACGATCAAGGAACATAGTTTTAAAATGGGCCTGCACCTTAATGTAAAGAAGACAAAGATCATGACAACTGGCAAAATCAATAAGTTCATTGTTGATGGAGAAGAAATTGAAATCGTGGACAACTTTAACCTACTTGGATCAACTATCAATAAAGTAGCAACAAGCAGTCAAGAAGTCAGACGACGCATTGCTCTTGGCAAAATGGCTATGAAGGACCTAGACAAGATTCTGAAGAGCAGAGATGTCTCTCTCCATACAAAGATTTGACTCGTTCAAACCATGGTATTTTCAATAACATCATATGGATGCGAAAGTTGGACAGTGAAAACGATAGGAAGAAAATTGATGCCTTTGAATTATGGTGCTGGCAGTGAATACCACGTATACCATGGACTGCCCAAAGAACAAGCCAGTCAGTACTAGAGGAGATCAAACCTAAGCATTCTTTAGAAGCTCAGATGACAAGACTTCAACTTTCATACTTTGGACACATCATGCGAAGAGAGAGATCATTAGAGAAAGACATCATGCTTGGCAAGATATAAGGTCAATACAAAAGAGGAAGGCCAGCAATGAGATGGATCGATACAGTAACAGCAGCTATGGGTGCCAATCTGTCAACAATGACCCACCTGATTGAAGACCGAACACAATTTAGGACAACTATCCAGAGTCACATGAGTTGACACCGACTCGAAGGTACTGAACAACAACAACAACAACTCCAAATGAGGTTGCACCAGAGACTTAAACAGAGGTGCTATCACCTCCTTTTGTCTAATAGCCATTCTTCTCCTTATTCAAACAAGCATCCTTCTGGCTTTCACCATCGCCTTTTCTACCAGTTTAGCCACTTCAAGATCATCAGAGAGAATCGTGCCCAGATCCCGCTCTTCTTTTGTGGACAGAAGTATTTTGCCCCCTACATGTACTGCTGCCTTGGATTTTTTCAGCCCAAATTCATGACCCTGCATTTTTTAACATTAAATCTCATTCTTGATCATTCTTCAAGCTTAGCTAGATCCCTTCTCATGTTATCTACTCCTTCATGGGTGTCTATTGCAGATTTTGGTATCATCCGCAAAGAGGCAAACCTTACCAGATAGCCTTCTGCAATATCACTAACAAAGATGTTAAAAAGAATTGGACCAAGGACAGATCCCTGTGGCACACCACTGTTAATCTCCTTCTCCTCAAAGTGAGCTTCATTTACCTGTACCCTTTTTTGTCTCCCACTCAACCAACTTCTTCACTTTAGGATCCATCCTTAGGGTGCTCAATTTGTTTATAGGTTGCCTGTGCGAAAGGGTATCAAAGGCTTTGCAGAAATCTAAGTACACCATATCTAGGGCTCTCCCAAATCACCAATTCAAAGAAATCAATCAGCTTTTTCTGAGAAGACCTCCCTCTGATAAACCCATTTCTCCAGGAACAAGCAGGTAGTCAGTCCTCACTTATGGGTGATGTTGGTGCCGACGGAGCCCACGCGGAGCAATTCCCCAGCTTTCAAAGAAAGCTTTTGGGATTGCTACCACACATTCGTGGTCCTCTTCCCGCCCAAGGGTGCCATCTTGCTTAGTCTCCCTTTTTCTGTGGAGCCCTTCGGATGCACGTCCTCGTCCCTCAGAGAAAGTTTTTCATTCCTCGCCTTTCCAGGCTTATTTTCCCTTTTTACGGTTGCACCGGTCCTCTACTGTCCTCTCCTTACATTCTCCGGAGTTTTTGAGGTTATTTTTTCCTACCTTTTTCTCTTCGGCTTCACGTCCTTTTTTCCATTCCCAACCACTGGCCACAAGGGTCCTTGACCTTGCAGGGGCCGTTTTTGCCCCCATGGCCACTGGGTTCAAGAAATGTGACAGATGCTCTAGGAACATGTCGCTTACAGATACTCATGACTGCTGTCTACGGTGTCTGGGAGCTGACCAGGACCAAGAGCTCTGTTCGCTCTGTAAGAAAATGTCCTCCAAGGCCTTTCTCAGCTGTAAGCAGAAATCCGAAGACATTTTCCAAAAGGTCTCCTCGGAGTCCCCAGTGGCACCCTCGGTCATCTCCCCTCTGGTGGGTTCTTTCCCTGTGGCACAGCGTGTCAGGCAGCATTCTGACCATGGGTCCCCCGAGGTGGAACAATGCAAAAAGAAGGAGGTCTCAAAGTCGCTGTCTGGGGCTCCCGATAAGCGCGAGCACTCCCACGCCTGGTCGCTTAGCCCTCCTCCGTGTTCCCGAGAGTCGGACAAGGAGCGGCCCCGCAGGGTACCCCACAGAGAAACGGAGGCCTCTGACAAAGGTGCCCAGTCTCCCGAGGGTCGTCCTGGTGAGGACCCCCTCTCCTCCTCGATGCCCGATCCGGTGACCCTGGTATTGGCATCCCAGGGCACCATGCCCACTTGGGAGTCCCCGTATGCTGGCATTAGAATGCAGCGTTTCTCCGGTCATCGCTTCCCAGCAGGCGCTCACGGCCAGCTTCGCTGACTTGCACCCAGAGACCATGGGTCTCTCGCACGGGGCACCAAAATCCATCCAGGAAACCCCCAAGAGCCACAGGCCTTATGCGGGTCCTCGACACTCGTCTTGCTCGCCCTCCCATTCCTCGGAGGCGAGATCGTCCAGGGCCTCCAGCTCCAGACCGCTGGCAGTCAGACAGGGGCGACCCACCCGACTCGGATCCCTCCACAGACTTTTCAGACTGGGAATCCGACAGGCACATTTCCCCGGTGTCCCGCGCTCACTGGGACCTCCCGTCGGACCCTTCACTGCCGGGTCTCCTGCGGCACTCACCGCCCAAAGACAACTCTTTCCTGGTGTTTGTCTGTGATATGGCTTGGGCCCTCAACGTGGTTACCCAGGCCGAGGAAGATCCTCGTACTGAGGAAGTACTACTACTACTGAGCATTTGTATAGTGCTACCAGTCGTATGCAGTGCTGCACAGACATATAAGAGACAATTTCTGCATCAGAGCTTACAATCTAGTCAAAATAAAACACAGAAGGTGTAAGCAGGGGTAATACAAGGGAAGGAAGGAGATTAGGTGAGTCAAAGTTCGAAAGCGGAAGCGAAGAGGTAAGCTTTCAACCTGGATTTGAAGATGATTAGAGAAGGTGCCTGGTGTACAGACACAGGTAGTTTGTTCTAGGTGTAGGGTGCAGCAAGGTGAAAGGAGTGAAGTCTGGAGTTAGCAGTAGGAGAGCGGGGCATAGATAGAAGCAGTTGGTGGAAGAGCGGAGTTCCCAATGGGGGATATAAGGGGAGATAAGAGAAGAAAGGTACTGAGGAGCCGCAGAGTGAATGCATTTATAGGTCAGCAGGAGAAACTTGAACTGGATGCCGAAATGGATAGGGAGTCATTGAAGTGACTTGAGAAGAGGAGTAATATGGGCATGACGAGGCTGGCGGAAGATTAGCCATGCAGCGGATTGTTGAATAGATTGAAGTGGAGAGAGATGATTCAAAGGAAGACCAGCAAGGAGTAGGTTACAGTAGTCAAGACGGGAGGTGATTGAGTGGATTAGCGTTTTAGTAGTGTGCTCAGTGTTGACTCTCACCCTCCTGGGGCCTGGAATCCTACACACACAATACCTGGATTCTTTATCTGTATTCCTGTACCCCTCAACAGGAAGAAAAGACAAGACACAATTAATTATTTAATCAATCACTATGGAGCTCTATAGGGAGGAAACGCATGGAGTCTAATTCAGACATATCCATCGAGTTTCTTCAAAGATGGCTTCACAGGGCTCCTGCTTTTATTAGAAAATATCAGCTGATTCAGTTAATCTTTAATTAACATCTGGTACTTTCCAAATTACAACGTGTACATAAAATTTGCTAACATAGGCAACATTATCATATAGAAAGAAGTTACATCTCATGACTATGTTCACTAAATTCAGTAGGTGTCGCTGTAATTTTACTTTTCAGCAGAAGCTAATTAGTTACTTATTATATTTGCTGATTTTCTACTATTTATACAAGCTATATTCGTTATATTTGCTAATTGGCTCAAAGCCTAGTTTCACAAGAGCAGCGCATCCCGACCTAGCAACCTCTTTAGCCTATCAGATTGCAGGATAAGCAACTGTACCCTATGTTCTATTTATTTAGAGAAGTTCAATCTGACCTAATATCTATTTCTACACAAACTCTATTTGCTAATCACACAAGCCCTGTTTACTAAGTCCAATGTCCTAGAAGAAGCAGAAGTGCATTTTAAAGAGATAGTTTTACTGCAATTCAGACCTGTACTTTCTGGGCCTATAGCTAAGTTAGATTCTACATTTCGGTTTCATGTATAGGGAGCCTGCCTTCTATCCCTGTAGATATTATAGATCCTGATCCGCTGTCTGTCTCTGAATCTGACAACTCCAAATCTGCATATCCTGGGTGAATCATAGTTGTATAAATTTGTTTGTCAGCAGCTGTTTCATCCACTTCACTGATTATATCCAATTTATGTTTGGGGCCTAGCCTAGTTAGCCCTTGTCTACAATCCTCCCTTTGGTTCTGCCCAGAACCACATTCTTCATAAAAGGGCATTTCACGAAGCAAGTCTCCAGTACTAGGAACACTCCGCAATTTCAAAACTGCAATAGTATTCATAGTTTTGGACAAGTATGTAGTACAACACTTCATAATGCAAGTAAGACATATTCCTAAGAGTAGGAGGGCTACTAAGAAGCCAAACAGGCCTGTCAGTACCGCTTTTACTGGGCCTGACAAGCCACTCCACATGTTATCAAACCAGGGCCATACAGAATCAGAGGTTCCTTCTATATTATCTTTGGAGAAGTGAGTTTCTTTTCTCACCTGTTCTAGGATACCAGAGACCACCTTACTTTGTGAATTAATGAGCGTACAGCAGTGCTCATGTACGATATTACAGACTCCGCCTTCCTTGGCTAGCAAATAATCTAAGGCCATCCTATTCTGTGCAGAGTAAGCAGTCAGTTTGTCTACAGTACCTTGCATGACTGTAAGAGCATCAGTCAAATCTTGGGCTGTTACTTCAATTAGAGCATAAATCCGCAATAATTGCTCACCATAACGTTGAGTAGGACGTATGGCGCCAAAAGTACTTAGCCACACTGTTCCCGTAAAGGTGCTTACTTTCTGTTGGGTTAACATAGTGGTATCATCTAATAATTTCCTTGCTGCACATATGTCAGCACTGGAGTCATCAGCAGCTCTGCGATGACGACTAGAAGGCATTCCTAGTAAAGTTTCATAAGGGACCAGTTTCCATGGCAAGTCAAGAGTAGCTATGTAGCAATTGCCAGACCAATCAGCAGGCAATCGAACATAAGCTAAAGTTCCACACACAAAATAGTGACCTACCAAGGCAAGTAGTCCATCAGGCCAAATTTTGAAATCTCTAGGTTCTGTAACTAGAACTTCAGTTCTGGGCCAAATATTTCTTAACCATGGGTATAAATTTGTTTGTCAGCAGCTGTTTCAACCACTTCACTGATTATATCCAATTTATGTTTGGGGCCTAGCCTAGTTAGCCCTTGTCTACACTCAGAGACAAAGGGGCGGATTTTGCTAATGTTATATAGAAAGAAATGGTAGGTCTTAGCTACAAGATGGATATGTGTGGAGAAAGAGAGAGAGGAGTCAAAGATAACCCCCAAATTGCGGGCCGAAAAAACAGAAAGGAGTACAGAGCTATCCACAGAGACTGAGAAAGGAGGAAGAGGAGGGGAGGTTTTAGGGGGAAAGATAAGAAGTTCCGTCTTGGCCATGTTCAATTTCAAGTGGTGGTGAGACACACAGGTAGCAATGTCATAAAGGCAAGCAGAGATCCGGGTCTAGATTGCCGGAGAGAGTTCAGGCGTAGAGAGGTAGATCTGGGAGTTATCAGCATACAGATGGTACTGAAAGCCATAGGAAGAGATAAGCGGACCAAGAGACTGGGTATAGAGAGAGAAAAGAAGTGGACCTAAGACAGATCCCTGGGGTACACCAACTGGGAGTGGGGTAGCAGAGGAGGAGGAGCCACCAGAACATACACTGAAGGAGTGATGGGAGAGAAAGGAGGAGAACCAGGAAAGTACAGAGCCCTTAAAGCCAAGCGAGGACAGGGTATGAAGGAGAAGGTTGTGGTCAACGGTGTCGAAGGCAGCAGAGAGGTCAAGAAGGATGAGGACGGAGTACAGGTCCTTGGATTTTGCCAGGAACAAGTCACTGGAGACTTTGACAAGAGCCGTTTCGGTAGAGTATAAAGGACGAAAGCCAAACTGTAAAGGATCCAGAAGGGCATGAGAGGAGAGGAAGTCGAGGCAGAGGTGGTGAACCGCACGTTCAAGTAGTTTAGAAATGAATGGAAGGAGAGAGATGGGTCGATAATTAGAAGGATAGGTGGGATCAAGTGAGGGTTTCTTGAGGAGAGGTGTGACCACAGCATGCTTGAAGTCTGTAGGGACAGTTGCAGTGGAGAGTGAAAGGTTGATAATATGAGAGATGGAAGGGACAATGGTGGAGGAGATGGGGCTTAGGAGAAGGGTAGGGATAGGATCAGAGGAGCAGGTGGTGAGTGTGGAGGAAGAAAGAAGGTGTGCAGTTTCCTCTTCAGAGATCTCAGGAAAGGAAGAGAGTAGCAAGGGAAGGGGGGGGGGGGAGAGTTGGGAGTGGAAAGGGGGGAGGAGGGGAAATAGCTGGGTTTGTGGGGAATTGGAGGATGATCTTGTGGATTTTGTCATGAAAATAGTCAGCTAGAGTTTGGGCAGAGAGGGAGGGAGGGATTAGAGGCAGAGGCACTTTGAGGAGAGAGCTGAGAGTGGTAAAGAGACGGCGAGGATCAGAGGCAAGAGAGTTAGTCAGATGGACATAGTAGTCTTGTTTGGCAAAAGCTATGACTGACTGGAAAGAGACAAGCATGAATTTGAAGTGTAGAAAATCTTCAGGGGAGCGGGATTTAAGCCAACCACGCTCAGCGGAATGGGCACAGGAGCGTAGGTAGCAGGTAGTGGGTGAAAGCCAGGGCTGGGGTGCATAACGTCTCACAGGACGTGGGGTGGGTGGAGCTAGAGCATCCAGAGCCGAGGAGAGTGCAGCATTATAGGAAGTTACTGCCTCGTCAATAGACTTGGATGACAAAATGGAAGAAAGAGTTGGAGAATGGTGGAGGAGAGAACCAAGGGATCGATAGCATGAAGGTTTCTAAATAGGTTGGAGGAGACAGGACAAGGCTGAGACAGTGGGAGATGAAGATTAAAGCTTAGAAGGTGATGGTCAGATAAGGGAAGAACTGAGCTACAGAGGTTTGAGGGTAAGGAACTAGAGAAAAATATCAGGTCCAGGCAGTGCCAGGCTGGTGAGTGAGGGCAGTGGAACAAAGTTGGAGGTCAAATGAGGAGGTGAGGGAGAGGAGTTTTAAAGCATGAGGATCAGAGGGGTTATCAACATGAATGTTAAAATCCCCAAGAATGAGAGTGGGGGAGAAAGAATCCAGAAAGAAGGAAAGCCATGAGTCGAAGTCCGTGAGAAAGGTAGAAACATACATATCAGGAGGTCGATAAATAATAGCTACCCGGAAAGGAAGTGGAGTGAAGAGGCGGATGGAGTAGACTTCGAAAGAGAGAAAGGAGTAAGACTGAGGCAGCAGGAAGGGTTGGAATTGGCATGAGGGAGAAAGTAGAAACCCAACACCACCACCACCACCACGGCCAGTGGGACGAGGTGTGTGGGAGAACTGATAGCCCCCGTGGCAGAGAGCAGCAGTGGATGCGGTATCATCTGGGAGGAGCCAGGTCTCTGTTAGAGCCAGAAGATGTAGAGCATTGGAGATAAAGAGGTCATAAGTAAAAGTGAGTTTATTAGAGACAGAGTGTGTGTTCCATAAGGCACATGAGAAAGGGAGAGTGGAAGGGGAAAGGAGAGGGATATGGATAAGAACTAGATATCCTTCAGTACGAGGCTCCGCCCAGGGAGTCCCTTATGATGCCAGTACCGCTGATCCTATCTCGGCTATTGCTCCACATGTGGGAAGCCCCGGCCTCGGTCCCTATTGTCAGCAAGTGCCTTGACACAATGTACAAGATGCAGCACTGCCCAGGCTTCCGTAAGACTCAGCTTCCACACACCTCGATGGTGGTGGAATCGGCTATGAGGAAGCAGAAAAGCCCGAAGTCCCACTCTTTGGTACCACCGGGAAGAGAATTGAGGGCTCTTGATGCCCTGGGCCTCAAGGCCTACCAAGGGTCCATGCTTTCCTGCCGCATCCAGGCATACCAATTATACATCGGCATGTTTCTTCGCGAGTTGGCGAGAGAACTCTGAGGTTTCTCCACGGGCCTTGAGGGCAAGCCCCACGACAGATTACGCACCTTGCTGAAGTTGGTAGCCGACTGCTCCAAGTATCTCTCTCGAGCCTCCTACGATGGATTTGAGACCTCGGCTTGGGTTGCAGCCGTGGGCATCGGGGCCCATCGTCAGGCCTGGCTCCAATCTTCAGATCTGCAGCAGTGGGTGCAGGAGAAGCTCTTGGACGTGCCCTGCCTCGGGGAGCAACTCTTTGGTAAGCTTATGCAGGAGAAGGCTGTGAAGATCGAGATGGAGTACATCTCTAGAACCCATCTCTCCCGCAAGACCTCGTCGCTGCCTCGAAAGAAGCAGCCAGCCAAGAAGCCTTTCTTCCCCAGGAAGGGCCTCCAATACCACGGCTACCTGCCATACCCGGCTACCCCTGCACCAACCACTCCGGTGCAGGGGAAGCCCAACCAGGGCCACTGGAAAAAAAGGGTCTGAAGGCCCAGACACCTGCTCCCCCGCAACACTCTCAGGGGTTTTGACACCAGCGGCATGGCCCCTCGCCCTCCAGCAGCACAGCAGCCAGTAGGGGGACACCTGTCCTGCTTTGTCCCTTCGTGGGCACATATCACCTTGGACACCTGGGTCCTCCAGGTCGTCCAGGAGGGCTATCGCCTTTACTTCGACAGGCTTCCACCCCCTTTCTCCCTGGCGGAGCCCCCTCGACTCCCCGAGCACCAGCTCTTACTACACTGGGAACTGCACTCCCTATTTGCCCAATGGGTAGTCGAGGAGGTCCCTCTCCACCTTTGAGGTTGGGGCTTTTATTCCCGGTACTTCATCGTCCCAAAGAAGATGGGGGGGGGGATCTGCGGCCCATCCTCGACCTCCACAGGCTAAACAAGTTTCTGGTGCGGGAGAAATTCAAGATGCTATCTCTTGGCATGCTGCTGCCCTTCCTCTGGCAGGGCGACTAGCTATGCTCCTTGGATCTAAGGGACGCTATCGCCCATATTGTGATCCACCCCAACACAGGCAGTACCTGCGTTTCAGGGTACAGGGAGAATACTTCCAGTACAGGGTGCTCCTTTTCGGCCTTGCATCTGCCCCTCGGGTCTTCATGAAGTGCCTCGTCGTGGTCGCCGCTCATCTTCGGCGCCAGGGCGTGCCTGTGTTTCCCTACCTTGACGAATGGCTTGTCACAGGTTCCTCCGTTAAGGAGGCCCGGCAAGCGATGTCATGCACTATCCTCCTCTTGGAGAGCTTGGGCTTCCTGGTCAACTACCCGAAGTCTCATCTCGAGCTGACGCAAGTCCTCGATTTCATCGGAGCGCGCCTCGATACTTGGCAGGCCATTGCCTCCTTGCTGGTGGATCGCTTAATCTGCCTCCAAACCCTGGCGGTTCGCATCCAGAGTGCCTGCCAGGTCACCTCTCGGTCCATGTAAGGTCTACTGGGCCACCTGGCCTCAACCGTGCATGTGGTTCCTCACTCCCACCTGCACATGCGGACGGCTCAATAGTGCCTCTGCACCTAATGGACTGAGTCCCTCGGGTGCCTCAGGGACCCCCATCAGGGTTCTTCCCAACCTTCGCTTGTCCCTGAACTGGTGGCAGAATCCCCACAACCTCTTGCAGAGATTGCCTTTTCAGACCCTGCAGCATGAGGTGGTGCTGACCACGGACACTTCCCTGTCAAGATGGGGAGCCCTTTGTGGGTCCCTCTGCACGCAGGGGCAGTGGTCACCCGAGGAGTCTCTGCAGCAAATAAACCTGCTCAAGCTTCGGGCCATCCAATGGGCCCTGAAGGCCTTCCAGGACCTCTTCAGTGGGAAGTTGGTTCTGGTACAGACAGACAACCTGGTAGCGATGTTCTACATCAACAAGGAAGGGGGCAAGGGGTCGCACCCCTTCTGCAAGGAAGCAGTTCTCATTTGCTCCTTTGCCACTCGTCAGAGGATGTCCCTCAGGGCAACATATCTCCTGGGTCAGGAGAATGGCCTAGCAGACAGACTCAGCAGAATCCTTCGCCCCCACGAGTGGCGCCTAGATCCCAGGGTGGCAGGCTGGCTGTTCCGGTGCTGGGGCACTCCAGCAATGGGCCTCTTTGCCAGCCCTCAGAACACACAGTTCCCCCACTTCTGCGGACCAGTGCCACACCTGAGCAGGGAGGACCCCGATGCATTCCTCCTGGACTGGTCCTCCAGTCTTCTTTATGCATTCCCTCCATTCCCCCCTCATTGTGAGGACTTTGTTCAAGGCCCAATGGGACGGGGCACTGCTGATTCTCGTGGCCCCCTCATGGCTTTCGCAGCCTTGGTTCCTGCTTCTGCTCTGGCTGTCGTCAGAGTCCCCAGTTCCTCTGGGCTCTGCCAGGGACTTACTAACACAGGAGGAGGGTCGGGTACTGCACCGGAACCTAACCTCCCTATCCCTCACGGCCTGGCGGCTAAACGGATCTCTCTAGCCTCTCTGGCCCTCCCGGAGGAGGTTGAGGAAATCCTCCTTGCTTTGAGGAAGGACTCCACTAGGCGGGCTTATGCCTTTAAGTGGAAGCAATTCTCCGCCTGGTGCTCGGAACATCAGCTCGGTTGTGCCCGGTTCGGTGGGTTCTCCAGTACCTCCTTCACCTCTCGAGGGAAGGGCTGAAGTCAAACTCTGTCAGAGTTCATTTGAGCGCCATATCGGCCAATCATCTTCCTGTCAAGGGAAGACCTCTCTCAGGGCAGGCTCTAGTCTCCCGCTTCATGTGGAGCCTTTTACTCTCCAAGCTGCCTCTCCACCCTCCCCTGGCGGAATGGGACTTGAACGTGGTGCTCATGCAACTCACTCGTCCACCTTTCGAGCCGATGGCGACATGATCACTCTGGCATTTGTCCTGGAAGGTGGCCTTCCTGGTGGCACTGACCTCGGCTAGCCGAGTCAGTGAGCTTCAGGCGCTCATGGCTGGTGCCTCCTACACCAGGTTTTATCGGAACAGGGTGGTCCTCTGGACCCATCCGAAATTCTTCCCAAGGTCGTGTCGGCTTTTCATCTTAACCAAGAGATAGTGCTTCCGACCTTTCTCCTGAGGCCCCACACTGACCATGCGTCGGCGGCTCTCCATTCCCTCGACTGCAAGTGGGACCTCACCTTTTACTTGCAATGCACCCAGACTCAACGCAAGTCTGACAGACGTTTCGTGACCTACAATCCCAATAGGTAGGGGCAGGCAGTCACCAAGCGCACCCTCTCTATTTGGGTGGCAGACTGCATCACTTTCGCTCATGCGAAGGCCGGCGTCCCTCTGGATCATCGGGTCACTGCTCATGGGGTCCGAGCCAACGCAGCCTAGGTGGCGTCGCTGCGCTCCGTGCCCATGATGGACATCTGCTGGGCAGCAATGTGGTCTTCTACGAACACCTTCGCCACTCACTACTGCCTGGAGAGGGAGTCCCACTGGGACAGCACCTTCGGCCAGGCTGTATTCCATAATCTGTTCGGGGTATAAGCAATGCTTGCCCTCTGACCCTTCTTCACGGCTACCGAGGGTTTTGACCCAGGGACCCGACGACTCGGGTTCCTTCGGGCTTCAGCTTCTGCTTATGGCCTCGCGAGGCATTTTTGGTTACAGGTTCGGTAGCCTGTAGCTGGGGAGTCCCATAAGTGAGGACTGACTTCCTGCTTGTTCCTGGAGAAAGCGTAGTTACTCACCTGTAACAGGTGTTCTCCAGGGACAGCAGGAATCAGTCCTCACTACCCTCCCGCCTCCCCTGATGAGTTGCTATATTTTTGTCCTTCCCTTGCCATCTGCTTGGTAGGGCTCGAAGCTAAGGGACCTGACTGAGCAAGATGGCACCCTTGGGTGGGAAGAGGACCATGCATGTGTGGTAGCAAGCCCAAAAGCTTTCTTTGAAAGCTGGGGAATTGCTCCGCGCGGGCTCCATCGGCGCCGATGTCACCCATAAGTGAGGACTGATTCCTGCTGTCCCTGGAGAACACCTGTTACAGGTGAGTACGCTGCTGCCTCAGATCCTGCAATCCAATAGACTCCAGAAATCTCACTATCCTCTGTTTTAGCATCATTTCCAATAATTTACTCACTACAGAGGTTATAATAACCTGCCTGTAGTTCTCATCCTCATCCTTGCTTCCGCTTTTGTATAAAGGGACCACATGTGCCTTTTTTCAGTCCTCTGGGACCACTCCTGACTGCAAAGAAGCAATGAAAAAGGTCAGTTAGTGGAGCCGCTAGAACATCCCCAAGTTCCTTTAATATTCTCGTATGTATCCTATCTGGTCTCATTGCTTTGTCTACTTTTAGTTTAGCTAGTTCCTCATGAACACTGTCTTCTGAAAATAGTTCAAGATCCCCTTCTCTTCTGCTCCTATTTGAGGGTATTTTCTGAGGTCCTGTTCCTGGCCCTTCATCATAAACTAGAAGATTTAGAAAATTCTGTTTGATTTTGAATTTTCCTGCAATATATTTACTTTTAGCTGAAGTTCTCTTTAGGAAGCATTTAAAAGAGATTTTGCAAATGCACAATGTCAGTGATCTACAGTTTTCAGTTTGCTATTATTTGCTGAAAAGTGTGCTTCAAGATAAGGAAAAGGGAATTGAGGGAGATTTGAATTGTTCTACTTTGGATTTAACTACCTTTTTAGACGACTCTGGATAATGTTAGCATTCGGGTAACTTTATTGGTGACATTGTTTTCTGATGTGGATAAGACCAATATATTCAGATATTATTCCAAGAAACACTCTGTTTTGTGGGCAGCTCGTGCAGATGTTTTCAGATGTTGCATGAGCTACACAGGTTAGGAAAAAGGTTTCTTTAGAGCTCAAGACTGCAGTCTTGTCTTTAGGTATGACCTTCTTGTAAGTATTTGGTCTCATTTCAGGGACACAAATACGTTCAACAGCGATTTTCAACCTTTTTCATCTTATGGCATGCTGACAAGGTGCTAAAATTGTTGAGGCATGCCATCAGTTTTTTAAGGATATATTTTATCTAAAAAATGAGTATTAAGATTGATTAAAATTTTAGTTATTGAACTTTAAACCCATAGTGGGCTGGCTATTCAAAAGCATTTACACAGTTTACAGACCTATAAACTGTGTAAATGCCGCTTAGTGAGAGATTCGATGGCACCAACACTGTTAGTACCACTACACGCCGCGATGCTAACCGTGTAGTATTGGGGCGTACCAGGGCGGAGCCTGTCGCAAACCGAGCAGCAGTGATATGGAACCACTGCCCAGTTAGCAGCCCATGGGTAAAAATGAGCATCGTAAATGCCGGCCTATCTTTACTCATGGGAGCTAACGGGGCAGCGGTGATATTGTGCCGCT
This sequence comes from Ichthyophis bannanicus, assembly GCA_033557465.1. NCBI lineage: Eukaryota > Metazoa > Chordata > Amphibia > Gymnophiona > Ichthyophiidae > Ichthyophis > Ichthyophis bannanicus. Next base: position 1,075,700,647 of record CM066032.1, read on the forward strand.
GCCCCGTTAGCTTCTGCTCCATGTGGCACTGTGCGGCAGACCTGGTTATTCAAAACCGGTAGCCGGATATGGAACTGGCCTTCAATATCTGGGATTAGGTTTAGCAGTGATGGCTATGCGCTGTAGAAGCACAAAGCCACCGTTGCTGAATATCAGGTCCTGTATTATTTTTTAAAAAATAAATCAGTTAGAAATCTGTGCTTGATGATGTTTGTGATGCCCCTTATCCGAGGGCGGATGGTTGACAAGCATACCGCCTTCCTCTAGTGTTTGAAGCCACAACATGTTCTTGCTCTCTTCATTGTGTTCATAGCAGAGAAACCAGCCGCACACAGATAAGATGTTGAGAAAGGAAGAAATGCTTTAATCACCATCTTTGTGATGATGGAGTATTCCTCTCGGAGAGAGAACCAGAATGTGGCCATATCTGCTGATGAGTGTTTCAGTTTCAGTTCTCTACTATTTCTGATTTCTGTCAACTCATCTTCTTCTGCAGCACCTAATTCTGCTGACACATACTTAACAAAACAGATTTCTTACCCAATCTAAGAAAGATACATCAAATGATGGAAAAGCCACACCTGATCAGAACAACAGCAGACTGAAGAATGACACTGGCTTTGCCCTCCCTTCAGCCTCCCCCAATTGCTTTACTAATAAATGACCCTCCCCCAAACTCCTGTGGCACATCAAAGTGACGCAGCACAATGGTTGAAAATTGCTTTTTTACAATTTGAAGTTTCTTTCACAAAAGATGAATCAGGAGTACGTTTTGCCATTTTCTTCTTTTATTTCCTTGGGTCTGATGGAGTGTCTAATAGATACTTGGTTCTGAGTACTGGTTTGATTAGAGAAGTAATTTTCTTTGTTTTTTTTTTTCTTAAATTTACCGGTACTTTTCTTTTTTCCTCCCTTAATGTGGACTAGGATTATGCATTGTTTTCTTTTTTCATACCATTGTGAGAATATGTAAGAATATCTGTGATTGTCTTGTGCTTGTTTCCTTTGTTATTAAACTTAAATTTAAATAAAAAAAATAAAAACAATGGGAGAGGGGAATAATTCAGTGGCAGTGGCTAGTGCTGATAAAGCTGTTAGTTGTCACCACTAAACTTTGAACCCCCGATATTCAATACTGGGATCAAATTGTCAGTGCCACCCTCCAAGAGGGCATTTTTCCTGCAGTCTTGAAATAGGCTTTTCTTACCCCAGTGCCTAAAGGCTTCTCCGTGAATTTTGACAGGCCAGAAAATTATTGGCCTATTTCAAATCTCCCTTTTATTTCTTTATTTCTTTATTTAATGTCTTTTCTATACCACGCTCTTTAGAATCAGTCCGGGTTACAGTTACAAAATTTGTACCGTGCAGGCAGAACCTGCGCTGTCCTTACAATGAACAGGTGTTACAACTTGGGACTAACAAGGGTAACTATGTACAGGCTGAGTGGTCAGGTCGCAGATGACCAGATCGGCTGGCAACTATTTACAGGTTGTCTAATTATAATATTCAAGGTTTGGTCTCATTCTTGGTTTTATTCTCTATTCCTTTACTTATGATTCCTAGCATTCTATTTGCTTTCATGGCCGCTGCTGAATGCTGGGCAGAGAGATCAATGATCATTTTTCTGGGTGATGGTTCTTATATGGAACCTTTCATTGTGTAACTGTAGTTTTGGGTTGCTCTTTCCTAAGAGGCCCATTTTGATCGGGGCCCGTCTGGCCTGTCCGGACGTCTAAAATCTGCATGGACCGGATTTGCACCTGATTCTGCACCCACGGGAGCTAGACGTTCCCACGGGAACAGAATCGGGGCAAAAGGCTTGGATGGGCCAGACTGGCCCCGATTCATAAGCGCTGCACATTTGGCAGCCACCCACCTATCCCAACCAATGCCTTTGCATGGAGCCCTGGTGCCATGGCGTCCCATCGCCATGCTACTGGGATGCCATACAAATGCCCTGCTGCCCCGCAAACCTTAAAATGGCATTTCCCTACTGCCTGAACCCTGAAGGAGCCTGCTGAGGCTGGGATTGTGCAGTGGGGAACCACATACATGTGATGATTTGGCCGGGGGAATCCGCTGGTGCCGATCTGCAAGTGACAAAACTGATTATACAGGCCGTGGATTACCTGCTTACTAAAGTTTGTCCTGCAGGGTTGTCAGTAATCAGCAGCTAAGAGGTACTGCAGCCTCTTAAACCCCATCTGTAGGGGATGATCATCCAGGGCTACCATTTTCCTGATATACCGTGTCACCACTCTAGATGCTGCCTGCCACCTGCTCGATGCCAATGCTGCCAAACAGCATCTCATTTTTTCCATGGTAGCTTGCTTTGATGTATGTTGGAAGCTCAAAATCTTAATTCCACTCAAAAAATATAAAACAAAATTCTCTCAGTAATAAACTGCTAATGGAATGTTTTATTATTCTCTTTCTTTTCTTTAGTTTTACTGAAAAAAGGAAGAAAAAGGAGAGGGGGATCTCAGCACTGGTGAGCAAAATATCATGGGCATATAGTTATTCAGGCCCTTGCATAACGCTCAGAACATTAAGGATGCACACAAACTCCTTACAATTCTCTTTTTTACTTACATTTTCTAAATGTTTCTAAAACTCCTTCTTCCCCACAGAGCATAACATTCCTCTTCTAGTTTGAGCATATATAACATTCAGAGCAATTAGAGATTATCAGTAATATACAACTCCCCGATGCCACTCCAGATGCCCACTTTGGCAATTCATCAATGCTGCTTCAGGAGATCACTTAGAATAATGCTGTGCGGAAAAGAAGGCAACACATAAATTAATAATATATACTAAACATCAACTACACCTCATCACACACAGAGCAATAAAACTGGTCCTATTATCCTCAACTCCATCCATCATATATAATATGATCACAAACTCAGATAGTCATAAAAACCTCAAAAAACATATATCCTTACTCCTGATTAATAGCAGACCATATATTTAATCCACTAAATTAACAAGACCCATTACAATGTTAGAACCCATCAGCTATCAAGTTCAATAGTTCAAAGCACTAACACCTACCCTAAAAACAAAACAAACAACATATCCTACACTCAAGAACTCATGCTCCAAGGATTTCTCAAACGAATGCCACACATGCATTGTCCTTAAAAAGCCTGCCAACTGCACACACACACACAGGTGACTCCATCAGGTACGTCAACAGGAGGACAGATCCCAAGAAAAGAGCAGATATACAATACCATATTCATAAGCATGTGCTCCATTCAATCTGAGCATTTAGACCACATGGACTTATTGTATTTAAATGATAAATCCATTTCTGTTCACACTGTAACAAGACCCAATCCCTATCTCCACCACCCTCAGGAATCCAATCAATACAAAAACAGCTCAAATCCTCAAACCCATGTTTCATATCAAGATAATGTTGGACCATCGGAGCCTCCCTGCAACCTTGCCATAATCTACTCCTATGCTCGCACATCTGCAATTTAAATGGGCGAGTTGTCTTTTCAATATACAACATCCCACAGGGGCATCTTACTGCATGTACAACATAATTAGATATATTTAATTTAATTTTAATTAGTGAATTTTTATATACCGCACCTTCCATTGATTAGTTGCGGTTTACATGGAACAACAGTAAACAGGCAGTGCTGTTTTTACAGATAACAATGTGATAGTACATAAAATTCAATCTTACAATTAACAGTTGTAAACTATGTACAAAGAACAAGATTATAACTATGTACAATGTATGTGTATATATATATGATGTATGATGATGATACAAATAATATCTTCTACCCTCATGAACAAAACCAGTTATATCCAAAGAGACAGCACAAATCGAACTACCACAAGGGTGATGACCTGGATCCGAAACCTGGAAATCTCTTACAGAATGCCATCTTGAGGGACTCAAAATTTATTTATTTAGCTAGGCTTATATACTTCTTTTTCTACAAGTCAAAGCGGGATACATTCAGGTACGGTATATTTCTCTTGTCCCCAAAGGGCTTGCAATTTTTGTACCTGAGGCAATGGAGAGTTAAGTGACTTGCCCAAGGCCACAAGGAGCACCTGCAGGACTAGAAACCCCAGTCCTTCCAGCTCAAGGTTTCTGTCCTCTAGTGAGATTTGAACCCCTGGCCCTTGGTAATTTGCCCCAACCTCTCTAGGCCACGCCTTCCTTCTTCAGATTATGAGTATGGGATTACACAAACCTAGGACTCTTATTTTCAAGACCTGAAATGGTTTGTGCAACCAGAAAAGAATCTCTAATTACCCGTTGTAGTTTGTAACTAAGGGGAGAATACTGCTTGATGAAATGAATAAACTCATCATCTTTCGGTTCTATATGCTGAGACTGAAGGAGCCAATTTCTATCATTATACTTGACCCGTTTATAAGCCTGCTCGACTATTGCCCCAGGATAACTCTTCTAAAAAAAAAATCCTTTGTTAATTGCTTAGACCGATATTAGTATTCTACCAGAGTAGAACAATTTTTCCTAAAGCGAATACATTGTGAGTAGGGAAACCCTTCCCATATCCGTAGAGGATGTGCACTAGAGAAATATAAATATGTATTACAATCTGTAGGTTTCCTATATATTGTAGTGTACCATCCATCTACCCCTTTAGAAACCAGATATATCAAGAAAGGCTATGGTCTCAGCATTGTAACATAAAGAAAATTGTATATAAGGATCTCTCTGATTAAGCCATACATGAAATTGATTAAGACATTCCACTGCCCCACCCCATGCCATAAAGATATCATCAATATAGCACTGCCAAACTTATATATATGGGCTAAAAGGCGACTGATATAACCACGTAGCTTCATAGGCACCCATAAATAAATTTGCAATTGATGGGGCAAGGGTAGCACCCATGGGCTACCCCTGCCAACTGCTGATAAAATGTATCATCAAAATTGAAAAAAAAATGTTTCAAAGCAATCTTCGTTAGATCCAATAAAAAATTGACCAAGCAATCAGATAAGTCCTCCGCTTGACTAAAGAATCATGCACAATCAAAACAGCCTCCTCCTGTGGAATGCTTGTATACAATGATGATACATCAAGTAACCGATAACATATCATTATTGGTTGATAGATCTTCAAATTCAGTCAGTAAATTCAAAAACTGTGTTGTATCATGTATGATGGAATCAAATTTAAAAGCAGGTGTAAAAATGAATCAATATAGTTAGACAGTGGTTCAAACAACGACCCTTTGGTTAATCAATTGGTCTTCTCGATGGATTACTGAGGGTAGAATATGTACTTTGTTTTTTGGGTAGGTATGTTACATGCTTTGAACTACTGAACAAGATTGTTGAAAAAATTTATTTCACTGTATTTTATCTTCTGGTTGTGCAATGGAATAGACAGATTTAGATACAGTAACCTTTTCTTCCTCCACTGACACTGGCTGTGTAATATACATACATACTTAGGACAGTAAAAGTAATTGAGCTGGAAAATTATAAAGGCAGAATTATCCTCACTTCTCTATGAATTTCATGATCTCCCTCACCCCAGAGAGACACTCCCTGCCTACCAACTTTCAATCACTTAGTTGTAAAAGCAGACACTGCAGCACTGAGAGAGTCAAGAACACTCTGCTCCCTTCAAGCTGGGCTTTATTTTATGTGCTTTCAAGTAGCAAACAAGCCCTACCAGCTACCACCCATTCCTCAGTGGCTCACAGTTAGACTTGAACCTCTCTGTGTTTTATGTTTTCAAGTCCTAAGCCTCAAGGAGCCCTTCCCCACTCCCTCAAGGAGCCCTTCCCCACTTGAAGCTCCTATTTTGTTTCCAATCCTAAGCCCCAGCAAGCCCCACTTCCTCGTTTTCTGAAAGTCAGAGACAAAATAGTTCTGTAAGGCTTGGGCTGGGCTGTGTATTCTAGCCCTGCTGTGACATTATGGCCCATGAGATTTGCAGAACTCTGTCCAGGATATGATTCTCTGTCTGTCTGTCAAGGATTTGCAACATGATTCACTCAAGTGCTCATGCTGGCTGATGGTGAGCCATCTTTGATGTTCTTCCCCTCCTAGATTGGCTCCAGTATGTCTGTCAGTGCATGCACGGTCAACAAAAACAAAGGCCCCAGTATTCAGCGGTAGGAGCTAGTATTGCTAAAGCGGCTAGCTACCGCCACTGAACTTTAAACACGGATATTCAATGTTGGGGCCATATCCAGGTCCTAGCATTGAATATCCGGTTGCCTGGATCGCCATCAAGCTAACTGGGCAGCAGCTATATTAAGCCACTGGCCAGCTGACTTCAGCGGTGAAAGTTAGAGCAGCTTTTACTGCGCCTGACTTTCGCCGCTTAGCAATAACCGGGCAGCAGCTCAATATTGCTACCGCACAGCTATCACCAGGTAACACCCCTAGAATGCCCCAGTGCTACCCAGTTAGTATCAGGGCATGCAACGGCATCCCTCCCCCCAAAGGTTACGAATGGCTATTCCTGAAAATTTGCTGAGCATGCATGTTTAGCTAGTTGATGTTGGAATGACCCCAAAATTGTGATTTTTCATTGATTTTTCCATTTGTATGAAAACTAATGAACATACCTACTTTTTACCGACAGAAATGCCTTTGAAAATTGTCCCATTAAGAATTCTTCCAGTTTAGCTATTCAATCTGCTGTTAGATTATGGACCAGATTTACGGTACTAAAGCTCTTTGCCCATTCTGTATCTTTGGGATGAGCACACAGTCAATCTGGCCTTAAGTTACTACAAATAGTCTGGGTCTATGCACTAACCGTCATTATGACTAACCAACACCTTAACATTCCTCAAATGCATTTAGTGTGTACAATAAGCAATAGAGATGTACTAATAGAGCTTTACTGCTCCTGAACCTAGCAATGTTCAAAATAATGGAATCATGGTAATTTTGTCTGTGGTTACCCCTTTTTCAATATGCCATCACCATACTCATTATCGTGGTAGTTATGTAAGGTAACGTTATCTTGGTTGTGCTGATCAGGTACCTTTACATTGAATTTGTCAGTATGCTAGCAAACTACGATGAGGTGGTAAAGCTACCATTCGGCATGGGACCAGTGAAGTGCCAGGGTGGAATTGGGACGCTCTGCTCTTCCTGCTCTTCTCCTATTCTGAAGAGTGGGAAGATGTTGAGAACTTGGACTTGGGACGTTCAGGATCCTCAGGGGTGGTAGTAATGATAGTAGTGCTGAGAGACAGTGTTGATGACATTTTGGAAGCAAATTCTTGACATTTGCAGGGGGGTGGAGTTGCTGACAAATCGGGGGTTGGAGAGGCATCTTGGTAGACAGTTTTGTGGGCAAAGAGGTCTTACTTTGGTGGCTTGTTTCCTGTCCTTGCAAACTATATCAATAACTAGCTGAATTTCTCCAGCCCTCTCTGTAGTGAATACTGTAGTATTCAGTCATGCTAGAATGACTCTTTTCAGTAATACAGTCATTTTAATGTGGCCATGTTCTGCATATAGTATAATCATTTTAATATGCTCATGATAAAGCAAGATCTACCATGCACATTAAAAGCAGCTGGTAATGTGTTATTCTGCTACTTTTAACAGTTTTTGGTACATAGGCCCTCTATCATTCTGAAAGATACACAGTCACCATTGCTACCTTGTATAGTAGATCATCTTTCTATAATTTTACTGTTGATTTTGTAAAAGATTTCACAGCCTGTTACATGAAGAGAAGCATCATGTGCTCAAAATGACTGATATATGCTCTGGTTACCTGGATTTGTTGTTTTGCCTTTTTGTTTTAGCTCACAAGGTAAATAAAGGTCAATGTCAGAGTGAAAATAAACAATCAAGACTCTACCAGTCTATAGACTTCGAACTTGTTGTGCATCCAAAAGTTACATAGAGGAGAAAAAGGCCTCAGATCTGTTGGAAACATAGAGCCATCACAATGGACACAAGTGCCCTAAGCTCTGTACAATAACATCAACGGCCTAAAAAAGTCCTCAAACAAATACTTCTGTCCCCTTCTGGAGCAGTGGCAACATAAGCATATAGTAAATGACAGTATAAGCATATATTTTAAACAAGGTGCACTTAACTCAAGCATAATCTTCCATGCAAACAAATATCAGCGTGGTACCCCCCGACGCCACCAACGACACCGGCTAGGCGTTTCGCTACCTGCTTTATCAAAGTGAGCTCAAGCACGCTGCAGAAGAGAACAGAAAACAAATTTGTATATATAATCTAAAACCAACAGCTTGAAAAGAAAGGCACCAACCACAGCCTGCAACTGATTACCCCCAGAAACATGCAAAAAACACACATATCCAAAGACCTAAACAATATTTGCTAACCTGTATTGGCAATGGGAAATGCTGTTTTGGATACACAACAAGTTTGAAGTCTGTAGACTTTTAGAGTGGATTTCTTTCCTTTTTATTTTAACTAGCAACTTCCTTCTGTTCATTTAGGGGTTCTCAGCTCGATCAGAACCACTGCTGAGATCTGACTAACCAGGGCTTAATTTGTAGACAGAAAAGAGGTGGAACTGTGGGTGGAGTCAGGACCAGAACTAACCTGTAGTGGCAGGGCCAGGACTGGGACCAGAGGTTTTTAGAAACATAGAAACATGGCGACAGAAAAAGACCACATGGCCTGTCTAGTCTGCCCTTCCATATCAACCACTACAACAGTCCCCTTTTTTGCTTTAGAGATCCTCTGTGTTTGTCCCATGCTTCTTTGAATTCAGATACTGTCCTCATCTCTACCACCTCCACTGGGAGACTATTTCAGGGATCCACCACTCTTTCCGTAAAGAAATATTTCCGCATCTCACTCCTGAATCTATCCCCTTTCACTCTCATCCCATGTTCCCTCGTAGCAGAGCATGCTTTCAGTCAAAAGAGGCTCTCCTCCTGTGCATTCATGCCATGGAGGTATTTAAACATCTCAATCATATCTCCTCAATCCCACCTTTCCTCTAAGGTACATATTAGGATCCTTAAGTCTGTCATCATATGCTTTATAATGAAGACCACTAACCATTTTAGTAGCCACCTTCTGTACTGACTCCAGCCTGTTTATATCCTTTTGAAGGTGCGGTCTCCAGAATTGCACACAATACTCCAAATGAGGTTGCACCAAAGATTTATACAGAGGCACTATCACCTCCTTTTTTCTGCTAGCCATTCCTCTCCGTATGCACCCCAGCATCTGTCTAGCTTTTGCTGGTGCCTTTTCTACCTGTTTAGCTACTTTAAGATCATCAGACGCAATCACGCCTAGATCCCGCTCTTCTTTAGTGGACAAAGGTACTTCACCCCTATACTATATTGCTCCCTTGGATTGCTGCAGCCCAAATGCATGACCTTACATTTTTTAACATTAAATCTCAGCTGCAAAATTCTAGACCATTCTTCAAGCTTAGCTAGATCCCTCCTCATATTATCTACACCTTTCTGGATGTCTATCGCAATTTTGGTATCATCTGCAAAGAGGCAAACCATACCCAAGAGCCCTTCCGCTATATCACTAACAAAGATGTTAAAAAGAATCAGACCAAGGACAGATCCCTGGGGCACACCACTGGTAACCTCCTTCTCCTCAGAGTGAGCTCCATTTATTTGTACCCTTTGTCACCTCTCACTCAACCAATTTCTAACCCAGGCAGTAACTTTAGGGTTCATCCCTAGGGTGTTCAATTTATTTATAAGTCACCTGTGAGGAACTGTGTCAAAAGCTTCACTGAAATCTAAATACACCACATCTAGGGCTCTCCCTCAGTCCAACTCCCTGGTCACGCAGTCAAATAAATCAATCAGATTTGTCTTACAAGACCTGCCTCTGGTGAATCCATGCTGCCATGGATCCTATAGTCCGCTGGACTCCAGAAACCTCACTATTTTCTCTTTCAGCAGTGCTTCCAATAATTTACTCACCACCAAAGTTAAACTAACTGGCCTGTAGTTTTCAACCACATCCCTACTTCTGCTTTTGTGTAAAGGAACCAGATGTGCCTCTCTCCAGTCCTTTGGCAACACTCTCTACTCCAACAAAGCATTGAAAGGTTAGTCAGTGGAGCTGTTAGAATGTCCCCAAGTTCCCTCAGTATTCTAGGGTATATCCCATCAGGGCACATTGCTTTTTCTACTTTAAGTTTAGCTAGTTTCTCATGAACACAGTGTTCTGAAAATTGCTCAGATACCCCTCACTTCTGTTCCTATTTGTGGGTGTTTTCTGAGGTCCTGCTTCTGGTTCTTCATTTGTGAACACATAACAGAAATATTTGTTAAGTAATTCCGCTTTATCCTCATCTGCTTCTACATATTCCTCTCCTTCACCGTGGAGTCTAGCAATAACACTTTTGCCCTTCCTCTTCTCACTAACATATCTGAAAAATGTCTTACCACCCTATTTTATTGCATTGGCTATTTCCTCCTCTTTTTGAATCTTTGCTTTCCTGACTACTTTGCTAGCTTCTCTAAGTTTTTCCAAATATAGATGCCTGTCTTCCTCTCTCTGTGATCTCTTGTATTTCATGAAGGCCTCCGTCTTTTTCTTCACCTTTTCAGCTACTTCTTTCGAAAGCCATAGCGGTCTCCTTTTCCTTTTACCTTTATTTACCATTTCAACAAAAAGGTTGGTTGCCCTTAAAATATCTCCTTTCAGTTTTGCCAACTGTTTTTCTACATCCTCAAGCTGTTCCCATCCTGCTAATGATTCCCTGAGGTATTGACCCATCTTGGCAAAGTTAGTTTTCCTAATGTCTATGACCCTTTTAACAGATCTAGTCCTAATACTGAACCACACCATCTGGTGATAACTGGATGCAAAATGATCTCCCACTATAACATCAGAAACACTTTCACCATTGGTAAGCAGCAAGTCCAGTATGGCCCCTTCATGTGTGAATTCTGTAACCAGTTGCCTGAATAGTTCTCCCTGTAGAGAATCCAGGATCTCCTAACTTCTAGATGATACTGCAGCAGGAATGTGCCAATCAACATCTGGCATATCAGTAGCTCTTCCCCTTTCCTGGCAAAGCTGCGTATGTCTTCAATTAACTCTCCGTCCACCTCTTCCTCCTGTGAGTGAGGTCTGTATATCATGCCAATGTAAATAGATTTCTCTTTCCCTTTTTCTAGTTTAACCCACAGTGCCTCCTCTCTCCCTTTTAAGCTCTGTAGGTCCAAAGATTTAATGTTATTTTTTTTTACTATAGTGCCACTCCTCCTCCCCTTCTTCCTACCCTGTCCTTTCTGAATAATGTATAGCCTGATACAGTTACAACCCAGTCATGGTTTTCTGTGAACCATGTTTCTCTAACTGCCACTAAATCCAAGTCAACCTCTCCCATTAAAGCTTCAACATCTGGAATCTTATTTCCCATACTATGGGCATTTATACATACCACTTTCCATATGTTGCCCCTTTTACCTATTTTCATAAAGGTATTTAATGTTTCACTTACCTGGGAGCTTTCTTTACCCATCCCCATCTAATCTAGTTTAAAGCCCTCTTCAGTAGATTAGTCAGTCTGCTACTAAAGACACATGAACCTTTCTTGGATAGATGGATGCCATCTCTGCTCTGCAACCCTTGGAACAGCATCCCAGGGTCCAGGAAACCAAAACGCTCTCTTTGATACTATACACATAGCCATGTGTTCGCCAGAATGCGAGCTTCTCAGCCTTGGCCTTTTCCCTCAACAGGGAGGATTGAACAGAAAACCACCTGCACCCCTATATGATTCACCCTCTGTCCCAGAGCCATGAAGTCATTTTTGATATGCTCAGAGGGATACCTGGCAGTATCATTTATGCCGACGTGGAATAGCAATATTGAGTAATAGTCAGTGGGCTTGATGAGCCTCGGCAAACTCTCCATAACATTTTGTATTTTGGCACCTGGCAGACAGCATACTTCTCTGGACATCAAGTCTGGATGGCAGATGGATGCCTCAGTAACCTCAGAAGAGAGTCACCAACCACCACTATCCTTCACTTCTTTGTGGTCACTGATTCTGCAACTTTGGGGTGCTCGAGCTGTGGTTCTTCCCTTTTCAGGGATGCTTTCACCACCTCCTCTTCCAGGGCTGCATAATGTTCTTCAATTCAAGGGCTGGGGAAGTTGGATTGGTGATTCTGCAGGCCGTGGTGACTTTGTGTCCAACCTTCATCATTCTGTAGGCTCCCATCTTTTCTGCTGGAGAGCTTGGATGTTGCAAGAAGCATCTCATCAATGTACTAATCACTGTCTTGAATGCTTCTCTGCCTCGCCACCTCCTCTCTGAGTTCTCCACTTGTTTCCTGAGAGCTTCAGCATGCAGGCATCCTGCACACGGAACCGGTCCTTCAACTGGCATTGGGACCTCTGTCTGGACAGAGGCAGAAGCTGTAACGGGGGCAACAGCTTTGGCAATATGTTTTTTCAGTTGATGAAAGTTAGGTATCTGTTGCAGCAAAAGAGAGAGACCTACCAAAGTACCCGCTGGTTTCAGAGAAAAAGCAGTTAAATCTCTTTTAAGTGTGTTCAAAATGTGCTGTTCCAAGTCCCCGTGTGTAGTTAATTGGGGAGGTGCCCTATAAAGCAATACTGTTCACTATTGATGGGAGGAAACTTACGCCTGACGAGGTGTCAGTAGCTTCAAAGACCTGAGAAAGATACTAAAGCAGAGTTTTAAACCTACCCCACTAAAAAAAAATATTTCCCCTTTTAAACTAAAGCACCAAAAAGAATGTAACTTTGTTTTAAAAATATACCAAAACCCTTTTAAGAGCGCCCAGGCAGAGAGCTAGTAATTTAAAAAGCCACAAACCCTTACCTTTGCTTGAAATATATAGCCCCTGTTAGGAATGCCTTTATATACTTGTTTGCTCCCAGTTTTTCATTTTGATGTTTTATTGCTTTATATTGCATCTGCTCAACTATGTTACCCCTGATGCAGGCATAGTTGCTGAAACTTGGCCAAGTTGGGTCTTCAATAAAATGTATTAACAGAAGACCTTTTTGTGTGGCTGTGGCCTCTCCCTCTGCCCCTTCCTTTAGCATTTAGCAATTTAAACAGCCCAATATCATCTTTATCTTTTTTTCTGAAAATGCGCACAGCTTAATTATGTGTTTGCCATCGAATGCATAATTACCTTTGAACAGGGCATAATTATTCATTCGTCTGATAGGACATAATTATTCATTCATATGGGACACTCCCAGATTCACCAATAAAACTCACCCATCAGATGCAGGGCAGTAGAGTTTTCACTTTACAACTCAGCATGCAAAAAAGATTCCACTTAAATTCTGGTCTCACATCAGTGACAATATCATCAACTCCCACCACTGCCAAATATTGTGCATCATAACACAAAACCCTGCAAATGCATATTCAACACCAGAACCAAGTTGACCAACTCAACCTGCACCAACCCTACCTATGAAAAATTAGCACTACAAATATTCTAAAACATCAGCAACCTCCAGTTGGAAAAAGAGAACAAGCTGAATTACTATAGATTCCTACATGTTAACACAATCCCTCATGTCGGCTGCACATGGAAAATGCAGATCATCACCTAGTAAAGAATAAAACTACAAATTAGAAAAAAATATGCAGACAAAAATTGAAATGAAAAACCCCTAAAACAGACAGTGAGCTGTGGAACACTGAAGTAAGAAACAAAAATGCATTTCTTTCTCTATTGAGCTATAAGAAATGTAGATTTTCAAAACCAACATTTTATTCTCTAAAACTGCCACTCTTTTGTGCCTTTGTTGTCTGATCATTTTATTTTTCTAGTTGGTCCTGGTCTCTTTTTTTCTTCTTCTTTTTGTTGGACTTCTAAGTCCTTTTGTAGGATCTCATTTCCATTTTCTCTTTCTTCGGACTGCCTATCTTCATCCTTTCCTTCCCTACATCTCTTTCCGACACCGATCCTTCTATTTTATCTTTTTTTCTGTTTCTCTCATCTGACTTTTTCATAATTAAAGATTCATTCTGTTCCTCCCTCTCCCTCCTTCAGTCTTCAGCTTTCCTCTTTCTGCCTTTCACTTTCTTAACAGCTTTTCATTTCTCAACCTTATTTCCCTAGTCCTTCAAATCCCCACCTATCTCATTCCTTCACCAGCCTCATATGCCCCCATCTTTCACCCACTTTCTAGTCCACAATTCCTCTTTCTGTATGCACCTCATCCCCAGCCTCATCTACCACCTTTTGCCTCTCTTTCCCTAATCAGTCCCAGCTCATTCCCTAGCACATATCCTCTATTCACCTCCAGGCCCTTTCTTATGTCTTCCCCCAAATCCAGGTTTCCATTTCCACTTTCTCCTCCCCTATTTATTACTCTGTCTCACCACCTTCAAGGAAGACCTGTCCTTTCATGTGTCTCCCACCCACTCCATAGCCCTCTGTCCTTTTCAGCCATCCCCAATCTCTCCCCAAATCTGCCAAGGCCCTTCAACCTTCTCCCCCCCCCCCCCCCCCATATTTCTGCACTTGGTCTCTTAGCCCTACTGATACCCCTCACTCAGTCACCTTTTCCTCACTCCCCTTCTAATTTCTGGTCAATTTCTTAGTTACCAGACTCCCAAATATCCTTCCAAGAAACCCCTAGTCCCCACTCTCCCACCCTACTCAGTCCCTGAGTCCCCACATACACATCCAAACTCCAGCCTATGTTAAGGGTCTTTCTTCTGTTTTTTTTATCCATTCTTAATTTCTCCACCTAAGCCCAAGTCCCTGTCATCCCACATCCCCATATCCTCAGTGCCCACCCATCTGCCTCATTCACCAATACACATTAACCCTTCCTTTCCCCCTCCTTTCCACAGCATCTGATCTTATACCCCGCTCTCTCAACTTTCTCCTAGTTATGGCTTTGCTTCTACCCCAGCCCTCACAATATCTGTCCTCCACTCCCTTCTCATTCCCTCAGCTTCTCTTTCTTTTTTCCACCTTGACCCCAGCATTTGCCAATATTAGCATCCTTTCAGTACCAAGCCCCCACCAGCACTAAAATTAGACCCCTCCCAGCACCAGTTCCCCCCCCAGCGTAAGCCCATTTCCAGTCTACCCAGCCCCAGTATCAGTCCAGTTCCAGTCCCCCCAGCCCCAGCATCAGCCCATTTGTATATCTCTAGCCCCCTCCCATGCCCAGCATTAGCCCATTTCTAAATCCCCAGTCCACCCCCATCACCAGTATCCGCCCATTTCTAATCCTCAGTTTTCCCCAGCTCCAGTATCAGCCCATTTCTAACCCCCAGTCCCCCCCATCCCCAGTATCAGCCCATTTATATATCCCCAGCCCATTCCAGCCCCAGTATCAGTCCATTTCCAGTCACAGCCCACTTTGCACAATTAGTCCTGTCCCAGTCCTCTCTGGTCTCCACCACCATCAGCCCATTGCAGTGCCCCAGACCTTCCCTAACCTTACATCAGCCCCCCCATCTCAGCCTCCCCCCCATTAGCTCTCCATCTAACCTTCTTCCCCTCACATCACTCAGTCAGCTACCTCCTCTTCCGGTAGCCACTGCAGGAGCATTTTTGTTTGCTCCCCCCCTGACTGTTGCACTGAGGCAGCCTGGCCTATGGCATTTTCGTCAAAGTACTTCCTGTAAGTGCTTTAATAAAAATTCTGTGGACCAGGCTGCTTCAGTGCAGCACAGCCAGGGGGGGAGCAAACCAAAATGCTCCCACAGCTGTTTTTAAACATTCATATGGCTACGATGTTCCGGTACTTCTTGAGCTGAGAAGTGATTCATACTGCGGCCATATTAATGCTTAACGCAGCCGCAGCAGCAGCATTCTTGTTTGCTCCCATGGCTGTGCTGCACTGCAGAAGCCTGCCCATTGCATTTTCATTCAAGCTTTATTAAAAATGCTGCGGGCTGGGCTGCTTTAGTACAATACAACCATGAGCGCAAATGAAAATGCTCCTGTGGCTGCACAATTACATCTTGGGCTTAAGAAGTACCTGAATGCCTTTCCAGCCCATTCTGGCACAAATTAAGCCCTGTGACTAACTAGGGATTTTCCCCCCCATATTTTATAATCTCTTCTCCATGGCCCATGCACAAGGATTCTCCCCAGAATTCTGCAAGCATGCACTTTAAATCTGACCTCTAGGTGTCACTCCAGAGCAGTAACTGCAATTGTCTCTCTTCTGCACTTGCTCAACACCTCTTTTCCCCTTAGAACCATGAAGTCCTCTATAGCATCCCAGCCAGGGGCGGCCCAAGGGGTGTGCAGGGCCATGTGCAGAAATTAATTGCGGGGCCTCATTTGTATAAATATTTGCATAATGTTAACATGCATTTTTAGTAAACATGCTTCTTAATGAGTGTCTGGATAAAGAAAGACTAACAGATTTCTACGTTACTATATTCCAGTGCCAACCGTCAGGCCCATTAGGAAGTATTATAAACACTGACCATTTAGAACTCATCTCAAATCCACCATATCATAACAGCACTGCCAGGACTCACAAAGCACCAAACTCTACCTATCAAAAGGCAACACTGCAAATATTAAACCAATACATCTCAGAGAATACCAATGCATCTCCTACTGGGGAAAGAGAACAAGTGACATGGTCAAATAGAAACTACATGAACAGAATACCTCAGCTTGGTTAAAATGCAGAACATAGACCATCACCAAAGAACAAGGGATCACAATTTAGAAATAGGGCAATGCCCTTTAACCTCTCCCGGCATTCGCGGCTTCATTGAAACAGCTGCCAGCATGAAGGAAAAGGCTCTTCAAGCTGGCGGGCTGTGCAGAGGGAGCCAGGGCCTTGAGCGGGCTTCCCCGGCTCCCTCTGCAGCCATCCATTGAGCGAGAATGTGGTTCGTGCGGGGCCCCCTTAAGCACGGGGCCCTGTGCGAACAACATTCTCACTCAGTGGACGGGCCGGCCCTGATCCCAGCCCTGGCTTACCCTGGGAGTGCATGACCCAGCTAGGGAAGGCTGGCTTCATATAAATGATATGTTTTAAGTAATACTGTGTAATTATCTACCAGGAGTTTTTAAGGAAACACTTTTAACTATTTATTCATACTACTCGATCTAGACCAAGCCTCACAAATCCTACCTTTAGAACTTGAGCATTTAAGAACCTATTGTAAATAATTGAAAATATCTGTTAATTGTTAATCCCTGTTATCCATGTTTTTATTCCTTGTTCTCTGTAAACTTAACATTTGTTTTATGTTTAAGTACAAAATTTGTTAAAATGTAAACCGCGCTGATGTCAAGAGTGCGGTATATAAAAGCTGTTAAATAAATAAATAAATAAATAAATAAATTATCGGCCTGTTTATAAAGAATTCATCCAAGATAGGATGCAGCAGCTTAGATAAACAAAACAGGTTTACCGGCAAAACAAAGATTTAGCACTTGCAAATAAACAAATAGCTTAAATGTACAACAGCAGACAATCCCACCAGCATTATCCTAGCCACCAGGCCTTGCATTTCACTGAGAATATTTGCATTGTAACGATTATGCAGCACAGCATGTGAAAAACCTTTTAAAATAGCTACAAAGTCGCCTTAAGATGAAGAACATCTTTAAAATGAAAGCAGATGGATGAGTCCCCTGGGC
Organism: Ichthyophis bannanicus; assembly: GCA_033557465.1. NCBI lineage: Eukaryota > Metazoa > Chordata > Amphibia > Gymnophiona > Ichthyophiidae > Ichthyophis > Ichthyophis bannanicus. The sequence goes on from CM066032.1 coordinate 1,075,718,244, forward strand.
AACATTGGAATCCAGCAGCACCAATTCTTCATTATGGCACAGTACAGTGGCCCCTATTTAGAAGAAGCTGGCTGGATCCAACAGATTTCTGGGACATATTGTTTAAAGGCAGAATTTTAACAAATATGCTGTAATACTGATCATGGGAGGCGTAACATTTCTTTTATTACCAAGAGATGGGGCACTACAATAGTTCTTAAAGAATGCTGTAGGTTAAAAAAATGGGATAAAATATTGTCAGTATATAGACTAGCAAGTCTGTGTTGCCTGGATGTCTACTGACAGGTCTGCAGTGATAGTGCACTTGCTCGCCTTCTGCCTGCTTTGCCAAAAGGCCCTTCACAGATCCAGCGGTAATGAGTCCTGAAACACCAGCTGTCAGTTGGTCAAGAAGAACTCCTAGAGTCCATCCTATCCTTTACAAGAAGAGCTGAAGCTAATGCCGGATGATGGGAAGTCAGACAGCACACTGCAGATTTCCAGAGCCCGCTGTCAGAATTTTTGTTTTTATTACTGTATTCTTCAACTCTGTCTTTATCAGTTACTGAAATGTTTTTCTTAGTGGAAAACTACATCAAAATCTCTCGTATGGTTCATTACTCCAGCTTTTCAAAAGTCTGTTCAGAAGACCGAAGATTGGTTAGTGCTGTGAGGCATAATGTGTCTCGTATTTATATTAACTTTTTTTGAAAACAGTTTACTACTGTAGCTTCAAAAGATCATAGGATCTGATATCAAGGAACTGATTTGTCACCATTTTATTGGGGATCCGCAGCAAATATCTCTGAATATTCTGGAAATTCAAGTTTTGCCAAATAGCAACAGCTGCAGAAAAATCTATTCAGGAAGTAAGCAGAGTCATAACCAATTGCACTGATAGTCAAAAAGGGGTTTGTCCAAACTCGAATTAAAACAAAACTTAAGGGCATGTTTACTAAGGTGGGCTAACGGTTAGCATGGACTGTTTGCAACTACGACCCATTGAATAACATGGGACCTAGTTAGAAATAGCCCATGTTAACCTAATATTAGCCTAGCTTAGTAAACTAGATTCCAAATCTCACACCCTCCCCTGCTGTTCCTTGTGACCGTGGGCAAGTCATGTCATTCTCCATTTCCTCAGGTACAAACCTAGGTCCGTGTTTATGAATATTTTCCCATTAACACACGTGCATTGTTTGCCAGTAATGCAGCTTAAGACGGGATGTTTTACCACAGCTTACTGTAGACTGAGTCTCACATTGACAGGGAAACAGCTCATGTATTTGAATGTAACTTGTCTTGAGCTTGGATTTGGAAGAGGTGAGTGAAAAAATCTCAAATCGAAATGTAAAACCAAATCCAAATAATACTTTGCTGTGAAGCATGCAACTGCATGCAAACTAGCTTATTATACAAATTAAATGACACAGCTAGAGTTAGCCTTCAGAAATTGTATTATTCATTCAATGTTATCCACCTCTAAAGAGGTGTTTTATGTATTTATTTATTGAGATTTCTTAACCACCTTTGCCTATGTTTTGAGGTGATTTACATAAAAAAACTCACATCCCATTCAATATCTAAACATGTGAAGGCACATTTGGGGAAAATATGAAAGTCATGTTTATGTTTATTAGTTTTGATATACCGCCATTCAAATTATAACATAGCGGTTTACAAAGTAAAATACAAAAAGGAGGCCAATAGGCCGGAAAAGGAAAGGAGATTACAATGCGACAGGAAAGCACTCGAGACATGTAACACACGTGACTAAGAGGAAAGGGAGTGAGAAAGAGGAGGAAAAAGGTAATTTCACACAGGAGGAGAGGGGAGGTCAAAAGCAATGGAGAAAAGGTGGGTTTTCAGGTCTTTTTTAAATGTTGTAAATTGCTGTTCGAGTCTGAGAGAGGTGGGGAGGGAGTTCCATAGTGCAGGACCGAGAAAGAAGAAAGCGGATGAGCGGGTGGTTTGCAGGTGGGCACGAGAGGGGGAAGGGAGGTGAAGACGATTGACATGCAGTGACCGGCATGAATGGCTAGGAGTATGGGCCTGAATAAGGTCTGTCGTAATTGAGACATGGAGGTTACCACATCTACAATTCTGATAGTATTTTAGAAACTGCACATTTGTAAAATCGCTCCTCCTGCTGCTCAATTAGCTGCAGCATTATCTGGCCAACCTGGATATTCATTGTCAGTGGCTGGATATAACTCCAGCATTGACTATCCAGGTCTTAGTTAAAGTGGTGATGACCAGACATTTTAATGGCACTGGCAAACCACCACTGAATATTGGTCCCTCTCTTTTTAATATTGGTTTTAACTCCCTGCACACTATCCAAAGCAGCAGCTAACGAATGCACAAGCCAATGCTCCCAAGCTCAACAGAAAGGGCTAGCACAGTAAAAACAATTGCCCCCAAATCTGAGGGGTGTGAGAACTTAGCTAGCAGTGAGGAGACTGTGTATACTTTAGGGATGTGGATTTGTTGGGGGGAGTATGTATGGGATGACAAGCCCTTTTCCCTTTCAGGCTCTACTTCCTGTCCCTTTGCCCCCTCCTCCCCCTCACTGCCAGCCTGTCAGCGGATCACTTGCATATCCTACAGGAAGAAATTCTTCTTCTTGACACTTATGCCATAGAACCCAACAAGAGATGACTAGAGGATTCGACTCCAGATACTTTCTGACGCTTAAGAAGACTGCAGGATTACAACTGATTTTAGACCTCAGAGATCTCAATAAATACACAGGTACACTAAAAAATTTTTTTTTTAAACTGCCTCTAATGTTTCGATTGATTTTTACGTTTTTTGGTGCGCTGAATCCAAATCTGGTAACCAATTTGCTCCATCACGTACAGATTTTTTGCTACATTGGGATAGCAGTTTGAGGTGAACGTTTCAGATTGAGTGCGATCGAGATAAAATTTTCTTGGATGAATTCTTTATACTAATTGTTTAGTAGTTATTCAAATAAGAATAAAGAAAATTGTAACAAGGCAGCACATAAGAATAGAGTAATGTCAACAAAACACACTGTGATGGTAGCAAAATTGTCTGCACTTAAAACATCCACATACATGTGCACAAACATTGAGCATATAAGAGCGAGGTTAGACACAAAGCAAAGCAAAGAAATGTGCAAAAAATGTTGTACAGGTATGTATGTAAGAATAGAAAACGCAAACCGCACCATTGCAATTCATGAAGACAAACACCCGATGGTGTGAAAATAAAATTCTAATAAATGAGATCCGACACTGTGGTAATAACTAGCAAATTTTTATTTCAAAGTTTAGTAAAAACACGATATTTGTCAACACAGTTTAGATTTTAAAGTCATTCTTGGGTCAATCAATCTCCTGGTGGGCCCGTTTCTTCTTCTCCCGAATGCTTCTCTTAGTGCACTGCTTGGCGTATTTTTCATCTGGGGTTTCCCGCAGCAGCAACCAGCAGAAATCAGCCATCATAGTGGTGTTCCATCTTCCTTGGTACCTTCTCTCTGCGTCCTTGATGTCCTGGTGAAACCTTTCACCTTGTTCTTCACTGTACGCCCCCAAGTTTTCGGGAAAGTAGTTCACATGGGAGTGCAAGAAATGGACTTTCAGGCTCATGTTACAGCCTTGTTCTTTGAAGGCATTGAGCATCCTGGCAACAATATCCTTATAGTTCTCATCCCGCCTGTTCCCCAAGAATTTGAGAACAACATCCTTGAAGGAATCCCAGGCTTCTTTTTCCTTCTCAGACATCGTTTCAGCGAATGCTCCATCTGAAATGAGTTTCCTTATATCAGGGCCAACAAACACTCCTTCCTTTAGCTTTGCTTCAGAAAGTCGGGGGAACTTTGAGCAAAGGTACCGAAAGCACTCACCATCTTTTGGAAGGGACTTGATGAATTGCTTAATGAGACCCAACTTAATGTGGAGAGGTGGTAATAGAATTTTATCACGAGGTACCAAGCTCTCATGAAGAACATTTTTCTCACCGGGTCTCAAATACTCCCGAATTGGCCAGTCTTTTTTCCCCCAGTGTAGGTCGCGGGCCCGGCTATCCCACAAGCAAAGGAAGCAGGGATATTTGGTGAAACCGGATTGCTGCCCTAATAGCATGGATAGAATTTTAAAGTCTCCACAAATCATCCACTTATGCTCATCATAACGAATCTTCTGAAGAATCAGGGCCAAATTCTCGTATTTTTCTTGGAGAATAACAGAGTGAGCAATAGGAACTGAAGCGAATGTGTTGCCATTATGAAGAAGAACACCTTTTATGCTGTCTTTTGACGAATCAATGAACAGCCGCCATTCAGCAGGATCATACTTGAGTTTAAACTTTTCCATCACTCCGTATATATCGTTGCAAAATACCAAATCTTCCTCTTTGCTGAAATACTTCAAAAATTGTGTCTCGCGGTTGTGGTACCAATAAAAAGTTGTTCCTGGTGAAAATAGATTTTTCTGTTTAAGCCGAGAACCTAGCAGTTGGGCAACATCTTTTGGGAGTCCTAAATCCCGGACTAAATCATTCAATTCAGATTGAGAGAAAAGTTCAGGTTTCGGATCTGGTTCAGTTTCAAACTCGGAAGTACTGGACTCATCGGGAAAAGCCATCTGATGAGTCTCATCATGATCAGAACCGTCCACACAAATATGATCCAAAGATTTTGGTGGTTCAGGCACAGGTACTTCGTTGCTATGAGGCATAGGCCTAATTGCTGAGGGAAGGTTGGGGTAACTTATTACGTTCTTATTTTTTAAGTTGTATCCCTTCACAATGCAAGAGCAAAAATAGCAGTCACTGCTGTGGTCTCTTTGTTCACGCCACATCATAGGTATTCCGAAACGAAATGCTTGTTTTTTACCTTTCATCCATAAGCATAGATCTTCCCACATGTCTTGCACACTTTGTGAGGAGCCCACGGTTTGTCTTGATCGCCTAACTTCAAACCGAAATAGGCGAAATATACTTTTTTAATAAATGCAGAAATGTTCCTCTGCCGCTTTTTCACGGTATATTCCCCACAAATAAAACAAAAACTGTCCGGAGAGTTGACGCAACCTCTGGCTCTGTGAGCCATCACAAATACACAGCACTGCAAACTACAACTGTAGTGAACCACTTCGGAATAAAGCTGGATTACGACTGAGCAAACAAAAGGTAATAATGAACTTGCAAGAAACTGAAATTTGACAGGAACGTTCATGTCGCAACCACCGTGTTTGAGCGAGCGAACGAGGCGAGGCGAACAGGAAAGAACATGCGCCAGCGCGAGTACTGGATTTAGCCCCCCGCCTCCCAATTGTCCTGTTAATGTATAAAATGAATACAAAACACTCTAAAATATCATGAGGGAGTGTTTCTAGTTAGTTAACCATTACAACCTCTATTTTGGGCCAAGAAAATAACCTGCAGTCGGCTAAAAAGAAATTATGTGAACATTCCTTATATGGGTAAGAAATCTAATTTTGCAAGAAAACGTGACGTGATGGAGCATTTTGGCAATTTTTCCTGGATTCAGCACCCCAAAATCTATAGGAATCAGTTGCAAAACTGGAGGCAGTTTTTTGGTAGTGTACCTGTGATATCTTTAAAAGAGAAATTCAAATTGACTACAAGATCCTCCATTCTACTCCACCTCAGAAAGAGAAATTGACTGCGTTCACTAGACCTCAAAGATGCCCATGCTCACATTACGATACATCCAAGGTACAAGAAGTATCTCAGATTTGCACTTCAACCAAGCATTACCAGTAGACAGTTCTCCTCTTTTGACTTTTGTCTGCACCAGGGATGTTCACAAAATGCCTGGTGGTGGCAGATTCCCACCTACACAAATATGAACACTTGATCTTACCATACCTGGATGATTGGTTGCCTATAACCCCAACCAAACAACAAGCATGCTTTCTTCTACAGACTATGATTACACGTCTTTAGTATCTGGACCTTCTCATTATAGAGGTACAGCATAGGCGCCTATGTGCATTGATAGTCGAGGTGCTCTGTAATAAAATTACACTTATCTTGCTTAAAGTGTAGGTTCTGATTATGTCAATGATTTTTTTTTAAAGACTGTTACAGTATATACAGTATGGGCCTGATTCAGAAGGCAACTTGCGGGGCTGCACGTCCTGCCCGTATTCCCCCACAGATTCTCCCCGCTTTGCCAGAGCAACAGTACAGGGAGAGTCGATGGGGGGCATAGTGAGGGCAGAGCAGGGGCGGGCCGAGATGGCAGGACATACAGGGCCGATTCATATCATGGCTCTGTACATCTTGCGGGTCAGGGGTGGACATGCTTCTTATTCCACCTTGGAGGTGGAATAAGCAGCTGGAATGGGCACCCCCGGAGGGCTGGCATTCTAGGCGACCACCTAGTTTGCCTAATGGTAGCGCTGGCTCTGGGGATTAACATCTCACAGTTCAGTCTGCACCATAGTCCTGTTCAAAAATAAATAACCATAAAACAGGTAGAGCCCAATTCCATTAGGGGCACGTCCAGGCCATCAGGACGCCCCCAAGCAATGGGCCCCTTAGGACCTGATTCTGCACCATGGGATCCAGATATTTCCATGGGTGCAGGATGAGGCCCTGAGATGGCCCAGTGTGCCCCTGCATACACACGTAGGGATGTCCTCCCCGCATGCCCTTCCGACTCCCACAGCATTGACCCCCTGTTACCCTGCCGCCTGACCATAGGCTGGGCAGCCGTGGCCCAGATCGGGCAGTGGAGACCTACCTGCCACCTTTCCTGGCCTTGGGGGGGGGGGGGGGGGCTACGACCCTGATCGCTGAAGTTCCAGCTGCTTATTCCACCTCTAAGGTGGAATAAGCAGCATGTCCACCCCTGACCCGCAAGATGTACAGGGCCATGATATGAATGTGTCGCAAACAGCCCTGTGGAGCTTACCTTCATGCTCTGGTGCCGCAGGACTGTTTGCTTCTGCTCCTCTCTGATTCTTGATGCTGACTTCCTGTTTGCATGGGAAGTCAGCACCGAGCATTGGAGAGCAGTGGAAGCAAACAGCCCCATGGCACTGAAGCTTTAAGCTCCTCGGAGCTGTTTGCAGGTATTACCGCCACTGTTGATGCAGGAGGGGGGTGGCCGCAGTGGCAATAGGCACTGCAGGGTAGAGGTGGGGGGCGCAAGAGATGACATTCGCCAAGGTCGCCTCATCAACTTGAGCCAGGCCTGTTAATCCCTAAAGCTCTTATCATTGAGAGCTACTTTCTACTTAATAAATATTCCTATTACTCTCCCCTTTCACTTTTAATTTCTCCCTTCTCATGCCCACCCCACACAAGCTCTCTCTCTTCCCCTCACTAACCCCTCTCTCCATCAATTTTTGCTTTTTCCTTTTGCTGTCCACTATAGTCCTCCCTGCTCCTATTTACTTCCTTGCTATCCCTTTATCTCTTTTTTTCAGCAGTGGATACTTTCATACTTTCTTTTCTATATTTTTCTTACCTCCTACTACTATTTTCTTTCTTTCTCCTTCTCCCTATTCTTCCTATCTACACTGCTTTCACTGTTACCTCTTTTTTTTCTCCGACATTATCACCCTGAATTCATTACCCCTTTCCCAATCCAGGGTCCTCTCTTTTTCTATTTCCTGCCATTCCAGATCCTGTCTCTCCCCCTCACCCTCTTTTTCTTCCTCTTTTCTCACCTCTCCTTCCCATTTCACACCATTGCTCTCCCATCCCCTTTGTTATTCCTCCTTCCTCCTCCAACCTTGCTCTCATGCCTCTCTCCTCTTCCTATTTCTCCCCTTGTCCTTTCTGTTTTTACTCTCCTCTCTCACTTTTGATTACTCCCTTCTCAGCCCTACCCCACACAAGCTCTTTTTATCCCCCTCACTAACTCTTCTCTCCCTCACTTTTAGCTCTTTCATTTTGCTGTCCTTTATAGCCTTCCCTGCTTTTGATCATTTCTTTGCTTGTCCCTTTCTCTTCCCATCCATAATCCCACCTGTTTTTCACTCCCACATTCTCTTTCTTCTGTTTCTCACACAGACATGAGCAGTGTTCCCTCTAATTTTCTGTAGGCTGTGTGCATAAAATATCAGCTGTGCAGCTTTTGAAGGAAGGTTAAATTTTTGTGTGCCACATAACGACACTCAGAGTTATACACTTTAAAATGTGACTACACGTCAGGATACAGTATGTACACCACATTGATTTTAATCAAATTAAATGAAAATAGACGAATACTAAATGAAGTGGAAAATTTCTAGTAATTCCAATCACAAATGCGATATTATTTCAGCTAATTTTTATTGAAAGTCATTGTTATTTCGTGTAAATAATTTATGTATGGAAGAAGAGAATGAGCTTACTATTAACAGTTCATTCTCAAAACATTTCTCTTTGAGCTTTCAAATTTAACCAGTCTGAATACATTTTATCAAGGTCTACCGATCCACCATCTTGAAGATGACTCTTAACACGCATCAGCATTTCCAAATGTTCTAACTGTAAGCGATTCCTTATTTTGGCTTTTAAACCATTCATCAAGCTGAAACCCCGCTCACAATCTGCACTAGAAGCCAAAAATGTTCCACCAATATCCATCAATTTCGCTAAATCTGCAAAGTGAGCATTCTGAAACGCCAAAGTCACCATATCCGGAAAACTGTTTATCAGTTTGCTTTTGATTTTTTCTGCAACTAAGAACTTGAAGTCATTGTACTGCTGAATAACAATATGTTCCTCCATAAGAAATTGTTTGTACTTTAAGCAGAGTGATCGGACATTTTCAATTCCAAATTCATAATCACACTGTGCTATTGCTGTCAAGTCAAAAGCAGACCATACCTCAATTTCATTTTCAGGAAATCTTTCCCCTAAATGCAGCATATTAATGAAAATAAGCGTGGAATCAGTATCCACTGAAATATCTCCAGGTATCTTGTCGAGAAAATTTTTAACATTATCACTCCATTTTACTGTGTCACCCAAGTATTGCATTCAGATTTTGTTCAGCTTACCCTTTGCAAGATGATATGCTTCCAGTGGTGTTAGCCCACGTTTTTGAAATGCCATTGTTAATGAAGCTAGTTCAGATAAAACATCATTCAAAATTTGCAGTGTTATATGGAATTGATGGCTGTTTAGCTTTTTATAACAATACTTTGCAATGGGATCATTATCCTTCTCTTCTTCCAAGTATTTTAATAATGGATCATAATTTTGAATAAATGCTTGAAGAGCAAAATGTCTAGATAACCACCGCACTTCATTCAGAGGTCTAAAAGCAATTGACTCGCATTCAGAAGCATCTGCTAATTCTTTAAATTGTGACCTTTTAGTAGAAGATCGACAAAAGGCTGTGTAAACAGTTCTCATGAAAGTTTCAACTTCTTTCATCAACTTTACTTCCTTCCATGATTCAGAGATCCCCAAATCTTCACGATGGGCAACACAATGCTGCTGCACTAAATGCAAAACGTTTTTTTTAGCTGCGCAGCAACACCATTTATTCTGCCTGACATGACAGAGACACCATCTGAAGTAAACATGACCATTTTGTTAAGGTCAAGCTTGTATTTCCCATAGAATTCCCAGAGTGCATTGACTATTGATGCAGCATCGCATGCTTCCAACTGTAGCATCCCACCAAATGAAGTTTTATACAGACATGAATTTACTGGCTGATATTTGAAGTACAGTATTAAGTATTTGTTGACAGAAATGTCTGAGCTTTCATCAATAGTAAATGTATGATACGCTGCTGATGCAACATCTGCTATGAGCTTATCTTGGACATTGATGTTTATAATTTCAAGAAATTCAAACAAATAGTTTCTGCTTCTCCAGCTTTCAGGTATAGTTATGTACTTGGACATGTGTTCATTAATATCTTGAACAGAGAGCATGGAAATATTCATCCAAACAGCCAGCAAAACACTATCAATTAGAATTTTAATTTCTTCTGGTGTAGAACGCTTCCGTTCATTACTAATTTGCCTTTTCTCTTTTTCAGCGGTGCTCTCAAGCAACAAGTTAAATAATCCTCCTCTTAAATTTGGATTTTTAGCTATAAGTTTCTTAACACTTTCAGTATGAGACTTACTAGACAGATGTCATTTCAAAAAGTCCAGTTTCCACACATCATCCCAAAATTTGCCACTCGAAAACTCTCCGATGGTTTTTGCATCTCAGCAGTATAAACAGACTACTCCGTCATCCTCTTCGTAAGTGAATATTTCACGCAGTTGAACGCATGTTTTATCCCGAGATTTTGGTGTCTCTGTTTCAACAATTTCTTCAAGCTATTCAGGCTTAAAAGCTCTGGCCATTCTCTTACGTTTTGTACCTCTCATCGCTATCGGTTTCGACATTTTAAAAATTAACTTCTTTCAGTTTTCAATGTAATAAAACATTTAATAATGCAATTCAAATTACAGATTACAATTGGACTACTCACACATGTCACAAGCCAAAGTACAGAAGCGGAAGTTTCTCAATGTGCCAATTAAAGTTTAAGACCAAAGATCTTATATCCTGAAGGTCTATAAGATTGCACTAGAAAATATTGTAGAACTTGTGAAAACCGTAAATACACAACAACTTTTAAATCTTAAGACATCTGTGTTGTTTTCTATCAGAACCATAATTGTTGCGCGCTCTGTTGTAAAGTATGTGCACTCACTCTGCGAGGTGTGTGTGCGCGCACACGCGCACAGCTTAGAGGGAACAGTGGACATGAGCTCCATTCATCTTTCTTCTCTCTGCATCCTTCACACATTCACATTCTTGTTTCCCCTCCATGCTCAATCTCTCCCTTATTCTTTTATACACAATCTCCTGCTTTCTCCTCTCCATTCTCCACCTCCACCTTCACTCACTCACTCTCTTCTCTCACTGCCTCCACACACACACCTTCTTGTTCTCTCTTTTCTCTGCTCTTCCACCACACATTCACATTCAGGAGCGGCTCTATAATGAGGCAAAGTGAGGTGGCTGCCTCAAGCGGCAAAGTTTTGAGAGCGGCAAATGCCCCCAAAACAGTCGCCTCACTTCGCCTTCAAGTTTAAAAAAAAAAAAAAAGCTTACAAGTTGCTGCCACTGCCGAGTCCGCTTCTCGGCAGTGGCAAACTCACTGCCTCCCTTCTTCTGCAGCCGCGGTTCCCTGCCTCTTCGGAACCGTGGCTGTGCCAGTGAAGCCGTTGCAGAACCTTCCTGTCTCTCGATAAGCTCCGTGCAGCATTGTCCTGCCCCCAAAGGAAGTTGTTTACCACTTCCTTTGGAGGCGGGAGACATGAAGGCTCTGCAATGGCTTCACTGACACAGCCGTGGTTCCCAAAGAGATAGGGAACCGCGGCTGCAGAATAAGAAGGCACAGGGTGGTAGCAGGCAGACATGGGGAGAGGGGAGGAGGGGGCAGGGAAGTAGCAACGGCTAACATGGGGGAGGGCCAACATGGAGGAGGGGGAGAGCTAACATGGATGGATGGAGGGAGGGCTGGCTGACATGGAGGGAGCGAGGGAGGGCTGATATGGATGGATAGATGGATGGAGGGAGGAAGGGGGGCTGACATGGATGGATGGATGGATGGAGACATGGGCGGCTCTATAATGAGGCGAAGTGAGGCGGCTGCGTCAATTGGCAAAGTTTTGAGGGCGGCAAACACCCCCAAAACAGCCTCCTCACTTCGCCTTCAAGTTAAAAAAAAAAAAAAAAAGCTTACAAGTTGCTGCCGCTGCCGAGTCCGCCTGTTACTGGAGAATAGTGGTGGTTGTTGTTGTTGTTGTTAGTGAGATTATCAGAATCAGATTTTTGTTTTAAATATTGAGTTCTGTGGGTGAATGTCCTGGTTCTGCACTGTACCCACTGTGGATGCTAAATATATGTTGAAAAAGAAAAAGCAAGAACCATAATGCAGTTCATAACAACAAAATAAAAATGAGTTATAATTTAGTTTTATAAACTGTGCTGTTGATTCTTGCTCTCTTTTAGTTCCTTGATGTGCAAACAGGACCATACCTAGCTCTTTGCAAGCGATGCAGCCGCACAGGGCGCAAAGGCTGGGGGGGTGGGGGGGGATGAATTTCAGCTGTCTGCTGTTGCCCTGCTACCGCTGGCAGGACAATAGCAGGAAGTCAAAATGTGCCCCCCTCCCAAGCCTTTTCGCAGCATTTTTAGCAAGTCTGGTCCCTCCCTCCTCCGACGCGATGTCAGAGCAGGGAGGGACAGATCTGCTTAAAGTGCCAGCGACTTTCAGATCGAGCATATGCCGCCCCCCTCCTCCCCATACCTCCGTCCAGCACTGCCTGCTCTTTCCCTGCTGCCGGCGCTGCCGTGATAAAACAGAGGGTGTCAGCAGCATGGAAAGAGCAGGCAGCACTGGACAGAGGTATGGGAGGAGGAGGGGGCGCTTGCCCAAGCTGCAAGTCGCACAGGGCGCGATTGCAGCTCGATTCGGCACTGTGTGCAAACATCTTGCAATTCCTCCATATAATCTAATTGGCTTTTTGGTTTGGTTCAGTCCCCGATTGGAGTTCTGAAAAAGCCCCGCCCCCTCTAAGGGGGGGGGCGGGGCACCATCTCATTCTTCGCCTCAGGCAGCAGATTGCCTTGAGCCGCCCCTGCTCACATTCTTGATCTTTTCTTCTCATACAGACACACAATCACTTGCATTCTCTGTGTGCCTGCTACTTGTGACCTCCTCTCTTTCTCACACTTACACAATCTCCTGCTATCTCCAGGAACAAGCAGAAAGTCAGTCTTCACTTATGGGTGATGCGGGAACACTCACCAGCATCAAATACAAATGCTTTTGGGAGCGTTCCTCCATGCATGCATGGCTGCCTTCCTGTCTTCCTCACAGGTCTCCTCAGTTGTCTTTTTTCCATGGAGCTCTTGGGACCTTGTCCCTGTTTCACCACTTTAAGAGACTTCTACCTTTTTTTGAGGTATCGGCCGGTACCCTTTTTTTGTCTTCCTGTTGACTGATCGACTTCCTTTCGAATCTGGTTCCCATTTTGATAAATTTCTTTAATTTCCCTTCATTAGTTTTTTAGTAAATTCTAAGATTTTTTTTTAGGCCTATGACCTAACTGGGCATCATTGCTCAATTTGATATTGCTTCCCTATTTTTCCACAATAAGCCCAAGAGTGGGTTTAAAAAAATGCTCTAACTGTTCCAGTACAATCTCTAAAACAGATGAGCATGACTGGTTCCCAAAATGTCTGGGTTCAGACTACGATGTCAAGACCTGCGCTTCCTGCTCTCACATGACAGCCAGAGGTAGGAAGAACCATGCCAAACCGAAGGCTAAGCTCCTTCAGTGCACTCCTCAGGGGCATTGACTCCTTCCAAGTCATCCCATGCTTCCAAATCATCATCTTCATTGAAGACTAAAAAAATTTGACTGGAGTTCTCGGACAGTGAGACGAAAAGGACATTGGCATCAATGTCAAGGGCATCCCATTCCTCGAGATCGGCATCCTCAGCATTGGCATTCTTCCCACTCCAATGCCAATGCTCGATGACAGAGTCATCACTATTGAACGGAGCATCGCGGCTATCTTGGCGGCAGTAGCGCCAGCGACCACCTCTTCACATAGCCCGGCATCGACATCTGTGACACCTATGACCTTTATGATGCAGATTGATGCACCTCAAGTTTTTCGACACCGGCAGCTTTGCATCGCTCTTCTGAACAACCGATGCATTACGCTCCAGTGCAATTGGTTCCATTACAATACTTGCAATGAGTGCAGTCTGCACACTGGGGTTATCGAGGCTGGGACAGAGATTACTTAGATTTTTTTCTGGACTTCGATACCGATTTTGGTGTGCATCGAGATGTGCAGTCGGATCCATTGCCTCCATACGAACATAGACGGTCACCATCTGAACACGTCTTTTCAGGATTTTATTAAAGATATGGTAGCAACGCTCAATGTATTGGTAACCACTGAGACAGAGCCGAGGGCAGAAGAACTCTATATCCTTCAGTACCCCTCAGCGCCCAAGGAAGCTGCAACTCTCCCAGTGCACAATATCCTAAAGAACTTGCTAACTAGAATGTGGGAAGCCCCCATTTCAACACCAGTGGTTAGCAAACATCTAGGGTTCCACCAACTCCTGGATTCCAGAAGCCACAACTTCTTCACCATTCCATGGTGATGGAGTCTGCCATGAGGCACATTAAGAGCCAAAAAATCATTCTTCTGTTCCCCCAGGCAGAAATGCCAGAACCCTCGATGCCTTTGGTAGGAAAGAATTTCAGGCAACTATGCTGGCCTCTAGAATAGATTTATACATGCTCTATATGGACATGTTTCTAAGGGACATCTCTAGAGATCTGGCAGAGTTCACATCTCTACTGCCCACTGATAAGCAACCAGCTTATCAAGTACTAATGGGTCATTCACAAAATATCTCTGAATTCCTAACAAGAGCTGCATTTGATTCTGTTGAAGCCAACAGCAGGGCAGCTGATGCCTGCATTGGAGCCAGAAGAACAGCTTGGCTCCAGGTTTCTGACCTGGAATAGTGGGTCCAAGACAAACTAATCAATATTCCTTGTAATGGAGAAAACCTGTTTGGACATTGCTGGAGAGAGAAAGCAGGAGAGATAGAGACAGATGATCTCACAATGAAGTGACTCTCAAAGAAGCCAGCAGATCCTACAGAAAAGAAATCTGCACCTAAAAAACCCTTCTATCCAAAAAAGAAGAGGTTTTACCCCTCCCCCCTTACTCATACTCCTATTCTACTTCTCAAACATAGCAGAGGCAATAGCCTCCCAAACAGCCCAGAAAACCAAAGGTGACAAAACCACAGCCTGCCACTACATCTCAGGCCGCTTAAAAAGTTTTGACTCTTTCAAAGAGAGCATAGCCAGTTGTCCAGTAAACTCCTGCCCCTCCACTAATCCCAGGCAGACTAGCCCATTTTGCAAAGAGATGGCCTTCCTCACCTCAGAACCCTGGATCCTGAAATTAGTCAGTAAGGGCCTCCAGTTCCGTTTCAAGAGCCCACTCATTTTGTGCAGTCTCCAAACCTCGACCTCCATCACACCACCCTACTTCAGCAGGAGATTCACTCACTCTTAACTCAAGGAGCAATAGAGGAGGTTCCTCTGTCTCAGCAAGGTCTAGGGTTCTACTTCCGTTATTTCTTAATTCCAAAGAAAGCAGGAGGATACAGACCCATATTGGATCTCAGGACTCTCAACAAATTCCTTATCAAAGAAAAGTTCAAGATTATTTCTCTAGGAACTCTTCTTCCTTATCTCAAACCAAAAGATTGGCTATGCTCTTTGGATCTAAAGGATATATATACTCACATCCTCATACATCCAAATGTCAAAGTGTCTAGCTGTTGTTGTAGCCTTTCTCATGACCTTGAGAATATTTCTCTTCCCATACTTAGATGACTGGCTGATAAAGGCAGATACCACCCAATTGGTCACAGTTGCTCTACAACAAACCATCCACATACTACAAGAAATGGGATTTATCAACTATCCAAAGTCACACCTAGTTCCTTCTCAAACCTTAGAGTTAATAGGGGCTCAACTGGATGCTATTCAGGCTCAAGCTTTTCTCCCAGAAGACAGACGTATCAAACTCCTTACCCTAGTCTCTCAAATCCAGCAGCAGTCAACAGTGACAGCCAGAACATGCCTGATATTTTTAGGCCATATGGCCTCAACGGTGCATGTTGTCCCTCATACTCATCTACACATGTGAGAGACACAATGGAACCTCTCACAGCAGTGGACACAATTCACAAATTACCTCTCCCATCTCATCACTATCTCTCCCTGGATGAAAGGCTCTTTCCTCTGGTGGACCATACCACAGAACCTCGATGAAGGGTTACCTTTTCAAAAAACTGCACCACACTGTATTCTGACAACAGTTGCATCAAAGCAAGGTTGGGGCTCACCTCAGTGATCTGACAACTCAAGGCCTGTGGCCTCATGCAGAGACCCGCCTGCACATCAATTTACTCAAACTCAAAACCATATCCAATGCCAATTGGGTGTTCTCTCACCGTCAATCCTCATACAAGCATATAATCAAATGGTCATGTTCTCCATAAACAAACAAGAGGAACAAGCTCTTGTCCATTATGCAGGGAAGCCTCTGCACTATGGACCTGGGTGATAACCCATAACATACATTTACATGCAATATATCTGCCAGGGAGGAGAACAAATTAGTAGATAGACTGAGCTGAGTTATCCACCCATACGAGTGGAGAATGAACCCAGTAGTAGTGCAGCAGTTATTCCATCACTGGAGATTCCCACCGCTCGACCTCTTTGTTTCTTCAGATAACACTCAGTTGCCCCATTATTGCTCCAGAATTCTATCTCTCCACAGGAAGACCTCGGATGCTTTTCTCCTACATTGGAGACAGGGCCTTCTCTATGCCTTTCCCCCTTTTCCTCTCTTTGCAAAGATGCTTTTCAAGCTTCAGAATGACCAAAGCGAAATGATTCTCATTGTACTGCTTTGGCCCAGACAATCATAGTTTCCTCTTCTACTTCAGCTAGCTCAGTCTCCTTCTTACCATCTACACTCCAACCTCCACTCCCTCTATCTGACAGCCTGGCAGCTGAACATATTGTCCTCTCACATCTAGGCCTTTGGGAAGAGGTGTTACAGGTGCTACTATCTTCTATGACAGACTCCACCAAGCAGTCTTATGCCTTTAAATGGTGGAGATTCTTGCTCTTGTGCTCACAAAGAGCCATAGATCCCTTTACATGTCCAGTTCTGGAACTAATACAGTACCTTCTCCACTTGTCTTCATCAGGCCTAAAAACTAACTCAGTTCAAGTACATATATCTGCCATACCGGCATCTCACCACACTTTAGACAACCACCATGTTTCCTTATGAGAGATCTTTTCTTGACTAAACCACCCCTTCGTCCACTGGCCACAGCTTGGGATCGAAATGTGGTTTTAGTGCAGCTAATGTGACCTTCCTTTGAGCCTTTAGGGTCAATCCCCTTAAAGTTCTTAATATGGAAATTATTTTTTCTAGTAGCCTTGACTTCAGCCTGAAGAGTAAGGGGTATGTTTACTAAACTGCGCACACGTGCGTGGCGCACAAGAGCGTATGCTAATGATGCACTTAAGTGCTCTTAAGCGCCGCGCATGCGTGTGCATCACATTAACGGGCCGGCGCACGTGTGCGGGGCGCTGATGTGCGATAGAGGCGGGGAAAGGCTTACGGAGGGCGGAGGAAGGCCCCTGAGGGGCGGAGGGACGGGGTCAATGGGTGGAGAGTGGGAGGGGAGAGGCTCCCCGCACAGGAGCGGGGCTGAATTTCGGCATTAAAAATACCGCGAGTGAAACCCTCGCATTAGAGCCGATTTAAAGGGAAGAGAAACCATTTCCGTCAGCAATGTACAGCAAAACCGGGGAAACCTGCAAAACGTGAGCAGTGTGATACATGTGCATAGAACAAAATAGCAAATATAAATTGAAAATGACCACAACAAATTCCAAATAAATTATAATACAGCTGGGCAACAGTGATATTAATGGGCAAACATATAAAACACTCCCAGGAAAGCTCCAAAAAAAAGAAATGAGTTTTGGAAGTGTCTACGCTCCGTAGACTCGTTCAAAAATCACTGCATTTTAATGGAGCTTTCCTGGGAGTGTTTTTCATATTGCCCATTGATAACACTGTTGCCCAGCTTGGTTTTGGTTTGTTTCCCCTTTTTTGGAGGTCATTTTTGAGGTTTAATTGCACCCCTGTCCCCATACAAGGTAAACGAGCCCACAGTAAAATTGTGCAGAGCAGGGTGTCTGACTCGTGCGGCCAGGTTTCCTATCTCCAGAGACTGCACTGTCTCTGTGGCCACAGTGTGGTGCAGTGGACACAGCCAGTGCCTGTAGGACCAGAGGGTCACAGGTTCAAATCCCAGCTGGGGCTCCTGCCATCCCAGTCCCCATAGTCTTACCCACCACTAAACAGTGATAGTACAGACATTCCTGTATGGCAGAGAACATAAGCATGGTTCCAACACCTATATTTTACCCTACACCGCACACAAACCATAACAATGGGCATTACCGACAGCCGAGTCCCCCAAATTCAGTCCTGGAGTGCCACAACTCAATCAGGTCATATGCTTTTTTCCAGATAGGGACATGTCTGCATGTTGGCGGAAGGGTACAGGTGGTGGAGGGGGCAGTGGCTGCAAACCACAGCAGACAGTGGCCTAGGAATATGCAGGGTGGCACCGTCTACCGCAAGACAGGCTCTGTCAGATGTAGAGTCATGGACTCCCCAGGGAACACAGCATATCTGTGGCAACACAGTGGTGCATTGCACACAGACAGCATGTGCAGGAACAGAAAGTCACAGGTTCAAAGCCCAGCTGGGGCTACTGACAATCCAATCCACATATTTTTCCTACAACTAAACCGTGATAGTAAGGAGAAACCTTTATTGCTGAGAACATACGCATGGTTCCCACGCCTATATTTTACCACACCAAACACACACACCATAAACAGCCGCATTACCCAGAGCAGAGTCTCCCAAATGCAGTCCTGGAGGGCCCCACACCATTCAGGATCCATGCTGCCTCTACTAAAGATGCCTGTGCTGCATATCTATGCACCACCCCCATGGTATGCTGATGTAGCTCATGCATATTTATGAGGGACAGCATGAAAACCCGAACAGTGGTTGGAACACCAGGACTGGAGTTGGGACACTCTGCCGTAAAGCAGCAGCCAACAGGGCCAGACCCCCCCCCCCCCCAGGCCCCATTGGCCAATGCCTCCTAGAGAGGCAGGACATTGCGCCCTGCCTGTATCCCCCAATACTAGCAGTTGCATACCTTAGCACTGCCACCCTACACCTGGGTATATGGTACACAGCTATCAAACGTTTCCCATGATAACTGGCAGATATCATTTCCTACGTTAAGCACATGTTGCTCATTGATCTCCACCATAACAATAATTGTGATGTCTGCAGTGTGCGCTGCAGGTCTGGTCGCTGACAGTGTTTACCACCCTGGGGAGTGACCCCCAACAGTAGTGCGTACCATATCCATGCCTGTACTGTGCCCAGGACTGGTGTGGTGGGTATGGCTGCTGGACTCCTCTATAGTAGCACAATGCTGGCATAGGTGTGGGGGTGGCTGTCTGCCTATCCAGTGTGTGGTGGCTGCAAACACCTTCCACAGCCCACACTGCCAGCAATGTTGCCAGTATTGGGCTGCCAATGTGCATAATGAGGAGCAAGGTACCATGGGTATAGGCCGGACAGGGTGGCCTGGCCAGGGTGCATCTGCACAGGGCATAGGGTACTGACTGGGACATATTAGTGCCCGGCCACCACCTACACAGACAGGGTGACCTCAGTATGTCCTGCTGAGAGATCACTCTCACCCTGACTGTGCAGTGACCACAGCATGGCTAGGCACCCCCATAGTGCTATATAGTATTTCTTTCATGTGATAGATATGGGTTTCCTTTTGGGTCCCAGTCACTGATTTATCTGCTTGCTGTGTATGCTGACATCCCAGTTCTGGGTGCATGCATCTCCACTGGGAACATGCACTGTGGACTAACTAGCACACTGTTTGCAGCTGGTATGTGTTGTGATGGAGCAGCTTGCAGGATGCAGTGGCTGATGACTTGCCAGCTTGCAGGATGCAGTGGCTGATGACTTGCTGCAGGAGACTATCAGATAGTGGTGGGGTGCAGCTCACCATATCCAGGCCTAATATCTGTCTGCTATTGTGTTAGGAATGTGTATAGAGCTGCATTGACTGCCCTGTGGGGTGTCCGTTCCTCAGCAAGACCTGGGTGGATGGTCCTCTCTACTGCCACCTTTGCAGGGAGGTAGAATGTGGATCTATTGATAGGAGATGCTGTTTGCCACCCTCGGCCCTGGGGGGGGGGGGGTGGTGGTGGTGGTGGTGGTGCATAGCCCACCTAGGGGGTCCATAAGGGCTACACCTGACTGAAACAGACAGAGATATCCAAGACGTTTGTGCAGAAACTGCCTATCTCACACATTAAAACTGCTTTGGACCTCCGGCATGGCCTCATTCAGCCATGGACGGTGTTGTGGACCTGGTCCTGGGCGCCTCACCGCACCCTCAGGGTGAGCACAGTACCCGCACAATGTGACGGTGTGTAGCTACTCTGTGCCAGTAAAAGACACAGTCAGTACCCCCTACCACAGCAGTAAAGCTTATGATGCAGGAACAGGGCAAGTGGAAACAATAGACTGTCAGGACAAATAAGCAGATGATCCTCTTTCCAGCAGCCCTGAGCATCACAGAATGCACCTCACGAAGTCAGAGTCTGGGTTTCAAAGGAAGTATCTTGCTATTGCTGCAAGAAAGATGAAAGGGAAAACAAAGTCATATTAGACGGTGTTAAATACAGCAATGTCTGTGACACCGATGCTTGAAGAACAGCTCGCCGTGCTTCTTGGTCTGCAAATTGGTTGCCCTTTGACACAAAATCTTCAAAACTGCAACTTGTGCTGGCAAGAGGACAGCCTGTAACAAACGGTGAATGTATGCAGCATGTTTAATTGGTTTATTAGCAGAAATCAAAAACCCTCGTTGCTGCCAAATATTGCCAAAATCCCATAAAAATGCTTAACGCATAGGTACTATCTGTATAGACATTTGCCAAAAGATACCTGGAAAGTTCAAGTGCACGTGTCAATGCAAACACTTCAGCTAACTGTGCACTAGTAAATGGCAAAGAAGCTGATTCCACAACATCATTAACCGTAGTGACTGCATAGCCCACACAAAGTTTGCCCTTGTCATCCCTGAAAGCAGAACCATCCACAAATAAAGTCACATCCGGGGCTGATAAAGGCAGAGGGGAAAGATCAGGCCTAGCCCGGGAGAATGTCAAAATAGTTTGGAAACAATCATGAGACCCATCCTCCTCCACAAGTGTTGAAGGGTTGCATATTGATGTAGTACATACTGAAACATGAAGCGGAGAAATGATTAATTCCAGAGTCAATAAAACGTGTGGAGGACAAAGGCTGAGTCTTGGTTAGATGGAATAAAAGGGCGCTGTAGAACCAGAAAATCAGTAAGTTTCCATTGCAAAAGCCACTGCTACCAAACTACGTAGACATAGAGGGAGTCCCAAAGTCACTGCATCAAATCGCTTTGAGAAATAGCCTACCGGCTTGCAACCAGTTGGGAAAGCTTGTAAAAGCACACAGGTAGCAGAGGAATCAGAAATAGCCACATACAATTTGAATGGTAAAGAATAATCATATACAATAACATGGTGCATTTCCCAGTGCAATTTTTACATTTAAAACAAACCTCCCACTGTGATAATGTGGGTACAATGAGGTCTTCAGATCCTTCTTTCCAAAATGAGAGCATAAAGCGGAGCAGTAAGATCTGAGAAATTCTCTAGCTATTATTTACAGAAAATTAATAAACTCAGGAAGCTACGCAATAACACTGGTGTCGCTGGAAAACGGCAATGACAGAATAGGTTTCAATCTAGCAGAGGCAATTGCACGACCAGATGGTGTTAGAACAATACCCAGGAAAGTAACATTTTGAAATACAAATTGCAGTTTAGACAAATTAACCTTCAAACCTAAATTAGCAATATGAGCTAATAGAGACAAAGAATCTGATAAACAAATCTCATAACTTGGTGAACATAAAAGCAAATCATCCACATATTGAACTAAAGAGGAATGGTCGAGCTCTACATCCAATAATACAGTTCTTAGGGCCTGCAAAAATATGCAGGACTGTCAGTGTACCCTTGATACAAAGTGGTCCAAATATTTTGCTTATTGTCAAAATAGAAGGCAAATAAAAATTGGCTGCCTTTGCTAATTTTCACTGAAAAATAAGCAGAACTTAAATCCACAACAGAAAACCAGGTAGTCCCTGAAGGTATCTGCATCCAGATATCATGTGGATTAGGTACCAAGGGAAAAATTGGCAAAATCACATTATTTACTGCTCGCAGGTCTTGTACAAATCTATAAGTCTTACGGTCAGCCTTTAGTACAGGAAGAATTGGAGTCTTACATGATGAAGTCGTAGAATAAATGACACCTTGTTTCTGAAGATCTTCAGTCACAGGACGAATTCCTTCAATGGCAGCTGCTGACAGTGGATACTGCTTGAGTCTAGGAAGCTGAACTCCAGGTTTCACGGTGATTTTTACAGGCGGGATAGAAAGACATCCGACATTAGATCCCGGCACTGCCCACAAAGTAGAAGGAAGTTCTCCAAGAGCAGGATGAATGGTACTGGCATCTGCAGGCGACGGCACTTCAGAGAGAGAATACAGCTGGAAATATAACTTCCCACTCCGCCAGGATAGAGTGAATTCAGCTGTTACCGGAGGGGGAGGAGGGAAATCAGCTCTCTAACAAGTACGCATTTCTCTGGACTGTCCATGCCCTCGCTGAGGATTCCCATAACCTCCTCTGTTTTTACCTCTCCCCCTTGCCCATGGGTGGCTGTATAAACAATCTGTAGATTGAGCAATTTAGTCTTTTCACATCTATTTTAGTTCGCTCTTCTTGCTGATCCTTGATAAATTTCAAGTCACTGTATCACGCTCCTTCCAGAATTGCATCAGCTGTTCTAGCTGGCCAATCTATTATTGAAGTTTCTAAAAATTTCTTTTATTCTCGGGATTAAACCATTTACAAAAATATTAGTGAATCCTGAAGGTATGTCTTCTGCTTCACCAGAATAGTCTTTAAAAGCTAGCATACACCTAGTGTGAAAATCTGTAACCTTTTCACCCCTATCCTGCCTTAGAGATGTTAATCTCGACCAACCCTTTACAAGTTTGCATACTACTGTAAGGAATTCTAACAATTTTTTTTTTCTACGTAAAAACAAAATTATCTCTTTGAATCTTCTCTTGGAAATCTTATCACAGGATCTGTCATGAACCCTATGAAAATCAGCTGGATTAAAAAACACAGTTCTGAGCAAATTATCTAGAGCTGCCCAAATGGGATTATAACTGTTAATTATTTAAGACCATAAAGACACAATTCTACCAGGGTTATCCCTGTAATTCAGAAAAGTTTTAGTCAAATCAAACACTTCTTTAAATAGTCACAAGATCATTTCCCACAGCTGCTGCAGTTTAACATAATATAATTGATCACACTCCTCTTTGTAAGAATCATAATATCTGTCCAAATCTCTCTCATTTTTATCAATAAGTTCATCAGAAACACTTAATTCTTTCGCAACAGAAACACTATGACCTATTACTACTTTTAAGATTCTTATTACAAGTACAACACTTCCCGTTTCTTGATTCAAACGTGCTCTCAATTCCTTGAGCTGGGAGACATTCCAAATATCCAAAATACACAATACTACTCCCCCTAACTGCTGTTGCTCTTTAAGCATTTTCTTTGTCTCTTAGTTCTGCTACACGAGTGATCCTCACCCACTCAGCTGGTCATTAGTTACATTTCCTAACACAAACATCTTTGTTTCAAAACATAAACATTCCTAATGTTTTCATCATGTACCATCCGTTCCCACCATGTAAGCACAATTGCACGGTTTACCTTCAACCGCTAACTCATATCTCAGGCAATGGACCTTATCTACAGAGAAAGTTCCCTCCAAAGGAAACCGTAAATTCACATTACCTTGCATTTGTCACAGAATCCCTATCTGTTACGGAATCGATGGCGACATCACCATGCTTCTCACACATACAATAGAAGCATACAATAAGGGCTACCTTTCCTAAACACTAAAGCCCTAGCTCTGTCATGCCACTCATGCATCCGAGATGGAGCCTGTCTACTTAACAGATTACCCATCACTGGTAATCTTCATAATACTCACAAATCTTTCAGGCACCTTCTGCCCTTGCCTTAACAGATTACCCATCACTGGTAATTTTCATAATACTCACAAATCTTCAGGCACCTTCTGTCCTTGCCTTGAATGCAGAGATCTATCCGGTACGGCACCAACTGAAAGAATACTCTGCACCTCCCCTCACCTACAACAGGCAGGGCTCTTGGGTTACAGAAATCCGCACACAAAACAAGGAGAAGGTTAATTGATCACAATTCTTTGAATAATACACAAATCTGTAAATAACACACAACACACTTGTATTATAAAGATAACCAAAGCTTTGGGAGAGCAAGCTAGGCCTCTGCCTATGTTTACTCTGATATCATAGCTTTAGGCCACTTTATTTATAGGTAAAGATTCCATTACACAGCATAATTTCACTTTATTATTCTACGTCTCACATCACGTATATTCATAATATACATATTCTATTCTATGTCTAGTGTCACGTATATTCATAACATACTTTTCTATAGGCATGCACGTCATAGACAATCATGAAAAGACATACATATATTCTCAGACATGACTATGTAGGCCTTAATTCTAATTAATTCTAACACTGACAGTTTGATATCTCTGACCAGAGACTGAGAGACTGAGAAGCTGGGTAAACAACTTGCCTTTCACTTATCTTTCTAATAACAAGACTAATGTTTATGTTATCTAAAACCTTTCACCCAGTTACTTCTACAGAGTTTTCAAGGATGGTATTAAGGAGCTACAAATGATATTAACTCTTTCTTAGGGCTTATGGTAATATAATGTTATACACAGGGCCTGACTGTGTATCCAACCTGGTACAATCAAGCTTTCTTTCAAATAGTGCCGAAGCGGTCAGAGGAAATATTCAGTAACACTATATTGGTAATGCTGCTGCATAGCGTGCTGGACAACGCTTATCCAGTTGGCAGGTGCCCTTACATTGGAAGCTCTTTAGGGATGGGGGATTCTTACTGTTCTTGAATATAACTGGCGTTGAGCTCAATACTGAAAAGGTGAGAGATAATTCCAGAAAAATTAACAAGCTGAAGGCTGAATTAGATTAGTGGACAACACTGTCTCTATGGTTGTTTGGCCAAGTGAACTTTGTTAAAATGGTTGTGCTACCTAAACCAGAGGTTCTCAACCCAGTCCTTGGGTCACACCTAGCCAGTCAGGTTTTTGGGATAATCACAATGAATATGCATGAGATAGAGATTTGCATACATTGGAGGCAGTGCATGCAAATTTCTCTCTCATACATATTCATTGTGATTATTCTGAAAACCTTACTGGCCAGGTGTGTCCTGAGGACTGGGTTGAGAACCTCTGCTCTATCACCTTTCAGTTTTGCCCTTTGCCTTTCTATTTTCAGCAGATGTTCCCATCCAGTTAATGACTCCTTGAGGTGTTCCTCTATCTTGATAGTTAGGTATTCCTGAAGTCTAGGACCCTCACTTTTGAATGAACCATCTTCAATTGTGTCCTAAAAATGAACCACACCATCCAGTGATCACTGGATGCCAGATGATAACATCAGAAACACTTGCCCCATTAGTAAGCACCAACTCCAGTATTGTTTATTTTATTTAAATTTATTTTATTTATTTAAAAGGATTTAATATACCGCTTTATCCTTAAATCAAAGTGGTTAGCAAATCAAACAGATCATGAGGCAGGGAGAGTGGGTGAGTACATGCGGTGGATACATCGACATGGGTGGTGTGAGAGTACAGTGTGAATGATTAACTGGTGAGCTATATACATTGTGAGCTACGTGCAGGGGCTATATACAAGTAGCAGGGGGATGCAGGGGTCATGAATAGATGGAAGTAGGCAGTTAGCTGGATCACGTGAATTACTTATAGTGTTCTATGACGAGTATTGTTTTGAGCAGCTTCCTGAAGTCTTTGAGGTCTACGGTTGATCTCAGATCATTGGGGAGCGAGTTCCATAGGGTGGGCGCCGCCAGGAATAGTGCTCTTCTTGAGAACATAAGAACATAAGAAATGCCATACTGGGTCAGACCGAGGTCCATCAAGCCCAGTATCCTGTTTCCAACAGTGGCCAATCTAGGTCATACGTACCTAGCAGTTTCCCCAAAAGACACAGGTTCTGCAGTGCTTGTACTAGGTCAAGCATTGATATCCTGGGTCCCTTTTTAATAGTGGTTTATGGACCTTTCCTCCAGGAACTTGTCCAAACCTTTTTTAAACCCAGCTATACTAACAGCCCTTACTACATCCTCCGGTAACAGATTCCAGAGTTTGATTACACGTTGAGTGAAGAAATATTTTCTCTTATTTGTCTTAAATAGTTTACCCTGTAGCTTCATTACATGTCCCCTAGTCCTTCTATATTCTGATAGCGTAAACAATTGATCCACGTTTATCCGTTCCACTCCATTCATTAATTTATAGACCTCTATCATATCTCCCCTCAGCCGTCTCTTTTCCAGGTTAAAGAGCCCTAACCTTTTTAGCCTCTCTTCATAGGAGTAGCCTTCCATCCCCTTCACCAATTTGGTGGCTCTTCTCTGTACTTTTTCTAATAACTCTATGTCCTTTTTAAGATACGGTGACCAGAATTGCACACAATATTCAAGGTGCGGTCGTACCATGGAGCGATACAGAGGCATAATAATATCCTTTGTTTTATTCTCCATCCCTTTCCTTATGATACCTAGCATTCTATTTGCTTTCTTGGCCGCCGCTGCACACTGGGCGGAGGGTTTTAACATGTTATCCACGATGACTCCTAAATCTTTTTCCTGGGTGGTGGTTTCTAATGTGGAGCCTTGCATCGTGTAACTATAGTGTGGGTTGTTCTTTCCTAGGTGCATAACTTTGCACTTGTCCACATTAAATTTCATCTGCCATTTGGATGCCCAGTCTTCCAATTTATCCAGATCCTCCTGCAGTTTTCCACAATCCTCTTGGGTTTTAACAACTTTAAACAGTTTTGTGTCATCTGCAAATTTGATAACCTCACTAGTTATTCCTTTTTCCAGGTCATTTATGAATATGTCAAAAAGTAGGGGACCCAGTACAGATCCCTGGGGTACTCCACTATTCACCTTTTTCCATTGGGAATATTGGCCATTTAGCCCTACCCTCTGCTTTCTATCTTTTAACCAGTTCCCGATCCACAATAGTACACTGCCTCCTATCCCATGACTTTTTAGCTTTGCCAAAAGTCTCTGATGGGGGACCTTGTCAAAAGCTTTCTGAAAGTCCAGATACACTATATCAACCGACTCACCTTTGTCTACCTGTTTATGCACACCTTCAAAAAAACAGATCAGATTAGTAAAACAAGATCTTCCTTGTCTAAAGCCATGTTGGCTGTCTCCCATTAGGCCATGGCTATCTACATGCTGTGTAATTTTGTTCTTTATGATGGTTTCTACCATTTTCCCTGGTACTGACGTCAGGCTCACCGGTCTGTAATTTCCCGGGTCACCCCTGGAACCCTTTTTTTTTTTTTTAATTCTTTATTTTCGTTTTATAACAACAAAGGAAAAGGAAGACATACAGCTAAAAGACAGATACATAAAGTGTAATACATACACCAAAGTAAACCCCTGCCACCCCCCTCCCCCCTGCTTCTTCTCTAGAAAACTAATCATTCCCGAAGCGGGCGTGTACTTACATTATTGTGTTACAAAACCTAACGGTGATCTGAAACGTGATGAGTGCACATTATACAGGCATGTTGGAGCAATAAGCAGATTGTACATAATCATTAAGCATCTGCCATTTAGACAAGCGAGAGTGAGGTTGGGCATGGGGAATAGCTCTCCGAGGTATCTGCTCATATTTACTATATAAGCAGACGAGGTTCCACCATTCATTGACAGTAAGTCGAGAGCTATCCTTCCAATTCCTCGTGATTAAGCATATGGCTATACCCAGCATGAAATCAAGGAGAAAGCGACCCTTCTTAGGAAGAGAGGGGACCTCCGCCACAGAGCGGAGTCCCACGATCTTCCAAGAGAGAGGCTCGTGAAGGTGTAAGATAAATTGAATACAACCCCAGACCCGCCCCCAATAAACCTGTAGTTGAGGACATTCATAAATAACATGAGCGAAGGTTCCCACAGCAGTATGGCAAGACCAACACTGGTCCCTAGCATTCGTGTTCCATTTGGCTATTTTTTCTGGGGTATAAAAGCATCTGTGTGCAAAAAAGAAGAGAGTTTGGGTAACAGAGGCAGACCGGGAAACCCGCACTACTTTGCTCCAGAAAACGCTCCATTGCACAGGGGTTAAAGTGGTTTGCAGTTCGCGCTCCCAGGCTTGTTGGGCTCTAAAAGTGGCCGTGTCTATACCCTGACATAATATTTTATAAAAGTTAGAGGCTACCCCATGTGTACTACTAATAGAGTGAACTATCTCTAAGAGCCCGTCCTCAGTAGGGGCAGAGGGCGGCATGATTCGAGCACTTTTGAGGCAGTGTTGAAGCTGCATCAATTGAAAGTAGTGTTTCGCTGGTAACGCAAATTCCTTTTGTAAATCAGAGAAGGTTTTCCAACGAGCTGCAGAGAAAAGCTGTTGGGGTGTCCAGATCCCCCTTGAGTACCAGGGTTTCCATGCTATCGTTCTATTTAGGACTTGAATTCTGGGGTTATTCCATAGCGGGAGTCCGTCCTGAGGACATACGTTCGGGCCCAGTGATAGAATGAGAGTGTTATAGGCCGCAAGAGTATCGACAATCATTGGTGGATGGCGGGTGTCTACTTGATAGGACATACCGGGGAGATGGGTCAACGGAATTGGGCTACTAAGCTCCTCTTCTATGTCAAGCCAAACTGGTCTGCTGTCTGTTGAGGCATCAAGCCATCGGGCACCTTGCTTAAGTAGAAAGGCTTGATGATATCTAAGAAAATCAGGAAATCTGGTACCCCCTCTTTCCTTTGCAGACTGTAGTTTTTGTTTAGCTATCCTTGGTGGCTTGCCCTGCCAGAGATAACGGACGAGAAGGCCCTCAATATCTTTATAAGTATGTAGCGGGAGTAAACATGGCAGCATTTCTAAAATGTAGTTCACTTTGGGGACTATCATCATTTTCACAGTTTCTAAGCGGCCCCACCATGTAAGAGATAAGGGAGACCAACGATTCGTGAGCTCACGGACTTTAGAGACTACCTCTTTGGCATTAAAACTGATAGTGTCTTCTAAAGGAGAACAGTAATGGACCCCAAGATACTTCACCATGCGGGATTGCCAAAGGAAGGGAAAGGCCTGCATGTCAGCCTCATGTACCCAGCGGTTCAGTGGGAATGCTACAGATTTGGTCCAGTTAATTTTATAGCCCGATAATTGTGAGTATCCGTCAATCAGATCCAAGACAGCTGGAACCGAATCGAGGGATACGAAAAGCATAAGGTCATCTGCATATGCAGAGAGTTTAATCTCCCTATGACTGAAGGGGACACCTCGAATACGTGCGGACTGTCTAATAAGAAGGGCTAGGGGTTCAAGAGCTAGATCAAAGAGCATTGGTGATAGGGGGCAACCTTGACGCGTGCCTCTTTGGAGATTAAATGGCTGAGACTTGATGGCATTTACACAAATACTGGCGACGGGTTGAGTATACATGACTTGGAGATATCGGAGGAAGCCCTCCCCAAAGCCATACCATCGGAGAACTGCAAATAAGAAGGGCCATTCTAGGCGGTCAAAAGCTTTTTCGGCATCCAGGGAAAGACCCACCCATGGAAGATCTAGATTGGCAGCACTGGATAGCACATGGCACAAGGTCCGAGCATTGTCAGCAGTTGATCTGCCGGGTATAAAACCGCATTGGTCGGGGTGAATTAGGGTGGCCATCCTGTCAGATAGCCGGGTGGCCAAGATCGTTGCGAAGATCTTATAATCGGCATTAAGTAGGGAGATTGGACGGTAGTTGGCGGTTAGTAGCGGGTCTCTGCCTTCTTTCTCAAATACTACCACATTAGCTGCAGAAAAGGATCCCAAAGAGGATGTATCTACCGCAAGGGCAGTAAAATAGAGTTTTAAATAGGGAGCTAAATCTGCACTGAACGTTCTGTAGAATTTGGTCGGGAGACCATCGGGCCCTGCGGCACGGCCCGAGGCTGTTCGTTTTAGGGCAGATTGGATCTCTGAAGTAGAGAAGGGTGCATCCATCGCATCCCTATCATCTTCAGAGAGGGTCGGCCGCTGAATGCCAGAAAGCAATCGCTCGAATGTCTCTGACGAGAACTCACATTCAGATTGGTATAGGCTGGTATAGAAATCCCGAAAGAGCTCTACGATGTCGGAGTCTGTGGTCACTATGCCCCCTCCCTGTGGACCTCGAAGGGACGCTACGCGTTTGGCTTCTTTTTGACCTTTCAAGGCGTTGGCTAAGAGTCGACCGGCTCGGTTATTTTCACGATAATATGTCCCTCGCTGAAGCTCAATACTCTTAGAAGCTTCAGTTGAGAGGATTGAATTATATTGAAAACGGAGACGCTGTAATCGAATTAATACACATGGATCAGTACGTGAAGTTAGAACTCGTTCGCCTGCTTTTATTTGTTGGTCTAGTATGAGTAGCTGCTGTTTGCGCTGTTTTCGCAGGCGGATTTGATAGCTAGTGATCGTTGCTCGAATGGCCGCTTTGAAGCCCTCCCACCAAGCCCAATTCGCAGTATCCTGGGGTAGATTAAAATGGAAGTAATCCTGTATGGCTGCTCGAATTTCTAACTGGAACTCTGGCTGAGTTAACAGGGCTCTATCAAAGAACCAGGCCCCCGAATTCCCTTGGGGTGCAGTAGTGTGTAATTGAAAGGAAATGGCGGCATGATCTGAAATATGTTGGGAGTGAATCTTTGCAGTGTCCACCTGAGGAACTAACAGTTTTGATATTAGAAAGAAGTCTATGCGAGACTGGGATTTATGAGGGGAAGAGAAGAAGGTGAAGTCAAGCTCATTGGGGTGTAGTAACCTCCATAGATCAACTAAAGCAAGATCTTTGATCAGGGAGGTAAGCGTGGTGTGACTCTTGGGGGGACCGCTTGTCCTAGGCGGCTGTTTGTCAATCAGGGGATCAAGGACTAGATTGAAATCCCCCCCAATTATCAATGAAGTATCAGCAGAGGCCTGCGCAACCTGAGCAATGGTAGCAAAAAAGGCAGGGTCATCCACATTAGGAGCGTAAAGGCATATACATGTAACTTCAAGGCTACCTATCTTGAGGTGAACTCTGGACCATCTACCTTCCGTATCTGAACTAGTCGCAATAATAATAGCATGCAAAGATTTCCTAACCAGTATGGCAACCCCACATTTCTTAGAAACGGCTGGGGAATAGGCGGCCACCATGTAAGGTTTAATATTGAGTTTAAGAGTTTCCTTCGAATTTAAATGCGTTTCTTGGAGAAAAATCAGATCCGCAGCTTCCTGACTTAGGTAGCTTAGGATTTTCTTCCGTTTTATCGGATTATTGATGCCTTTTACGTTCAATGAGAAAATCTTACATGGTGCCATCAATCAGTAATAGACATTTTAAGTGAGGGCGCTTGAAAACATACAACATAATCAGAATCTGTGCAACAATGACATAATCACCGAGTATTCTGGCTAATACACCCCATATTGAAAAGTATGTACCAAAGTATCTTAGAGAAGAAGCAAAACCCCCAAAGAATATGGCGACCATATGTCTGCGGGAGGAGGCCCTAGAGAGGAAATAGAAAGACATGAAAAAAAGGAAAAGAAACACCAGAGTCCACAATCAACACTGTCTCTGATACTCATCGAGGCCATTGTGGGTAGATGGAGTCGGGCCACAGATATCATCAAAAGTAAGGCAACAAACCGCCCTCGCCAGACTCTTTGCTGGGCTGCGGCAGATCCAATATGGCAGGTACAGCGGATATGAGAATACTTGCAGGAATATTCTGGAAGTCAGCGCATCAAGTCGGCTTCTTTGGAATCCAAAAACTCCGCTAGTAGATCAGGGTCCTCAAATGTTCTTGTCTGATTGTGAAGCGTGACTCGGAGCTTGGCCGGGTACATCAGGCCATAACGTGCTTGTAGTTGTTGAAGCCTCGGCCGGAATTCCAGAAAGCGCTTTCGGCGGTCGACCGTGGGTTTAGCCAAGTCGGGATAGAAGGAGATCTTGTGGCTCTCAAACTCCATATGGCCCTTTGCCCGAGAGGCATTTAGAATTTGCTCAACGTGTTGATATCTCAAAAGTCGAAAAATGATAGGCCGCGGGGTCTTCCTGTTGAGCGTTATGCTTGTGGGTACACGATGAGCGCGATCGATCTCCAAATCATTGGTAAAGGTGATTTGGAGCAGGGAAGGGAGGATTTTGCATAAAAACTCTTTCATGTCTCCCGATTCCGCTCCCTCCGGTATGCCCACGAGTCGTATGTTGTTGCGGCGCGCTCTATTATTGCCATCTTCCACTTCTTTCTGCAAGGCCCGCACCTGACGTTCAACTTTGTCGAGTTTGGACAACCGGGCCGCATGGGAGTCCAATATGCTCTCCATTTTGTCCTGACGCGAAGAAAGCCCTTCTAGCTTGCTTTGCAGCACACCAAAATCTTCCCGCAGCGCTCGGAGTGCTTCACCGTTTGACTGCACGAGGTTTTTGACCCCTCTAATCTCTGCGAGGATTTCCTGCTGCATTTCGGGGCCCTCGCGCAAGGCCAGCCCCTTCTGCGGGGACGGAGGTTCAGTTTTGGAACGTTTGCCGTGAGAAGCCGCTGGAGATCCAAATTCCAAGCGCGTGGGTTTGGTCCCCGCCATCTCACCAATGTGCCCCGGCAAGATCAGAGTAGAAGTTCCAAGTATGTACGGTGTTAATTCAGGATTCTGAGTAGGCCTCTCGGGAGCCTCAGCGTTATGCGACCATCCCGCTGGACATCAGGCTCCGCCCCCCCGGAACCCTTTTTAAAAATTGGTGTTACATTGGCGACCCTCCAATCTTCAGGTATTACAGATGATTTTAATGAAAGTTCATAGATTACCAATAGCAGGTCTGCAATCTCATATTTCAGTTCTTTCAACACTCTGGGATGTATACCATCCGGTCCAGGTGATTTGTTACTATTCAGTTTATCAAATAGTTGTAATATATCTTCCCGGTGTAGCGATATTTCTCTCAATTCCTCTGCAGTATCACCTTTAAATACCACTTCAGTCTTGGGTAACATCCCTACATCTTCCTCAGTAAAGACCGAAGCAAAGAATTCATTCAGTCTCTCTGCTATAGCCTTGTCCCCTCTTACTGCCCCTTTTACCCCTCTATCATCTAATGGTCCAATTGACTCTCTCACAGGCCTTTTGCTACGAATGTACTTGAAAAAGTCTTTATTTCGTGTTTTTGCTTCCGTAGCAAGTTTCTTCTCAAATTCCCGCTTTGCCTGCCTTATCAATGCTTTGCATTTAACTTGCCAGTGCTTGTGTTGTTTCCAGTTTTCATCATTTGGCTCTTTTTTCCATGTCCTGAAGGTTGCTCTTTTGGCAGCAACAGCCTCTCTGACCTCACCTTTAAACCATGCTGGCAGTTTTTTGGACTTTCTTCCACTTTTCTTAATGCGTGGAATACAGCTGGTCTGGGCTTCGAGGATAGTATTTTTAAATAACACCCAAGCTTGCTGTAAGTCTTTAACCTTTGGAACCGCTCCTTTTAGTTTTTTCCGAACTATATTCCTCATTCTATCATAGTCTCCCTTTTGAAAGTTAAAAGGTAGTACTGTGGATTCTTTTACTATCTGTCCTCCACTGATTAAATCAAACATGATCATACTATGATCACTATTGCCAAGTGGTCCCAACACCCTTATTTCTTGCACCAGATCTGGCGTTCCACTAAGGACTAGGTCCAGTATGGCTTCCCCTCTGGTCGGTTCATGAATCAGCTGCTCCAAGAAGCAGTCATTTATTTCATCTAGAAACTTTATCTCTTTAGCTTGTCCTGCTGTGAGATTGTCCCAGTCGATACCGGGGTAATTGAAATCACCCATTATTACTACTCTGTTGTGGCTTTTGTTAGCTTCCTTGATTTCTTTGAGCATTTCATCATCCATTTGTTCATTCTGGCCAGGCGGTCGATAGTATACTCCCACTGCCATCACCTTCCCTTTCATAAATGGAATTTCAATCCATAGAGATTCTACAGCAAATTGTGTTCCCTGCAAAACTTTAATCCTTTCTGACTCAATGCCCTCTTTAACATAGAGCGCAACCCCTCCACCAATTTGTTCAGCTCTATCATTACGATATAGTTTGTATCCAGGTATCACAGTGTCCCACTGGTTATCCTCCTTCCACCATGTCTCTGAGAGTGCAATCATATCTAACCTCTCATTTAGTGCTATATTCTAATTCTCCCATCTTATTGTTTAGACTTCTAGCATTGGCATACAAGCATTTTAGTGACTGTATTTTATTAATTTTATTAATATTAATCTGGCTATTGGTAGGCATGGGTAATTGGGAATCTTTATGCTCTGTCTGCTCCTTACTCAAGGGCATTTGGGCTACTATACTCCCTTTTGGAACCTCACTGTTTTTGGTAGTATCCTTCAAGGATACCTTTGTCCGAACCATGCGCTCCTGGGTGACTGTCGGCTTTCCCCTATTTTCTAGTTTAAAAGCTTCTCTATCTCTTTTTTAAAGGTTAATGCCAGCAGTCTGGTCCCATCCTGATTAAGGTGAAGCCCATCCCTTCGGAAGAGCCCCCCCTTTCCCCAGAATGTTTCCCAGTTCCTAACAAATCCAAAACCCTCATCCTTGCACCATTGTCTCATCCACGCATTGAGACTCCGGAGCTCTGCCTGTCTTTTGGGTCCTGCACGTGGAACAGGAAGCATTTCGGAGAACGCTATCCTGGAAGTTCTGGATTTCAACTTCCTACCTAAAAGCTTAAATTTAGCCTCCAGAACTTCCCTACCACATTTTCCTATGTCATTGGTACCAACATGTACCAAGACAGCAGACTCCCCCCCAGCACTATCTATGATCCTATCTAGGCGGTGTGTGAGATCTGCTACCTTCTGCTACCTTCTGAGGTGTCTTGTCTTGTTCTGGTGAATTCTTTGGGGGTGGTGATGGTGTCCGAGGTTCCTCTTCTTCTGGGTCTGGCACCTTGGTCAGCTTTGATGAGGGGTTGCAGACAATTTGCTGAGAGGTTCTGTTTTATTTTGAATATGTTTAGGAGTACCTTGTATCGGATGCGGGAGCTGATTGGGAGCCAGTGGAGGTGGTTGAGAATGGGGGTAATGTGGTTGTGTCTTGAGGTGCTCGTTATTATGTGGGAGGCAGTGTTCTGTGCTATCTGTAAAGGCTGGAGTGCTTGTTTTGAAAGCCCAAGGTAAATGGGGTAATGTGGAAGTGATGAGAGCTTGAAAGACCATACGGAAATGATCCTGTGAGAGGACAGGTTTGAGGCATCTGATGTTTCTCATTTTGAGGTATGCTTTCCTTGTGGTTCTGGCAATGTGAGACTGTAGGTTCAGGTCTTTGTCAAGAGTCACTCCGAGGTATTTTACTTCAGGCTTTTTAGGTATTGTGATGTCGTTCAGTTTGATGGTGGATGTGGGGGAGAAGGTGGAGTTTCTGATGAGGGGTAGTGCTTCTGTTTTGTTGTAGTTTATGGACAAGTTGTTTTCCAGAAGCCAGCTTGTCATTTGCTGAAGACAATTGGCTAGCTTAGCGTAGTCTGGGCTGTCCATGTTGATGGGGGTGACTATCATGATGCCATCTGCTTAGATGGTGTATTGTATTTTTGTGGTTCTTGATGATAGAGCAGATGGGCTATATGTACAGATTAAATAGCAGGGCCGAGAGTGATGAGCCGTGTGGGATGCCCTGGGTGGCTCTCAGAGGCAGGGAGGTATCTGAGCCACATTTGACTTGGAGCTGTCTGTCGGTGAGGTAAGATGTGAACCAGTTCAATGTGGTGCTGTGTAGGCCAACTTCCTGTAGTCTTGATAGCAGGGTTGTGTGGTTGACAGTATCAAATGCTGAGAAGATGTCTAGGAAGATCATGAGGACGCCATTCTTAGTGTTGTCAATAATCTGCATCAGCTTGTCGAAGAGGTGTATCAGAAGAGTTTTGACGCCATGGTTTGGTCGGAAGCCATGTTGATTAGGGTCTAGGGGGTGTGGCTGTCGATGTGATGTTGAAGTTGACGTTGGACCACCTTTTCGATGATCTTCGATATAAGGTGGAAGCTTGAGATAGGTCTGTAGGTGGCTGGGTCAGTTTTGCTTAGTGGGGATTTTTTGGGGATTGGGCGTATTGTGGCCAGCTTCAGGGCGCTGGGCATAGTTCCTGTGGTAAGTGAGTTGAAAACCATTTTGCGGATGATTTGGATCAGATCTTCTTTTGCTGCTTTGATCCAGGTTGTGGGGCATGGATATGTAAGGGCAGTGCTGGTGTTGAGTATTTGCTCGACTTTCCCGGTGTAGGGTTCATTGGTGAGGGTCTTTACTAATTCAAAGAGCTCTCTTGGTTTGTTTGCAGACTTCAGGATCAGGTTTGTGTGGTATTCCTTCTTCTGTTGGTTGATGAGGTTGTTATATTCTTTATGCTTTGACAGATATAAGTCCTGTATGGAGGCTGACTTTGTGTGTCTCCAGTGACGTTCCAGTTGTCTCAGGGTTCTCTTTCCTTTGCGTATGTCCTTTGAGTACCAGGGGGTGGAGCTGGATCTAGTGCTGTGCGATTTTTGCATTCTGTGGACCGTGGATTTGGCAGCGGATGTGATATTGTTGTTCCAGCTGGCAATTTGTTCGTTTATGTCTTCTGTGTTTGTGTTTAGGAGGGGTAGAATGTCCTGTAGGAATTGGTCTTTGTTGAAGCTTTTGAATCTCCTAGTTGTGGATGATTTTTCTTGATAGCCATTCAGGCTTATCAATTGTAGCTAGACTTTTAACACTAGAACCCCAAAAGGAATTTTACCTAGAAACCCCAAAGTGCGTCAATTGACGCATTATCACAACGACTGTGTTTAGCATGAAATGCAGATATGAATTAATGTGGGAGTCTTGAAAGACTAGAAAAGGGAACTGCTACTTCCGGAGAGAGATCTATTTTTTGTTAAATCAGTCAGGGCCTAGTAGCAGCAGTTTAAGTTTAAATTTAAAACACGGAAGAGAACTTTCTGGTTACATTAAATACCCAGCAGAGAGCTTGTAGTTTTAATTTAATAGTCACTCAGGGCCTAGTATAAGCAAGGTACTTTTAGTTTAAATTTAAAAACACAGAAGAGAGCTTTCTGGTTAAATTTGGAACCCAGCAGAGAGCTGTAGTTTACATTTAATAGTCACTCAGGGCCTAGCATCAGCAAAGTACTTTTAGTTTTAATTTAAAACACAGAAGAGAGCTTTCTGGTTAAATTTAGAACACAGCAGAGAGCTTGTAGTTTAAATTTCATAATGTTAAATACTAGCAGCAGCAAAGAGCTATAATTTAAATCAAATAAGAATATAGATTAGCACAAAAGGCAAAATAGGGTCAGTACTCTTTGAGCAGCAAATAAAGTCTTCTAGAGACCTTTACAAAGAGGGCTTCTACCTAGGGGGCAAGAGACCTGTGAAACGTTTTCAATAGGTGTTAACACCAGGTGGCAGTTCAAAAGGCCATTTTGAAAGACTCCTTCTATCCAAGCAAGGACTGCTAATTATCCAGGAAGTTGGTCACAGCTTACCTCAGCAGCACAGGCATAAATAGCTCAACCAGAGCTCTGTGATCCTCAGTCTTGAAAGACTAGAAAAGGGAACTGTTACTTCTGGAGAGAGATCTGCAATTGTGAGTATATATTTCTGGGAATTTTCTGAAAGGAATTCTTTCTATTAAAGCTATTTAATCTGTGAACCCACTATTTTTTGTTAAATCAGTCAGGGCCAAGTAGCAGCAGTTTAAGTTTAAATTTAAAACACAGAAGAGAACTTTCTGGTTACATTAAATACCCAGCAGAGAGCTTGTAGTTTTAATTTAATAGTCACTCAGGGCCTAGTATCAGCAAGGTACTTTTAAGTTTAAATTTAAAAACACAGAAGAGAGCTTTCTGGTTAAATTTGGAACCCAGCAGAGAGTTGTAGTTTACATTTAATAGTCACTCAGGGCCTAGCATCAGCAAATTACTTTTAGTTTAAATTTAAAACACATAAGAGAGCTTTCTGGCTAAATTTAGAACCCAGCAGAGAGCTTGTAGTTTAAATTTCATAATAAGTTAAAGCCTAGCAGCAGCAAAGAGCTATAATTTATATCAAATAAGAATATAGCTTACCTCAGCAGCATAGGACAGGGTACTGTGTAGCAGCCCTCTTTTAATAAGTGTTATTTCCCTCCCTCCCTCCCCACACCCACCCACCCCTGGGATAATCGTAGCTTTATAGGTACTTACACATCTTAAAAGACAGGGGGTGCTCTCAGGTGCAGCTCGTTACCCAAATCAGTCATATACTAAGGACATGAGATTAATTAAGCTTCAGGTGAACAAGGTATACTAAACGTATTAGGTACAGTTTTATTAGTATAAATATCCATAGCAACCCTTAGGAAGTAAAGAACTTAAAGATCTAAACAAAAACTTAAAACTAAAGATGCAGACAGCAGTCCAGCAGCGAGATGGGGGCTTTCCAGTCTTTTGCATTGAGTATGATTTTCTCCCAGTTGGTGAGAGGTCTTATGTGTGCACTAGGTGCAAGGAGCTCTTTGCTCTCAGGGAACAAGTCCATTCTCTAGTCTAGAGGCTAGAGTAGCAGACTTGGAAAACATAAGAAAGACAGAGAGGTACATAGATGAGACCTACAGGGATATAGTCCTGAAGTCCCACCTCCAGTCTGGCAGCATCCCTGTTGCCATGGAGGAGAGAGGTCATGCCATGGAGGAGAGAGGGGAGATATGATAGAAGTCTATAAATTAAAGAACAGAGTGGAACGGGTAAACGTAGATCGATTGTTTACCTTATCGGAATATAGAAAGACTAGGGGACATGCAATGAAGCTACAGGGTAAACTATTTAAGACTAATAAAAGAAAATATTTTTTCACTCAACGTGTAATCAAACTCTGGAATTTGTTACCAGAGGATGTAGTAAAGGCTGTTAGTGTAGCTGGGTTTAAAAAAGGTTTGGACAAGTTCCTGGACGAAAGGTCCATAAACCATTTTTAAGAAGGGACCCAGGATATCAATGCTTGACCCAGTACAAGCATTGTGGAACCTGTGTCTTTTAGGGAAAATGCTAGGCACTTGTGACCTGGATTGGCCACTGTTGGAAACAGGATACTGTGCTTGATGGACCTTGGTCTGACCCAGTATGGCATATCTTATGTTCTTATGTTCTTATGTCACGTGACAGGAGAGCATCATCCTGGTGTGGCAGGAAGTGATCCTGTAACTAGGAGATGTCCTCCAGGTGATGTAAAATCCTCTCGCACCGAGAAAGTTTCTCAAGGGCCATGTGCCCATGAGGGAAGGGTTAGGACAGCCGTTATAGTTGGTGATTCGATCATTAGGCATGTAGATAGCTGGGTGGCTGGTGGACGTGAGGATCGCCTGGTAACATGCCTGCCTGGTGTGAAGGTAGTGGACCTCACGCACCACCTAGATAAGGTCTTAGATAGTGCTGGGGAGGAGTCTGCTGTCTTGGTACATGTCAGTACCAATGACATAGGAAAATGTGGTAGGGAGGTTCTGGAGGCTAAATTTAGGCTTTTAGGTAGGAAGTTGAAATCCAGAACTTCCAGGGTAGCGTTCTCCGAAATGCTTCCCGTTCCACGTGCAGGGCCCAAAAGGCAGGCAGAGCTCCGGATTCTCAATGCGTGGATGAGACAATGGTGCAGAGATGAGGGGTTTGGATTTGTTAGGAACTGGGGAACATTCTGGGGAAAGGAGGGGCTCTTCCGAAGGGATGGGCTTCACCTTAACCGGGATGGAACCAGGCTGCTGGCATTCACCTTTAAAAAGGAGATAGAGCAGCTTTTAAACTAGATAATAGGGGAAAGCCGACAGTCGCCCAAGAGCAGATGGTTCGGAAGAATGTATCCTTGAAGGATATTACCAAAAGCAGAGAGGTTCCAAAAAAGAGTAAAGTAGCCCAAATGCCCTCGAGTATGGAGCAGACAGAGCTTAAAGATTCCAAATTACCCATGTCTACCAATAGCCAAATTAATGTGAATAAAATACAGTCTCTAAAATGCTTGTATGTAAATGCTAGAAGTCTAAAAAATAAGATGGGAGAGCTAGAATATATAGCACTAAATGAGAGGTTAGATATGATTGGAATATCAGAGACATGGTGGAAAGAGGACAACCAGTGGGACACGGTGATACCTGGGTACAAAGTATATCATAATGATAGAGCTGATCAAATTGGTGGAGGGGTTGCGCTCTATGTTAGAGAGGGCATTGAGTCAGAAAGGATTAAAGTTTTGTAGGAAACAAAATTTGCTGTAGAATCTCTATGGATTGAAATTCCATGTAAAAAGGGGAAGGCGATGGCAGTGGGGGTGTACTATCGACTGCCTGGCCAGAATGAACAAATGGATGATGAAATGCTCAAAGAAATCAAGGAATCTAACAAAAGTTACAGCGTGGTAATAATAATGGGTGATTTCAATTACCCCGGTATTGACTGGGTCAGTGTCACGGCAGGACATGCTAGGGAGATAAAGTTCCTAGATGAAATAAATGACTGCTTCTTGGAGCAGCTGGTTCATGAACCGACCAGAGGGGAAGCCATATTAGACCTAGTCCTTAGTGGAACACCAGATCTAGTGCAAGAGATAAGGGTGTTGGGACCACTTGGCAATAGTGATCATAGCATGATCGCCTTTGATTTAATTAGTGGAGGAGGGATAGTAAGGAAATCCACAGTACTACCTTTTAACTTTCGAAAGGGAGACTATGATAAAATGAGGAAAATAGTTAAGAAAAAACTAAAAGGAGCAGTTCCAAAGGTTAAAGACATACAACAAGCTTGGGTGTTGTTGAAAAATACTATCTTGGAAGCCCAGACCAGCTGTATTCCACGCTTTAAGAAAAGTGGAAGGAATTCCAAAAAACTGCCAGCATGGTTTAAAGGTGAGGTCAGAGAGACTGTTGTTGCCAAAAAAGCATCTTTCAGGAAATGGAAAAAAGAGCCAAACGACGAAACCTGGAAACAGCACAAGCACTGGCAGGTCAAATGCAAGGCATTGATAAAGCAGGCAAAGGGAGAATTTGAGAAGAAGCTTGCTGCGGAAGCAAAAACGCGAAATAAAGATTTTTTCAAGTACATTCGTAGCAAAAAACCTGTGAGAGAGTCAGTTGGTTCATTAGATGATAGAGGAGTTAAAGGGGCACTAAGAGGTGACAAGGCGATAGCGGAGAGACTGAATGAATTCTTTGCTTCGGTCTTTACTGAGGAAGATGTAGGGATGTTACCCATGACTTAAGTGGTATTTAAAGGTGTGGAAGAATTGAAGGAAATATCGATACATCTGGAAGATGTATTACAACTATTAGATAAACTGAAGAGTAGCAAATCACCTGGGCCGGATGGTGTACATGCAAGGGTGTTGAAAGAACTGAAATATGAGATTGCATACCTGCTATTAGTAATCTGTGAACTATCATTAAAATCATCTCTAATACCTGAAGATTGGAGGATCGCCAATGTAAAACCAATTTTTAAAAAGGGTTCCAGGGGTGATCCGGGAAACTACAGACCAGTGAGCCTCACGTCAGTACCGGGAATAAAGGTAGAAACCATAATAAAGAATAAAATTACTCAGCATGTAGATAGTCATGGCCTAATGGGAGACAGCCAACATGGCTTTAGACAAGGAAGATCTTGTCTTACTAATCTGGTATGTTTTTTTGAAAGTGTGAATAAACAGGTGGACAAAGGTGAGTTGGTTGATATAGTGTATTTGGACTTTCAGAAAGCCTTTGGCAAGGTCCCTCATCAGAGACTTTTGGCAAAACTAAAGAGTCATGGGATAGGAGGCAGTGTACTACTGTGGATCAGGAACTGGTTAAAAGATAGAAAGCAGAGGGATGGGCTAAATGGTCAATTTTCCCAATGGATAAAGGTGAATAGTGGTGTACCCCAGGGATCTGTGCTGGGTCCGCTGCTTTTTGACATATTCATAAATGACCTGGAAAGAGGAATAACAAGTGAGGTTATCAAAATTGCAGATGACACAAAACTATTTAAAGTTGTTAAAACCCAAGAGGATTGTGGAAAATTGTAAGAGGATCTTGATAATTTGGAAGACTGGGCATCAAAATGGCAGATGAAATTTAATGTGGACAAGTGCAAAGTTATGCACCTAGGGAAGAACAACCCAAACTATGGTAACACGATGCAAGGTTCCACATTAGGAACCACCACCGAGGAAAAAGATTTAGGCGTCATTGTGGATAACATGTTAAAACCCTCAGCCCAGTGTGCAGCGGCAGCCAAGAGAGCAAATAGAATGCTAGGTATCATAAGGAAAGGAATGGAAAATAAAACAAAAGATATTATAATGCCTCTATACCGTTCCATGGTGAGACCGCACCTTGAATATTGTGTGCATTTCTGGTCGCCGTATCTTAAAAAGGATATAGCGTTATTAGAAAAGGTTCAGAGAAGAGCCACCAAAATGGTAAAGGGGATGGAAGGATACTCCTACGAAGAAAGGCTAAAAAGGTTAGGGCTCTTTAACCTGGAAAAGAGACGGCTGAGGGGAGATATGATAGAAGTCTATAAATTAATGAACGGAGTGGAACGGGTAAACGTAGATCGATTGTTTACGTTATCAGAATATAGAAAGACTAGGGGACATACAATGAAGCTACAGGGTAAACTATTTAAGACTAATAAAAGAAAATATTTTTTCACTCAACGTGTAATCAAACTCTGGAATTTGTTACCGGAGGATGTAGTAAAGGCTGTTAGTGTAGCTGGGTTTAAAAAAGGTTTGGACAAGTTCCTGGAGGAAAGGTCCATAAACCATTATTAAGAAGGGACCCAGGATATCAATGCTCGACCCAGTACAAGCATTGCGGAACCTGTGTCTTTTGGGGAAACTGCTAGGTACGTATGACCTAGATTGGCCACTGTTGGAAACAGGATACTGTGCTTGATGGACCTTGGTCTGACCCAGTATGGCATATCTTATGTTCTTATGTTCTTATGAAGTTACTTATTTGTTAAATACGTGCAGTATGTGATGTCATTACATGACATAATCGTGTGTTTATTGTTTGTAATGGCTGAGTAAAACTGTAAACAGTGATTGAGATCCGCCACCTAGTGGGAACATGAATTTATAACTAGAAGCCCCAAGATACGTCAATTGACGCATCCAAGACAACTGAGTGCGTCAATTGATGTACTTTGGGGCTTCTAGGTATAAATTAATTTTCCCGCTAGGTGATGCATCTGTCATTAATTTTTGATGCACATATTTGAACATCTTGACCTTGATCTCTTCTACAGAGGCAAAATGAGTTCCTTTGAGCACAGTGTGTGCAGATATATTGTTGTGGTGGAGCAGCCACAACTTGTCTCTCCATAGAGCCCACCTGCTGCGCCGAACCCGGTCATGGAGGTGATTGAGGACCTGCTGGTAGAAGTGCTGGTTGACTTTCTGACCCTCAGGCACAAACTCATAATGGACCACTCCCTTCTGGTCGAAGAATGCGATCAGTGTGACCTTGATCCTTGATTTGGACATGCGTGCCTTCTTGGGTCTGGGTGACAGTCGAGTCTTCCACTGCAGGCTCTGTCTCTTGCCTTCAGGGATGTGCTGGAAGACCCAAGTCTTGTCTCCTGTGTTGACTCGGCCAACAAACTCTGGATCTTCTCCAATCTTCTCTAGCAAGTCTTGACAAACATTGACCCGGTGCTCCTTCTTGTCGTCCGATAAAAGCTTGTGCACCATATTGGCACACACCTTCCGCATCCCAAGCTCCTGCACCAAGATGGTCCACACTGACTCCCTGTTCAAGCTGAGCTCCTCAGCTATCATCTGCACCGTCATTCTGCAATCACTCTGCACCAGCTGGTTCACTCTGTCAATGTTCTCAGCTGTGTTTGTTGTGGAAGGCCATCCTGACTTGAGGTCATCCTCCAACTCCTCGCGGCCAGTCTTGAAGCGTTTGTGCCACTCGAAGACTCACGGCCTTGACCTTGCATCTTTTCCATAAGCCTTTTGGAGAAGTTGGAGACACTCAGTTGGGCCCTTCTCCAACTTAACCAGAAATTTCAAGTTGATTCTTTGCTCTGTATTTCTGCCACCTCCAGTTGCGTTCACAAAAATCACCAAACTAATCCCTAAAAAGTGATAATTTTGTTTTTGTCGGATACCGCTGAAAAAGGCACACACTTTTTAATTTGTGCCCTCCATTCAGTTATATCCCTTTTAATCAAACTTTAAAAAAAAGTTCAAAGCTACTTAGCTTATCAGCAGTGCGATTTCCTCAAAAACTCGCTTTTTCATGTCCAGACAAAGTTTCTCAGCAA
Organism: Ichthyophis bannanicus; assembly: GCA_033557465.1. NCBI lineage: Eukaryota > Metazoa > Chordata > Amphibia > Gymnophiona > Ichthyophiidae > Ichthyophis > Ichthyophis bannanicus. Next base: position 1,075,762,535 of record CM066032.1, read on the forward strand.
CTTGACTCAGTCGTCCAAATGCAGGTCTATCATACACAAATGCAGATCTCCAGAATATCACGCACGACGTGCACGTTTCAGGACTGGTGCCCTGTTTCAAGTGCTATCAGAGATTAGCTCCAATTGCTTCAAGTGCTGTCCTCCAAACCTTTCTCAACTGCCGTACAACGCTGAAATTCAACCATCAGCTGATTCTTTAAAAGGGCAGAATACTTGTAATTGGCTACTTTGCAGCTTTCTATCAAGACGTCAGCCAATGAGAACAATAGGGGTATCCCACATATTCAAGGGAATCCCTTCGTCTCTTGGAAGACCTCACATGAGGCTGGACCAATCAACCTCTTTATTCAGACCCAGAGGGTGCACAGATTTTAAACGATAGATCCACCTCTGTTCACAGTTCTGAAGCTTGCCAATCCGATCCCCTCCCCTAGGATCAGGGGGGATGTAGTCAATGATTGACCACCGAAGATCCAGAAAATCATGGTTGTGTTCCAAACAATGCTCCACTATCGGAGCTGATTCATTTTTCCGTCGAAGCCGCGATGCATGTTCACTCAGCCGAATCTTGACCATCCGTGTTGTTCTGCCCAAACTTACATACATTTGTTGGCCACATTGCCTCTGTTACGGGCCAGTGTCTCGTGGTAAGGCTGTTACTGTGAGACTCCGGCCCGGAATGGAGGCACCATGGCAAACGTGTAGGTAAGTTTTCCATGCTGCTTTGTGGGCCCCCTTCCTGCCCTACCTCCCCCCGTATTGCAGGGGATGCATGTGGGCAGAACAACACAGTAAGTTTTGTTTTGTTTTTATTATGTAATATGTTAGTTTTGTTACAGATTTTCATTTTTATGTTATATTTTAGCTTTGTTAGTTACAACACAGTTTTATCTTACAAGAGCCAGTTGTTGCCAGCTCATGGTGTTGTCTACAACGTGAGAGGATTTACGTTCAGGGTCTCTGTACCCACAGTGCTTGAATGTGAGTAACGTGTTGTTTCTATATCTGTACATTGATCTTCACATTACTTGATACTTCGATTTTGCCCTGCGTCTTCTGTGTATATTTTTTCTACATAATTGTATACATGTGTTTTACTTATTTATTAGTTATATTGAATAATTATTGTGTTTTTATTGTGTTTTTATTTGTAAACTTGTTTTATTGTTATATATTTTAATTGTTATTAACATGCCCACCTAATTTTAATTTGTTTGGTTTATAATGTTTTTAATATGGTTTCTTTTGTATTTAAGTACCCACCCCCCGAAGAAGGCATTGGCCGAAAAGCGTTGGGGATCAATAAAGCACTTGTGCTCATCCTTTGCTCTTGCTTTTTGTGTACCATTGCTGCCACAGTCTCATTTCTTTTTTGTCACATCTCATATGTCCAATCAACATCAGCTGAACTTAACTCACTTATCAATAGCTCTACTTCTTTCATAGCAATATTCAGGGCCATCTCAATCATTAGGCAAGACTAAGCAGTCTCTAGTGCAGCAGCTTCTGAGAAGTAGCAAAGAGCAGCAGAAGTCAAAGCAAAAAAATAGATCCTGACAGCCCCATCAACTCAAAGAACCATCAGCCCATTCTTTTCCTGCAGGGACAGTGGGCAAACATATAAAAGTAAGATGTCCAATTATGCAGTTTTACAGGGTTGTTGTGGGAGGGGCGGCTTTTCAGTGATCATGATTGTTGAGTTCAATTATCAAAATCTCAGACTGGTGGGGCTTAAGGATGAAGGTTTGACCAGAGCATGCAATACCCTTGCGCCAGCCCTGGCAATATGCTGAAGGTTTTCAATGAAATCCATATCTTTTGCTGGGTTTCAGGTTCTGCAGCAGTGGCAAGCCGCTGTCACTGAAAATCAGGCCCTCCCTGTTTAATTTCCAGAACAGCTAAGAGGCAAGCCTTGCTTGAGTTTTTTTGGAGCTGTGAATGGAATGCTGTAGAAGGTGCACCATGGCAAGACTGCACAAGGAGAACTGCTTAACATGGGTGGGGTTTTCTAGATCTCCTTCTCTGAAGATTGGGCATAAAGTAGTGGTGAAAGTTCTAGTGGGGGGCTCCCTATTTCCCCCCCCACCCGCTGTCTGGCAGTGGCAGCAGCAGCGGTGGAGGTCCCGCGCAGCAAACTTACTTACATTTGTTGGCCACATTGCCTCTGTTACGGGCCAGTGTCTCGTGGTAAGGCTGTTACTGTGAGACTCCGGCCCGGAACGGAGGCACCATGGCAAACATGTGTAGGTAAGTTTTCCATGCTGCTTTGTGGGCCCCCTTCCTGCCCTACCTCCCCCCGTATTGCAGGGGCTGCATGGGCGTAATTTACACCACTGGCATAAAGGTAAGTAGATAAATCATCCACTTAACTATATGTGGCAGCCAGTTTTCTGATATCTGGACAGTCTTTGACTCTGAAGCGATCAGTTTCAAACTATTCTGCAGCTATTATTGCCTTTTTAGCTTATTTTCAACTTAAGATCAAACTGACTCATGTATGTGGACAGTCTGGAGCAGTGTTGTGAATCTTTGCAAGTTTTCAATTGTGCCTTGATGCTGGACAAAGAGATAATGCACCAGAAGCTACAGTACAGAAAAACTGGGCTAGATTTCTCAATTTCTATTTCAGCAGTTTCAATACATTAATTACACAGGTACACTACCAAAAAAACTGCCTCCAGTTTTGCAACTGATTCCTATAGATTTTGGGGTGCTGAATCCAGGAAAAATAGCCAAAATGTTCCATCACGTCACGTTTTCTTGCAAAATTAGATTTCTTACCCAGATAAGGAATGTTCACATAATTTCTTTTTAGCCGACTGCAGTTTATTTTCTTGGCCCAAAATAGAGGTTGTAATGGTTAACTAACTAGAAACACTCCCTCATGATATTTTAGAGTGTTTTGTATTCATTTTATACATTAACAGGACAATTGGGAGGCGGGGGGCTAAATCCAGTACTCGCGCTGGCGCATGTTCTTTCCTGTTCGCCTCGCCTCGTTCACTCGCTCAAACACGGTGGTTGCGACATGAACGTTCCTGTCAAATTTCAGTTTCTTGCAAGTTCATTATTACCTTTTGTTTGCTCAGTCGTAATCCAGCTTTATTCCGAAGTGGTTCACTACAGTTGTAGTTTGCAGTGCTGTGTATTTGTGATGGCTCACCGAGCCAGAGGTTGCGTCAACTCTCCGGACAGTTTTTGTTTTATTTGTGGGGAATATACCGTGAAAAAGCGGCAGAGGAACATTTCTGCATTTATTAAAAAAGTATATTTCGCCTATTTCGGTTTGAAGTTAGGCGATCAAGACAAACCTTGTGCTCCTCACAAAGTGTGCAAGACATGTGAGGAAGATCTACGCTAATGGATGAAAGGTAAATAACAAGCATTTCGTTTCGGAATACCTATGATGTGGCGTGAACAAAGAGACCACAGCAGTGACTGCTATTTTTGCTCTTGCATTGTGAAGGGATACAACTTAAAAAATAAGAACGTAATAAGTTACCCCAACCTTCCCTCAGCAATTAGGCCTATGCCTCATAGCAACGAAGTACCTGTGCCTGAACCACCAAAATCTTTGGATCATATTTGTGTGGACGGTTCTGATCATGATGAGACTCATCAGATGGCTTTTCCCGATGAGTCCAGTACTTCCGAGTTTGAAACTGAACCAGATCCGAAACCTGAACTTTCCTTTCAAGCTGAATTGAATGATTTAGTCCGGGATTTAGGACTCCCAAAAGATGCTGCCCAACTGCTAGGTTCTCGGCTTAAACAGAAAAATCTATTGTCACCAGGAACAACTTTTTATTGGTACCGCAACCGCGAGACACAATTTTTGAAGTATTTCAGCAAAGAGGAAGATTTGGTATTTTGCAACGATATATACGGAGTCATGGAAAAGTTTAAACTCAAGTATGATCCTGCTGAATGGCGGCTGTTCATTGATTCGTCAAAAGACAGCATAAAAGGTGTTCTTCTTCATAATGGCAACACATTCGCTTCAGTTCCAATTGCTCACTCTGTTATTCTCCAAGAAAAATACGAGAATTTGGCCCTGATTCTTCAGAAGATTCGTTATGATGAGCATAAGTGGATGATTTGTGGAGACTTTAAAATTCTATCCATGCTATTAGGGCAGCAATCCGGTTTCACCAAATATCCCTGCTTCCTTTGCTTGTGGGATAGCCGGGCCCGCGACCTACACTGGGGGAAAAAAGACTGGCCAATTCGGGAGTATTTGAGACCCGGTGAGAAAAATGTTCTTCATGAGAGCTTGGTACCTCGTGATAAAATTCTATTACCACCTCTCCACATTAAGTTGGTTCTCATTAAGCAATTCATCAAGTCCCTTCCAAAAGATGGTGAGTGCTTTCGGTACCTTTGCTCAAAGTTCCCCCGACTTTCTGAAGCAAAGCTAAAGGAAGGAGTGTTTGTTGGCCCTGATATAAGGAAACTCATTTCAGATGGAGCATTCGCTGAAACGATGTCTGAGAAGGAAAAAGAAGCCTGGGATTCCTTCAAGGATGTTGTTCTCAAATTCTTGGGGAACAGGCGGGATGAGAACTATAAGGATATTGTTGCCAGGATGCTCAATGCCTTCAAAGAACAAGGCTGTAACATGAGCCTGAAAGTCCATTTCTTGCACTCCCATGTGAACTACTTTCCCGAAAACTTGGGGGCGTACAGTGAAGAACAAGGTGAAAGGTTTCACCAGGACATCAAGGACGCAGAGAGAAGGTACCAAGGAAGATGGAACACCACTATGATGGCTGATTTCTGCTGGTTGCTGCTGCGGGAAACCCCAGATGAAAATACGCCAAGCAGCGCACCAAGAGAAGCATTCGGGGGAAGAAGAAACAGGCCCACCAGGAGATTGATTGACCCAAGAATGACTTTAAAATCTAAACTGTGTTGACAAATATCGTGTTTTTACTAAACTTTGAAATAAAAATTTGCTAGTTATTACCACAGTGTCGGATCTCATTTATTAGAATTTTATTTTCACACTATCGGGCGTTTGTCTTCATGTATTGCAATGGTGCGGTTTGCGTTTTCTATTCTTACATACATACCTGTACAACATTTTTTGCACATTTCTTTGGTTTGTGTCTAACCTCGCTCTTATATGCTCAATGTTTGTGCACATGTATGTGGCTGTTTTAAGTGCAGACAATTTTGCTACCATCACAGTGTGTTTTGTTGACATTACTCTATTCTTATGTGCTGCCTTGTTACAATTTTCTATATTCTTATTTGAATAACTACTAAACAAATAGTGAAAAAAATTCATCCAAGAAACTTTTATCTCGATCGCACTCAATCTGAAACGTTCACCTCAAACTGCTAACCCAATATAGCAAAAAATCTGTACGTGATGGAGCAAATTGGTTACCAGATTTGGATTCAGCGCACCAAAAAACGTAAAAATCAATCGAAACATTAGAGGCAGTTTTTAAAAATTTTTGTTTAGTGTACCTGTGTTATTTAGTGGTGCTGAGAACTTTGTATCTTGCTGACTATCTGGTTAAGGATATCTGGACAACTTTATATGAATATCTTTAGCAGCATGTGCTCGATTGGACATAGGTCTGATGTATATTTTATTTTCCTTTTTCAAGTTCAGTTCTTAATATTTTGTGAAATCATGCAATATAACAGAATGCTGCCTAATGTTAGAGTAATATTTTGTAAAAAAATATCTACTAGGATTTTTTTCTACTTTTTTACAGTCTGTAGACGTTTTATAAATTTATATTATCTTATAGTAGTGGGGAGGGGGTATAACTTCTAAGAATTCATTCTAACTTCCTTCGCTTATAATGTTGATATATAATCTTTCAGAAAAAGATGTTAAGCTGTGTGCAATCTGACTACATATTTACTTATGTTAACGATTTAAAGAGACACATTACCCATATGATATATAAGTCTTTGGCAATCATATCATAAACCAAAATTTTATGTAAATATGATGGATTCATTAAAGATGATAAAATGATTACAGTACAAAACAAGTACACAATTTCTTTTTACGAGTATATAAAACCTCTTACAAATGTAGTCAAAAGCTATAGAATCATACCTGCCTATTTATGAGATATTTGCATAAACCTCACTGGTTTGTGATTCTCCAGGATTTTAGTTTGGCACCCCTGATTTAGGCAGTTTTGATCAAATGTCATAAGATTTCTGGAGATGCAATCCCTCTTCTGAAAAGGCTCAATTGCCCTTTCAAAAACATAGAGGATGCCTCTAAATCTGCAGAGACATCTCCTGTTTCTGTGGATGGTTTACATCTGACTACCTTTCTAGTTCAGAGGATGAAGGGTATGCCACCCTTTTGGTTTCATATGCCTTTGAGGCAGATGAAGATTCTATAATGTGGCTTTTCTTTTGACATAAAAATTTGGTGTTTATGGGTTAGAAAGCAAGGCTTAGCTATCTCCCCATGTATGTAAACAGATGCAAGGAAGATGTAAATAATTCCTGTGCTTATGACAAGAAGAATTGGCTAAAGGTGAAGATTCTTGTTCAGATTTCCTTCTAAATGTCAAGTATCCAAATGTACGTTAAGGGGATTATTTTAGAAGCCCTATTCATATTTTGGATGTCTGAAAATGGGCATACAGATGTCCAAATCAGAGACATCCCTGGAGCCATTTTAAAAGCCGGTTCTATAGATGTCCCCAGCGCGAGGACATTCAAATAGCAAAGGAGCAGACGGAGGCATGACTGGGGGGCATTATAGTAAGTTGAATGTGCGCTCCTGATTTCAGAAATGGCAGGCATATCTTTGCCCACTAGCGGGACCGCCCATGTGTATTCCTGCTCCAGGGAACGAATAGGCATCATAAAAGCCCTCTTTCTTCCACCCAGAGACCAGAAGGGCATAAAGAGGGAAGGTACTATAATATCCCCTGTACTTTCCATGATGATAATGAAAACTACAGGGAAACGAGGATGCTTAGAAAATATTTCTTTGTGGAAAGGGTAGCAGATTCATAGCATAGCTTCTTAATGGAGGAGGTGCAAATCATATGAAGTACCAGAAAAATAAGAGTTTGCTTTCTTCTACTACTTTACAGTTGTGGTCAATATTATTGACATCCTTGCAGTTCAACCTTTTAAAAAAGTGGCCAGTGAAATGGCTTTAGACTATATATGCACACACATGTGACACACAAAAAAATCAAAACAAGACCAATTAGGTTTGATTCCCACTGGCACTCCTTGTGGCCTTGGGCAAGTCACTTTATTCTCCATTGCCACAGAAGAAAGGCCTGGCAATCTACTTCTGGTCACACCTTGCCAAGAAAACCCAGGAGCTGCTCAGTTGCCAGGAGTCAGCAATGACTCAAAGGCACATATTGCACTGAGCAAATAGTATAAAAACTGGGACATTGCCAGGACTTGATTATTGATCAAAAAATGAAAACATCATTCCACTATGACAACATCAAGGGTAACTGGATGTGGAATCCCATAATGTCCATCTGATATAGTAACATAGTATATGATGGCAGATAAAGACCAGTATGGTCCATCTAGTCGGTCCAGCAAGGTGACAAGAGCAGGTGAACCTGCCACTCCGTGAGGGTCGTCCCTCCCCATGCTTTTGTTTAGGAGTGTACCACCGCTCCGTGTAGGGCACTCCACCTCATGCCTTTGTTTAGGGGTGTTCCAAACGCTCCATGTAGGTCACCCCTATTTGTTGAAATATAAGAGTTAGTTATGTTTATTTTGATTTCATCCTGTTGCTATAAAGGGATCCACTGTGCCTGTCCCATGCCATTTTGAATTCTGTCACTGTATTTGCCCCCACTACTTCCACTGGGAGGATATTCCAAGCATCCACCACCCTTTCAGTGAAGAAGTATTTCCTGACATTGCCTTTCAGTTTACCCCCTTCCAGCTTCATGTTATGTCCTCTAGTTTTACAGCTTCACTATCTTTGGAAGAGGTTTGTTCATTAATACTCTTTAAGTATTTAAAGGTCTGAATCATATCTCCCCTTTCCCTCCTCTCCTCCAGAGTGTACATGTTTAGGTCTTCCAGTCTCTTCTCATAAGTCTTCTGACAAGGCTCCAAATCATTTTGGTCGCCTTCCTCTGAACCGTTTCCAGTCTTTTTATATTGTTTGTGAGATATGGTCCACTTATACAAGGGAGAAAAGGGATAGGTCTATGTTGTGTATTGGGTGCGATGTCATCTGGGCAAGTGTTTGCATGGCTGAAATTGGCTGTGATCCCTGTTCCTCATTGGTTAGGTTTTCTAGTTTTGGGCGAGGTTAGCAATGCTGGAGTGCTTTTAAATGTGGGTGTGTGCATTGTTATTGGAAGCATTTGGAGCAGTCAGAGCAGCTATGGTTGTGGCCGAGATTTTGATGGTTTGGTGAGTACTTGGTCAGGATGTGACCAGTGTTCTGTGATTCAGGTATTTGGTTGGATTCTTTGAATTGGTTTTTTCTCTTGCATTCCTAAAAGTGTGGTTGAATGTGTTGGATATTAATCTTAAGCCTTCTCTTTCCCACAGCATTTGCCTTTTCAGTTGAGAAATCTGTTGGCAAGTTTTCCCCCGAAGAAGCTGAAGGCGAAGCATTCCGTATGGCGTCTTGTGGTGGCATGGGACGTTGCTGCTGGTGCAGCTGATTTCTTTAGATGAATGCAGATAAGTGTGGAGTAGCATTGATAAATGTGGCTTATGCAATTCATTTGGAAAGAACCTCTTTTCATGCTCTGGGAAAGTGAAGGTTTGCTATGAAGTAGCAATGAAAAAATAACACAGGTACACTACCAAAAAACTGCCTCCAGTTTTGCAACTGATTCCTATAGATTTTGGGGTGCTGAATCCAGGAAAAATAGCCAAAATGTTCCATCACGTCACGTTTTCTTGCAAAATTAGATTTCTTACCCATATAAGGAATGTTCACATAATTTCTTTTTAGCCAACTGCAGTTTATTTTCTTGGCCCAAAATAGAGGTTGTAATGGTTAACTAACTAGAAACACTCCCTCATGATATTTTAGAGTGTTTTGTATTCATTTTATACATTAACAGGGCAATTGGGAGGCGGGGGGCTAAATCCAGTACTCGCGCTGGCGCATGTTCTTTCCTGTTCGCCTCGCCTCGTTCGCTCGCTCAAACACGGTGGTTGCGACATGAACGTTCCTGTCAAATTTCAGTTTCTTGCAAGTTCATTATTACCTTTTGTTTGCTCAGTCATAATCCAGCTTTATTCCGAAGTGGTTCACTACAGTTGTAGTTTGCAGTGCTGTGTATTTGTGATGGCTCACAGAGCCAGAGGTTGCGTCAACTCTCCGGACAGTTTTTGTTTTATTTGTGGGGAATATACCGTGAAAAAGCGGCAGAGGAACATTTCTGCATTTATTAAAAAAGTATATTTCGCCTATTTCGGTTTGAAGTTAGGCGATCAAGACAAATCGTGGGCTCCTCACAAAGTGTGCAAGACATGTGAGGAAGATCTACACTTATGGATGAAAGGTAAAAAACAAGCATTTCGTTTCAGAATACCTATGATGTGGCGTGAACAAAGAGACCACAGCAGTGACTGCTATTTTTGCTCTTGCATTGTGAAGGGATACAACTTAAAAAATAAGAACGTAATAAGTTACCCCAACCTTCCCTCAGCAATTAGGCCTATGCCTCATAGCAACGAAGTACCTGTGCCTGAACCACCAAAATCTTTGGATCATATTTGTGTGGACGGTTCTGATCATGATGAGACTCATCAGATGGCTTTTCCCGATGAGTCCAGTACTTCCGAGTTTGAAACTGAACCAGATCCGAAACCTGAACTTTTCTCTCAAGCTGAATTGAATGATTTAGTCCGAGATTTAGGACTCCCAAAAGATGCTGCCCAACTGCTAGGTTCTCGGCTTAAACAGAAAAATCTATTGTCACCAGGAACAACTTTTTATTGGTACCGCAACCGCGAGACACAATTTTTGAAGTATTTCAGCAAAGAGGAAGATTTGGTATTTTGCAACGATATATACGGAGTGATGGAAAAGTTTAAACTCAAGTATGATCCTGCTGAATGGCGGCTATTCATTGATTCGTCAAAAGACAGCATAAAAGGTGTTCTTCTTCATAATGGCAACACATTCGCTTCAGTTCCTATTGCTCACTCTGTTATTCTCCAAGAAAAATACGAGAATTTGGCCCTGATTCTTCAGAAGATTCGTTATGATGAGCATAAGTGGATGATTTGTGGAGACTTTAAAATTCTATCCATGCTATTAGGGCAGCAATCCGGTTTCACCAAATATCCCTGCTTCCTTTGCTTGTGGGATAGCCGGGCCCGCGACCTACACTGGGGGAAAAAAGACTGGCCAATTCGGGAGTATTTGAGACCCGGTGAGAAAAATGTTCTTCATGAGAGCTTGGTACCTCGTGATAAAATTCTATTACCACCTCTCCACATTAAGGGGCATGTTTACTAAAATCCGCAAAATAGCGCGCCGCAAAATAGCGCACGGCAACGCGGCACTGAAACGCGCAGAAACGCGTTTAAACGCCCCGCACACGTGCGTGTCACCCCCGCACAGGTACGCGGCTCACTAACGGGCCCCGTACAAGTGCGGGCCCGCAAATGTCCGATAGAGGCGTGGAACGGCGAAAGGAGGGCGGAGGAAGGCTCCGGAGGGGCGGAGGGACGGGGTCAATGGGTGGAGAGTGGGAGGGGAGAGGCTCCCCGCACAGTATCGGGCCCGAATTTGCAGGTAAAAACTACCGCGAGTGAAACACTCGCGGTAGAAAGCATTTAAAGGGAAGAGAAACCATTTCCGTCAGCAATGTACAGGAAAACCGGGGAAACCAGCAAAACGTGAGCAGTGTGATATATGTGCACAGCACAAAAGTGAAAATAAAAATAGAAAATGACCACAACAGAACTATTAAAAATAGTAATTCAGCTGGGGAACAGTTATAGTGATGGGCAAATACAGAAATAACACCCAGCAAAGCTCCAGAAAAAAGAAATGAATTTTGGAAGGGTCTACTGAGAGGAGACTCTTCCAAAAAACATTTCCACGTTTTGGAGCTTTCCTGGGAGTGTTTGCTATGGTTGCCCATTAATATCACTGTTGCCCAGCGTGGTGATATTTTGTCCCACATTTCCCGTGGTCATTTCCGGGGTTTATGTGCACGTTTGTCACCAGACAGGGTGCATATGCCCACAGTAGAATTGCGTAGAGCAGGGTTTGTGACTCCATCCTGCCAGGCTTACTGCCTCCAGGGGCTGCACTGTCTCTGTGGCCAAAGTGTGGTACAGCGGACAGAGTCATTACCTCTAGGACCAGAGGGCAGAGGTTCAAAACCCAGCTGGGGCACCTACCAGCCCAGTCCCTATATTTTACCCACCACTAAATAAAGATAGCGCAGACACCCCTGTATGCATGGGGAAAACACCCATATTTTACCCAACACCGCACACAAACCACAACAATGGGCATTACCTACAGCCAAGTCCCCCAAATGCAGTCCCATACTGCCACATTGCAATCAGGTCAACTGCTTTTTCTGAGAGAAGTTCATGCCAGCATGTTGGCGGACAAGTACATGTGGTGCAGGGGGCAGTGGCTGCTAACCACAGAAGACAGAGGCCTAGCCATGTGCAGGCTGGCACAGTCCACTGCAACAGACAGGTCCTGCCGGATCCACAGTCATGGACAGTCCAGGGAATCCAACCAAACTGTGGCTACACAGTGGTGCAGTGCACACAGACAGTGCATACAAGAACAGAAGGTCACAGGTTCAAAGCCCAGCTGGGGCTACTGCCAATCCTGCCCACATATTTGTCCCACAACTAAACAGTGATAGTAAGGACACACCTTTCATGGCGGGGACATATGCAATGGTAAGACATCTATCTTTTACCCCACTGAGCACAGACACCATGAACAGGGGCAGTACCTAGAGCAGAATCACCCAAATGCAGTCCTGGTGGGCCACACACCAGTCAGGTTCCATGCTGACACTCATACAAATGCCTGTGCTGTATATCTATGCACCACCCCCATGGCATGTAGATGTAGCCCATGCATAGTCATGAGGGATAGCAGGAAAACCCGAACAGTGTGATGCAAACCTGGACTGGAGTTGGGAATCTGTGCCGTAAAGCAGCAGCCATCAAGGGCAGACACACCCACACCCACAGGCCCCATTGGCCAATGTCTCCTGGAAAGGCAGAACATTGGACTGTGCATGCAGCACCCAAAACGAGCACTTGCATAACTTACCAATGTCACCCTACACCTGAGGTATACGGTACACAGCTCGGAGACGTTTGCTAGGAGCACAGGCAGGCAGTTATCCATACGTTACGTACATACTGCTAGTTGACCCCATCCAAACAATCTGTTAGGTGTTTGCGGGGCATGCTCCAGACCTGGCCTCTGACGGTGCTTACCACCCTGGGGAGTGACCACCAGCTGTAATGCGTACCATATCCATGCCTTGCTGTGCTCAGGACCGGTTTGGTGGGCAAGGCTACTTACCCCCTCAATCGTAGCACCATGATGGCAGAGGTGTTGAAGTGTGTGTCTGTCTATACAGTGGGTGTTGGCTGCAAGCCCCTTCAACAGCCCGCACTGCCAGCACTGTTGCCAGTATTGGCCAGTCAATGTGCATAATGAGGTGCATGGTACCATGGGTATAGCCAGGGCAGGGTGGCGTGGCCAGGATGCATCTGCACTGGGCATAGGGCCCTGGCAGGGACATTGGCTGGGATATTGTAGTGTCCGGCCACCACCTACACAGACAGGGTGGCCAAAGCATGTCCTTCTGGGGGATCACGCTCACCCTGACTGTGCAGTGACCACAGCATGGCTAGGCCCCCCCATAGTGCTGTATAGTAGTTCTCCCATGTGATAGATATGGGTTTCTCTTTGGGGCCCAGTCACTGATCTATCTGCTTGCTGTGTATGCAGACAGCCCAGTTCTAGGTGCATGCATCTCCATTGGGAACATGCACTATGGACTAACCAGCAGACTGTTTGTAGCTGGTAAATGTCTTGCTATAATGGCTTGCAGGGTGCAGTGGCTGTTGGCTTGCTGCAGGGGAATATCTGGTGGTGGAGTGCAGCTTACCATACCCTGGGCTTATGTCTGTCTGCTATTGTGTTATGGCTGTGTATAGAGCTGCCTGCCTGGGGGGGGGGGGGCGGTGGTGTTCCTCAGCAGGACTGGCGTTGATGTTGCCCTCTACTGCCACCTTTGCAGGGAGGTAGAGTGTGGATCCCTTGATGGGGACCATGTTTGCCACGGGGGGGGGGGGGGGGTGCGCCTGAGGGCGGCAGACAGGGATATCCATGGTGTTTGTGCAGAAACTAGCTATCTTACACATTAACACTGCTTTGGAACGCCCGCTTGGCCTCCATCAGCCATGGCAGGTGTTGTTGACCTGGTCCTGGCCACCTCATTGCACACTCAGGGTGAGCACAGTACCCGCACGATGTAACAGTGTGTGGCTACTCTGTGCCAGTAAAACACCCGGTCAGTGCCCCCTACTAGGCCAAGGTGCTGTGTGGGTGCACCCGGTCACTTCCGCCAACAGGGCCGAGGTGCTGTTGGGGTGCATTCCCCATCTTGTGTCCATCTGCGGACAGCTAATTTGCATGTGCAGTGCATCATGGGTACGGGTGGCCTAACCCTATCCTGTTGACACCAGCAGACTGTCTGTGAGGTGACGTGTAGGCTATCTGCAGCCAGCCAGGGGCCTGCTTACAGCTATGGAGCTGTAGCGCAATGGTTACATCACTGCCTGTGCAGCCAGAGATCATGGGTTCAAACCCACAGTGGGGCCCTTTGGTAGGGCTGTCCACAGCTTTATTTTTATTTACTGTACATATGTCTATGCCGGCAAGACCACCCTCAGCTTACTATACCCATTAGGTGCCTCTGAGGGTGCTTCATAGGGCGCCCTGTAGGCCACCTTATGGTTGCCATCCCTATAGGGTGCACTATACATTATCCTGTGTCGCAACATACATGCTGCCCTATAGGGGTCATTCAAGGGTGCCTTGGCGAACAGTGCACTGTAACATGTGCCTTATGGGCCGCCGTATGTTAACATGCTGGGAGAGTGCGTTTGCTAGTAGTGATAACAAAATAAAATTATACAGCCTCCTACAGCACTCCACAACATAATACATACTGCCTCAGCAGGCATTTTTCACTGGGCATTGTGAGGAGTTGAACCCCTGATCCCTGCACCATTGGTCAGTGTTTTAACCATTGTGCTGTGGCTCTGTTCCTGTGCTTGTGCATCAGCGCGCCGCCTTGTGCCTATCAGCGCGCCGCCTTCTGCCGCCCAAGGGGACCAGTGCGCCGCCTTCTGCCGCCCAAAAATAACTGTGCGCAGCCTTATGCCGTTCCAAATTAATTTGCCTCCTAAAACAATGTTAATCATTACAGTTACTGCCTCAGCTGACCTTTGTCATTGCGCACACTGGGGGATTGAACCCATGGCCCCTGCACCATTGGTCAGTGTCTTCACCGTTGTACCACGGCTCTGTTGTTTTGTATACTCAGCAGCGCGCCACTTTGCCTTTCCACGCGCTAATGTCGACCCCCGCACATTAGCGCGACGCACACACGTCCGGTTGCTTACTACCGTTTTTTTCTATTTTCTGCCTGAACCGCCCACTCCTTATATGGCACAGGCACACTAGCACGGCCCCGCACGTTAGGAATGTTTAGTAAACATGCCCCTAAGTTGGGTCTCATTAAGCAATTCATCAAGTCCCTTCCAAAAGATGGTGAGTGCTTTCGGTACCTTTGCTCAAAGTTCCCCCGACTTTCTGAAGCAAAGCTAAAGGAAGGAGTGTTTGTTGGCCCTGATATAAGGAAACTCATTTCAGATGGAGCATTCGCTGAAACGATGTCTGAGAAGGAAAAAGAAGCCTGGGATTCCTTCAAGGATGTTGTTCTCAAATTCTTGGGGAACAGGCGGGATGAGAACTATAAGGATATTGTTGCCAGGATGCTCAATGCCTTCAAAGAACAAGGCTGTAACATGAGCCTGAAAGTCCATTTCTTGCACTCCCATGTGAACTACTTTCCCGAAAACTTGGGGGCGTACAGTGAAGAACAAGGTGAAAGGTTTCACCAGGACATCAAGGACGCAGCGAGAAGGTACCAAGGAAGATGGAACACCACTATGATGGCTGATTTCTGCTGGTTGCTGCTGCGGGAAACCCCAGATGAAAAATACGCCAAGCAGCGCACCAAGAGAAGCATTCGGGGGAAGAAGAAACAGGCCCACCAGGAGATTGATTGACCCAAGAATGACTTTAAAATCTAAACTGTGTTGACAAATATCGTGTTTTTACTAAACTTTGAAATAAAAATTTGCTAGTTATTACCACAGTGTCGGATCTCATTTATTAGAATTTTATTTTCACACCATCGGGTGTTTGTCTTCATGTATTGCAATGGTGCGGTTTGTGTTTTCTATTCTTACATAGATACCTGTACAACATTTTTTGCACATTTCTTTGCTTTGCTTTGTGTCTAACCTCGCTCTTATATGCTCAATGTTTGTGCACATGTATGTGGCTGTTTTAAGTGCAGACAATTTTGCTACCATCACAGTGTGTTTTGTTGACATTACTCTATTCTTATGTGCTGCCTTGTTACAATTTTCTTTATTCTTATTTGAATAACTACTAAACAATTAGTATAAAGAATTCATCCAAGAAACTTTTATCTTGATCGCACTCAATCTGAAACGTTCACCTCAAACTGCTAACCCAATGTAGCAAAAAATCTGTACGTGATGGAGCAAATTGGTTACCAGATTTGGATTCAGCGCACCAAAAAACGTAAAAATCAATCGAAACATTAGAGGCAGTTTAAAAAAAAATGTTTTTAGTGTACCTGTGTAATTCAAATAATATTTAAAAATTGATTATTAAAATGTATTAAAGTGCTTTAAGATTTGGCACATGGGGAGTTTTTCAGGATCCATGATGGTGAAGTCTGTACACCTAAGGCTTGATAAGTTCTTCCTTGTCTTTCTACTGTAGGCATTAACTCTGATAAGCTGTTTTGGTGTTTTTGAGTTACTGTGATCCTTTTCTCCCTTGTATAAATGGAATGATCAGATGGGGGTTATGGTATTCCACATCTAGTTACCCTTGATGTTGTCATAGTGGAATGATGATTTCATTTTTTGATCTGTGATCTTTCTTCCTTCCGTCAATGGCATTTTTGTTTCTAGGATATGATTATTGGCACCCTTATAAATAATTCATATCAGTTTGAAAAGAAGAACCACATTCTCATTGCAGTACAATTAGATGCACCTATAATCAATTTTCAGTACTCACATGACTTGAATCAAACAATGGATGATGACTCTAATGTTTAAAATGGCCACATTTCCTGCCTGTTCCATTTTCACAATGGTGAAGACAACAGAGCTGTCTGAGACCATCAGAAGAGCCATTATCACCAAACATCAAACTTCAAAGGGGTACAAGGCCATCTCCAAAGACCTTGGGATTTCTGTGTCTACAGTTCACAATGTTATTAAGAAGGTTTCTGCTCATGGAACTGTCAAGAACCTCCCAGGACATGATGGGAAGAGAAGAATTAATCCAAAAAGTCTTCAAAGGTTAGCGCAAACTGTTGGAAAAACATCACGTACAACATCCAAAGAACTTAGGGCTGACCTGGAAAAAATTGGAGTAGTGGTTTCAACCTGCACCATATGCCACACACTAAACAAAGAAGGACTTCATAGGTGTAGGCCAAGGAGGGCCCCACTGCTCAAAGACAGACATAAAAAGGAATGCCTGATGTTTGCCCAGATCCACCTTGAGAAACCAGAACCCTTCTGTGAAAATGTTCTGTGGACAGATGAAACCTAATTTGAGCTCTTTGGCAATGCAGACCAGCGATACATTTACAGGTGAAGAAATGAAGCTTATAAGGAACAAAACACCCTTCCTACAATTAAATATGGTGGAAGTTCGATAATGTTGTGGGAGGCCTGGAACGTATTAAAGCAATCATGAAGTCAGAAGATTACCAAGATATTTTGGAGAGAAGTGTGCTAGCTAGTGTCAGAAAGCTTTGTCTTGGTCGAAGGTCATGGGTCCTCTAGAACAATGACCCAAAACATACATCCAAAAATACAAAAGAATGGTTATAAAGGAACAAGTGGACTGTTTTAAACTGGTCAGCAATGAATACTGATCTCAGTCTAATTGAGAATCTTTGGAAAAAGCTGAAATCTTCCCTTGATAAAAGGAATCCTCAAAACATTCATGAGCTGGAACAAAGCACAGTTGAAGAGTGGGAGAAACTACCAGCAGACAGACGTACGAAATTTATAGATGGCTACAAGAAATGTTTGGAGGCCGTCATCACTGTCAAGTGTTGCACAACCAAATATTAGTGAAGGTGCTATTAATCCTGTCCAGGTCATATTTTGTTTTTTTCCTCAGAAATACTACATCTAAGTTGCACAGACATCTTTTTTTTGTTTTATACCTTTCAACATACTATTAAAATATTATGATGTCATACAGTTGGAATATTTTGAATACCTAAAATGCATAGTGATACTAGGCATATGTGTGACTCCCATGGTTACAAGGAGCCCTAATATTTAGGGGATAAGCCTCCATATGTTTCCTTTTAGGATAGTACCTCCAGCTGTATTAGCTTTGCTCATACCATGACAGTAATGAATTGTACTCCTAAGCCAGGGTATGTGGAGTATGATCTCGATCTCTCAAATGAACTGCTAACCCTCATTGTAGTACTTGCCTTTTGCCAAAGAACTTCCTTCTGGAGTTCATAAATTGGAAAGACAAAAGAATACCAAAAGATATCTATATGTGTTTTATTGACTACAGCAAGGCCTTTGATTGTGTAAATCATGAAAAAATCTGGGCAACATTAAGAAGCATAGCTATACCAGAACACCTGATTATTCTCATGAGCAACCTTTACATTGATCAGGAAGCAACAGTTTGAATTGGCAAAGGTGTATGACAAGGCTGCATACTTTCCCCCTACCTGTTCAATTTATATACAGAAGAACTCATCAGAGGAGCAGGTCTTTATGAAGACTATCAAGGTGTGAAAATTGGTGGAAGACTCATCAGTGATACTATGTTACTGGATGGAAATGAAGACAATCTGAATCATCCGTATATCAAGATCAAGAAACAATGGTGGTCATTTTAGAAGTCCTATTTGTGCTTTGGACATCTGAAAACAGGCATAGAGACATACAAAAGCAGAGAGACTGTCTCCAGAGCCATTTTAGAAGCCACTGTGGGGATAACCCCAGCATGAGGACATGAGTCTGAACAGGAGCATGGAGAAGGTGTGGCCAGTGCATGCCCAAGAACCTGGAGATGTGGTTATGGTTAGAGCATCCCAGGTACCAGGACGTTTCTGCCTGATCACAGAAACTTTCAGCATCATGTCTAACTTTAGACCTGTTCCAAGGCACACATAGCAATAACAAGCATCTGAAAAATGCTTATTTTAGCTGAAATATACACAGAGTGTAGAGAGGAAAGCATTTTATCATCCCCAGTACACCACAGTTTCAACTACAGCAACATTTGAACCCTGGCTGTCCTGTGCCTAACCCACTACTCTAACCATTATGCTATCCTAGATGTCTGGATTTAGAAATACGGTTCTGGGGATGTCTAAGGAGGCATCCCTGCAGACGTCCCTATTGGGTATGTCCAGGTTTGTGAAGTCACTTCTACACCTGGATGTGCTGAATTTTTTTTCAAACATTTTGGCTTATATGTCTCAGATTGTACTTGTCAGTAATGCAAGATTCACTATGAAAAAAACCTAACGAAACTTATCTTTATGTCGGAGCAAGCCGAAGGAGGGAAGGCATGAAGACCCATCCTACACCAGACGGCAGGCTTCTTTTTTTCTTTTTCAATTGTGGTTCCCCATCAAAACTTGTTCGATATTCAATTCAACTATTTATAAATTCTTCCATTAATTCAGTTAGTGTCGTTGCTCCCAAAAGAATAATTCAGCACGACGTGCACGTTTCGGGCTAGCGCCCTGTATCAAGTGCTCATCCGTCACAAAACAAAATGGCAACAACAGCAAAAAATGCCGTCACTGCGGCCAAGGTTACGCTTGTAATAAGGCTGACTCATAACATGATAGCATTTAGCTCACTGCATTGCCCATAATCACACTTTTGAGGATCTTAAATGGTCTGTTATTGATCATGTTCCTTTGGATCCCCGGGGCGGAGATCGGCTGAGAAAGTTACAATGGCTGGAGCAAAGATGGATATATCAGCTGGATACAGTCGAACCTACAGGCCTTAATCGTGAGACCTGTGGGGTAGACCCTGTCCCTATTGGCTGGTTCCTCTTTAAATGCTATCATGTTATGAGTCAGCCTTATTACAAGCGTAACCTTGGCCGCAGTGACGGCGTTTTTTGCTGTTGTTGCCATTTTGATTTGGCAATTACATTTCTGGGGATCTGATTTTTCCAAATCAGTTTGGAATCATCATAGTTAAAAGGTTCGAAGCGAGGAAGAATTTATTTTTTCTGCCCCAATCCTTAGCTAATTTTGCCCTGCTTTTGGGAACGGGTAAGGAAGTGCATCCCAACAATCCACATATACTGGGAAGAAGGTTGGAACTCACAAAGGCCATATAAAAGAGAATAATCAAGATTTCAAGAAAAACATAGCATCTACAGTAGTTAGACAGGAATAAGTATAAGCAATAATATAAGGGTAGTGTTTGGCAGATCTACAGATACAAAGGAACAAAAGAGGAAAGAAAGCTTCAGATCTGCGCTGATATCAAGATTATAGAGGGAGCAGGTGGCAACAAGAGGACAGAAGATGCAGAATTTTAGATCATAACAGACTTTATGCCCAGCTCAATTTCAACTGCAGAAAACTGAAAGGAAACCAAGACTTTAATTTCCTCATTACAACTAAATAGAGTGTAGCTTGCTAGGGCACTAAGGAGTAGATTTTATAAGGAGCTGTGTACAGCTATGTGCCATCGATGTATGTAAATGATGCATTTTCAGTGACTTACACATGCAAATTATAAAACATTATAAATGACTTGCATTCTTTAAAAATCTAGACGTGGGCATTTATGCTGGCCATAGAGTTGGTGTAAGTGTTCCTGCCTAGATTTAACACGCATTTTTAGCCATTGATACTCTCCTTTTTATAAATAGGAACCTGCTTTTCTTTATAAAACAGGCTCAAGATAGATGTGTTCTGAGTGTCTAGTTTTAGTTTATTTCTTTATTCCAGAAGCTTGATACACTGCACAAAAGCTGAGCAGGCAGTGTGGTTTAGATAAAAAGCTAGCAGCAGAATGGGAGAACAGAGAGAACGAGAAGGAAAGGGTACATTACAATCTCATCATGAGACGAGAAAGAGGATGAGGAAAGAGGCAGGTACAGTCCAAAGAAGGGAAAGAGGGTGGGGTCAGTCGGCTGTGGCCTGAGAAAATGAGAGCTGGAAAAGCCAGGTTTTGAGAACATTCTTGAACCTAGAAAAGGATTCCTGCCTTAGGGGGAAGGAGGGAGTTCCAGAGGGTGGGGCCAAGGTAGGAAAATGAGGAATGCCTAGATCTTTCTAGATGGACTGCAAAGGGGGTAGGGAAGGAGAGAAGACAGGTGTGGGAGGAGCGGGAGGGGGATATAAAGCTTGATAAGCAAGACAAGGTATAGTGGAGAGGCAGCATAAAAAGCATGGTGGACTAAAAGAAGGATCTTTAATTGTGGCAATTAGCATTTTATTAAACACCATTCATCAGGGTTACCTAGGGGTATGTTTACTAAACTGCGGTAACGTTACTTACCGTGCGGTAGGTAACGTTTTCGAGCGTTAGGTAACGTTAACGCGTGTTAACGTTACCTAACGAGCGTTAGCGTTCCTGTCCGCGGTAAACACCACAGAGGGTGGAGAGAGGGCAGAGAGAAGGGGTCAATGGACGGGGAGAGTCTCCCTGCACACTAACGCGCTGAACTGAAGGGCTGAATCCTACCGCGAATGAAAACCTGTCGTTAGATGCAAATTTGCAGGAGAGAGAAACCATTTCAGTGTCAGCAATGTACAGCATAGGCAGGAAGCCCAAGAAAAGTGATAGTAGTGCTCCATTTGCATCAACAGCATAGTGCCCAAGTATGAAAGGCCACTATGGCAATGGTGCAAATGGGGCATAGGGGCAGGGGCAGCCCAAGGGGGGTGCGGGGCCATGTGCGGAGACTCGGTGCGAGGCCTCATTTGCATAAGTGACCTTATTTGCATAAATATTTGCATAATGTTACCATACACTAACTTTTAGTAAACATGTCTCTTAATGAGGGTATGGATAAAGAAAGACTAAAAGATTTCTACATTACTATAATCCAGTGTCAACCACCAGGCACATTAGGAACTACTACAAACACTGCCCATTTAGAACCCATAGCAAACCCGCCATATCCTGACAGCATTACCAGGACTCACAAAGCACCATACCCTACCTATCAAAAGGCAACACTGCAAATATTAAACCAATACATTTCAGAGAATACTGGGGAAAGAGAACAAGTGGCAATGTCAAATAGGAATTACATAAACAGAATACCTCAGCTCAGTTACACATGCAGAACATAGACCATCATCAAACAAGGAATCACAATTTAGAAACAGGAAGGCAATAATTAAACTGGGAACCCCAAAAGCCAAACTTGGAATGTACAACAACACTGTAGAAATAAAACTATAAATTAATTTCCTCTTGTACCAAACAAAGCGCAGACGTTAATGATGCACATTTCCCAGAGCTTTCATATTCCAGTTAATAAATTCAAAATAAAGAGATATCTTTCTACCTTTTATGCATTTTTTTTCAGTTGCAATTGCTCCAGCCACTTTCTTCTGGTTTCTTCATGTTTTCTGCTAACTCTCCATCGTCTGCTGTCCATTTGTTCTTTCTTCTCTCTTCTAGGCTTTTTTTTCCATTCTCTCTCTCTACATCTGCTTTAACATACTAATCTTTCTCCTTTTGCTCTTTCCTCATTCCTATTTCATCCACACAAATTTTACCCCTCCATCCTCAATCCCCACTTACTCTCCCAATAACCGCCCAATTGTAGATTTTTCATCCCTCCCACACAAAATATTTTTCCCCTCTCCATTTTACTCTCCCAGCCCCATCCCATTCTAATCCTCCCCCAACATCAGCTCCCTTCTAGTTCCAGTCTCACCCAGCATCCATTCCCTTCTAGTCCCTGCATCAGCCCATTTCCAGTCCTACCCCCCATCAACCCATTTCCGGTCCTAGATCCCCCATCCATTTTCAGTCTGAGTCCCTTCATCAGCTCATTTCCAATCCTAGCCCCCCATCAGCCCATTTCTAGTCATTTCCTAGCCCCACCATCAGCCCATGTCAAATCCTAGCTCCCCTCCACTCAGCCCAATTCCAGTCCAAGCCCCCCCATGAGCCTACTTCCAGTTCTAGCCCCTCCATGAGTCCATTTCAATTCAAGCCCCCACCACAGCCCATTTCCAATCTTAGGTCCCCCAAGAGCCCATTTCCAGTACCAGTCCTAGCCCACCATCATCCCACTTCCAGTCCTAACCCCCCATCACCCCATTTTCAGTTTAAGCCCCCCCTATAACCCATTACCAGTCCTAACCCCCCATCAGCCCACTTCCAGTCTTAACCCCATCAGCCCATTTCCAGTCAGCCCCCCATAGCCCACTGCCAGTCCTAACCCCCCCATCAGCCCACAGCCCATTACCAGTCCTAACCACATCAGCCCACCTCAAGTCCTAACCCCTCCCCATCAGCCCATGTCCTGTCCTAGCCCCCCCATAGCCCATTATCAGTCCTAATCCCCCCATAGCCCATTATCAGTCCTAACACCCCATAGCCCATTACCAGTATTAACCCCCCCATAGCCCATTACCAGTCCTAACCCCCCCCAACAGCTCACAGCCCATTACCAGTCCTAACCCCTCCCCATCAGCCCATTTCCTGTCCTAGTCCCCCCATAGCCCATTATCAGTCTTAACCCCCCCATAGCCCATTACCAGTCCTAACCCCCCCTCACCCCATTTCCAGACAGCCCCCATCAGCCCACAGCCCATTACCAGTCCTAACCCCCCCCGCAGCCCATTACCAGTCCTAACCCCCCCCCGCAGCCCATTACCAGTCCTAACCCCCATCACCCCATTTCCACACAGCCCCCATCAGCCCACAGCCCATTACCAGTCTTAACCCCCCCCAGCCATTACCAGTCTTAACCCCCCGCAGCCCATTACCAGTCTTAACCACCCCCCCCAGCCCAGCCCAGCCCAGCCCATTACCAGTCTTAACACCCCCCAGCCCAGCCCAGCCCAGCACCAGTCTTAACACCCCCCCAGCCCAGCCCAGCCCAGCCCAGCACCAGTCTTAACACCCCCCAGCCCAGCCCAGCCCAGCCCAGCACCAGTCTTAACACCCCCCAGCCCAGCCCAGCCCAGCCCAGCCCAGCACCAGTCTTAACACCCCCCAGCCCAGCCCAGCCCAGCCCAGCCCAGCACCAGGCTCAACACCCCCGCAGCCCCGCCCAGCCCAGCCCCCGTCTTGACACCCCTCCCCCAGATCGGCGTGTGGCAAATTTAAAATTTAAACAAAAAACCTGGCTCTGGCTGCTGCCGCCGCGGCAGCAGCAGAATGGAGTGTCCCGCGGGGCCCCTTCTCCTCGCTGAGCCTCTCTGCAAGGGCTTTCAGATTCGCGAAGGTAGAGTGTTTCCCTCGCGTCTCTGTTAAGCCCGCAGGGGCTAATGGGAAATTTCCCATCAGCCCCTCGCGTCTAAAGGGGCAGATGGGAAATTTCCCATTAGCCCCTGCGGGCTTAACAGAGACGCGAGGGAGACACTCTCCCTTCGCGAATCTGAAAGCCCTTGCAGAGAGGCTCAGCGAGGAGAGGGGGCCCCGCGGGACACTCCATTTTGCCGCGGAGGCCGCGGCAGCAGCCAGAGCCAGCTTTTTTTTTTTTTAAATATAATTTTAAAAAAAAAAGCGGAATGTTCTTTGCGCGGGGCCCCCTGAAACGCGGGGCCCTGTGCAAAGAACATTCTTGCTCAATGGACGGGCCGGCCCTGCATAGGGGGCAGCAAGCGGGACATGTAGCGGGGGCAGCTTGGGCACAGGGTGGACTAGGCGGGTGCCTTGGTGCCATATAGGAACATAGAAACCGGAAATCAGCAAGACAGCAGCTGACAAAGGCCGAACATAATCCACCTACATCTACCTGGTCCACCTGAGCTAACAGTTGTCAGGGCACTGACCTGACATCCCCCCAGCCAACCCGCCCCCAAGTGGAAGGGATATACTATTGGTAGGTGGTGATGGGGGGGGGGATGTGAGGATGCTCATGTATGCCCTCTGCCCCAGACCCTGCTCCCTAGGTGACCACCTACCCACACAGTGGATGGCCTGGGACTGTGCACTACCAGCACCGATAGCATATGGTCATGTCAGCATGGCAGGGAGGTGTGTGCCCGTGCTGGAGGGGGCAGTGGCGCCTGCCTGCAGTGGACCTAGGCCATGCCCTGTACCAGTACATGGTGTGCAGTGCAACATAAAAGGTCTGGCTGAGGAAACATACAGGTAGCTCCAGGGACTACCATACATCTGTGGCAACAGTGTGGTGCAGTACACCCAGCCAGTGTGTCCAGAAGCAGAGGGTCACAGGTTCAAGTCTCAGTTGGGGTTTCTACAGAGCATGTCCCTACAATGCACATACAACAGCAACATGTGCAAAGCCCAACAGAGCAGTGAAGAGAGGTACAAACACCCACTCACACAGGCTCCACAGTCCAAAAATGCATGGAGTCAGGCTGTTGGCCCCAGCATTGAGCTGCAGTTATCACCAGAGCACTACTACTACCTCCTGCACAGTTTAGCAATGTCGGCACTGTGATCAGGACCAGTGTGGCAGGCAGGGTTGCCAACCACCCCTATCTTTGCACAATGCTGCAATAGAAGTGTGCATGTGTATCCATTGTTCTGTGGCTGACCACCCCTCACTAGGCCCAAAATGTCCCACTGTTACCAGCGTTAGCCTGAATATGTATTTTATTTATTTATTTAGACAGTTTTGTATACCACCTTATCCTTCAATCAAAGCAGTCACAGCACAATTGGGGGATACATTTAACATGTGGGGATATGAGACACATACACTAATACTTACAGGGAACATGGGCAATGGAGGGTTAAGTGGCTTGCCCAAGACCACAAGGAGCATCTGTGGGACTAGAAACCCCAGTCCTTCCTGCCCAGGGTTGCTGTCCTCTAGTGGGATTTGAACCCCCGACCTTCCGGCCTGAAGTACCTTGCCCCAACCACTAGGCTACTCCTCCCATGTGCATAATGAGGAGCCATGGTATTGTGGGTATGGCCCAGACAGAGCAGATTGGCCAGGATGCATCTTCAGAGGGTGTGGGGCAATGGTTGGGACACTGTAGTGCCCAATCACCGCCTGCATGGAGAGGGTGGCCACAGCATGGCATGCTGGGAGGGCACTCACTCTGACCGAGCAGTGACCATGGCATGTCTAGGTTCCCACATAGCACTCTACATTATCCGCCTCCAGTGATACTTTTATGTTGCCAGTGCTGGGGCCCCAATCACTGAGATGGCTGCTTGGTGCATGTAGTTTCTTTGTGAGCATGCACTATGGATTGGCTAGTGAACTGTCTGCAGTTAGACTGTGCATGGTTGGAACACCTATAAGGTGCAGTCTGACTGTGTTGTCTGCTGGTGACTGGCAGACAGTGGTGTGAGGCAGTTGGGGTTTTCCAGACCTATCCCCAACATTGCTGCTGGTCTGCTACCACCCCAGTCACAGGTATGACTCTGGCCCACCAACCCTGGAGGGCTTATACCAGCAGGATGGAGGTTGCTTCACGGGGGCTGGGGCACCTGTCCCTTACCTACAAAAAGGGGTGATGTGGGCCCTTTGGGGTATGTAGTGTATACCACTTTGACCTTATAAAGGCACTACTACAAAAAACTCATGCAAGTCTAGAAACCCCTCTGCACTGATAACAGGTGCCCATGTCAGCCAGACCCTAACACAGGGTACACACTAATCTGGGTGGTGTCTGGTCCCAGAGGGCCACATGTGACTGCAGGATATAGATGGATACCAAATTACTTTCAGCTGTACTGCAAGGAACACCTGTCACACACTGGTAGTGACAGGGATGTACAGCAGGACCTATCTCTAGCACCACATGTACTGCGGACCTAGTGCTGGGCACCCATCCTATCCCTCAGGGTGAACACAGAACCTGCACAATGACATGGTCTGTGGCTACACTGTGCCAGTATCACACACTGTCAGTTCATCTTTCCAAGCTGAGGTACCGGAGAGGTGCAGACCCAATTTGGTGATCAGCTGTAGACAGCTATTCAGCATGTGCATTGCATCATAGTTACTGGTGGGGTTACCCTATCCTGGCATTGAGAGCAGACAGTTTGTGCGGTGACCTGCAGTCCTTCTGTACTACTGGTTAATACAATGCCATTCTCAGCAGTGTTCATGGGTTCAGTTCCTCATTGTTCCCTCCTCTCATGCCTGTCTTACTCAAATAGTGTGCATGCCTGTAACAGTCATATTTTTGCACATCTGTGCTGCCAGCCCATAATACTCTCGCCACAATTGCCAACATCCCCTCGGTCTGTCTATCTGTGTCTGTCAGCTGTGTAGAGTCCTGTCTGCCTGTGCAGGCTGTCACCCCATGTCCTTCACTGCTACCCTTTTCTGCATTGCGCCTCATCGTGCTTGCCTCACCTGTGCCTGATCTGCATGGCACCACCACTCCTCTGTCCACCCATCATTGTAACTATCCTGCCACCTCCGCCTCCACCTGGGGACACGTATTCTCATCGTCTGCCACCAACTGTCTTTCCAGTACTTTACATTGCCAACACCCTGTGCTGTGGTACTGTTGCCCCCACCATGTTTGTCATCAGTACTGGCAGCCACATGGGATGCCCGCAGATATGGCAGGTCCAGCGGCTCCAGCTCTCCCCCCTCCACTCACCTGTTCATTGCCTTTCCTGAGTGCTCTATCTAGTGTTAGGGCTACATCTGTCTCTGTTCCTCACAGGTTATGCATGTCATTCTGAAGCACCTTGCAGCCCTTAGGGCACACTAACTTAGGGCACCGTAACCTTGTTAGGCCACCTTAACCTATGGTTCCATAGCCCAGGGTGCCTTCTACAGTGCCTTGTCCAGGGGTGCCTAATACGGCAATTAGCCTAAGGAGCCCTATAGGGCGCCTTATGAGGAACCTTACAAGGCATCTTATAATGCACCTTACAAGGCACCTTGTAAAGTGCCTTGTAAGGTGCCTTACAAGGCGCCTTGTAACGCGTGTTAGTCTAAGGCGCCTTGTAACGTGCGTTAGTTGATACGGCTTGCTGTAACGATGCACTACCCATGCCTTTATATGAGCATCTGTACCTTTATCGCGGAACCTAACCAGGTGACATTACCGCAGTTTAGTAAACATACCCCCTAGTGTCCAGATATGCAGTGTCTATTTTACTAGCTGCTGGCACTGAATATCCAGATACTGCAAAGTCCAACAACAACTGAGCACAGATCCACGTGCTGACAAGACAACCAGTCCAAAAAAACGTAGACAGCAATGGAAGAAAATACTTTTATTGGTCACTATATGCCACTGGCCCGACACAGGCCGTGTTTCGTTATGCCTTCATCAGGGGCTGGCTTAACTGTATGGTCAGAAGAACAAATGTAATATATGTTGCAATTGTTAATTCTGGATGTTGTTCAAACATAGAATTGTATCCGCCAAAACGGCCGACGTTATTGTAATTTTGACAGGATCGATCTTTAAAACTTAAATAATAATGTGCCAAACTTATGCAGACGGATGCTCTAACCAGAGATACCGGCGTATGTACTATTTGACAGAATCACTGGCATTACTCGACTTGTTTTAAACGGCTGCTCTGCGCATCGAGATACTGCATTCAGAACATAAGAAATGCCATACTGGGTCAGACCAAAGGTCCATCAAGCCCAGTATCCTGTTTCCAGCAGTGGCCAATCCAGGGCACAAGTACCTGTCAAGTTCCCAAAAGCTAGACAGATTCCATGCGGCTTGTCCTAGGGGTAAGCTGTGGATTTCCCCCGTCCAATTTAATATTGGATTATGAGCTTTTCCTCCAGGAACTTGTACAAGCCTCTTTTAAATCCAGCTACACTAGCAGCTTTTACTACATCCTCTGGCAACAAATTCCAGAGTTTGATTATACGCTGAGTAAAAGAAATACTAGCTCCGATCAATGTTCCCTCTAATTTTCTGTAGGTTGTGTGCGCATAAAATATCAGCTGTGTGCAGCTTTTGAAGGAAGGTTAAATTTTTGTGCGCCACATAACGACACTCGGAGTTATATACTTTAAAATTTGACTACACGTCAGAATACAGTATGTACACCACATTGATTTTAATCAAATTAAATGAAAATAGACGATTACTAAATGAAGCGGGAAATTTCTAGTAATTACAATCATAACTTTTACATTTTAAGACGTCTGTGTTGTTTTCTATCAGAATCAGAGCCGTAATTTTTGTGCCCTCTGTTGTAAAGTATGTGCGCTCACTCGGCGAGGTGTGTGCGCGCGCACATGCGCACAGCTTAGAGGGAACAGTGGCTCCGATTAGTCTTAAATGTGGTACATTGTAGCTTCCTTGCGTGTCCCCTTGTCTTCTATATTTTGAAGGAATAAACAACTAATTTACGTTTTCCTGTTTCACTCCCCTCATTATTTTATAGACCTCTATCAAAAAAAAACAGGAATTATTTTTTAAAAGCTATTTATTTCAAATTCTTTACAAAACAACCTTATCCCCTTCAAAATATTCTCCATTACAATTGATACATTTGTCCCACCGGTGCTTCCACTGTTCGAAACATTTTTTGTAGTCATCTTTAGAAACGGCTGACAGCTCCTCCCTCCTTTTTTTCTTGACTTCTTCAATGTTGTCAAATCGGTGTCCTTTCATGCCCCTTTTCATGCGTGGAAATAATAAAAAGTCGCACGGAGCCAGGTCAGGCGAGTAAGGTGCGTGGGGCAGCAGAACCATGCCATTTTTAGCCAAAAACTGTCTAACAGAGATGGCTGTGTGTGCAGGTGCATTGTCGTGGTGGAAGAACCAGTCTCCTGTCTGCCACAAATCGGGTCTTTTATGACGAACACTGTTGCACAATCTTCTTAAAACTTCCAAATAAAAGGTTTGATTGACGGTCTGACCTGGGGGAACAAACTCTGAATGAACTACCCCCTTGGCATCAAAAAAGCAAATCAGCATTGTTTTGATGTTTGATTTGACTTGACATTTTTTTGGACTGGGTGACGATGACGTCTTCCATTGGCTTGACTATTGCTTTGTTTCTGGGTCATAAACATAGCACCATGACTCATCACCTGTAATGACCTTTGACAGAAAATCTGGATCAGTTTCAAGCTGTTGTTTCAAAACACGACATGTTTCAACTCGATGTTCCTTTTGATTGTCACTCAGAACCCGAGGAACAAACTTGGCAGCAACCCTTTTCATTCCCAAATCTTCCGTTAAAATTCGCTGAACTGAGCTCCAAGATAACCCACTAATCTCTGACAGTTGATCAATTGTCTGTCGACGGTCTGTGAGCACAAGCTCTCTAATTTTTTCAATATTTTCGTCGATTAGGGCAGTTGATGGATGCCCAGAACGAGGTTTGTCATCAATCGACATGTTGCCATTTTTAAACCGAGCAAACCACTGGTACACTTGACTTTTTCCCATAGCGTCATCTTGATAAGCTGTTTTCAACATTAAAACAGTTTCAGCAGCATTTTTACCGAGTAGAAAACAAAATTTCACAGCTGCACGTTGTTCACTTAAACTTGTCATCATAAAAAAAGAAACAAGAACAAAACAGCGCTAGCAAAAACAATCACTGCAGATGAACAGAACAAGCCAGGTCGACAACACAGGCGGCACTGAACTGACAATGAGTTGCACTATACACGCCTAGCGGCAGAAGTGCGTACTACACAAGCTCCGCCCACGGCAATGTTATTCCTGTTTTTTTTGGGTACCCCCTCGTATGTTGCCTCAGCTATCTTTTTTCCAAGCTGAAGAACCCTAATTTTTAAAGCCTTTCCTTATAGAAGTAGTCTTCCATCCCCTTTAACATTTTGGTCACTCTGTTCTGTACCTTTTCTAATTCTGCTATATCTTTTTTAAGATATGCGAGCAGCACTGCACATAATAGTTAAGGTTGCACCATGGAGCAATACAGAAGCATTATAATATCCTTGTTTTTATTCTCCATTCCTTTCCTTATGATTCCTAGCATTCTATTTGCTCTCTTGGCTGCTGCTGCACACTGGGTTTCAACATGTTATCCAAGATGACGCTTAAATCCCTTTCCTGGGTAATGGTTCCTAATTTGGAACCTCGCACCGTGTAAATGTAGTTTGGGTTATTCTTCTCTAAGTGCCTAACTTGTCCAGCCAAAGCTTATCTTTTGGTCACTGGAAAAGTTTTAGACTGAAGAACTTACCTGGATAACTCCCAACATTACCCAGATAAGTCCTTTTGACTATTGATATCAATTTTTGTGTATTATATAGCATGATGGTGAAACTTACAGGAATTTAAACATAAATCTAAAATTTGGCTGAGATGGAGGATTAATTGCTGAAGAAATGTGTAGTTTTGTAGGATTAATTCCTTTTTTGCAAAAATATTTTTTAGCCCCATTATTAAGCCTGAAGCCATATCAAAAGTTGACCTTTTAAAGGGTATGCTCTGTCCTTTCTATTATACCTCACTATTCTTCACATAACATTCCAGATCGGTTTCCTGTTGCTTAGAGGATCGATGGCTAATAATTCTAGAGAGACAGAGTTGTACTGGAGAGAGAGCTTTCCTTGCCAAAACAGGGTAATGAACAAGCATGCCATGCCTTAAAACGCGAACATGAAACAAAGGAACCCTTGTAACATATAGTGATGTCCTTCTCTATTAATATTTGCTCAGCCAGATTCTGGTAGGATGTGGCTCTTCTTTACTCTCAATAAACTGTTCTTTGTTAAACTGACTTGGAACCTACGAGGCCAATTTCCAGCAGAACACTGTTGGAATAATTTGAAGTGTTTGATCTTGATGTTTCAAATTATTTGTATATTCAATGGCATTATACTTTTAGTAAGCACTGCTGAATATACTTAATGCACAGAAGGAGAGTCTCGATTGAGAGCAAGCTCTGCAACAAGGGGTCATAGGACGAGGGTGAAAGGGATAGACTCAGGAGTTATATGCAGAAATATTTCTGGTAGATTTGGTGGAATAGTCTCCCAGTGGAGATGGTAGAGACGAGGATAGTATCTGAATTCAAGAAAGCTTGGGAAAAACACAGAAGAAAAAGAGAGGACTATAGTAGATGATATAGGGCAGACTAGATAGGCCATATGGTCTTTTTCTGCTGTCATGTTTCTATATAGTACAGGTATGTAGAGAAAAAAGGTTTTCTAGGAATAATTTATTTTTATATTTTATTTGTAACTTTTTTTGGATTCAGTATGTAAATGAAGAAACTGCTAATTAATCTTGTCTTATTTTCTACAAAAACCTTTAGAAATACCCTGTAGGACTTCCGGTGACGACATCGGGGCAAATGGCGGCATAGGACTTGGCTCTGCCGCCTAAGCCTGATAAAAGGGGGAGTTTGTACCCCTAAAGGCATGGAGTAAGGTGGCGAATGAGAGAGAGCAGAAGGAGAAGAGCCCCAGGCTGCGGTTCAAAAGCAGCAAAGCAACCAGCCCCCACCGGAGCGTTGGAGAGCGCGGATCAGCAGACCGCGTGGTAGGCCTGAGCGGCGGCTGCCGGAATAGAGAGGCAGAGGCCTACCTTGAGCTGTGGGGGTGGAAGGGGCTTGGCACGCTGAAGAACCGGAGCTCCGGTGAGCAGTGGCGTCCCCTGTGAGACCGCATGCAGCTGGCTGAGGAGAGCCGACAGATCTGAGCGGTGGAAGATCGGGCGGCCAAGCGGAGGAACCCTGAGAGGCAGTGCATTTTACAGAGCGCGGTGCTGTGGGGGCGCCGCATTCCGGCAGCAGGAGGCAGCCGGCGGCGGTCGGAGAGCCGCGGAGAGGCACGAGGACAAGGAAACCGGTGAGGAGGTGGGAAGGCACCAAGGCTGGGATCAGAGCACCACGAAGGGGAGAAAGCGTCAGCAGTGCCCCCCGGGTGGATCCGGCACAGTTCAGCTCAACTCAGAGAGCTGAGAAGCTCCGGTAAGGGGGAAGTGAGCAGAGCAAAGTGCAGCCCCATAGCAGACAGTGGGGCTCCATAAGCAGCTTTGGCAACCAGCTGAGTAGTAGAGGAAGAGGCATTCAGGGGACGCAGCCTATGAAACTAGGGAACCCAGCATTGAATAACAAAAGAATGGAAAAAAATAAAGGATCCCTGGTGGAACGCAAGAAACTGGCTGATTTTCGCTCCCCCTATGTGGCTGTCAAAGGTGGCAGAGAGTGGGAGAAAGAGTGCCAAACGCAGGAGGGAGAGCCCAAAGACCTGGGAGAGGAGCTGGAACATGGAGTTAGCCCAGGGGATATCTCTCACCTGAAAACCTGGCTTACTGAAATGAAGGACGAGCTTAAAGCAGAAATTAGCGGGGTGAAGCATGAACTTAAAGAGTCCATACAGTCACTGAGGCAAGATATTGTGGACATTGGAAATAGAGTTGAGGAGATGGAGACCCAGATGGAACAACAAGGGGAGGAAATGGTAGATTTACAAAAGCGCTGGGGGGCACTACATCAGGCTCAAGTGGAGCAGCAGATGAAATTGGAGGATCTGGAAGACAGGTCCAGGAGATGTAACCTACGGATCCGGGGGCTTCCAGAGGAACCTCAGTACCGCAACTGCGAAGAAGTTCTGCTAAAAATGTTCAAATCCTTGCTGTTAGCTGAAGACCTGCAGGAGGAGATGTTGATAGACTCATCGCACATTGAGCGAGCACACCGGGGCCTGGGCCCGATACGTGATAACAAACCCAGAGATATAGTTGTGTGCTTTAGCTCTTTCAAGATTAAGGAAGGACTGCTCCGAGCGGCGAGGAAAGTGCGACAGATAACTTGGGAGGAACACCAACTGGAGTTATTTCAAGATCTCTCTGCAGGAACTTTACAACGCAGACGACACCTCAAGGAGGTGACCGCGTATTTGCGAAGAGAGGATGTACGATACAAGTGGCTGTTTCCATTTGGGCTACTGATCACCTACAAGGGGAAGTCAAGGCGGGTGCAGAGCAGAGAGGAGGCCTGGACTGTACTTAGAGACTTTGGCTTACCTAACATACCAGAAGGGGGAAGTCCTCTGACAGGAGCGCTGGCCGACACTGCGAAGTCCTCCAGTTCACAGAGGAAGGTACAGAGATGGCACCGAGTACCACTGTCTGGGAGCAGAACGGCGCGATTGAACAGAGAGAGCCCAGGAATATCAGCAGCGGAGAAAGGCGATGGCTGAATGTGTGGACTTTGAGTTACAAAAGATGTATCAGTATGTTTTTCTTTGAAGAAGCAGAACTGTGTTGAAGAGGGGGGGGATGAAGTTATTAATTGCTGGAGGGGGGAAGGAGGGGTTAGACTGTAGGAGAGGGGGTGGGAAGGAGGGCGGTGGGGTGGATAGAGGTAGAGGTTCGGAAGGGGAGGCGAGGGGGGCTTTGGGTGTTGTGCTGGTATAGGGGGGAGGGGGGAGGGGGAAGGGAAGATAGAGTCAGGCAAGGCCCGATAACTGGTCACTTTTATGGAAGTCGATTCTCTCTTAAGGAGAGGGGAGAGGGGAGGGGGGGTCGGGGGAGGGAGTGGGGAGGAGGGGGTTTGGGGGTTTTAGGAGAGGGGGAGCGAAGGGGGGGAGTGGAAGAATGGGTGAGCTTAAACTAGTCACATTAAATGTGAAGGGGCTCAACTCACCATTTAAGCGACAAAAATTGTACACAGAGATAGCCCGCCAGAAAGCGGCAATAGTCATGCTTCAAGAAACGCACTTGACATGGGCAACAGAATATCTGGTCAAGCCTAAAGGCTATGGTGTGTGTATCCATGCTTCAAATATCGTGGAAAGGAAGAAGGGAGGGGTTGCTATACTCTTTGCTTCTCGATTAAAGATGCAGGTGCAGTCGGTGTTAAGGGATATTGAGGGGAGGTATGTGTTGGTGCGGGTGAAGGTGGGGAATGTATGGTACTGTGTAGTGAATGTGTATGCCCCAACCGGGGGACAGCGTGAATTCTGGACAAAACTGAATGAGGAGGTGGGGAAACAGGGGGACGGTATCCTTATATGTGGGGGGGATTTTAACCTAACGTGGAACCCAACCCGGGACGCCACAGGGAAACGTGAGGGAAAGAGGGGGGATAGAAAGCGATACCGAAACTTCGTGATACAGCACTGTCTAGTAGACGCGTGGCATTTGCAGCACCCAGGGAGGAGACAGTTTTCTTACTATTCGCCAGTACATGGGTCTTATTCACGTATTGATGCTATTTGGGTTTCAAAGGAGGTGGGGGGAAAGATTACAGGGGCGGATATGGAGTCCATTACCTGGTCAGATCATGCCCCGGTGGTGGTGAGCCTGCAGGTGACAGAAGAAGGGACGGGGAATAAGTTTTGGAGGCTCAACGAGTCACTGTTGGAGGATGTGAGGGTCCAAGAGGAGGTGGAGAGGGGAACCCGGGAATACTTTAGGTTTAATGACAATGGAGAGGTCGCATGGGGGGGAATTTGGGATGGGTACAAGGCAGTGATACGGGGCATATTGCTTAAATGGGGGGGCGCGGAAAAAGAAGGAACGGGAGGATAGAGAGCGGCTTTTGAGGGAATGACTGCTGGAATTGGAAGAATTGGGTGGGCAAGGGAGGGGAGGAACTTATAGGGGACGGGTGTTACTAGCGAGAGCGCAACTCAGTGAATTGCAGGCGGAAAAGATACACTATCAGATGCAGCTTCTGAGGCAGGAAGTATTTGAGGGGGGGAACAAGGCCGGGAGGTACCTAGCACGGAAGTTGAAGCAGCAGAAACTTCGATCTCATATAATAGGGGTTCGAAGGAAGGGCGGAGAATTGGTTACTAAAGATGGAGAGATTAGGGAGGCCTTTAAGGAATATTACCAGGAGTTGTACAAAGCCAGAGATCCGCCACAAGCTGGGAGGGTGGAACGCTATCTCGCCTCCATCCACTTGCCTAAGTTGGGAGAGTGTGAACAGGAGGAAATTAATAGACCCATCCGAGCAGACGAAGTAGGGAGGGCAATTAAACAGTTAAAATTAGAGAAAGCTCCAGGGTTGGATGGCCTATCTGCCAGATTCTATCAGAAGTTCGGAGACCTGTTAATTGGGCCCCTGGTGCAATTGTTTAACCAACCACGGGAGGGTGGGAAATTAGTGGATACAATGGGGTGGGCGGGTATAACAGTTATTCATAAGGAGGGGAAGGACCCGCAAGAGTGTGCCTCTTATAGGCCTATTTCCCTGCTTAACCTGGATGCTAAGCTCTTAGCTAAGATACTCACCATGAGGCTCAATAAAGTTATTGGAAAACTGATACACCAAGACCAGGCGGGTTTTATTCCTGGTCGACAAGTAGCGGATAATATCAGAAAGATCTTGAATATTATCTGGGCTAGTGAGCGGAGTGACGCAGAGGCGCTCTTACTTTCGTTGGATGCGGAGAAGGCCTTTGATCAGGTGGCCTGGCCTTTTCTTTTCCAGGTGCTGGAGAAGGTGGTGT
This sequence comes from Ichthyophis bannanicus, assembly GCA_033557465.1. Taxonomy (NCBI): domain Eukaryota; kingdom Metazoa; phylum Chordata; class Amphibia; order Gymnophiona; family Ichthyophiidae; genus Ichthyophis; species Ichthyophis bannanicus. The sequence continues at coordinate 1,075,798,395 of CM066032.1, forward strand.
TGGGGAGAGAGTTTCTTGCTTGGGTGAAGGCACTATATGTACATCCAAAAGCATGTGTGAGGGTGAACGGGGCCCATTCGCATTTTTTTGATCAAGGGAGGGGGCGAGGCAGGGATGCCCTTTATCTCTGCTATTGTTTGCATTAGCAATAGAGCCCTTTGCACAGCGGATAAGAGAACGGGCGGATATATCTGGAATAAAAGTGGGGTGGAGTGATTATAAAATTTCGCTGTTCGTGGACGATATAATTCTAAGTATGGCAAGACCCCGGGTCGGCCTACCCATAGCTATGTGGGAGTTGGAAGAATATGGTAAAGTATTGGGGTTTACTATCAACTGGACGAAATTGGAAATTTTAAATCTAGCGGTTTCCAGCGAGGTAGCTACTATACTGGCAAAGAAATATCCCTTCAGATGGGCGGGAGAAAGTATCAGGTACCTTGGCATTCGGATAAGCAACAAAATAGATGAGTTATATAACTTGAACTATCGGAGGGTTCTGGGGAAGATAGAGGGTTGGTTGGACGGGTGGGGAAGGGGATACCTGTCGTGGTTTGGGCGCATTGCGATGGTTAAAATGTTGCTTGTGCCCAGACTGCTGTTTTTGTTTCAGACGCTCCCGATATGGGTTCCACCGAATAGTTTGAGAAGGATACAACGGTTAGTTAATAGGTTCATATGGGTGCAGAAGCGCCCAAGGGTAGCAATGCAGGTATTGCAAAGGACAAAAGGAGAGGGGGAGCTGGGGATACCTAATATACGCAAATATTATGAGGCAGCGCAATTAAAAATGATTTATGAGTGGCACAGAGAAACATTGAAATCATGGGTTCAAATGGAGCATGAGTTGGTGGGGGATGGAACTTGAAAGGGTGATTTGGAGGGGGACTAAAGGTCTCGACATACAGGCAATTATCCCCATGGTGGCGAATAGCTTGAAAATCTGGAAACGCAATAAGCCTCAGCTTGTTCAAGATAAAGGCTATATACCAGGGATGCCTATTGCTGCCTGTTTCGAGCGGGGACAGGGACCCGGTGAACCACTCTTACGTAGATGGGCACGAAATGGGCTGGAGTACATACATCAAGTTATACACCCTCAGGGAATTCATCCGTTTGAAGGCATTAAGGATCTCTATCAGCTGAAAGAGAGCGATCATTTTGCCTATACACAATTAAGCTACTTCATGAGGCAACCGAAGATATGGAAAGACCTCTGGGAAAATAGAGGTTGGTTTGAGGTTCTATGCTTAGGCCAGATGGACCAAAAGGGGGTTTTGTCCAGAATTTACAAAGGCCTAATGGGGACTGGTGACTGCAAGTTACGGTATATGTTGCAATGGGAGGAGGATCTGGGGGTGTGTTGGACGGTAGAGGCTTGGGAGAAGTTACTCCAGACGATTGCTACTGTGTCCATAGCCACGCAAATTAAAGAAAATGCATACAAAGTATTATACAGATGGTATTGGACGCCAGTGCGGCGGTATCGAGCGGGGAGGGGACGGGATGATCTATGTTGGCGGGGGTGTGCTGAAAGAGGGGACTGGATGCACATGTGAAGTGATTTATGGCATGACTGGGCATAGTTTGTATGGGAGACCGGAGGCATGCTTGCTGCATCAACTTGATGATGACCTTTCGAGATGGGAGGAGGGGGTACTGCATCATTGTATCGCTGCAGCTCGTTGCGAGATAGCTCAGCACTGGGAGGGACAGAGCATACCACAATTGGCGGGATTTGTGCGAAGAGTGGCTGAGGTGAGTCTGATGTATAAATTAACAGAGTTGTGACGGGGGAAAGGAGGGAAAAGTGCGGTATATTGGCAGGGGGTCTGGAGATGGTTGGAGACATGGAGAGAGGGGTGGGGGAGGGGGGGTTGGTAGGCGGAGGACAGTGAGTGTAGAGGTATGGCCGCGATGCTAGGTGAGTGTGTAGTGAAAGGATGAACATAGGAGGTGTAGAAGGAGAGCTGGGGGGGGGGGAGAACAGAGGGGGAGAGATAGCTTACAATACAGAGGGGGAGAGATAGCTTACAATACAGAGGGGGAGGCGGGGGGAAGAGGGGGACTGCTGGGAGGGGGGGAAGGGGAGGGGGAGTCTTAGTATAGCATATATGCATTGTTACATGTGTTAATCAGGAATAATAACCATGTTGAGGTTTGCCTTATGATTCTAATGTATGAACGCTGTTTTTCGAATGGTTTGTACTTCTACTGTATAATATCAATAAAAATTTTAAATGGAAAAAAAAAAAAGAAATACCCTGTAAATCATGTTTTCAGAATTTTTACTGTACTTTATGAAGCCTTAGAAAACCGCAGTCACACCTCTCCACTGTTGTTTTTCCATCTTTTTTTAAATATCTGGACCGTTTCTTAATTGTAATATCAGGTTGTATATTTTATATTTTTTGCAATCTGCACAAAGCAAGTTATTGGGATTGGCATACTATAAATCTACTAAATCATTGCGTAAGTGCACAGGGTTTGGAGTGGAGGGGGAATGGAAACATTCACGCCTTCAAGACATTTCAGAACTGAGGAAATGGATTTATTACCATGAGTTCATCATATATAAACACAACTTCAAACACCAGTGATGCATAATGAAGGCAAATGATGCCACAGACTGACAATGGATTTAAGTAACAGTGTGAGAGATCTCAGCAAATGATGTTGGCAGGTAGCAGAATTGCAAGAAGTGGAGAGAAATGCTCTGTTTTCCATGGTACCGTTACAGGTCCCAGAGAGGGGGGGCAGTAGTGGCAATGGGGGCCAGAGGGGGGTAGTGTAAGGGAAGAGCTTCACCTGGGGCACTTCAGCTCCTGGCACTGGCACTGGCCCTGGGCGAGAGTGGGGCCTGGGCATTCTGCCTAACTCTATGGATAGTGCTTTTCTGCCACCCTGTATATAGCCATGTGACTTCATTTAGGAGAGCATTTTTCCTGCCCTAAAGGAAACCATTTTTCCTGCCCTAAAGGAAACCATTTTTCCTGCCCTAAAGGAAACCATATAGTTATGTGGATAGCAGCCACAAGCCCAGATTGAGGCACAGGCATCTGCCTAGAGTGTCAGGTTTTGAAGATGTCAAATACCCAGACCAAAGAGCAGCCTGCTTCTGCTTCCTTTACACCCATATAAATGTGCTCTTCAAAGGGGCACCACAGAGGCATCGCAGCCTTCCTCTGCTGGTTTTCTGGATCTCCAATCATCTCTCAACAAAATATGCACCTTCTCAACAAAATCTCTTTTTGTCAGACTCTATTTGTATGAACCTGTTTTTAGAATCAATTCATTTTAAACATAGTCAATTCTTATTATTTATAAATATTGCTACAGTTGTGGTCAGCCTTATTGGCACCCTTTCATTTTAGGAATGTTGTGTACAATATCTTCAGAAATAATTAGAAATATTCCAACTGTATGTCATCATAATATTTTAATAGTATGTTCAAAGGTACACTACAAAAAAAGAGATGTCTGTGCAACTTAGACGTAGTAATTTCTGAGGGAAAAAAAGCAAAATATGACCTGGACAGGAATAATGGCACCCTTCACAAATATTTGGCTGCAGAAGTCTTGACAGTGATGATAGCCTCCAAACATTTCTTGTAGCCATCTATAAGTTCCATACATCTGTCTGCTGGTCATTTCTCAAACTATTCAACTGTGATTGGTTCCAGCTTATGAATGTTTCCAGGATTCCTTTTACCAATGGCAGATTTCAGCTCTTTCCTAAGGTTCTCGATGGGACTGAGATCAGGACTCATTGCTGGGCAGTTTAAAACAGTTTATTTGTTCCTTTTTAATCATTCTTTTGTACTTTTAGATGTACGTTTTGGGTCATTGTCCTGCAAGAGGACTCATGACCTTCAACTCAGACCTGGTTTTCTGACACTAGGTAGCACATTCTACTTCAAAATACCTTCATAGTCCCGCGGGGGACACAGTTTGGAGTTTAAATATCCTCATCTGCTCATGTTTGTTCAGTATTACTTCCCTATGGCTGGCCCATAGTGGTAGGGGGGCCTGATTAATTACTTACCACTGTAACTATGAAAACGTATGGCCATGTTTCATAGAAACATAGAAATATGAAGACAGAAAAAGACCACATGGCCTATCTAGTCTGTCCTTCCATAACAACTACAACAGTCACCTTTTAACCTTTAGAGATCCTCTGTGTTTGTCCCATGCTTTTTTGAATTCAGTTACTGTCCTCATCTCTACCACCTCCACTGGGAGACTATTCCACGGATACAATACTCTTTCCGTAAAGAAATATTTCTGTATATCACTCCTGAATCTATCTCCCTTCACCCTTATCCCATGTCCCCTCGTAGCAGAACTTGCTTTCAATTGAAAGAGGTTCTCTCCCTGAACATTTATGCCACGGAGGTATTTAAACATCTCAATCATATCACCTCTATCCCGCCTTTCCTCTAAGGTGTACATATTAAGATCCTTCAGTCTGTCCTCATATGCTTTATAATGAAGACCACTAATCATTTTAGTAGCCACCCTCTGCACCGACTCCATCCTGTTCACATCCTTTTGAAGGTGTGGTCTCCAGAATTGCACACTATACTCCAAATGAGGTCGCACCAAAGACTTATAGAGGCATTATCACCTCCTTTTTTCTGCTAGCCATTCCTCTCCGTATGCACCCAAGCATCCTTCTAGCTTTTGCCATCGCCTTTTCTACCTGTTAAGCTACTTTAAGATTATCAGACACAACCATGCCTAGGTCCCGCTCTTCTTTAGTGGACAAAAGTACTTCACCCCCTATACTATATTGCTCCCTTGGATTGCTGCAGCCCAAATGCATGACCTTATTTTATTTATTTATTATTTATTTATTTATTTATTTTTCTTATATACCGCGCTCTTAAATCAGTGCGGTTTACATATGAACAAATATAAACACAATGGTACAAACAGCATTGGTTTTTTTACAAAGAACAAGGTACATAAACTTGGTGGAAAACAGGGTAACTATATACAATTAACTATATACATGGCAACTATATACATGGTTATTTTGGTTAATCTATAATGCCGTGGATAAGAAGTTAATTAAAGTACAGAATAAATATGCCAAATATAGTGAGAATAAATATGGCATAGTATAGTGAGCAGGTAATAATCATCATAATTACCCATTCTCTACCGGGGTCAAATATGAAAGATCTGCATGAGGACTATTGTCAGATGGAGTAGCTGCGGGGTAGTATGTTAGGAACAAATAGTGCTTCAATGCCTTTCTGAACTTCATCAGACTTGAGATAGCTCTTATTTCGGGTGGAAGGGCATTCCAGGCTCTGGGAGAAGACAGAGAGAAGGCTCTAGAGGCTGTTGATTTAGAACATTTTGTGAGGAGTTTTGGGAGGTCAATGGAGTTTAATGTAACAGACCTCCTGGATCTGTTATTTGGGGTGATATGTATCATATTGCTGAGAGGTGATAGCGATGGGCACTTTGAGGCTTTAAAAGTCATGACCAGGGTCTTGTATAGAGTTCTGGCCTGTAGGGGTAGCCAATGTAAACTCATCAATATTGGGGTTATGTGTTCTGATCGTGGAGCACCTACGAGGATTCTCGCGGCAGCATTCATGGCCAGACGGAGGGGATTTAGGGTGGATTGCGGGAGACCGTGTAGAATGATATTGGCGAAATCCAAGTGTGGTAATACCAGGGCTTGGAATATAGTACGGAAGTCGGAGTAGTTAAGTAAAGGTCGGAGATTACGTAGTGATCGCATCTTGTGGTAGATTGCACTCGTTGTTTTCTTAATGTGGGCTGACATATTAAGCTGTTGATCTAATATAATTCCTAAGTATCGAATTGTGGGTTGTGCTTTCAGCTCAATGTTGTTTACCTGAAGGGAGGTAGGTGGTATGAATGTTGGGTTCCGTGTAACGAATAGAACATCTGTTTTGTTGTGATTTATCCGTAAATTCTGATTGAGGAGCCAGTTGGATACAGCTTCAAAGCATTGAGTTATTGGTGTAAAATCTGGTTGTTTTATGTTGAATGGAGCAAACATGAGGATGTCATCAGCATAGGCAAGGCATTGTATGTTGAAGGTGCGTATGAGATCGCAGATTGGCTGCATATAGATATTGAACATTAAGGCAGACAATGAGGAACCCTGCGGGACACCTTGTTTAAGGGGGAAAGGATCGGACATTGCTTCTCCTGTTCTGACTTGCTGCTGTCTATCAGATAAGTAGGATTTACACCAGTTCAGGGCTAGTCCTTGGATTCCCTTGTCTTGGAGGCGCTGTAGGAGAGTATTGTGGTTTACTGAATCGAATGCTGCAGCTATGTCGACCTTACATTTTTTAACATTAAATCCCAGCTGCCAAATTCTAGACCATTCTTCAAGCTTAGCTAGATCCCTCCTCATGTAATCTACCCCTTCCTGGGTGTCTACTCTATTGCAGATTTTGGTATCATCCGCAAAGAGGCAAACCTTACCTGAAAGCCCTTCCACTATATCACTAACAAAGATATTAAAAAGAATCGGACCAAGGACAGATCCCTGGGGCACACCACTGATAACATCCTTCTCCTCAGAGTGAGCTCCATTTACTTGTACTCTGTCGCCTCCCACCCAACCAATTTCTAACCCAAGCAGTAACTTTAGGGTCCATCCCTAGGATGCACAGTTTGTTTATAAGTCACCTGTGAGGAACAGTGTCAAAGGATTTACTGAAATCTAAATACACCACACCTAGGGCTCTCCCTCGGTCCAACTCCCTGGTCACCCAGTCAAAAAAATCAATCAGATTTGTCTGACAAGACCTGCCTCTGGTGAATCCATGCTGCCTTGGATCCTGTAATCCGCTGGACTCCAGAAACCTCAATATTTTCTCTTTCAGCAGCGTTTCCAATAATTTACTCACCACCGAAGTTAAACTAACCGGCCTGTAGTTTTCAACCACATCCTTACTTCCACTTTTGTGTAAAGGCACCACATGAGCCTCTCTCCAGTCCTTTGGCACCACTCCCGACTCCAACGAGGCATTGAAAAGGTCAGTCAGTGGAGCTGCTAGAACGTCCCCAAGTTCCCTCAGTATTCTCGGGTGTATCCCATCCGGTCCCATCGCTTTGTCTACTTAAAGTTGAGATAGTTTCTCACGAACACAGTCTTTTGAAAATTGTTCAAGATATCCTTTGCTTCTGTTCCTATTTGTGGGTGTTTTCTGAGGTCCTGCTCCTGGTTCTTCATCTGTGAACACAGAACAAAAATATTTGTTAAGCAATTCTGCTTTATCCTTATCAGCTTCTACATATTCCTCCCCTGCACCCTTGAGTCTGACAATACCACTCTTGCCCTTCCTCTTCTCACTAATATATCTGAAAAATGTCTTATCCCCCCATTTTATTGCATTGGCTATTTCCTCCTCCTTTTGAATCTTTGCCTTCTTGACTACTTTGCTAGCTTCTCTAAGTTTTTCCAAATACAGATGCCTGTCTTCCTCTCTCTGTGATCTCTTGTATTTCATGAAGGCCTCCCTCTTTTTCTTCACTTTTTCAGCTACTTCTTTCGAAAACCATAGCGGTCTCCTAATCCTTTTACCTTTATTTACCATTTTAACAAAAAGGTTGGTTGCCCTTAAAATATCCCCTTTCAGTTTTTCCCACTGTTTTTCTACATCCCTCAGCTGTTCCCATCCAACTAATGACTCCCAGAGGTATTGGCCCATCTTCGCAAAGTTAGTCTTCCTAAAGTCTAAGATCCTCGCCTTTGAATGGATTCTAACAGCCCTAGTCCTAATACTGAACCACACCATCTGGTGATCACTGGATGCAAAATGATCTCCCACTACAATATCAGAAACACTTTCACCATTGGTAAGCACCAAGTCCAGTATGGCCCCTTCACGTGTGGGGCCATACTGTTACCAATTGCCTGAATAGTTCTCCCTGTAGAGAATCCAGGATCTCCTTACTTCTAGATGATACTGCAGCAGTAATGTGCCAATCAACATCTGGCATATTGAAATCTCCTATCAGTAGCACTTCCCCTTTTCTAGCAATGCTGCGTATGTCTTCAATTAACTCTCTGTCCACCTCTTCCTCTTGTGAGGGAGGTCTGTATATCACACCAATGTAAATAGATTTTTCTTTCCCTCTTTCTAGTTTAACCCACAATGCCTCCCCTCTCCCTTTTAAGCTCTGTAATTCCAAAGCTTTAATAGTAGTTTTTACGTATAGTGCCACTCCTCCTCCCCTACTTCCTACCCTGTCCTTTCTGAATAAAGTATAGCCAGGTATAGTTACATCCCAATCATGGTTTTCTGTGAACCATGTTTCTGTAACTGCCACTAAATCCAAGTCAGCCACTCCCACCAAAGCTTCAACATCAGGGATCTTATTTCCCATGCTACGGGCATTTATACACACTGCTTTCCATATGTTACCCCTGTTACCCATTTCCATAAAATTATTTAATGTATCACCTACCTGGGGGCTTTCACTTACCTGAGGGCTTTCTTCACCCATCCCCAACAAATCTAGTTTAAAGCCCTCTTCAGTAGATTAGCCAGTCTACTACTGAAGACGCGTTGACCTTTCTTGGACAGATGGATACCATCTCTGCTCTGCAACCCTTCGAACAGCATCCCATGGTCTAGGAAACCAAAACGCTCTCGATGACACCATCCACGCAGCCATGCATTCATCTCCAGTATGCGAGACTCTCTGCCTTGGCCTTTACCCTCAACAGGGAGGATTGAAGAGAACACCACCTGTGCACCTAACTGCTTCACCCTCTGTCCCAGAGCCATGAAGTCACTTTTGATACGTTCCAAGGTATACCTGGCAGTATCATTTGTTCCAACATGGATTAGCAACATTGGGTAATAGTCAGTGGGCTTGATGAGTCTCAGCAAACTCTCCGTAACATCTTGGATTTTGGCACCAGGCAGACAGCATACCTCTCTGGACATCAAGTCTGGTCGGCAGATGGATGCCTCAGTACCCCTCAGACGAGAGTCTCCAACCTCCACTACCCTTCGTTTCCTGATTCTGCAACTTTGGGGTACTTGAGCTCTGGTTCTTCCCTTTCCAGGGATGCTTTCACCTCCTCCACTTCCAGGGCTGCATAATGGTTCTTCAATTCAAGGGCTAGAGAAGTTGGATTGGTGATTTTGCAGGCCCTGGTGACTTGTGTCCAACCATCGACATTCTGTTGGCACCCATCTTCTCCTCTGCTGGAGAGCTTGGTTTCTGCAAGAAGCATCTCATCAATGTACTTCTCACTGTCTTGAATGCTCCTCAGCCTCGCCACCTCCTCTCTGAGTTCCTCCACTTGTTTCCTCAGAGCTTCAGCATGCAGGCACCCTGCACATGGAACCGGTCCTTCAACTGGCATTGGGACCTCTGTCTGGACCGAGGCAGAAGCTGTAACGGGGGCAACAGCTTTAGTGATATGATTTTTCCCAGCCATTGTTCTGTTCGTGGAGCTTAGGTATCTGTTAAAGCAAAAGAGAGAGATCTACCAAGTACCAGCCGGTTTCCCAGCTGTCCTTTCAGAGAAAAAGCAGTTAAATCTCCTTAATTATATTCAAAATGTGCTGGTCCAATTCTCTGTGCTTTGTCAAATGGGGAGGTGCCCTATAAAGCAAGACTACTCGCTAGGGGTGGGTGGGAGTCGGGGTGGGTAGGGAGGGAACTAACACCTGATTAGGTATTAGCAGTTCCCAAAGCTGAGGAGGTTACTGGAGTTCAACCACCTACTGTACGTAAGGAAAGTCCCACTAAAACACCAAAAAGAAAGTAACCTTGCTTTAAAAATGTACAAAAAACCCTTTTAAGAGCTCCCAGTCAGAGAGCTAACAATTTAATTTAATAAAACAAACCCTTAAATCCTTACTGTTGTTTGATCTGGAGAGCTCCTGTAGGAAAGCCAAATGGTGCTGGACCACAGGTACTGTGATGTTCTTAGTATTCAACTTAGATCGTTGTTCCCCCAAAATGGATCTCGAATTGCCTTTTAGTATGTCCCACATACAATAACTGGCAAGGACACTAGATGAGATATACCACAAATGTATGGATACATGTTGCAACACTTTGGGGCATGTTTACTAAACATTCCTAACGTGCGGGGCGCGGTAGTGTGCCTGTGCCATATAAGGAGTGGGCGGGTCAGGCAGAAAAAAGAAAAAAAACGGGAGTAAGCGATCGCACATTTGCGCGGCGCGCTAACGTGCGCCGTGCAAAATAGTGTGTGGGAAGGCTAAGTGGCGCCCTGATATGCACACACAAAGGAACAGAGTCATAGTACAATGGTTAAGACACTGACAGCTGGTGCAGCTGCCATGGGTTCAATTCCCCATTGTGTGCAACAAAAAGGGCTGGCTGAGGCATTAATTTTAATGGGTAAAGGTGCTTTAGGAGGCATATTAATTTTGGGCGGCATAAGGCAGTGCGCTGATGCCCAAGCACAGGACCAGAGCCACAGCACAATGATTAAGACACTGACCAATGGTGCAGGGATCAGGGGTTCAATCCCCCACAGTGCCCAATGAAGAAGGCTCACTGAGGCAGTGCATATTATGGGGATGAGTGCTGTAGGGGGCAATTTATTTTTATTTCAGTTATCACTACTAGCAAACGCACTCACAAAGCGTGTTAACATAAGGCGGCCCATAAGGCACATGTTAAAGTTCACTGTCCGCCAAGGCACCCTAGAATGTCCCCTATAGGGCACCATATATGTTGCATCACAGGATAAGGTATAGTGCACCTTATATGGACAGCAACCATAAGGTGCCCTATAGGGCGCCCTATAAAGCACCCTCAGAGGCACCTTATGGGTACAGTACACTGAGGGTGTGTTTGATGGCAGCAACATATGTACATTAAATCTAAAAAAAGCTTTGGACAACCCTATCAAATAACCCCACTGTGGGCTTGAACCCATTACCTCTGGCTCCACAGGCAGTGAAGTAACCATTGGGCTACAGCTATATAGCTGCCAGCAAGCCCCTGGCTGGCTGCAGAGAGCCTGCATGTCACCACACAGACAGTCTGCTGTGGTAACCAGGATAGGGTTAGGCCACCCATACCCATGATGCACTGCACATGCAAATCAGCTGTCCACAGATGAACACAAGATGGGGAATGCACCCCAACAGCTCCCCGGCCTGGTAGGGGGACGTGTCCGTGTGCACCCACACAGCACCTTGGCCAGGTAGGAGGTACTGACCGGGTGATTAACTGGCACAGAGTAGCTACACACAGTCACATTGTGCGGGAACTGTGCTCACCCTGAGTGTGCGATGAGGCGCCCTGGACCAGGTCCACAGCACCCTCCATGGCTGAGAGAGGCCATGGCAGAGCTCCAAAACAGTCGTAATCTGTCAGATAGGTAGTTTCTGCAGGAACACCTTGGATATCTCTGTCTGTCTCAGTCAGGGGAACCCCCATGTACCACCACACCCCCCCCCCAAGGGTGGCAAACAGGGCCCCCCATCAACAGATCTTTCCCCCCCCCCCCCCCACTGCAATGTTGGCAGTAGAGTGGACCATCAACCCCAGTCCTGTTGGGGAACAGACACCCTACAGGGCAGTCCAAGCAGCCACACACACACCCAGACCACAATATCAGACAGACAGTAGGCCTGGATATGCTAAGATGCACCCCACCACCATCTGATATTCCCCTGCATCAAGCCATCAGCCACTGCACAGCACTCCAGCAGGGCACATACCAGCTGTGAACAGTCTGCTGGTTAGTCCCACTGGAAATGCATGCACCCACAACTGGGACGGCAACACACAAGCAGATACATCAGTGACTAGGCCCCAACAGGTGACCCATATATATCACATGAGGGAAATGCTATGAAGCACTATGGGGGTGCCTAGCCATGCTGCCGTCACTGCACAGTCAGGGTGGAGTGAAAGCCCAGCAGCACATACAGAGGTCACCCTGTCTGTGGAGGTGGTGGACGGCCACTACAATGTCCCTGCCAGTGCCCTATGCCCTGTGCAGATGCATCCTGGCCAGCCCACCCTGTCTGAGCTATACCCATGGTACCTTGCTGCTCATTATGCACATCATCAGGCCAAAACTGGCAACAGTGCTGGCAGTGTGGGCTGTGGACAGTGTTTGCAGCCAACACACACTGTATAGACAGACACACACTCCCACACGTATGCCAGCATTGTGCTACTATAGAGGGGTTCAGAATCCTTGCCCACCACACCAGTCCTGGGCACAGTACAGGCATGGGTATGGTATGCAGTACGGTTGGGGGTCACTCCCCAGGGTGGTAAACACTGTCAGGGGCCAGACCTGACGCACACACCGCAGACATCAGATAGATTGTTATGATGGAGCTCAAAGAGCAGACTGTGCATAACGTAGGGATATCTATCTGCCAGTACTCATAGCAAACGTTTGTGAGCTGTGTACCATATACCCAGGTGTAGGGTGACATTGCTAAGGTATGCAAGTGCTGGTATTGGGTGCTGCACGCAGGGCCCAATGTCCTGCCTCTCCAGGAGGCATTGGCCAATGGGGCCTGTGGGTGTGGGTGTGGGTGTGTCTGCCCCTGTTGGCTGCTGCTGTACGGCAGAGGTTCCCATATCCAGTCCAGGTTTGCAATACACTGGTTGGGGTTTCCTGCTGTCCCTCATGAATATGCATGAGCTACATCTACATGCCATGGGGGTGGTGCATAGATATACAGCACAGTTATTTGTATGTGTGGCAGCATGGAACCTGAATGGTGTGTGGTCCTCCAGGACTGCATTTGTGAGACTCTGCTCTAGGTAATGCCCCTGGTCATGGTGTCTGTGCTTGGTGGTGTAAAAGATGGCGTATGACCAATGCGTATGTCCCCAGCAATAAAGGATTGCCCTTACTAACATGGTTTAGTTGTGGGGAAAATATGTGGACAGGATTGGGAGTAGCCCCAGCTGGGCTTTGAACCTGTGACCTTTTGTTCCTGCACACACTGTCTGTGTGCACTGCACCACTGTGTTGCCACAGATGTGCTGAATTCCCTGGGAAGTCCATGACTGTACATCCGACAGGGCCTATGTTGCAGTGGACGTGCCAGTCTGCACATGGCTCGGCCACTGTCTTCTGTGGCTAGCAGCCACTGCCCCCTCCACCACCTGTACCCTACCGCCAACATGCTGGCATGTCCGTATCTTGGAAAAGCATATGACCTGATTGCGTTGTGGCACTCCAGGACTGCATTTGGGGGACTCGGCTGTCGGTAATGCCCATTGTTATGGTGTGTGTGCGGTGTTGGGTACAAAATGGGTGTGTGAACCATGCTTATGTTCTCTGCAATAAAGGAGTGTCTGTACTATCTCTGTTTAGTGGTGGGTAAAATATGGGACTGGGTTGGCAGGAGCCCCAGCTTGGATTTGAACCTGTGACCCTCTGGTCCTAGAGGTACTGCCTCTGTCCGCTGCACCACATTGTGGCCACAGTGATAGTGCAGTCCCTGGGGGTGGGAAACCTGACCAACAGAGTCAAAAACCCTGCTCTGCACATTTGTACTGTGTGCTCCGTCACCATGTCTGGTGACATAACTGCAAATACACCCCTCAACCGACCACGAACAACTGGGGATAAATATAACCAAGCTGGGCAACAGTGATATTAATGGGCAACCATAGCAAACACTCCCAGGAAGGCTCAGAAACAAGGAAATGGTTTTTGGAAGGGTCTCCCCTCCGTAGCCCCTTCCAACCTTCATTTCATTTTCTTTGAGCTTTCCTGGGTGTGTTTATTATGTTTGCCCATTATTATCGGGGTTCCCCAGCTGCCTTCCTATTTTTAATATGTTTGTTTGGGTCTTTTTCTATCTTTATTTGCACTTTTGTTCTGTGCACATGTATCACACTGCTCACGTTTTGCAGGTTTCCCCGGTTTCCCTGTACATTGCTGACGCGAAATGGTTTCTCTTCCCTTTAAATGCCCTCTACCGTGAGTGTTTCACTCGCGCTATTTTTAACCTGTGAATTCGGCCCCGATCATGTGCGGGGAGCCTCTCCCCTCCCCTTCCCTGCCCATTGACCCCGTCTCTCCGCCCCTCGGGAGCCTTCCTCCGCCCTCAGAATGCCTTTCCACGCCTCTATCGGACATTTGCGGGCCGGGTACTTGTGCGGGGTGCGTTGGTGCGGCGCGCAATTGTGCGGGGCCCACGCGCACTTTTGCGGGGCGTTTAAGAGCGTTTCTGAGCGTTTGAGTGCCGCGTTTCCGTGCGCTATTGTGCGGCACGCAATTGTGCGGCTTTTAGTAAACATACCCCTTTGTGTAATACTTCTGATCAGTAGTTGGATGATTCCAAGTATATCCTTCCAATGCACCTCCACAATAACTGCAAGCTCCACATTTACAGTATAGTGGCCAGCTGTTTGTACTGTAAGTTGAGATCACAAAAGTACAGATTTTACCAAGAGATCACTAATATTTCTCCCACAGGTGTAAGAAAATAACAAGTCTTTACAAAAACACTCACGCACTTTCAATATGTGCCAATGATTTTCTGATGATCTGAGTGATTGGTTTAGTTCTATTTGTGTAAGGAGGAACACACCAATCGTTCCTCTGGTTGCTAAGTTTGTGGAATCAAAAGCCACTCATGTTGTGCATTATAGTTTTGCTTATATGCCCGTTTAATAACATCAGGGGAATAACCCCATTGAGTGAACCATGTCCACAATTCTGCAGCTCTCTGTTTAACTTTTCCAATGTCGAGCAAATTCACTGCATTTGTAGGTAGTCCCATGAGCATTTTTATTGGGGAAAAGTTGGTTATGCCCTCCTGGATTTCCAGATGCATTGCAGTTCCCTTAAAGTGGCTGCTATTGCTGCAGGCCTTCAGGAACCCCTCCTAGTCTATGCTCCATGTGTTCAAAGTGGGAACTTCTGGACCCTCATTGGAGCTCTCCCTAGCCCTTGGGGGGCAGAAATGCATGTATGTGCCTATCTGCACATCACATTCCTCCCCACCTCAGTGCATGCCTGTTCGTGCTATTCCAACTCTTCCCTCTCCCCAAGAAGGTTTTGTCCGCCTGGCCCTTACCTTTCCACTGGGCAATCTTATTTTCTTCCTTTTCTTTACTTGGGCTAGCCCCCTAAGCTTAAGCTGGTCAACTTCATTTAAAAGTCTGGACTCCTGTACTTACCTCCCATAGACTTGATCTGTTAGGGTCCCTCGCCCACATGAGCCAAGCTGCTCAAGCCCCTGAGGCTGGCGCTTAAGCTTCCCAACAAATTTACTCAGGCATCTTAACCTATTACCTCCCAGTTTTGGGCTGGACCTAGGGCTCTTCATTTAACCTCTTTGCTGTATGGGGCCAATCTTAAGCCTACTGCCCCCTTCTGTCTGAGCTACCTTCCAGTGAGGGTAATATTTTCTCTGAGTTCTCTCATGCTTCAGGCCCCTGTGCTGTCTTGGATTCCCAGAAAGAGTCTTCCTTTCTTCCCTAGAGGAGTACTATACACTACAATTTTTACCTTTCATTACAGGACTCTCATCAGGGGCAGCTCTATAATGGGACTGAGTGAGGCAGTGGCCTCAGGTGGCAACTTTTTGGAGGCAGTAAAAAATGCCCCCAAAAAGACCGCCTCACTCGGCCTTCAAAATAAAAAAGAAAACCTGCAGGACAAGCTGCCGCTGCTGCTTCTTGGCAGCAGCAGCGGCCCCGCAGCCCCCCTTTCCCAGAAGAACCTTGCCAGCACCCCAGTTCATCTTTGCAGAGCCGCAGGAAGGAAAACCATTTCTCTTCTATCCCGTGGCTCTGTTATAGTTGAGCTCGCCGGCACTGAGAGTAATCTAGGCATTTCCTGTCTCAGCACCGATGAGCTCAACTATAACAGAGCCATGGGAAAGAAGAGAAACGCTTTCCCTTCCCATAGCTCTGTAAAGGTGAGCCAGGGCGCCGATTAAGAAATGTAGGGCTCTTCCATGGGGGGGGGGGGACCTTGGACTGGCAAGGCAGGGCTGGGCTGGCGAGGGGGGGGGGAGGTAGCCTCAGAAATGGTTTGATGGGGGGGGAGGGCTGGTTATGGGCTGATCAGAGGGGTTAGGATTGGTAGTGGGTTGATGAAAGGGCTAGCACTGGCTTTGGACTGATGGGGGGGCTAGAACTGGAAATGGGCACTTTTAAGGGAGGCTAGGACTGGAAATGGACTGATGAGGGGAGGTTAGGACTGGAAATGGGCAGACTGGAGAGGTAGGACTGGAAATGAGCTAATTGAGGGGAGTTAGGACTGGAAATGGTCTGATTTGGGGAGTGGGACTGGTAATAAGCTGATCAGTGGGGTTAGGATTGGTAGTGGGTTGATGAAAGGGCTAGCACTGGTGATGGGCTGATGGGGGGACTAGAACTGGAAGTGGGCTGATGAGGGGAGTTAGGACTGGAAATGAGCTAATTGGAGGAGTTAGGGCTGGAAATGGGTAGATTTGGGGGCTAGGACTGGAAATGGGCTTATTGGGGGGGGGGTAGGACTGGTAATGGTCTGATTGAGGGGGTTAGGACTTAATGGGCTGATGGGGAGCTAGCTCTAGAAATGGGCTGATCAGGGAGGTAGCACTGGAAATGAGTTAGAACTGGTAATAGGCTGATGGGGGAGCTAGGACTGGAAATAGGCTGGGACTGGAAATGGGCTGATGGGGGAGGGGAGGAGAGAGCTGCTGGCCCTGAAAGAAAACTGTGGGCTAGGGCTACAAATGGGCTGATGCAGGGGGATGGGAGAATGGGACTAGAAAGGAATGGATGCTGAGATGGTCTGCCAGGGGAAGGAGGGGGCAGGAAAGGAGCGGACATGGGGGGGGGGAGGCGGGGCAGGAAGGAAGCTGACACGGGGGGAGGTGGGGGTAAGAAGGGAGCTGACACCTTGAGATGGTACTAAAGGGGGACAGGAAGGGAGCTGATACTTGGGGATGGGATTGGTAGGTGGCTGAGTAATGGGGAGGAGGCTGGAAGGGAGCTGATGTGGGGATGGCACTGGAAGGGGGATGGACAGAGGGTAGGGGGGGGTTGGCACTGGGAGTGGAAGTGAGCTGATACCTGTGATGGTATTTGGATTGGAAGGGGCTAGACAGTGGGGAAGGAGGGAGACTGGAAGGGAATGGACACCAGAGGCAGTCCTGGGAATGCAAGGCAGTTGACATTGGAAGGTACAGGGAGGGGAGGACTGGAAAGGGGGCTGATACTGGGGAGGGTTACCAGGACTGGAAATAGGTTGATGGAAGGAAGTGAAGAAAAAAAAAGAAGAGAAGAAATGGCAGATGGACCATAGACCACAGAAAGAGGGCTAAGAGAAGAGAGGAAAGCAGAAGCCTCAGATCGGGATCAGCATGATCAGAGAAGAAAATGGTCAGACAACAAAGGTAGAAAAAATAATTTTATTTCATTTTAGTGATTGGACTTTGTGCTATCTTTATATTTTATACAGTAGGGGGAACTGCATATCTTATTTATCTGATGTTGCACTGCATGCAGAGTCTAGCTTCTTGGGGTTTCAGTTTAAATTTTGTCTACATATTTTTATTTTTACTTTAGATTGTGGTTACTTATTCTGCACTTGATGAGGGTCTGTGTTCTGAGTGTGTGACTGAGGCCAGGTGTTCTGTTAACATGGAGTTTGTACATAAAGATCTATACTGTACTGTAGTAATTTGACATGTTCAGCTTTTCAAATAATGTAGGTGTATGGATGTTCTAGGGCCCACTGTAGTATTTACAGTGATGCTTTTTTTGGATGGGCTCCTTATGTGAGTTTTGGAAGCTGGTGCTGATATGGTATGCTTTGGTAGATTTGCACTATAGATACTCAGTGACTTTGTTGTAGGGTTTTGTATTAGTTCACAATATGCCTGATACTGGAGAATGTTTGTTGTTGTTAGTGAGATGATCAGAATCAGATTTTTTTTAAAGATATTGAGTTCTGTGGGTGAATGTCCTTGTTCTGCTCTGCACCCAGTATTGAAGGGGGGTCCTGTGGATGCAAAATATATGTTGAAAAAGAAAAAGCAAGAACCATAACTCAGTTTATAACAAAATTAAAATGAGTTATAATTTAGTTTTATAAACTGTGCTGTGGTTCTTGTTCTCTTTTAGTTCCTTGGTGTACAAACATCTTGCATTTCCTCCATATAATCTAATTGGCTTTTTGGTTTGGTTCAGTTCCTGATTGGCGTTTTGAGAAAGCCCCACCCCCCTCTACAGGGAGGGGGGAGGGGGCACCATCTCATCCTTCGCCTCAGGCAGCAGATTGCCTTGAGACGCCTCTGACTCTCACACTTCACAAATCTCTGCAGAGATCTTCGAACCTTGGCTCTCTCTCTTATGTCCCACCCACTGACCTCTTCCTTTTTAAGTGCTCCTGGAGTCTCCTTTCCCTGCTTGAGGGTCAAGCACTCGATCCCCAGGATCACACCTGTTCCCCCTGGGCTCTGGCTGGTCTGGCTCCCTAATCACTGCCAGTTCTCTTCTAACGCACAGCTCTACCAGCTGCTCTACCAAACCTCACTGTTCTTAACTGAACACCCTGACCTTTTCCTGGTGCTCCTGCACCGGGATGTATTCTGTACTCAACTGGCCCTGCAGTTGTTCCCGGAACTGGGTAACAACCCTGTATGCTTCTGTCAGCAGTGTATACCCTTCCTCCTTTGTCTCCTCCCACAACTCCATTACCTGCTGTTCCAGCACTTCATCTACTTCTAACAGTAAGGCATGCTTCTGCTGTATGGTACTTTCACTCTCAGAAACCCCCTGTTCCCTGAATGACATCTCCTGCAGTTCCCTCTGCAACTTGGCATTACAAGCTCCCAACTCCAGGAGTTGCTCTTGCTCTTGCTCAGAAACCTCCTTAACTTGGGCTGCATGTTATTCAGCTATCCGCTGAAGCTCCTGTTTGGCCCTTAACTTCTTCAATGAGTCAAGGAGCTGATCCTCGATCTCCTTTTGGCAGAGAGCTTTTGTTTGCTCAGCCTCCAGTTTTGGATGGCCATTGCCTTCTCCTGCTTCCATTTCTCTTCAGATACTTGGAATCCATGGCAGGATTCCTTCAAGGTTGTAATGTTGGCATTAGTTATCTCCATGTACTTAGCCATCTTCCCCAGGGCCTGCAGGTACACTATATTATCCTGTAGGGACTCGTGTAACCTTTGCCTCAGCTATGCTTTTCCAGACCCTCTTCCCTTAGGACGGCTGATCTCAGCCTCCAACATGGCTGTTTGCAAGTAGAGCCTTAACTGAACATCTGCATTCCTCTCTAAACTGGGGTCTGTCCCTGGTGCTAGTCCTGGGCTGTCACCTCTGACCTTTCCCCTTTGCACCTGATTCTCCTCCCAGTGCAATTCTTCTAGGGACTTCAGTGTGGTCATTATACAGTGCACTGGTGTCTAGTGTATGGACAAGTGTGTCCCCCACCTTTTCCTACCATAGCAGTACCTATAGGAGGATTGAACTTGACAAGGGTCCTCCTTTTCCTGGGAACCTCCTTCTTATGCCTGGGGCAAGGTCCCTTTCACCCGTAACTGGCTATGCATGCCCCCTCTCCTTGGGGTTACTTACCTTGTTACAAACATGGATTCCCCATCTTCCCCTGTACCCTTTTCCACATCTGTACAAGAACAGTATTTAACAACCTGAACTCCCAGCTCAGGCAGCTCACTTGCTTTTTCACAATCACTACTCCTTCTTAAGGGGTTCATCATGTAGCAGCAGATAAGCATGCAATAAATAAAACCAGGAGTCGTTTCAAGGATCCAAGCCAGTTTAATGTGCACATGGCTCAAGCAATAAGCAAATTCAAAATGGCTGAGCAATGGTTTCTAGCAAAACAACAGCTTTTATAGCGTTCTTCTCCATTCTAGACATAGGCAAACTTTTCATTGGTCCCAGGTAGCCCCCTCTACCCCATCTATTGGTCCCGGTACTGATATGGCTACCCAATTGGGACTCTGGTCTGGGCTCAGCACCTGGTTGCCCCCCTTCTAGTCCCAATTACAATGGTCAGTGTCTCTAACTTGTTACATCTCTCCTCCAAGGCCATAGAGCCAATTTGTACGTGCAGGGGAGCAGGGCTCTGCAGCTTCTCTATCATCAGTTTTAATTAAATCCCTTACAGCTGCATTCTCTTATCAGTGAGCATAACATATTTCTCTATTTTCTCAGACTCAAATTCTACTTGTCTAGGTCACTACAATCATACTTATTAAATCCATGGTTTATAGCAGCATATTGGGGGATGTGCAATCCTATAGCCTCTCCACAGGCTGCATTTACAGGTCAAGCTGGTTAGGCCTGTCTGCTTAGTTCAATTAGCATGGATCATAGGCCGTCGCCTACCACAATCAGGACATCCCCTTCTTGTACCACTTTCCAGGGCTTACTCCCCCCTAGCTTGAGGCTTATGTCCTTTACCCCCTGATTAGGCTTCATAGGCCTACCAGGCTCTAAAGCCCTTTTCAGTTCACTTTGCAGCCTACATTATCAGTTACCTTATGATTCCCATACTTAACACCTCACAGTCGTAATCTCTGAGGCCGTCCCCTCTTCTCTGGAACTACTAGACTCCTTCTGCCCATCTTGCTTTCAGATGCACTGGACTGTCCTTCCCTTCCTCTGGACCTGGACATTGTGTGGCCATTGCCCTGCTCCTGGCATGGTTCTTCTCCTGTTGCTGGGTCCTCCAAGTCATCCTCCATGGACTGCTCCATCGAACTTCACAACACCAGCACAGACTTGACTTCCTGGGTAAGCTGACCTGTAAGAGCCAACATGAAGAGATCCAAGTGCAGACTGCTATACACTCTGCATCTCCTGCACCTCATTTCCTCTTCCCAGGTACCTTACCCCATGTAAGTTCAATAAATGCCTTTCAGGACTATGCCCTCTCCCAAACCACCACAGCACCAGTTGCTCCCAGTCAGCCTTATTAGAGCTCAGAGTAATGTATGCTTTTCTGAGCCTCCTGACTCCAATGGGTTTTCAGCCTGGTCTGGTCTGCTCCAGTCCAGTTAAGTCAATGATGACATCATTTGTTCCCCACTCTCTACCACGTTCAACTGCACTTCACTTAACCTTGCGGTAGAGGTTAAGCATTGCTACTACCTTGCCTGAAGACCATGGGAAAAAAGAAAATCCTGGAGTCCGGAACCATTTTAAATCTCTCTCTAGGTCAGGACTTCTCCCTTTTGCCCAATGTGAAACTACCTCCCCCCCCCCCCCCAAGAGGGGCCCCTGCTTCTCCAGCAGATATGGGTTCTGTGCCTATATATGAGACAAAAATCCCACTGCTATCATAATTTATCACCACTAGAGGGTGCCACCAGTGACTACTAGTCTCTCACCGGTTCCCTTGGCCCTTTCCTCTGCCAGTAAGGTAGCCTCTTACTCCAAGAAAAGTCATGAATACACTCAGGTAGTTTTGAATTCTATACTTCTCTTTTAATGGTGTACATGAAAAAGGAAATCACAAAGTAAACTTGTTCATGATTATTCAACCACTGCACAACAGTATAACAAGGTGCCCGACTTCTCTTCTAAAATATCAGAGCTACCTTAATGGTGAATTTAATACAGCTGTTTGCCCCCTAATACATGCAGCAACGTGCTAGCCTGAGACAACTCACTTATACACTTATCCAGTCCAAGTTTTCCTGTTTTTGCTTTGGCAAGCAACAGCCACCAGCTTTGTACCTTTAGTAAGTAAAAATCCTGTGTTTTCCCTTGGACTATACTGTATTAGGCATCACTTTCCCTTCATCAAACCAGCATTACTAAAATAACATGGTGCACAACTCTTTGCAAGCTCTCACGCCTGGCTTAAACCAGCACTCTGCTTGCTTCATTCCTGGGAGTAGAACTCAGCTTTACCTCAACTTCACTGAGATTCAAACCTACTGCCTGCAGTGAGACACATCCTGCCTCCTACTTTACAAGCCAGGCAGTCTGTGTTATTCCTGCGACTTAAAACCCTGTTTTGTCTCAGTTTCTCTGAGCTTCCAGACTCTCAGCCTGCAGGAGGACACCTCTGTCTCCTTCCTTTGCAGCTCAAAGATTTACTTCTGAAAAGCTTGCTGCACTCTTTGTCAGGGGTTCCCTGCTTTCCTACAGTTCTAACCTCTTTCCCAGACCTTATGAACCCTGCTTTCTAACCATTTAGAGAGGCTCCTTAGCCGCTCTGCCCTTTCCACTGAGGCTATGAACCTTCCTTTCTTCCTCCAAGCTGGAGGGTTTCAATCCCCTGTGCTAAACCAGAGGGCTTCCTGCAAACACTGAGGCTTCGGCCCAGGAGAGAAGAGCCACCAAGCCTGGACTGAAGGCAGCACTGCAAGCCACCCATCTTTAAGGTAAGTTTAACATACTGCCTCCGAAGTGTGCACCCGTGGGGGGAGGGGCACTGCACCATGCTGCAGTCCGCCATAGGAGGGAACCGAGGGGGGCTGGGAACGCCAATGTCAATCTTTATTCTTAGTGCAAATTGATTATTGTAATTTCCTTGATGTGAACCACTTTGGGGTCATATTCATGAATAGGGTTGCCAACTTTTTCACCGAGAAAAACCCGACACCTGTGGCTTGCCATGCTCCACCCATTCTTCGCCCCTAGTCCCACCCCTGCCCCGCCCCCAGCCCCACCCACAAAAATTACCGAGGATACGTGTAGGCTAACTTCCTTGGTCAGATAATAATTAAACTGGGAACCCCAAAATCCAAACATGAAATGTACAACACTGGAGAAATAAAACTATAAAGTAATTTCCTCTTGCACTAAACAAAAACGCAAAGATGTTAGCAATACACACTTCCCAGACCAGACATATTCCAGTTAATAAATTCAAAATAAAAAGTATTTTTCTACCTTCTGTTTGGACGTTTTATTTTTCAGTTGCAATTGCTCCAGTCACTTTCTTCTGGTTTCTTCGTGTCTTCTGCGAGCTATCCATTTGTCCTTTCTTCTCTTTTAGATGTTTTCCATTCTCTCTCTATTTCTGCTTTAACATACTGATTGTTTCCCTTTTGCTCTTTCCCCCAATTCTTTCCTTATTCCTTTATCATCCGTTTAAATTTCACCCTTCCATTCTCAAGCCCCTCTTACTCTCCCAATACCGGCCCATCATAGACTTTTCTTCCACACAAAATATTTTTTCCCCTCTCCATTCTCATTCCCCATCCATTCTAGTCCTCCCCCAAATCAATTCCCTTATAGTTCTAGGCCCACCCAGCATCCACTCCCTTCTAGTCCCATTCTCCCATGCCCCACATCAGCCCATTTCCAGTCCTATTCCAGCTCTTCATCAGCCCATTTCCAGTGCTAGCCCTCACATCACAGGCCATTTCCAGTCCTAGCTCCCCCCCCCAATCACAGCCCATTTCCAGTCCAAGTCCCCCATCACAGCCTATTTCCAGTCCTAGGCCCCCCCCCACCATCACAGCCCATTTGCAGTCCGAGTCCCCCCGCACAATCACAGCCCATTTGCAGTCCGAGTCCCCCCGCACCATCACAGCCCATTTGCAGTCCTAGCCCCCCTAATCACAGCCTATTTCCAGTCCAAGATCCCCCTTCCTCCACCATAGCCCTTTTCTGGTCCAGGTCCCCTCCACCCCATCACAACCCATTTCCAGGCCATGTCCTCCCCCATAACCCTTTTACAGTCCAGGTCCCCCCCCCATCACAGCCTATTTCCAGTCCAAGTCCCCCCCCCTTAGCCCTTTTCCAGTCCAAGTCCCCCCCCTTAGCCCTTTTCCAGTCCAAGTCCCCCCTTTAGCCTATTTCCAGTCCAAGTCCCACCCCCTTAGCCCTTTTCCAGTCCAAGTCCCCCCCGTAGCCCTTTTCCAGTCCAAGTCCCCCCCCCCCTTAGCCCTTTTCCAGTCCAAGTCCCCCACCCCCTTAGCCCTTTTCCAGTCCAAGTCCCCCCCCTTAGCCCTTTTCCAGTCCAGGTCCCCCCCCCCTTAGCCCTTATCCAGTCCAAGTCCCCCCCTTAGCCCTTTTCCAGTCCAAGTCCCACCCCCTTCGCCCTTTTCCAGCCCACGTCCCACCCCCCCTTTGGCCTTTTCCAGTCCTAGTCACCCCACCCCCTGAGGCCTTTTCCAGTCCAATTCCCCCCCCCTTAGCCCTTTTACAGTCCAGGTCCCCCCCCCCCTTAGCCCTTTTCCAGTCCAAGTCCACCCCTTTTCCCTTTTCCAGTCCACGTCCCCTCCCCTTAGCCCTTTTCCAGTCCAAGTCCCCCCCTTAGCCGTTTTCCAGTCCGAGTCCCCCCCCCTTAGCCCTTTTCCAGTCCAAGTTCCCCCAACCCCTTAGCCCTTTTCCAGTCCAAGTCCCCCCCCCCTTAGCCCTTTTCCAGTCCAGGTCCCCCCCCCCCCTTAGCCCTTTTCCAGTCCATGTCCACCCCACCCCCTTAGCCCTTTTCCATTCCAAGTCCCCCCACCCCCTTAGCCCTTTTCCAGTCCAGGTCCCCCCCCCCCTTCGCCCTTATCCCGTCCCAGTCCCCCCCCCCCTTAGCCCTTTTCCAGTCCAGGTCCCCCCCCATCACAGCCAATGCAGTCCTTGCCCCCCCCCCCGACCAGCATCGCGGCTGTCTGAGGCTTCAGAGGGAGCCGGGGAAGCCTGCGCGAGGCCCCGGCTCCCTCTGAACAGCCACCAGCGTGAAGAGCCTTTTCCTTCACGCTGACGGCTGTTCCTGTGAAGCCGCGAATGCTGGGAAAGGTTAAAGGGCAACCTTTAACCTTTCCCAGCATTCGCGGCTTCACAGGAACAGCCGCCAGCGTGAAGGTAAAGGCTCTTCACGCTGGTGGCTGTTCAGAGGGAGCCGGGGCCTCGCGCGGGCTTACCCGGCTCCCTCTGAAGCGGAGAAAAGCCGGTTTTTTTGCTCTGGCCGCTCCCGATCTTGCGGCCAGAGCAAAAAAAACGGCTTTTAAAGGGCCGGTTTTGCCTCTGCGCCGGCAGCCGGCCTGGCCGTGGAAAAACCGGCCAGGCCGGCTGAAAACCGGCCAGTTGGCAACCCTATTCATGAAGGAAGGCAGAATAAATATGCAGAAATGTAATTTCAAAAAAAGTAACTCTTGGGGCCCAATATTCAAAAAAGAGCTGAGCTTTTAAATTTAGGCTCCAAAGTTAAGACTCTTAAATTGTCCCCTTTTTTCAGTCAAGCATAGAAGCCTTAGAGCCCTTTCAGTAAAGTACAGTACGTTTTTCTCCCTGACCATGTTTCAACTATAAAGATGAATACATGATGAACCCGGGATATCACTGCTTGACCCACTAAAAGCATTGTGGAACCTGTGTCTTTTGGGGAAACTGCTAGGTACTTATGACCTAGATTGGCCACTGTTGGAAACAGGATACTGGGCTTGATGGACCTTGGTCTGACCCAGTATGGCATATCTTATGTTCTTAATGCAAAGGCTGTGTGCTAATGTTTGGGGGGGGGGGGAGTAGGGTACCCAGCATGTCCCCTACAGTTGTTTAGCATACGCACAATCACAATTAGGACCCTTTTTCTATTTGCTGCATAACCCATTTTATTCCTAGGGACTGTGGGGCAGATAGCACAAGCTAGTGTTAGTAAAAGGGGCCCTTAACGTGGGTGCACTTAACGCCTCGACTTGAGGTCTTAAGTTCACCCAAACTAACTGCACAAGTCACAGTGCATGGTACAATCCTGCACACTAACTAAATGTTCGCATCTATTCTCCATCTATAACGCACTTAGCATGCAAATTTGTGTGTGCTGTTCATGCCAGGAGCCTAGAAAAATTCTGAACACTGCACCTATTTTATGCTTATTTTAGAACATGATGATCAAAGGCTGACAGGGATGCAGAGGACATTGTGAAGTGTTTGAGCACCAATATTGTCTATGGGACTGCATCCTCCAAGTCATCCTCCATGGACTGCGCCATCAATAGATCCTGATGTAGTTTTTTCTTCAAAACACAATATCATGTCAGGCTTCGTGGAGACAGATAAATGATTTTGATGTATTAACCATTTAAAATGGACCAATGATGAACTCTTGAGAGCCAGCAAGCCTTTTCAGCACTCTACTGAATATCTGAAGCCTCCTTTTTATAATATAAAAGATAGCGGAAAATTAAAGCTTATGGATTTTGTGTGGTATATTTTATAAAGGTGACATAGGTGCCTCTACTGTATAAAATAGGCACCCAGAAAATGTGCAAATGCAAAGGCACAAATTTACACCTGCTCCAAGACCTGTGTGCTTGCTCTATGGGATACATTTATTAATGTGCACTAACCATTTACACTTAACGCGCGTTTGGAATAAAAACAAGCATATGGTAAGAGAGAGAGCCCTGCGCTAACTGTTGGAGATATACCCAACAGTTACCGGACTGAACAGTTCCCTAACACACAGCAGCGGCATTCACAATGAATGAGGGGGGCCCTTAGAACCATCCACTGAGGGGGCTTTAAGTGCACCTGCACTTACTGTAACATTGACCATTGGCACGACCATGATGTGCAGTAAATTACCCCCTCCATCCCTAACCTACGTATACCTATACCTCGTATTTCCCATCTTGTCATGTGCTATGCTGTTAGCGTTGAGCTCTCTGTTTAAGCATGCTGTAACTGTTACCGTGGCCCCACATGGGCTGATTAGCCTGTGCTAAAGCGCAAGCTAACCATTAGCGCAGTTTAGTAAACATGCCCCTATGTGTACACAAACATGTTTTACAAAATATACTTGTGCCTCTCAGCTCTGCCCCAACTCAGCCCTAGGGTAGGGGGTGTATTCATGAGCAAGCTTTCAGTTCATTTGGGCACCAAACATTTTTTAATTACGCACAATCACTTGTGCACACACATACATATACATTAATATGCTAACCAGGACCGGCACAAGGAGATGAGGTGCCCTAGGCAAACCTCATCCCTTACACCTCCCTCCCCTTCTGGTGCTCATTGCTGCCTCCCCTTTCCGGGACAATAAAACCGATGCCATTCCAGCTGTGAGTTTAACCCTTGAGGCGCCATACTCCTCCACCGAAAAATATACTGCTGCTCTCTACGGCATAAATGTCTTTGAAAAGTGATTAATCGGGCCCATAAATGGGCATCTAATGTTCATTGAGACTGACTTTTTTTGAGGTTGCAGCATAAGCAAGATTCATCTTTAACATGTGTGTTACCCTTTTCGCCTCAGGCAAGTCATATGCGGGATTTGGTTTTATCAAATTGGGATATTTTGAAGGTGCATCCCGTTTTTGCAACTCCTCCGATTTTTTCTTTTCGTCGTGGGAAAAATTTGAGGGATTTGTTGGTTAATTCTTGCCCCAAGACTTTTTCCATTGTGGATAATCCAGGACATAAGAAGTGCCATCGCTGTGTGATTTGTGCAGTTACGATGGAGATTCAATTATTTACACATCCGTTTTTAGGATTTACATATAAACCCGGGGATGATACAGATTGTAATTCTATTGGAGTGGTTTATGTTGTAATGTGTCCCTGTTCTATGTTATATATAGGACAAACTTCGCGCCCTTTTAAAAAACGTATAATTGAACATTTATCGGCTATTCGTCGAGGGGTAGAAACGGTTCCATTGTTTACTCATTGGAGGGTACATTCTATTGAGGATTTTCGTTGCTTTATACTTGAATTAGTTAGGGGTGGTGCGGGTGGAAATTTTCAGCGACATTTATGCCGTAGAGAGCAGCAGTATATTTTTCGGTGGAGGAGTATGGCGCCTCAAGGGTTAAACTCACAGCTGGAATGGCATTGGTTTTATTGAAGACTTTTGAGTTTAAGGTATTGTATAAAAAGCGCATGTGTGGGCTGTTGGTCTCAGCGTTTTTATTCATGTGGGAGCCATCTTACAGAAGCGGACACCTGATGTTTCTTGAGGTCAGTGGGGATACGGAATAATATGTTTATTGTTAAGAGTTATGTTGGGGCGATATTATTCTTAAATGGATTGTTTTTGTTTAGTGTGTTGCAGGTTGAACAATTACCCTGATGAAACCATGTTATGGCGAAACTAACGCTCATGCAGTGAATGGATGACATGAATTAGTGGATAGTTTTTCGCTTGTTTCCGATGGTGGAAGGTTTCCTTAGGGGGAATCCTCTTTAAAGTATAGAAACGGGAGCACATAACAGGCTTGCTCTAAGTATTCCTAAAGGTTAATGTTAGAGTGGGCTTTTATGTGTTGATATTAAACATTGTCACTTTTGCTTTAGAGGCAGTTACAAGGTGTTCCCTGTTTACTGTGGAAAGATGGCGGTGAGATCTGTCTGTTCCGGACGATGGAATGATTGGTCATGACATCATCTCTGTTTATATAACTCTTCATTGGAGTTTTGAAAGTGATCTTCCCTGGGACTAAAATAGTAATAAAACTTGGTACAGCTTTTCTTGTACTGTGAGGATTCTCGCGGAGAAAGTTTAACCATTGGTTTCAAAAACTTCATGAGCATTAGTTGGGTCAATGATATTGTAATGTTTGTGTGGTTTTTTGTAAGCATGTGTATTGTGTAGATTAATGTGCATTAATGTATAAATTTGCATTTATTCTTTCGTCTATATATTATGTATTGGGTATGAAGATATTGGGGAGAGCATTGATGTGTATTTTAGTAATTGTAATGTATGAGTGAATGAGTTTTTAGATTTCATGTTAAGAAAATTGGTAATAATATTGCCTTTGGAAGGAATATAATATTAAATATAACATTAATATCGACATATTTTGATGTATCTTCAGTATTTTTGAATGATGTGTGTTCAATACACTGTTATATGATAAAATTGATGCTATTTATAAAAATTGTTAAATTAGTGTGTGTTGCATTGTGTTTTTTTATATTGATTTAGGATATTTGCAACTAGTGGTTTTTCTTTATATAGCTTACAGTTGATTTGCACTTGCCAAAATGTGCAAATCATGACCCCATCTTGGTGGAATAAAATGCCCAAAGAGGCCAAGTTTGGGACAAATCTGGAATCTTTCTATATGTTAATAAAGACTTAGGGTCCCTTGTATTAAAGGTTGCTAAGGATTGGCCATTAACGTGCCAATCACATATGGGTTAATTGCAAAGCCTCTGCATTAGCTATCAGAGGTGTAACCTGCATGTTCCTGGCAGGGCCACCCCTGTGCCCATTGCCACTGCTGCTGTCCATCTCCTGGACGTGCACTGCGGCACCAGAGTTATCTTCTGTTCTGACGCTGCAGTGCCATTCTCGCTTCCACCCCCCTCCAATTCCACTTCCTTTAACAGCTCTGGAACAGGAGGTCACTCCAGTACCATGGAGTTGGGCGGCAGCGGTGGCCCTGGGTCCCAGCACCTAATACATGAAGGGTCTTCCTAGTGTGCTCCACCACTGCAGGTTCACTTAGCAACTCCTATAGAGTGGTGGTTATTTTGAACCCGTGTTAGGTGATGCGTTGATGCCAATGGCATGGCAACAGCCTGGACTTTCACACCAGTCCACTCTCCATGCCTATGCACTGCCCTTTCCCCTCCCCGTCCCATGACTGCTGATTTTGGGATACAGTGGCAGACAATATCGCACATTAGTGTTCCCGACTGCCAGTTGCCACGGATTAAAATGCCCATTAACCAACTAAGAGGCTTTAGTAAAAGGGGCCCTTAGCTTTTTCCCTGGGAATAGAAGTAGCATCTTGCTCAATCTAGGGACTGGTGGATGGGAGCAGATTCGGCTGAGTAAGGGTGTTGACCAGATAATAAAAGTTCATAAAACTTAATTTACTAACATTTTTATGATATTTGTTTTATTTTGTTAACTGCTTTGCACAGACTGTTTCTGTATCTACAGTATACAAATGTTTAAAATAAATAAATACATTTTAAAATGAACATGTGGAAAAACACTAAAAGAACCCATGAAAATTGCAAAAAATTGAGGAATTCTGCAAATGACTCAAACCTTTTTTGGCTGTATATATCTCTGCACTCCTGTGACCCAGCTAACTGGATCAGGGTCCGCAAAATAGATTTATTTAGTCACATTGATCTTGACTGGGTTCTTGGGCAGGACCGTGGCCAGCCCAAACGTTTCTGTCTCTCCAAGCAGAAGCTCCGGCCGTGCCGCCTCCCACACTGTGGCACACTGCCGCCCCCCACTGCTGCTGCCGCCACCACCAATGCCATCTTCTGAGAAGCTGATGATGCTGGCAGTTTAAAAGCTTTGTGCTGTGACTTTAGTGCCCTTGGCAGACCATGTGCTTTGGTCCACATGACCTGCCACTTCTGGCCCCCTTCCAAATGGAAGTTATATCGGAGGGGGGTCATAAGCGGCAATTCATGTGTGCTGAAGCACATGGTCTGCAGTGGGCACCAAAGCAGTGTCACAAAGCCGCCGTGCTGCCCACCAAGGTCTGTCACCTTAGGTGGCTACCTCGCCTGCCTAGTGGACAGGATGGCTATGGGCAGGACAAGATCTTCTCCTGGGAGGTCTATTACACACATGATCTGAGGAAGCAAGCTCGCTCCATCACTCGGGTACTGAAGAACAGTCACTGAGGCAGAGTTTATTTCTGAATCCAATCCAACACATTAACTTCTTGAAACAAGTAACATCTCAATGTTGGTAATGCTGTCTTTCACAATGCCCAAATAAAACAAACTGCAGAACTTGCTTTATTATTGGGAAACTGGGGATCTGTGGCAGCTTTAGTGGCTGTACCCGGGCCAGAGTCCTGCAGGTGCCATTTCTATTTACAATGGGGAAGAGTTCTCAGAGGCATATGTGCAGTTCATCCAAAGCCTCTCCCAGTTCCCCGTCTTTGGGTGTCTGACCATGCCCAGTCCCCTTTAATGCCTTTCAGCTGGATGGGGCAGCTGCCTTTTTGGTAGCTGGTCCCTGCTGGGCTTGCTCCTCCTTCTTTCCGCTTCCTCTATAGCTCAATGACTTGTAGCCAAAGACCTTCATTTGCCGTTTGGAGTCAGTTTCTCCATGCTCTCCTCTGGGAGGAGTTAAATCTTGGACCCCTACTACCTGCTCCATCTTTCAGTAGGCTCCCTAGGCCCCTTCAACTTTTCCTATTACATTAAACTGCAAGGGGGTTTCACGTGTAAGTAGCATGATGTCAGCACTCAGTCTTATATGGGCATATACAGCCATATGATTGTAGACAAGTTCTTTTTCCATGTACAAAGACAATACGAAGAGAAGTCCGATTGATGTTTCAAATGCTTTTTACTTATGCATTCTTTCAAAGAACCTTGAATAATGGTCATCGATGAAAGTAGGCAAAAAATCTCCAGGTAACTGCACCTGGAAGTGTTGCCGTTCCAGTCTGAGACCATTGGTTCTGTTATAGCTGAAAATTGTCATTTTGACCTGGTTAGGGGTTGTTAAACAAGAACAGCTGGAGTGATTGGACTTGCTTTTTCTATTTGAATGAGGGATTACATTTTTTGTTTTCGCACTATTCGTATAGCAGCGATGTTCAGTGCTAAATGGATGTTAGGACAACTTTATTCTGTCCTAAGCTATGCTAATAGCTATCTATATAGAAGCGTTGAAAATTAATGCTATATGGATAATTTGCCGCTACAGCACTATTTAGATACGGTCCAATTCTGAAAAGTGCGTGGCTGTATGTTCCAGCATGATGGCTAGCCCTGCAAACTGCCTGAACCGTATGCTGCCTCCGGGCCCCCCTGCATGCACAGAGCCACTGTGTATGCTACGGGCGATGGGGGTGGCACGGAGGCAGAGAGTGGATGGATCATGGGCGGGATCGGCCCCCGGACGTACAGAGCCAATTCCGGTCATGGCCCTGTACATCTGGGGATCGTCGGGGGGACGGCCAGCTTATTCCACCTCGGAGACTCACCCTGCTCACCGCCATCACTGCTGGGGAGCTCTCTGGCCAATCTGGAGGGGCAGCCAGCAATTATTCCACCTCGGAGGTGGAATAATTGCTGGCTGCCCCTCCAGATTGGCCAGAGAGCTCCCCAGCAGTGATGGTGGTGAGCAGGGTAAGTCTCCACCACTTGATCCGGGCCCTGGCTGCCCCCTTCAGGGTCAGGCGGCAGAGAAACAGGGGCTTCATGGCAGCGGGCAGGTTGTGCTGCAGGGAGGATGTCCCTGCAGCGATGCAGGGGCATGCCAAGCCATCTCCCAGGTCCAGATCCTGCACCCATGGGAACATCTGACTCCCGCACTGCAGAATCGGGTCCTAACAGACCTGTCCTGTATGGGGCCATGCCCCTACTGGAATCGGGCTCCTAGTGTCATGGTGGTCAGGCAGAATATTCAGAAGCACTATCCAAATAGCCCCACAGCATATCCCGGTCAGCGCTATTTATCCATATAGTTTCCTATATGAATAAGTGTTGCTGCATATTAACCTGATAGTATGTAAATCCTACCAATATCCTAATAAAAACTAAATCTTTTTTTAAAACATTGCATTGCTATTTAAGATGAATTCTGACTAACTGCAGAAATTATCATACAATTGCACTGATACCACACACCAGCAAGATTCTACTCGGGATCATTCAGTGAAGACTATATAGCTGGAACGAGAAGTGCCCGAAGTGCACATAGGGTCCAAGAAAGGGCGAGGAACAAGAGACATCAGCATGGGTGTGAGATGGATTCTTGAAAAGACAAAGAATACCAAAAGGATATCTATATGGGTGAAGCATGGTATACCAGTTCTCATGCACAACCTTTACACGCAGGAACAGTTTGAATGGAACAAGGGGAAGCAGAATGCTTTAAAATCAGTAAAGAGATATTACAAGGCTTAACACTTTCCCCATATTTGTTCAATTTAATATAGAACAAACCAACAGAGAAGTAGGAACGTATGAAGATAACTGAGGTGTGAGGATTGTCGGAAGATTCATAAACAACCTTCGCTATGCTGACGACACCACATTATTTCCTGGAAGGGAAGACAATTGAAAATATCTGTTTATCAAGGAAGATAGTCTTAAAATAGGCCTGCATCTTAACGAAAAGAAGACAAAGATCCTGACAACTGGCAAAATTAATAAGTTCATTGTTGATGGAGAAGAAATTGAAATAGTGAACAACTTTAACCTGCTTGGATCAATAATCAATAAATGAAATGACAAGCAGGCAAGAAATCTGACGACAGAGTTTATCTATTTAATAATTATTTAAAACTGTTTTTCAAAAAACGTGTCCCACTGGGAGGCTGTTCCACACATCCACTACCCTTCCCATGAATAAAAATTTCCTTAAATTATTCCCGAGTTCACCGCCTTTCATTCTTGTCTTATAACATCCAGAGCATCTTAACAATTGAAAAAGAACAGTCTGCTGTGCATTTATAGCAGAGACATTTAAATGCTCCATGGTATATCTCCCCTTTCCCACCTTTCTTTCAGAGTACACATAGGGAGATCTTTAAGTTTGTTCCCATATACATTATAATGAAGACCACTGACCATTTGAGCAACCACTCTCTGGACCAGCTCTGTGGTTTATATTCTTTTGAAGGTGCGGTCTCCAGAACTTCATAGAGTACTCCAATTGGGATCTCACTAGTGACTTATACAGAGCCACTATCGCCTCCTTCCTATAGCCATTCCTTTCCCTGTGCACCCAAGCATCGTTCTGGCTTTTGCTGTCATCTTATCCAGCTGTTTGGCCACTTTAAGATCATCAGATACAATCACCCCCAGGTGTTTGATCTTTTTTCATCCACAAAAGAAATATGTGGCCGATATTCAGCAGCAGTGGCCATTGCCACTTTGCCATAGACCCAGATATTCAGTGCTGGGCTCCTATCTGGCCACCAGCATTGAATATCCAGTGTGCCCAATTAGCTAAACCAGCAGAAGTTAGGCAAGCCTTTAAAGTGCCTACGTTTAGCTGGTTTAGGGTAAGTGGCCAGTGGCTGAATGTTGCTGCTGATTGGTTACCTGGAGCACCACCCTCAGAATGCCTTGGTGCTTCGCTGTTACCATTGGGGCAATTAGAAGCGCATTAGGATGGGATATTAAGTGGCACAAAATGGCTCTGTGCTGCTGAATATCCCACTCCCCGCGATTTAACGTGGTAGCCGGTCTGGTAAACACATCAATCGCTTTGAATATATTCCTCTTCACCCCTATACTGTACTGCCCCCTAGTGTTTTTGCATCTCAGATTGTTGCTTTAAAGTTGAATTGCATACCCTGCCTAGACCTAGACCATTTTTCAAGCTCTACTAGATTGCTCTTCTGGTTTTCCACACTTTCCAGGGTTTCTATCCTGTTGTGGATTTTGCTATTATCTGCAAAAAAAAAGGCAAACCTTTCCTGACAGCCCTTCTGCAATATCATTTAAAAAATGTTGAAATTCATTGGACCAAGGACTAATTTCTGCAGCACGATTCTGGTAACACCTGTCTTCAGAGTGAACTCCGTTTACATCTAAGCTTTTTCGGCTCCCACCCAACCAGATTCTAACCCAGATAGTTTCTTTAGGGTCCATAAGAAGAGCACTCAGTTTATAGTCCGGTATAAGTATATCTCGGTCATGGTTCTCCAGGTTGGATGTTACCATACATGAAGGCCAATTTCTCATAGGTCATGGAAAGGGGCATTAAGATCTCTAAGTCAGGATTTGGAAATTCCCCACTGCATTTTATAAAGGCTATGCCCAATGTGTATATGAGAAACCTTTACAAATCGCTGGTCCTGACAGCATCCATCCCTCTCACTCCCCCCAACAGCTCTCCTGATATTTATTTATTTTATTTAGCTACTTTTATATAGTGCCTTATTTGAAAGTCAAAGTGGATTACAGGTTAAATGAAAACTTAGCTTTACATCGAAATACAAACACAGTAAAAAAAATCTTCAAACTTTTAACTCTAACTTGGGGTGTCGAACATCAAATGGGATTTGAGTGAGTAGTTCGTACAGTCAGGAGGTATTATGCTGATTAACGCTGGGATCTTATGATCTAATAGTGTGGTTAGTTCACACTATCAGAATGCTCCAGGAAATGTTGAGTCTTTATTTATTTAAATCTGTTAGGCCAGATATTGCACGCATGCCCTCTGGTAGTGCATTCCATATGGTTGGTGCATAAAACAAAACTGTTGGCTGCAGTTTGGCAGCTCTTCAAATTTATAGGAGGTATGATGAATTTGTTTTGGGAATTTGCGCTTCTAAATCTGTTGTTGGGCATTCTTTGTAATAACAATTGGAGGTAAACTGAGGAGAAGCTGTGGGATACTTTGAATATTGTGAGTATGACTTTGTATTTTGCTCGTGGTGTGAAAGGCAGCCAATGTAGCTGCTTGAGTATTGGAGTTATGTGGTCAGCTTTAGGAGCACTGCAGAGAAAGTGGGCAGCAGTGTTTTGAGCCATCTGCAGGGGATGAAGTGTGTATTTTGGCAAACCCTGTAAGAGGACATTACAGTAATCAAGGTGTTGGAAGACTAGAGCTTGAAAAACTGTGTGGAAGTCTCGGATGTCCAGTAAAGATTGTAGGTGCTGAACTGTTTTTATTTTATGGTATATGATCATTGTGATGTTACTAATGTGTGGTTGTAAGGTTAAATGCTTGTCTACTCTCAAGTAACGCACTTCAGACTTCACTTCAAGTTGTGCTCCTGCAACTCTTAAGTGGTTGATGGACTGAAGCTAGTGTCTCTTGTGATATAGAGAACTTCAGTTTTCTTGTAGTTCTCAGAAAGATTGTGCTTGGACAGCCATTGTGTGACAGAATTAAAGTATCTTATTAGAGCGATGCATACTAGTTTTATGGTGGAAAAGGGTACATATAGCATTATGTCATCTGCGTAAATGTGATTGAATAAAAATATTGAAGTTCATAATGTTCTCTATCCATTTGCACAATTATTCAACAGGAGTGAGGATAGGTCGGAACCCTGAGGGACTCGCTGTTGTGTGTATGGAGCTGGAACATACATGTTAATGTGGTCCTGGAGCTGAAGCTGCACTACCTTTTCAATGATATTTGTAAGGACAGACAAACTGCAGATGGGGCTATAGGAACTGGGTTACTTTGGGCTAACCCTCTACATTTTCTTGTTGCATAGAAGCATTTTTTAGATCTTTATCTTTATTACTCAATTTTATTGACCGCTCAGGCAATAGCATCAAAGCAGCTTACATAGTTACAGTACTGCAATGCAGAAAAGGAAAAGGAAAGGAACACCATTAGATGACAGGACAGTAAGAGAAAAGAAAGAGAGAGGGGGCAGGCAAGAGATCAGGAGGGAACAATGGCAGGAGCAGGGAGTGGTAATGGGGGGGAGAGACAGTCATACCTAGGAGGGCGTGGCACTGGGGAGGCCAAAGGCCATCTGAAAGAGGTGGGTTTTTAGAGCAGCTTTGAAACTGGTGAAGGACCATTCAGCATTGAGAGAGAAGGGAAGAGAATTCCATAATGTGGGGCCCAAGCAGAAAAAAGCTGATGTCCTGTTGCGCTCCAGGTGGGGACAGTTAACAGAGGGAAGTACTAACCTATGATTGTGAATAGGGTGTAAAATACGATGGGGCATATGGAAGTGAAGCAAATTGGAAAGATACTGGGGGATTCCTGTATGGATAGTTCTATGGACAAAAATGAGGATTTTGTACTTTACTCTAAAATGGATAGGGAACCAGTGGAGATGGACCAATATTGGGGTGACGTGTTCAAATCTGGAGGAATGTATTAGGAGACGTGCAGACGTGTTTTGTACTAGTTGAAACCTCTGTAAATGATATTGAGGAATACCTGCCAAGGCTACATTACAATAATCTAGCTTGAGGTTACCATGAATAGTCGGAACATGGTCAGTGAAGGAGTAGAAAGAAAGGAACGGACTGAATGAATTTGGTGTAGGGAATAAAATGCTCATTGGATAAGAATA
Source organism: Ichthyophis bannanicus (assembly GCA_033557465.1). Lineage (NCBI taxonomy): Eukaryota > Metazoa > Chordata > Amphibia > Gymnophiona > Ichthyophiidae > Ichthyophis > Ichthyophis bannanicus. The sequence goes on from CM066032.1 coordinate 1,075,835,249, forward strand.
GAAATGTGCTCTGCAAAAGAGAGAGAGGAGTCAAGTGTGACACCCGGTTTCCAGAAAGAAGAGGCAAGAGGAACAGGGGTATCTGTGATTATAGGAGCCAAGAGGGCAGTGGGAGTACCAAAGGTAAACCATGTGGTGGTGGACTTAGATGGGTTGAGACATAAAAAATTATAGGTTAACTAGGAATGGCTAAGGACCAGACAGGAATTTAGAGGGGCTAAATCAGGAAGAGCGGAATCAGTACAGTGGAGGAGGATAATGTCATTGGAATAATAATACGCTAAGATATCAGACTGTTGGATTATGAGTGAGAGAGGGGGCAAGGAAAATATTAAACAGAAGGGAGGAGAAGACAGAACCCTGTGGAACACCACAGGATAGTGAGATTGAGGGGGGGGGGGAGGAGGAGGAAGAGTTGGAGAGAACAGTGTAAGAACGAGCAGTTAGAAAAGAACAGAACCACTTCAAGACAGTACTATGCAACCCAAAGTCATGAAGACCTGTGAGAAGAGAATGGTGGTCAACCAGATCGAAAGCGGAAGAGAGATCAAGTGAGATGGTCAGAGTGAAATCACCATGCTCATGTGCCACATGTAGATCATTTAGAAGAAAAAATAAAATAGATGGTTTTGTGACACTCCCGGAAGCCAGACTGGCAAGGGTGCAAAGCGTTAGTGGAGAAAAGATGAAGATGGTTAGAAAGTCAAGTGAAAATCAGTTTCTCAAGTATTTTAGATAGAAATGGGAGGTTAGAAACAGGATGCCAGTGAGCTGGGAGGGAAGGGTCTAAGGAGGGCTCCTTGAAGATAGGGCAGACAATAGCATGCTTCCAAGGGGCCAGAAAAATACCCATAGAGACACTATTGTTGAGAAGAGACAAAATAGGAGGAAGGAGGGCAACAGAGGGCTCAAGGAGTCATTTGGATGGGAGTGGATCTAAGGAGCAAGTGGTTTTCCAGGAGAAGGAAATTGTCTACAGACAAGATCAGTTGAAAAGCAGACCAGGTGTGAGACAGTGAGGGAACCAGGGGTGAAGATGGGGAAGGAGATGTTGGTAGGCCTGGGGAGAGAGGAGGCAGGCAGGAGGGGATGGTGCACGAAAGGAGAGAACCTTATTGGAAAAAAGTCAGCCAAAAGGCTGGAGCCAGGGGCTGGTACCGGAGAGGAGCTACAATGGCACAGAAGGTAGAGTATAGCTGCCGAGAGGAGCTGAAGGAAGCAAGGATCCAATTAGAATGCAGGCACTAAGGCAGTAGCAGCAGTAGCAGACAGAGCAGCAGAGCAGAGCATATGCAGTAGCCTTACATAAGAGAAAGCTGCATGATCTTGAGTATAGTGGGGACTAGTTGAGTTCAAGCTATTTTGATCCAGCTCACAGGGCATGGATCAAGTGGGGAGGTAGTGGTGTCAAGATTGTTTGTTTTCTAGGTGTTCAGGCAAGACGGGTTTGAAGGATTGCCAAGTGAAGGTTGTGGAGTTCTTGCCTTCATGTGTTGAGGTTGTGATTAATCCACTGCTTCTCAGGTAGGTTTGGTTTTGAAAGTAGCTAGCCAGGATTTGTGGGGATAGCCTATTGTTCACTTTCTCTGGAGTAGGGCTTTTTACTAAAGATTTTATTATATGAAATAGCTCTCTGGTATGGAATTCCTTTTTCTGTTTGTCTGGTATTCATATAATTTAGACATATTTATCAAGGCCGCTTGTGCTCCTTGAGTGCCTCCATTTTCTCTCTAGCTGTCTGAGTTTGTGTTTCGTATTTCTTAGCTCTACAGAGTACCAGATTGCAGTAGTACGAGCTCTATAAACTGTTTGTGGTATTACTGTGCTTTTGCTTATTTGATTCCAGTTTTGGACTAATGTTTCAATGTTATATGAATTATGCTCAAGATGTAGTATGACTTTGTCTAAAAACTCCTTCTTGTTTAACTGTAAAAATCTACGAGTTGTAGCTTGAGCATATGCATTTTTGTAACTCAGAAGGCTCTGCGGGAGGTAGAATGTAATTGTCTTATGATCAGACCAAGGTACTGTAGTAGTGTGGGAGGTGGAAGGTAGATGTCATTGCTTTTGCTGTGGTGCAAAAATGAGGTCTAAAGTATTTCCTTTTTTAAATGCTGGTTCGTTGACTAGTTGGGTGTATTCTAGCACTTCCATAGCTTCTGTGAAGGATTTTGATATCCCAGGAGTGGATGAAGAGAGATTTAGATCACCTAGTAGCAAGAATGAAGGTACCCATCCAACTCTATAGTTAGTTAGCTCTGTGACAGCTGATTAAGTTGTAATTAGGTGTTAGAAGTTGATTTAGTAATACATTGTCAGTGTCAGTGAATCAAGATTCAGTTACACATCTCTTTGGAAGATGGCTAGTATTTATCCCATCCTGAAAGATACATCAGTGAAACCAGATGATACCTCCAATATAGATCTATTTCTAATTTGCTCTTACTTGCCAAGTTAGCTGAAAGGGCATTTTTGGCAATTATTTGACTTCATTAGAAGTAACAAATGTTTTACATCCCCAACAGGCGGGTTTTTGTCTGTCGGGGTTTTAACTGAAACACTGTTAATTGCCCTTCTAAGTGAAATTGGAGAAAGTCTTGATAGAGGATATATTGCCATCATTGTGTCCCTAGATCTCTCTATGGCCTTTGATCTGGTTGATCACAACTTTCTGCTTATGCACTTAATAGACCTAGGGCTTCATGGAACTGTACTCGCATAGTTTCTCTCTTATCTGAAGGACAGGAAGTTCTATGTGAAAGTTAATTCCACCATCCCGCCACTTAGTCCTCTGACCTGTGGAGTCCCTCATGGCTCTATTTTGGCTCCTATACTATTTAATTTATTTCTCATTTCCTTAACTCTAATCATACAAATCCTAACATTGGACATGTCAGCCTTGAATAATTGTTTGAAAGATATCGCAGCTTGGTTTGCTAACAATAAGCTTAAGCTCAACTATTCTAAATCATGTGCAATGTGGTGACAGATCATCCACTTGCTTCATCTGTAACCAGTCATTGATGGTCATTCCACTTGGGCAAGCCACTTAACCCTCCATTGCCTCAGGTATGCTTAGATTGAGAGCCCTTCAGGGACGAGGGACTAGAAAGTGCCTGTTAGCATAAGTTTGTAAACCGCTCTGATACACAGGGTAAAGGGCGGTATATCAAGTGCCTAAACCATTTTATTGTATTTATTTATTTGATTTTTCTATACCGCCCCTTCCAAAGATCAGGGACGTTTTACAGATAACAGAAGATTTTACATAGAACAATGGTTTAACTTTTTACTTAGTAACTTTTTGGGAGTAACAAAACAGTTAGGCTACGTTTGTAGCCAAATGTATATCTATAACAGGACAATAATAAACTATGTACAAAATTTCAGGTTAAAAGAATTACATTGAGTTTGTGATTGTTGGAGGTGGGTGTAGTTCAGAGGTGTGTGTGGTGATTGTTTGTGAGGACATGTCTGTATTTGGGCTCAAATCTGAGTTTCTGTAATGAGTAGAAAAGAGGTATGTTTTGAGGTCTCTCCTAAATGTCTGGAGGTCTTTGAGTGAAGTGTGAGAGGTAGCAAGTTCCAGAGGTTGGGGGCAGTATATGTGAAGGCTCTGGAGCTTGTAGTCTGTTTTGTCTTGCGGATAGAGTGGGGGATTACAAGGGAGTTGCTAGCATTTTGTCTGCGGACTCTAGTATCTGGTTGGGTGTGGAGGAGGGTTGCTAGAAAAGATGGGGAAATGTTATTGATTAATTTAAATGTTACAATTAGTAGCTTATATTTTATTTGGCTTAGGACTGGGAGCCAATATAAGTTATATAGGATGGGTGTTATATGATCGGTGAGATGGGCCTTGGAAACTATTCTGGTGGTGATATTTTGAGCTCTCTGAAGTATGTTTGTGCTTTTGATTGGCAGACCCTGTAATAGACTATTACAGTAGTCAAAATGCGGTGTGATGAGGGCCTGAACTACGGATTTGAAATCATTGATGTCTAGCAGGGGTCTTAAATGTTGGATAGTTTTTATCTTAAAAAAGATAGTTCTTGCTGTTTGTTTTATATGGGGGAGCATGCTGAGAGATTGATCCAGTATTTTATGCCAAGGTATTTCACTTCTTGTTTGACAGGAAGTACAACAGCATTAATCATGATGGATTGAAGGGGTGTATGGTTTTTGATTTCTCAAAATATATAGGGCTTCTGTTTTTTTTGTAGTTAACATTAAGGTTGTTGTCTTTTAGCCACGATTCCATTACATTAATGCAGTCTGATAGCTTGTGATAGGTAGGATTATTTATGTCTATGGGGAGGGACAACATAATGTTGTCAGCATAGATGTAATATCCAATATCAAATTTTTTGAAAATGTTGGTTATTGGTTGCAGGTATAGATTGAAAAGGAAGGCAGAGAGAGTTGAACCTTGAGGTGTTCCTTGGTCTTGGTGGAATGGCTGTGATGTGTTTTGGCCTATTTGTACATGAAGTTTGCGTTTTGAGATTATGATTTGATCCAATGTAAGACTGTGCCTTCTAATCCTATTTGTGCTAATCTTGAAATGAAGGTGTCATGGTTAATGTTGTCAAATGCTGAAGCTATGTCAATGAAAAGAAGAATGAATGCATGGTTAGGGTCATCAATGCCTCTGATGAGGTGGTCCATTAATGTTATCAGCAAGTTTTCTACTCTGCGAAATGGTCAAAATCCAAATTGGTGGGTGTCTAATGGGGCATTAAGGTCAATTTAATCTTGGAGTTGAAGTCGAATGACTTTTTCTATTATTTTGGCAATAAAAGTGTGATACTGCGGACCCTCTGACAGAAAGAAAAGAAGTTTTAAATCTTGAAAAAAACAAGATTTACATGCAATTTCCTGAAGGTCCACATAGAGGGAGCAGGAGAGCAAGCCTGGAAGCAGAGGAACCACGCCTCTATGGGCAGGACCTTGAATCAGTTAGTCCCGATTTAAGCAGGGACAGAGCTCAGTTAAGCAGAGCAGATTGGAGAGACAGAGACGGAGCCGGAGTGAGCGTCAAAGCCGGACTGGAAAGAGCAGCTCGGAGAGTTGGAGTCACTGTCAGACCTAGAACAGCTCAAGGAGTTGAAGCAGCTTGGAGAGCAGGCCAGAGAGTAGGCCGAGAAGCAGACCAAGGGATAACTCATAGAGCAGGCCGAGGTGAAGGCCCAAGAGCAGGCCTAGAGGAAGGCCAGCTACAACTGGAAGGAGCAGCATTGCAGAGAGCAGCCAAGGAAGGAGGTGCTCTCCCTTCCAGCCTGAAAGGAAGCCCTATCCAGGGAGAAGGACTGGGATACAAGCTAAGGAAGAGATATCCGGTTGCAAGGAATACCCAAGGAGAAAAAGGTACTTTTAAAAGTTTTTATAAAAGTAACCTGAAAGAGGAATGGAAAACTCAGAGGCCTGGGGAACAGGGAAGTGCTGAGAGGGCGCGGCCAGTAGCCAACTGCCACAGGGGTGGAAGTGGAGGACAAGCGCCACAGCAGCCGCCATGCCTCAGAGGAGTTACTCCCCATTCTAAAGGAGGAAAGACAACCAGGGAACACTTGAGCCTGCAAGAAGTGGAGGACATTCAGGCTAGGCCTCAAGCCTTTCCCAAAAGAGACTGCAGGAAGTCTAAAGGTGGAACAGTTGTTGCCTGCAAGTGCTTACCTAAGCCTAGCACAAGAGAGAAACAAAGGAATAACTTTTATCTGTATGATACGGACACTTTTATGCCAAAAGTACCAGATAATCTCTCTAGGAAAAAGGCTAGTAATAATAAATGCTGGGATAAGCGAACTTTTAATCCTGTAGCAGAAGAAAATCCAGGGTTCTACAATATAGCTAAAAGCCGACGCCCCAAACTGACAAGCCAACATTGGAACACAGTATGGCATGCTTTTAGAAAGCCTGAATCCAACCTTCCTGAGGTTTCAGATTCGGACCCCTCAGAGATGGAGTGGATGCCAGGGGAATCTGAGGTTAATGAGGCCGTGGAACCCATGGATTGTAATTATTGCACAATAGGAAAGTTTTAAGTTATTTGGAGCAACCAAATGTATGAAGAGAATACAGGATGCCTTATGTTTTGAGTTTGTGAAGATTAACAATGTTACTTTGAATGTTTTTGTGAATTGCACTTGATACAAGAAAGGATACAGCCCTGTCATTTTTCTCAACCGCATATTTTGAACCGTTTGCGTAAAGGTGAAATAAATGCCTTTTCTTTTTCCCTACACTTGGCTAAATGTTGCTTTATTGGGAAGTTGACCACGAGGCTGACACAGAGGGCCGCTACCTCATGACCCTCGGAACAGGTCAACCCTAATACCCCTATTCTTATGAGCTCCCCAGCCCCGTGGAACCACTACGCCGCCACCAGAGGGGGCTGCGGGGGACAAAAGGTATGCTGGCTATGGGTCTGTATGCACTTGGGTCTTGTTCATTGAGTGTCTTGTTTTTAAGTATAGGGTGGATTGATGAAGTTTTGAGGTCTGTGGGCATGATGCCTTGGGATAGAGATTGGTTAATAATGTGTATGGTGTATGGGGCGAGTTCTGATTTTGTGGATTTGATCCATGATACTGGGCATGGATCCAAGGAGGAGGTTGTGATGTTGATGTTTGTTATAATGTTTAGCAGGTGTTTTTCATCTATTGGGTAGAAAGAGTCCCATTTGATGAGGTTTGCTGGGTAATCTAGGGAAAAGGTAGTCTATCTAGAGTTTTAATCTTTAAGCTTGGATGCAAAGTAATTGGCTGTTTGTGGGCTGATGTTACATATTTCTGACTCAGTTTGGTTTGTTTTGGTAAGTGATCTTACGAAAGAAAACAGCTCTCTTGGACGATTAAGGGAACAGTTTAGTATTTTGGTATGGTAATCCCTTTTTGTTTTACTAATTGTGCTTTGTAACTAGTGAGTAAATTATGGTAGAGTTGTTTGCTTTTCTTGTCTTTTGTTTAGCCTCTACTTTTTTTCTTGTTTTCTTAATTGCCTTAGTTTTGTAAGCTCATGTGTGTACCATTTTTCAGAGCTTTTAGTGGTTTTCTTATGGTTTGTAATAGGGGGAGTAGCAGCTTTTTGAATAGTAGAGTTCCATATATTTATAGCGGTATTAATGTCCGTGGAGTCAGCTGGGACATTTATAAGCTGGGGTAGAATGTTGTCCATAAACCATATTCCCTCTCACTTCAGCCCATATTGAATATTGTAGGTTGTCACCTTGATGCTCATCTGACTTTTACCAAACAGATTTCTTCAGTTACTAAGGCATGTTTCGATTCACTATGTTTGGTTAGATCTAATTAGACCATTCCTCAAGAGGATGGCTTTGTTGTCTCTAGTTCATTCCCTTATGATTACCAGAGTGGACTATTGTAACTCCCTGTATAATGGTCTACAGCAAGCATGTCTGAAACAACTACAACTAATTCAAAATACTGCTGTAAAAATGGTAGCATCAGCTAGTCATCGTGATTATGTGGACTTCTCTGCTTATGGCAGAGCACTGGCTACCCATCAATTTTAGAATTAAATTTAAGGTGCTGTACTCTGGCCAGTCCCAATATATTTCTGGGTTCCTTCTTCCATATACACCATCTCTCATGCTTAGATCCCAGGGCCAGAATCTCCTGGTTCTTCCTAAACCCAGTCGGGTACAGCTGGAGTTCACTCGCCACACTGCATTCTATTTTAAAGCGCCTCGTCTCTGGAGCACTTTGCCCTTGTATGTTTGCCTTGAGCCTTCCCTCTCTAAGGGGCTTGTTTACAAAGCCGTGGTAGCGGTTTCCAATCGTTATCAGAGCCGTGGCCCCATTGAAATCAATGGGGCCGCAGTTCCGATAACTATCGGAAACCGCTACTGCGGCTTTGTAAACAAGCCCCTAAGTTAACAATAGCTCTTAAGACCTATTATTTCTTTTTTAGACTTTCCAGTAGTATGAGATTCTGTACAGAATCATGGTTGTGGAGCACTTTCAGCACATAATTTATATAGGATTGTATGTTCTCTTTCTTCTATCCCTCTAACTAAGAGAAATGCAGCGTATTAGTATTTTTTCTTTCTTCCCTTTTTATGGATTATTTTTTTACTGTTTATGTTTTTATGTTGTTAATTGTTTTATTTTTACTTCTTCTTTTGTTGTATATGTGTTTCACAGGCATCAGAACAGTTTACAATGAATTAAAAGGCGGTATAGCAAGTCTGCACTAAACATAAACATGATATCTATTTGTTGGTCATTGAGATAATCAGAAAGGAGATGATTGTGTGTTTATTTATTTTATTTATTTACATTCTCTTATATACCGTGCTATTCTGCATCAGTGCGGTTTACATTGAACAAACTGAAATTACATTGAACAAGGCATTATAACTTGGAGATAACTATTTTACAGGGAACATGGGCTATGGAGGGTTAAGTTACCACCCAATGGCCCACTGACATCAATTTCTCCATCTAATGGCTCCCCCAACAACATTCCCCCTCCAATGGCCCACGTGGTAGATACCCCCTACACTCCCATCTCCCTCCACTCCCTGGTGGTCTAGTGGGAGCAGGAGTGATCCCCCATTGCTCCTGCTCATAGTGGCTATGGGTTCAAAATGGTGCCTTGGACTCCAATTTGTAATCTTGTAGTATTATTGCTAGGGGTCAATCTGCCAAATAAAGGCATTTTTGCAAAAAGTTCTCCTAAGTTATCTGGATAGTCTCTCCAGAGAGTGGAGTGAATTTTGCTGCTATGCAGATAATTATGGAATTGATTGTGCTATGCATATTTTCAGCGCCAGCTGCTATCCAGTGCTGAATATATATATTTAATCTAACGGCTGCAGCCAGCACTTATGAAAATGCTGACCACAGTGGCTAAATATTGACCTGTGAGGTATTTTTCATAAACAGAGCCTATGCACAAAAACATGTATACAAAATAAGGTTTTAACCATCATATACCATAAAGCATGTCAAATGCTGAATTGCTGGTGCCTTTGTACATTTTGGGGTGTTGGTGCATTTTTTTTATTTATAGACTCCAAATATGAGAGAACTGCACAACTTAGGGGTATGTTTACTAAACCGCGCAATTGTGCGGGGCGCACTTGAGCGTGCGCTAAGGTACCTTAGCACACGCTAATAGTGTGTTTTTGTGCCCCGCACACGTGCGCGCTGCACTAATGGGCCCGCACAAGTGCGCGGCGCGCTGAAGTGCGATAAAGGCGTGGAAAGGCATTCCGAGGGCGGAGGAAGGCTCCCGAGGGGCGGAGGGATGGGGTCAATGGGTGGAGAGTGGGAGGGGAGAGGGTCCCCACACAGCAGCGGGGCTGAATTTCAACTAAAAAAATACCGCGAGTGAAAACCTCGCGGTAGAGCCGATTTAAAGGGAAGAGAAACCATTTCTGTCAGCAATGTACAGCAAATCCAGGGGAAACCTACAAAACGTGAGCAGTGTGATACATGTGCACAGAACAAAATAGCAAATAAAAATTGAAAATGACCACAACAAAATTCTAAAAAATGATAATCCAGCTGGCCAATAGTAATATCAATGGGCAACATTAAAAAACACTCCCAGGAAAGCTCCAAAAAAAAAGAAATGATTTTTGGAAGGGTCTATGCTCCATAGACCCTTCCAAAAATCATTTCTTTTTTTTGGAGCTTTCCTGGGAGTGTTTTTTAATGTTGCCCATTGATATCACTATTGGCCAGCTTGGTTATGTTTTTTCCCCCTTTTTCCGAGGTCATTTTTGAGGTTTATTTGCCCTTTTGTCTCCATACAAGGTGAATGAGCCCACAGTAAAATTGTGCAGAGCAGGGTTTCTGACTCGTTCGGCCAGGTTTCCTATCTCCAGGGACTGCACTGTCTCTGTGAACAGTGTGGTGCAGCAGACACAGCCAGTGCCTGTAGGACCAGAGAATCAGAGGTTCAAAACCCAGCTGGGGCTCCTGCCAACCCAGTCCCCATATTTTACCCACCACTAAACAGAGATAGTAAAGACACTCCTTTATTGCAGAGAACATAAGCATGGTTCAGACACCTATATTTTACCCTACACCACACACACACCATAACAATGGGCATTACCTACAGCCGAGTCCCCCAAATGCAGTCCTGGAGTGCCACAACTCAATCAGGTCATATGCTTTTCCAAGATGAGGACATGTCAGCATGTTGGCGGAAGGGTACAGGTGGTGGAGGGGGCAGTGGCTGCTAGCCACAGCAGACAGTGGCCTAGCCATGTGCAGGCTGGCACCGTCCACTGCAACAGACAGGCTCTGTCAGATGTACAGTCATGGACTCCCCAGGGAATGCAGCCTATCTGTGGCAATACAGTGGTGTAGTGCACACAGACAGTGTGTGCAAAAACAGAAGGTCACAGGTTCAAAGCCCAGCTGGGGCTACTGCCAGTCCAGTCCACATATTTTTCCTACAACTAAACCGTGATAGTAAGGACAAACCTTTATTGCTGAGAACATACGCATGGTTAATACGCCTATATTTTACCCCACCGAGCACAGACACTATAAACAGGCACATTACCTAGAGCAGAGTCTCCCAAATGCAGTCCTGGAGGGCCCCACACCATTCAGGTTCCATGCTGCCTCTAATAAAGATGCCTGTGCTGCATATCTATGCACCACCCCCATGGTATGCAGATGTAGCTCATGCATATTCATGAGGGACAGCATGAAAACCCGAACAGTGTTTGGCACACCAGGACTGGAGTTGGGAACCTCTGCCGTAAAGCAGCAGCCAACAGGGGAAGACACACCCACACCCACAGGCCCCAATGGCCAATGCCTCCTGGAGAGGCAGGACATTGGGCCCTGCGTGTATCTCCCAATACTAGCACTTGCATACCTTAGCAATGCAACCCTACACCTGGGTATACGGTACACAGCTCTCAAACGTTTGCTATGAGTACTGGCAGATAGAAATTCCTACGTTAAGCACAGTTTGCTGATTGAGCTCCATCATAACAATCATTCTGATGTCTGCGGTGTGTGCTTCAGGTCTGGTCTCTGACAGTATTTACCACCCTGGGGAGTGACCCCCAACAGTATTGCGTACCATATCCATGCCTGTACTGTGCCCAGGACTGGTGTGGAGGGCATGGCTGCTGAACTACTCTATAGTAGCACAATGCTGGCATAGGTGTCGGAGTGTGTGTCTGTCTAGACAGTGTGTGGTGGCTGCAGACACCTTCCACAGCCCACACTGCCAGCACTGTTGCCAGTATTGGCCTGCCAATGTGCATAATGAGGAGCAAGGTACCATGGGTATAGCCCGGACAGGGTGGCCTGGCCAGGGTGCATCTGCACAGGGCATAGGGCACTGACTGGGACATGTTAGTGCCCGGCCACCACCTACACAGACAGGGTGACCTCAGTATGTCCTGCTGGGAGATCACTCTCACCCTGACTGTGCAGTGACGACAGCATGGCTAGGCACTCCCATAGTGCTATATGGTATTTTTCTCATGTGATATTTATAGGTTTCCTTTTGGGCCCAGTCACTGACTTATCTGCTTGTTGTGTATGCTGCCATCCCAGTTCTGGGTGCATGCATTTCCACCAGGAACATGTACTATGGACTAGCTAGCAGACTGTTTGCAGCTGGTATGTGTCTTGATGGAGCGGCTTGCAGTGGCTGAAGGCTTGCTGCAAGACAATATCAGATAGTGTTGGGGTGCAGCTTAGCATATCCAGGCCTAATGTCTGTCTGCTATTGTGTTATGGATGTGTACAGAGCTGCATTGACTGTCCTGTAGCCCTATCCTGGTGACCACAGCAGACTGTCTGTGTGGTGATGTGCAGGCTCTCTGCAGCCAGCCAGGGGCTTGCTGGCAGCTATAGAGCTGTAGCCCAATGGTTACTTCACTGCCTGTGAAGCCAGAGGTCATGGGTTCAAACCCACAGTGGGGTTATTTGATAGGGCTGCCCAACGCATTATCTCTTTTTAATGTACATTTTTGCTGCCAGCAAAAACACCCTCAGTGTACTGTACCCATAAGGTGCCTCTGAGGGCGCTTTATAGGGCACCCTATAGGGCACCTTATGGTTCCCGTCCATATAAGGTGCACTATACATTATCCTGTGACGCAACTTATAGGGTGCCCTTTAGGGGACATTTTAGGGTGCCGTGGCGGACAGTGCACTTTATAATGTGCCCTATGGAGTACCTTATAGGGTGCCTTATACGGCACCTTCAATTACGGCACGTGAGGGCGTGTTTGCTGGCAGCAATTAATCAAATAAAAATAAAGTGCTGCAGGAAACAAAACATACATTGCAAAGCTGATGCCTCAGCCAGCCTTACGTATTAGGCACCCTAGGGAGCAAACTCATGACCCCTGTATCAGCAGTCAGTGCCTTAACCATTGTGCTCCACTGCTGCTCCTCCTTGCATGTCAGCGCACCTACTTATGATTTTCATTCCTTAAACTGCACAGTACTGCCATTAAAAACAGTACTCTGACCTTACGGTACCTCATACGGCACCCTATAAAGCGCCCTATAAGCAACATTCTAGGGTGCCTTGGTGGACAGTGCACTTTAAAATGTGCCTTATGGGGCGCCTTATGTTAACACACTTTGAGAGTGCATTTGCTAGTAGTGCTAATTAAAATAAAAATAAAATGCCTTCTAAAGCAATCTTCCCCATAACACGTAATGCTTCAGCCAGCCTTGTTCATTGGGCACTGTGGAGGATTGGACCTCTGATCCCTGCACCATTGGTCAGTGTCTTAACCATTGTGCTGTGGTTCTGTTCCTGAGCTTGCACATCAGCGCGCCGCCTTATGCCGCCCAATATTAAAATTCCTCCTAAAGCAATAGCCTGCCGCCTTATGCACATCAGCACACCGCCTTATGCCGCCCAATATTAAACTGGCTCCTAAAGTAATGCCTCAGCCAGCTGTCTTCATTGGGCACTGTGGGAGATTGAACCCCTGATTCCTGCACCATTGGTAAGTGTCTTAACCATTGTGCTGTGGCTCTGCTTTTCTGCTTGCACATCAGCGCGCCACTTATGCCTCCTGCGCAGCTTTCTCATGCACTAATGTGCGGGGCGCCACGCACCTTAGCGCATATTTAAATCCCGGTTTTTCTTTTTCAGAAAGAAACGCCCACTCCTTATATGGCACCCGCACACTAGCGCGGCCCGCACATTAGCGGGGTTTTAGTAAACATGCCCCTTAGTATTTTGGCCTGTATGTATGTTTCTCCTGGTGAGAGTGGGGATTTCACACTGAATAAAAACTATTTGCTGCAGAGTGTAATAAAGCTTTAAATTGTTTTACTGTTTAGGGTATTATAAAGTCAGAGAGGGCAGTTTTCAAAGTCATTTTCATACATAAAGGACGATTTATTCATGAAAATAAACGTTTACAAAATTGTCTGCCCTATTTATGAGTGAAAGTGTGTGTATCTGTGCATACTGACATTTCATACGTAGGTCCTGTTTGCAAAAACATTCACAAATTTTGTTTTTCTGCAGTAGTAAATTTTTGTGTATAATCCACTAAGCATGAAAGTTTATTTAAATTAAATTAAAAATGAATGAGCTGCTGCAATACAAACCTATTGTAAACCAGCATACCACAAGGCTTTTCCTGTAAACAAATTTTGGTTCCTTTACAATTCATTTTTGGCTTCTTTTGCCTTATTTTGGACATTTTCTCGATTCATTTAGAATATATTTGAATAATAAGTGTAAACCTTTTGTAATATACACATTCAACTTTATGCACATAAAGTCGCTTTAGTTCATGTTCTTTACACAGACAAAATTTCTCAAACCAAAACTGAAAGCACATCCCTAGTTCATTACTTTCAAATTTCACAAAAACCAGCATGTGAAAATGTCTTTGCACACTGGTTTTCAGAAAAAAAATATATAACTACAACTTCACTGAGCAACCCAGCCCACTTATATTGGAGAATGTGGAAGCACTGCTCTCCCTGCCCTGTTGCCATTGATCTGCATGGGTGGAGAGAAGAAATGTAAACGTACCGCAGCCACCAGCTACATGTATTTTCGAAGGTTAGATAAGGGCCTTTGGGTGCTGCACCAGGTGCAAACTGATGGAGCATCTCATAACAAGTCTGGCGACAAAGGAAAGCGGATAAGGGTTGGTGGAAAATGAATGAGGGAAAGCTGAGAATGAAGGGATGTGGTGGCAAGTGAGGAGAAAGGTAATGTTGTGAAATATGTAGAGAGAGAGAGTCAGAGCGAGTGAAGGGATCCAAAGAGGTGCCGGAGTGTGGAGGGAGGAAGTGAGAAGATCAGAGGTGAGGTGGGGGGAGGGTGAAGGAATTGAAGAGTATGGGGGGAGAGAGTGAATGAGGGGACTGAAAGGGCTATGGAGTGTGAGGGGATCATTTCTCACTCTTGATCTGACCTCTGTGGTGAGTGAATTAATGGAAATGCTGCTAGAACAGAGGATAGTGAGGTTTCTGGATTCCAATGGATTGCAGGATTTGAGGCAGCATGGATTTACTAGAGGCAGGTTTTGTAGGACAAATCTGATTGATTTCTTTGACTGGATGACCAGATAGTTGGACCGAGGCAGAGCCCTAGATGTGGTATTCTTGGATTTCAGTAAAGCCTTTGATGCCGTTCTGCACAGGTGACTTATAAATAAATTGAGCACCCTGGAGATGGACCCTAAAGTGACTAAATGGGTTAGAAATTGGGTGAGTGGGCGGCAACAAAAGGTACAGATAAATGGAGCTCACACTGAGGGGAAGGATATTACCAGTGGTGTGCCTCAGGGATCTATCCTTGGTCTGATTCTTTTTAGCATTTTTGTTAGTGATATTGCAGAAGGGCTATTGGGTAAAGTTTGCCTCTTTGCAGATGATACCAAAATCTGCAATAGACACCCAGGAAAGAGTAGATAACATGAGAAGGGATCTAGCTAAGCTTGAAGAATGGTTGAGAATTTGACAGCTGAGATTTAACGCTAAAAAATGCAGGGTCATGCATTTAGGCTGCAAAAATCCAAGGGAGCGGTACAATATAAGGGGTGAAGTACTTCTCTCCATGAAAAAAGAGCGGAACCTGGGCATGATTTGTTTCTGATTATCTGAAAGTAGCTAAACGGGTCTAAAAAGCTTCGGTGAAAGCCAGAAGGATATATGGGTGCATAGTGAGAGGAATGGCCAACAGAAAAAAGGAGGTGATAGTGTCTCTGTGTAAATCTTTAGTGAGACCTCATTTGGAGTATTGTGTGCAATTCTGGAGACAACACCTTCAAAAGGATATAAACAGGATGGAGTCTTTGCAGAAGGTGGCTACTAAAATGGTCAGTGGTCTTTGTTATAAACTCAATGGGGACAGACTTAAAGATCTCAATATGTATATGTTAGAGGAAAGGCGGGATAGAAGAGATATGATAGAGATGTTTAAAAACCTCCGTGGCTCAAATGCACAAGAGGAGAGCCTCTTTTGATTGAAAGTCAGCTCTGCAACGAGGGGACATCGGATGAGGTTGAAAAGGGATAGACTCAGGAGTAATATGTGGAAATACTTCTTTACGGTAAGAGTGGTAGATGTGTGGAATGATCTCCCAGTGGAGGTAGTAGAGATGAGGACAGTATCTGAATTCAAGAAAACATGGGACAAAAAAGGGGGTAAAAAGGGACTATAGTAGTTGATATGGAAGGGCAGACTAAATAGGCCATATGGTCTTTTTCTGCTGTCATGTTTCTATGTTGATCCAGGATCCGCTTTGTCTTCTCCTTGATCCCCCCCCCCTCCTCTTTCACTGTCCTTCCTTTTCTCTGATTCCCCCATTCTCGCCTTTCTCTGCACCTCCATCCTTCTTCTATTCCCTATCCTTCTACTCTTCCTGTATGAAATCCTTTCTTCATTACCCTCCTCTGCCCCTTAGCTCAGATCCCTTCCCTTATTCACTATGGGGTCATTCCAGAACTTGAATTAACCCTTCGGATGTGCGGTGTAGATGTTTTTCTAGTGAAAATGTCTAAGACCTGTGATGTAGAAACCCCTATAGAGCCCATGGAAATAGAAAGAAAGGAAAAGGTTACCTTTAAAACTGACAGTCAGCCAGCACACATAGCTCACTGTTTACAAGAGAAAGAAAAACGGAGGGAGATAGGAACTGAGCTGACACGCCCAAGCTCTGACGTAGCAGCAAGCCTGGAGCTTGATCACTCACACCTGTTCAGAAAGGCAGAGCCAAGCCTCAGGGAACAGAAATATAAAGGCTGGTTGGGAGCAAAGGAGGGGCAGCGAGGACAACAAGAGAAGCAAGGAAGGAAGCCAGAGAGGGAGCAAGAGGAAAGAGCTCCTGGGAGACATGGTTGGAGAGGCTCAGGAACCCTAGAGAATGGGAGATTTGGCAAAGAACCTACTTGCAGTTCTGGGAGAGAAGCCGGCAGACTACAAGGTGGGAAAGCACAGCCTGTTGCCAGGAACCAGTCTGGGCAGAGAGAACAGGGAGCCCTTCAGTCCTTACTGCCTGAGGAAAGGCTTCAGAGTTTTCACAAGTGGAGACCCAGCACCAAAGCAGGGAGGTTAAGAAGCTCTGCCTGGAACAGAGAGCCAGGGGATGGCTCTAGTCAGGAATTACAAATGGAGAGTCACAGAGCATTTCCTTATAACTGGAAGGAACTAGATGAGAGCCAGAGAAGAAGCTCCAAAGCCACAGGTATTTCAAACCCTTGCTGTCTAGAATTGTATACAGAGGAAACACCCAAGTTTGCAGAGATAGGTTACCTTAAACACAGTAGTAACAGCTGGCAGCCAAGCTCAGTAAATCCTGAGCTGGAGGATATGCAAACGGACTGTAATGTTAATGATATAGCTGAAGTTCCAATGGATTGCACGCTTTGTTTAGCCGATGATATCGAGTCACTGTGTTAAGTCTTTGAGTTAAAGAGCTGTGAAACAGTAAAGGAAAAGAAGTTATTTTACTTTAACAGAAGAAGCTGTTTGGTTTTGCCATCTTTGTTACTTAGAAAAGGCACAGCATGTTTTGGAGCCAGAGTGTGAAAAGCAGTTACCTTATTTTGTTGTAAATAATCATCAAGCAAACACCTGGACACTCTCCTATTTTGTTCTATACTAAGTCCTAATGTGAGGGGAATAAATTCCTTGTCATTTTGCCTTAAACACTCGACTCACAACTATTCCTTTATCAGAGGTCTAAAAAGGGACTACAGCTCCCAAGAGGCATTACAAAAGCAGAAAGGTGTGGTGTCACTTTCTGATTATAGGACATCATGGCAGGCCAGCCCTCTTAGCCCTAGGCGGACGGCTGACCACGTGACAGACCATATTCTGCAACCCCTATGGCTCTGCAAGTACCCGGCACTAGGACGGAGATCTCAGAATGTGGGCAGGAGGGGGCAGAATGGAGGCATGACCAGCAGTGGAGACGTACAATGCGTATTCAGGAAAGGCCCGTGTATGTTTTGTGTGTTTCCCGCAGGCATCCACGTTATACCAGTGGAAATGTGGAATAAGGCCAGAACTTAGAAACGTTTCTGCTCTGCTCTGCTATATGTCCCTTATAGATGTATGGATGTAACAAAGATGTTTTGAACCGGTGTGTCTGCAGTCTGGAAGTCCACAAGATGCGGTTGTAAAGAACGGAATGCAGAGGTGAGGAAAGGTTGTTTGGTAAAGACATATTAATAAACACCCCTACAGAAACATTCAGAGGTGCAATGTTGATTATTCTGGCTATGCTGACAATTGCTGTCTGAGTTAGAGGAGATAATCTAGGATACCTTAACAATTCCTGTCTTTCAAGAAGTGGGACTGTTGATGTAGGGATTGTACGTGGATGAGTATAGGACAGATTCATGTATGGGTGTGAAATGCAGATCAGATTAGTAGTCCTGGGACTCCATGCCATTATGTTATGCCCTACACCTCTAGGAAACAGCTGTTATCTGTACTGCAGATGTATGTTTTGTGTGTCTGCAGTGAGAGTTTGTGTATTTTTGTGTGTATGTATGTGTGCGTGTGTGTGTGTGTGTGTGTGTGCGCTTAAAGGGATGCCTGGGGGAACCTGGTGTGCGCAACTGCATTTTGGGGGGTCATCTGTGCCTGGCCAGTACCTGGTCTGTACAGATGACCTCAGTGTGACCAGGTACCAATTGATTGGCCAGGATGCATCAGAAAGGGGACTCCATGGCTAAATGTTAAAGCATATCTCTGTCAGCGATAAGGGACCCTCAGAATGAGGACATGCAACAGGGCAAACAGCACCATCAGCAGTCTCAAAAATGTGCATATTTTGTAGAGACAGCTGCTGCTGCTCTTGGGCATCTAGTAGTGCTGTTGAGTTGCATGCACCAGCACAAATCTGAGAGTCCCTATTTATTGTCAGGGATATAAGAACATAAGATATGCCATACTGGGTCAGACCAAGGTCCATCAAGCCCAGTATCCTGTTTTCAACAGTGGCCAATCTAGGTCACAAGTACCTAGCAGTTTCCCCAAAAGACAAAGGTTCCACAATGCTTGTACTGGGTCAAGCATTGATATCCTGGGTCCCTTTTTAATAATGGTTTATGGACATTTCCTCCAGGAAATTGTCCAAACCTTTTTTAAACCCAGCTACATTAACAGCCTTTACTACATCCTCTGGTAACAAATTCCAGAGTTTGATTACACGTTGAGTGAAAAAATATTTTCTCTTATTAGTTTTAAATAGTTTACTCTGTAGCTTCATTGCATATCCCCTAGTCTTTCTATATTCTGATAACGTAAACAATCAATCTACATTTACCCGTTACACTCCGTTCATTAATTTATAGACTTCTATCATATCTCCCCTCATATCATATCTTCTCATATCTCCCCATCTCTTTTCCAGGTTAAAGAACCCTCACCTTTTTAGCCTTTCTTCATAGGGGTATCCTTCCATCTCCTTTAACATTTTGGTGGCTCTTCTCTGAAACTTTTCTAATAACGCTATATCCTTTTTAAGATACAGTGACCAGAATTGCACACAATATTCAAGGTGAGGTCACACCATGGAACTTTACAGAGGCATTATAATATTCTTTGTTTTATTTTCCTTTCCTTTCCTTATGATACCTAGCATTCTGTTTGCTCTCTTGGCCGCCGCTGAACACTGGACGGAGGGTTTTAACATTTTATCCACAATGACGCCTAAATGTTTTCCTGAGTGGTGGTTCCTAATGTGGAACCTTGCATCATGTAACCATAGTTTGGGTCGTTCTTCCCTAGATGTATAACTTTGCACTTGTCCACATTAAAATTCATCTGCCATTTTGATGCCCAGTCTTCCAATTTATCAAGGTCCTCTTGAAATTTTTCACAGTCCTCATGGGTTTTAACAACTTTAAATAGTTTTATGCCATCTGCAAATCTGATAACCTCACTCATTCCATTTTCCAGGTCATATATGAATATGACAAAAAGCAGTGGACCCAGCACAGATCCCTGGGGTACACCACTATTCACCTTTCTCCTTTGGGATAATTGGCCATTTAGCCCTACCCTCTGCTTTTTTTTTTAACCAGTTCCTGATCCACAGTAGTACACTGCCTCCTATCCCATGACTCTTTAGTTTTGCCAAAAGTCTCTGATGAGGGACCTTGCCAAAGGCTTTCTGAAAGTCCAAATACACTATATCAACCAACTCACCTTTGTCTACCTGTTTATTCACACCTTCAAAAAAACATAAGAGATTAGTAAGACAAGATCTTCCTTGTCTAAAGCCATGTTGGCTGTCTCCCATTAAGCCATGACCATCTACATGTTCAGCAATTTTGTTCTTTATGATGGTTTCTACCGGATCACCCCTGGAACCCTTTTTAAAAATTGGCGTTACATTGGCCATCCTCCAATCTTCAGGTATTACAGATGATTTTAATGATAGTTCACAGATTACTAATAGCAGGTCTGCAATCTCATATTTCAGTTCTTTCAACACCCTTGGATGTATATCATCCGGCCCAGGTGATTTGCTACTCTTCAGTTTATCAAATAGTTTTAATACATCTTCCCGATGTATTGATATTTCCTTCAATTCTTCCACACCTTTAAATACCACTTCGGTCATGGGTAACATCCCTACATCTTTCTCAGTAAAGGCCGAAGCAAAGAATTCATTCAGTCTCTCCACTATCACCTTGTCGCCTCTTAGTGCCCCTTTAACTCCTCTATCATCTAACTCTCTCACAGGTTTTTTGCTACGAATGCATTTGAAAAAGTCTTTATTATGCGTTTTAGCTTCTGCAGGAGGCTTCTTCTCAAATTCTCCCTTTGTCTGCCTTATCACTGCCTTGGAATTAACTTACCAGTGCTTGTGCTGTTTCCAGTTTTCGTCATTTGGCTTTTTTTTCCATTTCCTGAAAGATGCTTTTTTGGCAACAACAGCCTCTCTGACCTCACCTTTAAACCATGCTGGCAGTTTTTTGGACTGCCTTCCACTTTTCTTAAAGCATGGAATACAGCCTGTCTGGGCTTTCAAGAGAGTATTTTTCAACACTACCCAAGCTTGATGTAAGTCTTTAACCTTTGCAACTGCTCCTTTTAGTTTTTTCTTAACTATTTTCCTCATTTTATCATAGTCTCCCTTTTGAAAGTTGAAAGGTAGTACTGTGGATTTCCTTACCATCCCTCCTCCACTAATTAAATCAAACGCGATCATGCTATGATCACTATTGCCAAGTGGCCCCAACACCCTTATCTCTTGCACCAGATCTGGTGTTCCACTAAGGACTAGGTCCAATATGGCTTCCCCTCTGGTTGGTTCATGAACCAAGAAGCAGTCATTTATGTCATCTAGGAACTTAATCTCCCTAGCATGTCCTGCCGTGACACTGACCCAGTCGATACCAGGGTAATTGAAATCACCCATTATTATTACTGTGCTGTAACATTCGTTAGCTTCCTTGATTTCTTTGAGTATTTCATCATCCATTTGTTCATTCTGGCCAGGGGGTCGATAGTACACACCCACTGCCATCACCTTCCCCTTTTATATGGAATTTCAATCCATAGAGATTCTACAGCAAATTTTGTTTCCTGCAAAACTTTAATCCTTTCTGACTCAATGCCCTCTCTAACATAGAGCTCAACCCCTCCACCAATTTGATCAGCTCTATCATTATGATATAGTTTGTACCCAGGTATCACAGTGTCCCACTGGTTGTCCTCCTTCCACCATGTCTCTGAGAGTCCAATCATATCTAGCCTCTCATTTAGTGCTATATATTCTAAAAAGTGGACTGTTGTAGTTGTTGATATTTTAGGACAGACTAGATAGACCATGTGGTCCTTTTCTGTCATCATGTTTCTATGTTTCTATGTTTATAACTCTCCCATCTTTTTTTTAGACTTCTAGCATTTGCATACAAGTATTTTAGAGACTGTATTTTATTCATATTAATCTGGCTATTGGTAGGCATGGATAATTTGGAATCTTTAAGTTCTATCTGCTCCATACTCAAGGGCATTTGGGCTACTTTACTCTTTTTTGGAACCTCTCTGCTTTTGGTTGTATCCTTCAAGGATACTTTCTTCCGAACCATGCGCTCTTGTGCGACTGCCGGCTTTCCCCTATTATCTAGTTTAAAAGCTGCTCTATCTCCTTTTTTAAAGGTTAATGCCAGCAGCCTGGTTCCATCCCGGTTAAGGTGAAGCCCATCCCTTCGAAAGAGCCCCTCCTTTCCCCAGAATGTTCCTAACAAATCCAAAACCCTTATCCTTGCACCATTGTCTCATCCACGCATTGAGACTCCGGAGCTCTGCCTGTCTTTTGAGTCCTGCACATGGAACAGGAAGCATTTCAGAGAACACTACCCTGGAAGTTCTGGATTTCAACTTCCTACCTAAAAGACTAAATTTAGCCTCCAGAATCTCCCTACCACATTTTCCTATGTCATTGGTACCGACATGTATCAAGACAGCAGACTCCTCCCCATCACTATCTAAGACCTTATCTAAGTGGCACGTGAGGTCCACTACCTTCGCACCAGGAAGGCATGTTACTAGGCGATCCTCACGTCCACCAGCTACCCAGCTATCTACATGCCTAATGATCGAATCACCAGCTATAACGGCTATCCTAACCCCTTCCCTCATGGGCACATGGCCCTGGAGAAACTTCATTGGTGTGAGAGGGTTTTACAGCACCTGGAGGACAGGTCCTAGTTACAGGATCATGTCCTGCCACACCAGGGTGATGCTCTCCTGTCACGTGGCCTCTCTCCTCCATGGCAACAGGGTTGCTGCCAGACTGGAGGTGGGACATCAGGACTATATCCCTGTAGATCTCGTCTATGTACCTCTCTGTCTTTCTTATGTCTTCCAAGTCTGCTACTTTAGCCTCTAAAGAACGGACTCATTCCCTGAGAGCAAAGAGCTCCTTGCACCTAGTTCACACGTAAGACCTTTCACCAACTGGAAGATAATCATACATGTGACACTCAATACAAAAGACCGGAAAGCCCCCATCTCACTGCTGGACTGCTGTCTGCATCTTAGTTTTAAGCTTGTGTTTAGATCTGTAAGTTCTTTACTTACTAAGGGTTTCTGTGGATACTTATACTAATAAAAGTGTACCTAATATGTTTAATATACCTTGTTCACCTGAAGCTTAATTAATCTCAGGTCCTTAATGTATGACTGATTTGGATAAAGAGCTGCAGCTGAGAGCAACTCCTTCCCTTTAAGATGTGTAAGTACCTATAAAGCTACGATTATCCCAGGGGTGAGTGGGTGTTGGGGAGGGAGGGAGGGAGGGAAATGCATTAAAAGAGGGCTGCTACACAGTACCCTGTCCTGTACTTCTAAGGTAAGATGTGACCAACTTCCTGTGTGATTAACAGTCCTTGCTGGGATAGAAGGAGTCTTTCAAAATGGCCTTTTGATCTGCCACCTAGCTTTAACACCTATTTAAAAGGTTTCACAGGTCTCTTGCCCCCTAGGTAGAAGGCCTTTTTGCAAAGGTCTCTAGAAGACTTTATTTATTGCTCAAAGAATACTGGCCCTGTTTTGCCTCTTATGCTAAGTTATATTCTGATTTGATTAAATTAAACCCTTTGCTGCTGCTAGACTCTGACTTAGTATGAAATTTAAACTAGAAGCTCTCTGCTGGGTTCTAAATTTAACCAGAAAGCTCTCTTCTGTGTTTTAAATTTAAATTTGAACTTAAACTTAATCTGCTGCTACTAGGCCCTGACTGATTTAACAAATACACTGGGTTCACAGATTAATCAGCTTTAATCCAAAGAATTCCCTTCAGAAAAATTCCCAGAAGTATATACTCACTATTGCAGATATCTCTCCAGAAGTAGCAGTCCCCTTTTGTAGTTCTTCAAGATATGTTCTGACATTTAGGTGTAGAGGACCATTTCTGATTTTGTGTGATACATACATGACATTGTACAAACTGTTGTCAGAGACGACCAATGCACGCACAACTAAAATGTTCTCCTGCTGCCATGTATGTTTTGCTGCAAGGTATGTCAGATCAATCATATCACTTTATACATACTGTTGTAATATCTCTGAGTGCATAGAGATCACTTTGCAGTGTTCTGTTTGTGCAAAAGGCTAGTTTTATATGGACTGTTTGCATCAGCACATCTGAATCGTCTGGTTTTTTTGTGGGTAGTTTGCATGAGCACCACACCATCAGTGTAAGGAGCAGCTTTGGGGATGCACACTTTAAATGAGGAGACGTGGCTGCACTGAGACAGGCAGCAGTGGATAAGAACATGAGATCCATACATCTTTTCAGAATTCGCTGAATGCAGGGATGTCCAGGCCACTTTCTGCATATTCCCGTATCCTGGGATTTGTGCGTGCCGCACCAAACATGTCTATGTCTAGATCTCATCTTTCTCCCCATCTCTTTTAACCTCCACCAGCTATACTCTCCCCCAATAATAACAGAAGTGCCATGGTCTGATCATCACTTGATAACCTTACACCTCCTTACACAAACACCCTCAAAAGCTACAAATACAACATCACACCACTCACGCTTTACCCGCTTCGATAACGAGACATTCCTTGAAAAGGTATTACCCAAGTTAACTACAAACCTAATGGACATCAACTCAGTTATAGAGAATTGGAACCAAACAATCCACGAAGCAGCCACCCCTACACATATCACACAGAAGAGAATCAAAGAATCAGAAAAATGGTTTACAAAGGACCTTGCCCTACTAAAAAAGCAACTACGAAAACAGGAAAGAATCTGGAGAAAAACAAGATCAAATGATAACAAAAACAAATATATAAACATACTTAACAGCTATAAAAATGCAATCAACAAGTCAAAAAGGGACTACCATGCCAAAGTAATAAATCTTGCTCTAAACCGACCAAGAGAACTCTTCTCAATTGTGAAAACACTAACAAAAATAAACACCCCAGAACCTAACCAGGACACGATAAATATACAAACCCTAGCATCACATTTTGCTGAAAAACTAAAGAAAAAACCTCATACCCCAACCATAATAAAATCAAACAACGAAAATACTTATGAATGGACAACCTTCCACATGGTTGAAAGAAAACACCTGCTTAAAATTATCACAACGATCAACACCACAACCTCCCCACTCGACCCATGCCCGGTATCATGGATCAAATCTACTAAGGACTTCCTTGCGGAAAACATAGAATACATAGTGAACCAATCACTATCTCAAGGCATTATGCCCAACGCCTTAAAACTATCCTCGATCCGCCCTATTATAAAAAACAACAAACTAGACCCAAAAGACCCAAACTCATACAGACCAATAGCTAGCATACCACTCATCGCCAAAATAATAGAAAAAAACATACAACTCCAACTACAGGACCATATTAATGAACACAAACTCCTTGACTCTCATCAGTTTGGATTTCGCCCCTACCATGGAGTTGAAACTCTCCTAATTGCCCTGATGGACCTCCTCATCAGAGGCACTAATGACAATAACCAAGGTTTCCTACTCCTCTTCATAGATCTATCTGCCGCATTTGACAGCATCAATCACAACACACTCATCAATAGACTAGAAAACTTAAAAATAGGAGGAACTGTCCTTGAATGGTTCAAATCATACATCTCTCATAGATTAATACGGGTACAAATGGGTCAAGAAACATCTGAGACTTTCCCTCAAGGTCAGGGTATCCCCCAAGGCTCAGCCCTCTCCGCCCTCCTTTTCAACCTGTACTTACAACCCATTACAAACATATTCAAAAAACATAAAATCAACCATTTTATATATGCGGATGACATTATGCTTGCCATCCCCATAAACTCTAACAACCCCAAATACGACAACCTACTCATATGCATGAATGAGACCACAACATGGCTCGAAGACAACCATCTAAGTATCAACCTCAAAAAGACAGAAGCAATGTTCGTAACAAGAAAGTCAGACATTGATTACAATTACCCAGCAACAATTTCAATCAACAACACACCTATACCTGTTAAAAAGAAGGTAAAGTACCTGGGGGGCGGAGCCTGATGTCCAGCGGGATGGTCGCATAACGCTGAGGCTCCCGAGAGGCCTACTCAGAATCCTGAATTAACACCGTACATACTTGTGGGGGCGGAGCCTGATGTCCAGCGGGATGGTCGCATAACGCTGAGGCTCCCGAGAGGCCTACTCAGAATCCTGAATTAACACCGTACATACTTGGAACTTCTACTCTGATCTTGCCGGGGCACATTGGTGAGATGGCGGGGACCAAACCCACGCGCCTGGAATTCGGATCTCCAGCGGCTTCTCACGGCAAACGTTCCAAAACTGAACCTCCGTCCCCGCAGAAGGGGCTGGCCTTGCGCGAGGGCCCCGAAATGCAGCAGGAAATCCTCGCAGAGATTAGAGGGGTCAAAAACCTCGTGCAGTCAAACGGTGAAGCACTCCGAGCGCTGCGGGAAGATTTTGGTGTGCTGCAAAGCAAGCTAGAAGGGCTTTCTTCGCGTCAGGACAAAATGGAGAGCATATTGGACTCCCATGCGGCCCGGTTGTCCAAACTCGACAAAGTTGAACGTCAGGTGCGGGCCTTGCAGAAAGAAGTGGAAGATGGCAATAATAGAGCGCGCCGCAACAACATACGACTTGTGGGCATACCGGAGGGAGCGGAATCGGGAGACATGAAAGAGTTTTTATGCAAAATCCTCCCTTCCCTGCTCCAAATCACCTTTACCAAAGATTTGGAGATCGATCGCGCTCATCGTGTACCCACAAGCATAACGCTCAACAGGAAGACCCCGCGGCCTATCATTTTTCGACTTTTGAGATATCAACACGTTGAGCAAATTCTAAATGCCTCTCGGGCAAAGGGCCATATGGAGTTTGAGAGCCACAAGATCTCCTTCTATCCCGACTTGGCTAAACCCACGGTCGACCGCCGAAAGCGCTTTCTGGAATTCCGGCCGAGGCTTCAACAACTACAAGCACGCTATGGCCTGATGTACCCGGCCAAGCTCCGAGTCACGCTTCACAATCAGACAAGAACATTTGAGGACCCTGATCTACTAGCGGAGTTTTTGGATTCCAAAGAAGCCGACTTGATGCGCTGACTTCCAGAATATTCCTGCAAGTATTCTCATATCCGCTGCACCTGCCATATTGGATCTGCCGCAGCCCAGCAAAGAGTCTGGCGAGGGCAGTTTGTTGCCTTACTTTTGATGATATCTGTGACCCGACTCCATCTACCCACAGTAGCCTCGATGAGTATCAGAGACAGTGTTAATTATGGACTCTGGTGTTTCTTTTCTTTTTTTCATGTCTTTCTATTTCCTCTCTAGGGCCTCCTCCCGCAGACATATGGTCGCCATATTCTTTGGGGGTTTTGCTTCTTCTCTAAGATACTTTGGTACATACTTTTCAATATGGGGTGTATTAGCCAGAATACTCGGTGATTATGTCATTGTTGCACAGATTCTGATTATGTTGTATGTTTTCAAGCGCCCTTACCTAAAATGTCTATTACTGATTGATGGCACCATGTAAGATTTTCTCATTGAACGTAAAAGGAATCAATAATCCGATAAAACGGAAGAAGAAAATCCTAAGCTACCTAAGTCAGGAAGCTGCGGATCTGATTTTTCTCCAAGAAACGCATTTAAATTCGAAGGAAACTCTTAAACTCAATATTAAACCTTACATGGTGGCCGCCTATTCCCCAGCCGTTTCTAAGAAATGTGGGGTTGCCATACTGGTTAGGAAATCTTTGCATGCTACTATTATTGCGACTAGCTCAGATACAGAAGGTAGATGGTCCAGAGTTCACCTCAAGATAGGTAGCCTTGAAGTTACATGTATATGCCTTTACGCTCCTAATGTGGATGACCCTGCCTTTTTTGCTACCATTGCTCAGGTTGCGCAGGCCTCTGCTAATACTTCATTGATAATTGGGGGGGATTTCAATCTAGTCCTTGATCCCCTGATTGACAAACAGCCGCCTAGGACAAGTGGTCCCCCCAAGAGTCACACCACGCTTACCTCCCTGATCAAAGATCTTGCTTTAGTTGATCTATGGAGGTTACTACACCCCAATGAGCTTGACTTCACCTTCTTCTCTTCCCCTCATAAATCCCAGTCTCGCATAGACTTCTTTCTAATATCAAAACTGTTAGTTCCTCAGGTGGACACTGCAAAGATTCACTCCCAACATATTTCAGATCATGCTGCCATTTCCTTTCAATTACACACTACTGCACCCCAAGGGAATTCGGGGGCCTGGTTCTTTGATAGAGCCCTGTTAACTCAGCCAGAGTTCCAGTTAGAAATTCGAGCAGCCATACAGGATTACTTCCATTTTAATCTACCCCAGGATACTGCGAATTGGGCTTGGTGGGAGGGCTTCAAAGCGGCCATTCGAGCAACGATCACTAGCTATCAAATCCGCCTGCGAAAACAACGCAAACAGCAGCTACTCATACTAGACCAACAAATAAAAGCAGGCGAACGAGTTCTAACTTCACGTACTGATCCATGTGTATTAATTCGATTACAGCGTCTCCGTTTTCAATATAATTCAATCCTCTCAACTGCAGCTTCTAAGAGTATTGAGCTTCAGCGAGGGACATATTATCGTGAAAATAACCGAGCCGGTCGACTCTTAGCCAACGCCTTGAAAGGTCAAAAAGAAGCCAAACGCGTAGCGGCCCTTCGAGCTCCACAGGGAGGGGGCATAGTGACCACAGACTCCGACATTGTAGAGCTCTTTCGGGATTTCTATACCCGCCTATATCAATCTGAATGTGAGTTCTCGTCAGAGACATTCGAGCGATTGCTTTCTGGCATTCAGCGGCCGACCCTCTCTGAAGATGATAGGGATGCGATGGATGAACCCTTCTCTACTTCAGAGATCCAATCTGCCCTAAAACGAACAGCCTCGGGCCGTGCCGCAGGGCCCGATGGTCTCCCGACCGAATTCTACAGAACGTTCAGTGCAGATTTAGTTCCCTATTTAAAACTCTATTTTACTGCCCTTGCGGTAGATACATCCTCTTTGGGATCCTTTTCTGCAGCTAATGTGGTAGTATTTGAGAAAGAAGGTAGAGACCCGCTACTAACCGCCAACTACCGTCCAATCTCCCTACTTAATGCCGATTATAAGATCTTCGCAACGATCTTGGCCACCCGGCTATCTGACAGGATGGCCACCCTAATTCACCCTGACCAATGCGGTTTTATACCCGGCAGATCAACTGCTGACAATGCTCGGACCTTGTGCCATGTGCTATCCAGTGCTGCCAATCTAGATCATCCATGGGTGGGTCTTTCCCTGGATGCCGAAAAGCCTTTGACCGCCTAGAATGGCCCTTCTTATTTGCAGTTCTCCGATGGTATGGCTTTGGGGAGGGCTTCCTCCGATATCTCCAAGTCATGTATACTCAACCCATCGCCAGTATTTGTGTAAATGCCATCAAGTCTCAGCCATTTAATCTCCAAAGAGGCACGCGTCAAGGTTGCCCCCTATCACCAATGCTCTTTGATCTAGCTCTTGAACCCCTAGCCCTCCTTATTAGACAGTCCGCACGTATTCGAGGTGTCCCCTTCAGTCATAGGGAGATTAAACTCTCTGCATATGCAGATGACCTTATGCTTTTCGTATCCCTCGATTCGGTTCCAGCTGTCTTGGATCTGATTGACGGATACTCACAATTATCGGGCTATAAAATTAACTGGACCAAATCTGTAGCATTCCCACTGAACCGCTGGGTACATGAGGCTGACATGCAGGCCTTTCCCTTCCTTTGGCAATCCCGCATGGTGAAGTATCTCGGGGTCCATTACTGTTCTCCTTTAGAAGACACTATCAGTTTTAATGCCAAAGAGGTAGTCTCCAAAGTCCGTGAGCTCACGAATCGTTGGTCTCCCTTATCTCTTACATGGTGGGGCCGCTTAGAAACTGTGAAAATGATGATAGTCCCCAAAGTGAACTATATTTTAGAAATGCTGCCATGCTTACTCCCGCTACATACTTATAAAGATATTGAG
The DNA here is from genome assembly GCA_033557465.1 of Ichthyophis bannanicus. Taxonomy (NCBI): domain Eukaryota; kingdom Metazoa; phylum Chordata; class Amphibia; order Gymnophiona; family Ichthyophiidae; genus Ichthyophis; species Ichthyophis bannanicus. The sequence goes on from CM066032.1 coordinate 1,075,864,738, forward strand.
GGCCTTCTCGTCCGTTATCTCTGGCAGGGGAAGCCATCAAGGATAGCTAAACAAAAACTACAGTCTGCAAAGGAAAGAGGGGGTACCAGATTTCCTGATTTCCTTAGATATCATCAAGCCTTCCTACTTAAGCAAGGTGCCCGATGGCTAGATGCCTCAACAGACAGCAGACCAGTTTGGCTTGACATAGAAGAGGAGCTTAGTAGCCCAATTCCGTTGACCCATCTCCCCGGTATGTCCTATCAAGTAGACACCCGCCATCCACCAATGATTGTCGATACTCTTGCGGCCTTTAACACTCTCATTCTATCACTGGGCCCGAACGTATGTCCTCAGGACGGACTCCCGCTATGGAATAACCCCAGAATTCAAGTCCTAAATAGAACGATAGCATGGAAACCCTGGTACTCAAGGGGGATCTGGACACCCCAACAGCTTTTCTCTGCAGCTCGTTGGAAAACCTTTTCTGATTTACAAAAGGAATTTGCGTTACCAGCGAAACACTACTTTCAATTGATGCAGCTTCAACACTGCCTCAAAAGTGCTCGAATCATGCCGCCCTCTGCCCCTACTGAGGACGGGCTATTAGAGATAGTTCACTCTATTAGTAGTACACATGGGGTAGCCTCTAACTTTTATAAAATATTATGTCAGGGTACAGACACGGCCACTTTTAGAGCCCAACAAGCCTGGGAGCGCAAACTGCAAACCACTTTAACCCCTGTGCAATGGAGCGTTTTCTGGAGCAAAGTAGTGCGGGTTTCCCGGTCTGCCTCTGTTACCCAAACTCTCTTCTTTTTTGCACACAGATGCTTTTATACCCCAGAAAAAATAGCCAAATGGAACACAAATGCTAGGGACCAGTGTTGGTCTTGCCATACTGCTGTGGGAACCTTCGCTCATGTTATTTATGAATGTCCTCAACTACAGGTTTATTGTGGGCGGGGCTGGGGTTGTATTCAATTTATCTTACACCTTCACGAACCTCTCTCTTGGAAGATCGTGGGACTCCGCTCTGTGGCGGAGGTCCCCTCTCTTCCTAAGAAGGGTCGCTTTCTCCTTGATTTCATGCTGGGTATAGCCATATGCTTAATCACGAGGAATTGGAAGGATAGCTCTCGACTTACTGTCAATGAATGGTGGAACCTCGTCTGCTTATATAGTAAATATGAGCAGATACCTCGGAGAGCTATTCCCCATGCCCAACCTCACTCTCGCTTGTCTAAATGGCAGATGCTTAATGATTATGTACAATCTGCTCATTGCTCCAACATGCCTGTATAATGTGCACTCATCATGTTTCAGATCACCGTTAGGTTTTGTAACACAATAATGTAAGTACACGCCCGCTTCGGGAATGATTAGTTTTCTAGAGAAGAAGCAGGGGGGAGGGAGGTGGCAGGGGTTTACTTTGGTGTATGTACTACACTTTATGTATCTGTCTTTTAGCTGTATGTCTTCCTTTTCCTTTGTTGTTATAAAACGAAAATAAAGAATTTAAAAAAAAAAGAAGGTAAAGTACCTGAGACTAATACTAGATCACTCCCTCACCATGCTTCCCCACATAAAACAGACAGTAAAAACGATATTCTACAAACTCAAGACAATACAACACCTAAGACCCCTACTTGACACACAAGATTTTAGATCAGTAGTCAATACCCTCATCACCCCCCACTTCGACTATTGTAATAGTCTCCTAGTTGGTTTACCGCTAAAAAGCATCTACCTACTTCAAAGAGCCCAAAACATATGCGCCAAGATGATCACTAAAGCTAAAATAACAGATCATGTCACCCCAATACTGTTAGACTTGCATTGGCTCCCTATAAGTAGCCGAATAAAATACAAAATCCTCCTAACTACCTTCAAACTCCTTAATAACATCTCTCCCTCACATTTGACTACCTTAATACACCCCCCATCAGAAACTAGAATGCGCAGACAAAACGCAATTCATTCCCTCAACATAAAAACAACCATCAGAAAAACTAAAGCAACTACAAGTGACAGGGCCTTCTCCTTTGCTGCCCCCACTCTCTGGAATGATCTCCCTCTAACCATTCGCATGATAAAAGACCTTTATCAATTCAAAAAAGAACTTAAAACCTACCTTTTCACAAACCATTTTGAAATCCCCTATCAACAGAGAACCTCTCCCCAACAATCACAGAAACACATCCACAGCACCCAAGATAGGACAAACGACTAATACAAGAAAACCTTCCATTACATTACTTACATACTTTACCCAACACACAAAAGTCTTATCCAATCTGTTGTTATTACTGCTCTTGTTAATAACCTTTTGTAATTAAGTTCCGTTATGTTTTGTAATTAAGTTCCGTTATGTTTTATGCATTACTACCTGTATATAGTTAAAACCATGTTCCATATAGCTAATACAATGTTCCATGTAAAGTATACACTAGTATACGAAATGTGTTAACTGTTCAATGTAAACCGCCCTTGATCTCTGGAAGGGGCGGTATAGAAGAAACTATTAAATAAATAAATAAATAAAATGTCCCCGATTCTGGACCCGCGGGCACATCCAGACCCACGCTTGCAGAATTAGGGTCAAACGGGGCCCCATTTTTAATTTAGACATGTTTGCAGGCCGGACATGCACGTTATGGAATTGCGCTCTTTCCTCTTTTTCCCTTCCCAGCACCAATCAGTAAATTTCATTCCCTCCTTCCCCCCCAAAAAATCAACTAGATGGCAAGAAATGTCTTGATGTGGCTATTTTTGATTAATAAAACAAATTTACCTATTTTAATATGTGACTATTTACACAGTTATGCAAATATACTACATAATTACCTCAGAATTTTGGAAACTTTGTCTTAGAATTTGTTACCTCTTGCCCCAGAGGAAGATCTACTGCAGTAGACATTAGGAGCCTTAAAAAAGAATATGCCACAGGAAGTTGGTTTTGAAAAAAAACCCTTCATTGCGTACTTCATCTTCTTTCCTTTCTGTTTCTTTGTTTGCAGAGCAGCCCATTGGAAGAGGATTTATAAATGATTCTATGTATGAAGGCGTAGACCTTGACCCTGAGTTGTAGGGCCTGGCATTCTAGCTTATGGACACAACATTCCTTTTCTAAGGGCTGACTCATAACTCAGGCTCCTGCTGGTTAGGACAATAAACAGAATAAACTACTTGGGAAGAGGATGAGATTGATTTAGGTAACAGCTCAAGGGCAAATTCTATTAACATGTTGCCAGTTTGAAGTTTTTGCCATAAAGCAGTGACAGAAAAAAGTTTGTTCTGTATAAAATAGCTCCACTGAGACAGAAAGCACATTTTTTCATCTCTGGGGACGCTTAAGAAAAACTGCATAATATAATGTCCTGCAGCTGTGCTACAGACACTTTTAATACTGATCTGACTTATAAAAAATACATTTTATTGCTAAAAATATAGAGGCAAATATCAAAACTTATTTATTTATTTAAACTTACTTTTATACTGCCTTTCTACTATTCAAAGTGGTTTACAATTAACCAACAAAGGTAACAGGGAGATGAGACACTCTGTTGTAAAGTGAAATTAAACAGTAACATCAACAATATAACAGTAAAGCTTATAACTATTTACAGTCAAGTTAATCTTAAGTTCCACATAGTGTAGTAGGAGGTCCAAATATTAATGTGTGTAGGGGATTGATCTGACTGTATCTGGCTAGGGTGGCTGAGAGCCTTGAGTTAAGGTAATGTTGTATTCTTCTTGGAAGAGGTGCGTTTTCAGTTTCTTGCAGAATTCGGCTAAGTCCAAGCATCCTCTTAAGGGGGCGGGGTATGGAGTTCCACAGTGTGGGGACAAATAGAGTGAATGCTCTGTTGTATGTTGCTTGTTTACTCCTAATCTTCTGTGGTGGGATCACGAGGAGTTTGAGGGTGCTCTTTCTTGGTAGACTGTCGGTATGAGGGGTGGAAATCGGAGTCTGAAGACAGGTGGCTGATTCTTTATGTAAGATTTTGAATATTATAATGAGGACTTTGACTACCGCTGATGGCAAGAATCAGATACAATGTAATTGCTTTAGTATGGAGGTGATGTGGGCTCGACCTGGGGTTCCAGAGATTATTCGTGCTGCAGTGTTCAGGGCTAGCTGTAGTGGATGAAGGGTGTTCTTAGGAAGGCCTTGGTAAATAATGTTGCAATAGTCCCAAGATGGGTGTAATTATGGCTTGGCAAACAGTTTGGAATAAATCTTGAGTAAGTAGTGGACAGATCTTTCTTAGTGTTCTTAATTTTTGGTAGACACTGGAGATCATTCATTCTTTTTTTTTATATGTGGTTGGAAGGTCAATTGTTGATCTATTATTATGCCTAGGTATTTTACTTCTGTTTTAACTTTGATGGTGACATCGTCTAGTCGCAGTGTCTGAGGTGGAGAGAAGGTTGGGTTGGTGGTAATGAATAGTGCTTCTGTTTTCTCTTTGTTGATGTTCAAATTGTGTAGGCTAAGCCACTTTCTTACAGTGAAGCATTTCTGAAGGCTAGTGGTGTTTGGTGCTAGAGAGTTGATGGAAGTGAAGAACATTATGTCGTCAGCGTAGACTTGATATAGGATCATGTATGAATTGAATATTTGGCATAGTGGTTGAATGAAGATATTAAAGAGTAGGGCTGAGAGACTTGTGCCTTGTGGTACTCCCTATTTGTTGAGTAAACTGCTTTGATGTCTTTTGACTGACTTTTACCTGTTTTCTGGAATCTAAGTAGGAGCAGAACCATGCAAGGGTAGTGCCTTGGAGCCCAATCTTAGAAAGCCTTTGAAGTAGTAGGTGATGTGGGAGGGAGTCAAAGGCAGAGACAATGTATAGGAAAATTAGTATGAATGCTCTGTTGGTGTTTTGGAGGCAAGTTGAGAATGTGTTTAGTAGAGAGGTAACACAAGTTTTGACTCCGTGGTATGGTCTAAACCCATGATGGTGAGAGTCTAGGGGTGAAAGCTCATCAATGTGGTGTTGAAGTTGTGAGAGGACAATTATCGAAGCAACAAACGGGAAGCTGTATATTAGTTGGTAAGACTTAGGGGAGGATGGGTCAAGCTTTGTGCTTTTCAGGATAGGACAAATTGAGGTCTGTTTGAGTTGGGTGGGCATTTGGCCTAGGGACAGGGATGAATGGACTATGGTCATTATATATGGGCTGAGGTGAGATCTAGTCACCTTGACCTAGGACACAGGGCAAGGGTCCAGAGCAGAGGTGGTTGTGTTAAGAGACTGGATCATAGCTTCAAAGTTTTTAGAGTGATGGGAGTTTGAATTATTTCCAAAGTGTGTGGGATATTTCTTTGAATCTTGGAATTACCAGAGGTTGACCTAGTGAGGGGGCCAGTGTCTGTTTAGCGAGTGGATAGGTAAACATCTTTTGAGGTCATATTCTATCTTGTAAGGTTCCTGTACTGGGTTTCGCTATAGAGAATAGTTCCCTTGGTTTGTTTATTGTGCCTGTAATGAGATTGTTCCAGTCTTGAAGGACTGGAAAAAGGGACTGTTACTTCTGGAGAGAGATCTGCAACTGTGAGTATATACTTCTGGTAATTTTCTAAAAGGAATTCTTTGTATTATAGCTAATTAATCTGTGAACCCACTATTTTTGTTAAATCAGTCAGGGCCTAGTAGCAGCAGTTTAAGTTTAAATTTAAAACACAGAGGAGAACTTTCTGGTTACATTTCATACCCAGCAGAGAGCTTGTAGTTTAAAAATCATAGTCACTCAGGGCCTAGTAACAGCAAAGTACTTTTAGTTTAAATGTAAAACACAAAAGAGAGCTTTCTGGTTAAATTTAGAACCCAGCAGAGAGCTTGTAGTTTAAATGTCATAAGAAGTTAGAGCCTAGCAGCAGCTAAGAGCTATAATTTAAATCAAATCAGAATTTAGCTTACCTCAGCAGCACAAGACAGGGTACTGTGCAGCAGCCCTCTTTTAATAAGTATTTCCCTCCCTCCCTCCCCTGGGATAATCATAGCTTTATAGGTACTTACACATCTTAAAAGACAGGAGGTGCTCTCAGGTGAAGCTCATTACCCAAATCAGTCATACACTAAGGACCTGAGATTAATCAAGCTTCAGATGAACAAGGTATATTACACGTATTAGGTACAGTTTTATTAGTATAAATATCCATAGCAACCCTTAGTAAGTAAAGAACTTAGATCTAAACACAAACTTAGAACTAAGATGCAGACAGCAGTCCAGCAGCGGGATGGGGGCTTTCCAGTCTTTTGCATTGAGTGTCACATGTATGATTTTCTCCCAGTTGGTGAGATGTCTTACGTGTGCACTAGGTGCAAAGAGCTCTTTGCTCTCAGGGAACGAGTCCGTTCTCTAGAGACTAAAGTAGCAGACTTGGAAAGCATAGGACAGACAGAGAGGTACATAGACGAGACCTACAAGGATATAGTCCTGAAGTCCCACCTCCAGTCTGGCAGCATCCCTGTTGCCATGGAGGAGAGAGGTCACGTGATAGGAGAGCATCACCCTGGTGTGGCAGGAAGTGATCCTGTAACTAGGACCTGTCCTCCAGGTGATGTAAAACCCTCTCGCACCGAGGATGTTTCTCCAGGGCCATGTGCCCATGAGAGAAGGGTTAGGACAGCCGTTATAGTTGGTGATTCGGTCATTAGGCATGTAGATAGCTGGTTGGCTGGTGGACGTGAGGATCGCCTGGTAACATGCCTGCCTGGTGCGAAGGTAGCGGACCTCACGCGCCACCTAGATAAGGTCTTAGATAGTGCTAGGGAGGAGTCTGCTGTCTTGGTACATGTCGGTACCAATGACATAGGAAAATGTGGTAGGGAGGTTCTGGAGGCTAAATTTAGGCTTTTAGGTAGGAAGTTGAAATCCAGAACTTCCAGGGTAGCATTCTCCGAAATGCTTCCTGTTCCACGCACAGGACCCAAAAGGCAGGCAGAGCTCCGGAGTCTTAATGCGTGGATGAGACAATGGTGCAGAGATGAGTGTTTTGGATTTGTTAGGAACTGGGGAACATTCTGGGGAAAGGAGGGGCTCTTCCGAAGGGATGGGCTTCACCTTAACCGGGATGGAACCAGGCTGCTGGCATTAACCTTTAAAAAGGAGATAGAGGGGGGCGGAGCCTGATGTCCAGCGGGATGGTCGCATAACGCTGAGGCTCCCGAGAGGCCTACTCAGAATCCTGAATTAACACCGTACATACTTGGAACTTCTACTCTGATCTTGCCGGGGCACATTGGTGAGATGGCGGGGACCAAACCCACGCGTCTGGAATTTGGATCTCCAGCGGCTTCTCACGGCAAACGTTCCAAAACCGAACCTCCGTCCCCGCAGAAGGGGCTGGCCTTGCGCGAGGGCCCCGAAATGCAGCAGGACATCCTCGCAGAGATTAGAGGGGTCAAAAACCTCGTGCAGTCAAACGGTGAAGCACTCCGAGCGCTGCGGGAAGATTTTGGTGTGCTGCAAAGCAAGCTAGAAGGGCTTTCTTCGCGTCAGGACAAAATGGAGAGCATATTGGACTCCCATGCGGCCCGGTTGTCCAAACTCGACAAAGTTGAACGTCAGGTGCGGGCCCTGCAGAAAGAAGTGGAAGATGGCAATAATAGAGCGCGCCGCAACAACATACGACTTGTGGGCATACCGGAGGGAGCGGAATCGGGAGACATGAAAGAGTTTTTATGCAAAATCCTCCCTTCCCTGCTCCAAATCACCTTTACCAAAGATTTGGAGATCGATCGCGCTCATCGTGTACCCACAAGCATAACGCTCAACAGGAAGACCCCGCGGCCTATCATTTTTCGACTTTTGAGATATCAACACGTTGAGCAAATTCTAAATGCCTCTCGGGCAAAGGGCCATATGGAGTTTGAGAGCCACAAGATCTCCTTCTATCCCGACTTGGCTAAACCCACGGTCGACCGCCGAAAGCGCTTTCTGGAATTCCGGCCGAGGCTTCAACAACTACAAGCACGCTATGGCCTGATGTACCCGGCCAAGCTCCGAGTCACGCTTCACAATCAGACAAGAACATTTGAGGACCCTGATCTACTAGCGGAGTTTTTGGATTCCAAAGAAGCCGACTTGATGCGCTGACTTCCAGAATATTCCTGCAAGTATTCTCATATCCGCTGCACCTGCCATATTGGATCTGCCGCAGCCCAGCAAAGAGTCTGGCGAGGGCAGTTTGTTGCCTCATTTTTGATGATATCTGTGACCCGACTCCATCTGCCCACAGTAGCCTCGATGAGTATCAGAGACAGTGTTAATTATGGACTCTGGTGTTTCTTTTCTTTTTTTCATGTCTTTCTATTTCCTCTCTAGGGCCTCCTCCCGCAGACATATGGTCGCCATATTCTTTGGGGGTTTTGCTTCTTCTCTAAGATACTATGGTACATACTTTTCAATATGGGGTGTATTAGCCAGAATACTCGGTGATTATGTCATTGTTGTACAGATTCTGATTATGTTGCATGTTTTCAAGCGCCCTTACCTAAAATGTCTATTACTGATTGATGGCACCATGTAAGATTTTCTCATTGAACGTAAAAGGAATCAATAATCCGATAAAACGGAAGAAAATCCTAAGCTACCTAAGTCAGGAAGCTGCGGATCTGATTTTTCTCCAAGAAACGCATTTAAACTCGAAGGAAACTCTTAAACTCAATATTAAACCTTACATGGTGGCCGCCTATTCCCCAGCCGTTTCTAAGAAATGTGGGGTTGCCATACTGGTTAGGAAATCTTTGCATGCTACTATTATTGCGACTAGCTCAGATACAGAAGGTCGATGGTCCAGAGTTCACCTCAAGATAGGTAGCCTTGAAGCTACATGTATATGCCTTTACGCTCCTAATGTGGATGATCCTGCCTTTTTTGCTACCATTGCTCAGGTTGCGCAGGCCTCTGCTAATACCTCATTGATAATTGGTGGGGATTTCAATCTAGTCCTTGATCCCCTGATTGACAAACAGCCGCCTAGGACAAGTGGTCCCCCCAAGAGTCACACCACGCTTACCTCCCTGATCAAAGATCTTGCTTTAGTTGATCTATGGAGGCTACTACACCCCAATGAGCTTGACTTCACCTTCTTCTCTTCCCCTCATAAATCCCAGTCTCGCATAGACTTCTTTCTAATATCAAAACTGTTAGTTCCTCAGGTGGACACTGCAAAGATTCACTCCCAACATATTTCAGATCATGCTGCCATTTCCTTTCAATTACACACTACTGCACCCCAAGGGAATTCGGGGGCCTGGTTCTTTGATAGAGCCCTGTTAACTCAGCCAGAGTTCCGGTTAGAAATTCGAGCAGCCATACAGGATTACTTCCATTTTAATCTACCCCAGGATACTGCGAATTGGGCTTGGTGGGAGGGCTTCAAAGCGGCCATTCGAGCAACGATCACTAGCTATCAAATCCGCCTGCGAAAACAACGCAAACAGCAGCTACTCATACTAGACCAACAAATAAAAGCAGGCGAACGAGTTCTAACGTCACGTACTGATCCAGGTGTATTAATTCGATTACAGCGTCTCCGTTTTCAATATAATTCAATCCTCTCTACTGCAGCTTCTAAGAGTATTGAGCTTCAGCGAGGGACATATTATCGTGAAAATAACCGAGCCGGTCGACTCTTAGCCAACGCCTTGAAAGGTCAAAAAGAAGCCAAACGCGTAGCGGCCCTTCGAGCTCCACAGGGAGGGGACATAGTGACCACAGACTCCGACATTGTAGAGCTCTTTCGGGATTTCTATACCCGCCTATATCAATCTGAATGTGAGTTCTCGTCAGAGACATTCGAGCGATTGCTTTCTGGCATTCAGCGGCCGACCCTCTCTGAAGATGATAGGGATGCGATGGATGAACCCTTCTCTACTTCAGAGATCCAATCTGCCCTAAAACGAACAGCCTCGGGCCGTGCCGCAGGGCCCGATGGTCTCCCGACCGAATTCTACAGAACGTTCAGTGCAGATTTAGTTCCCTATTTAAAACTCTATTTTACTGCCCTTGCGGTAGATACATCCTCTTTGGGATCCTTTTCTGCAGCTACTGTGGTAGTATTTGAAAAAGAAGGCAGAGACCCGCTACTAACCGCCAACTACCGTCCAATCTCCCTACTTAATGCCGATTATAAGATCTTCGCAACGATCTTGGCCACCCGGCTATCTGACAGGATGGCCACCCTAATTCACCCTGACCAATGCGGTTTTATACCCGGCAGATCAACTGCTGACAATGCTCGGACCTTGTGCCATGTGCTATCCAGTGCTGCCAATCTAGATCATCCATGGGTGGGTCTTTCCCTGGATGCCAAAAAAGCCTTTGATCGCCTAGAATGGCCCTTCTTATTTGCAGTTCTCCGATGGTATGGCTTTGGGGAGGGCTTCCTCCGATATCTCCAAGTCATGTATACTCAACCCGTCGCCAGTATTTGTGTAAATGCTATCAAGTCTCAGCCATTTAATCTCCAAAGAGGCACGCGTCAAGGTTGCCCCCTATCACCAATGCTCTTTGATCTAGCTCTTGAACCCCTAGCCCTCCTTATTAGACAGTCCGTACGTATTCGAGGTGTCCCCTTCAGTCATAGGGAGATTAAACTCTCTGCATATGCAGATGACCTTATGCTTTTCGTATCCCTCGATTCGGTTCCAGCTGTCTTGGATCTGATTGATGGATACTCACAATTATCGGGCTATAAAATTAACTGGACCAAATCGGTAGCATTCCCACTGAACCGCTGGGTACATGAGGCTGACATGCAGGCCTTTCCCTTCCTTTGGCAATCCCGCATGGTGAAGTATCTTGGGGTCCATTACTGTTCTCCTTTAGAAGACACTATCAGTTTTAATGCCAAAGAGGTAGTCTCCAAAGTCCGTGAGCTCACGAATCGTTGATCTCCCTTATCTCTTACATGGTGGGGCCGCTTAGAAACTGTGAAAATGATGATAGTCCCCAAAGTGAACTACATTTTAGAAATGCTGCATGCTTACTCCCGCTACATACTTATAAAGATATTGAGGGCCTTTTCGTCCGTTATCTCTGGCAGGGCAAGCCACCAAGGATAGCCAAACAAAAACTACAGTCTGCAAAGGAAAGAGGGGGTACCAGATTTCCTGATTTCCTTAGATATCATCAAGCCTTCCTACTTAAGCAAGGTGCCCGATGGCTAGATGCCTCAACAGACAGCAGACCAGTCTGGCTTGACATAGAAGAGGAGCTTAGTAGCCCAATTCCGTTGACCCATCTCCCCGGTATGTCCTATCCAGTAGACACCCGCCATCCACCAATGATTGTCGATACTCTTGCGGCCTTTAACACTCTCATTCTATCATTGGGCCCGAACGTATGTCCTCAGGACGGACTCCCGCTATGGAATAACCCCAGAATTCAAGTCCTAAATAGAACGATAGCATGGAAACCCTGGTACTCAAGGGGGATCTGGACACCCCAACAGCTTTTCTCTGCAGCTCGTTGGAAAACCTTTTCTGATTTACAAAAGGAATTTGCGTTACCAGCGCAACACTACTTTCAATTGATGCAGCTTCAACACTGCCTCAAAAGTGCTCGAATCATGCCGCCCTCTGCCCCTACTGAGGACGGGCTCTTAGAGATAGTTCACTCTATTAGTAGTACTCATGGGGTAGCCTCTAACTTTTATAAACTATTATGTCAGGGTACAGACACGGCCACTTTTAGAGCCCAACAAGCCTGGGAGCGCGAACTGCAAATCACTTTAACCCCTGTGCAATGGAGCGTTTTCTGGAGCAAAGTAGTGCGGGTTTCCCGGTCTGCCTCTGTTACCCAAACTCTCTTCTTTTTTGCACACAGATGCTTTTATACCCCAGAAAAAATAGCCAAATGGAACACAAATGCTAGGGACCAGTGTTGGTCTTGCCATACTGCTGTGGGAACCTTCGCTCATGTTATTTATGAATGTCCTCAACTACAGGTTTATTGGGGGCGGGTCTGGGGTTGTATTCAATTTATCTTACACCTTCACGAACCTCTCTCTTGGAAGATTGTGGGACTCCGCTCTGTGGCGGAGGTCCCCTCTCTTCCTAAGAAGGGTCGCTTTCTCCTTGATTTCATGCTGGGTATAGCCATATGCTTAATCACGAGGAATTGGAAGGATAGCTCTCGACTTACTGTCAATGAATGGTGGAATCTCGTCTGCTTATATAGTAAATATGAGCAGATACCTCGGAGAGCTATTCCCCATGCCCAATCTCACTCTCGCTTGTCTAAATGGCAGATGCTTAATGATTATGTACAATCTGCTCATTGCTCCAACATGCCTGTATAATGTGCTCTCTTCATGTTTCAGATCGCCGTTAGGTTTTGTAACACAATAATGTAAATACACGCCCGCTTCGGGAATGATTAGTTTTCTAGAGAAGAAGCAGGGGGGAGGGGGGTGGCAGGGGTTTACTTTGGTGTATGTATTACACTGTATGTATTTGTCTTTTAGCTGTATGTCTTCCTTTTCCTTTGTTGTTATAAAACGTAAATAAAGAATTTAAAAAAAAAAAAAAAAAGGAGATAGAGCAGTTTTTAAACTAGATATTAGGGGAAAGCCGACAGTCGCCCAAGAGCGGATGGTTGGGGAGAATGTATCTTTGAAGGATACTACCAAAAGCAGAGAGGTTCCACAAAAGAGTAAAGTAGCCCAAATGCACTCAAGTATGGAGCAGACAGAACTTAAAGACCCCAAATTACCCATGTCTAACAATAGCCAAATTAATATGAATAGAATACATTCTCTAAAATGCTTGTATGCAAATGCTAGAAGTCTAAAAAATAAGATAGGAGAGTTAGAATATATAGCACTAAATGAAAGGTTAGATATGATTGGAATATCAGAGACATGGTGGAAGGAGGACAACCAGTGGGACACTGTGATACCTGGGTACAAACTATATCGTAATGATAGAGCTGATCAAATTGGTGGAGGGGTTGCTCTCTATGTTAGAGAGGGCATTGAGTCAGAAAAGATTAAAGTTTTGCAGGAAACAAAATCTGCTGTAGAATTTATATGGATTGAAATTCCATGTAAATGGAGGAAGGCAATGGCAGTGGGGGTGTACTATCGAGCGCCTGGCCAGAATGACCAAATGGATGATGAAATGCTCAAAGAAATCAAGGAAGCTAACAAATGTTACAGCACAGTAATAATAATGGGTGATTTCAACTACCCCGGTATCGACTGGGTCAGTGTCACGTCAGGACATGCTAGGGAGATAAAGTTCCTAGATGAAATAAATGACTGCTTCTTGGAGCAGCTGGTTCATGAACCGACCAGAGGGGAAGCCATATTAGACCTAATCCTTAATGGAACACTAGATCTAGTGCAAGAGATAAGGTTGTTGGGGCCACTTGGCAATAGTGATCATAGCATGATCGCCTTTGATTTAATTAGTGGAGGAGGGATAGTAAGGAAATCCACAGTACTACCTTTTAACTTTCGAAAAGGAGACTATGATAAAATGAGGAAAACAGTTAAGAAAAAACTAAAAGGAGCAGTTGCAAAGTTTAAGACGTACATCAGGCTTGGCTGTTGTTGAAAAATACTATCTTGGAAGCCCAGACCAGCTGTATTCCATGCTTTAAGAAAAGTGGAAGGAAGTCCAAAAAACTGCCAGCATGGTTTAAAGGTGAGGTCAGAGAGGCTGTTGTTGCCAAAAAAGCATCTTTCAGGAAATGGAAAAAAGAGCCAAACGACGAAACCTGAAAACAGCAGAAGCACTGGCAAGTCAAATGCAAGGCATTGATAAGGCAGGCAAAAGGAGAATTTGAGAAGAAGCTTGCTGCGGAAGCAAAAATGCGAAGTAAAGGCCTTTTCAAGTACATTCGTAGCAAAAAACCTGTGAGAGAGTCAGTTGGTCCATTTGATGATAAAGGGGTTAAAGGAGCACTAAGAGGTGACAAGGCGATAGCGGAGAGACTGAATGAATTCTTTGCTTCAGTCTTTACTGAGGAAGATGTAGGGATGTTACCCATGACTGAAGTGGTATTTAAAGGTGCGGAAGAATTGAAGGAAATATCGATACATTGGGAAGATGTATTACAACTATTAGATAGACTGAAGAGTAGCAAATCACCTGGGCCGGATGGTATACATCCAAGGGTGTTGAAAGAACTGAAATACGAGATTGCAGACCTGCTATTAGTAATCTGTGAACTATCATTAAAATCATCTCTAATACCTGAAGATTGGAGGATCGCCAATGTAACACCAATTTTTAAAAAGGGTTCCAGGGGTGATCCGGGAAACTACAGACCGGTGAGCCTGACATCAGTACCGGGAAAAATGGTAGAAACCATCATAAAGAATAAAATTACTCAGCATGTAGATAGTCATGACCTAATGGGAATCACAAATTTCTATAATGGTCGACTCGTACAGAGTAAAATCATAAATAGCGGTAAAACATCTCTGTATTGTAAACTGAAAGTAATAAGTTTAAAACACAAACTGTCATTCATATCAATTAGGAGACATTGTTGTTCGGCAACCAAGTGGTCTCAGTATCTCGGGGTATGAGCTGAAACTTGCAGCGTATCCTCCCCTTATGTCACATCAATGACCACCTATATGTTTGTTGCCTTTTTTCTAATTTTTACAGGTGAAAAGTTAAACCTTAAATATGTCTCGCTTATTAGTTGTAAATAACAATCGCTTAGCTTTTGTTGATAATTCTTAAATTTCTTTCACTTCATTGTGATACGTTGTGAATGCTCCCAACGCTATCCAGCGCCAAGCGTTTCTCCAATTACGGGTTCCTCAGGGGAATAGCTAAGCTCTACAAATGAAAACACAGTATTGGTGAACTTTACTTTCTTCTGAAATATTGTTTCGTCTCTCGTAAGGAAACTGATTAATATCTTATAAATGTACTCACTATTCTCTTGATCATGCCAGCGTTCCAACCGCATGTATTGTGCTGAACTGCAAGGCTGTTGTAAAAACAATGTCTCCTAATTGATATGAATGACAGTTTGTGTTTTAAACTTATTACTTTCAGTTTACAATACAGAGATGTTTTACCGCTATTTATGACCTAATGGGAGACAGCCAACATGGCTTTAGACAAGGAAGATCTTGTCTTACTAATTTGTTATGTTTTTTTGAAGGAGTGAATAATCAGGTGGACAAAGGTGAGTCGGTTGATATTGTGTATCTGGACTTTCAGAAAGCCTTTGACAAGGTCCCTCATCAGAGACTTTTGGCAAAACTAAAGAGTCATGGGATATGAGGCAGTGTACTATTGTGGATCAGGAACTGGTTAAAAGATAGAAAGCAGAGGGTAGGGCTAAATGGCCAATTTTCCCAATGGAGAAAGGTGAATAGTGGTGTACCCCAAGGATCTGTGCTGGGTCCGCTGCTTTTTGACATATTCATAAATGACCTGGAAAGTGGAATAACGAGTGATGTTATCAAATTTTCAGATGACACAAATCTATTTAAAGTTGATAAAACCCAAGAAGATTGTGGAAAATTGCAAGAGGATCTTGATAAATTGGAAGACTGGGCATCAAAATGGCAGATGAAATTTAATGTGGACAAGTGCAAGGTTATGCACCTAGGGAAGAACAACCCAAACTATGGTTACACAATGCAAGGTTCCACATTAGGAACCACCTCCCAGGAATAAGATTTAGGCGTCATTGTGGATACCATGTTGAAACCCTCGGCCCAGTGTGTAGCGGCGTCCAAGAGAGCAAATAGAATGCTAGGTATGATAAGGAAAGGAATAGAAAATAAAACAAAAGATATTATAATGCCTCTATATCGTTCCATGGTGACACTGCACCTTGAATATTGTGTGCAATTCTGGTCGCGTATCTTAAAAAGGATATAGCGATTTTAGAAAAGGTTCAGAGAAGAGCCACCAAAATAGTAAAGGGGATGGAAGGATACTCCTATGAAGAAAGGCTAAAAAGGTTAGGGCTCTTTAACCTGGAAAAGAGACAGCTGAGGGGAGATATGATAGAAGTCTATAAATTAATGAACGGAGTGGAACGGGTAAACGTAGATCGATTGTTTACCTTATCAGAATATAGAAAGACTAGGGGACATGCAATGAAGCTACAGGGTAAACTATTTAAGACTAATAAAAGAAAATATTTTTTCACTCAACGTGTAATCAACCTCTGGAATTTGTTGCCGGAGGATCTAGTAAAGGCTGTTATTGTAGCTGGGTTTAAAAAGGGTTTGGACAAGTTCCTGGAGGAAAGGTCCATAAACCATTATTAAGAAAGGACCCAGGATATCAATGCTTGAACCAATACAAGCATTGTGGAACCTGTGTCCCTTGGGGAAACTGCTAGGTACATATGACCTAGATTGGCCACTGTTGGAAACAGAATACTGGGCTTGATGGACCTTGGTCTGACCCAGTATGGCATATCTTATGTTCTTATGTTAGTATTCCTTTTTCATTTTTAGTGTTTTGTCGTATCGTTCGAGTTGTTCCATATAGGTACTTTGGAGAAGGAGGTTTGTTGAGGCTCTCCATTTGCATTCGAGTCAGCGTAAATCACTTTTCTGCTTCTGGAGAAAGGAGGAGTACCATGGAGCTCTATTATGGTGCTTTGTTGAGATTTTCCTTGGTGGGGCAAGAGCGGCATTGACTATTGTATCATTCCAACCTTGGGTTAGCTTGTTGAGACTCACTTCCATGTCTTAGAAGCGTTCCAGTTGTGGGATGTCTCTTTTGAGGAAGCGTTTATTATTGAGTTCCCCAAATCTCCTGGCTGGTTGTGGTGTGGAGGTCTGTATTTGTTGGGTGGGGAGAAGTATGAAGAACAGAATGGCTGCATGGTCAGACCATGTTACTGAAAGAATGGTGTGAGGTGCTTGATGGGAGTCAGGTAGGAGTTTCGCAGGCATGAAAATGAGGTCAAGGATGTTCTTTTCATAGGGGTTGGTTTGGAAGAATCTGAATGTATCCTAGGATTTCCATAGTGTCAAGGAATGCATTTGCTTGAGATGTGGGTGCTGAAGCTAGGTTAAGGTCACCGAGTATTACCTGCAGTTGGTGTCTTTTTATGTTGGAGTAGGCTGTTTCTAAGAGCATAGCAAGCTCAGAGCTGTTGTCTTGAGGGGCTGTATAGGCTAGATAGAGTGAGATGGAGTTATTTGCTATGTTTAAGGTGTCAGTATCTGAGTTAGTGCTAGAGGCTGTGACATGGAGCTTCAGAATTTCTTTGGAAACTATACAGACACCTCCACCTCTGCTGTTAGTTCTGGTTGACATGAATATTGTGTATGAGGGGGGACAAATCTGGTTCATTAGAACTGAGTCAGAATCACTAAACCATGTTTCGATGTGATGCATAAAATGTCTAGAGTGCTCTTATATAAAATCAGATATGGTCTGGAGCTTGTTCCTAGCAGAACGTGTATTGATGAGAGCACATGTTAGGGAAGGTGTCCCCTTACTTTGGGTTCTGGAATAGTTGTCTCTGATAGGTGTTAGAAGGATCTTTACTAGGAAGCAGTGTCTTT
This sequence comes from Ichthyophis bannanicus, assembly GCA_033557465.1. Classification (NCBI taxonomy): domain Eukaryota; kingdom Metazoa; phylum Chordata; class Amphibia; order Gymnophiona; family Ichthyophiidae; genus Ichthyophis; species Ichthyophis bannanicus. The sequence continues at coordinate 1,075,882,241 of CM066032.1, forward strand.
TCGGGTTTTGCAGATATTGTGAGTGCATCTGGTGCATAGGTGTTCCTTCAAGTGGGTATCTATATTTGTGAATTATGGTGATGCTGTGATAGTGATTTAGACTGGCTGCCTCTGTGAGTAGAGTAGTTAGCAGTAGTAGTAGCAAGATACTTAGGACGTAGATGGTGTACCTTTTGTTTTTGTTATTCCATGGTGTTCAGATTGGTGCGACTCAGTGGCTTTCTGGCGAAGTGTTCCAAAGGAATCCGCTAGATTGGAGTTCCCGAGAAGCGGTGTAGGGAGACATAAGAGAGGAAAGGTAGTGAGGAGTGGCAGAATACATGCACTTATAGGTCAGAAGACGTTTGAACTGAATACAGAAATGGATCCCTCACTTGGTTTGCAGCTTGTCATGCTGTGAGGGCTTGTGTGCATCAGTGATACTGAGAGCTAAGCTATCGGTAGCTTAACTACTGGCAGGGTCTCCCAAAATGGACAGGTCTCAGCTGAGGTGTCAGACCAAGACAAACCACCCATCTGGGCAGCCGCAGAATGGGGCAGTGTTGGCAGCAGAGGATCACATTTCTGTGACAACAGCAACAACACTAGATTTACCTACACAGAAGAAAGGTCTGGCAATCTACTTTGATATCTTGCCATGAAAACCCAATGGATAGTCACAATAAAACAAATTGCACTATAGTGCTGGAAGATGAGACCTCAGGTCTCATCTTCAACTCAACTGGCTACTAGGCAGGAGCTGAAGACTTTTCAGAGTAAAGCCAGCATTTATGATATGGTTGGATCAAAGCCCTCGGGACGTCTGACTGCTGATGTAGCTGCGCATGAAATGAGAGTCAGAAGCTGCAAAGATGTCTTACATATTCCAAAGCATGAACCAAGGGAAATTGAAGGTGGTGAAGAATGAAATGGAACGTATACAATTTGATCTGTTCGGTGTCAGCGAACTGAAATGGACTGGCATTGGGCACTTTGCATCTGATGATCACATGGTCTACTATGCTGGAAATGGAAGACAAAGAAGAAATAGTGTTGCATTTATAATTAAGAAGAAACTTGCAAGAACTTTAATGAAATACAATGCAATCAGTGAATGCTTAATTTCTATTCATCTACGAGGAATGCCAATCAACACAACTATAATTCAAGTATATGCCCCAACAACAGCTGCAGAAAGTTCTATGAGTTCTATGAGCAAGTACAAGCTGAAATTGACAGAAAATGCAAACAGGATATCCTGATAGTCATGGGTGACTGGAATGCAAAAGTTGGCAAGAAAGAAGAAGGCAAAGTGCTTGGAAAATATGGACTTGGCAACAGAAATGAAGCTGGAGAAAGAATGAGAATTCTGAAAGACCAGCGATGTATTCATCTCAAACACCTTCTTCCAGCAACACAAGCTGTGACTGTACATATGGACTTCACCGAATGGATTGTACAAAAATCAAATTGACGACATATGTGGAAGTCAACGATGGAAATGCTCTATAACATCAGCGAAGACAAAACCTGGAGCTGACTATGGTACAGATTACCAACTACTAGTATGCAAACTCAAGCTAAAGCTGAAAAAGAGCAAGCCACTCATAAATGTAGCAAAATATGACCCTAAGAATATACCACCAGGATTTAAAGACTGCCTGCAAAATCAATTTTTGCTTTGGATACCAATGACAGAGATCCAGCAGTATTATGGGATGACGTCAAGAAGGTTGTGTTGGAAGAAAGTAAGAAGTCTCTACAAAAGGTGAAAAAGCGAAAATGGCCAAAATGGATGACTGAACAAACTCTGAGGTGTGAAGATTGGTGGAAGACTCATCAACAACCTCCACTTTACTGATGATACCACATTACTGGCTGAAAGTGAAGATGATCTGAAACATTTGCTTTTCAAGATCAAGGAACATAGTCTTAAAATGGGCCTTTACCTTAATGTAAAGAAGACAAAGATCCTGACAACTGGCAAAATCAAGACGTTCATCATTTAATGGAGAAGAAATAGAAATCGTGGACAACTTTAACCTACTTGGATCAACTACCAATAAAGAAACAACAAGCAGTCAAGAAATCAGATGACGCTTTGCTCTTGGCAGAATGCCTATTAAGGACCAACACAAAATTCTCAAGAGCAGAGATCTCTCTCTCTATACAAAGATTTGACTTGTTCAAGCCATGATATTTTCAGTAATGTCATATGGATGCAAAAGGTGGACAGTGAAAAAGATACAGGAAGAAAATTGATGCCTTTGAATTATGGTGCTGGCGATGAATACTCTGTAGCATGGACGGTCTGAAAGAATAAACCAGTCCGTACTAGATGAGATCAAACCTAAGCTTTCCTTAGAAGCTCAGATGACAAGACTTTGACTGTCATACTTTGGACATATCATGCAAAGAGAGAGATCATTAGAGAAAGACGACATGCTTGGCAAAGAGGAGGGCCAGAAATGAGATGGATCGATACAATAACAATAGCTATGGGTGCCACTCTAACAACAATGAGCCAACTGACTGAAGACTGAACGCACTTTAGGACAACTATTTGGAGGGTTAGCATGAGTCAACACCGACTCGACGGCACTTAACAACAATGGAAACGGAAAGGGAGCCAATGAAGCAACTTGAGAAGAGGGGTTATATGAGCATATCAAGACTGATGAAAGATTAGCTGCACAGCTGAGTTTTGAACAGATTGAAGGGGAGAGAGATGATTCAGAGAGAGCCCAGCAAGAAGGAGGTTGCAATAGTCTAGACGGGAGGTGTCTAAAGAGTGGATACATGTCTTAGTAGTGTGTTAAGAAAGGAAGGGGCACATTTTGCTGATGCTATAGAGAAAGCTGTCATTTCTATCAGTTGGATGTGTGTGGAGAAGGAGAGGGAGGCGTTAAAGATGACTCCAAGGTTTCGAGTCGAGGAAACGGTGTAGTAAAGTGTTTTTCCATAGAGATTGAAGAAGGAGGGAGGTGGGTTTATGGGGAAAAATAAAAAGCTCAGTTTTGGCCAGGTTCAATTTCAAAAGACAGTGAGACATCCAAGCAGCAATGTCAGATAGGCAGACAAAGATCCAGGCCTGGATTGCCAGAGAGATTTCAGGTGTAGGGAGGCAAATCTGAAAGTCGTCAGTGCCAGGGTGCTCCATGGGCGGAATGAGGGTGTTCCCAACACTTATTCAGTTTGCGGGAATTTTTATTCTGCTAACTGGATAAGTGCCCACATAAAGTTAGGTTGTTCAATAGCTGTCCTAACCTTTTGCAGTTTGGCTATCCAGAGAGCACTTGAATATCGATCCTGTTCAGATAGCCACACTGGTCAGTGCTGGAAGATATCCATATTCTGGTGTTGAATATCCAGTTTCAGTTTTGCCCATGGCGGCTAGGCATTTTTAAAAAGCTGACTGCCGTCGGCTGAGATCAAGTCCTACATGTTTACTTTCGACCTGCTGAATAACAGGCCTAAAGTAAATGTATTTCGTGCATGGTGGTGGCTGCTGACTCAGACTGCTGACAGCAGTGGTTGGGCATGGACAGTCCTGCCACAGATGCTCTGTCCTGATGTGTGCTGTGGCCAGGTGCAGTGGGCAGACCTGGAGGCATGGTGTGCATCTCCATACATTATGTGCATGCTGGAATGTGGATGTAGGTGAGCTGTCACCAGACATATATCTGTGTATCTGTGCTCTTTCCCTTTGCCACCTCTTCCTCTGTACTATCCTGTGGATGGCAGCTGTGACTGTGTGCCACATGGAGGGGAGCCCTGGGCAAGTGGGGGGGGGGGGGTCTGTGCTCCTGGAGGCCAGTTTGGAGTTAAATAGCTCTGTGTGAAGGAATGCCACTAGGGATGGTGGGGGGGGGGGGGGGGCTAAAGCCCTTGCATTGGTCATGTGCCAGGCCAGGTGTCTCCAAGGTGTCATGGGGTAGCTGGGGAAGATGTTGCAAACTGAGGCCAAATGCCAGCCAAACAGGTAGCTGTGTGCCCCTGTGTGCTGCTCTCAGGCACATGTAGTGGTTATGGGATGGTGGTGAGCAGCTGTGGTGGTTAGATGCACTGGAAGGCACAACTCAGGGCCCATCTCATCAAGAACTCTGGGGAACATATTCAAGAGGGTTTAGCTTAGCAGATGTGCAAACTGGCTAAACTGCAATGATCCTGATATTTGGATAGTGCTGCTGAATGGCCCCATAGACCACAGAAAAGACGCCCAGTTAAAATCAGGGAGGTCTGTGGGCAAGATGGGGGACGTCCAGTAGCTATCTGGTTAGTGACAGTATTCAGGTAACTGGATAGTTAAATTGCATAAAGTTAGAACAGGTTAATGGCTGTCCTGTGTTTTTTGCTATCCAATTAGCAGTTGAATATTGTTGCTAAGCAAATAGCAACCATGCTGTCAGGCAAAACCAGATATTCAGTGCCAGAAAATAAGCTCTGATGCTCAATATGTCATTTAAATTTAAAGTAGAAGCAGACAAGTGCTTTAACATACTGACTGCCACTGCTGAAAATCGGCCCCACTATTTTTTATTTCTGTGACCAACATGGCCTGTTAGGCAAGTATTTACACAGATTATAAGGCATGTGGCTCAACCCTACTCTTCCCCTCCTGCCTCCTGCTTGGGGTAGCTGGAATGGAGATACATGCTATTAGCTACTGTATGACCATCATGGCATGAACCTCTTCCAGGTGCATGACCATGAGGTCCTGTGACCTAGAAAGAGTGCTGAGGAGCCCTGCTGCACTTCCCATTACAAGGATGGGAGGTGCTGCTGTACCTTGTGACCCACCAAGAGCCAGGGGTCTTCACTTGGTCGACTATGGAGGCAGGCTGACTAGTTGCTGCTGTAGTTCTGCAGCCTGACCACCTGCCTCCTCCCCCCATGTCTCTACCTCCTCCCTCTGTCTCACCCTATCCTCCGTTCCCTTTCTTCCTACACCTCCCCTTCTCCCATGCCTCCCCTCCTGCCCCCTCCCCACCCTCCAGGTCCAGCACAACCACATCTGGTGGCTCGTCTGCCCCTATCCATTCTGATGTCCCACCCCTGCCTTGTGGACATGCGGCCACCCTTCCTGTTCCTGCTCCTTGAAAATAGTCATGACCACATCATTTCCTCACTCCTCCTCTTCTCCCTCCCCCAATGATGTAGCCACCACCCATGCCAGAGATCTTCTGCTGCTGCCCTCTGCCTCATTGGTGGCACTGATGGTGGCTGTGTCTCCATCTACCCTTGCTTCCGCTGTGGCTAGTGATGGTGCTATTGGTGGCAGGGATCCTGGCAGTGGTAGTGGGGGGGTGGTGCTGGTTCCGGTGGCAGGCGTTCTGGCAGAAGTAGTAGCAGATGCTGCAGGGGCACTGGAAGTGACAGTAAAGGTGGTGATGCTGATGGCAGGGGCCTGGCAGCAATTGTGGCAGCAGCTGTTAGAGGTGATGGGGGGGGGGGAGAAGTACCACATCCCTGCTTTCCATTGCAGCCGTGAAACAGAGATGTCATGCACAATGTTGCTTTTCAGGTGCATCATAGGCACTGATACATAATGGCTCCATCCTCGCTAGCCCCCTGTGTGACTGCTGGAGCCTTTGAAGCGGCGAGTGTTCATTGCCCTGATGTAGCAACTTGCGAAATGACAGGCGATGGAAGTATTGACTTAGTTTATGGTAACAGCAGCCCATAGTATGAGTCTACCACAATAATGCTTTGAAGTGTCTTTGGAAATATTGAGCAATGAATTGCCAAGCTAAGTACTAATATTCTGATATGATTTTACTGTGGATCAACAGGCTACTGTTACATAAACTATAAATGATATGCTGCTACTCCTCACAGCTTAAAGGTTCTACTGTGTGAAGAAGAAAAGTTGACCAATTTGATAGCAAGCATTGAGGAAAAGTGATTATCTAGGACTGATGCCAGATTCCAAGTCTAAGCAGACCTAGATTTAGGCACAACAACCTAGACAACGGGGCACCAAATTTTGAAGGTGCCAAATGCTCAAACTAAAAAGGAAACTGCTCCTGCTTACTTTAGGATCATGTTCATGCACTGCTTCAAAGGGGTCCCACTGTGGACTTCCCCTGCTCCCCTTCTGGTTCTCTAAGCTTTGAGAGCTCATCTCTGCCACCCTCTTGCACCCACCCCCCATTCTCTGGTATCTGCTGTCTAGTCTCTGTCTGGCCCTGAGCCTAACAACTAAGAATAGTCTTCCTCATGACTGGAATGAACTTGAGAGCTATATTGGATTACATCAGATCTCAGAAGCTCCATCATGACACCCCAGGGAAATGGGGGGTGGGAGAGTGAGCAGCACTGTCTCGCTTGTTAGGAGTGTGTCACACTCATTGGAAGACAATCTCACGGCCGCCCTTTGAGCCTCTTCTCTCATGCTTTTAGAGCCTCAGTGCTAGTGCATTGATCCTGATCACTGCTTTCATGAAAGGCTCAACCAGTACGAAGCAATCTGAGTTCACCTTCCTGCATTCTGCCTCCCCCACCTCATCTACAAGCATGTGACTCCCATGCACAAACTTCTAGCCAAGGAGTGGAGAACAATTTTCAGCAGAGATATTTTGCCTCCACTTGGTCTGTATTCTTTCAGAGACTGCAAAGAAATTCAAATATCATGTTATGCTGCTTTTTCTTTTTTTTTTCATTTGCATATTACCATTACATTTATCTTTCTAAATGTATACCCTTGGCACAAGGCTGGGAAATATCACTTTGGCACTCTTCCTTGTGGGACATCTCACTCTTTTTAGATGCTTCTCCCTTGGCATCTCTGCTCTACTGTAACAACATTCATAGGTGACTTTGAACTGATATAGTCTAAACCTGTGTTAGGATGATTGCAAAACCTGATCTGCTATCTTAAGCAAATATTACTGCTTAACTGAGAAGGTAAGAAGAAAAATTAGTTTTACAAGTAAAATAAATAACTTCCAAATTCAAGTATGAAGATCTGAATAGACAGACTGGCTGGTTTCCTCATTTAAGCGCTGTAGTGGGTCATGGATTTTGATATGGTATAATTTCACGCAGGCATCCGGAAGAGACAAGGATCAGCCGAGCTGCAGTGCTGTCAGAGTCGGAAGGCTCAACGGCTGCTTCAGCGTCATCTTTCTCTCCCCCGACTTGAGGCCGGTATCGAAGGCTCCGTATTACCAGCACTTTCCAGGAGCTGTTTTTTTTCAATTTCAATTTCTATTTATTAAGAAACTTTAGAGAAAATACAAATATATCAGAAATAACAATATGTAACCATTACAAAGAAAAGCAACAACCGGACATCTGCAAAAAGTCCACGTCAAGAGAAGCATGTGAAGAAACAGAGGAGCTAACTCAAAATTATAAACTCTTTTTCATACTAGTCTACTACTGATACACTTAATATATCAGGAAATCAGTGAACCCTTGGATTGGAGGAAAGATTCTAATGCCGAGGTCTCCAGAAAAAACATACTTGGTGCTCTGAAAGGTAACTAAACACTTGCATGGAAATTTAAGAAAAAAAGTGGCACCAAGAGCTAGGACGCGTGGCTTCAACAGGAGCTGTTTTATGCCCAGAAGATTTCTCTTTGGAGGCAGACAACCCTGGGCTGCAAAAGCCGGTTTCTGTGGTCAAGCAAGCAAGGGAGTCTGTATTGTTGGAGCAACTTCTCCCTGAAGAGTGTGTGATGCCAGTTGTTAGGAGCACAGCAGCAAGTTTGCTTGCGGGGTTGAGAGGAGCTGAGATGCCAGCACGGATGGAGGTGGTACAAACTGTCCCAGCTGTTTCAGGTGATTCAAAGGTATTCTCTTTGCTACATCCAACCAACTTCACAATGGAATCTATTTGTCAGTAATTTCCTTGGGGAAGCCTTGCTACCTCAAGTTTCATCTCTAGCTTTAAAAGTTGCAACTAATGCGTCCTTTTGGTTAGTGGGTAGTTAGAGAACAAAGTGGATATGTTTCCAACAGTGGCCAATCTAGGTCATATGTACCTACGCTGGTTATCAATGAGCACTTAGGACAGCTTTTCCACGGATAGCAGCTGAAAATTGCCCCATTCCAATATTGGCAGCGATTATCCGAATGGTTTCCAGCATGCTTCCTAGCACTATCTGGAAGGTGCCAAGGTGGTCTCTGGAGATATTCAGCGGCACTGCGGTATCTGGACAGTGCTGCTGAAGGTGTGCCTGAGCCCCCTTATCTGCATAACCTCCATAGTTATCTGCATAAGGGCTTTTGAATAATGACCCAATTTATTAAAAATTTGGATCAATATTCAAACAGATTAATTGATATGTTTAGCAGCCGTCGCTAAATGTAAAAGTCTCCCACCCAGGGCTTAATTTGTAGACCAAAAGGAAGTGGTACTATGGGCAGGGCCAGGGTCAGAAGTGACCTGTGGGGGTGGACCATGAGTGGAATTTCCCCAGAATTTCAGGTTTTTCGTGCCACGTTCAGATTAAATGGTCAAGCAGCTCACCTCAATCTATGCTCCAGGCAGCATTTCAGTGAGAGGTAGGGTGGTAAATCAGCAGCTGGCTTCACTCCTGAGAATGGAATCCGAGTGATGTCACTTCCTAAGCTGGAGAAGTGCCGCAACTCCATTCCACCCTGTTCCAGCACAAACTAAGTCCTGCCCCATCCTTGAAATTGCAATGACCCTCTCTGGGTAGTATTGGTGAAAATCCTTCTAACAGCTGTGACACTAACCAGATAGTGCTGGGGCAGAGTTAGGGCCTCACAACCAACTATGCATATAACAGTAATATTCAGTTCTGCCCATCTAGTTATGCTATTTAATTTAGGCACTCAAAGCCGCTATTCTAAATTAATCACTTAGCTATGCATATAGCAGCTGACTATCACTGCTATTTGGATAGTCATTGCATTATATGTGTATTCAATGCCACTGACTATTCATATAATGGTGCCAGATCTACCATACATGGTTTCTTAAATATCACAGCTATCGATTCTTTTCTGAAACTCTGAAGAGCCAGTGTTACCATTAGATTTGATTTTTTTGGTGGGAGAAGGAACAAAAACAGTAAGAATAACTTGCAGATCAAAGAAGTGTGACTGGCAGAGATGCCCTGATAGAGCCAAACAGAGACAGCAGAACTAGTTGGACGGAGTGGCCCGCCATTCATTAAAGCAAGGTAGGGGCCACGTGCCAGGAAGGGAGGTAGAGGATGATGGATGCAGAGAAGGGGGTACAGGAGGAGTGGGGGAGGCAGGGCATGTATGCTGAGGGATAGGGAGAAGGAAGGGCAGCTCTTAATGGACAGTTAAGAGGTAGGGACAGTTGCTAGGTGGAAGGAAGGAGGAAAAGAGTCAATGGCAGATGCTGGAGAGGGGTGGGGGAGGGGCAGAAACTATCTGCCTCACTCTCTGAGGGAAAAAGGGGGAGGTGGGAGCTGTTGCTGGGGGGCGGGGAAGTGAAGAGGCAATGGGAAGATGGGAGACAGAGGGAGGAATAGACGTTAGGGAAGGAAGCAGGAAGGCAGATGCTGGAGAAGAAAAACATGTCGTAAGGAGTAAGAATAGGAAACATAGAAACAGAAAAAGAACATGTGGCCTATCTAGTCTGTTCTTCCATATCAACCACTACAACACTCCTTTAGAGATCCTCTGTGTTTGTCCCATGCTTCTTTGAATTCAGATACTGTCCTCATCTCTACCACCTCCACTGGGAGACTATTTCAGGGATCCACCACTCTTTCTGTAAAGAAATATTTCCTCATATCACTCCTGAATCTATCCCCATTCACCCTCATCCCATGTCACCTCGTAGCAGAGCTTGCTTTCAATTGAAAGAGGCTCTCATCCTGTGCATTTCTGCCATGCAGGTATTTAAACATCTCAATCATATCACTCTATCCTGCCTTTGCTCTGAGATGTACATACTAGGATCCTTAAGTCTATCCTCATATGCTTTATAATGAAGACCACTAACCACTGTAGTAGCCACTCTCTGTACTGACTCCAGCCTGTTTATATCCTTTTGAAAGTGCGGTCTCCAGAATTGCACACAATACTCCAAATGAGGCCACACCAAAGACTTTTACAGAGGCACTATCACCTCCTTTCTTCTGCTGGCCATTACTCTCCCTATACACCCAAACATCCTTCTAGCTTTTCCTGGCGCCTTTTCTATCTGTTTAACTACTTTAAGATCATCAGACACAACCACGCCTAGGCCCCGCTCTTTATTAGTGGACAAAAGTACTTCACCTCCTATACTGTATTGCTCCCTTGGATTGCTGCAGCCCAAATGCATGACCTTGCATTTTTTAATGTTAAATCTCAGCTGCCAAATTCTAGACCATTCTAAAGCTCAGCTAGATCCCTCCTCATGTTATCTACACCTTCCTGGGTGTCTACTCTATTGCAATTTTGGTATAATCCGCAAAGAGGCAAACCTTACCCTACAGCCCTTCTGCTATATCACTATCAAAGATGTTAAAAAGGATCAGACCAAGGACAGATCCCTGGGGGACACCACTGGTAACCTCTTTCTCCTCAGAGTGAGCTCTGTTTACCTGTACCCTTTGTCGCCTCCTACTCAACCAATTTCTAACCCAAGCAGTAACTTTAGGGTCCATCCCTAGGGTGCTCAGTTTGTTTATAAGTCGCCTGTGAGGAACAGTGTCAAAGGCTTTACTGAAATCTAAATACACCACATCTATGGCTCTCCCTCGGTCCAACTCCCTGGTCACCCAGTCAAAGAAATCAATCAGATTTGTCAGACAAGATCTGCCTTTGCTGAATCCATGCTGCCTCGGATCCTGTAATCCACTGGATTCCAGAAACCTCACTATTTTCTCTTTCAGAAGCGCTTCCAATAATTTACTCACACCAAAGTTAAACTAACTGGCCTGTAGTTTTCAACCACATCCTTAATTCTGCTTTTGTGTAAAGGCACCACATGTGCCTTTCTCCAGTCCTTTGGCACCACTCCCTACTTCAACAAGGCATTGAAAAGGTCAATCAGTGGAGCTGCTAGAACGTCCCCAAGTTCGCTCAGTATTCTCGGGTGTATCCCATCCGGTCCCATCGCTTTGTCTACTTTAAGTTTAGCTAGTTTCTCACGAATACAGTCTTCTGAAAAATGTTCAAGATGCCCCTCGCTTCTGTTCCTATTTGTGAGTGTTTTCTGAGGTCCTGCTCCTGGTTCTTCATTTGTGAACACAGAACAGAAATATTTGTTAAGCAATTCTGCTTTATCCTCATCAGCTTCTACATATTCTTCCCCTTCACCTTTGAGTCTGGCAATAACATTTTTGCCCTTCCTCTTTTCTGACTACTTTGCTAGCTTCTCTAAGTTTTTCGAAATAGTGATGCCTGTCTTCTTCTCTCTGTGATCTCTTGTATTTCATGAAGGCCTCCCTCTTTTTCTTCACCTTTTCAGCTACTTCTTTCAAAAACCGTAGCGGTCTCCTTTCCTTTTACCTTAATTTACCATTTTAACAAAAAAGTTGGTTGCCCTTAAAAATATCACCTTTCAATTTTGCCTACTGTTTTTCTACATCCCCCAGCTGTTCCCATCCTACTATTGACTCCCTGAGGTATTGACCCATCTTGGCAAAGTTAGTTTCTAAGACCCTCACTTTTGAATGGATTTTAACAGCCCTAGTCCTAATACTGAATCACACTATCTGGTGATCACTGGATGCAAAATGATCTCCCACTATAACATCAGAAACACTTTCACCATTGGAAAGCACTAATGTAAACTGCCTTGATGGAAAGCACTAATGTAAACCGCCTTGATATCATGAAAGGCGGTATATAAGAAATGTTAAATAAATAAATAAATAAGTCCAGTATGGCCCCTTTATGGGTGGGTTCTGTAACCAGTTGCCTGAATAGTTCTCCCTGTAGAGAATCCAGGATCTCCTTACTTCTAGATCAGAGGTTCCCAGCTCCAGTGCTAGAGGGGCAAACACCATTCAGGTTTTCGGGCTGTCCCTAATGAATATGCATGAGATACATTTGAATACAATGGGGGGCTCGTATAAAACAAATACAAAGGAAAGGTTCACCTCGAGAGGGATTACCTCATGGTGATATTTCCAACAAAACCATAGTGAAATGAAAATAGGGGGTAGGATTTAAAGGTTGTGTTTAAGGCTATAGTATTGATTATTCACCTTTAGTGGTCTTTTTTATTTATATTTGATTTTGCCTCAGAGATTAATGCAACACTGCAGCCCAGCAGACCTCTGTGTGCGAATGTTGTTTGGCTCAGGGGGTACAGTACAGTGGAGGGAAGGGTATCTTGCCCTCACATGTGGCTTGGTCTTTACACAGGATATTACTACTGCTGTGTTTCTGTTATGCAGCTGCAGTATTGCGTGTCCAGTGCTGTCTGTACTGCATGTGTACCACTGCAGGCAACCCTAGGTGTGGTTTATTTCTTTCTCAGAATGTCCCTGCTGGGTTGTATGATTTCTGGGGTTTAAGTCATTGCGTGCAGGGACCTGTAGTTTGCTGTATTCTGGAGTGTACTACAGAGCCCCATGTGGAGCTGTAGCAGAATGGTTAGAGCACTGTTTCAATATGGAACAGACCATGGTTCAAATCCCACTTGTGGCCTGGGAAAAGTCACTTCACCCTCTATTACTTCTGAAGTATGGCCTGCCAATATATTTCTTATCACACTGCTAAGAAAACTCAGGAGCTTCTGGGTTACTGGGACTCAGTATTGACTTGTGGGCACACATTGTTATTAGTGTTATTCTTTTTTATGTGTTATGCACATTGGTTCTGCGAGCATGCACATTGCAATCATAGCCATCTGACAGCGTGACTTTATTGCCTCTGTTGAAGCACATTGTAAAGGATCATTCAACTGGACCCTGTAGATGCATGACACATGAGTTGTACATGACTGGAGCCTGTCATGCTAACTTTAAAGAACATCATTTGCTCCATCACATATATGTAGTACATGCAGGCACATCACACTCCTGCACAGACCATCCCATGTCTTACTTGCTCCATATGGGCAATATTAGAGACATATCAGTTCAGAGACATGAGTTGACGCCAAGTGTGTAGCATCATGCAGGTCACTACTGCCACCCAGGCATTCTTTCTATGCCTACATTGTGGCCATTGTGGCTACTCCACGGCAAACGTCTACCCACTCCTTTGCCACCCACGGACATCGCCATGGATTTCATGTGCACCACTTACTGCTACAGTCCAACTGCCTCCCACATTCTCCTCCCACTCACTGTCTCACATGCAAGGGACATAACTGATGAACATGTCACATCCATATTACCTTTGCTCCTATCCAGCAGCTTAAACGTGACTTGCAGAAAGGCTCCCTTATCCCACCTTAAGGCAACTGGCCTTAGCAGGCGTTAATGAGTACACTGGGCACTCTTACCACCCACTGTCCACTTACTGCCCGCTAACTGGCCACTAGCATCCTCAACGCCAGAACGCCCACTCCCCACCCCTTCCTTTACCGCCCATTGGGACCCTTAATGATGCTATTTACTGCTCGCAAATGCTGCGCCTTTAGCACTCTTTAGTAATCATACTCTTAAGACCTAGATCTAAAATAGCTTCCCCTCTTGTCAGTTCCGGAGCTAGCTGCTTCATGAAACAGTCATTTATTTCATCTGGCCAATACAAGGGTAATTGAAATCACCAATTATTGTTCTGTTGTAAATTTTGTTAGCTTCCCTAATTTCTGTTAGCATTTCATCATAAGTCTGTTCTTTCTGGCCAAGTAGACAGTAGTATACCTCCACTACCATTCCCTTCCCTTTTTAGATGGAATTTCTATCAATATAGATTCTACAGTTTACTTTGTTTCCTGCAAAACGTTTATCCTGTTTTGACTCGATGCCCTCTTTAACATTTGATCTACCCTATCATTGCGATATAATTTGTACCCAGGTATTACAATGTCCCACTGGTTATCCTCCTTCTATCAGGTCTCTGAGCCGCCAATTATATCTAACCATTCATTCAGTGCTATATATTCTAATTCTCCCGTCTTATCTTTTAGACTTTGAGCATTTGCATACTGTCATTTCAAAGTTTATATTTTGTTCATATGAACAATGTGGCTGTCAGTTGATAAGGGTAATTTGGAATCTTTCAGCTCTGTCTGCTCTTTACTTTAAAGCATCTGGGTTGCTTTTACCTTTATTGGAACCTCTCTATCAGGATGCCCTAACTGTCCTATTTTGCTAATGTTCTTCAAAGGTACATTATTCCAAACTATGCGCTCTTGGGTGACTGTTGGTTTCCCCCCATTATCTAGTGTAAAAGCTGCTCTATCTCCTTTTTAAAGGTTAATGCCCCCCTGGTAAAGGTGGAGTCCATCCTTTCAAAAAAAGTCCCCCTCCCTCCTTCCCCAGAATACTGTCCAGTTCCTAACAAATCTAAAATCCTCTTCCCTGCACCATCATCTTATCCACGCATTGAGACTTTGGAGTTCTACCTGCCCTTTGGGTCCTGTGCGTAGAGTGGGAGGCATTTCTGAGAATGTTACCCTGACGTTGGAAGAGCATGTTCATGTGTCCTTTATGAGCGAGGAAGGATTTTCAAGCTGTCAGATAGCCAGGAAAGTTGGCTGCAGTCAGAGCACTGTTGTTAAGATTGTACAGAAGAAGAAAGAAATGGGTTCAGTAGTGGACAAGACTCGTTCAGGTCGTCCACATGCATCAACATCACGCCAGGACCGTGCACTATGACGCATTTCACTGACTAATCGCAAGTTGACCTCTCCTCAGCTACTTCGAGAGTGGTCAGACAAGAGTGAGGTCAGTGTCAGTTCATCAACAGTTCATCACCGGTGCCTGCAGTTTGGTCTCCGGGGCTGCAAAGCACGGAATAAGCCACTGATGACTGACATACAAAGGCGAAACCGGATCGTGTGGGCGAGAAAGCACTCAACCTGGTCAACTGAAATGTGGGAAAAGGTGCTATTCAGCGATGAAAGCACCTTCTGCCTGTTTGGTAACCAGGCCCACACCTATGTGAGGAGATTTCCTGGAGAGGAATTCAAGCCTGAGTGTCTCAACCTCACTGTGAAGCATCCTTTGAAGTTCATGGTCTGGGGCTGCATGGCTGCCAGTGGCATTGGACGTCTTCACATCATCGATGGAATGGTCAATGGGGCCAAGTGCATCACCATACTGCAAAAGTGCATGGTGCCATCAGCACACCAGCTATTTCCTGGCCAGTTCCTGTTCCAAGATGACAATGCACCCTGCCATCGCTCCAGACAGGTGATCAGCTGGAAGCAGCAGAACAACATCAAGTCAATGGACTGGCCTGCCCAGTCTCCAGATCTGAATCCAGTCGAGAACCTGTGGCACAAGGTGGCCTTGGAAATATCCAAGAGGCATCTGACATCAAAGTGTGAGCTGATTGAGTCACTCATTGCAGCTTGGAACCGCGTTGTCACCAACGATCACCTTGTCAGACTGGTTCATTCAATGCCGACAAGGTGCAGTCAGGTGATCAAGAACAAAGGGTGGCCCATCAAATACTGAACCATCACTGACACATAAAAACAACCTTTTTCAAGGCCACATACATTAATTTGAAGGAAACCTGGCGTGCGTCCATAATATTTTAAAGCATACTTACAATAATATATCGTTGGCCAATGATGTACATTACGTGATTTTCACAGAAAATCTATCAACAGGACAGCTATGGGGAACAAACTCAGAAAATAAGGGCCAAACCAATACTAAAGGTTGGCCCTAATAGCCAAATCTATCACTTATCATGAGATACACAGAAAAAGCCACTGGGAGGAAAAAGAAATTAAGATATAAGGTCACGAAGTTGAAAAAACGTCAAATTTATAAGTGATTCCAGACTTTTGCACACCACTGTATAACAGTTGTCCTAGCCCTTCTCTCATGAGTTCATGCCCATGGAGGCACACCCTTGGTGTGAGAGGATATTACATCACCAGAAGCTCAGGCTCTAACTACAGGATCACTTCCTATGACATGAAAGTGCTCTCCTTTCAAGAGACCTCTCTACTCTATGTAGAAAAGAGCATGCCATGCTGGAGGTGCGACTTCTCTAATATGTTCCTGAAGGTTTCCTCTATATACCTCTTTGCCTGCTTCAACTCCTCCAAGTCTGCTACTCTAGCCTCCAGAGATCGGACTCATTCCCTGAGAACAAAGAGCTCTTTGCACTTAGTGCACAGATAAGATTTTTCATCATTTAGGGGATAATTATATATGTGACACTCCATGCAAAAGACTGGATAGTCCCCATCTCGCTGCTGGACTGCTTACTGCATCTTAGTTACAATGATTTGTTTAGCTATTTAAAGTTGTTCAGTTATTTAAAGTTGCTTTGTGAATAGAGATGCTTGAACCAGTACAAATATACCTGATACGTTTAAGGGACTTTGTTTAATGTTCACCTCAAGATGAGCTTCAAGGACCAAGAATGAATCTATTCCTAAGGCCTAATAACTTACTAAAGAAGATAATCAGTTAAATCTAGAAGTGAAAGTTGTCCTTCCTTTCCCGTTAACTTGGTTGAGCCTGTAAATCAAAGATTGTACTGGAAGGGGGAAGCGGGTGGGGGGGGGGGGAGAGGAGGAAATATTCACTAACTCAAAGTTTGCCTGTTAAGGTATAGTTTAACTGACTTAAACACAGAATTTTAAATAGACACTGATTTTTATCAGCTTAATCCAAAGAATTTCCTTTTCCCCAAGATTTTTAGAATTGTCCAGCAGGTACCAGTGCAGATTCCTTCCCAGCAGTGGCAGCTTTTCTCTCAGTAGTCCTTCACGATAAAACTACTCTTTCAATCATTTTCGTTACAAATGGCAGGGTTGTAGATTGGCCTATAGCTCTTAGGACTTTTTAAAAGATCAGGCACATAGAGGTCTTTTACAAGTATGGCAGAAGATGACCTTGAAATAATGGAACCTTTTGTGCTGGTCATTAATCCAAGCATAGCTCCCTTCAATGCCTTTGCTAATTAGGCGCCCATATTGCCTTTATAAATAGCCATAAGGTAGACACATCTGTGGATTTTTCACATAGGTGTTCTCTTATAAAATAAGTCACATTGTGATAGAAATGAATGTTGCAGTTCTTCTCTTGTTGTTAAGTGCCGTCGAGTCTGTGTTGACTCCTGGCGACCCTCTGGATAGTTGATCTAAACTTTGTCTTGTCCTCAGCCAAGCGGCTCATAGTTGATAGAGTGGTATCCATAGCTGCTGTTATTATAGCGATCCATCTCATTGCTGACCTTCTCCTTGCCAAGCATTATATATTTCTCCAATGATCTCTCTCTTCTCTTAATAGCTCCTTTTCTGATGGTCCTAAAAATGTTTTTTCTTTGGTTGATATGTCTGACGTGTATTAGGTCATGATTCTATCGCATAACATAGTGGGGTTCTTGCATATGTTGCAGTAGCATAGCCAGTACTGATTTTCTGTGTGAGGCCCAAGGTTAACATGGGTGACCACTAAGCAATGCAAATGTTGACATCACCTCCAGTTCTCTTCTCATTGGTCTGTGCCGCTGCTACCGACTGAGTGGGCCTGACTCGAAAGTGCGGAGGGAGCATGGTGCACCCATTACCTATGCCTCTGGTATGTTGGAGATGATTTAAACCTCTCAAATGTACAGTACTATAAAATTCTGGCAGTAGATTCAGTGCTACACAGAACAAAAGTGGTGTAAAAGAACCTCCCTTAAATATTCTTTACTAGAGCCTAATGTTGGGAATGACACTGTCCTTCTTCATAATCCAGATGGCATGTAGGTTGTCATCAAATCAGGATTCACTTTCATCAATAGAATATATCCTGAGATCCATTTCAAAGTCTCCATCCTAAGTATATCTCCAAACTGTTGGGAACATCAGGATTCTGTCAACTAATTTATTTATTTAATGCTTTTATATACCCCGCTTTTTAAAATCAGTGTGGTTTACAGATAACTTTTTGTGCAGGAAGAGCCTACCTTGCACTTACAATGAACAGGTAGTACAACTTTGATTGATAACAGGGGAATTTCGCATATACAGACTATATACAGGCTATATACAATGGGAGGGGGTCGCTATGCTGCTATAGCGATATGGCTTGTCCTGAGGGCTATATACAAGGATGTGAATTATTTATTGGGTTGACTGTTCTTTATTGTTGGGACATAGGGGTGAGGCCGGGTGAGGATGTGTTGTTGGCCTGGGCATAGTGTAGGAGAAAAAGGTGGTGCTTTAGTGCCTTTCTAAATTGGGCAAGGTCAGTGATCGTTCCAGCAGGTAGGTGCGTAGAACCTGAATGCTCTGTTTCTTGTGGCGTTAGTGCATTTTGTTACTTCACTGGGGGTTACTAGAGTGTTGGTGGTGAAGGACCTTCTTGTTCTAAATGAGGGTGTGGTGTGGATAAGGTTTGTCAAGGAGCTGGAAGTTCTTTTGTTAATGGCCTTGAAAGTTAAGAGAGCAACTTTGTATATGATCTGGCAGTAAATTGGTAACCAGTGCAGATCCTTTAGGATTGGAGTGATGTGCTCCCTTTGAGAGGCCCCGTGTAGGAATCGGGTGGCAGAGTTCATTGCTAGCTGTAGTGGGTTGTGTGTTCTTGGGGAGTCCATGAAGGATTATATTGGCGTAGTCAAAGTGGGGGGTTACTAGCGCCTGGAAAACTGTTCGGAAGTCCTCTGGTTGCAGCACGGGTCAGAGATGTCGAATTGTCCTCATCTTATCGTAGACCTTCTTTATAGTGTTGCCTATGTGTGCTTTCATGTCGAGGTGCTGGTCCAGCGTGACACCTAGGTAGCGTTAACTAATTTTTTCTGGTGCTTAATTCTTTTTTTATACAGGATATACCCTGCCAAAATACTTTGTGGTAACAAAACTTAAAGAATATCAGACGGATAGTCAAAAGGTGCTAATGGGGTTATTTTGGAAGACCTAGTCATGCCTTGGATGTCTAAAAATGGGCATAGAGACATCCAGAGCATGGAGATGTCTCCAGAGACATTTTAGAAACTGGGGCTATGGATGTCCCCAGTGCTAGGATGTCCAAGTTTGAATGGGGCATGGTAGAAATATGACTGGGGTGTCCCAAAGAACTTGAATGTCTCCACTTAATCTCAGAAAATACCTGGACACAGGGCCCGATATTCAGTGCGAGTGGCTAGTGCTATAACATAGTTACCCACCGGCATTGAACAGTAAACTTGGATATTCAATGCAGGGGTCATATCCAACCTCAGCACTGAATATCGCGGTTAGCCTCTTTTGTTGATCAGTAACCAGGCAATGGTGAATGTTAGGGCAGGGTTACCTGTGCCTGACTGTCATTGCATATCGCTAACTGGACAGTGTCTCAGTATCACCAGTGCCTGGTTACCGATTGGCGCCACATCTACTCTGCCCCAGAACACCTCCAGCACACCCTGATGCTAACCGGTTAGCATCAGCGCATGTAGTGCCGGCAGCCATGGATATTCAGTGGTACTAACCCTGCTAGTGCTGCTGAATATCCCGTTCACCGTGATTAACACGATCAGCACCTCTACTAACTGCATGAATTGCTTTGACTATTGGGCTCATAATTTATAGAGTATGGTTGCATGCATCACCGAATATCGGCACTATAAGTATAGCTACTGGGGAGAAGCACTGTTTATGCACAGTCAGCACCACCACCTATCAGCACAGAATCGACATGTTTCTCTCGGTGCTCACCATGGGCCTGAATATTGTTCCATATGCTTTTAGGTGTATTTTGAGAACAGATTACTACCACAAATGAAATGCTCACTTGCTACTTGCGCTGCAGGAAAGAAATCTCCAAAATTCATCCAGAAGAAATCTGGTGGCAGAAAACCCTGGCTCAGTCCAGGAGGGGTTTTTTTTTGTTCCTCCCTGGTTAGCTGGGGGTGGGGATGCTCTGAAGGTAAGGGACAGCTTTGTGATAATAAATAAAGGCAACACTTCATGATATAGGGTTGTGAAAAAACAATTCCAGTGCATAGGTTCAGGGCTCGTGCTACCTTTAGGAGAACTGGGCAGTTGCCTGGAGTGCTGGCTATCCAGGGGCGCCCGTTGCCATCACTGGCCCCCCTCTCTGTGGCCTGCACTGGTGGCAATGACTCCTGAACCACGACACAGCACTGAACACTACACTCTAATGCCGCGTTACGGTTCCTTTCTCTTACTATATGCCATTTCCACCCCTTCTGACAGACGTCCAGTTTATGCAGAACCGTGGTATGCTGGTAAATGCTGCATTGCAGTTTGGGAGCCATTGCCACCCTTGCAGGCAACAGACAGGGGTGGTAGTGGCAGCAATAGGGGCAAGATATCCACTGAGGGAGGCGACAGAATGGAGGGTCTGCTTAGGGCACCTCCAGTCCTTGCACTGGATATGCATGGGCCCTGGCTTCAGCAACATATCTGCAATGGCCAGACTAAGGGGCCGTAAGAACATAAGATATGCTATACTGGGTCAGACCAAGGTCCATCAAGCCCAGTATCCTGTTTCTAACAGTGGCCAATCTAGGTCAGAAGTACCTAGCAGTTTCCTCACAATGCTTGTACTGGGGTAAGCAGTGGATTTCCTGGGTCCCCTTTTAATAGTGGTTTATGGACCTTTCCTCCAGGAACTTGTCCAAACCTTTTTTAAACCCGGCTACACTAACAGCTTTTATTACATCCTCCAGTAACAAATTCCAGAGTTCGATTTTCCGTTGAGTGGAAAAATATTTTCTCTTATTAGTCTTAAATTGGTTACCCTGTAGCTTCATTGTGCGTCCTCTAGTCTTTCTATATTCTGATGGTGTAAACAATCAATCTACGTTTACCCGTTCCTCTCCATTCATTAATTTATAGACTTCTATCATATCTCCCCTCAGCTGTCTCTTTTCCAGGTTAAAGAGTGTAATGGGGAAGAGACGTCCTTTGCCATGCAAACAGAGGAACTTGAGAGAAGTAGGTCTGTTGCTGACAGGAAGGCAAAGCACAGGACTCCCAGTTGCCAGGAGCAACATAAACAAACCCAGCCACGAGTGCAGCAGCCCCGCCCAGCTAGCAAACAATCCCCATCTCCTGAGCCCAATAGTTTTCACCTGAGAGGGGGAAGGGCTAAATTAGCTCCAAACCAGGCATATAAGAAACGCTCATTAGAGTTTCAGTGTGGAGGTGAAGGGCACCAAAGGAAGCCAAGAGCAGGAGGAGCAGAGGAACTGGAGAATGAGAGAGAGAGAGAGAGAGAGAGAGAGAAAGCTTGGACAGACCCAGCTGGGAAAGCTGAGTGAGCTGAAGTCTGAGACTCCGAAGCAACGTATGTTTCAGTGTGGAAGGAAACACGAGAGAAAGTACGTGAGTGACTCAGAGGATTGTGATTCTGAGAGTGATAGAGAAATACAGGAAGTAACCAGCAGGAATAACTGGAGGAGCAGGGCCCAAAAACCCTGTGGCAAGAACTCCAGGCAATTGTCCTATTGGGAAGACACACAGAGGGAAACGTTACCGGTAAAGCTATCTGGGAAGCACTTGCAAGCTCCAGGGAGTGAAAGGTATTCGGTGGAGGACATTTGCATGTCAGAGGAAGAGGTTGAGAAGCCTAAGTACAGAGGAAAACCTCTGAGGTTTAAACCCCTTCCTGACCAGGCTGTGCACGGACTTTTCCCTGTCTCTAAGCCAGAAGATAGGCTGTCTAATTACTATAAGGATAAAAGTGGTTATAAGAAGTTCTCTCATAGAAACCCTAAAGGGTGTGTCTCTCCTCTCTGCTATTCTAAAATATATGGTAACACTGAACCCTTTCTCACGGAGGGCTTGTTAGAGCAGCCTCAGGAACAGATAGAGGGTGAAAGAGTGAAAACGTTGTATACCAAGCAGAAGTTTAACTTACCACAGAATCAGCATGAGCCAATGCTGATTGATCCTCAGGAAGAAGAAATATCAGATAACCAAATGGACTGTACTTTAATGGTTACCGATGATATAATTTCTCTGTGCTGAGCCAGGTGATGTGAAAGCTGTTTAAACTGGCAGTTGAAGAGCACAGGATTTTCCTTGCTTATACAAAGTGACTGTATGCTGTAAATACTGTGGAACTTTGGATTTAAGTTGAGAAGCTGTTATTGTTTCCTTTCTTATTTTGTGCCAGAGTGTATGGCCTTTTTGTCCTGAGTTATTTTGTGTTTGAATCCGCCCCGGGAGGGGAATTAAAAGCCTGTCATTGCCTGAACCACTCGCACCACAACTGCATCTTATTGAAAAGGGAAAAATACTACAACTCCCAGTAGGCAATGCAAGCCTAAAGCATTGCTCCAGTCTTTCAATAAAGGGTCCCCAGGCCATCTATCCCGTATGCCTATGCTACGGGCCGACTATTGGTGACAAGAGCCCTAACCTTTTTAGCCTTTCTTCATAGGAGTATCCTTCCATCCCCTTTACCATTTTGGTGGCTCTTCTCTGTACCTTTCCTAATAACGCTATATCCTTTTTAAGATACGGCGACCAAAATTGTACATAATATTTAAGGTGCGGTCTCACCATGGAACGATACAGAGGCATTATAATATCCTTATGTTTCTTCTCCATTCCTTTCCTTATGATACCTAGCATTCTATTAGCTTTTAGTAAAGTGTGCTGTGTGGTTAACGTGCATTTTAGTCTGCGGTAACCATGAGCGCAGGGTCTGAAGTAATCGTTACTGCATGACCATGACCGCTACCACGCACTAAACGCGTGTCAATTGCCCATTATGCCATGGGCTGTGTAATGGGCAGGTTAAGGGTTGGAGTGTGGGCATGGAAAGCACATTGTACTTAAGAGTGGTGGTACATATCACACACTCACTGTGAATGTGGCAGTTAGTGTGGCTGCACTTAATAATACCTCTATGGGTGCGGTTAGGTGCACTGAGGTTAATCATGAAAGGGGATATTTTAAGGGCAACCAACCTTTTTGATAAAATGATAAATAAAAGGAAAAGGAGACCGCTATGGTTTTCGAAAGAAGTAGCTGAGAAGGTGAAGAAAAAGAGGAAGGTCTTCATGAAATACAAGAGATCACAGAGAGAGGAAGACAGACATCTATATTTGGAAAAGAGAAGCTAACAAAGTAGTCAGGAATGCAAATATTCAAAAAGAAGAGGAATTACCCAATGCAATAAAATGCGGGGGATAAGACATTTTTCAGATATGTTAGTGAGAAGAGGAAGGGCAAAAATGGTATTGTCAAACTCAAGGCTGAAGGGGAGGAATATGTAGAAGCTGATGAGGATAAAGCAGAATTGCTTAAAAAATATTTCTGTTCAGTGTTCACAGATGAAAAACCAGGAGTAGGACCTCAGAAAACACCCACAAACAGGAACAGAAGTGAAGGACATCTTGAACAATTTTCAGAGGACTTTGTTCATGAGAAACTAGCTAAACTTAAAGTAGACGAAGAGATGGGACCGGATGGGATACACCCTAGAATACTGAGGGAACTTGGGGACATTCTAGCAGCTCCATTGACTGACCTTTTCAATGCCTCGTTGGAGTCGGGAGTGGTGCCAAAGGACTGGAGAGAGGCACATATGGTCCCTTTACACAAAAGCAGAAATAAGGATGTGGTTGAAAACGACAGGTCGGTTAGTTTAACTTCGGTGGTGAGTAAATTATTGGAAGCACTGCTGAAAGAGAAAATAATGAGGTTTCTGGAGTCCAGCGGATTACAGGATCCAAGACAGCATGGATGCACTATAGGCAGGACTTGTCAGACAAATCTGATTGATTTATATGACTGGGTGACCAGGGAGTTGGACCAAGGGAGAGCCCTAGATGTGGTGTATTTAGATTTCAGTAAAGCCTTTGACACTGTTCCTCACAGGCGACTTATAAAAAAACTGAGCATCCTAGGGATGGACCCTAACGTTACTGCTTGGGTTAGAAATTGGTTGAGTGCAAAACAAAAAAGGGTACAGGTAAATGGAGCTCACTCTGAGGAGAAGGAGGTTACCAGTGGTGTGCCCCAGGGATCTGTCCTTGGTCCAATTCTTTTTAACATCTTTGTTAGTGATATAACAGAAGTGTGGTTGTTAAGGTTTGCCTCTTTGCTGATGATACCAAAATCTGCAATAGAGTAGACACCCAGGAAGGTATAGATAACATGAAGAGGGATCTAGCTAAGCTTGGTCTATAATTTGGCAGCTGAGATATAATGTTAAAAAATGCAAGGTCATGCATTTGGGCTGCAGCAATCCAAGGGAGCAATATAGTATAGGGGGTGAAGTACTTTTGTCCACTAAAGAAGAGCGGGACTTCGGTGTGGTTGTGTCTGATGATCTTAAAATAGCTAAAGAGGTAGAAAAGGCGACCGCAAAAGCTAGAAGGATACTTGGGTGCATAGGGAGAGGAATGGCCCACAGAAGAAAGGAGGTTTGGTGCGACCTCATTTGGAGTATAGTGTGCAATTCTGGAGACCACACCTTCAAAAGGATGTGAACAGGATGGAGTCAGTACACAGGGTGGTTACTAAAATGGTTAGTGGTCTTCATTATAAAGCATATGAGGACAGACTTAAGGATCTTAATATGTACACCTTAGAGGAAAGTTGGGATAGAGGTGATATGATTGAGACATTTAAATACCTCCGTGGCATAAATGTTCAGGGGGAGAGCCTCTTTCGATTGAAAGCAAACTCAGCTACGAGGGGACATGGGATGAGGGTGAAAGGGGATAGATTCAGGAGTGATATGCAGAAATATTTCTTTATGGAAAGAGTGATGGATCCGTGGAGTAGTCTCCCAGTGGATGTGGTAGAGATGAGGACAGTATCTGAATTCAAAGAAGCATGGGACAAACACAGAGGATCTCTAAAGGAAAAAAGGGGACTGTTGTAGTGGTTGATATGGAAGGACAGACTAGATAGGCCATGTGCTCTTTTTCTGTCACCATGTTTCTACAGTATGTTTCTGTGAATGTTGCTGCTGTGCATTAGGGTACAGTTTTTTGCGCTGCCAGAGCCATGTTGGGCATGGAGGGCAGATGCTGGGCATACTCCCGACAGTTGGTGCACTACTATTGCATTTACCACACATTACGTTTTGCTTTCAGTGCACGGTGCTTTGGTAAAAGGCACCCTTAAGACAAAGATAGAGTAGGTCTATTAAAACAAGGCACAAATCCCTGGGTACTAGTGACTAAAGACTCTTGGTAAGAGAATCCCAGCAGTGGTCCTGACTGAACTGGAAGAAAAAGGAGAAAGTAGGAACTTTTGGGCTAGAACTCTAACAAATCTCGTTCTTCCAAGACAAGCTGTGCAGATATGTTGTGTATGGAGACCGGATATGTTTGTGCAGCCTGTCAAGTATACACATACTTTCTCAGTTAGAAACTGCAAGTTTCACTGTATACAGAAAAGCACATCAAGAGAGAGGCTGGGAGCTTCAACAGACAAGAAATGCTGCAATTTGACCTAAATGGCACAGCAATTAGTTAGATTATTTAGTTACTCCGCATTGTAGCTAGCTATTCCCTGGTATAGTAAAGACAGTCTGCCGAATCGCTCTGCTCATGCTTGCCATATGAAAGTGGAGTTGTTTTCTGCTTTTTACTTGAAATAACCTTGTTTTTAGAGACGGCTAAATTACCATCCCCTCCCATCCCGAGGAATAAATATCTGTCTGCCTCACCTGTGGTTTGGCAGTTTCCTAGGAAGCTTTCCTGCTGGGACTGCTTTTCTTAGATGCCTGTCTGGTGCCGTGCAGATCAGAGATGTCATGCAATTTATTCTCATCCAGGTCACTGTCTTTGTTTTACAATCCAAGGCAACTTAAAAAAAACAAAAAAGACTTTAGGCTTTTCTCTTGTTCTTCTACTAATCTGATGATAGAGGAGAAAGAAGAGGAGAGACTTTGATGTCAAGTGCCTTTTATCATGAAACTGAACTGCAGGTGTCGGTTAATTTGTGCTGTACCCCTGACACTTCTCTTTGCCGGAGGCTAGGTTTGCTTTGGAACAGATCACGCTTGAGCTGAGTGTCCTCTGTGGAACTCGCTTTCTGTTCTGGGTACTCTGTCTGGGATTAGCACAGTCTCTAGAAGCTGACTTGCTGCTGGATTCATGTTTATTACATGAAAATCCTTGCTAATACATACTGCTTCATCTTACTTTGTTACCAGTTTGTGAGGGGAGGACTATTACCTTGTCTGAAATGTCTCCTTGAATGTGAAATAGCACGCCTTGGGCCAGAAGTATTGCTAGGTGCTATAAAATCCGGGGCCTAGGTCCAAGCCCATAAGCATATATCCAAGCCCCTTAACCGTTCACCACACACACGATTCACTCGTTCATCTCTTATCCTCTCCCCAAAAAATGTGCATACAAGAAAAGATATATAACAATTTTAATTATATGAAGTGGTAGTAGTGAGTATGCAGTTTATAAACAGACCAGGCAAAGAATGCTTAATCTATGTATTCTCACAGTAGGTAATTTCCCGATACCTAAAAGAACAGTACTTTGCAACAAACTATAAGGACCCAAGCCAACATTTCAGGAATGGTGTGTGTGTGTGAAGGAATTATTTATTTAACAGGTTTTGTATACCACCGTATCATTAATTCAAGGCGGTTCACATGGAACAAACACAGCAATAAGCTTTTACATAGAACAGGGAGTTGGAACCTGGAGGAGTATATGGGGTAATTGATACATTTAACAATCAATATCTATATACAGTAACATTGTTGCAGATTGAGGTGTTATTGCTACATTCAGCAGTTGTCCATTTTATACATTTGTATTATCACACTGTGGCATTTGTTCTACTAGGTGGGACCATAGTATTGAGGAATAGATGGGTCTTGATGGCTTCTCTGAAGTCAAGTAGGTCTTTGATTGTCCGTATTGAGGCAGGCAGGTGATTCCACAGCTGGGGGCTTACAGAGAGAAGGCGTGCAAGTGGATTGCTTTGATGTTCTGTAGCTTGTTGGAGTTTTAATGATGTTGACGTCTGTTCTTGTTCTGTTATGTGCCAGATAAAGGTAAATCAACCAATTTCATGTCATCAGTTTTCTACATGTAAATTTTCTCTAAGGGGGAGATGCTCATAAGTCCAAGTTCTGATACCTTGAACTGGGTCTCAGGATGAACGAATCAAATTCTCTTTCAAGCAATGAAACTCTCCCCGTCTTGATTTTCTGTTTCTTTGTCTTTTTCTCGTTCTCTGGTTATGTCACTATTTCTTGTTCATTTTAAGGTAGATTTTAGATAGGACATGGAAATCAGACGAGACATCAAGGCCAGGGCATACTCAATTCTGATGGTATTTTAGGAAGAGCTCTGCTAAAGTGGAGCTGCTTCTAACCTACACATCTGCATGCAGCGGGAGGAGCTATTTCAGACATAAACACAGGAGAAAAATAGACGGGGAGGAAGCCGGCAACTTATACGAGCAAGTGCAGGCAATTCACAATGGGCATGTAAACTTCATAAACCAAGATGTGCCGATGCTGCAGTTCATACCCTATCTTTATGTCAGTTCAATTTGAAGGGCTAATAAACATTGGGGAATTAAGGGCGATATACCCCTTAATCCTTCCTGTAAAGGAAGGAGCAAACAGAGTGCTTTTAAATACCCATGCATGTCAGGGAGCAGGGGCAATTTGGGGTTTGCATGTTCATTCCCTATATGAAATAGGGAATACATGGGTACATTTTGTCCTACTCAGTCCACGCCTCCACAAGCCCCTGACATGCCCTTGTCTATTTTTGATGTGGCATGGACATCTGCATGTAAAATGAGCCATTTCAAAAATGGCCATTTGCACATTAATACAATTTGCCTATGTGTATTTTCTAATTATACACATGTAAATGCAAAAAGACCTCTAGAATAACCCCTTTTATTTTAGATATCCTCCTTTTTCTTTTTTTTTTTGTTTTGTCTCGCTTCCTTTTTCTTTGTCTCCCTTTCCTTCAATAGTATTTTTCATTACTTTTATCCCTTCCCTCCATCTACCCTTTTTTCTGCTTCTTGTCTTCCTTCAATTTCTCCAGTGATCTCTTTTCTTCTTCTTTCCTCTACCTTAGGAATAGACAAACATTTTGGCCTTAAGGCTAAACTGGGAGCATAACTGGAGACAGGTTGGAGGTACTGGGGTCTGAAGAGCAGGGGAGAATGCCCCAACCTCTAGAACGTTCCCAGCAAAATCCCAGAATCCCCCACCTCCCTTTCTCCAACCCTCACCTCTGCCTATCCAGAATCCATATTCCTCCAGACAGAGCCCCAGCATCCTCCCTACTACCTGACCAGTCAGCACCAACCTCTGACAGGAGCTAGATTCCCTGTGAGGCACCCAAATCCTCCTTCAACCACATAGGGACATCTCTTTACCTCAGCCGCCCTTCTTTACTCTCCACTCCATCATATGCTCTCTCCCTTTTCCTCTTCCCTTATCCCTGTTTTCATACCTAGCCTTTTCCCCTGTGATCTATTCTCTACCTGGCTCCTGTTGTTTCCTCTGTGTCTCCTCACTTCTCCAAACCACGGCCCACTCTCACCCTTCAGTCTCCATGCTCTCACTAGCCAGGACCTCTTGCTCACACTTGTTTCCTTGGTCCTCCCTTCATACTCTCTAACCTCCTTAGTCTCCCTTGTTGATTCTCACCCAGGGATGGTGCAAAGGTATAAGGTGCCCTAGCATGTGCTTTACTTTATAAAATAGACATTAAGCACATGTTTTACAACACACGTTAGCTCCATGGAAGTTTGTAAGATTACCCTCCAAGTACAAAGAATAGTATCAATTCTATCTAATGGCATGCTGGGTCACTATGCAACTCTCAATAATGACTTATTTGTTTAAAGCGATGCATTGACCGCTCAGCTGAATATCGCCCCACTGACTTTTGAGAACATTAGCAGCATTCTGCTTTTATGTGCTCTTTACCTACTGCTGTCCACTCATGTTTGACGTTGGCTCTCATAGCTTCCTTTCTATCTTTCTTTTTACTCTTTCATACCTTCTCTCTTTCTTTTATGATATTCATTGAGTTTCTGTTTTCTGCTTCTGAAAAAAAGGGAGATGTGTGATATCAGTTTTCGAGCCCGGTTGTTGCTCCAGGGTCGAGGTATATTTCGCCTGCCCTGTGTTAGACATATTTAAAAGGAGCATATTCTAAACCCCATCCCCTGCTTTTGAAGTAAAAGCCAATACACCTCCACACACTACTAGCCTAACAAAATAACAGCTGTCTCGCTCATTGAGCTGTGGAAGGCCAGCCCACCAGGGATTCAACGAACCTTGAAAATTGCCTTTTAAGTCAAATGGCGCTTTGTGGCTGTCAAGAGCAAAACAATATGCATCAAAGTTTGTCTTTGTTGTGTTTGAATAAGCCATTCATCTGTAGCGTGTCAATCTACGCTTTCCTTTACTTAGAGTCAGCATGGCCTGAAATGAGCACAGGCCAGGCAGCAGAATGCAGAGCTTTCCTTCACCAAGTCTTTCATGGTAGGGTGTTTTTCCCACCTCTTGAGTCATGCAAATTCCATCTTAGTTAATAAGCTGAAAACTGAAGACTACATCTTAGCATGTGATTTTAATAAAAAGCAATAATCGAGGTGATACTTATAAGCACTTATGCATATAGCAGCGGTGACTATGGAGACAGTGCCGGGTAACGCCGCTGACTGCCCCGGCACTATCCGGATAGCACAGCGGTGAAGCGAGGGAAGCATGTGGACTTTCTAACAGACTTTACTGATAAATTAAACTGCCTCTGGCCAAATATCACCAATTAAGTCAGCAAAAATGCTTCCCTAAACCAAACCACTAAGCTAAAGTGGATATTAGCTGGATATCTCAGCTATCCATCGGTGACTATTGCTAATATTAATAGCAAAAATTATCATTTTAAAAATACTGAGAATTATTCAGTGAGATAAAGTAGTTAATAAATGTTTAGGGGTCAATATTCAGAACCCTTAACTGGTTGGCCAACGGAAGACTGTCTGGTTAAGGTGCTGACTGTGATGTTCAGCATTGCTATCCAGATAGTGCTGCCGAATACCTCCGCAGACCGTCCCAGCACTATCCGGTTAGCGCAGAGTCTGTCGGTGGGTGGAGTGAGGGCATGTGGCACAATCTGGATAAGTACTAGCACTTATCTGATCATTGCGATACTCTTTGTTTTATTCTCTGTACCTTTCCTAATAATTCCTAACATTCTCTTAGTTTGTTTGGCCACGGCCATCACACACTGAGCAGATTTCAATGTACTGTCCACAATGACCTCTGGGTCCTTTCCCTGGGTGCTGACTCCTAATGTGGAACCCTGCAGTATGTACAGTAGCTATAACTTGGGTTATTTTTCCTTTCGTATATCACCTTGTACTTGTGCACATTAAATTTTATTGCCAATTGGATGCTCAGTCTTCCAGTCTCTCAAGGTTCTCCTGCAATTTCAATCTGTG
This sequence comes from Ichthyophis bannanicus, assembly GCA_033557465.1. Taxonomy (NCBI): domain Eukaryota; kingdom Metazoa; phylum Chordata; class Amphibia; order Gymnophiona; family Ichthyophiidae; genus Ichthyophis; species Ichthyophis bannanicus. Next base: position 1,075,912,662 of record CM066032.1, read on the forward strand.
TGCGATTAACAACTTTCAATAATTTGGTGTCGTCTGCAAATTTAATGACCTCGCTCATTGTTCCCATTTCCAGATCACTTAGAAATATATTACAAAGCACCGGTCTCAGTACAGATCCCTGGGTACTCCACCTTCCTTCACTGAGAAAACTAATCATTTATCCCAATTCTCTGTTTTCTCTCTTTTAACCAGTTCTTTATCCACAAGAGGGTAATGACTTCTTTCCTATGGGTTTTTAATTTCCTTAGGAGTTTTTCATGTATGTCAAGTGCCTTCTGAAAATCCAGATACTTATTCGCAGACTTATTCACTGTTTAAAATGTTGTAGCAGATTGGTGAGGCTAGACTTCTTGGCTAAATCCATGTTAGCTCTCGCCCTTTAAACCATGAATATATAATTTTAATGATAGGTTGCAAACTACTATTAAGAGATCTACAGTTTCATTGTTGTGGGTTTGTTCTGTTTAGAAAACTGGGCTGTATACCATCTGGTCCATGTGATCTGTTACCCTTGAGTTTGTAATTTTCTCTACTATTTCTTCCAGGTTTGCTGAGATTTGTTTCAGCTCAGAATCATGTTTATGTTTATTACACTGTTTGATATAGCACCATTCATGGAATATCATAGCAGTTTACAACAATAAAAGCAAATTTAGTTAAAAACAAAACTTAAGGGGGCGGAGCCCGATGTCCAGCGGGATGGTCGCATAACGCTGAGGCTCCCGAGAGGCCTACTCAGAATCCTGAATTAACACCGGACATACTTGAATTTCTGCTCTGATCTTACCGGGGCACATTGGTGAGATGGCGGGGACCAAACCTACGCGCCTGGAATTTGGATCTCCAGCGGCTTCTCATGGCAAACGCTCCAAAACTGAACCCCCGTCCCCGCAGAAGGGGCTGGCTCTACGCGAGGGCCCCGAAATGCAGCAGGAAATCCTCGCAGAGATCAGAGGGGTTAAAGACCTCGTGCAGTCAAACAGGGAAGCACTCCGAGCGCTGCGGGAAGATCTTGGTGTATTGCAAGGCAGGCTAGAGGGGCTCTCCTCGCGTCAGGACAAAATGGAGAGCATATTAGACTCCCATGTGGTCCGGCTGTCCAAACTCGACAAAGTTGAACGTCAGGTGCGGGCCTTGCAGAAAGAAGTGGAAGATGGCAATAATAGAGCGCGCCGCAACAACCTACAACTAGTGGGCATACCGGAGGGAGCGGAATCGGGAGACATGAAGGAGTTTTTATATAAAATCCTCCCTTCTCTGCTCCAAATCACCTTTGCCAAAGAATTGGAGATCGATCGCGCTCATCGTGTACCCACAAACATAACGCTCAACAGGAAGACCCCGCAGCCTATCATCTTTCGACTTTTGAGATATCAACATGTGGAGCAAATTCTCAGCGCCTCTCGGGCAAAGGGACATATGGAGTTTGAGAGCCACAAGATCTCCTTCTATCCTGACTTGGCTAAACCCACGGTTGATCACCGAAAGCGCTTTCTGGAATTCCGGCCGAGGCTTCAACAATTACAAGCACGCTATGGCCTGATGTACCCGGCCAAGCTCCGAGTCACGCTTCACAATCAGACAAGAACATTTGAGGACCCTGATCTACTAGCGGAGTTTTTGGATGCTAAAGAAGCCGACTTGATGCGCTGACTTCCAGAGTATTCCTACCAGTGTTCTCATATCCGCTGTACCTGCCATCTTGGATTTGCCACGGTTCAGCAAAGAGTCTGTCGAGGGCGGTTTGTTGCCTTATTTTGATGATATTTGTGACCCGATTCCATCTACCCAGAGTAGCCTCGATGAATATCAGAGACAGTGTTAATTATGGACTCTGGTGTTTCTTTTCCTTTTTTTTCATGTCTCTATCCTCCTCTCTAGGGCCTCCTCCCGCAGACATATGGTCGCCATATTCATTGGGGGTTTTGCTTCTTCTCTAAGTTACTTTGGTACATGCTTTTCAATATGGGGTGTATTAGCCAGCATACTCGGTGATTATGTCATTGTTGTACAGATTCTGCTTATGTTGTATGTTTTCAAGCGCCCTTACCTAAAATGTCCATTACCGATTGATGGCACCATGTAAGATTTTATCATTGAACGTAAAAGGCATCAATAATCCGATAAAACGGAAGAAAATCCTGAGCTATCTAAGTCATGAAGCTGCGGACCTGATTTTCCTCCAAGAAACGCATTTAAATTCGAAGGAAACTCTTAAACTCAATATTAAACCTTACATGGTGGTTGCCTATTCCCCAGCTGTTTCTAAGAAATGTGGGGTTGCCATACTGGTTAGGAAATCTCTGCATGCTACTATTATTGCGACTAGCTCAGATACAGCAGGCAGATGGTCCAGGGCTCACCTCAAGATAGGTAACCTTGAAGTTACATGTATATGCCTTTATGCTCCTAATGTAGATGACCCTGCCTTTTTTGCTACCATTGCTCAGGTTGCGCAGGCCTCTGCTAATACTTCATTGATAATTGGGGGGGATTTCAATTTAGTTCTTGATCCCCTGATTGACAAACAGCCGCCTAGGACGAGTGGTCCCCCCAAGAGTCACACCACGCTTACCTCTATGATCAAAGATCTTGCTTTAGTCGATCTATGGAGGTTACTACACCCCAATGAGCTTGACTTTACCTTCTTCTCTTCCCCTCATAAATCCCAGTCTCGCATAGATTTCTTTCTAATATCAAAACTGTTAGTTCCTCAGGTGGACACTGCAAAGATTCACTCCCAACATATCTCAGATCACGCTGCTATTTCTTTTCAATTACACACCACTGCGCCCCAAGGGAACTCGGGGGCCTGGTTCTTTGATAGAGCCCTATTAACTCAACCAGAGTTCCAGTTAGACATTCGAGCAGCCATACAAGATTACTTTCACTTTAATTTACCCCAGGACACTGCAAATTGGGCTTGGTGGGAGGGTTTTAAAGCGGCCATTCGTGCAACGATCACTAGTTATCAAATTCGCCTGCGGAAACAACGCAAACAGCAGCTCCTTATACTAGACCAACAAATCAAGGCAGGCGAACGAGTTCTAACTTCACGTACTGATCCATGCGTCTTAGTTCGCTTACAGCGTCTCCGTTTTCAATATAATGCAATCCTTTCAACTGCAGCTTCTCAGAGTATTGCACTTCAACAAGGGACATACTATTATCGTGAAAGCAACCGAGCCGGTCGACTTTTAGCCAACGCCTTGAAAGGTCAAAAAGAAGCCAAACGCGTAGCGGCCCTTCGAGCCCCACAGGGAGGGGGCATACTGACTACAGACTCCGATATCATAGAACTCTTTCGGGATTTCTATACCCGTCTATATCAATCTGAATGTGAGTTCTCATCCGAGACCTTCGAGCGCTTGTTTTCTGGTATTCAGCGGCCGACCCTTTCTGAAGCTGATAGGGATGCGCTGGATGAACCCTTCTCTACTTCAGAGATCCATTCTGCCCTAAAACGAACAGCCTCGGGTCGAGCCGCCGGGCCTGATGGTCTCCCGACAGAATTCTACAGAACGTTCAGTGCAGATTTAGTTCCCTACTTAAAACTTTACTTTACTGCCCTTGCGGTAGATACATCCTCTTTGGGATCCTTTTCTGCAGCTAATGTGGTAGTTTTTGAGAAAGAAGGCAGAGACCCGCTGCTAACCGCCAACTACCGTCCAATTTCCCTACTTAATGCCGATTATAAGATCTTCGCAACGATCTTGGCCACCCGGCTATCTGACAGGATGGCCACCTTAGTCCATCCCGACCAATGCGGTTTTATACCCGGCCGCTCCACCTCTGACAATGCTCGGACCTTGTGCCATGTGCTATCCAGTGCTGCCAATTTAGACCACCCATGGGTGGGTCTTTCCCTAGATGCTGAAAAAGCCTTTGATCGCCTAGAATGGCCCTTCTTATTTGCAGTTCTCCGATGGTATGGCTTTGGGGAGGGCTTCCTCCGATACCTCCAAGTCATGTATTCTCAACCCGTTGCCAGTATTTGTGTAAATGCCATTAAGTCTCGGCCTTTTAATCTCCAAAGAGGCACGCGTCAAGGTTGCCCCCTATCACCAATGCTCTTTGATCTAGCTCTTGAACCCCTCGCCCTCCTTATTAGACAGTCCGCACGTATTCGAGGTGTCCCCTTCAGTCACAGAGAGATTAAACTCTCTGCATATGCAGATGACCTTATGCTCTTCGTGTCCCTTGATTCGGTCCCAGCTGTCTTGGACCTGATTGATGGATACTCGCAATTATCGGGCTATAAAATAAACTGGACCAAATCCGTAGCATTCCCACTGAACCGCTGGGTACATGAGGCTGACATGCAGGCCTTTCCTTTCCTTTGGCAATCCCGCATGGTGAAATATCTTGGGGTCCACTACTGTTCTCCTCTAGAAGACACTATTAGTTTTAATGCCAAGGAGGTAGTCTCCAAAGTCCGTGAGCTCACAAATCGTTGGTCTCCCTTATCCCTTACATGGTGGGGCCGCCTAGAAACCGTGAAAATGATGATAGTCCGCAAAGTGAACTATATTTTAGAAATGCTGCCCTGCTTACTCCCGCTACACACCTACAAAGACATTGAGGGCCTTCTCGTCCGTTATCTCTGGCAGGGCAAACCACCAAGGGTAGCTAAACAAAAACTACAGTCTGCGAAGGAACTAGGGGGTACCCGCTTTCCTGATTTTCTCAGATATCATCAAGCCTTCCTACTTAAACAAGGTGCCCGATGGCTAGCTGCCTCAACAGACAACAGACCAGTTTGGCTTGACATTGAAGAGGAGCTAAGTAGCCCAATTCCGTTGATCCATCTCCCCGGTATGTCCCATCAAGTAGACACCCGCCATCCCCCAATGATTGTCGATACTCTTGCGGCCTTTAATACTCTCATTCTGTCACTGGGCCCAAACGTATGTCCTCAGGACGGACTCCCGCTGTGGAATAACCCCAGAATTCAAGTCCTAAATAAAACGATCGCATGGAAACCCTGGTACTCTAGGGGGATCTGGACACCCCAACAACTCTTCTCTGCAGCTCGTTGGAAGACCTTTTCTGATTTACAAAAGGAATTTGCGTTACCAGCGAAACATTACTTTCAATTGATGCAGCTTCAACACTGCCTCAAAAGTGCTCAAATCCTGCCGCCCTCTGCCCCTACTGAGGACGGGCTATTAGAACTAATTCACTCTATTAGTAGTACACATGGTGTAGCCTCTAACTTTTATAAACTATTATGTCAGGGTACCGATACTGCTACTTGTAGAGCTCAACAAGCCTGGGAACGCGAACTGCAAACCACTTTAACCCCTGTGCAATGGAGCGTTTTCTGGAGCAAAGTAGTGCGGGTTTCCCGATCTGCCTCTGTTACCCAAACTCTCTTCTTTTTTGCACATAGATGCTTTTATACTCCAGAAAGAATAGCCAAATGGAACACAACTGCTAGGGACCAGTGTTGGTCTTGCCATACTGCTGTGGGAACCCTCGCTCATGTTATTTATGAATGTCCTCAACTGCAGGTTTACTGGGGGCGGGTCTGGGGTCGTATTCAATCCATCTTACACCTCCACGAGCCTCTTTCTTGGAAGATTGTGGGACTCCGCTCAGTGGCGGAGGTCCCCTCTCTTCCTAAGAAGGGTCGCTTTCTCCTTGATTTCATGCTGGGTATAGCCATATGTTTAATCACGAGGAATTGGAAGGATAGCTCTCGAATTACTGCCAATGAATGGTGGAACCTCGTCTGCTTATATAGTAAATATGAGCAGATATCTCGGAGAGCTATTCCCCATACCCAAACTCACTCTCGCTTGTCTAAATGGCAGACGCTCAATGATTATGTACAATCTGCTCATTGTTCCGACATGTCTGTTTAATGTATACTCATCATGTTTCAGATCACCGTTAGGTTTTGTACCACAATAATGTCAGTACACGCCCGTTTTCGGGAATGATTAGTTTCTAGAGAAGAAGCAGGGGGGAGGGGGGTGGCAGGGGTTTACTTTGGTGTATGTATCATATTCTATGTATGTATCTGTCTTTTAGCTGTATGTCTTCCTTTCCTTTGTTGTTATAAAACGAAAATAAAGCATTAAAAAAAAAAAAAAACTTAAAAGAAAAAGCATGCAATAATAGCTGTGCTGACTGCACTATTGTGCACTACTCAGTTTTCCCCAAGTGCCTATGAGATTGAGAAAAAAATAGGTTCTTAAACCTCACAGTCTTCATCTGACTTGACTCAAGATGTAAATATTTAGGCAGAGTTCCACGGTAAAGATGCCATTTTTGGCATGAGTATCTCTCCACCATCCTTCTCAGTAAGGACCAAAGCGAAGAATTCATTTAGTCTTTCTGCTATGGCTTTGGCATTCCTGAGTGCCCCTTTCACTCCTTGATAATATAGAGGATGATTCTATATCACATGTGTGGACAGTTATATGCTTAAAAAAACATGTAAGTTCCCATTCTCAAGGACTTGCATGCATAAATGGGCACTTACGAGTGCATATTGGGCAGTAGCTATTCTGTAAGCATGCACATAAGTTCCTTCATGTGTACTTTCCATAGGGATATGTATAAGGGTGGTGCTTGGACAAGAGCATAGGCAGGTCCTAAAATTCACATATGTATGTTATTGAATAGTAAAGAGCCAAATTCTGGAAGCGGGATGTCTGGGCCATCCGGATATCCCCGCTGAAGATGTTGCCATTAAGAACATATTCTGGTCCTCAGGAGCAAAACATTCCCATGGGAGCCAGAATTGGGCCCAAGGACAGCTCAATGTGCCCCTCCTGCCTCTGTGGCTTCAGACCCCAAAATCCCACCGCCCAACTGATGGTGTTGCCATGTCCCGATTCTCCTAAAAATGTTGCTTATACTGACTCTGAGGTGGTATAAGCAGCTCTCTCCAGCAGGCCTGGCAGCACATACAGAGCCATGACCTGAATCGGACCTGTACGTGCTTTTGGGTGTCCCGCACCTGCTCCATCCCCTGCTGGCTCTCCCTGTCCTGAAGCACAGAACATATGGGGGGAGCCGGTGCGGGGAAAAGAGTTTAGGTCGATTGTGGGGCTTCACATCCTGGCGAGATGTACAGCCCTGCAACCCGCATTCTGGAATGAGGGCCATAATGTACACATATTTCTTCACCGATCTAGTGGTGTGCAGGTACACCTGCTCTAGAGCACATGTAACTACCAAGGCTGGGTTCAGACATGCCAGTACACTCCTATACTATAAAACACATGGGCACTGTACAGGGGTTTATAAACTTACTTTCATATGGTCTGATATAAGAACATATGCCATACTGGGTCAGACCAAGGTCCATCAAGCCCAGTATCCTGTTTCCAACAGTGGCCAATCCAGGTCACAAGTACCTAGCAGTTTCCCCAGAAAACACAGGTTCCACAATGCCTGTATTAGGACAAGCAGTGGAATTCCCGGGTCCCCTTTAATAATGGTTTATGGATCTTTCCTCTAGGACAGAGGCAGCCAACTAATGTCCCAGTGCACCACAATCCAGCCCGGCCCCCACATTGTCCCCAATGAACACTCATGGGATACATCTGTATACAATGGGAGGCAGTGGATGCATATATATCTCCTAAATACTCACCAGGGATACCAAGAAAACCAGACTGAACTGTGGTACACCAGGATCGAAGCTGGCCATCCCTGCTCCAGGAACTTGTCCAAACCTTTTTTAAACCCAGTTACACTAAAAGATTTTATTACATCCTCTGGTAGCGAATTCCAGAAGTTTTATAAGCTTCTTGTTCTGAATGCACCTGAAAGGTTATGAGTTTTTGCATCTACAGCCAGCTTCTTTTCAAATTCTCCTTTTCCTGCCATTGAAGGACTAGAAAAAGGGACTGTTACTTCTGGAGAGAGATCTGCAACTGTGAGTATATACTTCTGGTAATTTTCTAAAAGGAATTCTTTGTATTAAAGCTAATTAATCTGTGAACCCACTATTTTTTGTTAAATCAGTCAGGGCCTAGTAGCAGCAGTTTAAGTTTAAATTTAAAACACAGAGGAGAACTTTCTGGTTACATTTCATACCCAGAAGAGAGCTTGTAGTTTAAATTTAATAGTCACTCAGGGCCTAGTAACAGCAAAGTACTTTTAGTTTAAATTTAAAACACAGAAGAGAGCTTTCTGGTTACATTTGGAACCCAGCAGAGAGCTTGTAGTCTAAATTGAATAGTCACTCAGGGCTGAGCATCAGCAAAGTACTTTTAGCTTAAATTTAAAACACATAAGAGAGCTTTCTGGTTAAATTTAGAACCCAGCAGAGAGCTTGTAGTTTAAATTTCATAAGAAGTTAGAGCCTAGCAGCAGCTAAGAGCTATAATTTAAATCAAATCAGAATTTAGCTTAGCACAAAAGGCAGAACAGGGTCTGTACTCTTTGGGCAACAAATAAAGTCTTCTAGAGACCTTTACAAAGAGGCCTTCTACCTAGGGGGCAAGAGACCTGTGAAACTTTTTCAATAGGTGTTAACACCAGGTGGCAGATCAAAAGGCCATTTTGAAAGACTCCTCCTATCCAAGCAAGGACTGTTAATTACTCAGGAAGTTGGTCACAGCTTAGCAGCACAGGCATAAATAGCTCAACCAGAGCTCTGTGATCCTCTGTCTTGAAGGACTAGAAAAAGGGACTGTTACTTCTGGAGAGAGATCTGCAACTGTGAGTATATACTTTTGGTAATTTTCTAAAAGGAATTCTTTGTATTAAAGCTAATTAATCTGTGAACCCACTATTTTTTGTTAAATCAGTCAGGGCCTAGTTGCAGCAGTTTAAGTTTAAATTTAAAACACAGAGGAGAACTTTCTGGTTACATTTCATACCCAGCAGAGAGCTTGTAGTCTAAATTGAATAGTCACTCAGGGCCTAGCATCAGCAAAGTACTTTTAGCTTAAATTTAAAACATAGAAGAGAGCTTTCTGGTTAAATTTAGTTTAAATTTCATAAGAAGCTAGAGCCTAGCAGCAGCTAAGAGCTATAATTTAAATCAAATCAGAATATAGCTTACCTCAGCAGCACAAGACAGGGTACTGTGTAGCAGCCCTCTTTTAATAAGTGTTATTTCCCTCCATCCCCACACCCACCCACCCACCCCTGGGATAATCGTAGATTTATAGGTACTTACACATCTTAAAAGATAGGAGGTGCTCTCAGGTGAAGCTCATTACCCAAATCAGTCATACACTAAGGACCTGAGATTAGTTAAGCTTCAGGTGAACAAGGTATATTACACGTATTAGGTACAGTTTTATTAGTATAAATATCCATAGCAACCCTTAGTAAGTAAAGAACTTAGATCTAAACACAAACTTAAAACTAAGATGCAGACAGCAGTACAGCAGTGGGATGGGGGCTTTCCAGGCTTTTCCAATGAATGTCACATGTATGATTTTCTCCCAGTTGGCAAGAGGTCTTACGTGTGCACTAGGTGCAAGGAGCTCTTTGCTCTCAGGGAATGAGTCCGTTCTCTAGAGGCTAAAGTAGCAGACTTGGAAAGCATAAGACAGACAGAGAGGTACATAGATGAGACCTACAGAGGATATAGTCCTGAAGTCCCACCGCCAGTCTGGCAGCATCCCTGTTACCATGGAGGAGAGAGGTCACGTGACAGGAGAGCATCAAGGACCTGTCTTCCAGGTGATGTAAAACCCTCTCGCACAGAGGATGTTTCTCCAGGGCCATGTGCCCATGAGGGAAGGTTTAGGACAGCCGTTATAGTTGGTGATTCGATCATTAGGCATGTAGATAGCTGGGTGGCTGGTGGACGTGAGGATCACCTGGTAACATGCCTGCCTGGTGTGAAGGTAGCAGACCTCACACGCCACCTAGATAAGGTCTTAGATAGTGCTGGGGAGGAGTCTGCTGTCTTGGTACATGTCGGTACCAATGACATAGGAAAATGTGGTAGGGAGGTTCTGGAGACTAAATTTAGGCTTTTAGGTAGGATGTTGAAATCCAGAACTTCCAGGGTAGCAGTCTCCGAAATGCTTCCTGTTCCACGCGCAGGACCCAGAAGGCAGGCAGAGCTCCGGAGTCTCAATGCGTGGATGAGACAATGGTGCAGAGATGAGGGTTTTGGATTTGTTAGGAACTGGGGAACATTCTGGCTAAAGGAGGGGCTCTTCCAAAGGGATGGGCTTCACTTTAACCGGGATGGAAACAGGCTGCTGGCATTAACCTTTAAAAAGGAGATAGAGCAGCTTTTAAACTAGATATTAGGGGAAAGCCGACAGTCGCCCAAGAGCGAATGGTTCGGAAGAATGTATCTTTGAAGGATACTACCAAAAGCAGAGAGGTTCCACAAAAGAGTAAAGTAGCCCAAATGCCCTCAAGTATGGAGCACACAGAGCTTAAAGATCCCAAATTACCCATGTCTAACAATTGCCAAATTAATATGAATAAAATACATTCTCTAAAATGCTTGTATGCAAATGCTAGAAGTCTAAAAAATAAGATGGGAGAGTTAGAATATATAGCACTAAATGAAAGGTTAGATATGATTGGAATATCAGAGACATGGTGGAAGGCGGACAACCAGTGGGACACTGTGATACCTGGGTACAAACTATATCGAAATGATAGAGCTGATCAAATTGGTGGAGGGGTTGCTCTCTATGTTAGAGAGGGCATTGAGTCAGAAAGAATTAAAGTTTTGCAGGAAACAAAATCTGCTGTAGAATCTATATGGATTGAAATTCCATTTAAAAGGGGGAAGGCAATGGCAGTGGGGTTGTACTATCGAGCGCCTGGCCAGAATGACCAAATGGATGATGAAATGCTCAAAGAAATCAAAGAAGCTAACAAAAGTTACAGCGCAGTAATAATAATGGGTGATTTCAACTACCCCGGTATCGACTGGGTCAGTGTCACGTCAGGACATGCTAGGGAGATAAAGTTCCTAGATGAAATAAATGACTGCATCTTGGAGCAGCTGGTTCATGAACCAACCAGAGGGGAAGCCATATTAGACCTAGTCCTTAGTGGAGCACCAGATCTAGTGCAAGAGATAAGGTTGTTGGGGTCACTTGGCAATAGTGATCATAGCATGATCGACTTTGATTTAATTAGTGGAGGAGGGATAGTAAGGAAATCCACAGTACTACCTTTTAACTTTCGAAAGGGAGACTATGATAAAATGAGGAAAACAGTTAAGAAAAAACTAAAAGGAGCAGTTGCAAAGGTTAAAGACGTACATCAGGCTTGGCTGTTGTTGAAAAATACTATCTTGGAAGCCCAGACCAGCTGTATTCCACGCTTTAAGAAAAGCGGAAGGAAGTCCAAAAAAATGCCAGCATGGTTTAAAGGTGAGGTCAGAGAGGCTGTTGTTGCCAAAAATGCATCTTTCAGGAAATGGAAAAAAGAACCAAACGACGAAACCTGGAAACAGCACAAGCACTGGCAAGTCAAATGCAAGGCATTGATAAGGCAGGCAAAGGGAGAATTTGAGAAGAAGCTTGCTGTGGAAGCAAAAACGCGAAGTAAAGACCTTTTCAAGTACATTCGTAGCAAAAAACCTGTGAGAGAGTCAGTTGGTCCATTAGATGATAAAGGGGTTAAAGGAGCACTAAGAGGCAACAAGGCGATAGCGGAGAGACTGAATGAATTCTTTGCTTCAGTCTTTACTGAGGAAGATGTAGGGATGTTACCCATGACTGAAGTGGTATTTAAAGGTGCGGAAGAATTAGAAACATGATGACAGAAAAAGACCACAAGGCCCATCTAGTCTGTCCTTCCATAACAACAACTACAACAGTCCACTTTTTACCTTTAGAGATCCTCTGTGTTGGTCCCATGCTTTTTTGAATTCAGTTACTGTCCTCATCTCTACCACCTCCACTGGGAGACTATTCCACGGATCCACTACTCTTTCCGTAAAGAAATATTTCCGCATATCACTCCTGAATCTATCTCCCTTCACCCTCATCCCATGTCCCCTCGTCGCAGAACTTGCTTTCAATTGAAAGAGGCTCTCTCCCTGAACATTTATGCCACGGAGGTATTTAAACATCTCAATCATATCACCTCTATCCCGCCTTTCCTCTAAGGTGTACATATTAAGATCCTTAAGTCTGTCCTCATATGCTTTATAATGAAGACCACTAATCATCTTAGTAGCAACCCTCTGCACCGATTCCATCCTGTTCATATCCTTTTGAAGGTGCGGTCTCCAGAATTGCACACCATACTCCAAATGAGGTCGCACCAAAGACTTATACAGAGGCATTATCACCTCCGTTTTTCTGCTAGCCATTCCTCTCCGTATGCACCCAAGCATCCTTCTAGCTTTTGCCGTCGCCTTTTCTACCTGTTTAGCTACTTTAAGATCATCGGACACAACTACGCCTAGGTCCCGCTCTTCTTTAGTGGACAAAAGTACTTCACCTCCTATACTGTATTGCTCCCTTGGATTGCTGCAGCCCAAATGCATGACCTTACATTCTTTTAACATTAAATCCCAGTTGCCAAATTCTAGACCATTCTTCAAGCTTAGCTAGATCCCTCCTCATGTTATCTACACCTTCCTGGGTGTCTACTCTATTGCAGATTTTGGTATCATCCGCAAAGAGGCAAACCTTACCTGACAGCCCTTCCGCTATATCACTAACAAAGATGTTAAAAAGAATCGGACCAAGGACAGATCCCTGGGGCACACCACTGGTAACATCCTTCTCCTCAGAGTGAGCTCCATTTACTTGTACTCTTTGTCGCCTCCCACCCAACCAATTTCTAACCCAAGCAGTAACTTTAGGGTCCATCCCTAGGGTGCTCAGTTTGTTTATAAGTCGCCTGTGAGGAACAGTGTCAAAGGCTTTACTGAAATCTAAATACACCACATCTAGAGCTCTCCCGCTGTCCAACTCCCTGGTCACCCAGTCAAAGAAATCAATCAGATTTGTCTGACAAGACCTGCCTCTGGTGAATCCATGCTGCCTCGGATCCTGTAATCCGCTGGACTCCAGAAACATCACTATTTTCTCTTTCAACAGCGTTTCCATTAATTTACTCACCACTGAAGTTAAACTAACCGGCCTGTAGTTTTCAACCACATCCTTACTACCGCTTTTGTGTAAAGGCACCACATGAGCCTCTCTCCAGTCCTTTGGCACCACTCCCGACTCCAACGAGGCATTGAAAAGGTCAGTCAGTGGAGTTGCTAGAACGTCGCCAAGTTCCCTCAGTATTCTAGGGTGTATCCCATCCGGTCCCATCGCTTTGTCTATTTTAAGTTGAGCTAGTTTCTCACGAACACAGTCTTCTGAAAATTGTTTCAAGATGTCCCTCGCTTCTGTTCTTATTTGTGGGTGTTTTCTGAGGTCCTGCTCCTGGTTCTTCATCTGTGAACACAGAACAAAAATATTTGTTAAGCAATTCCGCTTTATCCTTATCAGCTTCTACATATTCCCCCCCTGCACCCTTGAGTCTGACAATACCACTTTTGCCCTTCCTCTTCTCACTAATATATCTGAAAAATGTCTTATCTCCCCATTTTATTGCATTGGCTATTTCCTCCTCCTTTTGAATCTTTGCCTTCTTGACTACTTTGCTAGCTTCTCTAAGTTTTTCCAAATACAGATGCCTGTCTTCCTCTCTCTGTGATCTCTTGTATTTCATGAAGGCCTCCCTCTTTTTCTTCACTTTTTCAGCTACTTCCTTCGAAAACCATAGGTCTCCTGTTCCTTTTGCCTTTACCTTTTTAACAAAAAGGTTGGTTGCCTTTAAAATACCCCCTTTCAGTTTTGCCCACTGTTTTTCTACATCCCCCAGCTGTTCCCATCCCACTAACGACTCCCTGAGGTATTGGCCCATCTTTGCAAAGTTAGTCTTCCTAAAGTCTAAGATCTTCACCTTGGAATGGATTCTAACAGCCCTAGTCCTAATACTGAACCACACCATCTGGTGATCACTGGATGCAAAATGATCTCCCACTACAACATCAGAAACACTTTCTCCATTGGTAAGCACCAAGTCCAGTATGGCCCCTTCACGTGTGGGGTCTGTTACCAATTGCCTGAATAGTTCTCCCTGTAGAGAATCCAGGATCTCCTTACTCCTAGATGATACTGCAGCAGGAACGTGCCAATCAACATCTGGCATATTGAAATCTCCTAGCAATAGCACTTCCCCTTTCCTAGCAATGCTGCGTATGTCTTCAGTTAACTCTCTGTCCACCTCTTCCTCTTGTGAGGGAGGTCTGTATAGCACACCAATGCAAATAGATTTCTCTTTCCCTCTTTCTAGTTTAACCCACAATGCCTCCTCTCTCCCTTTTAAGCTCTGTAATTCCAAAGCTTTAATAGTAGTTTTTACATATAGTGCCACTCCTCCTCCCCTTCTTCCTACCCTGTCCTTTCTGAATAAAGTATAGCCAGGTATAGTTACATCCCAGTCATGGTTTTCTGTGAACCATGTTTCTGTAACTGCCACTAAATCCAAGTCAGCCACTCCCACCAAAGCTTCAACTTCAGAGATCTTATTTCCCATGCTACGGGCATTAATACACACTGCTTTCCATATGTTACCCCTGTTACCTATTTCCATAAAGGTATTTAATGTATCACATACCTGGGGGCTTTCACTTACCTGGGGGCTTTCTTCACCCATCCCCAGGAAATATCGATACATCGGGAAGATGTATTACAACTATTAGATAAACTGAAGAGTAGCAAATCACCTGGGCCAGATGGTATATATCCAAGGGTGTTGAAAGAACTGAAATATGAGATTGCAGACCTGCTATTAGTAATCTGTGAACTATCATTAAAATCATCTCTAATACCTGAAGATTGGAGGATCGCCAATGTAACACCAATTTTTAAAAAGGGTTCCAGGGGTGATCCGGGAAACTACAGACCGGTCAGCCTGACATCAGTACTGGGAAAAATCGTAGAAACCATCATAAAGAATAAAATTACTCAGCATGTAGATAGTCATGACCTAATGGGAAACAGCCAACATGGCTTTAGACAAGGAAGATCTTGTCTTACTAATCTGTTATGTTTTTTTGAAGGAGTGAATAATCAGGTGGACAAAGGTGAGTCGGTTGATATAGTGTATCTGGACTTTCAGAAAGCCTTTGACAAGGTCCCTCATCAGAGACTTTTGGCAAAACTAAAGAGTCATGTGATAGGAGGCAGTGTACTATTGTGGATCAGGAGCTGGTTAAAAGATAGAAAGCAGAGGGTAGGGCTAAATGGCCAATTTTCCCAATGGAGAAAGGTGAATAGTGGTGTACCCCAGGAATCTGTGCTGGGTCCGCTGCTTTTTGACATATTCATAAATGACCTGGAAAGTGGAATAACGAGTGAGGTTATCAGATTTGCAGATGACACAAAACTATTTAAAGTTGTTAAAACCCAAGAGGATTGTGGAAAATTGCAAGAGGATCTTGATAAATTGGAAGACTGGGCATCAAAATGGCAGATGAAATTTAATGTGGACAAGTGCAAGGTTATGCACCTAGGGAAGAACAACCCAAACTATGGTTACACGATGCAAGGTTCCACATTAGGAACCACCACCCAGGAAAAAGATTTAGACGTCATTGTGGATACCATGTTAAAACCCTCGGCCCAGTGTGCAGCAGCGGCCAAGAGAGCAAATAGAATGCTAGGTATGATAAGGAAAGGAATGGATAATAAAACAAAAGATATCATAATGCCTCTATATCGTTCCATGGTGAGACCACACCTTGAATATTGTGTGCAATTCTGGTCGCCGTATCTTAAAAAGGATATAGCGATTTTAGAAAAGGTTCAGAGAAGAGCCACCAAAATAGTAAAGGGGATGGAAGGATACTCCTATGAAGAAAGGCTAAAAAGGTTAGGGCTCTTTAACCTGGAAAAGAGACGGCTGAAGGGAGATATGATAGAAGTCTATAAATTAATGAACGGAGTGTAAAGGGTAAACGTAGATCGATTGTTTACCTTATCAGAATATAGAAAGACTAGGGGACATGCAATGAAGCTACAGGGTAAACTATTTAAGACTAATAAAAGAAAATATTTTTTCACTCAACGTGTAATCAAACTCTGGAATTTGTTACCGGAGGATGTAGTAAAGGCTGTTAGTGTAGCTGGGTTTAAAAAAGAAAAGGTTTGGACAAGTTCCTGGAGGAAAGGTCCATAAACCATTATTAATTAGGGACCCAGGATATCAATGCTTGAACCAATACAAGCATTGTGGAACCTGTGTCCCTTGGGGAAACTGCTAGGTACATATGACCTAGATTGGCCACTGTTGGAAACAGAATACTGGGCTTGATGGACCTTGGTCTGACCCAGTATGGCATATCTTATGTTCTTATGTTATGTTCTTATGAGGATTGTAAAAGCCTTTAAAGGTCATTACATTTATTAAGACACAAGAGAGGACATTTTCAAAGCTATTTTAGGCAGTTTGTAGACTTGCAAACTGCCGAAATAGCGCTCTGAGGGTTATTCAGTGGCACTAACATGGTGGGTGCAGCCAAATATCCTCAGGTGTCACCTCTGAATGCCCTGACACTAGTTGGCTATCATCAGATTGTTCCAGGGGCAGATTGGAGGTGGCAACCAGGGATAACTGGCTACCAGAGATAGCTGCCAGCTGGTTATCCCTAAGTGGTGAAAGTTAGTACCTGAAAGGGTCACTTAACTTTTGCCAATGAAGCCCAGTTAGCTCTGGTGCTATACAGCCAACCCGAATATTCAATGCCGGTGGATGGATATGCCCCCAGTATTGAATATCCAAGTGCACAGTTCCACTGAACATCTCCCTTCCAAGGATTTTATAAGTCTTAAAAAATTAAATATAGCCTCTAAAGTATGTTCAATTTACAAAGCTGTAGAGATTTTACAATTCAACCAACAAATGTTTCCTCACACACTTTAGGTCAGAGTTTGTGAAACAGCAGAACTCATAGTTTGTCTTCATTGAGAAAGAAAGGCAGCGACGGCATAGTCTCTCAGGAATGAGTCAACTATGCTACTGTCTTGCTATCTGTGTTTCAAAGGCAAGTAGCTTCTATCATATTCCTGGGATTTGCAGGAGTGATGGGAAGGAAGGGGCAATTGCACTAACTTCTCAGGCATTAAGAATCGCCTCAAAAACCCTGTAATCTGTTGTTTGCGCCTTGGCTTTTTAATTGGCTTCTGTTGGATATCCAGCTATATAAAATCTGGCTGAAAGTGAAAATGATTTGAAACATTTGCTTTTCATGATCAAGGAATATAGTCTTAAAATAGGCCTGCACCTTAATCTAAAGAAGACAAAGATCCTGACAACTGGCAAAATCAATAAACTCATCATTGTTGGAGAAGAAATTGAAATAGTTGACAGCTTTAAGTTACTTGGATCAACAAGGACTAGCAGTCAAGAAATCCGATGACGTATTGCTCTTGCTAGAATGACTATGAAGGACCTAGACAACATTCTCAAGGGCAGTGTTGTCTCTCTCCATACAAAGATTTGACTTGTCCAGGCCATGGTATTTTCAATAATGTCATATGGATGAGAAAGTTGGACAGTGAAAAAGATAGACAAGAAAAACATTGATGCCTTTGAATTATGGTGCAGGTGATGAATACTGTGCATATCATGGACTACCTGAAGAACAAACCAGTCTCTACTAGAGGAGATCAAACCTAGGCTTTCCTTAGAAGCTCAGCTGACAAGAGTTCGGCTTTCATATTTTGGACACATCATCCGAAGAGAGAGACCTTTGGAGAAAGACATACTGCTTGGCAAGATGGAAGGTCAACACAAAAGAGGACGGCCAGCAATGATATGGATCAATACAATAACAGCAGCTATGGGTGCCACTTTATCAACAATGAGCCACTTGGCTGAAGACCGAACAAAGTTTAGGTCAACTATCCAGAGGGTCGCCAGGAGTTGACACTGACTCAATGGCACTTAACAACAACAACAGCAACAAATTCTGGCTTTTATATGTTTAAGTTGTAAGGGTACATTATTCCTTTCCCAGCACTTCTTATCACTAACCCTTGGGACGTCTGATGTCCAGAGCTTGCGCAAAAATTGTAGGCGCCCTAGGTGGGCCCTCCACTATGACCCTCCCTGTGGTCCCCTCACCCCAATTGCTGCCACTACCACCCCTCTTTGGGGCCTGTAGCAGCAGCAATTGCCTCCCAAACCATGACACAGCGCTTATTAATACTCTCCAACACTGCGTTGCGGTTTCCTTCTTTTCACATTGTGCCATTTCCGCCCCCTCTGACACGCTTCCGGTGCTGGATGGAGATGCAAATGGCACATTGTGAAAAGAAGGAAACTACGATGTAGCACTGGAGTGTGTTAGCACTCTGTGGCGATTTCTGGGCTATTGCTGCTGCTGCTGCAGGTCCTGGAGACGTGCAGCAATGGGCGCCCTTGGAGGGCCGGTGCCCTAGGCAACCACCTGCTACCCCTAGTGGTAGCGTCAGCCCCGGTAATGGTGCTTACACATATAGGCTGAGAAAAATAACTGCTTACAAGTTTAAGTGCTGTCACTTTTTTTTTTTTACATTTCTTTGTAAAATAGCCGCTCTTATTATACGTGCCACCAAATACATGCATATTTCTTCTAAATTACAAAGCGCTCCATGTTCAGTGAGCCTTTGGAAAATATTCTGAACATACTGACAGGGAAATCTTTTTTCCTATCTAGATGACCTATACAAAGTCAGGCTTCACGTATGTTTAACTAGGATTACGCAGGTAGCTGTCATAATTATAGGGAAAACTTATCTGTTCAAATTTATAACCAGATATTCAACACTCCTATTTAAACGGATAGGCTGGTTGAAAATCCTGATAAGTCAGCCACTTGCTTTATTGTGGGAGCTCCTCCATTGAATACTGTCCTCAGTATATCGCTTAGTGGCCCATCATTATATAGAACCGAAAACCCCTCATTATTTTTGCTAATTGTTAGCCATCTTGGTTTTTATTCCTGTGATTAAAGGTGGGAGACACTGAACCATCCAACTGTGGGTGTGAAGAACTTTAAGATAAAGGACATTTTCTTTCTAACACACCTCTGTGGATGTCATTAGGTGTACCTGCATTATGTGTGCTGCTCATTATGGTACTCAGTCGCCCGTTAGCTGCCGGGAACATGCTGGTCACTCCTGCGACAGCTAACTCAGAAGCTTTGCACTTAACATGTGCTACTAACACACGTTAAGTGCAAAACCTAAGCAGGCTTTAGTAAAAGGGTCCCAAAGTGACTTATTCATCATCACAAGAAGGATTTGAACACTGTCTTCCATGGGTCTCAGCCCATTGTTCTATCCATTAGGCCATGCCCTCTTCCCGTTTATCTTAATGCCTGTTTGTTTTATTGCACTGTCTTCTGAAACAGACCACAGAATCTTTCTGGGACGATGTGAGTCACTGGCAGTAGAAAAGGGCAGATCCAGAATTAGTGACTCATCAGTAATGTATGATTCATTTCCTTTTTTATTTGCTCCTTGGCCCCCCTTTTAATCTTTCTGCCTCCTCTTCTGGGGCTGTTTGTCCTGGCAGGATGTGCAATGTGTGCTGTACTATGCCGTTGTGCTGTGCTGGAACCTGCTACTGCCCAGGTATTATGTCAGCACTCTCGTCAGGAGCCCACAGTCTATCATTATAGAACATAAACTTAGAAAAAAACCTAAGTACAAACTAAACTGCACAAAAATACTACTTTAGCCAAAATGATTGTTTTCCAGTCATATATGTGAAATAGGAGTTATTTTCTCTCATAGGTTCATGGCCCCCTTTTAGATAAAATACAAATCTGCTGCTCTTTCTGTTGACCATGAGGTATTTCACTAACGAGGTCATTCACAAAGGTCACTGAGAGTTAGTATTTATAGTCTGCATGATAAAGAGCATGATGATCACTACAAGGATAATTTCAGAAGGGAGGAGCACGTAGAACAGAGTTATAGAATTGCCTGGGGTATAAGTGCGGGTGCACAGAAGTACTAGAATGAGCAAGGAGGGGCAGGATCAGCACGTCTCCATGTGTGCGACACGTGCGCCAGTTTCCACTGACCTGTTCATGCAAAGAGTTACTTCTGCCTCTGGTAGGCTAGAGCCCGACTTTTAAACCATGTAAATGCCGCTTAGAGGGATATTCAGCAGCATTAACACAGCTAGTGCTGCTCAGTATCGCCAATGATCTCCGCTACATGCCCCGATGCTCATTGCTTAGCACTGGGGTGTGTCGTGCGCATTCCAGGAGCAGCACCAATCATTAACCAGGCAGCGGTGATATTGCACCACTGCCCACTTAGCATCCGTGGGTAAAAGATAGGTGCAGCCTGATATTCTTCTTGGATAGCTATGCGCTGCTATGGCACATAGCCGTTGCTGATGACCTTTAACCTTAGATATACAATGCCAGGGTCATATGTGGCCCCGGCATTGGATATCTGGGGTCGCTGCACAGCCCAAAAGCCCGCAGAAGCTAATAAGGCGGCACCTACCTTTTACCCGTAGGTGCTAACCGGGCAGTGGTGCAGTATCGCTGCTGCTCAGTTAGCGACTGGTGCTGTCCCCAGAACACCCACGACTTCCCCCGATGCTAAGCGGTGAGCATCGGGGCTTGTAGCAGAGATCATCGGGGATACTGAGCAGTGCCGCTGAATATCCCGCTAAGCACCATTTACAGGGTTTACAGGTCGGTAAACCGTGTAAATGCCGTTGAATATCAGTCCTCTAGTTTATAAAGACATATGTGCTGCCTTTCTAAAATAGCTGCAAGGCATGTGTCTATGTGCTTTTCCTGCCTAGGCATCATGTGATAAAATGACTGCCTTAGGAGCCCATTACACAAGCGCAATCAAGTTTTACAGTTGCCATGTGGTAAGTGCTCAAATTACTGCTCAGTAACTTCAAAACCTCTGTGGTAACTGTTGGGTGTGTTCCCAACATCATCCCACAGCGTTGCCACATAAGAAAAATCCTTACCGCACACTAAGGACCATGTCTACCAAACCACACTAGCGGCAGTTAGCATGACTACCCCAAAGTACAAACCGTGATTAACCGATGAGTATCCCATATCCCCCACCCCTCCCAATATGCATTAGCATTGCTTCCCCATGCCCCAATGAGTATAGCATCACCTCACATCTCTCTTATGAACATTACTCCTCCCACCTCTTCACCCCTTCAATGACTATCCCACCCCCACCTCCCCCCCAAAGAGCATCACAACCCTTTCCCACCTCCCCAAGCCCCCAGCATTTACCAGGGGTTTCCTTGATAGGTTAGTGTTGGGTTCAAAATGATGGTTTTGGCTTGGGTTCAAAAAGGTGGTTCTGACCCCTAGTGGTATTCTCATGGTACTACCATGAAGGATCAGAGTTTCTATTTTGAGCCTGGGCCAGTAAAGAGACAGGCGTGTCCGGGGATTGTTCCTGCCCAGGGCTGTACCGAGAGTGAAATGTGCCCTGTGTGACTTGCACATCGGGCATGCACCCCCCCCCCTCCCGCACCTCCATCTAGCCACTTTATGGGGGTGGGAGAGAAGAGGCATGCTCCCGATGTGCATCTCGCCGGCATACTAAGCAGTTCTTGTCCTCCCGGAGAGACCAGACCTGCTTAGTGTGCCAGCGAGAAGGCTTAAGGAGCACATTTTGGCTTTCTGCTTCTGCCTGCCGCCAAAAAAGTGGCGGCGGCAGGCAATGGCAGAGAGCCAAAATGCGCCCCTTAAATCTTAGCTCCCTGTGCGGCCGCACCGCTCGCACAGGGCTTGGTATGGTCCTGTTCCTGCCCCATCACTATTCCCAAGAAACGTCTACTAAGTGCTGGGGGGGGGGGTGGATCATGGGAGTGTGAGGAGGGTCAGGTGATGCTCCTCGGGGGTTAGAGGGGTAGGAAAGGGTTGATGCTCATTGCGTTGGGGTGAGTGATGCTGATACAGATTGGGAGAGATGAGGGGGTCATGCTTGAACATTGTATTTTTAACAGATGGGGCCACAGTAACTCCATTGAGAACACAAATGCAGCTACTGTTCTGCCTGCTGATGCAATTGTGCTTCTACAACAAGCCATGGACATTCGCATCATCAACAGGTGTAAGTCACCTATTTTAAATGACTTATGCATGGGGATGGACATCAGGGCAATGGCCTGTAGTTTTGGAGTGGTCAAGCACAAGGGTGACGTTTGGGCAGAGCATAGGCAGAGCATGAATTTAGGTGCCAACACTTAAGTATGTTGTTGGTGCCTAAAAATTTCATTTCATTTCATTTATTAAATTTATAGACTGCTTATAGTGAGACTTCTAAGTGGTTTACAAATAAAACGCACATGCATTTAAAACAAAACATTTATAAAACAAACAAGTCAGAATGCTTAAAACAAAAGTGTCTTCAATAATTTACAAAATTCTAGGAAAACCATCTCTTCATGTAGTTCTTGTTGAAGAGAATTTCAACTTGTAGACCCACTAAGAAGGCACGTGATCTAGTAATAACTTTCCTTGCATAACTTACAACCTGACTAGCGTGCAAACATCGAGATGGTTCCTATCGCTTTACCAGTACAGAAAATTCCAAATCTGAGGAATTATATTTTGACTTATGAATAAGACAATAAATGTTAAAAAGTGTAAGTTTCTCCAATGGAAGCCAATACCCTATCCTCTTCTCCCGTCTTCATGAGCTCGGGCTATGGGGAACTGTACTGCATTGGTTTCTTATTGCACAATTCTTCACCATTCAGTCTGGTCTCTCCACCTCCTCTGTTACTCCCCTACCCTGTGGTGTCCCCCAAGGCTCTGTTTTTTCCTCACTCCTCTACAATATCTTTCTGACTCCTCTTACCTTTATTGTCCAGAAACATGCCATCTCGGCCTACTATTACGCCGATGATATAATCATTTTTTACCACACTAGTCCCACTGCTCCTGATCTGGCCCCTCTAAATGCCTGCCTGTCCCATATCTCCTCCTGGCTATCCATGAATTACCTACACCGTAACTCCTCAAAATCTGTGGTGATTTGGTTTATATTCAGTGCTCCTTGCCTCCGGGAGGTCAGGGCACGTTGGACATGTTTGACCTTCCAGCACTCAATATGCCAGTGGATTCCTTTTTATCACAGCCACGGAAGAGAGCACAAACACCACTCTTTATTCCTGTGGCTGTTCAGGGGTTTGCCAGGGCTTCGGACCTCCCAGCTCCTTCTGCAGCCAGTCAGGCATGTGGTCTCCAAAGGTGCGGGGCCATGTGTGGGCAACATTCCTGTACAATGGATGGACTGGCTCTGCCCACCCCCACATGCTTCTTACTCCACTGGGACTTTTGAACTTGGTTTCATTCCTCCTTGCTTCTCATGTGCCAGATTTAGAGGATGTTCCTTTGGTGGGCTTTTTCTTAGCCCATCTTCTTGAATTTAGGACTGATTGTTTTATGGGTATTTCAGATATGTTGGTGCTTCTGTCATATTTTTTTAAAATGTCCTTTTTTCCATTTTGTAAAGAAAGTTAGTTTTGCTTTATACCAGATACTGGGTCCCTGACCCCCCTGAGCAAAGACTGATCCCTGCATTTGCCCCTCCCCCCAAACCTGCCACAGGTCCCCTACCCCCTGAAAGAAAAATCCGAGCTCTCTCATCCCCCTGTAGGGAAATCCTTGTATGGCTGATTGATACGTAATAGTAGTACAGTGAGACTACCACTAGGGGTCATGGTTGCCATTTTGAACCTGGTGCCGACAGGGGCAGGTGCGATTGAGGATCACTGCTAGCCTGAAACCACTAAACCAGGAGTTTTCAACCCGGTTCTTGGGACACACCTGGTTAGGTTTTCAGGATAAGCACAATGGATATGCATATGAGAGGTCTGCGTGTACTGCCTCCATTGTTTGCAAATCTATTACCTGCATATTCATTGTGATTATCCTGAAAACCTCACAGGTTAGGTGTGTACTGAGGACTGGCTTGAGAACCTCTGCACTACACCAACCAGGAAAGGGCAGGCACAGTGGAGCCTATCGGAAGATAGGGGGTGATCAGGGAGGTGGGTGCTTTACAGAGTTGATTAGGGGTTGCCCTACAGGGGATGGGGGATTTGGATTGTGCCTTAAGGGGAATTAAGGAGGTCTATGTCAGGATAGGGGATATTATTGGAGGTAAGTCTTTGTTGGGCCATACACCCTAGAAGCATATGGCCAAACGTTAACAAGGTTGATTGCAATCTGCATTATTCCTTTACCATGGGAGTCACTAATCCGTGGTACTGAGTTACCGCAAGTTAGTGATTCTCAAAGTAAATGAAGCTCTGATAAATGCAAAATCTTATCACAGTTTAGTAACTTGTCCCATTAATATGAAATTTTTAAAAAATGTTTATTTACTTTTTCTTCTTCTTCTAATATCTATAGATATTAGTGCTATCAAGTCAGTGTTGACTCCTGATGACCCAGCTACCTCTGGGTTTTCTTGGCAATGTATCACTGGAAGTAGATTGCCAGGCCTTTTCTTCCAAGACAGTGGAGGGTAAAGTGACTTGTCCAAGGTCAAATGAAGTGCCAGTGGGAATCAAACCCTTGATCTTCTGGGTACTAGGCAGTTGCTATAATCACTAGGCTACTCCTGCACTCTATATCTGTACCTATCTCTCTCTATATATATATATTGTGGTTGGCTCCATTTTGTTGGCTTGTTCATTTGCCTCTGTCCTTTGTCTATCTGTAGGCCACCTTGAGTCTAGGACCTACTATATTTCCCTAGAGTCTAAGCACTTAAGCCATGATAAGTCCTGGCAGAAACGGGCAGAAAGATTTATAAAAAAAAAAGACCGAGCTGCAGCCCCTATCAATTGCTGGGCATATCATGTAGTGAAGAACAGTCAGAGAACAATCCAAGAAGGGAGCAGAATTCCTCCAAAAACAAGATTACATGACCATTTTGTGTACAAATTAAAGCTTGAGGATATTATGGTGCTGTATATCATGCCATATTTTACTGACTTTATATTTCCAAATTAATTCTGAATGGCTACTAATGGTTTAAAGATTTTTCTTTCTGGAACTTCTCTGATTTCCTTTTAAAACTAGCTCTGTTAGATGCCTGGATAACAGAATTTGGCAACAAATTCCATAGAAACAGAGAAAACCATGGCAAATAAAGACCATATGGCCTCTCCAGTCTGCCCATCCATAAGAACTACAATTCTTTCTTCTCCCTCAGAGATCCTCTGTATTTATCCCATGCTTTCTTGAATTCAGATACAGTTCTTGTTTCCATTACCTCCATTAGGAGACTGTTTCATGCCTCATCCACCCTTTCCGTAAAGAAATATTTCCTCATATTGCTTCTGAGTCTATCCCGTTTCAACTGGAGGAGGGCCACCTCTTGTGCATTTATACCACAGAGGTATAGGGACAGGGAGATGCATACTGTTCCTGAATGTGGCTCGCCTTGATATTCTCCTGGAAAGGTGTGAGCTAAATACTATAAATAAATACATTTAAATGTCTCCATCATTATTCCCCTCTCCAGCCTTTCTTCATAGATATTGAGATATTTAAGCCTGTACCCATATGCCTGGTGATGAAGATGACTGACCATTTTAGTAGCCACCCTCTGGGCAGACTCCATCCTGTTTATATCCTTCTGGAGGTGCAATCTCCAATATTGTACACAGTAGTCCAAATGAGATCTCACTAGAGACTTGTAGGAAGGCACTATCACCTCTTTTTCCTTCAGATCATTCCTTTCCCTATTCACCCAAGCATCCTTTTGCATTTTGCTGTTGTCTTTTCTACCTGTTTGGCCACTTTAAGATTATGCAATACAATCACACCCAGGTCCTGGTCTTCTTTTGTACATTGAAGTACTTCACTTTCTATACTGTACCACTCCCTTGGGGTTTTGCATCCCAAATGCATGACCTTGCATTTTTTTTAATGATAAATCTTAGCTGCTAAATTCTCAATCATTCTTCAAGCTTCACTAGATCCCTCTTCATATTATCCATGCCTTCCAGAGTGTCTACCCTGTTGCAGATTTTGGTATCATCTGCAAAGAAGCACACCTTTCCTAACAGATCTGCAAATATCACTTATGAAAATGTTAAAAAGAACGGGGCCAAGGACCTATCCATGAGGCATGCCACTGGTAATTCCCCTTTCTTCAGAAAGACCTCTTTACTACTATCTCCAGCGCCTCCCACTTAACCAGTTTCTTACCCTGTCAATCACTTTAAGGTTCATCCAAAGGGCAATCAGTCTATTTATAAGTTGCCAATGTGAAACGGTCTCAAAGGCCTTGCTGAAATCTAAGTATATCACATTTAGCTCTCTCTCCCAATCTAATTCTCTGGTCACCCAGTCAAAAAAATCAATCAGATTCATCTGACAAGATCTGCTTCTAGTAAAGCAAAGCATAATTCTAGATAGATTACAGCTCAACATCAAACATTAATAAACACATAAGAAAAATTGTCCTTTATGAGATCGTCAAACGGGGAACAAACAATAGGAGGGGAAACAGCAGAGGAAACATGATTTAAAAGACAGCACACAAAACTGTTCATTGCCTTTTTTACCTTGATTAAATTTTCCAAGCCCATGTGCAATTGTGTTTCCCTATCTGCAATGCAGAGCTGATTGTGAGACCAAGAGGGCTTTTTACTAAAGGGCTCTAGCTGTCAGTACAGGTCTGGCATGCACTAAAGGTATGTGTTGGACATGCATTGACAACTAGCATGAGCCCATGACAGCACCAGCGGATTTTGGCACAAACTGGCCATGGTGCAGTAGGGTTGCAAGTGGAAGGATGAGGAGCAACAAGTGGGCACAGTGAGTGCCATGAGGGCAGTGCACCCATGCAACCTGCATGCTGGGCTAGTAGCACGGGTGCACTCATTGTCACCTCCAGGGCCGGATGTACCTTGAGTGAGGCCCTACGCCAACAAAAATTGTGGGCCCCCAGCAGGGGCGGCCCAAGGGGGGTGCGGGGCCTCATTTGCATAAGGGGCCTCATTTGCATAAATATTTGCATAATGTTACCATATACTAACTTTTAGTAAACGTGCCTCTTAATGAGTGTATGGATAAAGAAAGACTAAAAGATTTCTACATTACTATAATCCAGTGCCAACTGCCAGACACATTAGGAACTACTACAAACACTGCCCATTTAGAACCCATAGTAAACCCGCCGTATCCTAACAGCACTACCAGGACTCACAAAGCACCATACTCTACCAATCAAAAGGCAACACTGCAAATATTAAACCAATACATTTCAGAGAACAACAATACATGACCTACTGGGGAAAGAGAACAAGTGGCAATGTCAAATAGGAATTATATAAACAGAACACCTCAGCTCAGTTACATATGCAGAACATAGACCATCACCAAACAAGTAATCACAATTTAGAAACAGGAAGACAATAATTAAACTGGGAATCCCAAAAGCCAAACTTGGAATGTACAACACTGTAGAAATAAAACTATACATTAATTTGCTCTTGTACTAAACAAAGCACAGACGTTAATGATGCACATTTACCAGAGCTGACATATTCCAATTAATAAATTCAAAATAAAGAGATATTTTTCTACCTTTTGTGCATTTTTTTCAGCTGCAATTGCTCCAGCCACTTTCTTCTGGTTTCTTCTTCGTGTCTTCTGCTAACTCTCCATCGTCTGCTGTCCATTTGTCCTTTCTTCTCTCTTCTAGATTTTTTTCCATTCTCTCTCTACATCTGCTTTAACATACTAATCTTTCTCCTTTTGCTCTTTCCTCATTCCTATTTCATCCACTCAAATTTTACCCCTCCATCCTCAATCCCCACTTACTCTCCCAATACCCGGCCAATTGTAGATTTTTTATCCCTCCCACACAAAATATTTTTCCCTTCTCCATTTTACTCTTCCAGCCCCATCCCATTCTAATCCTCCCCCAACATCAGCTCCCTTCTAGTTCCAGCCTCACCCAGCATCCATTCCCTTCTAGTCCCTGCATCAGTCCATTTCCAGTCCTAGCCATCCATCAGCCCATTTCCAGTCCTAGCAACCCCCCAACCCAATACCAGTCCTAGCCCCCCATCAACCCACTTACAGTCCTTAACCCATCACCCCATTTTCAGTTTAAGTCCCCCCCTATAACCCATTACCAGTCCTAACCCCCCATCAGCCCACTTCCAGTCCTAACCCCATC
Source organism: Ichthyophis bannanicus (assembly GCA_033557465.1). Classification (NCBI taxonomy): domain Eukaryota; kingdom Metazoa; phylum Chordata; class Amphibia; order Gymnophiona; family Ichthyophiidae; genus Ichthyophis; species Ichthyophis bannanicus. Next base: position 1,075,940,831 of record CM066032.1, read on the forward strand.
AACCCATTTCCAGTCAGCCCCCCATAGCCCATTGCCAGTCCTACCCCCCCCATCAGTCCACAGCCCATTACCAGTCCTAACCCCATCATCCCACCTCCAGTTTTAACCCCCCAGCCCATTTCCAGTCCTAGCCCCTCATAGCCCATTACCAGACAACCCCCATCAGCCCACAGCGCATTACCAGTCTTAACCCCCCCAAAACCCATTACCAGTTCTAAACCCCCCCAACAGCCCATTACCAGTCCTAACCCCATCAGCCCACCTCCAGTCTTAACCCCCCAGCCCATTTCCAGTCCTAGCCCCCCCATAGCCCATTACCAGTCAGCCCCCATCAGCCCACAGCCCATTACCAGTCTTAACCCCCCCCAAAGCCCATTGCCAGTTCTAAGCCCCCCCAACAGCCCACAGTCCATTACCAGTCCTAACCCCATCAGCCCACCTCTAGCCTTAACCCCCCCAGCCCATTTCCAGCCCCAGCCCCCCCAATAGCACATTACCAGTCCTACCCCCCCATAGCCCATTACCAGCCCTACCCTCCCAGCCCATTTCCAGCCCCAGCCCCCCCAATAGCCCATTAACAGTCCTACCCCCCCCCCAGCCCATTACCAGCCCAGCCCATTTCCAGCCCCAGCCTCCCCAATAGCCCATTACCAGTCCTACCCCCCCCCCCCATAGCCCATTACCATTACCAGTCCTACCCCCCCCCCCCCCCGTCGGCCTAAAGTAAAATTTAATTAAAAAAAATAACCTGGTGGCTGCCGCCGCGGGGCCCCCTCTGCTGCCGCGGCAGCACGGACTGACCCGCGGGGGCCCCGTCTACAAGCTGAAGCCGTCGGTTCGGTTCGTTCGTTCCTCCCTCCCTCCGTGCAGGCTGCAGGCTGTGAGCGACGCGAAGAGAGAGCGTCTCCTCGCGTCTCTGTTAAGCCCGCAGGGGCTGATGGGAAATTTCCCATCAGCCCCTGCGGGCTTAACAGAGACGCGAGGAGACACTCTCCTTTCGCGTCTCTCACAGCCTGCAGCCTGCACGGAGGGAGGGAGGGAGGGAGGGAGGAACGACCCGACCCGACCCGACCCGACCCGACGGCTTCAGCTTGTAGACGGGGCCCCCGCGGGTCAGTCGGTGCTGCCGCGGCAGCAGAGGGGGCCCCGCGGCGGCAGCCACCAGGTTTTTTTTTAAAATTGGATTTAAAAAAAATTTACTTGTTCTTTTTTTGTGGGCCCCTGCCGGCTGTGGGCCCTACGCCATGGCGTACATGGCGTATAGGTAAATCCGGCCCTGGTCACCTCCATAGGGGACACTGAGTGCAGCTGTGCTATTGTTGTGTCACAGCAGGGTCTGCACACTGCAGTGAATGCTGGCAACATGCTTTCCATGTTCCCGGCAGTTAACACGCCAGTGTTGCCCTAATACACCATGCATTCATGCATTATAGGCGCGTTTGGTGCAACACCACAGCACCCTTCAGTATAAGGGCCCCCAAGTGTTAGCTTCTATTTTCTGTGTTTTTGGAGGAAGGAACAAGACTTGTACATGGTCACAAGATTGCACAAGAGCTAGAATTTTTGCAATGCAATTGCAAATTTCGTGACATGCAGGATGAAGTTTTAGTGGGTGATTTAAAACATTTTGCCATTTTTCAGTGATCAAATGCTCTGAATTTCATTAGACTAGTGATTCAGACATTGAATACAATTTTATTGTCTCACTAAATAATCTCAAAACCAAAAGAGAGGGAACCTAAAAAAATGAGCAGCCTATTGTATGAAATATTAATGTCAGAAGTATCGTAGGCAAAATCACCACAAACAAGTGAAACCTACACCAACTAATGTTGAAATCAAACTTTCTGAAAGTGACATAGTTGAAAACACAAAATTTTTATGTGAAAAGATCACTTATCTGTTCACTTATCTGTTCATCCCAATGTTGCTGGGTCAAAATAATTGACAACCCAGAACGCACTCCCTGGAATCGGCAACCAGTAATCCGAAAACACACAGGAGTAAAACAGCAGTTCTTCTGAGAGGACACAGCACTGCGTTTCGGGCAAAAATATTTAATATGCCCTGCTTCAACGCTCAATTCCACTGCTGGCAAAATGTCGGCTTCTCCCTCTTGCAGAGACGCTGGTGCATGCTCATTAACTGTTTAAAGCCACTGCGAAGACTCAAAGAATAAATGTCAAAAACTAACCAATCACAAACAAGGGCATCATGAAAGTGGAAAACCAATGCTAATGTTATAATAATAGGTCAAATGACACTTATCCAATCCAGTTCTTTGTTAAGCCCTGCTGGTTCAACTGTAGAAAGCTTAAATATCCATGATTGTTCAAGTGTCTGAAGACGCTGTTCACGATCCCCTCCCCGAGGGGCTTCATTCACATAATCCAAAATCCTCCAAAGGAGATGCTGAAACATATGATGATGATCAAGGCAATGTTGAGTCATAGGTGCAGAAATGATGTTATTACTAATTCGGGAAGCATGCTCGCTCAGTCGAGTTTTCATGGGACGAATAGTCCTGCCTATATATATATAAAAGATCACAAGGGCAGATTAAAACAAGTAGTATGCCATGTGGCCACATGAACGTAATTTGAATTAGGCACTTGCCAAGTCTGACCATCAATAGATTGAGAACAATAATTGCAAGCAGTACATGCAAAATTACCAGGATTTGATATAGAATGTTGTCGCATAAAAGACCGAGGAATCCTATTTGGTAAAGGAAGGTTCAGTTGAAGGACACCACCCATTTCATTATGAAGCTACAACAGGTTACAGATAGTGTACATTCTTTATGGCTAGTCTCGTTGGATGTGACAGCCATGTATACAAACATAGATCAACTTCAAGCTTTAACTGTAATTTCTCAACTGAACCTTCCTTTACCAAATAGGATTCCTCGGTCTTTTTTTCTACAGTTTCTTCATCTAGTGCTTACCAAAAATTATTTCCAGTTTGAACGACAATTTTACCATCAGGTACAGGGCATAGCCATGGGAGCAACGTTAGCTCCGTCCATAGCCACTTTATATATGGTGGAATTTGAATCATCCCATGTATATTGTGATAAGGAAGCTTATCATAGCTCAGGATGGAGCTATAGAAAAGTTGAAGTGACTCTGAACAAGCAACCTGTCAGTTCTGGTAGAAATAAGAAAACAGAATTTTGCCATAAAAGACTACCAGTCCCAGAATGCACCAGGTTTCCAACAGCCATTAGAGGAGCTGAAGTGGGGAAACGTGTGTTCAATCAGGAGGGCTATGAGGTAATCCCTAAGCACTCATCTCAAAGGGCAGGGCCTGATTCAGCACAGCTGCGCTGTATTAGGGAGGAGCACTCATCTAAGCAGAATAAGAGTAGAGTTTATTCTACAGATGACCATCTTCATGATCACCTTGGATATCCAGAGAATTGTCCTCAGTATCCTGAGAATCAGCTTGAGTTGATCATCAGTTTCATCTGAAGGATCATCAGAAGCAGAAGCCAAACCGGACGGACAGAGAGGGAAAGAGACCCTTTGGAAGAAGGAAGAGAAAAGCCTTTGAGAGGTCTAGAAGAGTCCAAAGCAGTACGTATACTGGGAGGTATTCCAAGGGCCAGCATACACCATTGGACTGGGGAAAGCCAGAGGAATGGTGCTGCAGAGCTAGGAATCACCAGAGGCTACCTGTGAGGGAGACGGCTGCACGTGGAAGGGACCCTAAGACCTGTGCCAGAAGGTATGTGAAGAGAGATCCAGTGTCCAGGGATCTGGATTGGAAGGCTGGACATAAGAACTGGAATACATACTGGCCAGGCTATATAGAGAGGAACTCTAGCAGCAATGGAAGCTCAGGTATGAACACTGATCTATGCCCTAGCTATAACCTTGAAAGACAGCAGGGAAACAAGTATTCTCCTGAAAATGCTCCATTGAGAGATTCATCTGTGCCAATCCATGATATTGAACCCATGCTTGTCGAACAAGGGGGAATAATAGCAGATGAGGATCCTGTTTATATGGACTGCTCTCTATCTAAACTCCGTTGGTAACTTTCTGTTATAAAGTACAGCAACCATCACAAAGAAATACAAATTTGTTCTTTAATCTACTCAGAAAAGCTCCTGAAGCAGGATTTGACCCACACAGTGGAAGGCAAGCCAGCTAAGGGGTTTCAGTTGGTAACTGCTAGCAATTAAGCCTTACCTAATTGCTTGTGAGCTAGGAAAGAATCACTTCTGTATCTATGTGGGAAGTAATCAGAAGTTAACCTGAAAAGAACAGTTTGTTTCTTGCTTTATGGCTTTTCATTTGTTGTTTTCCTGATTTTAACTTTGTTTTTCCAAGTTAACACTGAAAGCAAGTAACCTAATTTATGTGCTACCAAGCATATCTGTGTTGGGAGAAATAACCCCATAAATAAATATCTTATTGGCTTTACCCAAGAGCACAACTAAATTATTGTCAGCAGCTGTGTCTGGTGTGAATGAACTACATTGCCCACAATACCTTGCCAATCATATAGATATATGCACTTGCCAAGACTGGGAAGATTCTCACCCAGGCAGCCGTCTGACAAATGGCGTAGTTTTTCGGATTGCTTTTGCACAAAGGGGATTTGCTTGCTGAGGATTACAACTACAGTTCAAGTTTAAAGCTGGAAAAAAAAGATTTTCCCTCAACTACACTTTGGAGGAAAAGGGGTTGTTCCAGGAAGCTGTCCCAGGAGGAAAAGACCCTGTGCAGAGCTGGATTCATCACTAGCACAAGGTAATAAGTACCTGGGCATGTCTAGTGGTGGATGGGAGTAAGCACAGGGGTAATTGAAAAAAAAAAAGAGTGTAGAAAAAAACACCTGTTTGGAAGGTGGTGCACTGTGTTTTTTTTCTTTGTATTTTCTTACAGAGTTCAAGATTGATTCAAAGGAACTAGCTCAGTGGATGGCAGCCCAGTTCAGCAGGCAGCAGGAGCTAGCGCAGCAGGCTCAGGACACTGCTATGAGAGCCTTAATGGACCAGCAAAAGCCAGTGCTTTATCTGGTGCAAGCCCTAGTTCAGCTGCAGAACCAAAGTGGAACAGATGCAAGACCAGCAGTGAATACTGGTACACCACATGTGGACAGTGTGGGACTCAATCAAGGGATTGGGGCATTTAGTTTTGGGAAGCTAACTCCAGATGATAATGTTGATGATTTTCTAGAGTCTTTTGAAAGAGTGGCACAAGCATTAGCATGGCCTGAGACCCAGTGGGCAGTAAGGCTGGCAGCCTCATTAACTGGAGAGGCGCTTGCAGTTTATAGAGCAATGCCAGCAGCCCAGGCTTTGAATTATAAGGATGTAAAGGCTGCTATTAGAGATCGCCTAGGGTTGTCTATTTCAGAGTATAGGCGAATGTTTAGAGCTACTACATTGAGAGTGGGTGAAACACCCAGGGCTCTGAGTCAGAGAATCAGAGGTTTAGCTGTAAAATGGTTGGAGCCTGAGCAAAAGATGGTAGAAATGTTATTAGATATTATAATGCTTGAACAATTTATGTCTGGGGTGCCTAAAGATTTGCACACTTTCCTTATACAGCAAAATTGCCAAAATCTTGGAGAGGCAACCATGCTAGCAGAGAGACTCTTGGAAGCCACGCAGGCTTGCCATAGAATGGGTGGCCCTCTGAAGATTGGTGCTGAGGCTAGATGTGCTGTATCAGAAAAGAAAATAATTAAAAAGTTTCTGAAAATGAATGTACTGTATCAAACCAGATGACACAGTGGAATAGAAAGAAATGTTTCAAGTGTGGAAAATGGGGACATTTAGAAAAGAGATGCCAGACACACACTAGCTTAATGGGTCTGGATTTAAAACAGCCCAAAGAAGGATTTCTTTTGATGGTTGATGTGCAAGGAATTACCACAAATGCTTTGTTAGACTCTGGGGCAGACCAGAGTATGATGTCAAAAAGGCTTTGGAAGAGGATAGAGGCCAAAGAAGGATTTGTGCCTAAAACCCCTGAAAGCCAAGTTCACATCAGATGCATTCATGGTGCTGCAACATCATATCCCACCTATAGGCTAAAGGTTAAGTGCCTGGGGGAACAAGAGGAAGTCCTGTTAGCAGTGGTGCCTAGGCTACCCTTTGATTTGGTTCTAGGAAGAGACTGGCCAAGATTTAAGCAGGGTCTAGTGGAAGGACTAGGAAAGAAGGAGGGAGAAGGTTTAATGGTAATAGCTCCAGGGCCTTTATTTGGAAGTCCTCAGACCCCAGCTAAAAAGATGGTTAAGCGTCCAGAAGACCAAGCTACCCCAAAGCAGACATTCGTCCTAAAGTACCATAGGGTCACAGAGAAGGCCCAAGCTCCTAAGCGGGCAACCCCTCAAGCTGCTGGGTTTGACCTGTGCAACATAGAAAATGTGACTGTACCTAGCCAAGGGAGAGCCCTGGTGGACACTGGTCTCCAAGTGGAAATACCTATTGGATGCTATGGGAGAGTAGCCCCAAGGTCCGGATTAGCCCTTAAATATTTCATCGATGTGGGTGCGGGAGTAATTGATCCCGATTACAGGGGCAATATTAAAGTTCTGTTGTTTAATTTTGGACAGAATGATTATCACGTGAAGACAGGAGACAGAATTGCCCAATTGATCTGTGAGAGGCTGGGTTTTCCACCTGTGGAGGAGGTCACATCCCTGGAGAATTCTGAACGTGGAACCAAAGGCTTTGGTTCTACTGATGTCAAAGGGGTTAAAAGCCTAGCTGCCACCTGTGCCCGAGAGAGGGAGGTAAATGAAGAGGAAGATTTGGGACCCCAGGTATCTGATTGTAAAGAAAAATCAGAGCCCCAAATAGGTGAGGACCTGACAGTGGTACAACAGGAAGAAATTAGGAAGTTGCTTAAAGAATTCCCAGATGTGTTGACACCCATACCTGGGGAGACACATTTGGTTGCCCATGAAATAATAACTCCACCTGGGAAATTAGTTCGTCAAAGGCCATACCGCTTGCCTGAAGCCAAGAGACAGGAAGTAGTGGCACAAGTCCAGGAGATGTTGGACATGGGAGTAATAGAGGAGTCAAAGAGTCCCTGGAATAGCCCCATAGTCCTGGTGCCGAAGCCTGATGGATCTTTAAGATTTTGTATTGACTTCCGGCAGGTAAACGCCATACCATTTTTTGATGCATATCCAATGCCAAGAATTGAAGAGCTGTTGGACCAGCTGGGACAGGCTCAATACTTAACCACCCTTGATATGACAAAAGGATATTGGCAAATCCCTCTCACCAGGGAGTCGAAGCCGAAGACTGTGTTCAGCACCCCCGTTGGCCTCTTCCAGTTCAAGATAATGCCTTTCGGACTGCATGGAGCGGCAGCTACCTGCCAAAGGTTAGTGGATCAGGTGCTTCGACCCCACCAGAGTTATGCGTTTGCATATATGGATGATGTCATAATTCATAGTAATACATGGGCGGAGCATCTGAAGAGGATTAGGGCAGTCCTGTCCTCCATGAGGGAAGCGGGAATCACTTTAAACCTGAAGAAGTGTGCCTTTGCAAATAGGGAGGTAAAATACCTGGGCCACCTAGTGGGAAGAGGAAAAATAAAACCTCTAATGAGTAAAATAGATAGCATCAGGAATTTTCCTCCTCCAACAACAAAGAAACAACTAAGAAGTTTCTTAGGACTTATTGGATACTACCGCAGGTTTATACCGCAATTCGCAGAGAAAAGTGCAATTTTCACGGATATGCTGCGGAAGAATTTTCCAAACCAGCTAAAGTGGACACCTGAAGCTGAAAAAGCTTTTTCAGTCTTAAAAGGAAAATTGTGTACAGGACCGGTACTGAAAGGGGTGGACTTCAAGAAACCCTTTCTGGTTCAAACCGATGCATCGGATGTAGGGCTAGGAGCGGTTCTATCCCAGTGTCATGATGGGGAGGAGCATCCTGTGATGTACCTGAGCAGGAAGTTGTCACCGGCTGAACAAAAGTATTCCACACTAGAAAAAGAATGTTTAGCTATTAAGTGGTCAGTGGAGGCGTTAAGGTTTTACCTTACAGGGAGAAAGTTCCAGTTGGTCACAGACCATGCCCCACTTAAGTGGTTGCAGCAAATGAAGAACCACAATGCAAGGTTGACACGCTGGTACATGGCCTTACAGGCATTTGATTTTCAAGTTGAACATCGTGCTGGGAAGTTACACAAAAATGCGGATGCCCTTTCCCGTATTACGGACTGTAGAGAAGAAGTTTCACCAGTGACACCAGTCCGTAATAACTTAAGCAGGGGGGTATGTGATAAGGAAGCTTATCATAGCTCAGGATGGAGCTATAGAAAAGGTGAAGTGAATCTGAACAAGCAACCTGTCAGTTCTGGTAGAAATAAGAAAACAGAATTTTGCCATAAAAGACTACCAGTCCCAGAATGCACCAGGTTTCCAACAGCCATTAGAGGAGCTGAAGTGGGGAAACGTGTGTTCAATCAGGAGGGCTATGAGGTAATCCCTAAGCACTCATCTCAAAGGGCAGGGCCTGATTCAGCACAGCTACGCTGTATTAGGGAGGAACACTCATCTAAGCAGAATAAGAGTAGAGTTTATTCTACAGATGACCATCTTCATGATCACCTTGGATATCCAGAGAATTGTCCTCAGTATCCTGAGAATCAGCTTGAGTTTGATCATCAGTTTCATCTGAAGGATCATCAGAAGCAGAAGCCAAACCGGATGGACAGAGAGGGAAAGAGACCCTTTGGAAGAAGGAAGAGAAAAGCCTTTGAGAGGTCTAGAGTCCAAAGCAGTACGTATACTGGGAAGTATTCCAAGGGCCAGCATACACCATTGGACTGGGGAAAGCCAGAGGAATGGTGCTGCAGAGCTAGGAATCACCAGAGGCTACCTGTGAGGGAGATGGCTGCACGTGGAAGGGACCCTAAGACCTGTGCCAGAAGGTATGTGAAGAGAGATCCAGTGTCCAGGGATCTGGATTGGAAGGCTGGACATAAGAACTGGACTACATACTGGCCAGGCTATATAGAGAGGAACTCTAGCAGCAATGGAAGCTCAGGTATGAACACTGATCTATGCCCTAGCTATAACCTTGAAAGACAGCAGGGAAACAAGTATTCTCCTAAAAATGCTCCATTGAGAGATTCATCTGTGCCAATCCATGATATTGAACCCATACTTGTCGAACAAGGGGGAATAATAGCAGATGAGGATCCTGTTTATATGGACTGCTCTCTATCTAAACTCCGTTGGTAACTTTCTGTTATAAAGTACAGCAACCATCACAAAGAAATACAAATTTGTTCTTTAATCTACTCAGAAAAGCTCCTGAAGCAGGATTTGACCCACACAGTGGAAGGCAAGCTAGCTAAGGGGTTTCAGCTGGTAACTGCTAGCAATTAAGCCTTACCTAATTGCTTGTGAGCTAGGAGAGAATCACTTCTGTATCTATGTGGGAAGTAATCAGAAGTTAACCTGAAAAGAACAGTTTGTTTCTTGCTTTATGGCTTTTCATTTGTTGTTTTCCTGATTTTAACTTTGTTTTTCCAAGTTAACACTGAAAGCAAGTAACCTAATTTATGTGCTACCAAGCATATCTGTGTTGGGAGAAATAACCCCATAAATAAATATCTTATTGGCTTTACCCAAGAGCACAACTAAATTATTGTCAGCAGCTGTGTCTGGTGTGAATGAACTACATTGCCCACAATACCTTGCCAATCATATAGATATATGCACTTGCCAAGACTGGGAAGATTCTCACCCAGACAGCCGTCTGACAATATTCATCTGCATGGTTTAATGAAGTGGCTTTATGGGTTCGATTCTTGGATGATATATTCTTTTTATGGAAGGGTTCAGAAGAGAATTTACACTTGTTTGTTCAATGGTTAAATGGGTTGAGACCTAATCTATCTTTTACTATGCATCATCATTTTACTCAATTAGAATTTTTGGATGTATTAGTTTTGCAACATAATGATACCCTCCATACTACACTATTTCGCAAACCGGTACAGAGGAATACATTGTTAACCTTTTCCAGTTTTCATCCAATGTCTTTAAAGAAGGGTCTTCCCTTTGGCCACTTCTTAGACTACGGAGGATTTGCTCTAGTCTGGAAGAGTTTTTGAAACATGCACGTGAACTGTCTTACCATTTGCACAAAGGGGCTATCCCACGGAAATTATTAGACAAGCATATTTGAGGGCCAAATACACCCATCGTGAATGGTTGTTTCCTTTAACGGATACTAAACAAACTAATAGTCCTCATTCGTCTTCAGAATCAGAGGCATTCGTGGGTGTTTTACCATACATGTTGCATGTCCATGTTATCAAGAAGATTCTTTTTCGTCATTGGCACATTTTACAATCACATCTTTGTTTTCAGAAAAGATTACAGATAACCCATACGAGGGGTTCCAATCTTCGTGATTTAGTGGGTGCCACTACCTCCCACTCTGACAGGTTGATAATGCGACAACATTCTATTTCAAATCCTGGTCATTTTGCATGTACTACTTGCAATTATTGTTCTCAATCTATTGATGGTCAGACTTGGCAAGTGCCTAATTCAAATTGCGTTCATGTGGCCACATGGCATACTACTTGTTCCACCTCTTTTGTAGTTTATGTTTTAATCTGCCCTTGTGATCTTTTATATATAGGCAGGACTATTCGTCCCATGAAAACTTGATTGAGCGAGCATGCTTCCCGAATTAGTAATAACATCATTTCTGCACCTATGGCTCAACATTGCCTCGATCATCATCATGTGTTTCAGCATCTGCTTTGGAGGATTTTGGATTATGTGCCTGAAGCCCCTCAGGGAGGGGATCGTGAACAGCGTCTTCAGACACTTGAACAATCATGGATATTTAAGCTTTCTACAGTTGAACCAGCAGGGCTTAACAAAGAACTGGATTGGATAAGTGTCATTTGACCTATTATAACATTAGCATTGGTTTCCACTTTCATGATGCCCTTGTTTGTGATTGGTTAGTTTTTGACATTTATTCTTGGAGTCTTCGCGGTGGCTTTAAACAGTTAATGAGCATGCGCCGGCGTCTCTGCAAGAGGGAGAAGCCGACATTTTGCCAGCAGTGGAATTGAGCGTTGAAGCAGAGCATATTAAATATTTTTTGCCCGAAATGCAGTGCTGTGTCCTCTCGGAAGAACTGCTGTTTTACTCCTGTGTGTTTTCGGATTACTGGTTGCCAATTCCAGGGAGTGTGTTCTGGATTGTCTATTATTTTGACCCCACAAAATTATTGGCCTTGTCAGTAAGAACGAACGCAATCACAAAGTTCAGAACAATCGTTCTCTTTCACCTTCAGTAAGGATTAGAAACAACATACGAGGTCTCAGTAAAAAATAGCATTGATTTAAACATTGCACACGGGATTGATTTAAAACACTATATATACAGCTGACTAGTCGTATAAGATAAGTGTTTTTGCTTCGGTTAATTTTTATGTGAAAGATATGACTGGCAGAGTGTTTCAAATACAGTTTTGAGGTCGTTGATGTGATACAGCACTTAGCTATATTTTTGACGTGAGTCTTAAATGAGCAGTGCTATTTTTTTACTGAGACCTCGTATGTTGTTTCTAATCCTTACTGAAGGTGAAAGAGAATGATTTTTCTGAACTTTGTGAATGAGCAGTGCTATTTTTTACTGAGACCTCGTATGTTGTTTCTAATCCTTACTGAAGGTGAAAGAGAACGATTTTTCTGAACTTTGTAATTATTTTGACCCAGCAACATTGGGATGAACAGATAAGTGATCTTTTCACATAAAAACATTTGTTTTTTCAACTATGTCACTTTCAGAAAGTTTGATTTTAACATTAGTTGGTGTAGGTTTCACTTGTTTGTGGTGATTTTGCCTATGATACTTCTGACATTAATATTTCATACAATAGGCTGCTCATTTTTTTAGGTTCCCTCTCTTTTGGTTTTGGGTCTATTATTGGTAGAGGAGTAGTTATTTTTGTAGTATTGGTTCACTAAATAATCTAGCATCTTAAGCCTAAAAGGTTTATAGCATCTACTTTAGTGAATCCGCTTCTATGTGTATTGAAAGTAATTGGTTTAAATCTGGTTCATATCAGAAAGGAGCGGAAAACTGACCAGGTCTTTACAAACAAAACTTTTATTTCAAAAAGCCCTACTTGGCCATGTTTTGGCATTTAAGCCTTTATCAGGGGTCAGACTTTCAAAAATTAGGTCACAAAACTAGCACCAAAACTAGCAACTTGGTGTTTTGAGAATTAGGAAGGCCGCAGGGCCATGTACCTGGCTCGCCGGCAGTAACCGGGCCGGCGGCGTGTGGCGTCCTCTTCGTGCCACGAGCCACGGGGACCGGAGGCATGCCGGGAGACCGGGGCGGCGTCCTTTAAATTGATTGGCTCCCGCGGCTGAGTGGCAGCGTCAGGAGCCAATCGGTATTGGTGGAGGCGAGGGGGGAGGGAGGAGAGGGAGCTGGAGCCGGTGCGCCTTACATTCGGGCGCGCAGGGCAGGAGGCAGCAGACGTGTGCTGCGTTCAAGTTTTCTTTTCTCGTACATCCCTTGTTGAGGCGGCGGTTGCAGCTTCAGGTGAGCGGGCTGCGATCAGGGAGGCGGTGAGTGGATTGGCAGAGAGGCAGAGTGCTAGTTCCCGTGCCGTCTGTCAGGAGCACGTGGGAGGGTTCCTGCTGGTATTAGTGCTGAGCGGGTGAGTATTTATGCCAACTCGTCCCAGCAAGAGGGGTGGAGAAAGGGGAGGAAGGAGGAGTGGGGGTTCCAGGTGGTGCTCTGATAGTCTTCCTCAGAGGGAGAGCGGTGCCTTGCACGGTGGGGGTTGGGGGCGAAGGGGGGAAGAGAGAGGGGCTCCAGGGGTCTCTTCTGGGGGGGGGGGCGTTGTGGTCTGGGAGATCCCAAAGAAGGAGAGGGGTGGGGGTGAGGGCACCCGCGGGGGGCAGGGGGCAAGCCAGTCCTACAGAGCCCCAGGGTGCTGGGCATGCGGGGTCTACAGAGGAGCCCCCTGGGTGGGTGCACACTACCCCGGATGGGGCTGCACAGCCGAGGGAGATAGCAGTGGGAGCGGGGCAGGGGTTACGTACTTGGTGGGGGTGGGGTAGCAATGTGGGGGGGGGTCAGTGGGGGGCTTACATGTGCCACCTGCGGGGCAGTTTAACCAGAGCGTGGGATTTGGGGCAGTTGGTCGGGGGGGTTGTTTCAGGCAGGTGGGCCCACGGCCTGGGATTACTGGAGGGGCGGGGGGCAAGGCACATCCAGGGAAGATTCTCTGGGAGCCTGGCAGCCCTCCTGGCAAGGGGCTGCCCCCCCTGTTTTTCCTTATATTCCTTCTCAGGCTTCGGCGGCGTGGCCTTTACCGGGAGGATTTGGTGCAGGAAGCCCAGGAGGAGTGGCGACCGGGTCGGTAAGACCAAATCCGGGGATGGCAGCGGGGGTCAAGCATGCGGAGGGGTTACGGAGCAACCAAGAGCCGGAGCTACCCACAGCTCAGATAGTGGGTGCACCTGAGGCCAGCAATGCGGTGGACCGGACAGGTGAGTTACCTGCTGGGGGTCAGGGGGGGTGGGGAGCATGGGGGGGGACTGAGTGTTGGTGTGGGGGGCAAGGTGCTAAGGAAGCGTAAGCATGCTTGTTGGAGGCATCGTAGGGATGAGACTTCGTCATCTTTGTCCAGCGGGTCGTCGACGGACACTTCGGGGGAGGATTCGGTGGGTCGGGCAGCGGTTGCCACGACCACTGGAGGGGAGGGGAGTGGGTCGGTTCCGACTCTGGCGTCCTTTTCGGAGCTATGGAGGGGGTTCCGTGGGCGTTGCGCCGGAAGATTCGGAAGAGGAAGTACATTGACATCTTCCGGTTGTTGGAAGGGAGGCGGCGGTCGGGTGAGAGCCGTAAGAAAAGAAAGGAAGACGAAAAGTTGGGCAGGATCAAGCGAGTTTCCCGTAGTGTGGTGAATTGGACTAGGGCTTTCTTGCGGTTGACCAGCGTGTGGGGTCATCAGTATCCGGAGCAATACGGGATGCTGCTTGCGTATGCTGATTCGATATTGGAAGCCGCGCAGACGCATGACGGTTGGGCTTGGCTCAACTATGACGAAAAGTTTCGGGACAAGATGGAAGAAAATAAGCTCTTGTCCTGGGGGACGCAAGATATTAGTTTGTGGTTGACACAAATGGCTGCCAGGACCGGTGGGGCTGGGGGGTCAGGGGGACAAGGGGGTGCAAAAGGGGGGGGGTTGCTACGGCGGGTAGGGGACGTTCCTTTCGGGAGGGGGTGTTCGGGTCACCGAGGTCGGGGGTGAGGGTTCAGGAGATCTTTGCTGGCGATTTAATAAGTCGTCCTGTCCATTTCCCGACTGTAAGTTTTGGCACACCTGTTCCATCTGTGGAGGGGGGCATTCTGCCCTCAAATGTACGAAGCGAGTTGCCTCCACCCCCCCCCCCTCTTATGGCTCCCAAATAGTGCGGATTTGGGGGAGCGAGCCCCCACCCCGATTCGGCTGGAGGCTATGCGGCCTTGGCTACAGCGTTATCCGCAGCGGAGGGCTTGGGGGGTACTGGAGGAGGGTTTTAGGGATGGGTTTCGTATTCTGGTGATAGGGGTTGTAGGATCGGTGCGGGCGGACAATGCGGCTTCAGTGAGACGATTACCTCAGGTGGTTAGAAAAAAATTGCAAAAGTAGCGGGAATTGGACAGGCTAGCTGGTCCATTTTCATGCCGGCCGTTTGGGAATTTGGTAGTGTCCCCCTTGGGCATTGTTCCAAAAAAGGAGCCGGGGAAGTACAAGTTGATTCACAACCTGTCCTTCCCCGTAGGGTCGTCGGTCAACAATATGTTTCCGAAACAATGGTGTACAGTGTGTTACACATCATTTAACGCAGCGGTGGACTTGTTGCGTCGTTGCGGAGTGGGGAGTCTGATGGCAAAGGTGGACATTGAATCGGCATTTTGGTTGGGGTTTTGTTTTGACGGGGGCTGATATTTTGACAAATGTATGTCGATGGGATGCTCGATTTCATGTGCGTACTTCGAGATGTTCAGCACCTTTCTGCATTGGGCCTTGATTAAACAGGTCGGTTGCGTGAATGTTGTGCACAATCTAGACAATTTTTTGTTCGTGGGAAAGGCTCAGACGTTAGTGTCAGATGTTGTTGGACGGGTTTGTGACTTCAGCACGGGAGTGGGGGGTGCCGCTGGCGGGGGAGAAAATGGAGGGTCCGGCTACGAGCTTCACCTGTTTGGGTATACAGCTGGATACAGTGGCAATGGTGGTGTGTTTCCCGGGTGCAAAGATAGTGTGTTTGCGGTTGCTGGTGGCCAACGCGCTGGGATCGCGTAAAATCACTTTGAAAGAGCTACAGGCCTTAATCGACTCTCTGAATTTTGCTTGCAGGGTGATACCAATGGGCAGAGTGTTTCTGCGGCACTTGGCGGCAGCTACGGCGGGTGTGGCTAAGCCTCATCATCGGATCAGGATGATGCGGAGTGTTCGGGCGGACTTAAGAGTGTGGGACGTGTTCTTGCGGGAATTCAACGGCACGTCAGTGTTGATGGAGGCGGCGATTTCCACTATCGATCTGCAGCTTTTCAAGGATGCTGCTGGCAGCGGGGGGTTAGGTATTTACTTCAGTAGGGTGTGGTGTGCGGCGTCCTGACCGCAGGCTTGGCGGGACGAAGGGTTAACAGCGAATATCACATTCTTGGAGTTCTTTCCTTTCCTGGTGGTCTTGGAACTTTGGCCAGACACTACAGGTTGCATAACTGCAGGGTGGTGTGGTTGTGTGACAATGAGGCGGTGGTTAGTGTGATAAATAATTATATGCCGCGTTGTCTGCAAGTAGCAGCTTTGATGAGGGCAGTATTGTTGGCTTGCTTGCTGTTGAATGTATTGGTTAGGGCTCGCCATATTCCGGGTAGCACTAACAGTATTGCGGATGCTCTTTCTCGTTTTAAGTGGGAGCAGTTCAGGACATTGGCACCAGCTGCGGACACCGAAGGTGCACAGGTCCCGGAGTACTTATGGCAGCTTGGCCGGTGGAGATGCTGACGCTGCTGCAGCAGTCGGTGGCGCCGGGGACATGGACAAAGTATCAGCGCGGAAGCGACGATGTGGTCAGCTTTCTGGTGACTCGGGGGTGGCGGGAGGGGCACGTGCCCGACCACTTGATGGATGAATATGTGGTCGTGGCAAAGGCAAAGGGGGTGTCAAAAGCGTCAGTGCGGGCACACTTGGCGGGGTTCTCCTTTTTTGCACGGGCGGTGGGTTGGGGCTGCCAGGGTGGGGGGTTCCTGACATGGAGGTTATTACAAGGTGGGGAGCGCTCCCAGCCGACCCTGTGGGACGGTCGCCGGCCAATTACGCATGAGCTGCTGGCAAAAATTTCTGCGGCGCTGCCATGGGTCGTATTATCTTCTTATGAAACTCGGCTGTTTTGGGCGGTGTTCTGCCTGGCGTTTTTTGGGGCCTTCCAAGTTGGGGAGCTAGTGGCGGATTCACGCCAGCTAGCGCAAGGCTTGGGGAGGAGGCACGTCTATTTGGGGGACCGGGAGCTGTGTATATTGTTTATGTTTATGTTTATTACTTGATAAAAACCGCCTTTCTACAAAATCAAGGCGGTGTACAGTAAATTAAAAATCAGTAAAATGGCTATAAGCCGATAAAAAGGAAAGGAAATGTACAATATATTATAGGACAGATGAATGACAGAGAGAATAGACAGACAGAAGACAACAGTGAGAGAGGCTTAAAATAAAACAAAAGGAAGGGGGGTAGGAGTCATACAAAAGGAGGGGGAACATCAAAAGCCAAAGAAAACAAATTGCTTGCAAGGTCTAAAACGGATCAGCGGGGCTGTGGTCACTGGGTGGTTTTAAGAGCGATAGGGAATTCCCTGACTTGCCCGGTGGCATCGGTAAGGGATTATTTGAGGGTGCGCCCAGCGGGTGAAGGGCAGTTTTTCTTGCACGAAGATTCTCGCCCGCTGACGCGTTTTCAGTTTGCAGCGGTCCTGCGGTTGGCTTTGCTAAGGGTAGGGGTAGAGCCTGCGGGGTTTGCTCCACATTCCTTCCGGATTGGAGCCGCTACCAGCGGCGGAGGGGTTGCCGCAGGGAGAGATTCAGAGGATTGGCCGATGGCGTTCGCAGGCATTTCAGGGTTATGTGCGTTTGTAAAGGGGCTGAGGGGGTTTCCGGGGGGGGCTGCTAATTGTTGTTTTGCATTTCAGATGGGGAACATCATCCTAGGACCTGCTGGTTGATTGGCCACTCCTTTGTGCACTGGGCGGAGCGACGAGCAGTAGTACGGCCGATGGGGCCTAATCTCGGGATGGACCCGACGGAGCTGGTGGTCCTATGGCTGGGTGAGAGGGGGCTGCGTTGAGTGCAGCTCCTGCCTTTGCTGCGACACCATGGGCATGTGAAGGAGTGGCCGAAGTTGATGCTGATACATCTGGGGGGCAATGATTTGGGCTTGTGGACTTGTAAGCAGCTGATTCGGGCGGCGAAACAGGATATGAGCAAAGTGTTGCAAATGTTTCCTGATGTCTTGTTATTATGGTCGGATATTATTCCACGGCCGGCCTGTGGGGAGCAGCGGTGGTGGTCTCGTGGGTTAACAAAGATTAATCGCCAGATTGGGCGTTGGGTGGTGGAGCATGGGGGTCTTCAGATACAGCATCCCTGGGTGGAAGTTTCTTGCGCAGGTTTATACCGGCAGGATGGGGTGCATTTATCCCCGGTTGGGTTGGATTTGCTCCTTAATGACTGGCAGGAGGCCGTGGAAGAGGTGTTAGGCAGAAGGTGCACTGGTCGCAGCTTGGGGGGGTGGGCGTTCATGGATCTGGGATCGCCTGAACCGGTGGCGGGATCCCAGAGGTTTCCGGGGTCCGGAGCCTGAGCTATTAGTTGGGCGGGGGTGGGGTACCCCCGACCCGGATAACCCCGGTGAGGCTTTTGCTAGTAATATGGTGAAGTCGGAGGAAGGGGTGGTAGGATGATAGCAGTAGCCTCGCTGCGGTGGCAACGGCGATGACCTCACTTTGCTACCCACATGGCTGGTGAGTCATTACTGTGGAGGTAGAGGCGGGAATGTTTTGTTTGGAATTATTGTTGAAGTTTGTTAAAGTTAATAAAGCTGCGACCGGTGTTATGTCAACAATGGAGTGTTGTGAGTTATTGCGGGTGGGCGAAGGGGAGGGGCACCGCGTCCGCCGTTCCTCGGTTACTGTCACATGAAATCCTTTAAGAAGTTTTTTATAAACTTGGTGTTTTGAGAACTGTCACATGAAATCCCTTAAGAAGTTTTTTATACTTATTTTTTGGAAGTCTGATCCCTGATGAAGGCTTAACTGCCAAAACCTGGCCAAAGTCAGGCTTTATGAAATAAATGTTTTGTTTGTAAAGGCCTGGTCAGTTTTCCACTTCTTTTTGGTGTTCTTCATTGGATTGCAGATTTATGCCCCTTGTGTGGTGTTTTGGACATAAATCTGGTTCAATCAGTTTACTGTTCATTATTAATCTCATTCTTTTGTCTACCCTAAACTCACCATCTCCTAAGCTTCAAAAATATCAGTGCACACAGGAGGGTGAAAAAGCAAACCTCTTTTTAGTTGCAACAGTACACATTTCAGTGACCAATGTTTTAAGAATTATTGTTTACAGACGGTGAAAATGATAGCTTACCTAAAGAAACAAGTCAAGCAGGTATAAAAACAACAATTATCTGCCCCAGCAATATAATTTATATCCATAATCTTTTCTAAATTTGATAAGTAGGGTTTCTAAAAACATAAACAGTTTCCTCCCACAGTGTGCCCAGAAGACGCTTACAAGGTATGTGATTCCGGTGTGTTGTATTTTTAATTTGCTCTGTAAATTTTACCACTTTCATGCGAGCTGTGAGGACCAGATGTTCCAAGTCATTTAACCCCACAGTAAACACTCTACAGCAAATGCTAAAAAAAAAAGAATCTGTCACCAACTTTGCACCTCACTAACAAGTTTATTGACTGCAAAGGTTTACATCTAGGTCGTCTTGCAGTGGATGAAGAAAAGCATTCTGAGATTATCCAAACTGCTAATTTCTGGTATTTTGGGAGATGATAAAATGTCTGTGCTATTAGCCACGAACATTTAAACACTTCACTAAGCTCATGAGGGCACTGTGAGGATAAAACAATGTTTTATCTGCAGAAATGGGCTATATGAAAATTGCCTGTCCTATGTACTGGTAGTAATAGGTAATGCTCTTCAACAGTGCCCATACGTTTATTCGCAACTGGGTATGTTGACTAAAGTGTGCTAATTTTTCTGCACCTTAGCATGTGCTAAGTGCTGAAAATGACCATGCGGGCCGGGCTAGACCTGTGCTACTTTTGAGGACGTTCCCGACATGTCCCCATGCAGTTATCATGAGTCAGAAGAATCTGCCGTGCTAAAGCAGCAGGCACACTTATCACGGGTGCGCTTAGCATGGGATTCAGTGCTCAGTCACCATTACTGTACTTTGGTAAACTTGCCCCATTGAGCAGAGGCGATCCTGGAGGAAGGGTTAGGAAGGGGATTGCATGAATGCAAGTAACTTTGTATTTTCAAAGCCACGTGTATGGGTTTAGCTGAAAAAGTAGCCACAGAAAAAGAAGGTGCAAGTATCTGTGGCTACATTTTCCTTAGACAGTTTTCATCTGCAAGTAGGTGTGTGCTTTCACAAAATTATACAGAGGATTCATGTGTAAAATGTAGGCACGCTGCAAGATTGCCCCTAGTTTTATTTGATCTGTGCCTAGTCTTTACTGCAGACAGAAATGGGGTAGTGTTGTGATCTGCGCATATATTTTATAAAATATGTGTGTACACGGATAGATCGAATATCAGTGCTTCTATGTCTCACATGGCCACCCCCATACCTACATTGTGTGCAGCTATGCAAGATGTATAAGTTATGAGGTTATTTTAGAAGCTCCGTTCATGCTTTGGATGTCTGAAAACAGGCACGCAGAATCCAAATCACAAACATATTCCCTAGAGCCATTTTAGAAGCCAGTTCTATAGACATCCCCAGTGCAAGGATGTCCAAATCAAGAAGGGGCGTGATGGAGGTATGACCAGGGCATTCTTGGCAAGTTGGACATGCTTGCATGATTTCAGAAATGGTGAGCATGTCCCCACGCACTAGTGGGGCTGTCTGTGTCTATTCCTACTCCAGGGCATGAATAGGCATCAGAAAAGCTCTTGTTCTGCCATCCAGACACCTGGAGGACATAGAGAGGAAGTTACTCTGATATCCCCTAAATTTTCCACAATAACAAAAACTGCAGGGAAACGAGGACACTTGTTTTCAGTTCTGCCACTAATGCACATACCCACATGCAAAATAGTTTGCATGGACATGCCTTCAGCATAGGATAGATGCCCCCCCCACCCAAAGTGTTTGTAGTGGGGATGTCTAGGTGGCTGCCAGTGCAGTTGTCCATTTTTGGGATGTCCAAGTTGCTTGTATCAGGCCAAAAAGGAAACACAAAACATGGCTGTATCAAGTTGTTTTCAATAAACTGGGCATTGGTGTGCTTTTCTCCACTCCTGTTTGCTTAATCTTAGATAATAAATGTTATCAATCATTTGGTAATGACTATAATGGACATTTCTTAGCTTTATATGAGTATGCTTAAGATGAGGCCATAATGGTTATGAGGAATTTTGGAGAAGAAACATTGATCTCATTGTATCCCCACTGAGTTCCTTGTAGGGTCGATGTTCATTAACCTGAAGAAAAGCTTTATTTTGAAGGGAAATTTTATTGGCAAACTTATGGCACAGTGATGGGTGGTTCCTTTATGCCCTTTCTGGCTAATCTGGTTATGGATGCTTTTGAAGAGATGTGGATTGATAGGTTCATTGTTTCCTTTTTCATGAATAGATATGCTTTTGGACAGGTCCAGCTCTATAATCAGATGAATTAGGTGGTCACCTAGGGTGACATTATTTTAGGGGAGCACTAATACCAGTCACCACGGCTGCCCTCTACCCATTGCCCGAACAAGAGTCGGTCCCTCTGCAGTCTACAGCTCTGCAGGCCCATCTGTTAAATTCCAGCCTGCATGCACCATGGAAACTTTCAGTACTCAAGGGCTGGACTTCCTGCTGCTGATCTTGTGAGATCATCGACAGGAAGTCTCGCCTGGCTCACGAGGACTGAGTGTCCATGGTGCATACAAGCTAGTATTTAACAGGTCATCAGAGCAGTAGTCAAGGGAGGAATCCTGCTTCTCTTTCCACCAGTTGACAACTGTTAGGGGGGCCTCACGGAGCTGGCCAGAACATCAGCGCAGCAGGGCTTTAACCCACTCTTGCCTACTACATGGAGATGGTAAAGGTGAGGGAGCATGACAGGCAGAGGCTGAGGAGCTGCCATAGAAACAGAGGTGGTTCTTCGTCTGTGCACCGTTCGAGGAAGGTGTGATCATCTTGTGCTAGAGCTGCTTGGAAAAGCTGTTAGGGCAAAGCCCATGAGGTGTTGCTGCTTAATTTAGTTCATATCTTTTTTATTAGTATGAAGAACCAAATATCATCACCATCGGAGCACGTACAAATGCTTGCTACACTGGCGAAACACATAATATTAGATTGGAAAACATTTTTCATATTATTGAGCTCCCCCCCCCCAACAACCCAACCCCATCCCCAAACCCACCCATCCCTTCTCACCAGCAACCCACTACACTCATCCAGAGATCAATCCTTCAACCAACCCACAGTGTGGGAATCCTTGCACACCCTAGGAGCAAACCATATCAATCTTTCATTTGGACCCATTCCAACCTCACCCCTCCCTCAGTATCTTAACCAATTCTTAACTCCTGCCCCTCCACCCTATTCTCCAAACCAAGAGTGCAAATGGGCCCCCCTCTAAGGGGGGAAGCAGGGATTCTCCCTCTCCCCAGTCTCCAGATCCTACCCCTCCTCAACCTTATCACTTCTCCAGGCTCTCAAAATGTCAACAACTCATTTCACATCCTGGGGATCAAGGAATGAATATATGCCACCCATAAGAGCTACAAATTTATCCCTTTTAACTTCAGTACCCCGGGAAACCAATCTATCCATTATCATAAGGGCATGAAAGAAGTTCCTCCACTCCCAAAAGGAGGGAGGTTTGACCTCTTACCATCGCCACAATATACACTGCTTCACAATTAGGCATGCCTTTTGGACCAGAAGCCTGGGAGCCTTTCCCTGGACCTTCAGGGCAGTTGGGTCATCCAAAACTGCCACTGCCTAGGTTATCACCACTGACTGGGAAAGCACCATGCCAGATAGGTTACCACTCACTCCCAAAAATCACAAGTTTTAAAACACGCCCAAAAAAGGAGTCCCATATGAGCCACGGACTCCTGACAATGCAAACACTGGTTGAATGCAGAAAACCTCACTTGAAATGCCCTCCTGGGGGTGATATACCTTAATTTGAGTACCTTGTACTGCAATTCCCTGAGGCAGGCACAGATCACCAGCTTTGGAATCCGAGCTATCATCCAGAATACCTGCTGCCCTGTCACAGAAATAGCCAGTTTCATCTACCAATGAGTTTCCAGATCATCACATTTATTTTATTTTATTTATTTATTTACATTCTCTTATATACTGAGCTATTCTGCATCAGTGCAGTTTACATTGAACAAACTGAAATTACATTGAACAGGGCATTATAACTTGGAGATAACTATTTTACAGGGAACATGGGCTATGGAGGGTTAAGTGGCTTGCCCAAGACCACAAGGAGCACCAGTGGGACTAGAAACCCCAGTCCTTCCGGCCCAAGGTTGCTGTCCTCTACTGGGATTTGAACCCCTGACCTTCCAGCCTGAAGTACCTTGCCCCAACCACTAGGCCACTCCTCCACTCCACATTGCCCCCATCGGGATGAGCTCCCATAATTTTTTATAATACTAGAAATCGACAAAGTCCCCTATCCTTAAACTCAAAAAATCTCTCCTGCCCTTTCCGCATGGACGCTCTCAAGACTCTCAGCCGGCAACAAGCCTGCATATTGTTGCATCTGCAAACATGCATAGAACTACCTGTCCTCTAATTGATAGCTCTACTTCAAATGCTGGAAAGCGTGGCATGTACCCTGAGAATTCACCACCTGTGCCAAAGTGTGATGTACCATTTTAGCCACAGACGATACAGGCAAATCTCCAGACCGGCCTGAAATGCCTTGTTTCCCAGCAGCGGGAGAAAACCAAAGGCCTCCACACTACCTGGGTCAATTGCACTAAAGCACAGCCACATAAATGCCATGGAACCTCCTTGGCTTCCAAATGAAGGAACAACACCAAATTCAAGGGGTTCACTAGTTCCCTCTCTATCTCCAGGGATGTGAAATGCAAAGTATCAGCCATCCAATTGTGAAGGTGGCATAACCCACACACACACAAAAGAATAAATCCTCAGCTCGGGTAGTCCTACTCCACCCTGATTCCACTTCCCTTGGAGCCGAGCAGTAAGCATCCAGGCCCTTTCCCGCCTCCAAAGGAATCAAGTGAGTTTCCGCCCAACTGCCAAAATATCATTCCATAACCATTGCAGAGGTAACATTGCAGTATATAACCACTTCGGAAATAGTGTCATATGACAGGCTGCCATTCTCCTGAGTAGAGACAATGATAGTGGCCGCTGGTCTTGTAACTTCTCACATGCAAATGCCCACAGCTTCCCAATGTTAAGGGCGTAAAGCTGTTTCAAGTCTATTGGTAACCATATCCCTAGATACTTAAAGGCCTGTCTCGCCCACTTCAAAAGGAAGCTCGCACCCCAACTTTACTGCAACTCCCCAGTAACATCTAAAGCCTCAGACTTATCCATGTTCAACTTCAGTCCAGCAGAGGACCCAAAAAGCTACAGTTCATCCAGAAAACATGCAAAGGAAGTGCAGTGAACTGTCAGATACACTAATAGATTGTCAACAAAGGCCATCAACTTAAAAACCGCAATACCGTTCATCACCCCTTTGATAGAACTCTCTTGGTGAACCCTTAACACAATTAGGTCTAATAATAACACAAACAACAATGATAATGGACACACCTGCATCATACCCCTCAGTAACTCAAAGCTAGAGGAAAGCTCCCCATTAACTAAAACCAATGCCTTAGAGAAGAGTAGAGCAAATGCACCACTTTCTTGAAATAAGGACCCAACCCATAAGCATCCAAAACATCAAACAAATACTCCCACCCAACTCTATCAAATGCATTTTCCACATCGAAACTAAGACGAAAGCACATGCATCTGGACCCACTCCAGTTAGGACTGTATGCGGCAAACGCTGGCCATCACATACCGATCCAAAACAAACCCTGCCTGTCTATTGTACACGAGCCCAGGTAGCACCAAAGCCAGTCGATCTGCCATAATCTTTACAAAAAGTTTCAAATCAAAATGCAGCAAAGAGATTGGTCAATACAACTTCAGCTTTGAAGAATCGTTCGCTGCCTTATGGATAATTGTTATATAAGCACCGTCAGAGCATTAAAAGCCTTGGTCATCGGCAAACTTCCCCTGCAACAACTTGTAAAACTCGGCGCTAAGAGGTTCCGGTGATGTCAGCAGTTAGGATGGTGGTGAACTAGCGAAGCTCTGCCGCCTTCACCTGCCAAAAGGGCAATAAAAAGTAAAGAAAAAGCAGCCACAATGATCGGAAGGAGGAGCGGGGTGTAGGAGCAGAGGGAGTGAAACCAAATACCCCCAAGTGAATCCGCCGCAGCGGAGAGAAGCGGCAGAGCGGGAAACCACGTGGCCGTGAAGTGAACAGGCTTAAAGGCCCCGGAGTGCAGAGACGTGGCGGAGAGCAGAGGAAAGCAGGTGCAGAGCGGCGAAAAGAGCGGGGGCAAAGGGAAGAGGCTTCTGCAACAAAAAAAAAGAAAAAAAATTTTTAAAGCGGCCGGGCGCCGCGGCACCTCCCTGCGGCAAGCTTAAAGAAGTAAGAGCCGCCAGAGTAAGGCAGAGAAGGTGGGAGTAACCGGTCGGGAGGCAGAAGAATTGAGGAACTGAAGTTAGGAAAGGAGTGGAGCCTGAAGAGGAAAACCCCACAGTTGATGAGCTGAGGTCGGCAACCAAAACTATACAAGGTGGGGCAGAGAGTAGAGAAAAGCCGGACAGGCTGCAGGGACGACCCAGTGCATAGCAGGCTGGGCTGAGTGCATAAAAAGGGCTGGACAGGTGGAGTGCAAAGAAGAGCAGCACAGTCCGCATCTGAAAAAGGAGATTCAGAAAGCCCAGTCAGCCCAGAGAATACCAGAGATGGAGGAGCAAAGGAGCAGCGGTGCAGGGGAGCAGCGAAGAAGGGCAAGCCCCAGAATAGGTTGGGAGAGGCCCTAAGTGTTACGGGGTTATCCCTGTTCATAGCCTCCAGGCCTAGGGAATCCCCTCCGTCTGCTTCCTTTGTTCCTGCTCGGCTGCTTCCCTACACTAAGTGTCAGCATAAGGGCTGAGAGAAAATAAATTGAAGTAAGGAGATCCTGGATTCTCTACAGGGAGAACTATTCAGGCAATTGGTAACAGACCCCACACGTGAAGGGGCCATACTGGACTTGGTGCTTACCAATGGTGAAAGTGTTTCTGATGTTGTAGTGGGAGATCATTTTGCATCCAGTGATCACCAGATGGTGTGGTTCAGTATTAGGACTAGGGCTGTTAGAATCCATTCCAAGGTGAAGATCTTAGACTTTAGGAAGACTAACTTTGCGAAGATGGGCCAATACCTCAGGGAGTCGTTAGTGGGATGGGAACAGCTGGAGGATGTAGAAAAATAGTGGGCAAAACTGAAAGGGGGTATTTTAAAGGCAACCAACCTTTTTGTTAAAATGGTAAATAAAGGCAAAAGGAACAGGAGACCGCTATGGTTTTCGAAGGAAGTAGCTGAAAAAGTGAAGAAAAAGAGGGAGGCCTTCATGAAATACAAGAGATCACAGAGAGAGGAAGACAGGCATCTGTATTTGGAAAAACTTAGAGAAGCTAGCAAAGTAGTCAAGAAGGCAAAGATTCAAAAGGAGGAGGAAATAGCCAATGCAATAAAATGGGGGGATAAGACAATTTTCAGATATATTAGTGAGACGAGGAAGGGCAAAAGTGGTATTGTCAGACTCAAGGGTGCAGGGGGGGGAATATGTAGAAGCTGATAAGGATAAAGCGGAATTGCTTAACAAATATTTTTGTTCTGTGTTCACAGATGAAGAACCAGGAGCAGGACCTCAGAAAACACCCACAAATAAGAACAGAAGCGAGGGACATCTTGAACAATTTTCAGAAGACTGTGTTCGTGAGAAACTAGCTCAACTTAAAGTAGACAAAGCGATGGGACCGGATGGGATACACCCTAGAATACTGAGGGAACTTGGGGACATTCTAGCAACTCCACTGTGACCTTTTCAATGCCTCGTTGGAGTCGGGAGTGGTGCCAAAGGACTGGAGAGAGGCTCATGTGGTGCCTTTACACAAAAGCGGAAGTAAGGATGTGGTTGAAAACTACAGGCCGGTTAGTTTAACTTCGGTGGTGAGTAAATTATTGGAAACGCTGCTGAAAGAGAAAATAGTGAGGTTTCTGGAGTCCGGCGGATTACAGGATCCGAGGCAGCATGGATTCACCAGAAGCAGGTCTTGTCAGACAAATCTGATTGATTTCTTTGACTGCGTGACCAGGGAGTTGGACCGAGGGAGAGCTCTAGATGTGGTGTATTTAGATTTTAGTAAAGCCTTTGACACTGTTCCTCACAGGCGACTTATAAACAAACTGAGCACCCTAGGGATGGACCCTAAAGTTACTGCTTGGGTTAGAAATTGGTTGAGTGGGAGGCGACAAAGAGTACAAGTAAATGGAGCTCACTCTGAGGAGAAGGATGTTACCAGTGGTGTGCCCCAGGGATCTGTCCTTGGTCCGATTCTTTTTAACATCTTTGTTAGTGATATAGCGGAAGGGCTGTCGGGTAAGGTTTGCCTCTTTGCGGATGATACCAAAATCTGCAATAGAGTAGATACCAAGGAAGGTGTAGATAACATGAGGAGGGATCTAGCTAAGCTTGAAGAATGGGTCTAGAATTTGGCAGCTGGGATTTAATGTTAAAAAATGTAAGGTCATGCATTTGGGCTGCAGCAATCCAAGGGAGCAATACAGTATAGGAGGTGAAGTACTTTTGTCCACTACAGAAGAGCGGGACCTAGGCGTGGTTGTGTCTGATGATCTTAAAGTAGCTAAACAGGTAGAAAAGGTGACGGCAAAAGCTAGAAGGATGCTTGGGTGCATACGGAGAGGAATGGCTAGCAGAAAAAAGGAGGTGATAATGCCTCTGTATAAGTCTTTGGTGCGACCTCATTTGGAGTATGGTGTGCAATTCTGGAGACCGCACCTTCAAAAGGATGTGAAGAGGACGGAGTCGGTGCAGAGGGTTGCTACTAAAATGATTAATGGGCTTCATTATAAAGCATATGAGGACAGACTTAAGGATCTTAATATGTACACCTTAGAGGAAAGGCGGGATAGAGGTGATATGATTGAGATGTTTAAATACCTCCGTGGCATAAATGTTCAGGGAGAGAGCCTCTTTCAATTGAAAGCAAGTTCTGCTACGAGGGGACATGGGATGAGGGTGAAGGGAGATAGATTCAGGAGTGATATGCGGAAATATTTCTTTACGGAAAGAGTAGTGGATCCGTGGAATAGTCTCCCAGTGGAGGTGGTAGAGATGAGGACAGTAACTGAATTCAAAAAAGCATGGGACCAACACAGAGGATCTCTAAAGGTAATAAGTGGACTGTTGTAGTTATGGAAGGACAGACTAGATGGGCCTTGTGGTCTTTTTCTGTCATCATGTTTCTATGTTTCTATGAACCGGCAGCGGTAAAACCAGATAGGAGGAGAAGCGGGGGCAAAAGTAGAGGGAAAAGACCGTTACTGCCTGATCAATACCATATTGCGTGGGGAAGAGTACTGGAAAGAGGCAAGGAAGGTGCGGCCTGCGGAGGGAGGCTCCCCACCAATAAAGCATGGAGAAAGCAAAAAGAGAGGGGGCAGTGAAGAAAAAGTTGGCGGAGTTTCGATCCCCATATGCGCCGCAAAGAGGAGGAAAGGAATGCGAGAAGATGGGTAAGGTGGTGGAAGACCTCTCGCCGAGGTGCAAGGAAGAGACAGAAGGAGAGGAGGGCGTGGGAATGGTGGAGAAAATCAAGCAGTGGCTGATGGAGCTGAAGGAGGATTTAAAGGAAGAAATTGGAGGGGTCAAAAATGAGTTAAAAGAGGCCCTACAAACAATCAAGCAAGACATCACAGAACTGGGAGAGCGTGTAGAGGAGGCAGAGAATCACTTGGAGCAACATGGGGCAGCAATGGAGCTAATCCAGAAAGGATGGAAGGAGATGCGAGAGGCCCAGGAGGAGTTAAAGGCGAAAGCGGAAGACTTGGAAGATCGGTCGAGAAGAAGTAACATTAGAGTGCGGGGAGTACCGGAAGAACCTAAGTACAGGAACAGCGAAGTGGTGGTACAAAAAATATTTGGAGAACTCTTAAGAGCGGAGGAGCACGCAGAAGAGGAGGAAGATGAGGGGCTGATTAAAATTGAAAGGGCCCATAGAGGGTTGGGACCCATAAGAGACAATCAACCAAGAGATGTCATAGCTTGCCTAGCATCATACAAGTTGAAAGAACACATACTGGGAGCAGCGCGAAAGCTAAGACACTTCCAGTGGGAAGGTCACAAAGTGGAACTGTTCCAGGACTTGTCCCAGGGGACGCTGCAGCGTAGACGAGAGATAAAAAGAGGTTATGGCCTACATGAGGAGGGCTGACCTGAGATACAAGTGGATGTACCCGTTTGGACTGTTGATTATGGTGCAAGGGCGGTCGAGGAAAATAAAGACAAGTGCTGAAGCCTGGAGAGCCTTGAGAGACTTAGGAGCCGAAAATCTACCGGAGGAGGCTCGCAGACCAGCTAAGTCAGCTGACAGCACAGCCAGTAATACTGAGGCGGAGAGCTCGAGGTGGCACAGAGCAGCAGAGGGCGGAAGGAGGCTGGTGAGACTGGTCAAGGAGCGTCAGCGCGGAAAGCAGAGCGAAGAGGAAGCAGGCTGAAACAGCAGGCGGCATATGGAGTTGAATTAGATGTTTTGCATGGTGGAAAAAGTGGGGGGATATGGTTAAGTAATGAACGAAGATGGGGGGGGGAAGGATAGAAGCGCAGGGGAGGGGTGGAGTGGAGGAGGGAATAGGTAGAAGAGGTAGATGGAGCTTGGAAGGAGGATGGAGGGGAGAGGGGGTAGAGGAGCGGGGGTAGGCGGGGGTCTGACTCTCGGTCACCGTTAGGGAAGTCAGCTCTCCAGATTGGAGAAGAAGAGTAGGGAGGGAGAGGGAGGGGGGGGAAAGGGAAGGAAGGAGAGGGGGGAGGTAGCAGAGGGGAGGATCAGGAAGAAGGCAGGGGGGGACGGGGGAGGTAGGGGGAAGGGGGGTGAGGGGGGAAGGGGGAAGGGGCGGGAGGGGGTGGGCAAAAAGATGGGACGAAGGGAGGAGTAGGGATGGAGGTAGGTTTGAAAATAGTAACGCTGAATGTAAAAGGTTTGAATTCACCCTGGAAGAGGCAGAAACTGTATAAAGAGTTAACAAGACATAAAGCAGCGATTGTAATGCTGCAGGAGACACATTTACTAAAAAAAACATGAAGCATTAGTACAACCAAAGGGTTATAGAGAATGCATTTTTGCATCAAATTTACGGGAAAGAAAGAAAGGAGGGGTGACGGTTTTCATCAATGGAGAGCATACAATGGAAGTACAGTCGGTGGTGAAGGATAAGGGGGGGAGATTCCTGTTACTGAGAGTGAAAGTAGAGGAGGAGTGGTTCTGTGTGGTAAATGTGTATGCGCCCACGGGATCCCAGAAAGAATTTTGGGAGGAGTTAGGGAAGCAGGTAGCAGCAATGGGGGATGGGGTGATGATTTGTGGAGGGGATTTCAACATGCTGTGGGAGGTGGGGAGAGACACGACAGGAAAGAGGGAGGGGCGGAGGGTGGATAGACAGAGATATCATGGGTTTGTGAAAGAGAATGATCTAATAGATGCATGGAGATTGATGAACCCAGGTAGGCGACAATTTTCCTTCTATTCGGCAGTGCATGGTACATACTCAAGACTAGATGTGATCTGGGTAGGTAAAGAGCTGGCGGGCAGGAACAAGGAAGGTGAAATTTAGCCGATCACGTGGTCGGATCATGCACCAGTGATAATACAGGTGAAGATGAGGGGGGGAAGTAAGGGGGGGCAATATTGGAAACTTAATGAAAGCTTGCTAGAGGATAACAGGGTAGTAAGGGAGTTAGAGCAGGTAATACCAGAGTATTTTCATCAGAATGGGGAGGGGGAGGTAAAGGTGGGAGTGGTCTGGGATGCATTCAAAGCTGTGATAAGAACATAAGAACATAAGATATGCCATACTGGGTCAGACCAAGGTCCATCAAGCCCAGTATCCTGTTTCCAACAGTGGCCAATCTAGGTCATACGTACCTAGCAGTTTCTCCAAAAGACACAGGTTCCGCAATGCTTGTACTGGGTCAAGCATTGATATCCTGGGTCCCTTCTTAATAATGGTTTATGGACCTTTCCTCCAGGAACTTGTACAAACCTTTTTTAAACCTAGCTACACTAACAGCCTTTACTACATCCTCTGGTAACAAATTCCAGAGTTGGATTACACGTTGAGTGAAAAAATATTTTCTTTTATTAGTCTTAAATAGTTTACCCTGTAGCTTCATTGCATGTCCCCTAGTCTTTCTATATTCTGATAACGTAAACAATCGATCTACGTTTACCCATTCCACTCCATTCATTAATTATTATTACAGTATTTAATGCAACGCGAAGGGGGGAGAAGAAGGCGAAGACGATGGGATGGGCAGGTATCACCCTTATACATAAGGGGGGAAGGATCTGTTGGAGTGTGCATCTTATAGGCCAATTTCGTTACTTAACCAGGATGCAAAACTGTTGGCAAAGATCTTAGCAACGCGACTGAATAAAATCCTAGGCAAGTAGTACATGAGGACCAAGCAGGTTTTATACCTGGGAGGCAAGTGGCGGATAACATATGCAAGGTCCTCAATGTGATCTGGGAAGCAAGGCAGTCGGGGGAACCTACACTGATGGTGTCGCTGGATGCAGAGAAGGCATTCGATCAAGTATCATGGAAGTTTCTGTTTTCAGTATTAGACGCCATGGGGTTCGGGGCAGAATTTGGGAATTGGATAAAGGCCTTTTATGCATGTCCTAAAGCATGTGTGAGAGTAAACGGGGGATATTCAAGGTTCTTTCCCCTAGAGAGGGGAACGTGGCAGGGTTGCCCCTTATCACCGCTGCTCTTTGCGCTCTCCTTAGAGCCCTTAGCAGCGTGGATACGGGCGAGTCAGGAGATAAGGGGGGTGCGGGTGGGACAAAGAGATTATCGAATAACGCTTTTCGTGGATGACATTTTGTTGACGATAACGAATCCAGGGGAAACATTATCAGCGGTAATGGGGGAGATTCAGAACTATGGGAAGGTGGCAGGGTTCAGAATTAACTGGGGGGAAGTCAGAAATGTTGAATATAGTGGGGGAGGAGGAACAGCAGAGAGAGATCCAATGGCGCTTCCCATTTCGGTGGGCAAGGAGGTCGATTAGATACCTGGTGATAAAGGTAGGGAGGACCCTAGAGAAACTATTCGATTTAAACTACAAAAAACTCGAAGAACAACAGGAGCCACAATTGAGGGGATGGAGTAGGGGGTACTATTCCTGGTTTGGGAGGATGGCGATAATTAAGATGATGCTGCTTCCTCGGTTTCTGTTCTATTTCCAAGTACTATCAATAGCGCTGCCGGGAGGGATATTAAAGAGAATACAAAGGCAAGTAGAGGGATTTATTTGGGGGGGCAAAAGGCCAAGGGTGGCGGCACAGACACTACAAGTTCAGGCTATGGAAGGAGGGATGGGTGCCCCTAACTTTGCATTATATTACAAGGCAGCGCAGCTACGGGCAGTGTACGCCTGGTTAAGGGAACCATTAAAGCAATGGGTAAAGATGGAGACAGCAGAGTTTGGTCCCAGAGAGCTGGAAAGACTAGTTTGGGGGGGGGGAGGGGGAGAGGTGTACCAACCCATTGGTGGGGCATATTCTGAATATCTGGCAACAGAATAGGCAGAAGATGGTGGGGAATAAGAAGTGGTCACACACTATGACTTTACAGGCTTGTTGTGAAAGGGGAGCGGGGCCAAGTAGAGCAGTACTGCGAAGATGGGTGGAGCAGGGTTTAAGTCAGGTGTCACAGCTACTAGTGGGGAAGGAGATAAGGGGCTTTGAGGGAATGCAAGATCTGTATCAGTTGCAGGAAACAGATAGGTATGCGTATGCACAAATGGGGTCACTAATTAATAAAAGAAAGAGGGGGCAGGAGGGGGGGTGGAATGGTTTGAGGGGGCATGTCTAGGTTCCATGGGGCAGAAGGGCATGATATCTAGAATTTACAAGGGGCTAGTAGCGAGGGGCGGCGGGAAATTGAGTTACATGGAAGCGTGGGACAGGGACTTGGGGATGGAATGGGAGGTGGAGGAGTGGGAGGGAGTGACGAAGGGTATTGCCAAATTTACTATTGCCACAGCGCTACGTGAGAATGGGTTCAAGGTGCTGAGTAGGTGGTATCTCACGCCGGAGCGATTGTATAAAGCGGGGGTATTGAAGACGAATGAATGTTGAAGGCGGTGTGGCAAAGAGGGCACATGGATGCATATGTAGTGGTCATGCCCAGTAGTGCAGATATTGGGGGAAAATTGGGGATAACCTCAACAAGATAGTAGGAGCAAGAATAGAACTGACTCCCGAAATGTGTCTCCCTCAAAAGAAGGATGGGCAATGGGAAGGGGAGTGGAATATTATTTGGTTCTGTGTCACGGCAGAGAGATGCGAAATAGCATGGCATTGGAATAGAAAGATCTTACCTTCCATGGATAGCTATGCAAAGAGATTGTCGGACATTTATTTAATGTATAAAATTATGGGGGAAAAGCAGGGTAATAGGGGACAAATCTAGAAACGATGGGAGGGGGTGTGGAGATGGTTAAGAGAGAGGATGTGGAGGGATGCAGGGGTCAAGGAGGGGTCGAGGGAGGGGAGGAGCAAGGAGACGGGAGAGGGGTTGGAGGGGAAGATAGAGGGATAGAGGGAGGGGAAGCAGTATATAGATAGAGGAGGGGACTAGAAGGGGCGAAGGGGGAAGGGGGAGATGGGGGGAGGGGGAGAGGGAGGGGAGGGGGGAGCTTAAGAAGAGAAGTGAAGGAGAGAAGTGAGAGGGGCAGGGTGTAGGGAAGGAGAGGATGAGCTGTTGGGTTGGGTAGGTGGAGGGGCAAAGGGTATAGGTTAAGTTACAGATGTAAGTTGTAGATGATATTGTTGTGAACGTTATATGTTGAAGTAAGTAATAAAAATTATTAAATTAAAAAAAAATTGGTGCTAAACCCATCTGGTCCAGCATCTTACAATACGGGGACAGAGAAATCCCTCAAAGAACCTCTTCCCCTGTAGCCAGCCACCCCAAATCCTCCATTTGCTGCTCCCTCAGTTTGGGGAGACCCATTAGAGTCTGATAATCCTGATAGTATTCAAAGATGCATCCTCACCCTTATACAGACTATGGTAATACTCCCGAAAGACCTCCTCAATATGTTGCATTGTAGTCTGCAACCTCCCATACCCATCATGCAGAGCTGTCACATACCGAGAATCCTGCCACCTTTTAAGACACTTCGCCAACAGTCTTCCGCTCGTCACCATATTGAAACAAGTGGTATTTATAATAAAGCAAAGATTTATTTGTGCACTGGTGGAGCAATGTATTTAAAGCTGCTTGGGAGTCCCAACAATGCAGCTCTATTCCTTACTGTGCATTGCAAAGCATAGATCTGACAGTCCCGGTATACTTGCTTTTCTGACCACAAAACCTGGGCGTCTATGTCTTGCCAGTGACTTGCTGAGTAAGCTTTCATATCTTTCCATAAAACAACTCGGCCGCTTCCCAAAAAAAGCACTGGCTCATCCTTATGTACTTGATTATGCCTCACAAAATCATACCACCTACTCTTTAAGTAAGCCATGAATTGCTCGTCATGGTACAGCTCTAGCCGGAACTACCAGGGCCCCGGACATGAAGCTCTGGGCAACCAATTCAATACAATTCACACTAGTGCATGGTCATATATCACCTCATAAGGACGAAAGAGGTGTTTTCTACCCTTGCAAAAAGAAGTGCCGATACTAACAAATAATCAGTCCATGAACTAGAACCATTTGCTCAGGAAATTGATACCTGGAGTGCTAACAGGATCTGCCCAGAACACGCACTGTGTGCTCAAAAGTGACAGGCAATTATTTGAGTGCTTCCTCTTGCCATCAGGTCCATCATTGCTACATCCCTCTGTGCCATCTTGAGGGTCCTTAAAGCACAGGCCTGTTTTGCAGGATGTGGCTGTGGGTGCATCCGAAGGGGTGTGTCCCAAGAGGCACATTATGGCCCTTTGAAGCCCTATCAGAGGAGCTCTGAAGCGTGTTTGACTGTGGAATGGGCAAGCGGAAAAAGAAGACGTCTTATGTGAGTATGATGAATCCGTCTAAGACTGTGAAAGCTGTGGGTCCTATCTACAAGCATGTTGTGGTCTCAGCCAAGATTCCAGAAGAACTTTCCCTGCCTGTGACTGATAGTTCAAATTCTTTAGTCAGCCTCTCCCCTTTTTTAGGGAGTGAGATCCCTACCCTGCTGTCTAGCAATGTGGTTTTGGGTCCGATGACTTCTCCTGATGTTGTTGGGAATTCTCGGCTACAAGTTTCTTGCGAGGAGGGGTTTTCTCAGAGTCTGAATGCACTCAAGATGGAGGTTCCTCTCCCTCGGGTCGTTCAGTTCACTGAGGCTCCTAAACTCTCACAAGTACCACCTGGTGCTTCTGTTTCAAGTGCTCATCCGGCAGATGTCTCCTTGATGGCTATTTGGAATGTGTTGACTCAGATGGAGGCCTCTCTATCTTCTACAGCATCGAAATTTGCGGACTTTAGTAAAGAGACAGTAGATAAACTTGCCCAACATGATGCTTATCTAGTTGCACTTGATTCTCAATGTTCTCATGTCTCCATGGTACAGGGGGTTGCTACCTCCTTCATTTAAAGACGGCCTTGTGCTTCATAGGCAGCAGGAACTTTGGGAGAATGTAGCGCGGTCTAAGAATTTTCAATGCCTCAACTTCCCAAAAACACATTACCTATCTCCATTAATTCTTTTTCAAAAATATTTAAAGAAAGTGTTGGGGTATCAGGATTTTGTTATGCTTTCTCTCAATAATATTTACTCTCTTCCTCAGGCTAGTAAATGTATTAATGAGAAGGGGGATGGGTGGACTCCCTGGTACCTGTGGACACCCTGAATGTTTCTGAGTTTATTGAATCATCCATCGATGAGATATCTACCAGGGCAACTCTACTTGTCTCTTTTAATACTGAATTGGATAAAAATTTGGTTTTGAAACTTTTCTTTCAAAAGAAAAATGAGCTGTTTTGTGGTCAAAAGGTAAATCTTTTCCCTGACGTCTTGAGGCAGACTCAGGTGAAGCGCAAGGTGTTGTGTTCTTGATTTAGGAGCAACTATCTTTTCTGAAATTTTCCTATAAATGCCAGATGACATTATGGAAGGATAGTTTTGCTTTCTTTGAGCTAAGGCAGTTGGAGGATTTCTTGAAATCTTGTTTTAAGGCTCCAAAGACTGATAGTACTGGCTAAATGTTTTGTTAGCTAGTTAAGTATGAATGGGATTTAAAGATATTTCTGGGTACATTCTGTTATAATACATGTTTTTTTTATTATTTCTTTGTAATCAGATATTGGTCTCCCTTAATGTGGGCTTGTGAACATTGTAAATTTTGTTTCTTTATCGGTACTTGTTTTTTTTCCCTTTCATTCCCTTGATTGTTCCTTTTGCAACAACTGGAAATTTATTAAAGAACCGTGTGCTCTCAATAGGTGTATCTAATCCCTTTTCAATGGGTGAAGAGTCCCCCACGCATCCACTAAGTGAAGCCGGGTCACCAGTCGTTGCAAAGCCTGAATGACATGGGAACTTCCCTCTCCTGCAACCCCAGAACAATCTAACTCTGGGTCCAGCATACTGTTCAAATCCCCTCCCAGAAAATATGATGATCCGGAAACTACTCTAGCAACCTGCGCAAAGAAGTGTACATCACTGACATTAGGTACATATACATTGCATAGTATTATAGGTCATCCTTAGAGCTCACCGAGTACCATAACATAATGCCCATTTGGGTCTATTACTAATTTCTGGCTCATAAAGTGCAGTCCCTTACCAATTAATACAGCTAGTTTACCTTTTTATTCACCACAGGGGCCCCAAAAACCTGGCCCACCCAGTCTCTCTCCAATTTACCATACTCAATGGCAGTCTGAGTCTCTTGCAGAAAGGCTAATGCTGCCTTATGACATCTAAAAGCTGGAAAACCTTTTGCCTCTTAACTGGAAATCCCAGCCTACAAACATTCCAGGTGATAACCCAAACTCTTATTGAATCCCTTGTCTAAGGGATCTATTTATTTATTTATTTAGCTGTATTTATATCCTGCTTTTCACCAGGTCAAAGCGGTCAATTGGGAGATACATTTAACACAAGGGGATATGACACACATACGCTAATACTTACAGGGAACATGGGCAATGGAGGGTTAAGTGGCTTGCCCAAGACCACAAGGAGTGCCTATAGGACTAGAAATCCCAGTCCCTCCGGCCTGAGATTGCTGTCCCCAGGTGGGACTTGAACCCCTGGCCCTCCGGCCTGAAGTACCTTGTCTTAACCACTAGGCCACCTCCTCCCTACTTCACTTCTACTTCACCTTTGAACTTGAACTTGCAAAAGGGAAACCATTCAGCCTAGACTCCCCTTTCTCCTACCCCACATTCAAAGTACTGTACTAACCTTCAAACTCACCATGATCTCACTTGTAGAACTCATATCAAAAAACAACCCCACGTTCTTCATATCGTGCCCCTTCCTGCCCCTCAAAACACCAACCCCTTCCAAACCTTCCCTTGTAATTCACCTCTACCCATCCATCCACTCAATGGTCACTACCATGCATTAGGCCCCTCAATGTTTCCACCCATCTTGAAACACAACAAATCCCCCTTCTTGTCTTCTCCACTACAAGCATCCACTGTCCCCATACACACACCCCCTATACCATACCAGTCACTATGCATCTTCTCCCTCACATTACCCAATGGATATAGTCCCCCCAGTCCTCCAACTTCACCATTCAAACCCCTACCAATCTGTTTCCCCATCCTCTCCTTTCAGCTAACATTGTCTCATGCATACAATACTCTGCCCAAATTACAATAATAAACAGCTTAGCCAAACCCTGCGGGTCAAGGCAAACTCAAAATCTGCTAACCCAAAGAAGTCCAAGGCCTCTAAAACAGCCTCCCACTCCGCTCACCAAACAACATGTCACAGAAAGTCTCAGAACTGTTAACCAAGTTCTTGTTTCCTCTGGACCATGGCAAAGACTCCATCTGTTTGCTCCAATCTCCCGTTGATCTGAAGCCAATCGTGTCTGGGTCCAAAAGACGCTTCACTTCAGGAAAGCCGGAAAAAGCATGAACAGAAACCAAAGTCCCTCTGCCCACCCAGACTCCTCTTCATTGAATAGATTTCCTTGTTGTAGGATCAGCAGTAGTCCACTCTGTAGCCATGTTTCAAACTGATATACTCGATAAAAAAAATAAGCACTCCAGAGGACAAAACAAAATGGTTATTAATACACCTCTGGGGACTATCCAACTCTATAAGTGGTTGTAGTGGACACACACATTTTTTTAATCCCCTCTTAAAATATTATAAAAGTGGGAAGGAGACCATTGGATTGAGCCACATTTGGTCAGATGTAACTGTATCAAAGATCATGGACTCTCTCAACATCCATACTATTAGTCCATCAGGAACCACCAATTATCTTTATTAACTATTCATTAAATTATGTTTATTAATTGTTCACTGATAAAATATATTTAAAACATTTGAATTTATCATTGTTCATAAAAATGTTATCATCCACTAGTGGTGTCACCAAAAATCACTCAAGAAAGGCAGACCCAATAGCAACGTACACAAGCAAGTTTGCCTTAGATATCAGCTTTAAAAAACACTTATCGGAACCAGCCATTAATGAGAAGGAGGTGTGTGGAGCCTGGACACCGGCTCGTGTGACTGCCGCTGCGGTGGATGTGCTGTAATAGCTGCTTCCCCCCTATTCCATCGGGCAGGCACACCCGGGGCAGCCTACACCTGCGGGGACTTCCCTTTGAAGTATAAAATTGTGCTTGGATGTGATTTATTTGAACCAGCTGTAACTGAGAAGGAGGTGTGTGGAGCCCGGACACTGGCTTGTGTGACTGCCACTGCGGTGGATGTGCTGTAATTGCTGCTTCCCCCCTATTCCATTCGGCAGGCATGCCTGGGGCAGCCTACACCTGTGGAGACTTCCCTTTGGGGTATAAAGTTGTGCCTCGATGTGTTTTATTTGAACCAGCTATTACTGAGAAGGAGGTGTGTGGAGCCCGGACACCGGCTCGTGTGACTGCTGCTGCGGTGGATGTGCTGTACTTGCTGCTTCCCCCCTATTCCATCGGGCAGGCAAGTCCGGGGCAGCCTACACCTGCGGGGACTTCCCTTCGGGGTATAACCTGCAGTCTTCCTCTGCGATGCGGAGCATGATCTGAAGGGTGTGTCTAAAGGGGCTGGAACCGCCCCTTTGGCGCCCCTTCGGCGCCACTGCGGTGTTATTACAGTTTCATCGTGGGAGTGTTCTGGCCTCCGAGGTTTTCCATTTATTGTAGTTTTTGTTTGTTTGTTTCTTCAATAATTTTGCGGATTTGAACGTATTCTTATTGATTGTTGGGTTTGTTTTGTTACTGTAATGGGGAAAAGGAAGGCCAAAACCGGGGGCAAAACTCCAGAGGTTGAAACCGGAGTTATTAAACTGGTTGGTCCTTTGGATAAGAATTTTGCCCCCTTAGCGCTGGCCAGTTCTCCCCGGAAGGAGCTTCTTTGAGCTCTGGTGGGAGATCTCCTCCCTTGTGTCCTGTGCCTGGAAGCTTAATTGATGTTTCTAAGGAGTCCTCTGCAAACCGCATCAATCCCACTCACTGGGTTATTGAATATTCCCTCCTAACCCAGTTAAATGCCCAATTGCTAACTGGTTAGTGATGGGTGTTCCAGGGGCAGCCCCATGATCTAGCCAGCCAGCAGCGATACTCTGCTGCTAACTACTATTTAGCTAGAATGCCTCAAGTTAGGACAGGTGAAAGGCTGTGCTAAATTGAGGAGCATTTGCTAGCTGGCTAGCAGCTGAAGATTGCCACTGACTGGATTGCAGAAGTGCTGCTTTAACTGTGCTGGTGGAGGCTGTTGAATATACCCCCTAAGTTTTCTTAAAGGTTTTACTCATATTAGACTATCTTTAATGGCTTAATTTGTTGGATATTTGATGAATTTCAGTACTTAAGATATAAGGAATGATTTTGCATTATGGAAATTAAAAGAGGTTTTTGATGAAATCATCTCAAAAATATCTGTCATTGAATTTAAAGAAGTATTCCTTATTATATAGCTGATGTCTTTTCCTTCTTGCAAGATAGCGTTTTTATAGAGATGAATTTAATCTTACGACAAATAGCTTTGAATACATAAGTTTTGAAAAGTATCCTAAGGAATTTATACACCTATATTTACAACTGCTCTTTGGCGTGTACATATTTTCTGGACTAATTTACTCACAGAGATACAAATCTTACCCTCATCCAGAGGTACTCAAATCCAGTCCTGGAGGGCCGCAAACCAGTCAGGTTTTCGGGATATCCCTAATGAATATGCATGAGATAGATTCAAATACAATGGAGGCAGTGCATGCAAATATATCTCATGCATATTCATTAGGGATATCCCAAAAACCTGCCTGGTTTGCTGCCCTCCAGGACTGGATTTGAGTACCTCTGCCCTAATCCGAGAAACACTTCTATGTGGTGTAGTTAAGTTATGCATGTACAGATATAGATGTGTAACTGTATTCACAGAGCAGACAAAAGCGCAGTGAAGGGAAACAGTTAATAGTCTTCTCACAAACCAAAGATGGCAAGGAGGAAACAGCCAATAAATCGTATGGTAATCAATCTGAATTAGAAGTTATAGATTGCTAGTGTAGCAGGATGGCAAAATGTCCCTTGCACTGGACAGCATGAGGAACTTTCTGGATTCCTGGCCAGATTTGTGCTCATCAAAGACAACAATGGGGAGGTCTAAGCAGTGGAATCAAAGCAGGGGAATTTCCTAAATTTTGGTGGGAGGAACAAAAAAGGATATAGGGAGTGGAAACCAGAAAGAAGTAGGAGGAGGATGCCTGGCCTGCCTTAATGAAGAGGGAGGCCTGGGATAGGGGCTTCTGTCCTATTGGAGAACAGAAAAAAGTTCCTCTAGTTTGCCCTAAAGAGGAATACAAATTGCTTGGAGAAGGGAACAGAGGAGGAGAGATGCTGCAGAGAGAAGGTCTAGGTTCCAACCCTCATGGGGAAAGGAAATAGGAACTAAGGAGACGAGTAGGGGGAAGGATCTTACATGAATTTGTAAGTCCAGACCTGATGGGAAAAATAAAACAGCACTGAAGAGTTGAGCTGAGGTGTATTGGATACAAGTGGAGGACTCAAGGGAACAGAAGAAGGTAGGACCCAAATCCTGGGTGCATCCTTCTGACTTTAAGTTTGGAGGGGGTCACAGTGGGGGAAAAAGGGCAAGTCTCAAAGAAAATGAGATAGGGATCCTTTGTCTGGTGTGGACACTGACCTCACTAAACTGTGAATGAGATGAGTCAAGAGGAGTCCTGTCAGAGTCCCAGTATATGACTACACTGAAAGAAAAGAAGCAAAAGATCCTGCCTAGGGTCCTACAAAAGTCACTGGTTGCAAATAAGAGAAAGGAAACAAGAGGAAACTGAGGGGAGACCTTCACGGACACATACGTATATACCTCTGATGCTTTGAGTAGGGTTCATCATCCTTACCGGCAAGGACATTATACGGCTGAAGTAAACTGCGAGAAGAGACCAAGGGAGCAGCCAAAGACTGTGGGCAGAGGAAAGACTTTTTTCCACCAGTTAAACTGTTTTTGTGGACAGTATGTTTATTATTTTTACTGGCCTTCTTTTGAATATTTTTGTGTCTCATTGGAGAGCCTATTAAAAGGGCATTTTTACTCAAACTGCCCTTGGACTCCCATACTGTTTTTGCCTTCTTAGGTTGGCTTTCCTTGCCAAGAATAGTAAAGGAGTGTTTTTCCCCACACTGAGGACCCTTTATTAGTATGCTGTGTGCCTTCAAGTCAATATTGACTCCTGGCAACCCAGCAGCCTCTGGGTTTTCTCCTAACCGGAAGTAGATTGCTAAGCCTTTCCTCCAAGACAATTGAGGGTTAAGTGACTTGCCCAAGGTCTCAAGGAATGCTAGTGGCAATCAAATGCTGGTTTCGGATTACCAAGTCAGTGCTCTAGCACTAGCTACTCCTCCACTCTGTGAGAACATAAAAGGAGTAGGAATGTGCATTCATTTGAAAAGACATGGGAAATAGTTTGCTTCATATCATTTCTAATCCTAAAACATGAAAACAAACAAACAAAATTCAAGGTTTCTACTCCCAGTGTCATGACAGGCTGGCCTCAAATTATGGAGGTCTGCATTGGAAAGCAGGCATCTTGCAGAATAAGTAATTATATCTCCAGGGTGGTTAGTTCTGGCCAGTTTGCTCTTAATTGTATCTTGCATTTCTGCTGCTTTTCCTTCCTGTTTCTTGATTGACCCAAAGTTTCTCTGATCTGGAGCTCTGTGGAAAACCTTTCCTGGATTTTATCCTTGTGCATCTATTAACTCCTGCTCTAGAGGCCTACTCCAAAGTCTTCTACCATGTTCTTCTGCGAGAAACAGGGCCGGCCCGTCCATTGAGCGAGAATGTTTTTTGCACAGGGCCCCGCGTTTCAGGGGGCCCCGCGCAAAAAACATTCTGATCCTAAAGTAAAATTTAAAAAAAAAAAAAGCTGTCTTCTCCCACTGCCGGGGCCGCCGTGGCGGAATCGAGTGTGCCGCGGGGCCCCCCGTGCCCAGCAGAGCCTGCCCTCCCCTGTATCCGCTCTCTCGTTGTAGCTTCAGTCACACACGCCGGCTTTCAGAGCGTGAGGGGAGAGTTTCTCCCTCGCTGCTCTGTTAAGCCCGCGGGGGCTGATGGGAAGTTCCCATCAGCCCCTGCGGGCTTAACAGAGCCGCGAAAGGGAAACTAGTCCCTTCGCTCTCTGAAAGCCGGCGCGTGTGACTGCATCTGCAGAGAGAGGTGATACAGGGGAGGGCAGGCTCTGCTGGGCAAGGGGGGGGGGGGACCCGCGGCACACTCGATTCTGCCGCGGCGGCCCCGGCAGCGGGAGAAGACAGCTTTTTAAAAAAACAATTTCCCTGGGCTGGGCTGGGCTGGGCTGGGGGAGGGGGGATTAGGAGTGGTGATGGGCTGGGGGGGGGTTAGGAGTGGTGATGGGCTATGGGGGGGTTAGGAGTGGTGATGGGTTACGGGGGGGTTAGGTGTGGTGATGGGCTATGGGGGGGTTAGGAGTGGTGATGGGCTATGGGGGGGCTGGGGGGGGTTAGGAGTGGTGATGGGCTATGGGGGAGCTAAGTCTGTATATGGGCTGATGGGATTAGGACTGGAAGTGGGTTGATGGGTTAGGACTGGTAATGGGCTATGGGAGGGCTTAAACTAAAAATTGGGTGATGGGGGATTAGGACTGGAAATGGGCTGGTGGGATTAGGACTGGGAGTGGGCTGATGGGGAGGTTAGGACTGGTAATGGGGTATGGGGGGCTTAAACTGAAAATTGGGTGATGGGGATTAGGACTGGAAATGGGCTGATGGGGTTGACACTGGTGGTGGGCTGATAGGGTTAGGACTGGTAATGGGCTGTGGGCTGATGGGGGGTTAGGACTGGTAATGGGCTATAGGGGGGTTAGGACTGATAATGGGCTATGGGGGGGGGCTAGGACAGGAAATGGGCTGATGGGGAGGGGTTAGGACTTGAGGTGGGCTGATGGGGTAGGACTGGTAATGGGCTGTGGGCTTTTGGGGGGGAGGGTTAGAACTGGTAATGGGCTCTGGGGGGGTTAAGACTGGTAATGGGCTGTGGGCTGATGGGGGGGTTAGGACTGGCAATGGGCTATGGGGGGC
Organism: Ichthyophis bannanicus; assembly: GCA_033557465.1. NCBI lineage: Eukaryota > Metazoa > Chordata > Amphibia > Gymnophiona > Ichthyophiidae > Ichthyophis > Ichthyophis bannanicus. The sequence goes on from CM066032.1 coordinate 1,075,984,199, forward strand.
TGACTGGAAATGGGTTGATGGGGTTAGGACTGGAAGTGGGCTGATGGGGGGTTAGGACTGGAAGTGGGTTGATGGGGAGGGGCTAGGACTGGTATTGGGTTGGGGGGTTGCTAGGACTGGAAATGGGCTGATGGGGGGCTAGGACTGGAAATGGGCTGATGCAGGGACTAGAAGGGAATGGATGCTGGGTGAGGCTGGAACTAGAAGGGAGCTGATGTTGGGGGAGGATTAGAATGGGATGGGGCTGGGAGAGTAAAATGGAGAGGGGAAAAATATTTTGTGTGGGAGGGATAAAAAATCTACAATTGGCCGGGTATTGGGAGAGTAAGTGGGGATTGAGGATGGAGGGGTAAAATTTGAGTGGATGAAATAGGTATGAGGAAAGAGCAAATGGAGAAAGATTAGTATGTTAAAGCAGATGTAGAGAGAGAGAATGGAAAAAAAACTAGAAGAGAGAAGAAAGGACAAATGGACAGCAGATGATGGAGAGTTAGCAGAAAACATGAAGAAACCAGAAGAAAGTGGCTGGAGCAATTGCAACTGAAAAAAAATGCACAAAAGGTAGAAAGATATCTCTTTATTTTGAATTTATTAACTGGAATATGAAAGCTCTGGGAAATGTGCATCATTAACGTCTGCGCTTTGTTTGGTACAAGAGGAAATTAATTTATAGTTTTATTTCTACAGTGTTGTTGTACATTCCAAGTTTGGCTTTTGGGGTTCCCAGTTTAATTATTGCCTTCCTGTTTTTAAATTGTGATTCCTTGTTGGGTTATGGTCTATGTTCTACATGTGTAACTGAGCTGAGGTATTCTGTTTATGTAATTCCTATTTGACATTGCCGCTTGTTCTCTTTCCCCAGTAGGTCATGTATTGTTGTTCTCTGAAATGTATTGGTTTAATATTTGCAGTGTTGCCTTTTGATAGGTAGGGTATGGTGCTTTGTAAGTCCTGGTAGTGCTGTTAGGATACGGCGGGTTTGCTATGGGTTCTAAATGGGCAGTGTTTGTAGTAGTTCCTCATGTGCCTGGCGGTTGGCACTGGATTATAGTAATGTCTTTTAGTCTGTCTTTATCCATACACTCATTAAGAGACATGTTTACTAAAAGTTAGTGTATGTTAGCATTATGCAAATATTTATGCAAATAAGGCCACTTATGCAAATGAGGCCCCACACCGAGTCTCCGCACATGGCCCCGCACCCCCCTTGGGCCGCCCCTGGCGAGAAATTCTGTGAAACCATGTCTAAGGATACTATCAGAGATGTTTATCAAGTCTAATCCAGATCCTGGTCGTCCAATTAGTGATCATCACAAAATGAACAATCAGGATCTGGCTTTGCAAATGTCTCTGACGGCCCAGTTGCTGTTACTCAGAAAGTCTGCATCCCAGGTGGCAAAAGCAGGAACAGCACCACGGTGCCAGAGGTTTGGTGAGCACTGTGATGCTCTTTCAAGTCATTGCTGCCACTACCGATCCAGGAGTGGGGCGGCAGTAGCAGTGAGTTGGCCTTACACCGTTGACACTTTAGGCAACTGTCTATTTCACCTATTCATAGCATTAGACCTGCCTGCCCTGTACCTGCCCTTGGAGCCAGTTTGAATGGTTTGCAATATTTGTAATGTAGGTGGGCATTCTAAGTCCACAAACATAGCAAGCAGTTTTCACAGGAAAAGCACACACATTGTTCCCCTTTGAAAATTAGCCAATACAAAATCCTTATGCAAAAAGTGCCCTTCTATTTTGTATCCAATCTTTGTAAGTGTGGCCGAGTAGGGGAAAAATACCTCACGTACATTTAAAAATTCTCCATAAGCACAGTTTTCCTTGCCCAGCTTAATACACTCACAGGAACATTTCTTTTAATCTGGCTGAAAATATAGAAGCCCACCCATACTTTTAACTGGGCAGAGGAGTTCTATTTTCAGCCAGGTCAATTTACCTGGGCAAATGGCTTTGAGAAAATTGCTCTGCACTTTGATAAAGAAAGGGTTTTGGTTTGCAGTGCTGTCAACCCTGGTGCCTCTTACAAGTTCTACATTCACAGGTTAAAAAAAAAATCCAAGTATCTTTGCCTTAGCTGCGGCTATCAAGTTGTCTCATTCTCTCTACTCCTTCTCCCCAACTCCCTCTATCTCTTTCATGCATCTGAACCGCAGATTATATTTGATCTAAGTTCACCAAACTAATTTTACTCAGACTTTGTGGGGGCAAACTTGTCTGCAATGTTTCATCCACGAAAGCCACCCAGCCTGCTAATTTATACTGTAATTGATATGACACTTCTGAAATGAAAGGAGAAGGGGTCAGAGGATGGGTCAAGTAGAAAGTACTGCTCTATAAAATCAGCTTCACTATATCAAGATGACAGCATTTTAAACAAACAGACTCACAAAGCTCTCCATCTGGAGCTGTGGAGAGGCTGTAAGGCCGCACTTAGATCTATACCGCACAAAAGGGTGAAAGGCAATCACTGGTTTTGTTGCGAGAAAGTGTGGGGGTGAGGGAGGAGGGAGAGGGAGGATTACTCTGTTGTCTTAAAATAACTTCTGTCATTGTTTATCCCTGCTTACAAGGCCACCGCAGAAAGAAGCAAAGTCCTTGTGCACATCTGGAAAGACGGATGGGGCTGGGTTAATTGGGTTGTGTAACAAAACAGGATCTGAGCACAGGCTGTTGCCAATGAAGGGCAGTGCTCCCAAGAAGGCTCCCATCTCCCACTCGCGGTATGCATTGCATCCTGGCCTTGAGTTCCAGCGTTAAATCAAATGGACTGATTTTCTGATTAGCCCAGGTGGTAGGGAGACAATGTGAGGCGAAGGTGCTTCCTGAGGCTACAGATGGGGGACGTAAAACCATTCTACGCTTTCTGTGGTTTATTGATTGAATCCACAGAGACTGATCTGGAAGATTCATTTGCACAGGATCAAAATTCCAAAACAATTAGGCCAAAAAAAAAGTCTTCTCTTTCTTTCCTTCCAGTCTCTGCCAGCAGAGTACATTCCTTACTGAATAATTCCACCAATGAACATTGCAGGCACGCTAACTGCAATGTATTCAAAACTGAAATGAAATGCACACGTCAAACTCATTTGCCAGAAATGCAAACCGTGGGGTAGTATGGTGCCTCAGGTCAGGGCTGGCACTACCATTAGGCAAACTAGGTGCCACTGCTGCTGCCCCTCTCCAGGATCTGCAACGGCGGCAAGTACTTCTAAACAGCGACACAGCGCTTACTGTAAACTCCTGTGTTTCATCACTGTTCCTGCTTCCGTCCCCTCCGATGCAAACTTCCCATATTATCTGATGCAGGGCCCTTTTTATGAAATAGGTCCTGTGGCAGATAAGTGTTAGAATCACAATCCAATGCCGAAGCACAACCACACTTGCACTCAATATAGCACCAGTCCAGAGCAAGATATATAATCACAAAAACGTTTATTTATGTTTGCAGGAGATTGACAGTGTCAAAGGCTGTGGGGATATCCAGGAAGATCAGTGGGAATCCCTGACTGGTGTTTTGTAGTCCTTATATTAGGTTGTTTATTAGAGCGATCAGTAGTGTTTCCACTCCGTGAAGGGGGCAGAAACCATGTTGTTGCAGGTCGAGAAGGTTGTTCTTGTCAATATGGTCCTGGTACTGAACGTATTTTTCTATGAGTTTAGCAGTGAGTGGGACGTATGGATGAGATTTTCAGGCATTCTTCCTTGTTGGAGCACAGACTGGGTGATTTTGGGGAGTCTTGTTTATTTATTTATTTGAGCACATTTTAATACCGCTCCTTCCAGTGATCAGCAGCGGTTTACATTTAACAATTAACTCTGCATAGTTTAGCAGTTACATAAAACAGTAAGAAAATAACATTAGAACATTGAAAGGTAGCATTGTTTTAAGATAACTCAATAAATAGTTCAAAACTGTTTACATGAAAGAAGAGAACATGTTAACATACATGTTATATATTTAACTATATACAGTATTTGTGAACGAAAATACAAGTAAATTTACTATTTAATTCTTTGTGGATTTGAGGTTTCAAAATGGTAACAGTGGGATGACCTCCGTCTAGTTGTTTTCATCACAGAATTACTCTGAAGTTATTTCTGTCTGAAGTATTCTTGAAATAGATGTGTTTTAAGGCTTCTGCGGAATGATGTGAGATCTTTGTTAGCTCTTAAGGTGTCAGGGAGTTTGTTCCATTGTGTTGGAGCAGTGTATGTGAATGCTCTATTACTGGTGAATGCTTTTGCTTTGCAAATGGAGAGGGGGGTTTGTAGTGTATTTAGGTTGTGTGTACGTCTTTTCCTGTTGGTGGTTTGTGGCTTTATGAGTGAGGCAAGGTAGGATGGGGCAGAACTGTGTATTAGTTTGAATGTTGTAATTATTATTTTGTATCGTATGTGTGCATGTATAGGTAGCCAGTGAAGTTCTCTTAGGATATGTGTGATGTGATCTGAGAAGGGTACGTTCATTAGGATTCGGGCTGTTACATTCTGTGCCATCTGGAGTATGTTTGTTGTTTTTTTGGGCAGTCCTTGCAATATGCCATTACAAAAGTCTAGATGTGGCGTTATGATTGCTTGTATTATTGATCTAAAGTCTGATAGTTCAATGATGTTACGTAAGGGCTGTAGGGTTCTTAGTTTGTAGAAAATGGTTCTATTTAATAGTCTTAGGTGGATTTCCATGTTAAGTGTCATATCTAGAGTGACACCTAGGTACTTTAGTTCTTGTTTAGTGTTATAGGTTGTATTATTTAGTATGATTGTGGGGGGGGGGGGGGGCGGTGTTTAAATTCCGGATTTTTAGAGATAAACATTACTTCAGTTTTTTTATGATTGATAAGCATATTGTTTTGTTGGAGCCATTGTTGTGCTTCATTAAGGCAATTTTCTAAGTGGCTGTAATCTGGGTTACATATATCCATTTGTATATAAAGCATTATATCATCCGCATAGAGATGATAGTCAATTTTGTGTTTTTGGAATATTGTGCAGATGGGTCTTAGGTATAGGTTAAATAATATGGCAGATAATGCTGAGCCCTGTGGAATACCTTGTGTCTGTGGGAAGGTATTGGATAGATTTTTATCAAAGTATACTTGTTGTATCCTGTTGGATATATAAGAAGAGAATCATTTTAGGGGGGTTCCATTCATACCTATTGTTTCTAATCTTTCTATGAGGATCTTATGATTCACTGAATCAAAGGCTGCAGTTATGTTGATGAAAATTAAGACAAACATTTTTTTGCAGTTTTCAATGCCTTCATAAAGTTTATCAAATAGTACTAGTAGTAGTGTTTCTACTCCATGTGATTGTTGAAAGCCATATTGTTGAGCATCAAGTGCATTTGTGTTATCTATGTGATCTTGCAATTGGTATTGTACGGATTTTTCAATAAGTTTGGCTATAAAAGGTATACTTGATATGGGTCTGTATGAAGATGGATCTGCTTTGTTTAGTGATTTGTTTTTTAGTATGGGTCGTATTAGAGATCTTTTTAGTTCTGTTGGCATGTTTCCTTGTATTAGAGATTGGTTTACAATGTTTAGTATTATGGGTGCAATTTCTGCTTTAGTATTCTTGATACAGTATACTGGACATGGGTCAAGGGGGGATGTGGTGGTGTTTATGTTTGTGATGATGTTTAGAAGCTGTCTGTTATCTATTGAGTAAACGTTTTCCCACACTACTGTGAGGTTAGTATTTTGTGTTACCCTTTGAGATGCATTATTTTCAATTTTATGGGAGATTCTTTCTTCGTTAGGGTTTAATTTTTTAGAGTAGTGATCAGCCAGTTTTTGAGCATTTATAGGATATTTTGAATTAACGTCTTTTGGAGGCTTGGTGAGTGATTTTACAAGCTCAAATAATTCTCTTGGTTTATTTAAAGCATTAGTTAGTTTTTTGGTGTGATAATTCTTTTTTGCCGTATTTACTATTTCTTTATAGGATTTAAGTAGTGATAAGTATTGTTTTTTGGTCTCAGTTGATTTCCTAGCTCTCCATTTTTTTTCCATTTTTCTGAGATCTTTCTTTGTTTTAGCTAGATCTGCTGTGTACCAGGGTTCAGACCTTTTCCTTGGCTTGTTGCTTTCATGAGAGGTGAGTGTTGGACTTAGTTCCTTCTTGGCTGCCTTGATCCAGGTGACCAGACATGGGTCGAGGGGTGATGTTGTTGTGTTGAGTGACGATATGATATTTTCAATGTGTTCCTTGCTGATGTCGCCAAAGAAAGACCATGGGTTCGAGTGGATGGCTTCAGTGGGAGGGAAGGGGCTGGTTCTGGCTGAGGGTGAAGCTGTTTGTAGTGCGGTGCCAGCTGTTGGAGAGTGATCGTGATTTCTTGGTTGTTGGTGGATGGGGTCTTTGTCAGTCATTTTATGAGGTTGAAGAGTTCCCTTGGATGGAAATTGATTCATTTTGTGTGGTATTTGCATTTCACCTTGTCTGTTGCGGTGCAGCAGTCGTTCAGTAGTCTTAGTTGAGATTGTCCTCATGGTCCATCATTTTTTGCCATCTCTGTTCAAGCTTTTGGAGTTGAATTTTGAACATGCATAGGGTTGGGGTGTACCATGGGGTTTTGGGGTGTCTCCTGAGTGAGGGTGGTGTAGTTGTTGTTGCTGTGGCTGCTTTTTGAATGATGTGGTTCCAGTATTCCACAAATATGTTGGGGTCACTTGAGGCAGTTATTAGCTGAAGAAGGTTCTCTTCTATGAACCTTTCCTTGTTAAACTGTTTGAACCATCTTCTAGTTGTGTGGTGGGTGAGGGGTATGTTGGGGTTGTCTTGGGGGGAGGGAGAAGCTGATTAATTTATGGTCTGACCAGGGACTGGGTGGGTTCGAATGGAGTGGGGGGAGGGCTGTGTGAGTTATATGGTTGTTGAAGACCATCAGATCAAGTGTGTTTTCTTTTTAGTTTGTTGGAGTTTGGACAAGCTAGTTGAGGTCCATTGCTGACATTGCTTCCAGGAATGAGCCGACAGATTTTGGTTGTATAGATAGGAGGTTAAAGTCTCCTAATACTAGGAGGTCTTTGTTCATTCTGGTGGTCAGGAGTACTCTGTCCAGTATATTGAATGAGTTTACGGATGTTGTGGTTGATGTCCTGTATGTGAGAACGATGATCAGTTGCTTGTTATTTTGAGGGCATCGGTTTCATTTGTACTCTCAGTTATATGGTATCAGAAATTGAGGTATATTTTCACTATGATCATTATGCCCCCACCTCTTTGCTGTGATTGAGGGCAGTGGAAGATGGTGTATCTATCTGGTGTGAGTTGGTTTAGGAGAACGTTGTCTGTTTCTGTGATCCATGTCTCAGTTATGCATAGTATGCCCAGGCACTGGGACGTAAGTAGGTCTCTAATGGTGGGGATTTTGTTTCTGATTGAGCGGGAGTTGATGAGTGCACATTGGAGTGTGTATATGGGGGTATTTTGGTTGAGGTCATGGAAGTATGGTTGTGGGAGTTGAGTATGTATATGAGACACTGGGGGTTTCTGTGAGTGGTGTGTAGATATGGGGGGGGGGGGGTGCTATTTGGTGAGAGTGGGTCCAAAGCATAGATGGGGTGTGCTGTATGTATGCTGGCTGTGGGTGAATGTGAGTAGAAGGATTGCCAGTAAGGTTTATAGTGTTAAGTATATGGGTAGCATTCTTGATCGGAGACTGTATCTACTTGTGTCCACTTTTTGTTTGTAGGTTCCTGAGTGGAAGCTGAGACTGGAGTCAGTTGGCATGCTGCCTTTGCTTAGCAGATGTTGTGGTTGTGCATAGGTTGGTTCAGTGTTGTTTGGGGTGGTCTCTGCCTTCTGGCAAGGTCCTCAGGCATGGGCCTGCCAGGTAGAGGAGCTCCTCTGATGAGCCAGAGAATTTAAAGTTCAGGAAGGCACAGGCAGATGAGGTAGACTACAGCAGGGAGAAGTTTACCTTCCTGCTGTCCCTGCAGTCCAGTCTTTGTTCAGCACATCGGGTGGTGAAGAGAGTCCTGATATCGGTGGAGGGTGCAGTGTGTGCGTTCCTAGTGCATGCATGTGTGTTTCTATGCCTCTGGTGAGCCAGAGAAAATGCCTTCTATAAAATTGTATGGCCATTTACGTGCATATGTGTGTCAACAAGATGGCATGAACTTACATACATGCTACATGTAAACATTCCCAGAAGTGCAATTTGGGCAGAAAAGGGGTGGAGTTATGATGTACACCCATAGTTTACAGTATATAACATGCAAGCAGGACTGGCACAAGGAGATAAACCTCATCTCTTGCGCCCCCCACCCTCCCTGAGGCACCCCTCTCTAGGACCTGCAGCAGTGGCAATGCCCACAAATAACCCTGTGGCGCTTATCTTTAAACTTTGGTGCCACGAGGATGTTTGCTTCCGCCCATCTGACACCTGATGCCGACTTCTTGTTTACAGACAGGAAGTTGGCATCGGGCATCAGAAGGGGCGGAGGTAAACAGCCCACGGTGCCGAAGTTTAAAGGTAAGTGCTGTAGGGATGTTTGCGGCCATTGCTGCTGCTGAGGTCCCAAGAGGGTTGACAATCGGCACTCCCAGAGGGTTTGTTCTCTAGGCAACTGCCTAGTTTGCCTAATGGTAGTGCCAGCCCTGCATATGTAGTGTATATACAGACATTTAAACCAGCTTTGGAGAGGTGTGAAGGTGTGCATTAGCATTTGTAGGCTGTTGGGGCTGGATCTAGAAGCCTATTTTATAAGGGCATATAAGTTCCTATGTTATCTTTATAAAATAGCCTTAAAATAGGCACCTTCTGACTTCACACATAGGTATTTTTATCAGCCTAAGGGGCATGTTTACTAAATACCGTTGCTGTGCGGGTTCCCGTTAGTGTGCTGGTGCCATATAAGGAGTGGGTGGGCCAGGCAGAAAAAAGAAAAAAACCGGACCGTACGTGTGTGCGTCGCGCAAATGTGCGGGGCCCACATTAGCGCATGGGAAGGCTAAGTGGGGCGCTGCTGCATAACCAAACAACAGAGCCGTAGTACAACGGTGAAGACACTGACCTATGGTGCAGGGGCCAGGGGTTCAAACCCCCATTGCGCTCAATGAAAAAGACCAGCTGAGGCATCAACTTTTATGGGCAAAAGTGGTGTAGGAGGTATATTGATTATGGGCGGCAGAAGGCGGCGCACTCTTTTTTTATACGGCATGAGGCGGCGCACTGTTCATTGTGGGTGGCAGATGGCGGCGCGCTGATAAAATGGGGCAACAGAAGGTGGCGAGCCTGTGGGCAGAAGGCGTCGCGCTGATGTGTGAGGGGGCAGCCCAATAGTGGGAGGGATAAGTGGCGCGCTGATGTGCAAATGGTAGGAATGGAGCCATAGCACAATGGTTAAGACACTGACCACTCGTGCAGGCATCATGGGTTCAATTCCCCACAGTACCCATTGAAGACAGCTGGCTGAGGCATTATTTTAAGGGGCATGCCCATGTTGGGCGGCATAAGGCTGTTAATGTTACGCGGCAGAAGGCGGTGCACTGCTAATTTTGTGCGCCACAAGACGGCGTGCCGATGGCTACAAGGCTGCGCGCTGCTGCTCAAGCACAGGAACAGAGCCACAGCACAATGGTTGTGACACTGACCAATGGTGCAGGGACCAGGGGTTCAATCACTCACAATGCCCATTGAAAAAGACTAGCAGAGGCAGTATATTTTATGTTGTGGAGTGCTGTAGAAGGCCCACTAATTTTATTTTGTGATAACAACTAGAAAACGCACGCTCACAGCATGTTAACATAAGGCAGCCCATAAGGCACATGTGACAGTGCACCGTCCGCCAAGGCACCCTAGAATGTCCCCTATAGGGCAGCATGTATGTTGCGACACAGGATAATGTATAGTGCACCCTATATGGATGGCAACCATAAAGTGCCGTATACGGCGCCCCATAAAGCGCCCTCAGAGGGTGTTATTGCTGACAGCAACATATGTACAGTAAATTAAAAAGATGCTGTGGACACTCCTATCACAGAACCCCACTGTGGGTTTGAACCCATGACCTCTGGCTGCACAGAGAGTGATGTAACCATTGGGCTACAACTCCATAGCTGTAAGCAAGCCCCTGGCTGGCTGCAGATAGCCTGCACGTCACCTCACAGACAGTCTGCCGGTGTAAACAGGATAGGGTTAGGCCACACGTACCCATGATGCACTGCACATGCAAATTAGCTGTCCACAGATGGACACAAGATGGGTAATGCACCTCCACAGCACCTCGGCCCTGTTGGGGGGGAGTGACCGGGTGCACCCACACAGCACCTCGGCCTGGTAGGGGGCACTGACCGGGTGTTTTACTGGCACAGAGTAGCTACACACCGTTACATCGTGTGGGTTCTGTGCTCACCCTGAGTGTGCAATGAGGCGCCCAGGACCAGGTCCACAACACCTTCCATGGCTGATGGAGGCCAAGTGGGAGTTTCAAAGCAGTGTTAATGTGTAATATAGCTAGTTTCTGCACAAACATCATGGATATCCCAGTCAGGCTCAGCACCCCCCTGGGAACCCCCACCAGGGCCCTCCCCCCTCCAGCAGCAAACATGGTCCCCCATCAAGAGATCCACACTGTACCTCCCTGCAAAGGTGGCAGTAGAGGGCAACATCAACCCCAGTCCTGCTGAGGAATGAACACCACCCCCACCCCACACACAGCCACAACACAATAGCAGACAGACATAGGACCAGGATAAGGTAAGCTGCACCCCACCACCAGATATTCCCCTGCAGCAAGCCAACAGCCACTGCACCCTGCAAGCCATTCCAGCAAGATACATACCAGCTACAAACAGTCTGCTGGTTAGTCCATAGTGCATGTTCCCAATGGAGACACATGCACCCAGAACTGGTCTGCCAGCATACACAGCAAGCAGATAAATCAGTGACTGGGCCCCAAATAGAAACCCATATCTATCACATGAGAAAAATACTGTATAGCACTATGGGGGTGCCTAGCCATGCTGTGGTCACTGCACAGTCAGGGTGAGCGTGATCTCCCAGAAGGACATGCTTTGGCCACCCTGTCTGTGTAGGTGGTGGCCGGACACTACAATGTCCCTGCCAGTGCCCTATGCCCGGTGCAGATGCATCCTGGCCAGGCTACCCTGTCCTGGCTATACCCATGGTACCTTGCACCTCATTATGCACATTGGCAGGCCAATACTGGCAACAGTGCTGGCAGTGTGGGCTGTGGAAGGGGCTTGCAGCCAACACCCACTGTATAGCCAGACACACACTTCCACACCTATGCCATCATGGTGCTACTATTGAGGAAGTAATTAGCCTTGCCCACCAAACCGGTCCTGAGCACGGCAAGGCATGGATATGGTACGCAGTACAGCTGGGGGTCACTCCCCAGGGTGGTAAACACCATCAGAGGCCAGGCCTGGAGCACGCACCGCAAACACCTAACAGATTGTTCGGATGGGGTCAACTAGCAGTATGTGCGTAACGTATGGATATCTAGCTGCCTGTGCTCCTAGCAAATGTCTCAGAGCTGTGTACCATATACCTCAGGTGTAGGGTGACATTGGTAAGTTATGCAAGTGCTAGTTTTGGGAGATGCATGCAGGGTCCAATGGTCTGCCTCTCCAGGAGACATTGGCCAATGAGGCCTGTGGGTGTGGGTGTGTCTGCCCTTGATGGCTGCTGCTTTACGGCACAGATTCCCAACTCCAGTCCAGGTTTGCATCACACTGTTCTGGTTTTCCTGCTGTCCCTCATGGATATGCATGAGCTACATCTACATACCATGGGTGTGGTGCATAGATATACAGCACAGGCATTTGTATGAGTGGCATCATGGAACCTGACTGGTGTGTGCCCCACCAGGACTGCATTTGGGTGATTCTGCTCTGGGTATTGGCCCTGTTCATGGTGTCTTTGCTCAGTGGGGTAAAAGATAGACGTATTGCCATTGCATATGTCCAAGCCAGGAAAGGTGTGCCCTTACTATCACTGTTTACTTGGGGGAAAAATATGTGGGCAAGATTGACAGTTGCCCCAGTTGGGCTTTGAACCTGTGACCTTCTGCTTTTGCATGCAGTGTCTGTGTGCACTGCACCACTGTGTAGCCACAGATTGGGTGGATTCCCTGGCATGTCCATGACTGTGGATCCGGCAGGGCCTGTCTGTTGCAGTCTGTTGCAGTGGATGGTGGCAGCCTGCACATGGCTAGCTAGGCCTCTGTCTTCTGTCGCTAGCAGCCACTGCCCCCTGCACCACATGTACTCGTCCGCCAACATGGTGGCATGAGCTCCTCCCATAAAAAGCAGGTGACCTGATTGGAATGTGGCAGTACGGGACTGCATTTGGGGTACTTGGCTGTGGGTAATGCCCATTGTTGTGGGTGTGTGTGCGTTGTTGGGTAAAATATGGGTGTGTGCCCCATGCTGATGTCACCTGCAATACAGGGGTGTCTGCGCTATCTGTGTTTAGTGGTGGGTAAAATATAGGGACTGGGCTGGCAAGTGCCCCAGCTGGGCTTTGAACCTCTGGTCCTAGAGGTACTGACTTTGTCCGCTGCACCACACTATGGCCACAGAGACAGTGCAGCCCCTGGAGGTAGTAAGCCTGGCAGGATGGAGTCACAAACCCTGCTCTACGCAATTTTACTGTGGGCATATGCACCCTGTCTGGTGACAAACGTGCACATCAACCACGGAAATGACCACGGGAACTGGGGGAAAACAATATCACCACGCTGGGCAACAGTGATATTAATGGGCAACCATAGCAAACACTCCCAGGACAGCTCCACAACAGGAAATGTTGTTTGGAAGAGTCTCCGCTCCGTAAACCCTTCCAAAATTCATTTTTTTTTCTGGAGCTTTGTTGGGTGTGTTTTCTGTATTTGCCCATCACTATCACTGTTCCCCAGCTGAATTACTATTTTTAATAGTTCTGTTGTGGTCATTTCCTATTTTTATGTGCACTTTTGTGCTGTGCACATGTATCACACTGCTCACGTTTTGCTGGTTTCCCCGGTTTTCCTGTACATTGCTGACGGAAATGGTTTCTCTTCCCTTTAAATGCTTTCTACCGCGAGTGTTTCACTCGCGGTAGTTTTTACATGCAAATTCGGGCCCGATACTGTGCGGGGACCCTCTCCCCTCCCACTCTCCACCCATTGACCCCGTCCCTCCGCCCCTCCGGAGCCTTCCTCCGCCCTCCTTTAGCCGTTCCACCCTCTATCGGACATTTGCGGGTCCGCACTTGTACGGGGCACGTTGGTGTGCCGCGTACCTGTGCGGGGGTGACACGCACGTGTGCGGGGCATTTAAACGCGTTTATGCGCGTTTCAGTGGCGCATTGCCGTGCGCTATTTTGCGGCGCGCAAATTTGCGGACTTTAGTAAACATGCCCCTAAGTGTGGTTGTCTTACATCTAGTCGCACAAGTTTAGATCAATCTATATATTCAGTCTTAACCTTGGCAAGTTAGCTGTGACTGAATATCTGGGCAAATGTTTAATAATACACTAACTAGTTTAAAGGAATGTATAGGCCATCCCCGGCAAGAATAGCCTTAGAGAACCATAGAGAAATGTGGCCCAAGGGAAGCCAAGCAGGCAAGGATGCAGAGTGCAAGGAAATGCACTATATCCTGCATTCCCCTGCGTTTCACAGAAGGTGCAGAGAGCCAGAGGGTGGCAGGTCTCCATCAGAATACCCTTGGCCCGATATTGAACGCGATTAATGTGGCAAGCAGACCTGCTAACCGTGTTAATCATGGTGACCGGGATATTCAGCAGCACTAACACCAGTAGTAACCCTGAATATCCCCGGGCGCTGCCACTAAGCCTGGGATAGAGTGGAGGTGGCATCCGGTGGTAACTGGACAGCGCCAATATTCAGCTGCTACCCAGCTATCCCTAAGTGGCAAAATTTAGGCACCTTAAAGGGTGGCCTAACCTTTGCTGCATAGCTAACTGGGCAGCAGCTGAATATTGCCGCTGCCCGCTTAGCTTCGCCACTATCTGGCTGACCTGGGTATTCAATGCCAGTGGCTGGATATGGCCCTAGCATTGACTATCTGGGTCTTAAGTCAGGGCAATGGTTAGCTGCTTTACAATGGCTAGCCACTGCCGCGGAATATCGTGCCCTTTAAATTTAGGAACAGAAAGATGGTTATTTTTCCTTTGTAAATTATGGGGTTATTTTAGTTGGCATATGGATGGCCCAACCTGCTGACAAGGATGTAGAAAAATTAGGAATGTGCAGAGCACAATTTCAGAAATTACCAGTTCTTCACATCCTCATAGTGCTCATGTCTATCTCAGACTATCTCGATGGGGGCATGTTTGGGGGCTTTCTGACTGTAGCTAGGGCAGCTCATATGGCTGCATGTCCATGGCATATTTTATATAGCTGTGTAGATATGCAGGGCACTGTATCCAGATGTCCCCCACTATACCTGCTATAAGTTACGAATAAAGGGATTTTGCTGTCCATGATGAGCAAGAGAGAGACTGACCCACCTGCCATCCGTGTCCACAGAGTATTCTCTGAATTGATCCACCTGTGTCTTCACTGTGCATCCCTCCCCCCTCCCCGTTGTAGTGCTCATACTCAACTGCTGCCCATTTAGAAACTCCGCGTACTTCGCGACCCTTTAAGGTCCGTTTGGGGGAACATGCTTCGAGGCTTCGGACTAAAACAATGACAGCCCCCCTTGTTGATCACTGTCTCACTCATTCCCACACTTTTGTAGATCTTCGCTGGCGTGTGTTGGATTTCATTCCATCTAATCCACGGGGTGGTGACAGAATACAACAGCTACAGAAATTAGAACAAAGGTGGATTTTTGTGTTGAATTCTGTCCACCCCAAGGGCTTAATTCTCAATTGGACTGGTATACCATCCGGTGATGTTTTTTGTAGCTAGCCATAGTCGAATCGGCAGGCAGGAGCTGATTGGTGGCTCCTCCCGCCAGTGATTTGATTGGCTTTTTTGGTTTCTATTAACCTTTAGGATTGGGACAATTCAGCGAATCAATGCAGTAGCAGTTGATGCCTGTATAAAAACTGTCTTTTTCGGCGTTTTTGTCAGTGCTGGAGCTGGACAATCTGCATTTTAGCGACTGGACCTGAGGCAGGGGAGAACGAGAGGTTCCCCGAAACGTGACAAGTCGTCTTTGACGGTCGTTTGATGAACAGTTTGTTGAAGGGTTCATAGCAGCTCTATTCAGCTAAGTGACTCTGACATTTTCTCAAATATATTTCAAACCGCTTTTTAAGGTTTTCTAATAAAATGGATGGACCGCGGTGGTGTGAGGGCAAGTCCTTTACACTTTGACGGCATATCCGACAAAAATTTATTTGTGATACTTGACGGTGGTTTTTCCTTTGTAATATCACTGGGCTTTTTTGTGGTGGCATTTACAAACTCCAGCATACAATCCCCCTCCTCTCCCTGACCCCAACCTCCATGCCCCTCCCTTACCTGGCATCTATGTGGCCTACTGTGCTCCTTCACAGCCCCAGAGTCTTTGTGTACCACAGTCTGTGTCCCAGCACTAATACTGTATACATGAGTGTGCCTGTGTGTTCTGGCGTTGAGAAGAGATAGTGTGTGATGGCCTGTGTATGTGTGTGTCTCTGTGTGAGTGGTCTGTGTACAGTATGTGTGTGTCTCGATCTGTCTGTGTTTCTGTGAGCAGAGTACACTGGATGATAGTGTAAGGTTTAAAGGGTGTTGGTGGTGGGTTAATGAGGATATTCACTAGTGGGAATAGAAAGGGTTTGGTGGTGGGATAAGTTAGCCAATATCCCCTGCTGGAGTGAAAACCTCTTCGGGAAGCCAGCGGATGAGAAGGCAGAGGAGCTCAAGAAGGAGCATGTGACTCTCTCTAGGCTCTCAAAGAAGGCGATGGATCCGTCGTGGAAGAAGCATAAAGGTAAAAAGGCCTTCTACCCACACCTGTGCAGGAACTACACCGCCCAGCCAAAGGCACAGGCCCCCCACCAGCAACGGAGGGAGAAAGCTCCGAAGGCTCAGCTGGCCCCACAGCCCAAGCCTGGGGTGGGCTTTTGATGAATTCCTCAGGAGCATAGCCAGCCAAGGGCGCTGTCCACTGGGGTATGCCCTCAGATAGAGGGATGGCTTGTCCACTTCACCCACAGGTAGCCTCTCATCACCTCAGATGCATCGATGTTATAGATCATCTGAAGCGGATATCCCATGGACCTGTTGCACAAAAGCCTGCTACAGGAAGACATTTTTGCTCTGTTAACCGGACTAGCCATTGAGCCGGTACCCCAGGTTCAGGTCAGATGGGACTTCTATTCCAGATACTTTCTGCTTCCCAAGAAGACTGGTGGGTTCAGACAAATCCTGGACCTGCGAAACCTCAACCGGTTCCTGGTGCGTGATGGTCTTGCTAAGGGTGCTGCTTCCCTATCTCCTTCAGGACTATTGGCTATGCTCCTTGGATCTAAAGGATGCATACACATCCATCCCGATCCACCCGAATCACAGAGAATATCTACAGTTCGTGCTGGGAGGCCAGCACTATCGATACTGAGTATTTCCCTTTTGGCTGGGCGCGGTTCCACAGGTCTTCATGAAGTGTCTGGCGGCCATGGCTAGCTACCTCTGGACCATGGGAGTCTTAATCTTTCCATACTTGGATAACTGGCCCATCAAAGGCTCCATGCAGGATGGCATCCAGCGGTCTGCCAACCTCACCATTCAGGTGCCCGAGAGGCTGGGATTTGTGATCAACTACCCAGTGTCTCATCTCCAGCCCACAAATCAGCTGGAGTTCATCGGGGTCCTCCTCGATACCACTTGGGCGCAGGCCTTTCTACTGGAAGACCACATGCAGTGGTTGATAACAGTTGTGGGTGATGTGCAGTGCCAGTGCCACACAGTGGTCTAAAGAATGGTGAGGGTCCCTGTCACATGGCTGCCATAGTGCACATCACCCATCAGGTCTGTCTCTTCATGTGGCAGGCCTAATGGACTCTAAGCACACCAGGGAAGCAGGCAACGGGCTGCCTTTGGGACAGAGTGGTGGTCACTGTGCCTCTGGTGTGGTCCCTCGACTGGTGGCTTGAGCTGGGGAATCTGCTCAAAGGTTTCCAATTCCAGATGGCGGCCCCCCACAAGACACTCATAAGAACATAAGATATGCCATACTGGGTCAGACCAAGGTCCATCAAGCCCAGTATCCTGTTTCCAACAGTGGCAAATCTAGATCATACGTACCTAGGAATTTCCCCAAAAGACACAGGTTCCACAATGCATGTACTGGGTCAAGCATTGATATCCTGGGTCCCTTCTTAATAATGGTTTATGGACCTTTCCTCCAGGAACTTGTCCAGACCTTTTTTAAACCCAGCTACACTAACAACCTTTACTACATCCTCCGGTAGCAAATTCCAGGGTTTGATTACACGTTGAGTGAAAAAATATTTTCTTTTATTAGTCTTAAATAGATTACCATGTAGCTTCATTGCATGTCCCCAAGTCTTTCTATATTCTGATAACGTAAACAATCAATCTACGTTTACCCGTTCCACTCTATTCATTAATTTATATACTTCTACCATACCTCCCCTCAGCTTTCTCTTTTCCAGGTTAAAGAACCCTAACCTTTTTAGCCTTTCTTCATAGGAGCATCCTTCCATCTCCTTTACAATTTTGGTGGCTTTGCTCTGAACCTTTTCTAATAACGCTATATCCTTTTTAAGATATGGCGACTAGAATTGCACACAATATTCAAGGTGCGTCTCACCATGGAACAATATAGAGGCATTATAATATCTTTTGTTTTATTTTCCATTCCTTTCCTTTTGATAGCTAGCATTCTATTTGCTCTCTTGGCCGCCGCTGCACACTGGGCCGAGGGTTTTAACATGTTATCCACAATGACGCCTAAATCTTTTTCCTGGGTGGTGGTTCCTAATGTGGAACCTTGCATCGTGTAACTATAGTTTGGGTTGTTCTTCCCTAAGTGCATAACTTTGCACTTGTCCACATTAAATTTCATCTGCCATTTGGATGCCTAGTCTTCCAATTTATCAAGATCCTCTTGCAATTTTCCACAATCCTCTTGGGTTTTAACAACTTTAAATAGTTTTGTGTCATCTGCAAATTTGATAACCTCACTTGTTATTCCCTTTTCCAGGTCATTTATGAATATGTCAAAAAGCAGCGGACCCAGCACATATCCCTGGGGTACACCACTATTCACCTTTCTCCATTGGGAAAATTGGCCATTTAGCCCTATCCTCTGCTTTCTATCTTTTAACCAGTTCCTGATCCACAATAGTACACTGCCTCCTATCCCATGACTCTAGTTTTTCCAAAAGTCTCTGATGAGGGACGTTGTCAAAGGCTTTCTGAAATTCCAGATACACTATATCAACTGACTCACCTTTGTCCACCTGTTTATTCACACCATCAAAAAAACATAACAGATTAGTAAGACAAGATCTTCCTTGTCTAAAGTCATGTTGGCTGTCTCCCATTAGGCCATGACTATCTACATGCTGAGTAATTTTGTTCTTTATGATGGTTTCTACCATTTTTCCCGGTACTGACGTCAGGCTCACCGGCTGTAGTTTCCCGGATCACCCCTGGAACCCTTTTTAAAAATTGGTGTTACATTGGCGATCCTCCAATCTTCAGGTATTACAGATGATTTTAATTAAAATTCAGAGATTACTAATAGCAGGTCTGCAATCTCATATTTCAGTTCTTTCAACACTCTCGGAGCTCGCCTGGATGGCCTGAGCATATAGAGCCTGTGGTCTGAGCAGGAGAGCCTGCTCCAGATCAACTTTCTCGAGCTTTGGGCAATAGCCAATACCCTCTGAGCCTTCCAAGAGCACATGGCTAATCAGGTGATCCTGATAAAGATGGACAAGAAAGTGACAATGTTCTATGTGAACAAGCAGGGGGGCTTTGGGTGGTACCTCCTTTGCTGGGAGGTGGTTCAATTGTGGAAGTTCGTTCTATTCCACGGCAAGGACCTGAGAGCAACCTATCTGCTCAGTGAGCTCAACGTCCTAGCGGACCAGCTCAGCTGAGTCCTTCAGCTGCACAAGTAGACCCTCAATGAAATGGTGGACCAGATCTTTCAGGAGTGGGGCACTCCTGCAGTGGATCTTTTTGCCATGCCACACAGTGCCCAGATGGGTCAGTTCTGCTCCTGGAGGCTGGCCAGAAACTGCCTGGCCTTCCTCCTCCAATACCACTATTGGCGAAAACTCTGCTGAAGCTCCAAGCTGACAAGGGTCCCTTATTGGCCTCAGCAACCATGATTCCCACTGCTGCTGCAGCTCTCACAGAGGGAGTCTCTCCGCTTGGTCTCCGGCATGGACCTCATCTCTCAGGATGGCAGAACTTTGCTACATCCCAATGTCTGTTCCTTGGCCCTCAAGGCATGTATGCTGAGTGGGTAGCCCTCTCAGCGTTCAGTCTACCTGAGGGTGTTGCAAACATCCTGCTGGCATTCTACAAGGACTTGATACACAAGGCCTATATGCTAAAGTGGCGGAGGAAAGCAAGTAAATGTAAAAGGAAAAGGAAGCCACTGTGATTCTGAAAAGTAGTAGCTGAAAAGTTGAGGAAAAAGAGGGCGGCTTTCATAAAATACAAGAGATTACAGAAAGAGGATGACAAGCATCAATATTCAGAAAAGCTGAGAGATGCTAGGAAAGTAGTCAGGAAAGCAAAGACACAAATGAAAGAAAAAATAGCAAACGCAGTAACATATTGGGGGGGGGGGGTGGCAAAATATGTTTCAGATACATTAGAGTGAGGAGGACGTGAAAAAGTGGTATTGCCAGACTGAGTGTTGAAGGGGAGGAATATATAGTAGCTGATGAGGATAAAGTGGAATTACTTAACAAATATTTCTGTTCTGTGTTCAAAGAAGAATGGCCCGCAGCAGAAAAAGAAGTGAGGCAGATTTTGAACAATTTTCGGAAGACTGTGTTCATGAGGAGCTAGCTAAACTAAAAGTAGACAGACCAATGGGGCCAGATGGGATACATCCAAGAGTATTAAAGAAACTTAGGAAAATTCTAACAGCTCCACTGTTGATAGGAAGATACTGTGGGTTAGATTTATGGTTTGAGTCTTTTTAAAGACCAGTTATAGCAAGACAGGTGAAGAGATTCCTTCATACGAGGAGCTTTGATTACCCGTTGCAGCACTATATTTGATGGCTAAGTGACAACCGCAGCAAAAATAGATGCTACTCTGTAAGAAAGTGGAAGAAGTTGGAATTGTTTGAGAATTATGAAAATTCATTAAAACATCACAATCACGGAAGGTCTTTTTGGATGGCATTTTCACTAATACCAGAAGTTGGACTGCGATACTAGGAGAGCAATCCGAAACATAGTATGATGTTGAATTGTAGATGATCAGTATTGTATAGCAGGCATGTCCAACAGGTAGATCACGATCTACCTGTAGATCGCGGAGGGGTCAGAGGTAGATCGCCAGCCCCACTTGGCTCCATCTCTCCAGCAGCTTGCCCCGTCACTAGGAGAGAGCTCGTGCCGGAAGGTAATCTGCCGAGGGTTTGCCGCCGCTGCTGATCCTTTGCCTGTCTTTTTTCGCTGCCTGCGGGAATCTTGCCTGCGGGTGTATTGGGGGCGCTTGTTGTTTTCATGCCAATAGTTTGTGGGTACCCCAGGGGGCTGGCGCCCATGCCCCATAATGAGACGCCACAGGCCCGGCGTCATACCTGGTCTCCTGCCTCTCAGAATCACCCATTCATGCCCCGCCCCAACACCCCTTAGAAGTGAGTTATATACCGGGCGATATCCATTCGCCTGGGCTTTACCTGAATGCACTTACCGTATTAGTTGTGTCGTGTGCTGGTCATTGGTCGCTTTATAGTTCACTTTCATTAAACGTTTTCGGGCAGACACAACAAAGTGTCAAGAATTTGGTGATTTTGGCGGGCCTTTCCAATTTTGTTCTAACTTGCCTATGCCTTGCCTTCGAATTGGTTCAAACCACTGTAACCTTTGATTGCCTCTGCAATTTTATTTTACCTAGCCTTTGCGTTGATTCTACACTGCAATTTTATTTCACCTTGCCTTTGCGTTGATTCTACACTGTGTGCAGAATTTATTAAATCGTGTGTGGTGGTATTTGAACTTGTTTGGCGGTATTTGATTTTATCTGGTTTGCCGGACAGGTTTTTGAGTTTTTTTGATGATTGTTTGGTGGTATTTGATTATTGGTGAAAGTATGATGAATTCTTATTTCTACTTTTAGAACTGC
The DNA here is from genome assembly GCA_033557465.1 of Ichthyophis bannanicus. Classification (NCBI taxonomy): domain Eukaryota; kingdom Metazoa; phylum Chordata; class Amphibia; order Gymnophiona; family Ichthyophiidae; genus Ichthyophis; species Ichthyophis bannanicus. The sequence goes on from CM066032.1 coordinate 1,076,005,471, forward strand.
ATGTGTGGTTTTGGCATCTCCAGTTCTTGTATTGCACATCATCCAGAGGTCTTCAGTTCCTGATGATCTTTAATACTTTGGGACAGTGACAGTTTTGGATCAGATTCAGCCATTGTTTATACTAACTTAGCAGATTTGGCCTTCTTACATCCAGCCACCCCAGTATAACGAAGATGAGTGTTCCAAAGAAGAGCAAAACCTACCATTTTCATGGTGAATGGGAAATGGACTACTTCTTCATCATGGTGAAAGACAAGTGTTGTTGTCTAATTTGCAATGCCCCAGTATCCTTGCCCAAAAAGGGTAATCTGGAACGTCATTATAAGGCTCTGCATAGCAATAAGTCTGATGCTGATTTTCCACCCAAAAGTCAAATTCGTAAACTGAAGCTCAATGAACTTAAATCGAAATTGGCTACTCAGCAACAGTTGATGGCCAAGCCAAGCTCACATTCGGTCAATGCAACCATAGCATCCTTCAAGGTCAGCAACCTGATCGCAAAGAAATGCAAACCTTTCACTGAAGGGGAATTTGTAAAATATTGTTTTCTTGAAGCAGCTGACAATCTTTTTGAAGGATTTAAAAATAAGAAAGAGATCATAGCTGCTATTCAAAATGTACAATTGTCAAGAAACACAGTCATGCGGTGAATAGAAAAGATGTGTGGAGCCACAACTGAACAATTGTTGGAGGATGTTTCAGATTGTGTTGCTTTCTCACTCCAATTGGATGAATCTACAGACATAAGAGACATAGCCCAGTTACTAGTCTTTATCCGGATGGTTTTTGAAGACTTCAGTGTTAAAGAAGAACTACTTGGAATGATTTCTTTAAAAGGGAGAACTACCAGCCAGGAAATATTCAGTTCATTCCATTGTTTTGTGACAAAGTGTAATCTTCCATTGCATAGACTTGTTTCCATCACTACTGAAGGAGCAAGAGCAATGACAGGTGAGGTTAACGGTTTCATAGCCCTCTGTAGACAGCATGACGACTTCCAAGATTTCCTTTCTTACCACTGCATCATTCACCAGCAAGTTTTCGCAAGCAAAAGACTCAATACAAAGACTTTCATGGACATCACTTTCAAAATTGTAAATTCAGTTCATGGAAGATCACTTCAAAGACGGCTTTTCAATCTTACTCTTGAAGGGGTAGCGGAAGGTGGCTAAGTAGGCACAAATTTCTGCAAAGATTTAGTGATTTGCTGAATGAAATAAGAAGTTTTTTGAAGAAGAGGGGAGATGACCAAGCAGAGTTGGAAGATGAGGAGTGGTTATGTGATCTGGCATTTCTCACTGACTTTACAGGCAAACTAAGGGGTATGTTTACTAAAGTGCGGTAAACGTGACTAACGCGCGTTGTACGACGTTAACGACCGTAAGTGCGGTATAACGCGCGTACTGACGCGCCAACGACCGTTAACGTCATACTACGCGTGTTAAGCGTAGTTAACAAGCGTAAAGTCCCGCGGCATGTTAAAACAGCGCAGAAGGTGGAGAGTGGGCGGAGAGAAGGGGTCAATGGGCGGAGAGTGGGCGGGGAGAGGCTCCCCTCACACCAACGCGCTGAAATCCACAGCACAATTCCAAAGCGAATGAAAAGCTGCCGTTAAAGGGGAGAGAAAGCATTTTGCTGTCAGCAATGTAAAGCACAGGCAGGGAAACCCAAAAAAAAAGTGATAAGTGTGAAACATGTGCACACAACATAAGAGCACAGAAACACTGAGAATGACCCAAATAAACGGATAAAAACAAGAACCAATTTGAGCAACAGTGGTAGCAATGCGCCCCCCCCCCCCCCAGAGTAAGCCGTATAGCACAGATAGAAAATGTGGAAGGGACCAAACACCGTCCCCATACAAGGGGAATGGATCCACAGTGAAACAACGCTGTACACGGTACCCTCAACCACCAGACAGGGTGCCTATGGCGGGCACATGTCCCGCAACAGCATGGCGTGCATGTTGGAATGGCAACTGGACAGATGCTGGAGAAGGGGATACCGAGGGCCGCAGGCAGCACATGTCAAGGCACCACCAGGGAAAGCACCATGTATGTGAGAACATGGTGGCACAGTGCACAAAAGCACTGTATCCGAAAACAGAAGGTAACAGGTTCAAGACCCAGCTGTGGATCCTGCCAACCCACCCTGCATATTTTACCCACCATTGCAAAGTCCTAATACAGACAGAACCTTATTTGCAGATGACCAAAACATGCCCATAACACCGACATCCCACCCCACAGAGCACAGACACCAGAAACCTACCCAATACCTATAGCAGAGCCCCCAAATGCAGCCCTGGAGTGCCAAACACCCATTCTGTCTCCCCACAGCCTCTGAGCAAGATGCCTGTGGTGCATGTCTATGCGCCACACCCATGGTCTGCAAATGTATCTCATGCCCTGCCATGAGGGACAGCATGAAAACCTGAACAGTGTATGGCACACCAGGACTGGAGTTGGGAAACCCTGGCGTAAAGCAGCAGCCAACAGGGGCACCCACACCTGCATCCACAGGCCCAACAGCCAAAGCCACCTTTGGGAGTCAGGACATTGTGCTCTGCGTGCATCTCCCAATACTAGCACCTGCATATCATAGCAATGCCACCATACACGTCGGAATATGGTCCACACCCCACAAAAGGTTGCTATGACCACTGGCAGATAGCAATTCATAGCCTAAGTACATGTTATCCCCCAGTGAGCTGCAGCATAGCAACCTCTCTGATGTCTGTGGAGTGTGCTACAGGTTCCTTGTCTGTCAGTGTTTACCAATCTGTGCAGTGTCACCTACAGTTGTGCATACCCTAAGCATATGTGCACTGTGCCCCGGACCACTGTTGTGGGCAGGGCTGTCCAACACCCCCAGAGCTACACAATGCTGGCATAGGTGTGGGGAGTGTGTGCCCCACTATCAAGTGTGCTGTGTTGGCAAACAGCCCTCAGTGCCAGCACTGTTGCCAGTATAGGTCTGCCAATGTGCATAATGAGGAGCAAGGTACCCTGGGAATAGGCCATAGAGGGTGGCCAACCTGGCTGCATCAGCATAAGGCATAGGGCAATGGTGCAGACACTGTAGTGTCTGGCCACCACTTGCACAAATAGGGTGGCCATATCATGTACAGCTGGGAGGTCACACTCACCCTGAATGAGCAGTGATCACTGCAGGGCTAGGTTCCCCCATAGTGCACTATGGCAGTCCCCACATGTGATATCGGTGGGTCCCTGTGTGGGGCCCAATCACTAACCTATCTGCTTGGTGTGTATGCTGACACCCCTGTTCTGGGTGCCTGCATCCCATTCAGGACCATGCACCCTGGACTAGCTGCTGGATTGTCTGCAGCTAGTATGTGTCATGCTGGAACACCTCGCAGTGTGCAGCGGCTGAAAGTGTGCTGCTGAAGAGTGTCAGAAACTGTTGTGGGGTATCGGGGCATTCCCAAGCCTGTCAACTATTGCCCAATGGATGTGTAGCGCTCAGACTGTTCCCCAACAGGACAGGGGATGATGGGCCCCCCTACAGCTACCACTGCAGTGAGGTGGACCTGTCCTGCACCATGAGCCCCATAGGGGGGGGGGGTTGTGTGGTGTCACCTACGTCACCACCACCCCCCCTTCCGCCGGTACTGTTGCCACCAACACCATATATGCATTACTGCAGGTACACATGAGCAAGATATGCAGCAGGTCACCGGTGTAACCACAGTGCGTCAAATGGAACTACAGAGACCACACTGATGGGTACCTGGGGTGTGTCAGTCATGAAAGGTGCTGTGGACCTGTTGCTGGCCACCCCACCTCAAACTCACGGTGGTCACAGTACCCGCACAAGGTGACTGTGGATACACTGTAGCAGTGCCACACATGGTCTGTTCCCCCTACTATGGCGAGCTGCTGTGGAGTTGCACATGGTCAGGACCACCATCAGCCTGAGGAGATGGGGGGGGGGAACCACAACATAGGACCATCTAAACACAGCTGATTTGCATGTGCAGTGCATCATGGGCGTGAGTGCTCCAATAGAACCCTGTGAATCCCTGCAGATGGACTGTGTGGTGCAATGAGGTACCTCTGTCCAATACACACAAGCACCCCATAGCCTCCCATAACACCCAGACGTATAGACAATCAGGGACTCTTTCTGTGCTGTTCTGACCACACACCCTCCACAATCCCTTTAAACAGAAGGGGCATTACAGATGTGTAAGACATCCCCACCTGGAGGACATATCTGCCCAATGAAATGTGAATGGACCCTGATGTGAGGTTTGTGCAGCAGAAGGTGGTATGAAACATGATGCTGATGCTGCAAGATGTAGCACAGGTATGAGGAAGCGGGGTTTGTAACGTGTAGATCATGCCCACAGGCTCCCATAGGTAGTAATTGTCCAACACAATCAGAGATAGTAGTACCAATCCCAGGTGTAATATTCCCCCAGGGATATGTAAATGTACAGTGCCCAGAAGAAACCCAACGCACGTAGTAACGCACGCACATGCCGTAAACACCGCACGTATTCACGCCCGCAGCAACGCACGTAGTTACGCCCGCAGTAACGCACGTATTCAAGCGCCATGACATGGCATGTAGCTCTGTGCGTGGCTACGCCCCCCAGCAATGCACATGGCTACGCCCCCAGCAACGCACGTGGCTACGCCCCCAGCAACGCACGTGGCTACGCAGCACTGACACAGTCGGAACAAATGGCAGCCATGTCCAGGAAGCCAGCATTCAGCCAGGGAGATCTATATCTCCTGACAGAGTTGTTCTGCCTCCACCAGCAGCGGCTCTTCCCGGGCTCATCCAGGAGGCAGAACCTTGGAAGGGTCAGGAGGGCCTGGGAGCGCCTGTCCCATAGGTACAACAGGAGCTCTGACTACCCACGTGAGGTAAGTGCATGGGGACAGGTACCCCAAATGATGAGGCTAAACATAAAACACCCAGTAACCAAAGCACAAAGAAACTATGCACTGACAGGGAATAGCAGGTGCTGTCACATCCGGCGGGTAGCAAAGTCTGCCACACACCCGAGAAAAAGACCCCCCAGCCCCAAGGGGGTAGCTGCAACCATGGCAGGAGTGCACCACAGATCACATTGGTATGGTATGGGGCGCCTTTGCAGGCCAGGGATGTCCCCCATCAACAGGAAACCCCAGCCCCACCTCTCAGGCCAACAGGCAAAGAGGGATCTGCACCATGCCCCTGTCAACCAACACAAGTTCAAAATACATCCGCCGATGCTGCAGGCCCCAAATGAGGGCACCCCTCCCCATCCCTGTCCACTGTCAGCTGGTCCTTTGTGTGATCACAAAAGACAAACCACAGCCCTGGGATGATGCAGGCCCCAAATGAGGGCACCCCTCCCCATCCTTGTCCACTGTCAGCTGGATCTGTGTGTGATCACAAAAGACAAACCACAGCTCTAAGCTGATGCAGGCCCCAAATGAGGGTACCCCTCCCCATCCCTGTCCACTGTCAGCTGGATCTGTGTGTGATCACAAAAGACAAACCACAGCCCTGGGATGATGCAGGCCTCAAATGAGGGCACCCCTCCCCATCCCTGTCCACTGTCAGCTGGATCTGTGTGTGATCACAAAAGACAAACCACAGCCCTGGGATGATGCAGGCCCCAAGAGAGGGTTCCCTGCACCATCCTGGTGCCTTTGGAAACAGGCCCTGTTTGTGATCACAAAAGACAAACCACAGCTCTAAGCTGATGCAGGCCCCAAATGAGGGCACCCCTCCCCATCCCTGTCCACTGTCAGCTGGATCTGTGTGTGATCACAAAAGACAAACCACAGCCCTGGGATGATGCAGGCCCCAAATGAGGGCACCCCTCCCCATCCCTGTCCACTGTCAGCTGGATCTGTGTGTGATCACAAAAGACAAACCACAGCCCTGGGATGATGCAGGCCCCAAAGAGAGGGTTCCCTGCACCATCCTGGTGCCTTTGGAAACAGGCCTGTTTGTGATCACAAAAGACAAACCACAGCTCTAAGCTGATGCAGGCCCCAAATGAGGGCACCCCTCCCCATCCCTGTCCACTGTCAGCTGGATCTTTGTGTGATCACAAAAGACAAACCACAGCCCTGGGATGATGCAGGCCCCAAGAGAGGGTTCCCTGCACCATCCTGGTGCCTTTGGAAACAGGCCCTGTTTGTGATCACAAAAGACAAACCACAGCCCTAAGATGTTGCAGGGAGCACTGCAGGTGACACCCTCCCACCCCAACAGTGGCTGATTGGCACTGGCAGATGTGTGTAGGTGGCACACAGAGCTGTGACGTGTCATGTACGCAGGGGTGCACATACAGGGTACAGACCTGAGAGGCGTGTGCGTGGGCCACACATGGGGCTGTCTCCTGTGAACGCATGGGGCATGAGTGTCTCATCCAATAGGGGCAGGCTCTTGTTGTATGAAGTGAGAGAGTTAGCTGCAGAGGCAGGGGACCCCAACGTGTCCCCACGGTAGCTAAGGGCAATGTTTGGTGTCACCCCTACAGGTGGAGGACCTGTGCAAAAAGGCGAGGGAGCTAAGGGCACGCTATCCAAGATTTGTGGCCAGGGTGCAGCGTGAATGGATGGCGCAGCAGAATGGTGAGTACTGGGACATGGCCTTGTAGGGCACCGAGTGGTGGAACCACAGGACCACTGTGACTGCGGAATATGATGGGTACCCAGGGGATGACATGTGTTACCTCTCCCACAGCTGATGCACGTGCAGCCATTGAGCCAGCGAGGCCAGAGGACCTGGATGTTGCTGCGGCCCGGGAGGAGGACAACGACCACGTGGGCCTGCAGGGCGGCGGACCAGAGTTGGCACCCGAGGATGGCGATGGAGGGCACGTGGGTGCATCCCCACGCCCCAACGAGGGAGAGGAGGGGGACGAGGAGGATGATGGGCATATGGGAGGGGATGGGGAGGATGTGGGTCACATGGAGAGTGATGCGGCGGAGTTGGGGGATCGGGGAAATGAGGGGGGGGGATGTGGGTGAAAGGGGAGGGGAGAGGGAGGAGGTGGGTGGCAGGGAAAGGGAGGGGGAGGTGGGGGAGGAGGGGGAAGGGGATGTGGGGAGGATGGTGGAGGCAGGGGGGTGGGAGGGGGTGTACAGCATGGGGGGGGACAGGTCCCCAATGGCACACTCCGCCACAGGGCAATGGGGGCACCAGCCACCTGCCCCATGATCATGGCGAGGCACGCCCTTTGGACGTGTGTCTGCCACACATTGCCGCAGGCAGGTCTGCCGTGCATGCAGCCACACAGACACGGGGAGATGTGTGTCTGTGCAGCTGCATGTGCGGTCTGCACCTGGCTGCGGCTGTGCGTGTCAGGCACAAACCCAGAGGCAGTTCGCCCTAATCCAGGGGCGTGTGCTGGTGACCCTGTCCATGGTGGCTGACCGTCTGCGTGAGCGCGATGAGCGCCTTGTTGGTGCCGCACCCGGTCAGCCACCATCCAACAGGGGTCCCCAGGGTGTGTAGTGTGTTTCCTGTGACGGACCGTGCCATTAACTCTCCATCACAACGGCCACAGGGATGGGAGTGGCCAATGCTGTGTGGCTAGCAGGTGTAGTTGGCCATGCTGGTCTTTAGCTGCCATCATATACTATGTAACACTGATGGACTATGTGTGTCCCAGTGCACATGTTGTAAATATGTTCCAGATATAAATATGTTTTAAATGTTCGACGTTCCACATATGAACCTGGTGGTCAGATGTCCCTCATTGCTAGGTGACAGTGCTGTGCAAGTGATGGGTGTGTCAGTGTTCACTCTGAGAGGCGAGGGAGGATGTGGAACAGGTAAGGGCTGCGGCGAGAGCACCCCCACAGACATGTCACAGCTACGTTGCTGCGAGGGTGGGCCAACGAGAAGGGTGGAGAGTGGCGTGCATGAGTGATGTGCAACAGCATATGTGTTGGAAGGTGCTGGGCACACAGCACAGAGTGACAATGAGACATATGGCGGGGGAGGGCGGACGGACTGTGTATCCTATCCAGCATGACCCCATATTGTTGGCCTGTGGTGGCAAAGGCAGGACGGCTGAGGTGTATGCGTAGCGGTGGGGTTAGGGTGGAAACACAGAGGGTGCACCTCAGGAGTTGCTGAAGCTGGTGCCTGAGGGGGGGGGAGTGAGCGGTGTTGCGAGCTGTGACTGTGTAGGGCCCGGCAACAGCTGGCTAGATGGCAAGCACATATACCAGCATGCAGGGTGGGAATGGGGGATGGTACAGGATGGTCCAATGATCCGCTGTGAGACATATGACCACCCTGCTGTATGTTGTTATGGGTGTAATGGCTGGCCCTAGGGGGTGCAAGAGCATACTGTCAGTGGAGTGCATTGGGCCATCGGTGGTGGCACTCACAGGGGTGTGGGGGTCGGGGGGTGGGCACAGCAGAGGGTGGGGACAGGGGCTTAGCAGGATAATGCCCAGAGGGGTGGCACAGTGTGGCGTGGCTGTGGATGGTGAGGAGCGCAGTGTGGATGGTGCGACAGATGACAGTTGCTGGATGTAGCTTCTGGAGGCAAATGTGTTATTGGGATGTGCTTGATGGGTGGCAAGGGGGTGTAGGTGTATATTTCGGCCACTGGTGCACAGGGTGATGGGTAGCCCTTACTGGGGGGTCACCCTAAGGTGTTGGAAGCTGCAAGGCTGTGCTCAGGGGGCCACAGTGGACATGTGTGACGGTTGCGCCAAGGTGGATGTCTGTGGGAGCATGTGAACCGGAGTACGTGACATGTGCAGTGCACATACTGTTCTTGTTTAGCGTGCTGGGAGCGGCCAATGTGGCTCCCCATGCAGGACATACAGTGCACCTACACCACCACAGAGACTAATGGTGGGTGAGGGCTCCACAGGGTATTGGCCCACGGGGTCCCTGGGCACCCACGACACAATGCAAGCCACCACGACATGGGAGTGATGGTCCAGCATTGCAGCCTATGGGATTGGCTGCGTACCCATGGTGGACATGGCTGAAGGGGGTGGGGACAATGGCTAATGACATCAGTGGCACCGTGTCGTGCCCTGGTCATGGGCCAGGGGGTGGGGTGGGGGGGTGTGATTGTCGTGTCACAAATGAGACAAGAAGCACATGTCACCTTCACTGGCCACCTGTGTAGCCCTTTATTTACCCCTCCCCCTGCCACCCCTTGGGCGTCCCCGCCCAACCCTTGGTGGTTGTCGCCCCCCTGCTGCCGGTGCTTTTGCTGCTGCAGGTGTAGGTGGTGTTGCTGCCCGTGGCTGCTGCAGATGGACAGTTACTGCCCCCCTGCCTGCTGCTATCCGCTCCTGGGCGTCAGCCATCCTCTCACATGCCGTGGCCATGCGGTCGGCATGAGCAAGGATCCCAGACATGGTCCGCTGCAGGCGCCTTGTCAGCCGCAGTTGGTGCTGCTGGATCCGGGCCACCGAATGCAGTACATGCCGTATACCTGTGGGGAGAGGCCATAGTACAATGTGAGATGGGGGAAACAGCAACACCTGTTCGGGGGCATATCAACCATAGCAGATTAGGACACTCACCCTCTGCATCTCTATGGGCTGCTGCTGAGTGGGCCTGCATCTCCCCGATGACATCGCCAACAGCAGCCAGTGCCTCGTTGCGGTGTTGCGCTGCCACATCCGCAGGCCCGTCACCAGTGCCTGCAGTGGTGGGTGTAGAGTCCCCGTCTGCTGTTCGTGGGACCTGCATGTCCCCATCACCCAGGGGTGCAGACTGCCTCTCGTCTCCCACATGGGCCACCTCAGCATCAGTGTCCACAGGGCTTGATGGTCCCATGGTTGGCACGCCCTGTGGCTCCTCCTCTGCGTCGATGGCGCTGACATCACCTGGGTGCCACAGGGTTGCATATGTCAGATGGGGGTCTCGCTGCCTGCCCACCCCATCACATACCCCCTCAGGCATCTGTGGGTTGATGATCCACGTGTGTCTGGGCCATGTCTCTAGTGGCAGCCCACTACGTTTGTGCACTCCCCATGCAAGTGTCCCCTATGCCCGCTTCCCCAGGCCTCCCCCGCCCTGGGTGCTGACGCACACCCCAGGCAAGGCCATCACCACCCTCATCCTGCCCCCACCCAGCATGTCCTAAGCAGGTGCAGTGTGTCTTCCGGTTGGCCATCTCCTTACCCATGTGGCCCTAGTGCCCCTGCTAGCCCTGCGACGTGAGCCATGCAACATGTCGACACCCTCTGCTGTCACTTAGGGTCTGCCACCCCTGCCAGTCTTTCATTCACTTCATATTGCACCCACTGCCACCCATAGACAGGCCCCCCCCCCACCGTGGCTCTTGAATGGATGTTGCCTCTGTGTCTCCTTTGCCACCCAATTCCCAAACAGCCACATACTGCCCCCCCCCACTCTCTGTTGTGGCGCACACCATGTGTCTGTGCTATATTCCACAGTTGGTCCGCACTCCCCCCTTACCTGCTTGTGGGTGTGCCGTGTCCAATGCAGCGGGTAGGCCATGTACATATATGGGCCCGAGTCTCTCGGCCAGGCGTCGTTCCAGGTCCGAGAGATTTGCCACCTGAGCTGGGCCCCCTCCAGTGCCTTGGGCCCCACGCCTCTCCCACACAAGCTCTGTCCTTATGTTTCTCTTGATGTCACAGTATCTTTTCCGAAGGTTCTCGATGTCCGCGGTGTGGTCCGTTTGCTGCTGCCATCGCTGCCTGGACCTCACACCATGCCCTGTTGCGCGTAGCTATAGTGAGGGTTGAGCTCTGGCGCCCAAACAGGAGATCATATCGCTCCAAGATGTTTGCCAACAGGAGGTCATTTTCGTGCTGGCTGAAGCGTACGGCCCTCCGATGTATGTCTGCTGGGATGGGGACCCTGGGCTGGCGTGGTCCTCCCAGCTGCACCTGTATGTGGACCTGGAAGCTTGCTGAACCCCAGATGGGCCTGGCACCTCATCCTGGCCAGATATGCTTTGTGCTGATGGGTGGGTAGACTGGTCCACTGGATGCTCCTGCTCTTATGTCTCCCTGCGCTCCATACTGTAGTGTATGGCTGTGATCGGGGGTTTGCCATACCGAGCCAATCATACATATAGGTTGTCATGGGGTGTGGGTCGCGGGGCGTTGGCTACGCGCACAGCCACGTGCACAACCAAGTGTGCCGCGACGAGTTGGGGCGCGTTGCGACTTTGCTACGCGCAGGAAGTGACATCATATGTGTTCGTGTAGGCAGAAGGTGCCATTTCACGTATCCCACCTACACGTCCCTTTAAAACAGTTTCGTTGTGTGTAATGCTGGTGCACATATTCCCATGTTCGGTATATTGCTGTTTATCTGCACCTTAGTAGTAGTGCTGGATGCTGCAGCAATACGTGACGCGTACGTGACATCACTCAGACGTTGCACGCTTCGTTACGCGCGTTGCACCGCCTCTTCCGTTCCTGCTCATGGGCATATGCATTGTATGTCACTCCTATATTGGCGTCTGGGTGTGGTTTCTAGTGTGATACGCAGTTTATGTACAACCTGCGACATCTCTGGGACTCACGTACATGAGTGTGAAACGTAGATGATTGGCCGCGGGTGCATTATGGGAACGCGCGACACAGCGCGCGGGTGCCATTTCATTCAGGTAACTCTTATGTTTGCTGTATTCTGGGTGCTTCTATTCCCCCAGGTGTGTGGCGATCATGTGATGTCCATCCCCACCCACACCACTATTTCTAACCCAGCTATCCTCCAATCTGTGTCTATCATGGCTCAGACTGCGCATGCAGGTGGTGCAGTGGCTGCTTTGGTCCAACTGGCGGACCTGCTTTTTCCGGAGGAGGGAGATGTTGTTCCTGGGGCTGCGGCCCTGGGCATGGGTGCAATGCCACTGCAACTCAGGCCTGCAGCTGTGGGGCCTGCACAGGCGGGTGTGGGTGACCAACGGCGCCGTAGGCGTGCTGAGGCACAACACAGACTGGGGCATCTCTACAGGCCCCAGGGTCTTTGCTCCAGGACCTGAGAGAGGGCCAGGTATTCTCCCTCTACTGGCTGGACACAGGGGCCATTAGGGAGCTCTATCAGGAACTCAGACCTGACCTTGAGCCCTGACTGCCCAGTCACATGCTATACCGGGTATGACCAAGCTCCTGGCTGCCCTACATCTTCTTTGCCTCTGGCTGTTTCCAATCCTCGGTGGCAGAAGTGGGTGGGCTGAGTCGGACCACCTTATCCCGCTGTCTCCACCAGGGTACTGCGTGCCTATGGTCAGCCGGGTTGGGAATTACATAGCAATTCCCAACGGGAGGCAACATTGGGGGCCCTGGCACAGGCATTCCATAGGATTGCTGGGATACCACACGTGATGGGCGCTATAGATTGCACACATGTTGCCCTTGTCCCACCACGCGACAGGGAGGTTGTGTACCGCAACCGCAAACACTTCCTATTCCCTCAATGTGCAGGTTGTTTGTGAATGTGGTTCCCCGGTTTCCAGGGTCTGCCCATGACTCTTATATCCTGCAGAACTCGGCAGTGTTTGGCCAGTTTGAGGCGGGTCATATGGTGACTACGTCCTGCTGGGTGGGTATTCCAACGTGTATGACATGCATTACTTGTAGGTGTGTGTCTATACAGCATTGTCACCATTGTCCACTGCATGCCGTGACAATTGCCGGGGTTATTTTTGGGTGTCAGACTATTGGGTGTGGATCAAACTCATGTCGTGTCACTGGTGTCTTGGTCACAGACATATGTTCACTGACACCCATCTCTCTGTCTACCATGTGTGTTTGTTTGCTCTCACATGTGATTCTCCAGCGGGCCATGTGGTGTCGTTTTGGTTTTTCCTTTCAGTGGCCTTGCCCTTCTTTATTCAGTGAGCAACTGTGTCCACCGGGCTGGCAACCGTGATGCATATTATGTCCCCTCCATGCCTGTTGAGCTACACATGCAACATGCCCATGGCCTCCTCATCTGGGCCAAGGCATACTGCACTGGCAGTTGTAAACATGTCTCCAAGTGGGGTCAGTCACTTGTGCCGGCCCATATTTTGCATGGTTGGAGGTGTGCCACCCTGGGGGGGGGGGCATAGGACCCATGCCTCATGGTGGTCATTCTGTATACGCGACCTTCTCTCTCGGGGCATGCTGTGGGCTACACGTGAGATGTGCTGTGGGGGCTTCAACTATGACACAGTGTCTGCGGGCATGTCTGGCCGTCTTCAGGGTCCCCTGCCACACCAACGCCTGTTGCTATCCCCCACACCACCCACGCAATGTATCCCAGTGGCTTTATGCTGTGTATGCGCCAGATCAGGCCAGCCAACTACTTGCACACTGTGCCGCCTGCACCCCCGGGTGCTATTTGACAATGTCCGGACATCTTGCTTCACAGCTCCCACCACTGCTCTTTGTCGCCAAAGCTTTGGCACATGTCCTGTGACACGGTTCCATGGGGTGTGCACTGCCCCTATCGGCATGTCATGGTCATTTGCCCCTGGGACTCGACAGCCTCTGATCCACTACCACTGTGTGCACTGCGTTTGCCTCATATCTGTGTGCATGCCTCTCGGCTGTCCAGTTCTGTATTGCCAAACTCTGTCATTCCATTGGTGGCTCAGCACGCATGTGACTTTGCTACCATTAATTTGTTCAGGGTGATGCGTATATGGGTGTCCGCACCTGGCTGCTTACCCTGTGCGTCTCCCTCGGACAGGTGCAGAGATACAGTACAATGAGGCCCATGCCTCCAGTCGCTCCAGTGATTGGGCGCACCTTTGGCGTTCTCAAAAGTTGCTTCAGGTGTCCTGGATAGGAACTGGCGGGCCTTACAGTACGGACCGCTGACTGTGGCAAGGATCATCACGCCTGTTGCAATCCTCCACAACCATTGCTCTCAGGCACAATGTTTCCAGTCGATATTAATGAGGATCTCGGGGTGGATCATGTGTGCCCTCCTGCACCTGGCCATGGTGACACACGTGTGGGGATGGCAGCCAGGAAACATCTGATCGAGGAGATCTTTACCTGTAAGTTATGGGTGGTGCTGGGAACATGTCTTGGGTTAGCCATGTGTTAGGTGGGGGTGAGGATTGTGCAGCACTGCCATCTCATCTCTCCATATCTCTGTCCTGTTCTTGGCTCCACAGGATGAGCTTCTGTGTATCCAGGCCCACACGGATTGCCGACTATGCTGCCTGAGGCTGTGCTGCATGTGGGGAGTGTGTGTGTTCATATATTGCACAATTCCTGTTGACTCGGGTGAGTTGGCAGATAGTGAGGATTGCATTGCTCTCGTCAAGGCTAGACACATATTTGTTGTTTTATATCCACTGCTCCTATGGTGATGAACATGTGTTTGGATCACTTATCCATCACCATTAGCTTCGATCTGTCAAACTTGTGGCCATTACCTGTTCAAATCTTGGGAGTCTGCATGGTGTATCTTGGACACATATTGTGCGGCTGTGTGTGTACTCGGGCACAGGACATTATATTGTTGGAGGGTATGTTGAACAGCCACAGCCATTTGGGTCATTTGACAGATTTGCGCAACTCATGCATGTACTGTGCTGTGTGTCTCCATTTGGCGTTCAGTGTTGGGGGTCCTGCCATCTGAAACCTTCTGGCATGCGTACCTTTTCACACTGTGTATGTTACTGTTTCTGATTGGACCTGTCTACATGACCGTTCAGTATGGCGCTACCCTGCCTATCTGTGTTGTAGGGATGTGTTTGGCCCCCTCTCCAATTATGTTCCATCATCCCTCTGTTACCTTCTGCTTGTGGGCTAATGTACATTGTGCACATGTGTCATATATTTTTCTCAGATGGGTCACAGTTTTGCTGGTGATCCAATGTACATCAACATTGTGTTTCCGCAAAACACACTGCCACCGTGGAACATGTTCCTCTCACAGCTAACCCATGCAGATGTGGTGATTCCCGACGGACCATTGGTGTCTGCTTACCCTGCTATTGGGGCTCTTTGTGTTCTTGCCTGACATGG